>OY720642.1:122627969-123877583 GCA_963169105.1 Ceriagrion tenellum | reverse complement strand
TATTTTCTTTGCTTTTTCCTATCATTTTAACCTGCATAATTTTATTGGATTGGGGTTAAACTTCTTTGCTACATTTTTAACTATCGATTTTAGCTTCCCTATGTACCTTTGTCGATAACGCCTAGTTGCGTTTTCCGGTATGTTTTTGCTTTTCCTTCGGCGGCGACCGCATCGCAAGGCGCAAGTACGAGCGCTAGTTGTCTGTTCCAATCCGTTAGCACTAATAAGTAACTGGTCCATGGTATATGGTACTTAATGAGGGCTGTACTTTGATTGAAACAGGGCTATTGTCTAGTACTTTTTAAGAGAGCAGAGCAAAGGAGGATAAGTTATGCTAAGAACCTATTGAGTTAATGGCGTCAAGTGAGCCGTGAACAGTAGTGAGCGATTACTCGTAATTTTGTTAACTATAATATGGAATATAGAGCATAATGGTGATATATCACCCCCTGCCACACACCTTTGGGCTGGTTTTTTGAGGGTATAATGCAGATGTGAGTCCATGCAAAAACAGGCGTGGAACCATCGATGTAGATGCTGAGGAAACGTTACGCTTCTTCGGCTCATGGTAACTGCGCGTCGCCATATTTCGGTTAAGGTAGTGCGAGCGAGATAGATTCCTAATCATAATAGAGACCGTATTAAATATATACGTTTTGATTTCACCGACTGTGAGACACACGAATTAAATATTGCATAATTAATGGTGCAATAAAATAGTTTTATATGACAGAAATTGTAAGTAATCAGGAGAAAATATGTAAATAAGTCTTTAACTTAGCTCATTTTTTTCACGCGGTACGTTTGAAACTCCATCAAAACGAAAAGTTTATTATGTTTCCGAAGAATTTACTGCGGTGACAATATGAATAATTTTCAAAAATAAATGATAAAACACACAAACTACACACTGTTGATTTTTTGACAAGATCTAAGTGTAGGAAATGCCTCATTTTTAATATATGGTCTCCCTGGAGTGCATGCACGTACCATTTCCCATAGTAAAGGGCTGGTATTTTTTGGCAAATATCTCCAAAAGTAATGTGGTAAGGGGTTGAATTTTTTATGTCAATGGAAGTGTGATATATGTTTCTATAAAATTAGATCAAATTCATTGATTTCTAGGTAAAATTGTTTTTCGCTCAAACTACCTTAAGTCCATCGGAGGGAAGCTACACACAACCGTCTCACTTTGGACCTTTTCTCCACCTCACGCCCAATGGAATCCGATCCATGAGCACTCTGCTTGCTTCTATGAACCATTTCCATCTAAGCTTAGCTCGATACAATAAATTTCAAGGATTCAAAGGACTTCAACCCGAGTGAACATTTTAATGGGAGGCTGAGAATTTCTTTCGAAGTGCTCGCTTTTGCAGGGAAAAGGAAATAGCTTCATTGTTACATGTCCTGCGAGTGCATTCAGTGTGGAAGAATATACCTACGATAAAAAACAAATATAATGATGGCCGAGATCACCACCAGATGACGGCGGTTCGAGGGTTTGACTGGCCTCATCCCTCGTATGAGTAGCTCGGCCTATTGTACCAGAATACAACTGCAGTTTTACAAATGAGCATTGAAATTGACGAGAATACGGCAGCAGCCATGAATAATAGATTCAAACAATATTTACGTAGTTATGCGCATAAAAGGAAGAAAAAACATAAGTTACAGATGAATTCGATGCCAGAAGCAATATTAGCAGTAAATGGTTACGTAAATTCAAAGTAAGATTTCTAATTTGAGCACAAAATATGGCATATTTCACGCTTGGCTGAACTAGCGAATTCAACAGATTTGGAATTAAATGTGAATGGAAAAGTATTAAATGGCAATAGAAACAGAAAGTAGCAGGATTTGAAGTCGTATGAAAGAAGGAAGCAAAAGGCAAAAATAAAAAGGCCGTAACCATGTAAAACGCGGCCATAAAGACGAGGATTTCTCTCATTTATAGTAACTGTTTTACGTGCCCCCGAGAGAAAATGGAGACAAGTCACAGTAAGGTATAGGTGCAAGGATAAAAGTATAGCAAAGAGTGAGTATGGAGGAATTGAATGCGATCATTCTGAATTTCAAAATGAAAAAGGTTTTTCCACTAGTTCTGGTCGAAAACTGGTTCTGGTCAAAGGTGGGAGCCCCTAGAGACTCGGAGGCTGCACTCTAAGCTTAGGCTGCTTGAGATATTCAGAACTGGTGTGTTTCAGAGCGACACAGAGAATATTATCACGACGCCTCACCACATTTCTAGGTCTGACAGACGCGATAAAATAAGAGAGATACACTGCCAAACAGGTAGGTACAAAAACTCGTTCTTTCCGCGAACAATAAGCGATCACAATAAAAGTTGAGCTCCACTAAATACAATCCTATAATATATGTCACCATTTCATCTCCAAAAAACTTACACCTTTACACGGCTGGTGACCTAACGCCCCCTGCCACCTGCGACGACTCGCGGGGAATTATGTAGATGTAGATATAAACTCTAGGCCTAGAATAATTTATAATGCCGAAGATTTAAAGTTCCATTGTTTTAATTTTTTGCGGGCCCCATTCGAAAATAAGTCGCATGATCTTAGCTTAAGCAAAGATTCGCAAAGTGAACAAGAGCAAAGTGCACTGAGGGCTAAATTTATTTATGCAATTTCATTTATCGCTAAAGCTCAGGGACCATAGATAACAGTGTAATTAGGATGCACTTGTCAGGGAAAAGAATGTGATTTAAAAATATTATGTATAACCCCAACATTCGTGAAAATATCATCAAAAGTCATTTTTAGATATTACATACTACGATTTAGATGTTTTTCTCCGGGGTTGGTCTCCCAATGGACTGAAAGGAGAGCCTGACTAATATTAATTATTTTAACTATATATATATTATCTTCATTTTGAATAAAAAACTTCTTTTTCGGCGAATTTCGAGATATTTCAACTGTCTAAATAGGATAGTTTAATGGCCTATATTAAACACGGTGGAATAAGTTTTTCAGAGACCATAAAAAATTTGTTTCTGCGAGTCAGAGAACTTTTGAAAGATAAACCTTTAGCTTGAGGCTTATAATAAAACAAAAGTTCTTGGATCCCATTATGAAAGTTCTTATACACGTAATTCCTGTTAGTGTGAAAGCTCCACGAAAACATCACATGTGCAGGTTTTCTTTTGGGGAAAGTGAATGCGTTGGAATGGAGTTTGGCCTCAACCTTCTTAGGTCTGTTCTTGCATTCTTCCTCAAAGGGAATTATATAGGTGCTTTTGATGTGTGTGGGACTCTCGACCTTCGGAAGATTTCAGGTCTTAACATGAAATATGGTCATCAGCTGTTCGATAACGACCTCTATGGCTTGAAAATCTTGTAATTAAGACAAAAAAGTGCTCATAAATGAAAAAATAATTAGATAGCAGCAAAAATTCTTTCATTACACCACGGACTTCCACAGTGTACAGGGCAGTGAGGAATGGAAACAGTTCATGAGAGTGTTAGAAGCCACAAAAAATGAGAGAGGACTTTGTGAAAAGACGCCACCTTCCTAACTTTTCTGTGAATCAAATGGTGCAAGCAAGGATAAAGGAGGGTGGAAATTATTGGAGGACCGATTACAGAAAGGGGTACAGCAGTACTGTGCGGTAAACTCCAACGAAATACACTCCGCCTAACCTCACCTTTTAATAGCTATCATCATTATGTTTTGCGTTATACATTTTGCAGATTTGGTACAAAAAATGCATCAAGTTGCCTTTGCCAATATTTCCATTTAATTATAAATCATTATTAGGGCTTGCCATATAAATAATATTGACGTAGATTTCCACCTTTTTTAAAGTACCGACAAACGTTTTTGCTACATTCTCTGTTGATGATTTAAAATTAAAGCAAAACGTTGGCAAAGGCAACTAGACTTAAATTTGACTAAAATCCTCGAAAATAATCTATCACAATGGAAGTGAGCGTGATCAACACCCACAGCGATTATTATGTAAAGCTGTGGCCTATAATTCAATTGAGTTATGAGCGATAAACTAGTATTCTATGGAAGTTGGAGCAGAGAAATTACATTTCAGCGCGCGATGTTGTATTGTGTCACCGAGGGGCAAAATGTGAACGCTCCATTTTCTTTTATATCCCACCAAAATAGGACAAAGGCTTCCTAAAAGTCGGGATTAGAGAAAAATGAAAGCAGAATAAAAATGGAAGCTCGTATCGGAAGACTGTGTGGGCGATGAGATTGGGATGAATGGGAATCGAGGGGAGGGCTGGGGAAAGGTGGGAGGAGGCGAGAGGAGAGAAAAGGAGAGAGAGAGATGGAACGAGGAAAATAAGGAGAGGGTGAGAGATGAAAGAGAAGAAGAAAGAAGGAGAGGGTGCCGGCGGAAGGAAAACACGCACTAACCGACTCCTCTGACGCTCGCACGCACTGACAGGCTCGCACGTGGTATTTCGACGAGAATCCTGTGAAGCGCAAGCTCGGGGTGCCAACGTAACACGCCGGCGACGGACAAAGAGCGAAAGGACCACTATCTCTCTCTCTCTCTTACACTCCTTTCACACCAAGTCCTTTCCCGTCGTCGCGACAAAAGATGTCGTTCTTCCGTTTCAAACGAACGGAATAGCTGAGCGGAAATCCCCGAAGATTAAAGCGTTCTCGGGGCGTTGGAAATCGTTTTGAGTCCAAATAACTTCGAACTTCGAGGTACGGGTGAAAATGACGCTTCATTTTTAATACAGAAAGAATTAATCATTAGTTTTTCAGACAAAGATTCATTGCTTTTCACACCTTATGGCTTTAGAAACTCATCGCCATTACCATGGTTAAACTCTATCGCCTCACACTTCACAGGTATTGCAGGAGTAGAAATTGACGAGGAATTCCACAAAAATTCCAATTCTATGAAAACCGACATACTGTAGTTAAGTTAACAAGGGCTACAGATGTGCATTTTGGTGATTACTCACACCCTATCATACATCAGTGAGGCGGCTTTCAGCGTATTCAGGGTGGCCACTCAAGTATCAAGCTGAAATTCCCTGACTTTTCCAGATTTTCCAGACTACTTTCACAATTTTCAAGAATGCTTGATAATATATATTTTACGGAATATTAACGTATTTATACATGATAAAATAAGATTATAAGCTGTTAAAGATTAATCCCAGAATAAAATTAAGTAAAATTATGATATAATATGTATTTTAACAGTTATGGAGCATCATCTGAATGATAAAACATTAAACATACTTACAAATATTTGATGAATTTTATGACAAGCATATAACTTCAGGAATAAACACCAATTTCAAAATGGATAGTTATTTCATTTAATAAAACATTTAAAACATAACTTCAGGAGTATGTTTCTTTCACATTGTTCAAAATCAAATCCAATAAAACGTTATGGAAAAAATAACAATATAGAAAATAAAAATAATATAATGGAAATAACAAATAAGTGTGTAAAAGGCCATATGCACCTCTTCGGTTGAGGGGAGCATTTGCTGCAAATGCATCGTTGTTCAACTTGGCTTGACTAGCTCTGTTAACTCCATGATTGCATGTATCGAAATGGCTATCAGCAAAGCGCGGCATGTTAAAATATCGAAGATATACATATGCGTAATAGGATGAAGAAAAATCACCATTTGACTTTTACAACAAAGATGATTTTTCCAGATTTATTTTTCATTTTCCCTGATATTCCATGACTTTCCATGTTTTCCAGAAGTGCGGCCACCCTGGTATTGCGTAAATTCAACCAAATCATGCATTTACGTAAGAAATGCAAACCCTGGAACCTAAGTTAATTAATTTTGGACTTCCCCTGTCTGTCTTTTAGTAATATACAAATATGCGTAAACATGATGAGAAGTTGTAACCCGTCATGAGACCCATCATCATGATTCAATTTGCATTCATAATCACCTCGAATCGTCTTTGGGTTAAGATCAATATTGATGCAAGTGGAAAGTTAATTCGGAGCGTAACGGAATTCATGTACACACTACCCTGCCTGCCGTCAAACAGCGTGCTAGGTTTGAACACAAATCAATACAAACGATAAGGAAGAATGTTAATTGAAAGGACTATTTCAGGCACATCACTGATGGATTGCATTTCTTTTTTAGTCGAGAATAGTGCAGTAGTCAAGTAGATATAATTGCAAGATATTTGATTTGATATAAAACAATGCACTTAACTAAAGTCTATAATACCTTAAAGTCAAATTCTCTTTGTACACAACATTTTAGCGAGGCACTAGAGGCCGTTACCAAGCAGTGTTAACCACTATTATGAATGTTTTATCTTGAGAGAAGTATTGATAATGTACTCACAATGAGTATCGAATGCAATTTATCGATGCCACGTGAGTATTGGAACCAAATATCATTACTATTATCGCATCAGTAAATAATCATGAAATGTATATATCGAATTACATCTACACTACTGCTAGCAAATATTTTTCATTGAATATGAAAAAATGGCATTACTTAGTTTACTCATTTATAGCTATAAATGATTTCTGTATTGATCAGCTATCTTTCTCTCCAACCTATTGATTCCAAACTTCACGTAGTTCTACTTCAAAGCAAATACGTACGAAGGTAGAAACGCAACGAAATATGCGTCTTATCCTGCAATTAATCGACATTATTTTCGTAGTGAAAACATTCCGAAAACATTAATGGAATTAATGATCGTCTGGTAAGGAAAATGGAAGGAAAAAATAAATATTTCAGCACATGATACGCGGATAGCTTTGAGAAAGCACAGCGCTGATTTTAAGGTCACGAAGTTGAACACAAATGGGAAATCGGTCACATTCGGTTATTAAGAAGGGCCTCTTCCTCCATTTATTAGGATTATCAACGCTCTATTGGATTCGATACTTAAGGTTTCCATGCCGAATTAGGAGTAGACTTTCCAATAAATCAAATCGAAATTAAGGGTTGGAATACACGGCAGGAGGAAATTATCGACTCTTTTTCCGTATCCACACTTCTGGCACTTGTATTTTGAAAAATTATTCGCCCGTTCAACGAGTCATTCGCCCGTCAACGTGTCACGAACGAAAGTATTTAGGAGGCCGCTTTCCATCTCTTGGCGTACATTCAAGTCTTACGTATGCAAGCGTAGTATTTCATGCGGTAGATTTCCTCTCGACTCTTTCCTCTCTCTAAGTAGGGCACCCTCTATGGACTCTTTGCTGTATAGCGTCTTTGGCGCGGAAATTGCACCGACTTCAACAATGCCTACGAATCAGAATAGCGCACACCATCCAATTACGACGCCGCCTCAAAGGAACTTCTCGAAACTCCATCTGCTGTTGAGCATTTCATTCCCTAGAAAAGGCTCGAATTATAAAGATATCTGCTCGAGGAAAACCGCAGAACCTCTGTTGCTTGGAGTTTGGTCGAAATCCTGCAATTCGCTATTGTAGACATAAGTCAGTCCCTCACGCTCCAGTTGTAAGCTACCATTAACTTGTGAAATAATTCTATGCCCATCCTTAATATTATATATCCTTCATGGTTTATCTAAATTATTAACAATACCCTGAGTAACTTGATTAATTACTCATTATCTACAATGCCCTTAGAATCCACATTGGTTCTCTTTAGCGGCTGTTTTTGTGATGGGAGATTTTAGTCCCGGCTGAGACTTCGAGTGAGGCATAAAATATAAAACTTAGCACCTTAGCGCCATCATCATTCATATATTTTTGAATTTTCTCACTGCGTACATATCTTCTCGACGTTTTCAAAGATTTTTATTTGGCGCTGGATTAGAGTTTCGTAACAGTTTGGAACCAATAATTTTTGAATTGTTGTTGTGATCTAATATATGAATGATAATAAATGTTTTTTTCTACAGGAATATAATATTGTTATATGCTGCATCCTCATCTCTCACTTACAGTAAGAGAGAATCTGCGATCAAAAATGGACGTTACCGGCGAGAACATTCAGTTATTTCTTCCACAATGCCAAAAAATGAAGAGGGAATAAAGAATGCTCCGATGGATTTGGTGGAAAGTCTAACCCTTGTTTGTCTACTGTCGACTGATCTGCTACTCTTAATTAGGGCGAGGATCCAATCACTTATTTTAGTTACGAGGTAAAATGCCATGATACTACATAAGACGATGCTTCCCTATATTTGAGTCACCGTGTGTCCGAAGACTCCAACTCTAGATACCCAAGGAAATATTCGGAGATTTTCCAGCATGCATGCCAGATTCCTAAATTTGAGGAGACTCTTCTTTCAGCGGCGGAATTTTATTACCTCTGAATCGTTTTTTCTCCCCGCTATTATCCTAAATCTGTGGTTATAAATTTATTTTATGCCCCACACTCCTAAAAAATTTTGTTATTACTGCTCTCCTTTAAACATTTATTCAAGAAAAAAAATGTAGGTGACCAAAAGAAACTGGTGCAATATTTTTTTAAATTTTATACTAACATCAATGAAACAAATGAGAAGAAAAAACATTAAAAACAAATTAAAAGCTGAGTCCTAAAAAACTAGTGCAGTTAATATGAAATGTTATCTCTCCTATGTGGTACTCTGTCTCTATCTCTAACCAATGGTTAAGAAACCCTTTCCTAAATAATGGTTGAAGGCTTTAATAGGGTGCGTAGAGCAAAAGATGTAAAAAATATAAATTCTCCGCAGTGCATTTGAGAACGCAACCGTGTGACGGCATTAAATTCCGGATTGCCGAGCTATAGGCCCGATACAAATCTCGATCAGATGTACAGGATCGCAAAAAACCTGGCCAAAAACCTCATATTCTTTTCCCTAATATTGCTTAAACATAGCTTATCTTACAGTTAAATGTCCATAATCCCGCCGACAGTTAAATACGCACTGTGATTCGTTTTCTTAGAGCTTAAGGTAGAACCAGCGCTTCGAAGTACTACTTTCATAAGACAAATTAACTAAGCCGGAACAAGATGAAATTGCTCAATATTGAATTAATAATAACAAATAATTTTCAACTATTCAACTTGGCTATATTGAACATGAGTTTTCTTCCAAATGAAGTAATTCAGTGATATGTAGAAAGGCTTTTATATTGACGTCATGTCTCAGAGGAACTTTCATGTTTTCTCATTAACGACAATATAATTGCAATTATAATAAAATATAAAGGTTCACAAAGTCCTCTCTCATTTTTTGGAGCTTCTAATATTCTCATGAACTGTTTCCGCTCCTCACTACCCTGTAACTGTGGAAGTCTGTGGTGCAATGAAAGAATTTTTGCTGCTTTCTAATTATTTTTTCATTCATGAACCCATTATTGTCCAAGTTACAACAGGGTGGCGATCGTCAATGAAAACCGGGAAAACCTGGAATTGTCAGGGAATTTTGATTTTCTGGAAAAGTCAGGGAATTCTCGTAACAGTCAGGGAGAAACTGGGTAATGAATCCTCAAACTGGGATATGATCCCTTCAAAGACTCCTAGCTACCAAATTTTACAATAATCTGATCATTATTTCAATTTCTGGCCAACATTCTCCCATTTCAGTCCGCTGTGCGACGGTGTGTCCAAAAGACCGGCGATCTTTGAATTTGACCGATTTGCGGCGTCACCTTAAAACGTTATTTGAGATAGTTCATCACACCCTTGACTTAGATGCATGGAAACTGTTCATGGGGTTCACTCCCGGTCCGGTGTTCCGTGGCGGACGACTCGACGGTTCGATGGGAGACGTTTCCATCGACCTCAAGGGCGATATATGGGCTCATTTTTCTCTCATCGAAATGTTGGCCTCCATGGATGACCTGACCTGGTGTGAAGCCTGAAAACAATTTACACCGTTTTTATGCCGAGAAAGCATCAAATCGTTCGTTTTCAGTACCATTTAGGTCATCATCATGAAATTCCATCGGCAATCGACATCCGCCTTCTGTAACACCTGGTACCTTAAACGTCAGTCTATCGATTTACGTTCTACAGCTATGTCGAATATTGACGAATGCATTAAACGGTTATCAGAGAGGTGAGTACACAGGGTGGCTACTGATGTCTAATCTTCAAATTCCCTGACCTTTCCCTGACTTTCCCCTGATGGATTTACCAAATTCCCCGACCGATCGCCAAAAGGTCACCTATTATCGGAATATTTTTTTTCTGCAGAAATAAATTTTCTACGGTAGCTTTAAATTTTTATTTTTTTTTCATAGTCTCGTATTTTTAAAACTGCAAGTATGTATTTACTATAAGCTAGTGTGCTCCGGCTACTCCTCGACCTGAGTTTCGGAAGTGAAAAAAAGCGAGGTAAAAATTTCCGAACGACATAGACTCGAATTCCTTGTGATGAGCGAAGTACATTGTGATCATGATATTTAACACAACAAGAAAAATATCGCAATAAGAACATACAAAAGGAATACATTGTACGTCTGATTCACAACTAATACGATTCACAAATGAATACCCCACGAATTGATGGTGCTTATTCCATGCACATCAGCGACAGACGTTAGTTTAGTCCGCGTCAGTTGTCATTCAGCACAACAGTTTCGCCAGCTATCCTGCTGGCGTCCTCAGGTGAAGGATAGCGAGAAAGTTTTGGTCCGTCCTTACATAGGCCAAGTTTGGCGCCAAAAAGCGATCAATGCTCGACGACAGCACCTTAAGGAAAGGAAGAACCCAGACCGGACCCAAAGGCCTATGTAACCATCCCTTTCATCGCGGGGACCTCAGAAAAAATCGCTAGGGTCTTACGGAAGCATGACGTGGTCACGAGGTTTGACTGTGTCACCAAGATAGCCGACATTCTTCCTGGGCCCAAGGACAGAGTTCCATCAACCCTCTCCGAAGGCGTTTACCAAGTGCTGTGCTCTTGTGGGAAGTCATACATAGGCGAAACCTGCAGAGCTTTGAGCACTCGGCTTAAGGAACACCAGAGAGCAACAAAAATAGACAATTCAAAGCATCTGCCATCTCAGAGCACGCAAGGAGTGAACCGGGACACACCGTACAATTCGAAGACGCAAAAATAATAGCCAAGGAGAACAGGTACCTCCCGAGAATAATAAGAGAGGCTATAGAAATCATAAAAACACCTAAGAATTTTAACAGAGAAGATGGATACCCATTGCACAGCGCTTGGAAGAGAGTAGTCAGATTCCTACGCAAACGCGACGCTGCGCAATGATTGGCCGCTTTGATCGCTTGATCGCAATTGATCGCTTTTTGGTGCCAAACTTGGCCTATATCAGGACGGACCAAAACCTTATCGATATCCTTCACCTGAGGACGCCAGCAGGATAGCTGGCGAAACTGTTGTGCTGAATGACAACTGACGCGGATGCAACCCGAGAAATGTTGAAATCATTTGATCAATGCCGCGGAAACCTGCGAACTGAAGTTAGTTTAAGTTGGTGAAATAAAGGGCGAGAAAGACTGGCCGATAAACGCAATGGTAGAAAAATAACGAGGATTCCTATTCCATTTTCTCCCTAACTGTTACGAGAAATCCCTGACTTTTCCAGAAAATCAAAATTCCCAGACAATTTCAGATTTTCCCGGTTTTCTCTGACGAACGCCACCCTGGTACAGTGGAGGCACTACTGCAAACAATTCTTCGGATTGATAATTAAGGTAGTTTGGACGAGATGTTTCACTAGTCATAATAGCAGAATATATTCTAAAATAACGTTTTAATGCCAACGGCTGTAGAAAAGTTGATATTGTAACATTAGTGGTGCAGTCATAAACTTTTACTTGACTGAAATCTTCAGTAACTAAATAAGAATATCTGTTTAAGTCTTTAACTTAACCCATTATTTTGACGCGGAACATTTAAGGTAGTCCGAGCAAGGTAGTTCCCTAGTTATAGTAGAGACCATATTCGAATTATACACTTTAATTTCACCTGCTAGATGATACATCAATTAAATATTGAATTATAAATGGTGCAATAATATAGTTTCATATGACAGAAATTGTAAGTAATTAAATGAAAATATCTAAATAAGTCTTTAACTTGACTCATTTTTTTCGCGCGGTGCGTTTGAAACTCCTTAAAAAGGAAGTTTTTTTTGTGATACAAAAGAACCTATTGCGGTGACAATATGATTGATTTTAAAAAATAGTCGAAAAGACATTCAAACTACACGCAGTTAGTTTTTTTACGACATTAAAGTGTAAGGAATACCTCATTGTGTAAATAATATCTCTATGGAGTGCATACACGTACCATTTCCCGTGTAAAAAGGCTGGTATTTTCTGGCAAATACCTCGAAAAGTAACATTGTAAGGGGTTACATTTTGGGTGTCATGAGAAGGATGAGATATTTCCTTTAAAATGAGACCAAATTTATTGATTTCTAAGTAAAATGATATTTCGCTCAAACTACCTTAAAACTCGTTACCATGGGAAGGTTTTTTGTGATATAGAAAAAGTACTGCGGTAACTCTACGATTAGTTTCTAAAATAGTAGAGAAAACACACAAACTACACTACGTTAATATTTTGGCGATATCTAAGATTTAGAAGTTTCTCATTTGTTAAAATAATGTCTCCCTGGAGTGCATACGCGCACCAATTCCCATGTAAAGCGGGCAATATTTTCGCTGATATTTTAGTATCTTTGGAATAGTGAGATATTTTTCGTTGAAATGAGACTATATTTTTTATATCTAGGTGAAATGATATTTAGCACGAACTATTTTAAATGCACCAACGAAAGAAAACCGTGAGAAAGTCTCGAGGATGAGAAAATGGGAGAACTATTATTGCTACCTTATTAACAAGCGCAGTCAGAAAATGAATGACTATATTACTGGCTCGTGTACCACATACGCCTGCATTAATAGAGAATTTTGAGCGTGAGTAATGAGACCGGCTGAAGGTGACGGTTATCATTCGCATTTCGCACTTCTAAACCATAGAAAACGGATTGTATGATCACCAATATAATGAATTCATGACTAGGGTTAATGCAGATGTCCATAATTAATCGGCCTTTTCTCTGATGTTGAGTATGCCGGGACTAAACACGGATTGAACCTTACGGAATCACCCCCATTGCACAATTTTGCGAATTTCCACAGAGGAAAAATCATCCGCCCGGTCAAGGTGGGTGATGTTTCCTCTGTGGGATTTCGCATTAATGGCCTTTTCTCATATGCGGGTTCTGTGCACGCTCGTTGCATCCAAATTCGATGTTGACGTATCGCAAATTGATAAAAAACCGCGTACACCCTACTAATATTAATACAAAAATTTCTCTAATTACTTGGTGGCACATTTAAATTCACAGAAAACATGCATTTCCAATTACTGCTCGTTGTTTTCGGGTTTTCCAACCGCGTGCGTTGACATTGGCCGACAACGGTTTCGGTAGTAGGATGGCTACCGAAATCGTTGTCGGCCAATGTCAACGCACGCGGTTGGAAAACCCGAAAACAACGATCAGTAATGGAAAACGCAACGGAAACGCCGCGAGAATGCATATTCCTAAAAAAATTCTTACTCCACATTTTTCTAAAGTTATATTCAACCTGTCTCACCCTCTGAACCTCACGCTCCAAATATAGATTGGAGATAACGGAGGAGGGATTAAACTTTCCGCTAGAAAACACGCGAGCGATAAATCAATTATTACTCCTCAATAGATTTGAATAAAATTGATGCGAGTCGACTGACCACATAGGCACCCGCGGGATGAAACGATTTTCCCAATATGTGGAAACAAATTGAAGAGGCTTACCAAGTGAAGCCACGCGATGAATGGCGTTATCCAACTCCATCAAAGTCCAAAGGGGGTACAGTAATTACTTTGAGCTTACACGATTATGGCAGCATTTTAATGATATTCGCTCCCCCACAATTATGAGGTCGAAGTACTTCAACGTATGATCCGTCCATTGAAGTGAACACCCCTCGCTCTTTTCATTGCATCCGTGATACATAAACTGCCACTGCCTCACGATCTGCTCTCCATCACTACCCGTAACAGCACGGCCTCCAGCATCCCACCCTCTTTCACCTGCCCCCATTCACCTCCTTTCCTCCCCCTTAGCACTCTCAAGCAGCTTCTTATGCTCCCTTTCCTTGTCGAGGAGGATCAACTGCGACTGAGCGAGTGTAAACAAATTCTTAACTTCACCTTTTTTTAAATTCATGCATCATAATTACACACACAAATATTAATTTTAACCGTACAAAAACTTAATACATACAGATTCATAAATTATAACATTCCTAAACATAATTTATATCACAATTTTTTCATCCTTTCCCCGGTAGGTCCATAGGACTTGCCAGCAGTTGTTTACCACTTAAAAAGTTGGTTCATTTGAAAATTATCCTTATTTTTTCTCGTTAACTCATTTTTGTTCTTCAATTAGCCAATTTTTAATTTTTACCTTAACCTCTCTGATTTTTGTTAGTCCACTTATATTGCGTGGTATAACTTTGAATTCTTTTGGTACATCAACCTTAAATGTACTACTACCGTACTTTGTATAATGCAGTGGGACCAAATAATTTATTTTTTGTCAAAAATGTTTTTCATTTATTAATTTTAAAAAACCTGCTTTCGATGATGACCTGCTCAACGTACCGCATTGAAAACTAAAATCGTTGCACAGAATACATGGATTACGTATTTAAAGAGCATGTTTAGAAGGGTACTTTTTTCCAATTCTAGGAGTGGAATGTAGCGCCGTTTTTATGGAATAACCGAATTTTGACGTCAGTTTTCTCAATGATTTGATAAAAACTCGCGAATAGACGCTAAGGAGAATTTATTGTTTTTTAGTATATTTTTCGGGATTTTTCCCCCATTTACCGTTTTCCGCGAAAATTCAGTCATATTTCATACAAAAATATTACTCTTCCCATATACTCTACCACAAGGCTCTACTTTCATCCCATTGAACGCCTAGCAATTTTAAGTTCGATTTGCGAGGAGATAAGCGAGGAAGGACAACTTTTTTTTTTGCTTCTCCCAGTTAGAGGTCTAGGACTACAAACCAGGAAACAGTTCGTGAAAGCATTTGTGTGGAGCGTGGCAATCTATGGATCGGAAGTGCGGACCATTGGAAAAGCAGACCAGAACAGACTACAAGCCTTCAAACCCTGATGCTGAAGGAGTATGCGGAAGATAAAATGGAGGGATAAAATTATAAATGAGTAAGTTTTGCAGAAGAGTAGAAGAGGAAAAGAACATATGAATCACTATTCAGTAAAAAAGATGGATGTCACAATCCGAGGCACAATGGGTATGTGAGGAATATAACTGAAGGTAAATCAGAGAGAAATGTACCCAGGAAGTAGAGACATGAATAAGTTCAAGGGCCAAAAAAAGAGGAAAGTACCCACACAGGATGAGATGATACCAGGAGGTAAGGGAACCAGCATTAGATAAGGAAGGTTAGAGGGCTGCAATTTAACAATTTTAGGGTTGAGTTACCAAAGATGGGCAGACAGAGGGCACGTGTTTTCCCAAGGAAACAGAAAACAATAGCATTTAAAACGACATTAAAGTTGAACTTTACGGTTGAAATACCTTAAGAACTTCTTCCTTTAAGCTAAGACGCAATAGTTATTTAGGGTGAAAACAAAAAAAATCGAAAACAAATAAAAAGGAACTAAGTCGAATCCGTTTTCGGACTTTCACTG
This sequence comes from Ceriagrion tenellum, assembly GCA_963169105.1. Classification (NCBI taxonomy): domain Eukaryota; kingdom Metazoa; phylum Arthropoda; class Insecta; order Odonata; family Coenagrionidae; genus Ceriagrion; species Ceriagrion tenellum. Next base: position 123,861,941 of record OY720642.1, on the reverse strand, counting down.
GACCTGAGGAAGCCTGCAGGATAGCCGGCGAAATATCGTCCTCGTGAACCAACGCGGTGGAAACCCCGGAAAACGGATTCGACTTACATCCAAGACCCGCGGAAACCTTCATCAGAAAATGGAAAAAGGAAAAACTAACTTGCTGTTTGTTATTTATCTTGAATACAATTCCATGAAGTGACTACGCATCATCTTTCCACAATTTATCCACTCTTTTTATCGCCGTTACCCTCTCTCATCGACAAAAATCCCTCCTATCTCCTAAAGAGGTATTTTTTTTTGGTACTGGTTTGTGAAAAATTGGCGCACGACTCCTAATTGGTAATGGATACACTTAGAAAAGAATATAAAACCCTGTGTTACTGATTTGGTATTTTGGAAATTTGACACCATTTTCACTCCACGTAAAGCGTTACAATAAACACGTTACGGCACGTGACATACATTTCATAATAATTCGATTACATACTTAGAGATTTTCTTCCAAAGGCAAATAAATACTTTTCCTATCATAATAATATGAACTAAACATTTCAAGGTCTCACGCAGAGTCAAATATTTGAGAACAAAATGCTTCAAATAATTTATTTTAAATTTGGAAAACTGCACAAAAAATTCAAGTGCCTGCTTTAATTAAGGAAAATATTTATGCTCTTGTACTATTTCCATTCCAACTTGTACGGTTAGTATCACCGTACAAGTTGGAATTTTTTTTATTGGAATTGGATTTTTTATTGGAATATTGGATGAAATTTAGTCCAAGAATTTTTTGTCGACTAACTTAACAAATTGTTAAACTATGACTCACTCAATGACCCACTATTACCGTCCGCAATGAGTGGCGACGATCGATTCATGATCAGAGTGATCCTTAGCGCCATCTACCTCAGTCGACAAAGAAAGGGGGAAGTATTATTTTGGAAATAGAGGGGTGGGGACAAACTCTGAGCTTACAAAATAAACCAACGTTCAGAAAATAAGACATACGGATGCAAGTTTGACTTCAAGAGTAAGCACTTGTCCCTGAAGTGCTCTCCAAAGTGCGCCCAAACGATAAGATACCCTCCACCCCACCTAATCAGGAAAAGGATTCCGATAAATCAAACACACGCCTCTTCCAGGAGCCAAACTCAGTCCTTAGCCTCTTCTATCGTGCAACTTTCTATCTCGAGAAAGTTTGCTTACTTACTCCACGGCGGTACAGCCCTCGCAGGGCCTTGGCTTCTCCGACAATGTTAGCTCAGGCATCGCGATCTCTCGCATGCATTCTCCATCCTCTCTTTCTCATCTTTCTCATATCCTCCTATACATCCCAAAACCATCTTTTTCGGGGCCTTCCCCTCAGTCTTCTACCATCAAGGTGTCCAAGGTATATCTTTTTCAGGCATTCTCTCCGCAAACCCTAACCATCTCAACCTTTTATCTTTTTAGCAGCTCCTCTTCTGCAGCGGTCATAGTCCATGTTTCGGAACCATACGTAACCACATGTCTATTTGTAGTTCGATATACTTTCGTTTGTAAGTTCCCACTGTGACCATGTGACTTGAGCACCTTCAACAAAGCTCGATAAACTCTACTGTCTCCTGAAACCCTAGCGTTCATTTCTCCTTTCGCTTCATTATTTTTTTGTCACCCACACTCCCAAATACTTGAACTTATTACAAATATCGTATTTTATCCTATTTAATTTTATTCATTTATCTTTTAGAGTTATGGACTTCAAATCCAACTTTTTTGGATTCATATCTAATCTTTATCATGAAATTGATTAATTTCACTTTAATGCCTATGATTTCTTAACTTATAAATTCAAGAAACTGTGATTCCATATTCCCTAATTATTAAAAAATAAACAGCAATAATCCGACCCATTCATGAAATTCATCCAAATGACATTTGTAAGGTTATTACTACTTGAAAGGTAATATAAAACGCAGGTGGCACCTTGTAGGTTATTGGTCATCGCATCTTCGAAAATGCAGAAAAAATGCAATAAGATGACTTCAATATGTTTATAAAATGGTCACTAGACAGAAGATTGGCTATGGATGCAAATGAAACAGTGGTTATGCATATTCATTCATCTGATAAATTTGTTCCACGTGATTTAAATTTATACTACTCTTATTATTACTGCTTAGCATCAAATAATATTACTTGTCAGATTAATAGAATACAAAAGCTGTGAGATTTATAATGTATGGATCTGCCTATGCTAATAATGATGGTAGACTGAGTTATATGTACAAGACTTGGAATGTACTTTCCCCTAAGTATATGGCTTATGTGAATATATTACGTAAGAATTAATTACGTAACCAGTATAGACAAGTTGTTAAACATAACTTGAGAGGCAATTTTGTTGTGGTAGCAAAAGCTTATACTGATTACGGTGGGAGAGTGAATTCAGTACTTTTCTCCAAACTAATAAACAAATTTTCCAAAGAAATTGATAATTTATACCTAGTAAGTAATTGTAAACTTAAGATGGTTGTGAATATAATCTTAATAAGGCATATGCTTCATGATATGTCACTTACTCAAACAGCCGCATTATAATACCATTAATTCATGCTATTTCAGGTTTCACTTCACCATATTGTAAAAAATTCTTATCGTATTGCTATAGATTTTAATGTTCTTTGTAATATTTTCTCCTAATAACTTCATTTTGATTAGATGGTTTTAAAAGAAGTTGAATTTAGCTTCGATAAAACTATGTTGATTGGGTACAGTTGACTGGGTGAAATAATTCGGAGTTTCTAGGGAAAGAAAATGAGCCTGAGCTGTACTAACTTCACTTATTATCAGTTATTTTTGTATACTAATGCCCTTACGCCTGACGGATATAAAATGTATTAATAGTTTTAAAAAGTAAATGAAATATCACCAGTCCTTCCTCGACATTCTTTATTCTTCTTGATATCTCACCGACATCATCGGCGTAAGCTAGCTAGGCTTTGTGATATGCCATTAAGCAATGTTCCCCCTGGGTAGTTGAGTTTCCGTATTTATAATCACCCTCTCCAGGACCCAATTGAAGATCATGACGGATAGCACGTCACCTTGTCGTAAGCCCTGATTAGCATCGAAATCTCTGGTGTGACTTCCTTCCGTTTGGACCATAATTCTCGTATTCTTCCGGGTCATTTACATCAATCAGATTTCTTTTCTTGGGAATTCCATGTTCACCACAGTCTGGTTAAGCCCGAAATAATTTAGCACGACTGATCAAAAGAGACCTTTTAGGGCATAAATGAAATGTATATGGCACAATCAAAAGAAAATTGAGCCCAAAAGATAGTGACACAATCGGATGTAAAATCCTACAAAGTGAAGCTACCGGTGTCGGTCAAAACGAAGGAGTTAAGCCAGCACAGAGTTTCATTCGCATGCATTAGTCAGGGGAGTATTAAAATGAAAAAAAAGTAAAATTTACCTACCTACAACTATGACACAATTCATTTTCTCCGAATTGTTGTAAATTAATTGCTACGGTGTAACTCTTTAAAATAATTATGAGCATGACATATAATACGTATCTTTAGCTCTAGCGTAATAGCTTTAGTCATATAAAAATTAATTTGATATTTTTTGATGGATGAGATGAGTATTAGGATAGAACTAATATTGGAAATTTAAATAAATCAACTACTGCTGAAGTTCATTTTTGAATACGGAATGAATGAATGAAGTTGTTGATGAACAGGGACATCTGTAACAATTCAGGTATTTCATTTACTGTTTTTACAAGTAGTATGCTGACTGATCAATATTGTGAATTTATTTATTACTTAAAAAGAGCACATGCTGACAAGTCATAGGCTTAGCAGGACTATACCTGTTATTATATAATGAGAATCTATTGTATATATTTAAGAATTTTGAAGTATATCGATATTATATTCAATTACTCTAAAAATTATCGACAAACGCACTTTAAAATTGATGTATTGCAAAAATAAAATTTTAATATATCATTAAAAAAAAAAGAGATTCCTTAAGTGTAGCACTCATGCTACGCCAGGTCTGAAGTGGTTAGGAACGGGAATCCAGTTCTCAGGCCACCAAACTGCAATTAAATCCTCCCTTTGAGGAGTAAATGGGGAGTCGGGAGTGTTCACGAGTAGCCTTTCGATGTCCGGAGCCACCCCTTGGGGCTCCCAATATTCCGCGCGGAGGATATGTCTCCTCTTCCGTCCCGAAAAGGTGTTGAGGAGGCATTGTGGGAGCGGAGGGGAGGAGTGGAAGGGAGGGAATAACTCATGGAATGGACGGAATGAGGCGAACGAACGGTGGAAAGGAGAGACAGGGGGGGAGGAAGGAGGAGGGAACGAACGGAGAGGGGAAGGAATATAAAATCAATATAGAACAGGTGCTTCCTCTTCGGAGCAGGCGGTTGGGCGCGGCGGGGATTAAAGGATTTTTCCGCGCAAGGCGGTGTTGTTTCTCTATCGGAGAGCACTGAAGGGGTTCTGCCTTGCGGGAGAGGGTGAAATGAGTGGGTGGGGGGGTCGGGAGGGGATTTACGGGGGTGTAGGGGGAGGGTCCTTCATTCGTCGGCAAAGGAAAACAAAAGCGGCCTTTTGAGGCGAGAGTTTGATTTGGATGCAGAAACTACGCGGCTCGCCAAGGAACGAGATCAGATCGTGTAAATCTCAATGTTGAGCGACAAAAGTTTTGGGGGACCATTCCAGGAATATCGTCACTCTGTGGCGTCAAAAGGATTTTATTTTAGAAACACACACAGTGTTCTCGCTCGACCTTTAAGTGGGCGCGCAAGCATTTGGGCGTTTCGAATACCATAATTTCGGGAAAACATGGATGTTTGAAATTCATTCATAAGGAATTCATAAGGAAAAGTCAGATATAGCTACGTCGGGGACACAGTTATGGTTTCTAGTGATTCAGCAAATACGTTCGACTTACTGAGTGGGTTTTATCCTTCGGCCGATTCTCATAGTTTACAAAAAGGTTATCGGCATTCGTAAAAAAATTGAAAAAAAAATATAAATATAAGGGTATAAAAATCGCAAGTATCGCTTTCCTCAAGACATTATCATTCATTCCCTCAGTTCTATCTTTTCACCGGCGAAGATTACAGAGCACATTCTTTCAAAAATGCTTCCATAATAGCACTCATAAATCTGGTGAACTTAAAAATATTACCTTGCTAATGTACACGCTCTTCCGATAGGGATCAAACGCGCATTATGACTTGAGTGCGTGCCTCATCCGTAATCTTCGGCCTCTTTCGAATACCCTTTCCCACCCACACCCATCGCTCTCCCCTCAAGCTTCTTCCCTTCTCCCTCCTCCAGCTTATTAAAGACATTTACCTTCGACTCCCTAAAACCATAACTCACTCCCACTCTTTACGTCGTTATTATCTAAACTCTTGCGCATGAGCCTGTAACATGCAATTATTTTTCCTTGAGATACCTGGAGCGATTATTTAGTTTACGTACAGATTTTTGTGAAACTTTGCATAAGTAATTTGTTACACGTATAGATAAAAGCAATAAAGTAACCATACGTTACCGATTTAGTTTCTTGGCAATTAAATGCTTTTTTAACGCGTAGCCTGACGACACATGGCGTTGCGATTGTAATAAGTAATTCGCTTACGTATGCACAGATTTTCGTGGAAAACGCGAAGTAATGTACTTTCCTATTTTCATATTAATATAATGACTGCCAACTAACATCAAGGTATCATTCCGAATGAAAAAGTACCCATTATTTGCAAATGATTTTCGTTTGAATCATGAATGCCGTTAACCCAAGAGAAAAACTACATAAATTAAGGCGATAATTTTTAAATAGCCGTACGAATGAAATAAAAATTGAAATTTTTATTCCTGCATTATTTATATCACTGTGCACATGGTGATCTATACCCCAGAAAAAGATAAATTGAAATGAAGTGCGGTCCAAGAATTTTTTTTCGAGTTGAAATGTGCTTTCAATAACACATTATTACCGCACTAGCCATCTTTTGGCATAGGTCTGCAGACTTATACCGAGTTATCACCGCGGAATACACCGCAAAGTGGCACATAACGTCCATTTGTTTGATTTACATTAGTTTTATGTTAATACCACAGCGTCTTTGGAAAACAAGCTCAGGCAAACATTTTGTGAAAAAGACATTGAGCTAACAGGTCGATTGTCAACAGCATTTTAAAGGAAACATAATGTGACTATACCAGGCTTACAAGAATAAGGTGATTCCGGCCTTAACTACCTCCGTGAATGCCACACACTTACACGCGAAAACCTGTACCCTTATCCGGCGGGGAAACTTTTTTCGGAGATTCCACTAGGATGCGAAAGGTTGGCTAATTTCGTGCTTTGGATTAATCAAGCAAAGGGAGCAGTTCTACTTTGTCCAAATTAATCAATGAACCCCTGATTCCAAAGTCTCCCTAAAAACTCTAAAAGATCACCACTCGTCCGGCGGTTTGCAGCGAAGGAGGTACAAAGCAGAAACTAGGCGAACATAGTCATTTATCTCCACAGTTCTGTGACATTCTGTAACTATCTATAGTGAATGAATTCGGGAGCAATCAACTGATGGATAAATAGGAAGTCTTGATGGTACAATTGACGCCAACTTCTTTTCTTCGAGAAAATCCACTTCATTCTCCCAAATCGCTAGAGGCGACATATGCAATTCGTATAGTAATCGTTCATTGTTACAGATGAGATTCCACGCTTCATCGAAACGTGTAAAATTAGTTACTTCCAGTTTTATGAGGCATAAGATCCAAGAAGACCCTGGTAACAATGTATGAACACGTGGAAAGAGTTCGGCATCACATAAAATTTTTATCCATGGAAATCAAATCATATAGTTGTTTTATCAACATCAAACCTTAGATATAACGAATTCCTGACACTGCACATTGGTTTGAGACGGTTAAGTTTAATCAATTTCGTAAATTTGTAGCTAAGAAGACCCCTAGGGGAGCTTGTATCCGCTGCCAGACGTAGGGGAGGCTAAGGTGATCCCTAGGGGCTGAAGTGCAACTATAAATACTGTTTTTGACAAAGGGGCCCTCTGGGGGTTCGCGGACCCCTAGGTAACGACTATAAATAAGGCCCTAAGGTCATTGAACGGGATTGCGTCCTTGACCGTTGAAGAACATATTTTCGGATAACTTCGAACAAAACTTTTCGATTCCAAAATTCTTTCACTGTACACATTTCAATGATTACGAGTTGATGACGGTGTACTGAGTAGTTGGCCAAGGCCAGAGGCAGATTAAAAAAATCGACAATTTTTATTCTCTCCTCAAACGCATCGGTTTCACCACTTAAACGTACTCAAACGGGGATGCCATCTTGACCTATAGGTTTTTGATATCTGGGAACGGACATATTCTGCATATTTTTAGTAAACCCTTGCATTCAGGTTGTCATTTCTCTAGAATCTTGCCATCCAGCGGACCGCAAAGTTGCACTTTTCATCTGCCATTCCGTCCATCACGAAAATCCCAGCAGGCTCAGAGGGAAAAATGTAACTGACAGACTTCCTTTTGCGGGGAAAAGCTTTTATAGAACTGTCACGTACTTCATGAAAAACATGTCTATCGAGAAGCATTTGCACTTTACCCAGCTTGTTCAAGTCGTATTTTATTCAAGGTTTTATTTCATCCAATCTCGAAAAATATCAAGAACAGAACTAAGAACAATTTTGACCCTATTCACAACTTGAAGCCTACGACGAAAAGAGCAACAAGTGAGACGAATGAGCATTTAAAGAACGGATAGCCACTTTCATATACGAGTCGATTAATCTATAAAGATCTTTATTAAGGTAAGCATAAAATCACTTGGAGCAATATGACTAGTTAAAGGAAGCTACCAGAGAAGTTTCACGCGTAAGATGACGCAGTTGGGCAGCAGCATCGTCTAAACACTGCAACGGAATAAAACATAATTATGAGTAGAAGACGGAGCTAAAACTCTCGACTAACTTGGATTTGAATATCAGTTCTCCCTACAGTTCCTCCCACAATAAGTAGCATTCCTTAAAACAAACCCATTCTCTTTACCCATAACTCTAGAGCGCGGAAAAGAATGCCCTACATTTACGGAAAAGTTCACCTAAAACGTCTGAAATGTTTTAAAAAAGTCTCAAAAAATTCTGTCGTATTTTCGTGAATATGTTCCAAAATGGAAATATAAATTAAGAAAAAGAACACAAAAATTGTTTCAATGGTAATTTGTACACATTACAGGGATTACTTCAACAGAAATAAGAATTTTAGAAAGAATTTCACAGAGTGCTTAAAGTAAAACAAATGTTTTAAGGAGAAAATACGAGTGGTGTAAGAAAATGATCCTGTCACACTTTAGTCACACTCCGGTTCACGATTACCACTTTATGTAAGGTAAAAAAAATCATCAACCCCAGTAAATTTTATCACCGTTACTGACAAATCAGTAAGATTGTTACGGTTAGGCAAAAATAAATTTAAATTTAAATTTAAAAAACAAACATTTTTTAAATTATTTATCACATAACATATACTGGCAATTTTACAGATATTGTGATTCTTTCAAAGCTTAATTTCCTCGATATGCACGTGTTATCAAGTGGAGGTCGACAAGATGCATCTCTTTTGTCCATTGAGATGAATATGTCGCAGTCGCTTAACATACGACCATACACATCACACGACCATGACAACGTCGCACGCTGCTACAAATCAGGAAAAATTAAAAGAAGCCGCTCAAGTCACGGAACTTTAAGGCGAATTTTTCCGTACCTTTTTCTACAGTGTACACCATGAATTGGAGATTTTTCACTCTTTGACTCAAGGCCCTCATCTTTACTCAATGCGGCAAGCAATTTCCAATTAAAACTTGCCTCCCTTTGCATTTGCAAGATTGTACTTCACACCCGTAAATGACAACACTGAATCACTTAAGCTGAGGTGTGAAGATTCTAAATGTGTATTTGGTTTTATCGAATGAAAACCCAAAGTAAGTTGAGACGTAGATCAGGTACTATAATCATCATCAAAAGGTTCTTGCGCATATTACTCCATTAGATATGACCTGCATATAAAAAATGGAGGGGATGTAATTAATGGCAGATGGGGGGCTATTTTTGTGCCCTCCTTTGATTGTATTTCACGTAGTACGAACACCAAATGTTAAAAAAATATTTCCTTATTTAAACTATTTTTATATTTAATAGACATTTGACAACTTTTAAATCATTACGGCATTTATTTCTCTAATTATTGCATTTTAGCTGCAGCTACAACGTCCTCTGGAACCATAACATAACCAAATTTAATTAATTATATCTGTCTAAATGCAGATATAAGAAAATTTTAAGTTAAAAATGTACAACGAAAATCGGAAAAATTATTCTTACGCGGAGTTTTGATGATGAATAATAATGAAAATAGCAGATAATATTAATGCTCTTTTGAAAATATCTCTTCACCCTACCAATGGTACCAATTATGGATGATTTGATTTTCAAGGGGGAATTTTAAGCGCTACAAAGGCTTCGCACAAGTAAAAAAACATCGCAGTTGGATGCAAGCAATTTATGCTTTTACAGCAAACAGAGAATTCATGGCTTCATTCAACCCACCAAGAGACTACAGCATTGATATGCCAATATGCTCTACACTGGCGATTTAAATGGTCTGCATATTGAAAACAATGAGAAATTACATTTTTAAATCATGGAATTTATAATTTAAAATAGTTTTACCTAACATAATTTAATTTAAATAGCAGATTCATTCATTCGAATTGTAAAGAATAAAACTTTATATTGATAGTTGTCAGTTGGCGTGAAGGTACTTCAACATTTTAATTGGTGCCAATTGTTATTCTCAAGTATTGCAGTAAACTGCAGTAATGTTGCGCCACATGTTTTGTTTGTGTGTTCTCCACGATATATCTGAATTTAAGGTAATTCCAAGATATTTTATTGTATTTGAAGATTTTATGTTTAACCCACCCACGGGGTAGGCATGGATTTTGTGTGATGAATTTCACAGGAAGTGAACTGTGGTGCATTTACTAATACATATTTATTTCTAAACCCCACTCCTGGCACTACAAATAAACGTTGTTAAGGTCAGATGACAGAACTTCAAAGTCCGCGTCTTCGCTTATTTCATGGTAGATTACTGTATCGCCTGCAAATAATCTTAATTTATTGCTTATTCGAGAACTTAGGTCATTAATATAAATAATGAATAAAAGAGGGCCAATCACGCTTCCTTGAGGAACACCGGATGTGATTTCGACCATATCAGAGCTAAAACCATCAATAACTACTTTTTGTTTTCGAGCACTGAGAAAGTCAAAAAGTGATGATGGTGAACTGCTGATGAAAGGTCACTCAAGGACTCCTCAAAACCTATTATTTAAAACATCTGGCCAAATACATAAATAGGAGGCAACCTATATAAATCCTAACAGGTAAAATACTAATAGTATTGATCGCATTAGTGTTTATATTGATTTCCTTCTGGATAAAATATTATTGCCGTTACCTTTTTCGATAAAAACGCAGCCTTAATGTAATATGATGTGACCACATTATTGCTTCCTTCCTACATCTGATATATCAATTTCCTATTCCCTTTCACTATTATTCAACTAAACTCTAGGCACTTTTAACGAAAACAAAATAGTATTGTTTACATCACTATATCGATTAAATTTGTTCCCCGAATTGCTATCCAAATTTCCTACCCAGGCGTCCGCTGGCTAGGTGTTACCCAGGTAAGGTTTATGAATCCCTAAGCGTAGGGGACCCCTAGGTGTTACCTGGCTAGGGGATACCCAACCCCTAGGAATACGACTAAGAGTGCGGGCATCAGTCTTTCCTTCGGAGAGAAGCTAAATTCATTGTGAAGGTCGTGACATTGTGACAGAGGCATCGTTCCGATGGTTAACTTGAGCTAAATGGAGTCGCCATACATTCTCCACTCGCGCTACGATTTCCCAAATATCCACACCCTCGTCCTCTCTCTCTCTTTCCCGCCTCGCTTTCAACGACCCCCCGCCCCCCACAAATACCCTCCCGTCCCTTCCCACTTCCTCCCAACCACCCCTCCCCCTCATAACTCCAAACCACTTCTGCCATCACTTGTCCCAGAGTGCTCTAGCAAGAGGCGACAGCGGTGCCAATTTCGATGAGGAACACAAAAGGAAGAATGAAGAGACTTTTCGAGAAGGGCTTTTGACTTTCGGCGAGCAAACCAAGTCCAACAAACGCCCTTTTTTCGCCTTTGAATAGGAGATCAAATGGAAGAATCACCGAGTTTCCCTTTCCGTTTCGTTCGGCGAAGAACCGAAATGCCACCCCAGGGGGATTATAAGAGGGAGACCTATAGATTCACAACCCTCAGCAAAATTCTAATGATGCTCTTATTGATAAAAAGAAAAATGTCTGACAAGACCTCGAACCAAGGCTAATATCTTAGTCTTCTGCTTTCAAAAGATATTCTCGATCTTGAGAATCAACTTCCATTCAAAAATGACACCTCGATTCGCTCAAAAGAAGGAAAAGCGAACGAAAAAAGAGATGCAGCGCATATTCCGGCAATAACTGCCGCACCCATTTTGACTTTCCGCCCGGAAAGGTATTACACCAGGTGGTAACCAGCCACTTTGCAAGCAACCCCGTAACCGACACGTAGTAAACGGAAACTTTTTGGCCGCGACATCTCGTAACCAGCGATTTTGTCACTCGCTATTTCGTAAGCGCACAATTTGGAAAAGGGCCAATTCGCAACCGGAAGTGAGGTCCAAACTGGTAGTTGATCGCTGGACTCTTTGAGAATTATTGATTGGCGGATTTACAATAATTTCTACCGCAAGAGAAAATATTAAGAATATTCGAGCGTTGATATCTCAAGAACTAAGTTCTCAACTAAGACTTCTTTGGTTTGGGCTGCTCCGGAGTTCCGGAAAAACATTTAAATTTTAAATATTGAATGTAAATATCTAGGATAATAATTACAAATAAAAGTATGTGGTAAACAACATGCGGCATGGCGTACACAGATCTACATTTACATCTACATAATACCCCGCGAGCCGCCTTTTGGGCGTGTGGCAAGGGGTGTTAGGTCACCAGCCGTGTAAAAGTGTAAATTTTTTGGAGATGAAATAGTAACATGAATTACAGAAGTGTATTTAGTGAGCTCAATTTTTATTGTGATTGCTTGTTGTTCGCGGAAAGAACGAGTTCTTGTACCAATTTGTTCGGCAGTGTATCTTTCTTATTTTATCGCGTCTGTCAGACCTAGAGATGTAGTAAGGAGTCATGATAATATTCTCTATGTTAATCTGAAAAATATCTGTTCTGAATTTATTAAGCAACCTAAGGCTAGCGTGTAGCCTCTGAGTCCCTAGGGGCTCCCACCTTAATCCCTCAAGAAGTTGTGTGACACTATATGTACGCTCTTAGCAGTTTTTAACGAAGCGCTCTGCTTTCCTTTGTATTTTATTAATTTTTTTGGTTAAATCTATTTGACCAGGGTCCCAAATGCTCGCGGCATATTCGTGGTGTGGCCTACCCAGAGCGAAGCAGCATCTCTCTTTGACATTTTCATCCGAGGACCTTCCTATTATACTTTTAACAAAACCTAGTTTCTTTAATGCTGCGCCACATATGTTTTGTATGTGTAATCCCCACGATATATCAGATGTTAAGGTAATTCCAAGATATTTTACTGTGTCTGAAGATTTTATGTTTACTCCACCCACAGTATAGGTATGGCATTTTTGTGATGACTTTCGCAGGAGGTGAATTGTGGTGCATTTACTGATATTCAATTCTAACCCCCACTCCTGGCACCACGAATGAACGTTGTTAAGGTCCGATGACAGAGCTTCAAAGTCCGCGTCTTCGTTCATTTCACGGTAGATAACGGTATCATCTGCAAATAATCTTAATTTACTGCTAACCCTAGAACGGTAGCCATTAATAGAAATAATGAATAAAAGAGGGCCGATCACACTTCCCTGAGGAACACCGGATGTGACTTCGACCATATCAGAGCTAAAACCATCAATAACTACTTTTTGTTTTCGATCACTGAGAAAGTCTCTTATCCAATTCACTATTTTTCTATTAACTCCGCACGATTGCAATTTATGTACGAGTTTTTTCTGAGGAACCTTGTCGAATGCCTTCTTGAAATCGAGGAATATCGCGTCGACTTGCTTAATCGATTCACCTGATTTAAGGATATTATGAAGGAAGATCGCAAGCTGTGTTTCGCAGGACCTGCCTTTACGGAAGCCGTGCTGACTGCCATGTAACAAGTTACGATTGTCCAGGAATGCCATAATATTACTAACGATAATGTGTTCGAAAATCTTGCCAAAAAGTGATGTTAGAGATATTGGCCGAAAATTTCCTGGGTCGCTTTTATTTCCTTTTTTTGAATATCGGAGTGTCGTTGGCTGCTTTCCAGTCTTGGAGCATCTTGCCCTCGGATAATCGAAGCAATGGAAACGCTCACTACAATAAGTGTGGACCGCTCTGGTGGTCTGTGAGCCGCACAGTTGTATTGTTTAACGGCCCTCCACACGTGGCACACCGCGTGACGCGCAACCCGCGGAAGGCGTTTTTGAGGAATCAGCCCAAAAAAGAAAAATGAGACTAAAAGCTTCCGGTTCGCGTAAATCGGTCGCTCAGAGTTCAAAAGCAGAAGTGATGCAATTTCCAACGGGGAAACACCTAATAAATGCCTTTCAAAAAGACTTCCCCACTCCTCTTCTATCTTGACTCGATAAAAGGGAGATTTCCAAGAGATTGTTGGAGATGCAATCACCAGGTGCTTTAGACATTCGCAGCAGTGGAAAGCCGGAAAGATGTTTAAAATGGCGGGAGCGGCGAGTCATTGAGTGCACATTTTAACGACTTTATGGGATAAGTCGTAAAACACACTTGGGCTGCATTTCACCGACGTACATCTATCTGTTTGGGGGAAGGTCACCATGATATAAACGATACAAGATAGTAATTAAAAATTTAGATTTAATTAAAGCATTGAATAGAGTTGGATAAATGGCTCATGATTCGAAAAGCATGCGAAAATCGTATATAAATACATGCTGTTTTCACACAGAATGATACCTTGAAATTTGTTACCCACCATCATTCAACATCATCTCAAAAAACTTCTTACTTCGCTTTAAGGAGAAAGTTTGACTATGTTTCAAATTTATTCGTAATACATATCAAGTACATACCATAAGGCTAAGAGTTAAAATAGCATTTGATTGACCTACTCGATAGCATCCATTTGTGATTCATTTTTTATTCATATTTTTTTATCATTTTTTCATTCATATTTTGATCATTTTTTACCAATAAGTACATGTCTGCAAAGTTTCAAGTTAAGGTGTGCAAATCAAAAATCGCTCCGACCACATGAATAGACTGGAGAAAGTTATCAAGGAAGGTAGGAAGATATTGATTGGCAAGCCAGAAAGTTTAGTCAAATGCTTTTTAAAAGAGCCTATCGAGGCCTTGAGAGACGCTTGTAGCAGAAAATTTCCCGTCTCTCGCCCACATAGCAGAGAATTTGCTGTTGATAGCACGAGACTCAACAACGAGGAGAATAACATTTCATCCATTATTTTAAGATGCTTTTCTTAAATCTACTGGGAGAATATCAAGGAGGATTCTGTTAGGGAAGATCAACTACAGATCAGATTTTTACCCTAAGGCAAATTCTACGATAATCTTTTGAGTTCAATGTGGTTTTATATCAAATGTACACAGATTTTAAGCAAGCGCATGACTCAGTGTTTCGAGGAAAGCTTATGGAAGCCATGAAGGATTTTGGCATCCCAAACAAAATAAGAAGGTTGTTGAGAATTACACTTAAAAACTCGAGAAGTGTTGTGAAGATTGACGGGGACTTTTCAGAGGAACTTAGCATAAAATGAGGCTTAAGACAGGGATGTGTCCTTTCCACAGTGCTTTTTAATTTGGCATTAGAAAAGATCATTAGACAGACTGAGACAAATAATCCAGGAGGAAAATTTTTTAATATGTTGAATCAATTTATTGCATATGCTGATGACCTGGTATTACTATCAAGAAATAGTCGAGAAAACGAGGAGACATTTGTGAATCTTGTTGAAGTAGCTGAAACTATGGGTTCGAGTATTAACGAGGAAAAAACCAAATGTATGGTGTTTTCCAAAAAACAAGCTGAAAAAGGAGAAGACAGAGATAAAATATTCAGCCAAACAGAGATAGCAGAGCAGTAGCGGAGAACAAAGAAGAATGGAAGGAATTTGTGAAGAAGGCCAGGGCCCTACATGGGCTGTAGCGCCGAAGATGAAGATAATGATTCCTTAAAAAAAAAGATATCCTATTTCCCACGACATACTTCGTCGCGCGAAGATTTCATCCTTACATGAAGTTACGACTGCAAAGCTATTTCAATTGTGGTAGAAAGAATAATCACATATATAATATTTAGAAATTCACAACATAAAAAGTGGAATATTGCATTGTCATCTGACAAACATCGCGGTGAATCATTTTATTACTGCATGACGTCGGAAATAGAGATGAATTAAGGTTGAAAGATTTGAGAACACGATTGAACCATTGTTACTTTAATAAAAAGCAAGAGTGATGTTATTTTCCTCTAGTGAGACCCCACTTGGAGTACGCCGCTAGTATATGGGACCCTTGCGAAGTGGGACTAATTTCAGATATAGATCGAATACAGCGGAGGGCAGCTAAATTTGTTAAAAATTCTAATGATAAACATAGTAGTGTTACAAAATTGTTAAGGGAATTAGGGTGGGAAACTATATCCGATCGAAGGGAGAAATATAGGTTAAATCTTTTACGAAAGTTTGATGTAGACTATTTTTTGCCAGACGTTCAAAATATTTTTCTAGAGCCTAACTATTATGGTAGGAACGATCACAGGAATACGATTGAAGAAATAGACTGCAAAACCGATAGATTTATTGTCATTTTTTCCACGTAGGTACAATAAGGGACCATAATAATTGTGATAGATCAGTTCTAGGATACTGACTACGTTAAATAGGGTTTTTCAGTAGTACTCAATATCTTAACATGAATTGTAGATACTAACTTCGCATGTAATCTCCGGTATGATATACTCCTCCATGTCTTAGTACCTCGTAGTGCCATTTATTTGTCGCATTAATAACACCAACCAGTATATCTTGAGTAGTGTGTTGCATGGTAGCATGTTCTTCTACGTATCACTCTCCTGGTTTGTGGTCTGACTGCCTACCGTTGCCCTGACTGCTTTTGGCCTGCGCCTGGCATTCGGGGAACGTGCGCGGTTCTGATTAGAACTGGGATTAGTGCTGCATACCTGGTGTGGAATCACCCCGAGTCACACACCCTAGTGGTGGCTAGCACGGTATTTCGTAGATGTAGATGTAAAAATCTAACATCAGCCTTAACTGGTTACTTCCCCAAATCGGAGACAAGAAATTAATAACGAGGAATGCCCTCTATTTTAATAGGGAATATGAACGTACTCAACTTTTTAGAGGATCTTCCGTTCAAATGGCGACTAGAGAGGACCGATGGACTACGGTCAGAAGGGCACTCATTCTTCGAGGCGGCGAAATACTCGACCGACCACACTTCCACCTGACGAACCCTCCACAAGCGGTGAGGAGGCTGTTGCAGAGAATGTGTTCGTACGAGGAGAAACCCGAAAGACGAGTCCGTCCATCAAATAATGATGGCGGGAACCTTAGGAGCAGTTTTCACAAGGTGCGTCACCTCAATTTATCTATAGCAGCCTAATTCTTGCGCCGTATGCACATTTAGGCATAAAGGCTTCTTTTTTTAATTGGATGGTTATCTGCAGTTTCTACGATAATGTTCGGCAAAATTTGCATCGTAATTCTTCCAGTAAATGCAATAAATTTTCGCAAATTTTACAATGTGTAGTACTCACGTGACTACACTCCAAACCAGCCATAGTAGCTCAATTCTTGCACTGTTTACAAATTTTTCCTGGATGAATTCTTTTTTTTATAGAAGAAAATAGCCATTTCTTTGGTAAAAATGCATATAGGGTAAATGCTAATGGTGATTGGTAAATGCAAATGTACATAGTATTTTCTTCAAATGAATGGAATAAATTTTCAAAAATTTCCTAAGGTGTAGTTTTGAGACGAATTTACTTTAAAATTTTAGTGAGCAGTTGTACAAATTTTATTTGCTCAAAATTGAGGGCTCACCATTCTATTGCCGTCTCAAATGCTAAGGTGCACGCGTAGAGGCAATTAGTCGATCTTTTTATAATGAAAAAGTAGAAACCACTTCCAACCAACAGCACTGAAGTGAAAAAAACTCTAACATGGAATTCCACCATTAAAATTTGCAGCTCTTTCTTTGTCATTCTTTTCTTTAAACATGAACGCAAGATGAGCATTGTTAAAGTCGGCGAAGAGCGTTATACTTTAGTAGTCTTCGTCAAAATTATTACTAGAACCACATCTGGTGGAGAACTTCGGCCTAACTCAAAATAAGTCTCGAAAAACTTAACGAGTAAATACAGAAAGAAACAGCTGTCAAACACTTTGTCTTTTCAATTTTGTTTGGACGGGGATACGAGTTAAATGTAGCGGGTTTATATTCATGGAGATTTAAGCGTCCGGGATTTTCCCGTAAAATGAACTTCAGGCGTCCAACTAAATGTCCTCCTCAAAAGAAGGGAACTTGTTCTTCCTCAAGGATATACCGGGACAAGTGTCCTCAATAAAATTTCTTATTGTTCAGTGATTCGAATAATACCACTCTATCTGGAAAAGCATTCTCTTGCCAATGAATGAAATTCCCATTCAAGGACGATGACAGATATGACGATGTAAAATCGGGAAAGTGATTTTTATGACGCGTGTCTGGGCTTCTATTCTTTTGATTTCCCGGAAAAATCTATTTTTCCACATGTCCCTACGATCTAGAACATCTATTTTGACTATTCATCATTTCTCAGGAGCCAGGCAACCAAATGTTGACATACATTTATTTTATCTGAGGTTGAAAAATGAACATTAGGCGATAATGATGAATAGCTGTAATTGGCGGAAGTATCCAACAGTGGAATTCTGAGAGTAATTGAAACTGGAAAAGTTTTCAATTTTCATTGTGCAAATCTCCCTAAAGGTCAACGCCGTTAATATTCAGAATAGAAACAATAAACATTAGGCGATAATGATGAATAGCTGTAATTGGCGGAAGTATCCGACAGTGGAATTCTGAGAGTAATTGAAACTGGAAAAGTTTTCAATTTTCATTGTGCAAATCTCTCTAAAGGTCAACGCCTTTAATATTCAAAATAGAAACGGTTCATTTGACAATAATTCCCGAAATATGCACTATGATTTATATAATTAGATTTTTAACTGAAAGTAAACGCTATCGGTTAAATTCGTAGCTTAATCTGAGTGGGTGTTAAAATCTTCGTAATACCTACCTTTCAACCAGTATGAATACCTTAACTTTATTACCAGAAGGCTTTATTCCCCGCGGAATTAGAGCGGGGGAATTAAAACCTGTAGAATTTTGAGTTGTTGCTGTAACTCGGATCTCAGTGCGAAGAAAAATACAACTTTTATTTGTAAAAGCATAATCCAGGATTAAATAAACTTTTCTTACCCGGGTTAAAGTTGAGATCTATGAAAACGAGCGCACAAATGGCATTACTGGGTATCAATTCGATTGGATGGGATGTTTGGGGGAGGCGACCGACGGCTAAGGTCATTTGCGCCATAGGGGATAGGTAAGGGAGGAAGGGTGGATAGAAACCCGACGTCGGCATTTGCCTGTTCTTAACAAAAGGCGCCCAGGGGACCACGGTTTAACGTCTCATCCGACAGACGGAGTACTGCCCTTGAAGTGCCCTCCACAAGACACTCAAGTAGGGATCGGGTTTCCTCTGAAAAACATCCTCCTCTGCAGGGATTTGAACCCTGGCCGTCCGTATGATTAGCCAGTACTCTAGCCATCACACCAACTCGACCCCCGTATCAATTCGAATTTGAAGAAAAATACAGGCAATGAATTAATTAACATCATGTAATGGTGCAGTTTAACAGGGCTGTAACCGCTTATGAAAGAGTTTCAGGCGTAACTTTGTGGAAATAAAAATATCCATACTAGCACGAATGAAAAGACAATAGTAAATTTCCACACTGTTTTGAATAGCACCGACCAAGGTTTCGACACTTCATGTCATTCTTAAGGTACAAAAATTAAATATCCGAATCTGTACATATGCCCCATAGGCAAAACACACGTGGGGGGGAAGTAGGTTCGGACGGTGGAGAGGGTAAGGAGGGAACATACAGAGGTGGGGGAGTTCAAAGTGACGCACTAACCAGTAGGGAGGGTTAGGTTTTTATGTTTTTCTAATATATAGAATCGGAAATTTAATTATTGTAACTTGAGAATGACATTAAGTGTCGAAACCATGAATGGGAGTTTTAAGATGGGAATGGGAATTTTAAGTTCTTCAGACACGGTCCCTAGTGACGTGACTTTCCACCCACGTGTAGTTAATTTGTCTAACCACTTATTTACGGAGGCAGAAATTGGCCTTCTCAGTAAAGGAATAAAATTTGCACCTCAACTACCCATTTCCCGTGTATCTTTAATCAACCTGACTGTGACAGTGCTCTGAGGAAGGATCCGGGGAGGAAGTAGCTGGCTGCCGATACGATATCTTGATTTCTTCAGCGGGGTCTTTATCGAGGGATTCCACCACATCAGCGACTACTTCGCGGAATCAAATCTGCGATCACGGACGCGGATCTAATACTCACCAAAGCAGATTAAGGAAAAAGTGTCGTGATTTTAAATAAAGCCGATCATATAAGTAAATGTGATGATTTTTTGTTAAACCATGGTTTTGTGAAGATAAATAGCGATCCGACGACTAAAGATTAGAAACAACTGAAAAGTAATTTGACAAACTGTGATAGATTACTTACCATGACAGAGAAATGGCGGTTCATCAGTATGAATCCTCTATCACCAAGATTTTATGAACTACCTTAAACACATCAGGACAATATTCCTACTAGACCAATTGTTTCCCATGTTACGACTTCGTAACACAAGTTAGCGGTCAAGTTGAACCAATTCCTTACACGCAATTCGGCCTTTAAACCCAAGTTTAGCATTAAAAACTCAGTTGAACTTGCAGATAAGTTATCTAGTGTAACACTTTCACTTAATGCTAAATTACTTTCTTTTGACGTCGCAAATTTATTCACTTCCGTTCCGGCCAAGGAAGCCGCTGATTTTGCCCTGGAGCTAATTAAAAACTCTAACTGCGACCCAGTGGTACAAAAGGAGATTAAGAATCTTTTGGAGTTGTGTATCTCACAAAATTACAATCAGTTCAATGGTGGTTATTACTTACAAAAGTCCGGCCTTGCAATGGGATCACTTCTATCCCTTCTTTTGCCAGAAATTTTCATGGATAATTTGGAGGTTGAATTGTATAAATCTAAACACCTCCATCCGTCTAACGTAGCCTACTGGTTTCGACATGTAGAGGATATCTTTTTATTGTAAATGAAAAGTATAACTTAGTTATTCCACATAGATTTATTAACAGGACGACCTAGGTTTCGACGAAGCTCGTCATCATCAGGTACAGTATTACAAGAAAACATAGAATATATAGTCACACAAAATCGGGGGAGGTAGAGGTGGTTTAAGGGGAGGATAAGGATATCTTATGTTTATGGACGGGTGCTACTCGACAACTAGAAAATTTTATAATGCTTTTAAATTCTTTGAATGACAATACTGAAATTACAATGGAATATGGGGGTGATAAAATCAATTTTTTACACTTAAATATTTTTATCATTAACGGACAGCATGACTTTGGAATTTTCAGGAAAGATACATTCACGGATGTTATCATTCCTAATGATTCCTCACATTATCATGCCCATAAACTTGCCGCTTTGTGGTGCATGTTAAACAGGCTTTTAAATATTCCCATGACGGTCCCGAATTTTGAGAAAGAACTTAAGATAATCAAAATCATAGCCACCCAGAATTGCATCAATAATAAATGTGTTGATAAGTTGCAGTATCGCTATAGAAGTAAGAGAACCACACAACCACGACCTCATTATCAATCATTAGTGATATCCCGAACCGTTGGGTTGAACTACCTTTTGTAGAAGATTTATCCTATAAACTAATGAAAATTCTCCCAAGTGACACACTCAAGATTACGTTCTATAACCCTGTTACTCTAGGAAAACATTTATGTAGCTCAAAAGGCCAGTATGACGATATGGACAGAAGTGGAGTTTGCAAGTAAAAATGTGAGGACTGTATCATTGCGTACATCGGTCAAACTGGCGGAAAATTTAGACATGAATCATAAAACAGAAGAATTTTATAAATAATGACGAAAAATCTTGTTTTGCCAAAATTTGTTTAGTTTTAACCATTTTAGCAATTTTGACCTGGATGTTTAACATTTTAATGATAAAAGGGCCAAAACTGGATTTCTACGAGAAATATGAAATTGTGAATAGCCCGGATAACATTTGTAATGACGTCGTTTTTATGACTTAATCACCTCTTTTGAATTTAAGTCTCCCTACACGTCCTGGGACCCAGTAATCTGTTTTTTTTTACCTTCAACTCCACCTGATCTATTTTACTCCCTTTTTTCTGGTTTCCCCCACTATTGTTTACTGATTACTACGTCACTTTGAACTCCCTCACCTCAATATGTACCCTCCATTACCCTCTACACCGTCAGAACCTCCCCCACCAAACTGTGTTTTGCTATGATATATATATATATATATATATATACTGGGTAGCTCGGTGGTCTGAGCAGTGGACGCGACATCCAAAGGTCCGTGGTTCGATTCCCGGTCCAGTCGAATTTTTTCTGCTTGGAATCGGCCATCATTTCATCTTCACACCACCATTGTGTTTGTAAATTTTATGTGTTCCTATCCACTTTCTTTCTACCTTTCTGTATGAACATTTATGTGAGTATTTGCCGCTGAGCGGTCTGAGTGAATGAACGAACGAGTATATATATATATATAAAAAGGTCACAGGCGTGACTAGCAGTTACATATAGAGCACAAAAAAAGGTAAAACTCACAGAAATTTTGATATATTTCGGCGGACACAACCGCCTTCGTCAGAATGTTAGAAGGTAGTAGTACACTACCTTCTAATATTCTGACGAAGGCGGTTGTGTCCGCCGAAATATATCAAAATTTCTGTGAGTTTTACCTTTTTTTGTGCTCTATATGTAACTGCTAGTCACGCCTGTGACCTTTTTTTATATCTGTGCACTACAAGTGTTTTTCGCCAAGTGGACATATATATATATATATATATATATATATATATATATATATATATGTCCACTTTTGGCAATTATTTCGAACCACATGCCGCATTTCGGTACCGGCTTTATCTTTAAGTGGATAACAAATGCATTTGGTAAAATATAATCGCCATGAGTTTATGCAAAACATGCAAGGCAATTTTCGGGGGAAAAATTGAAAAATTAGTAACCCTATGTCCACCACAACAGTGTGTATATATATATATATATATATATATATATATATACACACTGTTTTTATAAGCACCGACCATGGTTTCGACAATTTATGTCATTCTCAAGGTACAAAATTAAATATCCGATTATATATCCGATATGGGATATATATATATCCCATATCGGATATATAATCGGATATTTAATTTTGTACCTTGAGAATGACATTAATTGTCGAAACCATGGTCGGTGCTTATAAAAACAGTGTGGAAATTTGCTATCGTCTTTTCATTCTTACAAGTATAGCTGTTAGCGCTGATTTAATGGAGAGTGAGGCTATCTCATTCAATTTTTTGGAAGCGCACAACAGCGAGAGCAAGTGATATCAGCAAATTTGGTCTTCGACGGCAAGTTAATTTTCCCATCTGAGATAAGACTGCGGTTCAGACGATTCAACGGCTCGGAACGATCTTCGAAAAGCACTCATAAAAAGCAAAAGCCATAAGTAAATTATGTAAGCGAACGCCGCTACAAGATGGATGCCATTTTAAGTCTGTCCATTAAAAAAATGCACGGCTTGACATCTCGTTAGTTGCGCGAGCGTGATAAGCTTGAATACAGGACGCTTACATGAGCCGAGGAATTTCCTCTTTCAAATCACAACTGCGCACCTCCTAAGTTCCATCACAGGATGTAAAATTACCTCTATGCATTTCGACGAAATAGAGTTTGTGTCGTCGTTGGCAGTGCATGCCAAGGAGAATGCCCGACATCACTGAAGCATTATCGACCGTTTCGCCGCTGAAATCGGTACTCTTCGATGGGTAATTAGACTCCCTTCCTATGAGATGCGTCCTCTTAAATCTCGACGCGATCCTGGCCCCGGATGGCGTTGAAGGTGGGACACCGTACATCGACTCCTAGATGTACAGCTCGTTACACTACCACCGCCACGGCGCCACCTTTGACCAGTGGATCTGCGGAAAGCGCGGGAAATCCGCTGGCTGCGTAACTTTATGGTGGGGTTCTAAAACTTTTGGCAATTATTTCGAACCACATGCCGCATTTCGGTACCGGCTTTATCTTTAAGTGGATAACAAATGCATTTGGTAAAATATAATCGCCATGAGTTTATGCAAAACATGCAAGGCAATTTTCGGGGGAAAAATTGAAAAATTAGTAACCCTATGTCCACCACAAATGTTTTCTCGATGACCACATCCTGACACCGGATTGGGTGCAATAAAAAGATGATTTTTCAAAAAGAGATAAAAGATGGTAAATATATTTACAATGGATCCTCATTCAACGTGACATACGAGCTTGAAGGAGACAAATCCCTTGGTTGAAAACATTGCGAGTCAATTGCCAGCCAAAAGAGAAGTCTATTTGAAGAAGCTTATTTGAGCAATTACCACCGCCATAAAACCGACTGATGCTTTCATAATACGCAATTTGGTAATATTTGAAAGCCATGTGACCCAGATAAGTTGCAGAACAATTTTCACCAGGAAAAGGCATGGTCAGTTTCCGAGTCCTTACACTTCTATAACTGCGCGTACCAACGAATTAAGAATTTCTGTGGCTCTCGATTCATCATCTAACTTAAGAAGATTCCATCGTCAATGTATGCGTCGATATTAATACTAAATTACTATTACTACCTAAAACGTCCGAAAAATCTAACTTTCAGTGATGAACTGCGTTTTAATATTGAAAAACAAAATTAAGGCAAAAAATAATGCAGACTACACGACGAATATTTTGAATGAACTCTATTTTAAAGCCACAGACACCACCAGCAGAGCCTTCTACATTTTGACTTCAATTATCATAGTAATTACCTAATAAATTAAAGATGATTCTATTTTTAAAATCTATTTTCCCAGGAGTTTACGTTTTTCGTAAAAATGGCTTTTATAATAGATAAATAGTGATTTTCTTCGTGTTTCTCACTTTGTCGCATTTAACATCATGCAAATTCAAGTTCCATTTGCGAGAAAAATATCGTGGAAAGGTAACATGGAGTTGCTCATATCAGATAAAGGAGATGTGTTTCTTTAAGAATTAGAACATGAAATAAATGACATTTATGTCCTTTTAAGGTGGAATGACTTTTACGGGGAAAGTTTGCGGAACTAACCAAAACTAACATGACATTTTCATCATCCACTTTTATATTTATTCCCTCAGTCCGAAAGGGGATTGAAAATTTTAGGACTACTATTCAAGAAAAATGGACGCTCGGTATTCGTGTGTACATCTAAGGCAAACCCTCCCGAGGAAGTGCTTCCGCAAGCGGCCGCTCCCTTAGGGGCGAGGCGCCACCAGAGAGGCGCTGTGGCCCTCCAATTCAATTTCCTTGATTGCGTCCAAATGATTGCCTATCATGGGGGCGGAAAAAAAATTACTCGGTAGGGGAGCGGACACGAAAATTAATAATGCACCCTCCCTCCCTCTCGCCCCACCCTTCCTTTCCATTCAACCCCCTTCAAGTGCCACGCCTTGGACCCCCCCTCCCCTCGATCCCTCCCCTCTCCCGCCCCCTCTCCCTGCCATATCTTCTCCCCCCCCCCCACTCCATTATCGCAACCCCTCCTCGCCGCCATTGATAACCTCCCCTCGACTCGGTCGACTGACGCAGTCTTTCATTTGCTCATTTTTCAACAGGTTTCTCATTGGCGATATAATTCATATTTCTCTGAATTATTCCGTCAGATTCCAATCAAAAGAACACCACAGATGTAAATGGAGCATATTTTTTTTCCTTTATAACGCGTGGATTAGAAGAGATCAGCAAGGAAAATGTTTTTTCTCTTCAAACCACGATTGCCCTTGGCTAATTACTGGAATGAGTTCCTTACTTTCTTTCAAAACAACATTTTCAACTTAATTGACAAGGAAATTGTAGTTAATAGAACATAAATATAATTAAAGCAATCATATCACTGCAATGCCGGAATGCCGATTGAATTAGAAGAATTAATAAATGCCCAAAAGCTTACACAGTTATTGGTATTAGCGTAGTAAGTGATGGCTACAAAATAATGTATTTATTGACATGGCAAATCAAAATGCTTATTATATCATTAATAATCATCCAAAATTCTTCGGCCATACCTATTAGATTGCTTTTATAAAGCATTTGATGTCCCTGATGTATGAGGACACGCTAAAATAACACTAGATGAGTGTTATTGAGTCACAAATACGGCTAAATGTATTGTAAATTGCACTAAAGTAACACCATTGTAAAACGTTAAGGAATACCAAAACACTTTATATAAGAATATGGCGTTCGAATTGGAGATTATTTTATTACGTTCATACATGCAGACCCGTAGGGATAGCTGTATTAGCCGAACGAAGATTTACATAAAGCCACTTTTTACCCTAAAAACTGGCTCAACCATACCAGAGACAATTGGCAGAAAGATTTTCTCGAAAGAAAATTAATTTCTTTATTGATTTGTTACAAATTATTCTTTTTTCCGTATTTACGAATGAAGAATAAAACTTAAGGGAACGTGCGGAATACTTCTCTTACATACACTTTGGAAAAATTGGACATGGAGTGGCGGGAAAAGAATCCAAATTATCTTCTTCAGTACACGTAATGAAAATAATATCATATTTCAGTGTCCTAAATCGAGGAATATAATGCCACATGACACATTTAATAACGTACTAAATGGAGGAGTAATTTTCATGCATGAGTATGATTCCTGGAAATTCAAATTTATGCACCCTCTGGAGAGAAAATTTGTGATGTGTACTGAAACGCGGCAAAAAAGGAAAGAAACGCTCACCAGGGAAAATAAACTAAATTTAAAGAAGGAGGGATAAGTCACAAAATTGACTTGTTTTTCGTAAAGGTAAAGAGTCAAAAACGACAAACTTCGTGAATAATAATCGTCAATGCTTCGGTTACACCGAACCTATGAAAATTTATCGGTCGTAAATTTTTCCAAAACACAGACAATCATATTTGGTAACTCAACAGTTCTTAGCAAAATTAATTTTTTCTCTTCTCCCCTACATTAAAGTGGGTGACGCCGATATTGTATTTGGTAACCCTGTTAGAAACCTTGGCATTACGTTAACTAACAACCTCTCGTGGAATCATTACATAAATGTAATCTCAAATAAGGTCAACAAAAATTTATATCAGTTTAAATTACACAAATCTCTTCTTTCCATTTCTACCCGTAAAATGCTTGTCTAAAAGCTTATATTTCCCTCATTTGATAATTGCGTTTTGGTCTAGAATGACCTTCCACTGGAATTAGAAAATAAGCTTCAGCGGCTCTTAAATTCTTGCACAAGATTTCCATGGCTAATTCAGAAACATCCCGTGCCACCTGGAGCAATTGTTTGGGACTATTCAGAGTCATCTACATGCCGCCACAACAATTATCAAGTAGAGTCGTCGCAATCCGCCATTGTTGGGACGTCCCGAGCGAGGGTTGTCGTATAAGCTTCTGCGTGTTTATCGGTATTAAATTGTAGTTTTAAAACTGCGACACGCATTACGCTTTGTGATCATGGGAGGGTACAGCGCACCGAATCGCACTAATAACACAGATAGTGGCCAGAGATCCAGAAAGAAAAGCTAAATTGCTTCAGATGAGCCGACGGGATAAGTGGAAGCCTAGTGTCTACGCAAAGCTCTGTGAGGTATACTTCTTTATATGAATTAAATGTTTTAAATAATGAACAGAGGATTAATGAACTAAGTATTTGGCTTATAAATTCCTATTTCTGCCACTTCATCAACTGGCGGACGTGCTTCGCAGAAAAGTTTCGTACTCTTCGTGTATTTTGAGACGGTTTATCGGTTTTTCATGTTATCTTCGGGTAGCATTTTGTTCACAGATGAGTAATTTTTTCAAAAAAAGAGAGCCAAATAGTGCTTTCCTATCTGTAACTCAGAGCAATGTAGGTAACACATCCATTTAATACTGTCTACGAAAACTTTTTTAGACTCGAATATTGATAACTCCGAGACGATCTTTTGTATTTATGGTACGTGCATGGCCATTTTGATAATTTTATTCTTTATCCCATTTGATTTGGTGAAACGGCACCATGCGTAACTTTGGCGCAAAGCGTTTTGAAGGTAAAAACGTGAAACTCGGCAGATATATCTATGAAATATAATTACCATTATTTATCAATTATTTTTCTTCATGATCCGCTATGCAATTATTAGGCGTCAAAGTTATGTATTCTGTCGCAGCACTGAAATAAAGAGGACCCTTTTGCACACCAATGCTCAAAACTCGTCCAAATTTTTATTTTAAATTGTTTTCCACAAATGGTTGTTTAGAGAGCGATATAATTTTAATGACCGTGCAACCAACGAGAAAATTCAAAGAACGCCCTCCACATTGTGATTATTTAAACAAAATTTTCGCAAAAATGATTACGTGAAGGGAAGACAAGGTAGTCCTAGGCTGTTCGCTGTAATATGAGCAGCCCTAAAGGTGGGGTCAATGCAAAAAAAGCGTTATGAAAATTATTTTTTTGGGGGAGTGGGGAAAAACACCCAGAATTTCAGGGCATTAGTGGAGGATAAGCACCTCTGATTACAGATATGTTGAGAAATAAGTTTTTCTTGAGACCCCGCTGAGTGGAAAAATTGAATTAATTTTAATTAGTTCAGAAGTCTATGATTTTGCAAAGAATTCGGAATAATTCCGCATGCATCGGATAAAACCAGTCATTTCGTATAGTTCTCATTCTCACTTCATACATATATTTGGTCCATTTCGAGGAATCCCCGTATGAACCTGGAAGAAGAAATAGCTAAAAAAAAATTAATGCTTTGAGCTGTGCCTACACTGTTCAATGTTCTGAAATGCACCAAAAAATCAAGCAAAACGGGAATTGTGGAAAGATCAATGTTTGTACTTAGTTATATTTATTAAACTTTAAAAGGGCTTGGTCGAGTCATGCCACATCTTAAAACATGAGCTACATACTGTTAAAATATCTAGACGTAATTTTTGTTAATGCCGTAGAGGGTGTAACAGTAAACTCATCCACAGTCAGCCAAACTACGAGACCGATTTCAAATTACATAATAGACATCTAGAGAGATTTTTGATCTAATGCAAGTAATTACACCAACTGCTTCGCCACAATTTCTAAAGGGGAATAACTTTTCAGTACACTTCAAATCTCATTCAGTTGATGCAATTTATATTTAAGGTGATGTTTAATTGCACCAAATATTACAATGTATTTTTCCATTTTATATATTTCTTTCATTGCCAGAGACGACATAAAGAAACAAATCAACGTCGATCGATTGTAAGGTTTGAATGGCTTTAATGATAACGAGATTCAGCTTTGATACGACTGGATGAAAACAAACTGGATTGGTTCGATAACTGAAAGAAGAGAGCCATTTGTAGAAACAGGGTTTTTGACGTCAGCTGGTGACAGGGAACGGTACTTCAAAAATTGGTCTCGACCGCAGAAGGCTCTTGGTGGGTGCTAGAAATCGACGATTATGGCTTGTAATTGTCGAAATAACCAGATGTCCGGAAACTTCAGCGATACAATGTCTACATATATTGCCCAAGGTATTGTCTTGTTGAATGATAGCGTATCATGAAGAGAGAAATGCTCATTAAATCAATTAAAATACATTACTACTTGTAATGTAACTTAAATGAGCTCCAATATTCAATTATTGGTATCTCTCACACATCGTTCCTGCTCAGCATACTAAAATTCATTATAATAATACAAGAGTATATTACATGTTTGTAAGCATTGTTGGTAATCAGTAGATCTACCATTAACGCAATCTTAAATGTCTCCGCTTGGAAAGGTAAGATTGATGTTACATTTGAAATTGACATTTTGTAACCTAATTTGCTTTCAGATTTTTTCAGTATGGCCCAAAATATGTTAAAACTGGGGATACAATGTTTAAATATTTATCGAAAGACTTAAGAGAGAGTTGCCTGGTAGTCACGGCATCAATAGCTCTATGGGCACGTGTAAAGTGCGCATATTTTTTTCAAACAAAAATTACATGAAAAAATCAAATAGTGATACAGAAGTATGTGTGAAAGACCACGCCCCTTCATCCGAGTGCCTGGTGTGTTCCATCCTCCACCAATATGGTGAGAGACAGAAGGCTGAGCTGCTTACGACGTAGTAAGTTAAGCAAGGCGTCCCTAGACCGATTTTTCGTCGATCATTCACTCGGAACAATGCAATATATTATATAATGAGCAGGAAGAAAAATAAATTTTTCCATTTTAGGAATTCAGGTCGTTATATCATAAATAAATCATGTCTTTTTGCATTTTCTTCAACTTTATGCCGTCACCATTCACGGAAATTTGTATAGGAAAGAAATAACATGTGCATATATCACGGGAGTCTAAAAAACTTTGAGTTGTAACACATGAGTGCGTTAATGTTTCCAGGATAACTAATATCAATGCTATACTTTTTAACAATATCAAAACATTTATAATTTGAACTGTTTTTAAAGTGTTATTTGAGACACATGTCGAACATGACAGGTGCAGAAAACTACTGGTAATACTTATCGAAGCACTGAGTTAATTTTTCCGTCTTAAGTCTGAAAATTTCAGTCATCCTGCCAGTGGGGAAAGGTACTATCAAAAATCTCTGGGCTCTCTGTCCGACAGTGATGATGACTGTGAAAATTACAGCATTGCATTCCATAATAGCGTTCAATACCTTCTAGGAAGTGTCACTAGCACTGTATAGAAAGAAAAAGCCTTGTAAATATTGCAAATCATACACTTCAAGCAGTGACTTGAATCCTAAAAATACACTGTTTGAATCACAGCAGATTTTTTTCGGGGAGCTGCAGGATAGCTAAATTTAGTTCTCTAAATGTGACACTTTTATGTCGGAGATATATGCGATGAGCTTCGCTCCCAGCATGGCAGATAATGTATCAAAGTTTTTATAAATATTTGTTTAGTTCCATTAAAAATTATTTATTTGAACTATTTTAATTTTCCTGCCACTTATCGTGCTAGCAACTACTTTATTATGGCTATCACAAGTCATGGAGATTCAAAGAACTATTTTAGGATATCACTCCATTATATCTGGCGGCGAACCGCAACTTCGTTACCAACTGCTGGTTTTTTCTCCAATGAACATACATGCTACCTAACTTAAACGCTTTTTGGTATATTTCTCATACCGTTCAAATTTACAACCTCCGCTTTGATTCCGCGGATTGGTGGATCAGGTGAAGAACAACAGCTATGATGAAGCAAAGAAGGAAGCTCGGGACAGAAGCGGATGGAGACAGCAGTGGTGTACGGGACCTGCTAGTAGGCAGAACACCAGACAATGATGATCTTGATTCCGCTTATCAAGAGAAATCCAAATTCTAATGTATTAAATAATTATTATGTATTAATGCATTTAATTAAACTCAATCCTGCATTTTCCTCAATTATTAAGTAAAAATCTTTCAAAATATTCTAATGACGGAGGTATAAACACTGATAACGTCTAAGAACCTAAAACTGTGAAATATCAACTACAGAATAGGTTCCTCTTAAAAAACTACCATACTGCCAATTCTATGAGTTTTAATTATAGTAGTAACGCTAAAAAGGCGTAAATTAAAATTTTATATAAATGGATATCTAAAATGATAGTAAAAAATAATTGTCAATTCATATGAATTGTTGCCATCAGAAAAAATGAGTCACATGAGAGCGATAAATAGGAGTGAGATAAGAAAATGGGAGGGGAGCAGAATTTCGTCTTTTTACTCTCCCAGGGGCTGATTTTGAGCCACTTCCACTAATGTCTTCGAGTTTGCGTATTCTATCATCGCGGATGAGCCAGGAATTGTAATTTTTTGAAGATGTGAGTTTAAAAATTTGAAGCATTTTGAAGTTCACTTTGACGACTAGTTGACTTTACGACAGTATGCGAAGTTCTCCTTATTTTGCATGACGCCCGCATGCAAAGATGAATAACAAAGGCGAGGCATTGAAAAGCTCTCTCAAATGAGTAAAAGGGCATGGAATGTCGAAAAATACAAATTTCGAAATAAAAATCGCGTTTAAACATTTATTCTCCATAAGGGACAATAGTGTTTTTGTCCCAACAATGGCGCCCGATGGATTTCCCATAGTGGAAATGCATGCGACGACTCTACTTAATAGTTGTTGTGGCGGCATGTAGATGACTCTGAGACTATTTAGCTCACTGTTAGAGCCATGAATATATATTATGGATTGGGATGTTTGGAATTGTTGCCTAGGCTACGTGTTGCCTGAATTTACACTTTTAGTTCACCCACTCCTTGGCGCCACTTCAATTAGCCTTTTCAGTTGTTATTGTAAATAGACGTAGTTAATTGTTGCTAGCATGAGACTGAGGTGAATATTCAATAACGATCGGGGAGATATGAATTACTTGATGCTTTGAATAATATCTTGCTATTTTTGGACCCAAAATAGGAGACTTGGATTGAAAAACAAGAATCTGTTGAAGGCGGCGGTAAGTGTATTCCTTTTTACCTACACTCCAATGATGGCTATTGGGAATACTCATGAAGTCACCTCACTTTATTATTCAATTTCCGTATAGCAATATTCACGAAGTGCTAAGAAGTTAATTGTGCATTTGTGTATTTAAATTTGGAGAGGAATTAAATATATCTGTAGACCGGACGATACTAAAAAAGTGTATAATTACGTCCCGCGAGTAGTACTACATTTTTTATCCACTGCATTATGATTAATTGTAAGTAAAACCCATGTATATTCATGGTAAAACCAGAACGACGTGTTTATTTACAAACTATCGACTGTATTTACATTTGAACTTCCGTCTTTCATCACTAGGCAGCACTAGTTTGGAAAAATTTGTTTGTTTGCGGAATTCTAGACAACAGTTTTTGGCGACAATATCGCAATCCATAATATATATTCATGGTTAGATCAGTTGTCTTTTAAATCGGGACCAGTGAGTTTTGAAAACATCGTTGCCGCCTTCTTCTTTCGATTTAGTCTAGCTTCTCGTCACTCTTCCAAATCTCTGTTAACGTTAAGGTTTTAGTCAATGTATTTAGTTACTCAGTCAATGGAATCTGAAACGCCTTCGCGACGATTCATATTTTTAATTCCATATTATCAAAAAAATCAAATAAAATCCACGAAAGTCATGCATTTTGGAACTAATTAGACCTTAATCTTAATATTTTTCTACGGCGTGGCTGATTATGAAAAGTTATGAATTGCAAAAGAGAACTTCCCCAAAATTTCTCCCTGTTTTCTCTCCTCGGAAATATGATTTTCCGTATTTTCTTGCGATTTTAGCACGATATCTGAAAAACTTTATGAAGAAACTGAGAAAAATCTCTTCACTGCCACATACCATTAAATGGATTCAAGTGATGCAGTTTGAAAACACTAATTCTTTTAAGCGTTGTAATTAACAAAACTACTGAGCAAAAAATCGATAAATGAGATCGGTTGAGTGGATGAAACAGTGTATAAGGTAAATACTTATTTTTTTTTCGGCAAGAAATAATTTTATATAAACCACTTCCTCTTTTATCCACGTTATAATTTTTTCATCCACTTAATTTGTCAGGGAAGCATCCGAAAAAGTGAGCGTATTGTTTACGATGCCCGGAGGAAAAAAAACGGAATTTCAAAGAATGACAGGCCAAAAAATGAGCTTGGGTGCAGCGCACCGCATTGTGTGAATATATAAACACCCTCAAATCTTGGTCTGGCATCGCACAATATATGTAGAGGGGATGGGAGGAGGGGGAACAGCAATAGCGTTGAGAGCAGAAAGCGCTCACCAGAGCGTCATGTTCTTTGTGTGTCCGTCGAAATTAGTGACCAGCGTCAGGAAAAAAATACAGACCCGTTTGAAAAGGTGCAGGACAGGCGGTTGCGGTAAAAAAATAATGAGCGGAATGACAATTGCACGGATTTCCGGCAACAAAAGCTAGCTAGATTTAAATTATGGTCTCGGTGTACGAAACTTGAAAAGAGAATCCTCACACATCTTCACTCCGCATTTAGCCATCGTGGTTTAAGAAATTTGTTCTTTCTGCAGTTTTCCATTTCTGGCCATTGCTTAAAAGGGCCACTTCCAAAACACACTCTTCACCACCTGAGAGAACTTCAATTTTCTGCTAATCTGGATGTTTATTTCTTCATTATCTCAGACAGCCAAAAACAGAATAACGGATAATTACATTGGCTGATCACATTTCAACGTGATAAACGATACGGAATGGAACTACAGCACCGAAAATGTAAACCCTCACCCCAGCGTAATTAGTCTAACCATCTGCAGCTACATAAATCGATTGAAAATGTGAGCACTCACCTAATGATGATGAATAATAGTGAAATAAACTTCCTTTGTCGTTGAAATTCACTGATTATTTCCATGGAAATTTTATCCTCTTTTACTAGTTGTAGATGCACAACGCTTCCATTGACAAGATAATAAATGAAAACGCAGTTTAACTCGTAAAAAGTTTTACCGTTTCAGTGGAATAGCGCCATTTTGATTTATTATTTGAGGTTTCCATCTCTTCACCTTTCCATAACCTGTTTCACATAATGATAAACACTGAAATAATTTACTGTACGGTTTACTCGGTCCCACATTGGTTTCAAAACAATCAAGGTCTTTTTTGCTCTATTTCACTGGTTTTCTCAGCGAGTTCCATTTAAATTCTTTATAAATTAGCTTGAAAAGATCGACCTCCAACACAAACGCATTTGTAGTTATTTACGGCTCGTTGGCGGCAAAGATGCCAGGTGTTCCGGAGTTCCTCCTAAGCGGAAGCTGCGGACTAATTAAATTTTAATCCAATGTAAAAGACCATAGAGGTAATTAAAGGCTTTTATTAAAAGACCCCATGCAAATTTATTACTGAAGGCTTCACTGAGAAGTTATTATCGTTTTAAATCGAGTCGTTTCTGAGCTGTGCTCATCTTGGCCCGAGTGTACAATCTCTATCTTTCGTTAACTCATTATCACATTTCGCCGCCTTTTTCCTCGCCAACTCCCGAACACGCCCTCTCGTCGAGAGCTTCAGATTAGGTTGTCATGTCAAGTGGATTTCATACTTCATCCAGCCAACCGATTTTTCACTAACCAGGGAATTAATTCCCTTTGTAATTACACGCGATGAAATGATAAACGGAAGAATGGGCAGAGGCGGGGACAGTTTTGGTGAACAGTGTATTTAAGAAGGATAAAAGGAATGCCGAGAATATACGAAAAAAGCAATGAAGTCGTAATTTAACTTTGTTTATTTTCCTCGTGCCCGTTCTCTCCTCGCTAAAATCGCATCACAGGTTTCCTTCGACTTCCCCATTTGATGACCTTGAAATAGAAACGGTGTCTCATTGTGAGGGAGGAATGGCAATGTGTTATAGAATTGAAAGCATGGGTTATACAAAACCTTAATATCGAGTGTTCATACAGTGTGAGGAATGAAACGGAATGAGAGTGGGAAATGAAAGCTATGAAACGTTTTTCGGGAGGGAAAGCATGTTCTGAGGAGGGAATGTTTGCCACTGGATGTGCTCGAAGAGAGTGTGGTGGGGAAACCCATAAGAGGACGGCGGAGAAGGAAGATGTTGAGTGGCATACAGGGAAAAAAATGGTAACGCGAGGATGAAGAAAGAAGTGGAAGACAAAGAGGTGGCGCCACGGACATGCGCGAGTGGACAACCTGTAAAGTTGATGATCATTGTATTAAAACTTTTCAATATGAAGTGTTTCAACCTATTCTTCGGACTCCCCTGTCAAACTATGAGCAGCGCCTTTTCTCGCGAATGGAATTGGGCTGATCGCCGAAACGTCTCTCCATTCCCAAGCTTTCCTATTTAAGGTAAAGGGATTAGCTCTGGGAAAGGGAAGGTGGCCTTGCTTCCAAGGATGCCTACCATTCGCTCTAGTGCGCTCATCACTCCGCAAAACAACAGGGCACTTGTCTTCCGTTGCGTTACAGACTCCTACGCTCTTCAAATCAGATTAGAAGCAATGATGATATGAGACAAGCCACAAAAGAACGTCGATACAGGTATCCGTTTATACTGTCAAGTTTGTTGGTTTTAGGTAAAGGCGTCAAACATTATTTTAAAGATTTCAAGTGATCTGTGATAAAAAGCTAACGTAATTTGTACTTATCTAAAACAAATTCAAAAATTTTAACCAAAAAATTCGGCCGCGACTTTTGTTCACCCACGAATAGCTCCACCTACCGGCGGGTCACTAAACATTTCTTCCGTTCACATAGTTACATTCAACGCCGTTCGTGAGCACTATACAATGAGCTGATGTGTTTCGATGTGCGTTAATTTCAGCACCTTGGATAGAAAGCTCCTCTAGTTTAAATTGAGGAGGGTTATTTCATCAGTTGGTCTTCATTTTTCGGTGTCTAATGCGTATTTTTGTTGTATAGTGACAACAGTTTCGCTGACACTACTGTCAGCGTCTTCAGGTCGAAGATGCCGGTTTATGAGTTTGGCCCTCATAATATAGGACTTATTTCCCGCCAATTTTTGGTGCTGCTCTCCTCATTGGTCCTTTTCAGGTTTCTCCTCCATACATCGTCCAGGTGGCATCCTCTGTCTCTGTTGAATTGTCCGTCCGTGCTATCTCGGTGGATTCTCTAATTACCCTAGGGAAATATCTGCTCTCTCTCACTATTACCTAGGCCTCGTCGAATTTTACGTCATGTCCCGGGGTCCAGGCGTGCTCCGATACGGCTGACAGGTGAAATTGTCAATTTTTCGTTGCCCTCCGGATTCTTTTAACAGAATCAAATTTTCTGCCGAAGAAAAGGGTCCGTCCACCGCAGTTGCCTCCATGCACATTTCTCACTTGCCTGTTTCTTGATATCCTTTATTATGAGTTTCAGCCTTCCTCCATTTCCCTTCTCCCTTTCCACCGATCCTTTTAAAGTTGAAGTTAATATCCCTTTCCCTCTTGCTACTACATAATCCCCCTACATGCTCGATCCCATTTTCTTGTCTATTCTGAAGGGTGTCTTGAAACTATCTATCGTCCCCCGTCCTTACAACACCTCCTCATAACTTATTCTGTCGCATCTTCTTCAGCGGAACTTCAATTTTTCAGAGCGACACAGAATATTATCACGACTCCTCACTACATCGAGTATCGGGTTGGTGTAGTGACTAGAGTACTGGCTAACCATGCGGACGGCCAGGGTTCATATCCCTGCAGAGGAGAATGTTTTTCAGAGGAAATCCGATCCCTACTTGAGTGTCCTGTGGAGGGCACTTCAAGTACAGTACTCCGTCTGTTGGATGAGACGTTAAACCGTGGTCCCCTTGGCGCCTTTCGTTAAGAGCAGGCTCATACCGACACCGGGTTTCTATCCACCCTTTCTCCCTTACCTATCTTCTACGGCGCAAATGACCTTAGCCGTCGGTCGCCTCCCCAAATATCCAATCCAATCCTCACTACATCTCTAGGTCCGACAGATGCGATAAAATAAGAGAGATACACTGCCGAACAGATAGGTACAAAAACTCGTTCTTTCCGCGAACAATAAGCGACCGCAATAAAAATTAAGCTCCGCTAAATACACTCCTATAATACATGTCACCTTTTCAACTCCCAAAAACTTAATCTTTACACGGCTGGTGACCTACCACCCCCTGCCACACGCCCATGCGGCGGCTCGCAGGGTATTATGTAGATGTAGAACCCTCGCCATATAATTCAGGCTCATTGTCGTACAAATTTTCAAGACTCGCCATCACCAAAAATTGATTGAAAAGTAATATGAGTTGACTTGAACTGTGGGTATCAACGGTTACAATTGTGTTTGTGCGCGCCACGCGGATGGTAGTGGAAGCTGCGAGCGGCGATCTTCATATGGCACATCGGAAAAAAAGAGAGGCGCACAAGGACGCATGGGGTAAATATTTTCCTTCACTCTCGCTCACTTTCTCCGCCTTAATGACAGCGATAGACATAACGGAGAGGGCTAAAGGTGTCCCTTTCACCCCTTTCAAGTTGGTCCGTCTCAGTATTTCTCGATCCCTCTTCAAACTCTTCGAGGAAGGAGAGGGAATGAGACAGAGAGAGGGAAGACAATAAGCGATTGGGAAAAGTGCGACGCCATTCCACCGCCGTCGATATATCCATTGTTCCCTCTTAGTGGAACGAGCGGGCGAATTATTGAAGCGTGTGCGCAAGACGGTCACCCGGAAGAGCCGAAGAGGCTGCTGGCTCTAGTTGTCCACTTCAGGACACTTCAGTTGTTATCAGGAGGAACCATTAGCTCCGGGATACGCCAGACGAGCCCGGGCGATTGACGATGAAAGGAGATGGCTGACGAATTAAATTTGTGGAAAAGTGACATACTAGTTAAATATAAATAAATTTTTAATTTATGTATTCTTTTTTAAATACATTTTTCTGTTTATGACTCCCGCAATCTCTAGGACGCCGTGCACGTCTGATTATTTATAACGTACGGAACACGAACAAATTCGTTAAAATTTCATTTCGGCTTCACTGGCGTTATTTACAGCTAGCTTTTAAGAAAAGGTTTATTAAGATAGCTTTCAAAATGGCCACCTCTAGAACGGTTCGTGAAGTCATTTACTCGCTTCTCTGGATTCTCCTCGCAATAAAACCTCAATGCGCGTCACTTGTCCTAGGAGCATGCCGCCGAGGATAAGGGTAAATTACGTCACGAGACATCTCATTCCGCCAGTATCTTAGGTATTTTAGCGATTTTATTTCCAACACTACGTAATTAACGTGCACTTTACACCACAGAAACTTATCCCATATTACATTCTACACAGTGAAGCTGCAGGAGTCTTCCAAAACGAAGTAACTAAATGAGAAGCAGTGAGCACAAGCACAAGCTCCCATGCGCACACGTATTCAAGGAAATAGTGACGGAAAGGCTTTAAGAAGTGATTATTCCACTCGCACATTTGATCGAGTTTGCCCTCATTTACTGCAAATTATTCGTTGAGGTTTATCTCTTAGAACTAATTAAGAGCATGATTGATATCAAGTGTAGCTATACTCATTTAAAAATTATTCAGATTTGTTTTGTGATGGTCGCCCATAGAGTACTTGGGCAGAATAAATATTTGTGATATAAATTTATCAATTACATTTGATGTTATTTAATAACTTTGTTTACAATGTTGAGCAGGAGTGAGCTTATGTCTCCAGAATCTTTCATTTCGAATTCTCATCCGATTTCGAATTCTAGTTCAGTTAGAATTCTAATGCAATTCTCAATACGATTTTGAAGGTAATTTTTCGAGAAAAAAATTCAATGCAAAAACTGCAATGGGCGAATTTCAGATACGGATCCTCTCTCGTTCTAAACAATAATGTCGAAGAAGCCCTGACGACTGATCAACAGATCACTTAGAAGCGATACTAAGACCTTCCAGAAGATATACCCGGAACTATTAGGTAACATTTACAGATCAGCTGAATACGTTTCGAAGTTTTTCCGCCAGAAAAATAACACCACGCATAGCGGTCGTTTTACGCGATTTTTAGTTAACGCGAT
This sequence comes from Ceriagrion tenellum, assembly GCA_963169105.1. NCBI lineage: Eukaryota > Metazoa > Arthropoda > Insecta > Odonata > Coenagrionidae > Ceriagrion > Ceriagrion tenellum. Next base: position 123,822,770 of record OY720642.1, on the reverse strand, counting down.
CATTGAATACAGTAGAGAAATCAGCGCCACAAACTCCGAACCTAATTCGGGACTTGTATCGAATTCGATGCCTCGGAGCCTGAGTTTACGCGATGCTATATTCAAGCTGTCCGGGCATTCGCCGAACTACCCATTATAAATAAATTGGGGCATTTTCCATTGGCATATTTGTTGTTTTGTTTACGAATTAATCTTAACCAATCTCCATAAAACCAGTGCGAGATGTCTCGCGAAAACACTTTCTCGATTATAGTTCACACAGCACCCTCGAAGATTATTCAGGCTAACTACAGCTCCAACGCCGATATTCTCTCAAAACCCTCGACTCGTATGCTTGCCTGCGATTTTTCGTAGATGCAAGAGTCGGATGGAATAAAAGTGTCACACCAATTTCTTTTTTTCAGCGCCGAATATCTCACTCGTTACTAATCGTATGCGATCACACCCTTTAAACGGTACTATTTTGAGCAAGCTGCATTCAGTTCGCATTTCAGTACCGAAATAAGCACCGTGTAAAACGGCCTTTGGTTTAACTCCTCCTTTTCTTCTCCGAATGACCTTCCACTGTCGGAAAGCACAGAGGCGGCGACCTTAGTCCGGGAACTGTAGAATTAAAGGGGTGAAGCCTCGATGGTGGCCTTCGTTGATCAGGTAGTGCTTTGCGATTCATTATTAGTTGTCCTTGTTTTGAAAATATTTCTGGAAATATTTTGGAAAATGTTGGGATAAATATTCGGCCAAAGCTGGAGCACTTGTGGCTTTTACGGAAAGCGTCAAAATATGGAAGGTTTCACCACCCAGCCCACAATGAACGAGAAAAGGCTCATATGAAAAAGCACTCCATATTTTAGAAGGCATTGAGAGAACCTTTGTCTCCTATTAGACGACATATTTTGGTTAAACCACAATTGAAATAGCACAGTATGCCAGAGCAAATTAAATCGACATAATCAAGTGAGCAATAATATATTGTTTAATCAAAGGTACCTAGAATTTAATTGAAAGATAATGAGAGGAAATATATCCATCAGAAGTAGAGAGGAAGCAATATTGTGGCCACATCAAAATGCATTGACGTGGCATCAAATTTCATCTTAAGCATGGTAAGATCAGTTCGATTTACAGGGCTTAATAAAACATCGCGTTAAACGACCTTTCCACTCCCATATAAATGTAAATATGCAATACAGAATGCATACTTAAATTTTCTCATCGTAGCCCACTCATAAATTGCTCTTATTTCACGCCGTTCAACATCCCACTGCCTACCTACAAACTTTCTCATCCAACTGTTTGGCTAACATTTGCCTCATGTCAGTGTTCCAATGCGACTACGAACCAGCGTTACCAAATACTTCATACACTACCTCTTTCTCTGTTCATATTTCATTATTTGTCTTATATTCTCATTCCCACCTCAAGCGTCTCAAAACAGTTCTTATTCTATATCATTTAAATCCAGTGGCAATGACCGTAAAATACCGCGCCTAATTTTGCACCTTTCGGTAATCTTTTGCCGGCGTCTTCAACTCGCGCTCTTTACAATAATACCTGTGAGAAAAAAATCTCTCTTCATACAATTATTTTCCTTTTTTATTTCCCTAGACTACGACCTAAACATGGTCGAAATGCAAGCGCATTTTTATAACCTTCAGAAATTGTGAAAGCAATGATAATTGCTTCAGGCAGGGTCGCCGATGCGAGATGGGGTGAAGGATATGAGCCAGACAAAATGCGATTCAAAGTAACATCCAACCTCAATGAAGCGGCGGCAGAAAGGCGTTTTAACCCAGTGGTACAGCTCCGTTAAACAATGGTGACATGGAAAAATCGTCATTGATGCACTCAGCGTCAATTGCAATTATTGCTCTCAAAACCGAGGTGAACCTACAATTTCGAGCGGTGCGGATTGCAATCTCCGCTTGACTCCCGACTCGCGTTGCCGCGGAAACCCGCGCATGCCACGTATTCGACTGCCAAACAAATGGAAAACGACGGGGCGCCCTTGAGTGTGTAGATATCGTCACTTCCGTTCAGGATCCAGGAGGACTTAAGGTAGTTCGAGCGAAAAATCATTTAACTTGGAATTCAATGAAATTGGTCTCATTTTAAAGAAAATTATATCACCGATCCAATGTAACCAAAAATTCAACCCCTTACCACATAACTTTAGGAGATATTTGACAAAAACACCAGCCCTTTTACATGGGATATGGTACGTGTATGCACTCCAGAGAGACATTATTTTAAAAAATGAGGTATTTCTAACACTTAGATGTCGCAAAAAAAACTAAGTGAGTAGTTTGCATGTTTTCTCAACTATTTTTGAAAATTAATCATATTGTCACCACAGTAGGTTCTCGGGTATCACAAAAAACCTTCCGTTTTGACGGAGTTTCAAACGCTCCGCGCGAAAAAAATGAGCCAAGTTAAAGACTTATTTAGATATTTTCATTTAATTACTTACAATTTCTGTCATATAAAACTATATTGTTGCACCTATAATAATGCAATATTTAATAGATGTGTCCTACAGTTGGTGAACTTAAAACGTATAATTTGAATATGGCCTCTATTTTGACTAGGGAACTATCTCGCTCGGACTACCTTAAAAGAGATTTTAAAAATGAAGTCCACAGTAAATGCTTTGGGTTTTATTTCCATCGTTTTTGCCTCGTAAGGTGCATTCATTTACCATCCCGCAGATTTTATTCCTTTGTGATCGATAAAGTGATATTCTCTGATTTTAAGTAGACAATCGAAAAGGTTCCTCACAAAAAATAATACATAAATTGCATTCATGCAGATTTAACAAAACAACGGTGAATTGGATAAGGGGCTTTCTCATAGATCGAAAACAAAAAGTAAGAAGAGCAGCGCGCTCCGTTAAATGATGCAACAAGCGAACATATAGTGTCTCACAACTTTTGGTGGGATAACGTTGGGAGCCCCTAGAGACTTTGGGGCTACACGCTATGCTCACCTTGATTGAAAAATTCAGAACTGGTGTGTATCAGAGCGACACAGAGAATATTATCATGACGCCTCACTACATTTCTAGGTCTGGCAGAGATACATTACCGAACAGATAGGCACGCAAACTCTTTCTTTCCTCGCACAATAAGCGACCACAGTAAAAACTGAGCTCCATTAAATACACTCCCATAATACACGTCACCCTTTCACCTCCCAAAAACACTATCCCTAAAATCTTTACACGTCTGGTGTCCTTACACCCCCTGCCACAAGCCCATGCGGCGGCTCACACGGTAGTATGTAGATGTAGAAAGCGAGTTTGCAATATTGGTGCTTGAGGTTTGAAATTATGTTTCCAAGGAAGAAAAAACATTCTTGTTTGAGCCCTGGTCGCAGTCGATGCTTTGTCATAGACCACGCAAAAGATTAAGGAGGGTAATACGTTATTGAATAAGGTAATATTTTGGTTTAACTTTCAGAATTCAATTTTTGTTCTCCAAAAAAAAGAACATATATATATATATATATATATATATATATATATATATATCTCCTCAAGTACGTAGAAATTCACAAGTTGGCCGCATTATATATTTTAAATAATGCCATAAGGAAGTTAAGTCGGACACGTATATTTTTCGTCGTGTTATCGAATTGCGTGTCACTCCATTTCTAGCACAATTATACTAGAGAATTCGAAGGGACTGGATTTTGGGGAGGCGACCGACAGCTAAGGCCATTTGTGCCATTGGGGATAGGTAAGGGAGGAAGGGTGGATAGAAACCCAGCGTAGGCATTAGCCTGCTCTTAACGAAAGGCGCCAAGGGGACCATGGTTTAACGTCTCATCCGACAGACGGAGTGCTGTGCTTGAAGTACCCTCCACAAGACACTCAAGTAGGGATCGGGTTCCTCTGAAAAACATCCTCCTCCGCAGGGATTTGAACCCTGGCCGTCCGTATGGTCAGCCAGTACTCCAGCCACCACACCAACCCGATCCCCTGCGAATTAGTAACCTGATTGATACATTGTGATATTTTAGATGGTGAACCCATTGAGACCTCTCTGTCCTAGGGTCCTATGCAGTTGGTGCTCCTGAAATTCGCTTAGGAAGCACTGGCAATGAATTTCGGAACCCGCATCAAAAATAGGAGACCAATCACAAGCCAAGTCAACGCGAATGAATGGCATTTTCCATCCTACATGAGGTGTCCCGTACTTCCGAGAATTCCGATGCGCCAGCATAATGATTGGTACACCTCGACTCTCCCACGACTTCGCCCCCAAGAGTCATAATGCCAAGGCGGGGCTCCCGCGATTGGAACGAGCAGGAATTTAACGTCCTTCGCAGGAAAACGCCTCCAGTATTAATTACAGACACATGAATCCTAGCCATTAAAGTGGCGGAAGCGACTTTTTTTCATGTACAGATACGTGTGAGAATTTTCCGACTTGGTTTCATTCGAGACATCCATGTATAAATGTTTAAAAAAATTTAATCATACCAATTTGTTTGGCATTTCTATGCTATTATAACGCTTAGTCATGAATGTACATATTGATTGCTGACTCGTCGCCAATAACTGTTCCCTAGGATTCCGGAAACGAACAACTTTGTCGATTGTGGCGCCGTCTAGTAATGAAAGACGGCAGTTCAAATGTAAATACAGTCTACAGATCGTATATAATCACGTCGTACCGGTTTTACTCACCAGTAATCACTATGCAGTGGATAAAAAATGTAGTACTACACGCGGGACGTAAATATACACGTTTTTAATACACACGTAAATATACACGTGTCCGGTGTACAGATATATTTAATTCCTCTCCAAATTTAAGTACACGAATGAACAATTAACTTCTTAGCACTTCGTGAATATCGTTCTACAGCAATTTAATAGATAATAATACGAGGTGAAGAAAGTGGAATGAATTAGAAGACGGATACAAGTACCATAAGGATTTCAAAATCAAGATCCGGCAATATCATCTATGGAAGAATAAGGAAAATAAGATAAAGAAATTGCGCCAATAACTATCATTTTAGCCTTTGTTGCAAGTCACTTCTTACTCTTAGGAGTGGATGAATCAAAAAGCAATAGAAAATAACGGAGAGATCGTTGAACCTACTCCCGAGGCCACACATGAATAGTAGGTTACACATTAACATCCACATCAATCTGTCTAGATCATACCTTCTGATTCCTAAGGCTCTTAACAGATGATAAATCAAAAAAATGCAGGCGTAAATTAACTGTAAAAGATCCACACAACAGAGAAAAGGCTCACAATGGAGGTTTCATAGGCATGCCTTTCATGCCTTTTACACACTTCCTGTAGTAGATATTTCCTCTCTAGCATTTACAAAGTAACTGTTAGGTCTCAAAAATAGTCAGATATTATTCTACAGCATCAAGTAGTTCATATCTCTCCAATCGTTATTGAATATTCACCACAGAGTCACGTTAACAATAATCATCAACGGCCATTTACGAGTCGAAAGAGAAGACTTTTTTCTAAGTAGCACCAAGGACTGCGTGGCCTAAAAGTGGAAATTTAGGCAACACGAAGCGTAGTCAACGATTTCAAACATTTGAATCCATTATGTATATTCATGCGCTTAGTGTCATAACACACATGACGTAAATATATTTCGTAAAACTTGGATAATGTATGAATATTTTATTCCAAATGTGAAATAATACCTTCATCATAATTATAATGGTAGCTTAATTGTTATCTAACCGAATACCCGAGTCCATCATTAGAAAAAAAATATTTCTATATAATTGGTCTACATTTCGAGTGCCACGCTGAAAATTCTAAAAATGATATGGTCCAATGTAGGAAAAAATAAATATGGTAATAGTATCATTTCCATTAGAGCGCATATGGTTCGTTTAAAAGCATTAACAGATGAATTTAAGTGAAATATGAGCAACCAGCTTTTTTATTAATCAAATAATCATTAAAAAGTGGACTCTGTGACCCAGCATAGTTTAATATACTCATTTTACTATTTCCATTACAGCACGATTGGTGTGTTTAAAAGGATGAACAGATAAATTTAATTGAAATGTCGGCAAAGAACTTTTTTTGCTCGTCAGAAGATCATTGAAATGTTCCCTCAATGACCCAGGATTACCTTTGGCGAGTATATTTTTCCGTGAATGAGGCAAGGTAGACGCACGATCAGTGATCATCTTCACGTTCAATTCTTGCACCTCAGTGAATGCCAGAGGAGCAGAAGGGCTAAGACTTGGTTAACAGCCCACACCACGTCCACGATTGCAAGGTTATAACGTCTCCGTTGGCCACGCGTCCGCTCATGCATGGCCTTTCCCTCTTTCATCCTGAGATTCGATGAGACCCACGGTTCGTTCACCTCAGTGAATTGCAACGGCACGTATTGCTGTCCATTTGCTAGCAAGGTGTTCCGGTCCATGTCATCAATGCCGCGACCTGGTATTACACGTCATTTACCGAACATAACTCGCGAAATCGGTGTTAGTCGCAGCAATTGAAATGTATTCAATATCAAGTCGGCGAATGGCAGCCGCTTTTTGTGGAGAACGGTAAGAGATTTTTCGAGAATGACGCCAAACGGTTGGAAAATATGGTAACTGATTACAATTATAAAGCAATTTTTTAATCATGACATAAATTATTTCATGCTGATGTGGTTTTCGAGTTAGGCTGCGATTACTACATTTTCGGTTCAACGTACCAATCGCGTAGTTGCGAGCATATTTTCTCGTGCTTTCGTTCCAGGAATCACGGATTTTATCACAATTCACCAAATTTCCCCCTTAACTTGGTCGACGCCGTCTTGAATCTGCAAACCTGGAATTGGTAGTATACCGCTGGTCCACTCCGTCCAAAAAATCCCAGCCGGGGTTGGAGGACGCTGAAGACCAAACGGACGGATAAAATGAGAAATGAAAAAATTACGGAAAAGTAGAAGAGGAAAGGAGCATTGGGAAAACTATGCAGAAAAGAAAAAGGTAGAATAGAAATATTATGCAAATTCCACTTAGAGAAAATTTACTGCACGACCCGGGTTTCAACACATTATGTCATCTTCGAAGACATAATTCTTCCATCTTCGATGGAAGATGACATAATGGGCTGAAACCCGGATCGTGCATTAAATTTTCTCTAAGTGGAATTCGTATAATTTTCCTTTTCAATCATAGAATAATTTCACATAATTCACCATGAAACCGTACGGTTTGAGAAAAGAAAAAACTAATGGATTGGGCACACCCTGAAGCACAATGGTTTAGTGAAGAATATAAGTGAAAAAAGAAGAAGGCCGAGGGATAATTACATACGACAAATAAAGAGGAATAGAAGTCCCAAGAAGAAGGCCATGGGATAATTAAATAAGCCAAATAAAGAGGAATGTACGTAAGAAGAGCGACTGGGGAGTAATGGAAGTAGCATTAGATAGGGAAAGATGGAGGGATGTAGTCAACCAATCTTGGGATTGAACGACCAAAGAAGAGTGCATATTTTAAGGATGTAGAATTGAACTCAGCATTAAACTTGGGGTCCCACAGGGCCCCTCGGGATTGAACGACACCTGTTCATCGCAGGGAGCAGAAATAGCAGGGTATGTTGAAGGGATCCTCTGCCGTTCCGGAAGCAAAAGCTCGCTCCAGGAAATCTGAAGCGCTGACACTCGAATAGATAAACCTCTCAAGCATATATCTCTAACCGTGGCCACCAACAAATGTCCATTCCTCTCTCTTCCTTCCCTCCTCCCCCGCACCCTTCCCACAATTCCCTTCACCCCTCCTCCCCCATAGAGCAACTCAAGAGGCAGTGCCACCCCATCCAATCCTCTCACTTTAAGGTGGTTACCATGGAGACCTTTCGGATCCCTCACCTTCCTTCCCCCTTCATCGCTACGGACAGGTGGGCGGTGTCTTTGAAGGCGGGGGGGTGGAGGGTGTGGAGAGGGGAACGGAGGGAGGGATGTGGGCGGAAAAGGGGTTGGAAAGGGTTGAGTACGCCCCTCAGAGAGAGAGGGAGGGAACGCTGCATATCCACCCCCCACCCTTTTTCCCTTCTGCTTCCTTCTCTCACGGCCACATTTCGTGTTTTCGGAAGTGTATGGATTCCATCATTTGCACCCTCTGCCGCACTCACCCATCTTCGGGGCGGGAACGAGTTTTCCGCTTCCCTTTCTTTCTTTCTTCTTTTCAGACTGCACCCAACACTCATCCCATCCGCAATACCACTACAAGGCCCATTTACCCTCCCCACCCCCTCCCCCGCACCCATTGATCGATCGCTCGCCGTGGCCATCAAACTAATCTGGGCGCGGCATTAGTGGTGCGGTGGCGAAAGAGGGGAGCAGATGTTAACGGCGCTCCGCGTATCCGGCGATTCCTACTCTATCGGAGATGCTGCCATCTTTCTCTCTCACTTTCCATCTCTTTTTATTCTATCAAATTTTATTCCATTCTTTGTAACTATACAAAGGTTTCTGCACCAAATGTGCATGATTTCAATATTTGTTTCTCTTTTTTAATGTCTTTTTATAATGATAACCCGGAGAACCCGGACCCATCTCTTGCGGAGAATATCTGCACCCTCAAAGGCATGGTGGAGGTGAAGGAAAGAATCAACCCAAAATCAAGAAACGAACTATTTGCCTCTATAAAATATTCGGCTGCGAGCCATATATATGTGATGATTTTGTGATATAATCTATGTCAAAACAATTTGACTCTACACAAACTATGTACAGAGCTCTGTGGCAGGGGAAGAGGGGGCCATGTGGCCTCATCTGCCCCAGGTAAAAGAAAATAAAAAGTCAAAGTCATCAAAGTCCCATCAGGTTCATTTATGATCTTAAAAAAATGATCATATATCCCCTTACTTTACTAGATTAGAATGGCTTAGAGTCAAAACAAGGAGGGAATACATGTTTTCCTCTTTTTTATATAAACTCTTCAAATGTAAACAGCGTGAATGTATTGTGCAACTTTTCCAGCCGAAGGAGAAAAACCGAAAAATAGCAACCCGAATATCACAAGACTTTTTAATTGTCCCACTTCATCGAACCACTAAATTCAATAAATCTTTTTCCATTGTAGGGGCAAGGATATGGAACAGTACTCCTGAATCAATAAAAAATTCTTGCCCACTAATGGCTTTCAAAAAAAGATTGTTTAACAAAATGCTACAGCAGGAAAAAATTTAATTCGATTCACCTACATGCTTGTTTTTTTTGCTTTGTTTGTTGCCATTGTTATTTCAATTATTGCTTGTGCCCACTTTTTCTCTATGTATCTCTCTGTACTTGAGCTCTAATATTAATGTATACTTTTTGTATGTTCTTAGTGGAACAAGAAGTCCAAGAACAATAAATATTTCTTCATCTTATCTTTATCTAACGCACCCCTCCCTCAACATTCTCACGCTCATACATGTCCACCTTATCCCCCGAATTCTCCCTCTTATCCAATCAAGGAAGAATGGAAGGAGAATCTCAAGCCGAATATTTTCGCCAGCTGACATTATACTTTCTGCTATGAGGTAAAAGAAGAAAAATCATTCTTATTTAACGACTTTTTCCCCTCAAATGGTTTCTGATTATTTCGCCTAGTCATTCCGGCATGTTTTATTGATCTACCACAAATGTGAGTAAAATCGGTGACCCTGAGATATCATCATTTGTTGAATTGAAATGGAACGACCCATTTATCGATTTTGCTGAATTTGGCATAGACCTCCATGAAGCAAACGAAGACACCTGAAGTCGATCATTTGCGTCAATTAGCGTCAACATTCAATTAAGAGGTCACGAAAAAATCTTTTTCATATTCAGCAGTGATTTTTACCTGTTTCATAACAAGACTTCATATTATTTGATATTCTGATACCATACTTTTCATTTCCAACTTCAACTTCCTCCAAGCCGCAAAAAGTATTGTGCAAGGGATTTTAGGGACACCAGTCATGGTAAATGAGGAAGTAGAAAGGAATGTGAAGCAGGATTCGACATGTACAAAGAAACAAAAGGAGGTGGTGAGGAAGCATATTCACTCAAACAATTTTGTCAATTGCCAAACACATTCTGTATGGACAGGGTTTCCAACCAGTTGTATTTTAAGGGAGAGAGATGAAAATTCAGTTTCTTTCGTCTATGTAGGGATTATTTCACATTTGTTGCAATATTTTTTCTTTTCGTGGTGCTTTGTTTTATGTTATTATGTTACTTAAACGTGGTTATGCATTTTATAATTATTAACAATACATTATTACTTTAAGGTGAGCCAGAACATGTCAACATTTTTTTAAGGGTCAGGGACATAGAAGAGGTAGGGAACCATTGCACTAAGAAGTAATTTAGGAGAAATACTTCTTAAATCTTGCAGCAATGTTTACCTTTTTGATTGAGTGTTATCATCACTTTTGATCTCTTTATGTAATGGCATTCATCTTCAAAATCATACATCCTCCGAAACGCAAATAACATAATGCTTGGGGTTGTTAGGACACAAGTTATTTTTTAGGCCGGAATTTAAATTTGAAAAAAATTCGTTTTAGACTGCTACTCAACTTGTAACCGTCTTCTCGGTTGACGTTCTCCGGTCTCTTCACAATTTCTATAGCCTCCCTGATTAACCTTGGGTAATAGCGTATTTCCCTAGCTATTAATCTTGTCTCCCCAAAGTTGAAATTATGAGTGGGGCCGCTGAGATGGTGTTCGGCTATTGCAGAAATGCGGTAATCATTATTTTGAATTGCCCGTTGATGCTCTTGGAGGCGTATTTTTAGGGCTCTGCGTGTCTGGCCTACATATGGTTGTCCACAACTGCACAAAACTTCATATATTCCACCGTAGAGGTTCCGTGGAAGCGGATCTTTGGCTTTCAGAAGTACGTCCCCTGTCTTGTCCCTTGTCTGTCGTCGTGCATGTGAATCTGCTATGTTGTACCTCGATAGAACACTGGAGATTTTCTCCGTAGTTCCAGACACATAAGGGAGAGTGGCATATGCCTTTGGTTTCTCTCTGTTTTCTGTCGGGTCAGTGGGATTTTTATTTCGGACCCCGAGAGATTTTTTTTCTTCTTTCCGTGCAGTTTTTAAGATGTAGTCACGATGGAATCGGCGTCAGAGACCATAAAAGCTGGATGATACAGCGTTCTCATGACTGAGGCTGTCTGTTGAGGGTGGTAGTGCGATGTGGCATGTAGGTAGCGATCAGTGTGGGTACTTTTCCGGTTAACTTAAAAATTTAAGGAAATATTAAAAAAAAATCAAATTTTAAGTAGTATCATTCTTCTTATACCTTCAAAAAGACCAAACTTTTAAAATAAGAAATACATAATTTACGATAATACGATGAATTTAGGAATATAACGACCCATATATACAAGGATATATACTCAAATATAAAGGTCAATCGATTTTGCAGAATTTGGCATTGACGTCGATGGAGCATTAGAGGGTACCTCAGGCCCAATATTTTCGGCAATTAGCATATAAATTATACAATGAGGTCACAGAAGAGAAATCGTTTTTAAATCTCAAAGTGATATTTAGCAAGTCCATTGGATTTCACCATCATTTATTGATTTTCCGGTAGAATAATGTTCATCTTCAAACTATTACAAACTCCTAGGCACGGGAATTATCGCAATAGGGGTCGTTAGCACACCAGCCACGGAGAAGGGCAGCGGAATGGGATATGAAGCTGCAACTGACGTGACCTTGCCTTTTGAGTGCCTCTCTTGAGATTTAAGTTATTGTTGCTGTAAGGACTGATGTGTGGGGAGATGGAAGACAACATTTTACTTTTCGCGTTGTTTCTCCTATTTCGCTATTTTCATCATTTCTATCGATATCACGCCAGACTTCAGTAATTAGCTCCTAAAAAGCTGCAAAATTGAACAGGAAAGATTCTCAAATTACCTCAGACTTTACGGTAATGTCTATGAGTCCAAAGGCCCCAGCACAACTATTTAATTCGCTATGTTACTCTTTCTTTTCAAACGCGAGAAATGGAAATATAGCCCAAGCTGTACTTTGTATTCTGTATAGTTTTGAGCACTGTTTCATCCCAAATTATTGCACCGCATTCTGATTGGGCCAATCCAGATAGAAGTAACATCTCCCTTTCACAGCTCCATCCATTTTCTCGTGGGAGTTTCGAACATCGTAGGAATATTTTACGCTAGAGAGTAGGTCATTCAGTGGGATTCGAAAGCAAAGAGTTCATAACAGCCTCCGAGTAAATCCGTGTAGCGTAGACCTGATTGCCGAAAAGAACTAGGGGAAGCAGAAATAAATAAATGTAACGGACATAGCGAAAATAATTCCAGCAAGTTCTAATGATAACGGCGAAACATCAAAGAAGAACTCGTTTCTCAGTAGTTTTTGGGAACATCAAAGAGATTACACACAGAATCACAGACAAGAGCGAACCAAAATCCATAAAGCTAAATGCGATATACATTTATTAATAGTAAATTTCCGTAGCGTACAGAGCAAACGTGCCGAGGTTGAGCATATCTATGAAAACTCAGGTATAGTAATTGGAACAGAGATCTGGCTTGCAGTGGATATTAGCGATAGCAAAGTTTTTTCATCGGGATATAAAATCTATAAACGTAATCGACCGGATAGGACCGCCGGAGGGGTATTAGTAGCATTTAAACATATTTGAATATTACCGTGCATATACTAACCGACTGCGATATAGGGCGCTTAATGTACTATAAAACAACAAACAAAAAATGTATGCTCATTTAACAAACCACCATACTCCAAAATAGACTTTTGTACAAATAGGAAACTCAATTAACATCGTTTACCTCGAGAGATAACAAAAGCGTGATAAATATCGGTGGAGATTTCAACCTCCCGGATATAAATTGAAAAACCGAAAGAGTAAAAACAACTTCAAGGAAGCGCGATATAAGCGAGGCCTTACTCAATTCACTTTTAATCCTTTATTACGGGCAGGTGCCCAATTTCCAGAGCATGAGTAGTACATGTAACTTTTAATAAGTGTGATTCTAATAATGAATAATATGTTAATACACAACAGAAAGGAAAAAATATTTACACAATATAAAATAGATACACAGTATAAAAATAGATATCAAATATAAAAAAAAAACGTAAGAAAATTCAGAAACATTCAGAACAAGTAATAATTAACCTTACAATATCAAGTAGATACAGAGTAAACAAATAGACATCCAATATGAAAGTAATAAGAAAAAAGTCAAACACTTTGGTGCACAATATAAAATAGATATCCATGTAAAAATTAATATTTAAAAAGAAAGTCCTAAGCTTTCTAAACAAGTCATAAGTAGACTTACAGGAAGTAAAATATGTACCAAAAAAAATTAACAAACCTGCGAAATTCTTTAGCAACATAATTGACTAGACATCTTCAGATAGACCTTGTAAACACCTTCTCCTATAGACAACCGGGGAATCATGGTGTATATCAATGTATGATATGAGTGAATTATACAGTCTTAATATGCGAACAATAGGTTCGTTAAAAGAATAATTTCTTCGACAATATTTAATATGATATAGTTTAGATCTCCTGGTGCTCGTGAATGATGCATCGAAATGCAATAATGCAAGTAAAGGCGAGCACTTGACAATATTATTACATAAATTGTACAAATACAACAACCCTGCAAGTTTTCTTCTTACTGATAAAGTATGCAGATTTAATATAACCATTGTTTCAATGTAAGGTGTGTGTGGAGTATGGAATCCGGCATAGAAGTTGATTATTCTCAGGAATTTTCTTTGAACACGTTCCAATGCATCAACATGGCAATTGTAATAAGGAGACCAGATGACAGAATTGTACTCCAAAATGGGACGGACTAGGGAGGTGTAAAGGCATCTTAATGTGTAAATATCTCTTAAGTCCTTATTAAGTCTGGTACAAAAACCCAGCATACGTAGGGCTTTAGCTACGATGTTTGATACATGCTGGTCAAAAGTCAGAGACTTATCAAACAGTACACCAAGATCTTTAATCGTGGAAGCACGAGGAATATGTTCATCACCAATGGAATATTTGAAGTTAATAGTTATTTTTTTCCGATAAAAGGAAATACAGTTACATTTCTTAGTATTAATGACCATCAGGTTTTTTCTACACCACTCTGAGATCTTTTTCAGACAATTATTGATTAGCTGGCAGTCATTAATGTTGTTTATAGCATTGAAAACTTTTAGGTCATCTGCATACATCAAATGTGGCAGTGGAGAGATTAGATAACTAAGGTCATTGATAAAGATGAGAAATAGTATGGGCCCGAGATGCGACCCCTGTGGAACTCCAGAGTTGACCGGAAAAAGATTTGAGAAGGTGTGCTCAATTTTTACTTGAAGATGTCGGCCCATGAGATAACTATGAAACCAATCCAGTCCACTCCCACTGATACCAAGAGATTTCATTTTATGTAACAGAATAATATGATTAACCTTATCAAAAGCTTTGGAGACCAAAAGTCTGTGTAGACCACATCAGTTTGACGACCTTCCTCAAGGCCATTAATTAAGTAGTTAGTAAAAACCAATAGGTTAGACAAAGTAGACATACCCTGTCTGAATCGATGCTGCTCAGGTACAATGACATTTTTAAGCAAGGGTTCAAGTTTGTCAACAACAATGCTTTCCATCACTTTGGCTATAACAGATTGAATTATAATGGGACGATAGTTTGATATGTCACATTTGTCATTAGACTTATGAATAGGAATGACATAACTTGTTTTCAGAACATCAGGGAAAGTACCACATTTAAAGGATAAATTAAAGAGGATGAAAAGCGGGTAAGAAAGAGCTGAATAACAAGATTTGAGAATGATAGGGTGTATTCTATCTGTGCCACTGCTTTTACTTGTATTCAAACCTTTTAGCTTGGTTATTATTTCATTAACTGTAACTGAAATAGAATTAAAGGTAATATTAACAGGAAAGGTACAAGAAGGAAGTACGTCGACTTGGTCAGTAGAAAAGACCCCACAGAAATATTTAGCAAAAAGCTCAGCAATTGAGTGGTGGCTATCAGCAACAGCATCGTCAAGGTACATATTTTGAGGAAATGAAGTATCATTTCGCATGGTTTTCACATGATTCCAAAATGGTTTAATATTACTGGAGAGATTGGAAGACAAATTATTCATGTAAGAGCGGTAACAATCGTTAGCAAGTTTTTTGCATTCTGCTCTAGTCTTGGAAAAGCAAGTGTAATCCTCAGCAGAGCCTGTAGCCTTGTAAACAGAGAGATTAAATCGCTTTTGATTAATTAATGTCTTAAGCTGCTTAGAGTACCATTTCGGATAGGAGGAGACATGAAAATATGATTTAGGTGTGCACTGATCAATATCATCATAGAGAGCAGAGTAAAAAGTGTCAAAGGCTTCATTTACAGATTTATTTCTCAGCAGCCCAGGCCAGTTAATGTTCTCAAGTATGGCACTAATAGATGTAAAATCGCACTTACTGAAGTCGTAATCAATATGACCTGTGTTTTCAGGGTGAGAAAAATTCTTTCGAGGAATGAAGAAATGTAGTGCTGGATGATAAACATCCGGGGGTACAAGAGAGTCGGTAACAATACAAGGGGTAACATTCATTTTATCACAAAAGGCTAAGTCCAGTCTCCTATGGATGGAGTTAAGAGAGTTGTTAACTTGAAATAATTCAAGAAAGTTGATGGTCTCAAGTAATAATTTACCTTGGGGAGAGCTTAGTTGACTAGTATGACTAGAGTTAGAAAAATCACAGTTAAAATCAGGAACATTATAATCTTCAAGCAATAGTACATCGGTGTATTGCGTAGTAGTCATGATACCTTCAACTGTATTGCAATAATCCTCAAAAACAGCAGTATTTGAATTCGGGGGGAGATAAACAGCACCAATTAGTAATACAGTTTTATCTAGCGAAATTTGCACAAACAATTGCTCGACGACTTGAGATGGGGTAACCAGACGCTTATAGTACAATGATGAACGAATGGCGATCAAGACACCACCCCCTCTTGATTTACTGCTCGTCAAGCTAGATCTATCTGATCTAATAATAATGAAGCCTTTTAACCCCAACTCCGAAGATACAATGTCCGGCGAGAGCCACGTTTCGGTTAAGACTAATACATCATACAATTGGTACGTAGAGCGCATTATTAGGTTGAATTTCGTCCTCAGACCTCTCACATTTTGGTAATATATATTGAGACCAGAGGACGAGATTACCTGTTTTTTGGCGTAATTTTGACGATCGAAGGAACAGAGTTGAAATATTTTATAACAATGCCCGTTTCGCCATTCTTTTTCCTGTCTTCAAGTTCTTCTGATAACTTGCTATAGAATTGCTGTTCCCGGGGGGTTTTGTCATTCCTGGCAAAGACACCGTCTTTCAAGTTCTTCTTGTTTTTCAAGACTAATAGCGCGTCGCGTGGACTCTGCAAGATTAATTTCACTGGACGCGGTTTGTTTGATTGCCTTCTGCCAAGACGATGAACGTGTACAACCTCAGTAGATAGAGAAGGGACATCCTTGAGAATATCCACAACTCGCCTACGATCACTATCGTGCGCAGCACTTTCATTAGCACAGTCATCCTCTGGAACATTGAACAGAATAACATTGGAAGACCTCCTCTGTCTATCGTTAAATTCACCAATCAGTGATTCGAAAATCACGTCTGGTATGGAGTTTTTATTCTTTCTCAGGTCCGCTAGCGTGGCTTTGATCTCTTGTAGTTCTGATTTGAAAATTTCAAGAATGGATTTCAACTCGTTTAGGCCAGTCAGGCTGTTACCGGAAGATTGATCAGCCTTAGCACAGCACACACAAAAATATCTCAGCTGTTGTTTGCTTCCAAGAGATTGCAATTCACTTCTTGTTAGACCGGAGCAGGCCGTAGTTTTGTGCACTCGTAGGCCACAACGCGAACAAGAGATCGATGAGTCTTCCGTTGCACTATTACCACATGCGGTGCAAACATTTACACTTACTAATGGCATCGTAGTATATCAAAAAAAGACTTTTACACCACTCTCTGACTTCAATAGTAAACGAACCTACGAGAGATAATAAAGTATTAGACCTTATTACCTGTCAGGCACCCTGCAATGATTGAGCACGTCGATATTGATAATAGCATTTGTTATGATAAGAAATTTTAAGACCTTGAAAACAACAGCAGAGTCCACTATAAAACCTAAACGTAAAGTCTACTTATTTGAAAAATGCAATTACATAAAATTTGGAGAGACGTTAGAAGTTTCATTCACGAAATATGTAGTCACAATAAAAGACATGAGTTCTTACGTACCGTGGAGATAATACTACGCAAAGGAATAAAAAAGGAATCAATATTCCACGCAAATACAAACAGGAGAGTAATGATCCTCGTATATCCACGTTGTAGAGCGGGAGCTCAATAGACAGAGGCAATTTCACAGCCTATATGAAAATTCTATTAAGTCAGGTAACAATAAACTGGAACTATCGACAAGAGAAATGTGCAATGCTCAACACTCAAAAACAAAGAAAATATTGCGTTCTATTTGAAAAACTTCGATAAAAAATCCTCAGTGAATAACTGGACGAAAACCTCAAGTCATTCAGGTCTTATGCGAGAGAGCACCAGGATGAGTCTTCGTCAGTAGAGTCTTCATTGGGCAAAAACGGCGAAGCAGTCACCAACAGCATCGACAAGGCCAACTTATAAAAACCACTAATGCGAAAATGTATACACTAAGGATGAAAAAATGCATAGCATACACATTTCTGACTTAAGCCGATAAGCCGATGGTTGACATAACTATTCAAAGTGACGGAATTACTATAACTACCTTCGATTAAATGGAAAAATTCCAGAAGGAATGCCTGCATACGTACTCAAGGAATTAGCGCCAAAAATAGCACCATTCTACGAAATTACACCCAGAAAATCATTATCCGAAGGCAATTTGCCACAAGACTGAGAAAATAGCCAACGTCACAGCAAAATTAAAAAAGATAAAACAGGAATAACTGGGGAAATTACCGTCCTATATCGTTAACATCACTTTCATCCTCGAACATCTCGTTGTTAGTAATATTATGACATTTCTGGATAATCGTAACTTTTTATATAGCGGACAGCACGGCTTCCGTAAGGGCAGGTCCACAGCTTGGGCTCTTCTTTCACGACATCCTAAAATCAGGAGAGTTGAAAAAGCAAGTCTAGGCGACATTCCTTGATTTAAAGGAAGCATTCGACAAGGTTTCTCACAAAAACTCATACGTAAATTGCAATCGTGCGGAGTAGATGAAAAATAGTTGTTGAGAAAAAGTTGGATACTGAAAAATAGTAAGTTGGAATAATAAGTAGTTATTGACGATACTTCAATACGGTTGGAATCTTCAGCTTCAATACGGTTGGAATCACACCTGGAGTTCCATAAAGGAATATTGACCGGCCCTTTTTTATTCATTATTTATGTAAATTACATAAATTCTCGATTTAGCAGTAAATTAAGATTCTTTGCAGACGATGCGGTCATCTATTGCGAAATAAGCGAAAACGCGGACTTTGAAGTTCTGTCATCAGACCTAAATATTCTTTCGTGGTGCCAGGAGTCCTTCACCTTAAATAAATCTTAGTAAAAGCACCACAGTACTCTTCCTGCGAAAGTTATCACACAAATTTCATACTTATACTGTGGGTGGAATAAACATAAAATCTTCAAATACAGTAAAATATCTTGGAATTAACTTCAGATATATCGTGGAGAACACACATACAAATCATATGCGCCACAGCATTAGAGAAACTAGGTATTGTAAAACGTATAATAGGAAGGTCTTCGGATAAAAAAGTAAAATAGAGATTCTACTTCGGCCTGGTTAGGTCACATCTCAAATGCGCTGCGAGCATTTGGGAGTCTGGACATAAAAATTTAAACCAAAAAGTTTGATAAAATTCGAAGAAAAGATGCACGCTTCGTTGAAAACTGCTACGAGTGAACATATAGTGTTTCATAGATCTAAGAGAGATTGAGGCGGGATCCCCTAGAGTCTGGGAGGCTGCACGCTAGGCTTAGCTTGTTTGAGAAATTTAGAGGTCATATGTTTCAGAGCGACGCAGAGAATATTATCATGACGCCACACTACATATCTAGGTCTGAAAGAAGCGAAAAAATGAGAGAGATACACTGCCGAACAGATATGTACCAAGCCTCATTCATTCCGCGCACAATAGGCGACCATAATAAAAACGGAGATCCACGAGATACACTCCCATAATACACGTCACAATTTCACCTTCCAAACCCCAATCCCTTACAGCATTACAAGGCTGGTGTCCCAACACCTCCGGCCACACCTCCTTGCGGCCGTTCTCAGGGTAGAATGTAGATGTCGATCCTAAAATCCCAAAAATTAGTTTGTGAAGTTCTAGTCCTGTATATGCTCTTCCTCAAATTTTCTTCACGAGAGGATCCAAACGAATGTAGCGCTACCCTGCTCTACGCAGGTTTCTTTTCCACCTGCATTACAGTTAATATGATTACAAAGAAAGAAGTTAATTGAAGTGCGTTTTCTTACGCTGAGTCTGAGCCCCCGATTGAGACAGAAGGCAAAATACTTTTATCGTCAAAAATTTTCGAATTTCACCTCTGCGGAAATTACTCGCCATATGTACTCTAATTTGGTACTAATTTTTCAGAATTGAGTAAAGCAATATTTTCTATCTCTAAAAATGATCGTTGTGGTGCGTTTATAAACGTTTCTCAGTTTCGCTACTACCAGTTACCGGGAACCCGTGCCCCTAGGTCCCAAAACAAAAACTAGATAAGAGTTTTTCGGACGGGAAAAGCAATATTCCTGCGTAAAAGGCAATAGTACAGTCCTTAACGTAGTCTGAGCGAAATATCATTTTACTTATAAATCAATGAATTTGATCTCATTTTAAAGAAAAATATCTCACCCTTCTAATGACACCGAAAATTTAACCCCTTGCTACATTACTTTCCGAGATATTTGCGAAAAAATACGAGCCTTTTTACATGGTATATGGTACGTGTATGCACTCCAGAGAGAGACATTATTCATAAAATGAGGAATTTCTAGCACTTAGATGTCGCAAAAAACTCCCAGCGAGTAGTTTTTATTTTCGCTCAACTATTTTTGAAAATTCATCATATTGTCACCGCAATCGGTTCTTGGGTATCACAAAAAATCTTCCGTTTTGAAGCATTTTCAAACGCACCGCGTGAAAAAAATGAGTCAAGTTAAAGACTTATTTAGATCTTTTTATTTAATTACTTACCATTTCTGTCATATAGAGTTATATTATTGCACCATTAATAATGAAATATTTAATTCGTGTGTCCCACAACTGGTGAAATTAAAACGTATAATTCGAATCGGTCTCTATTATGACTAGGGAACTATCTCGCTCGGACTACCTTAAGGACCGTCAGTTATCACGTACCTTCTGCGTTTCTAAGATTTATTCCTACACAGTTCAAGCCACACAACAGCCTCCCAGCACCGCTGCACCACTGAGGAATAGTTTTCCACACCATTCCCTTCCCATCCCGGACCCTATCCTTTCTTTCCCTACCGGTATCGGCGTATCAACACCCCTCGTCCATCCGTTCAGAGCAGTGAAAGTCAACACATTGCCTCTCGAACACCGAGATGAGTTGTCACAATCTGAGGAATTCTGATTAATATACTGATATTAACAATCATGCCATGAAAATACATTGCACAGTTTCACTCTTATTTGATGCACCGTTCGTTTTCAGAATCAAGATCCACAAGACTGATTATCTCATGAAGGTTTACAATCATGGAAGTGTGAGGTGTGCTATATCTCGATGTGAACTGCTTTTTCGAATAAAAAATTCTGCCTCCAGATAATTTCCGTTTTTTCCTAAAATGGATATATAGCAGTGAATAAAATATTAACATACATTGCTTTGAGTTTTGTCAGCAAACTAATCTGCGTTATTAGTTACTTAAACCTAAAGGCACTCATGTGATCATCAATTTATTGCAATCCATGCGATTTTATCGCAGATACCAAATTCTACTCGAATGGGTATTTATATAGTTGCGTCGCTTTGTACGAATTCAAATGGCCTTACTCCATGATATGATGATGATCCGATGATAAAATAAGGAAAATCAATAAGGCTATATTCATTGATTTATTGTATCGCAAAAATACCGTAGGTTGATGAGATGTCATACTTGGGGATAAGTTTATTATTTAAGTTACCTCAACTTGCCGAAATGTAATACACTCTCTGTTCGGGCAACGCTGCTCAGCTGTCCTGTCGTCAGCGCCACGGTCAGGTGCTTGGACGGCAGGCGAGGCAGCCCACTCTTCTACGAACACTCGACGCAGAAGGTCACCACCAACAAGATGGCCAATAGGGAGGATCATCAAACTCCACTCTGGTCCGGATGGATTGGTCCGCATAGCAACAGTCAAGACAGCCACGATGGAGCTGATGAGACCTGTCGTCAAGCTTATTCGCTTGCCTGCAGACCCTGAGGCCCACAGTCATTAAAAGTTAAAGTGGCATAAAAAACCGTCCCTTCAGGGCGGGCGGTAATCGGAATTCAGTTAATGTAATACTCTAGGAACCATTATTATGAATACTCAAACTTGTTATTGTGTTTTATTTTTTTGTTTTGTTTGTTTCATCCTCCATTATCGTTGCAGTCAATACAACGAGGCGGGCGTTATGTTCGGGCAACGCTGCTCAGCAGTCCTGTCGTCAGCGCCACGGTCAGGTGCTTGGACGGCAGGCGAGGCAGCCCACTCTTCTATGAACACTCGACGCAGAAGGTCGCGTTCAGAGTGTCTGAAGCAAGGTGGCCACGACCGTTCACACGAAAAGGCGTCGACGTTGGTCACCAAATCTCTTTGTTAATATTGTTTTTTATTGTAAAGACCAGCAGAGAAATTCTTTTCATTTGAAATCACCCCTAAACCACCAATTCGACAACATTTCTCAAGCGCCAACCGATATACTGGCTTCAGGAGCAAAGTGGCAGAATCGGCGTGCACACTCTCCATAATCAAATCACTTTCGCTCCCCTCTTTTTTTACTGTAATTAATTAATAACGAGACATTCTTTCTCCCGCTTTCGAAGTCATTCGGAGGACCGATTGTACTAGTAAAACTCTTGGCAAGGAAATTGTTAGCTATAATAGGTAGGGCCACGAAACACTAAATCGAACCTTCTTATCTTTCCCTAAACACATTTTTTTCTGTTTTTCCTTGATCTTCAAGAATAGTATGGTATTTGAAAGACCGATTGTCTATCAAACACTACCCCATGTGTGGATAAAAAATTTAAACGACTAAAAGGGACAATTCGACAAACAAAACTTTTTCAAGTATCTGTGCTCTCGGAAATGACAACTTTCATATTCTCAAATCTTACCCTTGGTAATAACTTTCAATAGGACGGCACTCGAGCACAAAATCATAACGTTACACTTAAACTACGTCGAACACCTCGGGAAAAGGGCTGACCTAGAACTCAGAAAGAGGCAAAGTTATGGCGAGGAAATACTGCCTACGGGAAACTTCCGGATTTGCAATATTTTTAGGGAGAGTTTTATCTCATCACAACCAGGACTATTTCTTTCATAATTCGGTACAATGGTTTTCTTTTCACCCAACCCAAACACAGCCAGTAATCTGCCAGCCAGGAGATTAATTTGCTATTAACTGAATGATCAAGTGTAATTCTCGAACAACCGATTCTAAATGTCCATTGAAATATAAAGAATTATATTAATGATTTGAATGAATTATGTAGAATGTTTTTCTATAAAAAATCCGTTGTTTCTGGCGTGATTTCATGAAATTTACTCAGCGTTTTAAATGAGAAGACTACATCAGTAATCCACATAAATTCCACTTAATTGTATGCAGACGCTCCGTTATTCATTAGGAGAGAATAGTCCGAAATACCACATTTAAAAAAGGAAATTTCTAAAATAGCGACTCGAAGAAGTCTCATGACATCTATTAAAAGTGACCAAAAAAAATGTGAATTATGTAGAATGTTTTGCTTTAAAATAATCCGCTGTTTCCGGCGTGGTTTCATGAAATTTACTCAGCGTTTTAAATGAGAAGACTACATCAGTAATCCACATAAATCCCTCATAATTGTATGCAGACGCTCCGTTATTCATTAGGGAAGAATAGTCCGAAATACCATATGTAAAAAAAGAAATTTCTAAAATAGCGACTCGAAGAAGTCTCATGACATCTATTAAAAGTTACCAAAAAAAATATCCACGAATTGTTTGAAAGTAAGCTGTAGAAAATTTCGAGGTCCATCTAAAACAGTTTTTGCGGATTCCAAAGGTACGCATTTCCAGCAGCAACGGTAATGGTGCCGCTTTAAGACCGGAGTACGTTGGGTGTCAACTCTAACGTCAATATCAACCGCGAGGCTATTTCGATGCCGTGTATGAACGTGTTTAGAGCAGGATCACGATTGGTGTCACATGACGATAGAGTTGAGTTTTCCGTCGTCTTCCCGTGAAGGGGGATTGTAATACGATTAACTAGAATATCAAAGCCAAAGCCTATCGTTTTCGTATACGGAGTTATCAACCGTTGCGAATTGATAGCTCATTTTCATATAAGAGAAAATAAAAAATGGGTCCGCAAACTATACCAACGAATATTGATTCATTGTAAAGTTTAAAATAATATGTACAGTCTGGAGATGAAACATAGTGGACATTAAAAAAAGCACTTCCAAAATTGATTGCCGTTGACATAGCGTGGCAGAGAAGTTGGACTTTGGCATGATTTGCTCATTGCCTGTTGACTAAACCATCAACTTCCGGCGATCGTAATAGTTTCCACGGTGTTACAATTACCAAGCTCCGCGAATCTCCGACGCGTCAGGAAAATGTCGATCGTAATTCCTCCCTTAAGGTATCGAAATAACTACAACCATCAAAGTTATTCCTTAAATTTTTATAGAAGCGTGTTTCGACTGTCACTTCACATTTGATGTCGTAGCTTTCGCAGTTTACGTCTTGCATCCAATTAATCGCGCATTATTCCTTGCTTGTTACCGTATATGGGTAGTGAAGCATGTGAAAGAGTGACAGACACTGCCCGTATTATTGAACTGATTTTTGGATTAGTGGACGAATCCCAGGTAAAATGTATTCGTGAATCCAATTCGCGCTTAACGTGTATGGAGAATGCCATATCTCGCAATCCAGGCTTAGCATGCAAACTCATTTTGGAAGGAAGTTGCTAAAGTGCTGGGCAAAAGGAAAGAAAGCAGGGAAACTGGGCAGGGTCCCTGGAAAAGGGTCCCCCTGTGGCTTGAGCCTAATGGTGCAATTTCATTCAAGATTTAAGCTTCCTCATGGACCGTAAAATTGCGTAATTCACGAGGAAAGGTCAAATGCTAACCGGTTTTTTTTAAGGTACCTCAGCCGGCCACTTGTCTTTCCCTTTCCACCCTAATCCCATTATCGCTACCCATTCTTCGTCTAGCTTTCCCAGCCTTGCCCTTCCACACGTCGGTGCCACTATCTTTGGTTTCATGCGTAAGTCGATGCCAATCGAGAGCCAAGATTTACTTCTGGCATCCAAGAGCCTTCGATGAGGAATGTTGACGGAAAATGAATCACGACTGCAGCAAAGGAGAGTCTCCCTTAAGCGGCGACTTCGGAATGAAATATGAAAAAAACTTCAGACTTCTCCCGAATTGACAAATATTACGCAGACCTTCTCCGCATTGAGAATAAATCTTTATCCCGGGGAAGATTTCCGCCGACCCCCAAATGAAGGGACGAGTTGGGAAGGGAAGGGCGGGTTACGGAGAGGGAAGATTAAGGGACGGCGTTCGCTCTACACACACACACACACACCACCACACACATCCAACCCTTTGACGTGCTCACCGCAGAAACCACACCCACATTTGGGCGAGCCACAAACATTTATTTTTTTTCAGATCTTCAGGGACCTAACACGAAGAAGTGAGTCGATCATGCTCGGAGCTAATGCCAGGACTTAGAATGCTAAATGCGTAGAACCGCAACGAGCGGGCGGAGGGAGGAATACCTCAGAGGGAAGAAACTTAGAGAAAGGAAGCGAAAGAACGGTCCCTTGCGGAGGAGGTCGTGGCGAGGGAGACTTGGCAGGGCAACTAGCACCGTTGGGGAACGGTTTTAGCAGGATTATCAGTGAGCCACATAAGTTAAAAGGGGTCGAGAGGGAGAGCGGCACAGGTTGGCAGCAAACGCACTTCATCTACATCTACTTAATACGTGGCTACTCTATATCTACGGGCGTGTGGCAGGGGGAGTTAGGTCACCAGCCGTGTAAAGGTGTAAGTGTTTTGGAGATGAAATGGAGACATTTATTATGGGAGTGCATTTAGTGGAGCTCAATTTTTATAGTGGTCGCTTATTGTTCGCGGAAAGAACGAGTTCTTGTACCTATCTGTTCGGCAGTGTATCTCTCTTATTTTATCGCATCTGTCAGACCTTGAGATGTAGTGTGGCGTCATGATACTATTCTCTACGTCGCTCTGAAAAATATCAGTTCCGAATTTATCAAGCAAACTAAGCCTAGCTTGTAGCCTCCGAGTCTCTAAGGGCTCCCACCTGAATCCCTCTAAAAGTAGCGAGACACTATATGTACGCTCGTAGCAGTTTTTTTACGAAGCGCGCTGTTTTCCTTTCTAGTTTATTAATTTTTTTGGTTAAAACTATATGACCAGGGACCCAAATGCTCGCGGCGTATTCGAGGTGTGGCCTAACCAGAGCGAAGTAGCATCTCTCTTTCACTTTTTCATCCGAGGACCTTCCTGTTATACCCTTAACAAAACCTAGTTTCTTCAATGCTGCGCCACATATGTTCTGTATGTGTAATCCCCACGATATATCAGATGTTAAGTCAATTCCAAGATATTTAACTGTATCTGAAGATTTTGTTTACTCCACCCACAGTATACTTGTAGCACACTTGGAGTCAGTGATGTCCCAAATGGAAGAATTCAAATAACTTTGTAAGTTTTTTTCGTAATTCTCATTTGTCACGACCAGGGACCCACCACGCTCGTCACATAGTGTCGAAATCCGGGCCGTATCAACAAAATTTAACAAGTGGAGCTAATTAAGTTATTTTAATAGTAGTTCACCTGAAGATGACAAAAAAGTGTCAAAACCCGAGTCAGAAAAATAAAATCTAAAACGTGGAATCATGAAAGTTATTTTGATTCTTCCGGGATGAATAGCTTCTGCTAAGTATATCCTGCAATCGTTTCTTTTGAGAATTCCTAAAAAACGATGCCACCCTCAATTACAACCCCATGTGAGAACCACGGCTACGAATAGTCACTACGGACAGAAAAAGGTCACAACATTTCATATAATTCATTTAAAACCCGGGTTAAAGCATTGACTAGGATCGGGTGAGTGTGGAAACTCGTGGAAAGCGGGAGCTTTTCGAAAATGTAAATGGTAATCCGCCAAAGATAAAGATAATTAACTTCGGAAAGGAAAGCTATGGAGGTGGTATGGAGGGGGTGGGGGGTGCAATTAAGGAGGACTGCGAGGCACAGGCGGAAAATTGGTGCTGCCTCCATGGCAACCCGCAGAGGAAAATGTGTGACATCCTGCTGAATTGCCATAACAACACGAGTTTTATGAAATCTTCAACGACTATAAAAAAGGTGCATTCCACGACGAATATATTGGGTCGTCTGCCCGTACACCATCAAGTAGGCTTAACCTTTAAGCGGGCAAGCCTATTTTGTTTCATATCCCGTCAAAAGGGGTCGAAATTGACCCCAAATATTTTTAGTTTTATTGGGTAACTGATTGTACAATTACTCCATATTATAACTTTCTTTTTTCAGTTATTTCATTTTTCAGTTAACTTCATAGAAACGACTGGGTACCATTTTCTTTGATGCTACACTACTACAATGTAAGCGTTGCGAGCGAAAATATTTCAGTCATCCGAGGCGGGACAAGGCGTCATGTTTTCTCCGCTTGGAATCAATGATTTCATTTTATAATATAAATTCGATTTTAAGTAGTATGTATGGTAAATATTATTTATTTACAAGCATTAAAACATTAAACATTTTTATTAAAATATATAAAATAATACTGAGATTCATTATACACAATTATACCATTACTATAAATTTAAAAAAATAATTGATCGACAAAGGTATCATTTCCGGGCAAGTGGGGTCAAAATTGACCCCATATTAAAGAATAATTATTTTTTAGGAGTAGAATAAAAAATTAATTTCAAATCCTACTGTATTGTATTTATAACAGTGAAAAACGCAAATACGAAAAATATGGAGGATATAGATAAATGATTTACGACCAAATACAATCGAAATGGGTATTGTGGGGTCAAAAATGACCCCACTTGCCCGTTTAAAGGTTATTAATGAATCGTGGGAAACCTGCCCAGGTCGCATATGGGCTTCTGCGCATTGGACACGAGCTATTTCATATGCTTTACATCATTGGTTGAGAAAAAAATTGACTCCGTTTCGAGCTTCGAGTGCTGCACGACACTTGACGAATTTAGATAATGAGTTGAAAATCGATAAGGTTAAGTGGCGAGAGCTAGATTCTCTCCCACCCCCAAGGCCACAGTTTGAATAGTCACCAGTTACTTAGAAGTGTTAGAGATGATTTTCCATGGTATACCCTTCAACACTTCAGTGATACGTCGAAAACACTGCTATTACAACGCCCGTTAGACGGTACGTAAAAGTCTGGACCCCTCGACAGTTTTTGTAAGCAGTAGGCCGGGCCGATGCCGGAATTCCTCAAGCCCTTATTTCATTCTCCAGATTATCATTCCTTCATCATTTTCACCAATAATAACTAGAGGAACCACGAATTTCAATTGATCACCTTAAGAAAGTTGGTCCAGGGTTTAATAAGACCACCAGCCGCATTGGCAACGCGCTGCTTGAGAGAAAAAAGTTGTGCAATTGTGGAGATTAATTAAACGTAAAGAGTATATTATGTTTTAAAGATCTTTTCATTTGTCATATTAATCCCAAAATTCATACTCACATAAGTAAATAGTTGCCATTAGCATTTTAAAATATCCCAATGATTTTGTGACGGTATGGAATACTGCATAAAAACACTACGCATTTAAAATGCTCTTCAAAATATTTCAATTGGCAAGTTACTAGTCGTTACAACCGAAAGGTGAGGCTGTGAATTTAAAGCATATTAATGCACTTATCATGCATTTTTCTCTGAGGAACATGCAGTTATAGCAAAATACAATCACAATATTTATTTTGGTTGCCTGATAAACCAACCGCTTTTTCTTTATGATCATTTTTCCTCCTCTAAATCCATAAGGATTATACTGCAGCCCAGAGCGTACGGAGGCCGTTTGCCAATCAGTTGAGTCAACTCAGTGCTGTTCAGAAGGCTTGCAGTTGTTGGAAGCTTCGAGTAAACTTCTAGTCGGCAACTGAATTAAAGTTTCAGCAGCATAAACTCCGGAAAAACGTTATATAATAATTTTTTGGCGAACAGAGCGACCTAAATACAACGGCCATATTGGGAGGAATGGACTCGGATAAGGAGACCGGGAGAACGAGAGGGAAAAAGGTCAAAGTGCGTCTCTTGTTGGGTGTATCCAGTTCGGCGAATCCACTCATTTGCATTCGACTACTTCGGCGTGGATCGCCGCGTGGATCGAAAAGCCGACATCGGAATGCTCTTACCTCTTCCTCAAGTCATCCTTCCTACTCTCCGCTCGGATGGCGTGTTCCAGCGAAAAACAAAATGCATACACTCAAAGAGCAACCTCCCTCCTGAGATGATGGGAAAGAAGAGATCGATCAATACGAGGTGATAGATCAGGGGAAAATTCGATGGTAGGTATTAGGCTTAACTTTGTGAAAATCCATTATAATTAAATCCGAATGAACTAGAAACTTTTTAAATGAGAAAGAGGACAACTTTTACTAAAACCTCTAATTTAATTACAAAATGACTCGGGTTTCGATGTGAATTCACATCATCTTCCGGTAAATGAAAACCG
This sequence comes from Ceriagrion tenellum, assembly GCA_963169105.1. NCBI lineage: Eukaryota > Metazoa > Arthropoda > Insecta > Odonata > Coenagrionidae > Ceriagrion > Ceriagrion tenellum. The sequence continues at coordinate 123,793,676 of OY720642.1, read as the reverse complement.
AAACGCAGGCCTTCTATATTAGGCATTTCCAGGTCTTCTCTACCAGGAGACTTCTCTCCCCCCCTCTCCTCACCTGGTAATGCCAAATATATAAGGCCTGCGCTTCGGCTTTCATTTACCTGAAGATGATGTGAATCTACATCGAAACCCGGGTCGTTATGTAATAAAATTTAGTGGTCTTAGTAAAACTTGTCCTCTTTCTTATTTAGTAATGGAATACCACCAAGTGACACTGACGGAAGTGAGGGTTCTTAGAAACGTTTTCACTAGGTTTTTTTTCTCAGACGACCGATTTCATTGCATAAGGATCATCTTCAGGTAAATGTCTTCAGTCCGATACAGGATTGATACAATTTGAGAATCGCGGGGAGGAGGAATAACAGGGTTGCGGGAGGAAGGGCGGAAGGTGTGGGATAGGGGAAAATGTGGGTGGCGGGGGGGATTGATGCGAGGGATGGGAACCTCCACAACTTCCTGAAACTGACGCTGCGCATCATTGAATGGATGTCTTACCACATACATTACGTTAGTTTACCCAAGTACTACTATTGTGATTCAATAGCTATTCAATCATGTTATTGTAAAAAACTTTTAATAAAATAATGTGATTCCAATGATGAAGTCTTCTCGGGTTTCCCACCGGGACAGGTCGTTATGGGCCGAGGTTTCGATGGCTATCACCGCCATCGTCCTCAGCGCATGTCAGTGTCGAAAATGGAGCCTCTTTATATGCCTGGCGGTTTTTACGCCAAAATGGTCAGGTTGGCTCTGATTGGCTAGCTCTGATCTTCTTTCTCTCCGAGTGTTCCAGCGAAAAGCAAAATGCATACTGAAAGATCAACTGTCAACAAAAGATAATACGCTAATAAAGTTAGGAAAGAACCTAATTATAATGTGATCCCACATTATTTTATTAAAAAATTACCCTGGCTTCCACGTTCAACGTTAAGGTACTTCATATGTTTATAGAAAAACTATGATTTTTTTCATTTCAAACCAAAAAATATTGTGCGTGCGATCTATGTTGCGACTTAGGCTGTCATCATTTGTAAAGTTTATTGAAAAAAAAATTTCTCGACAGAGCGGATTAACGAAAAAAAATACCTAATACGTTCCCCAAATTTGCAATTTATTTAGGTTATTCGCATCATCTATGGCGTGACGGTTAAATTATTTATATAGAAAATATTTATGGGAAAATAGATAAATGAGGACATAGAGGCTGTCTTGAGGAGAAATACATCAACAGAGGCTCAGGGTACTCTCTCAGCAACTCTTGGAAAGATATATTATGAAGTATCCGAGAAGCAGAATGTAGTCTGGAAACCACGGACCACTCAGAAGTCACCTGGCCCCTAAAAATAGATATACTGCCCATTTTGACTACACATACGGGCCAACTTGAATACATCAAACCTCAGTCCTTAGGATGATAAACGACTCGTTTGGCGAAACATCGGCAGCGATTGAGAGATATACCCGCCGGAATAATGTAACCTACGTTAATAGGATGGCTTTGTATTTATAATTTCGAAAGCATATTTCAAAGAGACTAAACAGATGAACATATTGTCCACCAAAACTATAGGTCATGAGGGTAATGGATTAGGCAGGGAGTAAAATAAAAATTGTTTAGATTTCAGTGTGGGCTGTCAAACACGTTCGCTTCCCCTTCGTTGCCACGACCACTCATATTTTCCCTATCCCTTAGTGCCAATTGTCTTTCAAGCACTATGTATTCCTACCGCGTCATTCACATCCAATAGCGCACCGAATCTGTTCCACCCGATATTCTCAGCTTAACTTTTTTTGTTCTTCTGAAAATCTTCTGCAAGACCGCACTAAGGGCAAGCCGCTAGCGTGTGAGACCCTTAAAAAGGAGATTTTATCTCAGATATAGATAGAGTACCTATCACAGAGAGTAACTGTATTTGAAAAGAGTTTCTACGAACATCTCATACCAGTATTGCAAACTTCTAAAATGAATTAGGCTGGGAATCTCTCGCGGATCAAAGGGAAAAATAGAGGCATTATCTTTTGCAAAAGTTCGCCGCACAGTATTTCTCGGGAGGCCTGGAACATATTTTGATTAAGCCAACGTATTGCACGGGGAAACTTTCCGAAACGTAAGATAAGGAGGATGGATTGCGGAACGGATAATTTTTAAATTTCATTTTTTCCTCGCACAAATTGTTACGATCGATCTTTCCAAATAATTCCCCGATCTCGTCGCGTAGACTAGACTTGGTACTGGTGTTCAGCAACCCATTATTACCAAAACCTCACCCCAAATGAAATGGTCTGCATGATTTTCCTTTTAGCATAAATTAATATCTGTCTGTGGACTATTGGTATTAGTGATACCAGGGTCGAAATTCGCCATGAAAAAGATCATTTGACTTGGCCGGGATTCGAACCCGGATCTCCCAATTGCCGGTCCGGTTTGTGAGCTAGATACACTTGTAACTGTGTAACTGTGTAACAGTATAACAGGCTAACACGCCTGGCCGGAAATTGGGAGATCCGGGTTCGAATCCCGGTCAAGTCAAATGATTTTTTAATGGCGAATTTCAACCCAGGTGTATATGCACCCGTGAGAGTGGATTCATACCACATCATATGTTAAATGCAATGATTGTAAATTTGTCAATTTCGTCGTTTTAATAACGACAATGTAGGGTTTATCCACCGCGACAGTGCCTTTGTAAGCACGACTTCGTCTCATGCGCTACAATGTAGACTTGAGGCCTGATCATGTAGTTCGCATAAACCCACCTCGAAATTCGCCTTGAAGGAAGATGGCTTGATGTGTAACTGGCTAACACACCTGACCGGCAACTGGGAGATCCGGGTTCAAATCCCGGTTGAGTCAAATGATTTTTTTAATGGCGAATCTCAAACCTGGTGTATATGTACCCGTGCGAGTGACTTCGTACCACATCATTTGTTAAATGCAACGATTAGAAATTAGTGATGCAATTTATCATTGGCATATATAACTATGCCCTGCATGATAACATGTCGTACATCAAAGCTTTTTCCTTATTTCTGGTTCAGCCGTGTATTGTCGTCCCCGCTAACTTCTGTTCAGCACACCTATCATCGGCCAGGGAAGCGAGCGAGATTCCGGCCCTCAATAAAGACGGCTCCGGAACGCCTGCTGTGGATTCATCCCGTGATATTCATCCACTACTACATCCACATCAGTTTTCAATAGCTCGATGCAAAATGATTCAGACGCAGTGCACCCCGCTCATCCAAATATCTGTTTTGAGTTGCGCGCGCAAGAAGTGGCAACGCAGCAATCGTTCACTCATGCATATTTTCACAATTCTCTAATATAGTCTATACTACGCATAAATCATTTAATTTAGGATCATAGAAAATTTTCAAATATATTAAAAAGTTTTACCGTGGCTTTCATTTTTTGATACTGTGCAAATTGTGGGACTAGATAATGTTTAAACATTTTCCTTCATTAACAACAAAATATTGGTTATAAAAATTTGCGCTTGCCATTTTATGTATTTCAAACAATTTTCTCAATTTTTCGTGAAAAGTCAATGCTGTAGATGACGTAGTTTTCCCTTGGCTGAGTTACAAAGTTCATGAAGTTGACAAAACTGCTAAATTTAGGGTGCGCGGTGTCGATCGTTGCATTAATGTGTCTCCATTTTTGGTTTTATCTTATAATAAAAAATACTGCTGAAATTGCAATAAAATTATCTTTAAATTGGTGCATAAAACATTGCACCAATATTTACATGAACTAAGATATAAATTTTCAAAGTACAGTGGCATATCATTTTGACTCCGACAGTAGGCGGCTTGCTTAGTACTTAGAATATATAGATACACCCAGTAGCCTTAACCTTCATGGGCTTGGCCTCTGAAAACAATCGTACACAATCTTAAGATGTGAGAGAGGAGAAGCAGAAACATCCACAAATTATTGAATAACTAGCTGATCTTAAATTTTCGGCCCGAGTTTCTGTAATTTCATGCGTTTTTTGGTAGATGTCACAACTAACAGGCGAAACTCAGGTCGTGCAATAGAAAATAGGACTCGAATCCAACAAGTCGTGCTTGTTTGAGTTTCCCCTTTGCACAGAGAAATACCATCGGGATACCTCAAATCTCAAATATATTTCATCACGTTTTTTTATAATTGACGTGCATATTGTTTCTAAAAATTCAATATTTCTTCAAGTAGCCTTATTTTTATTTTGATTTCAGTCCCTTCAATTTCCTAGCATGGTTTCTGAAGAACGGTGGCAATATTAATCGTTTTTTTGAATAGATATTCATAGTTATCCATGTTTGACAGGCCACTAAATTTTTAATGCGCATCTACCCGTCTCGTACAGTTTTGGCGTATTGATGGTTTGCTCCCCGGTTCTCCTCTAATGGTTTGCAATTTAATTTCCCCTAAATATTTAGAATTCCGGTTTGCCTACATTCTTTATCTTACGCTGCTTTTCTTAGATGATAGCTTACGATGTTTCCGACAGAATGAAGGAAGCTGGTTGCCTTAATGGCAAGAAAGTGACATGAACGTTATAAAGGCAAATATTTTACTAAGTTAGTTCTCATGAGTAATTTTCATTAGCAAAAAATATGAGAGCAAAAATTTTACCATTTTTAGGTATTTGTGCAAACTGATTCATTATGCTATTATCGATTTTTAAATTCTCAGCTCAATATTATCAAGAAAAGAACAAATATTAATTGTTTACAAGTTTTTTTTTATTGTGGCAGAGTTCATTGATCTTTCAGTTTAACCGATTTGAAGCCATTTTCCTTTTGATTTTTAAGTTCTTTAGGAGAACAATTTTCTGCTCTGAAAGCTCCATGAAACTCACCTGCCTGCCTATCACTTCTCAGTCAAAAACGTGCGTCTGACAACAATTACTTGGGCTCGGAGGATCAGACGTCGAAGTCGGGGAAACTTCACCGTTCGTTGTCAAGGAGCGCTGACATGCTCTCCCCCCCCCCTTCTCGCTCCACCCCCAGAGAGTGAAGGGGGACGACAATGGCTGGGGCAAGGGAGGAGGGCGCGGGGGGGGCAGATAGGGGTTGAGGGGGGTGGTTGGAGGTCTCTCCGTCGCAGGTGACATTCCCGCAGAGGTCAGATTCAGCGGACCGGGGGCGGAAATGGGCGAGGGGCGACTTTTCAGGGCCGCGGGTGTCCGGGGGTGGGCAGGTGGAGGCAGAGTAAGCAGGGGTCACCGCGGCGGCGATGATACTGGCGGATCGGAAAGAAAGTAGGGCAGGGCAGGAGAGATGCTAATTCCCTCTATTACCAGATTCGGATTCGGTGCAATGCGCGGAATCAATTATCATTCATATTTCATTATCATCTTCTACTCCAACTTTACCAGGGTGGCTACTGATATCCAATTTTCAAATTCCCTGACCTTTCCCTGACTCCTCCCTGATGGATTTACCAATTTCCCTGACCAATCACCTATTATTGAAACATTTTCTTCTCCCGGATAAAATTTTCTACGGCAGCTTTAAATTGTCTAATCATCGTCTCATATATTTAGAACTACAAGCATGTATTTACTAGTGTGCTCCAGCTACTTCTCGACCTGAGTTTCGGAAGTTGAAAAAAACTCGAGGTAAAACTTTCCGAACAACATAGCCTTGGATTCCTTGTGATAAGCGTAATACATTGTGATCATGAATTTTAACACAACTAGGCAAATATCGCAATAAGAATACACAAAAGGGATACATTGTACACCTGATCCACAATTAAATAACTAAGATTCACAATTTATAAGATTCACAACTAAATAATCCACGAATTGATGGTGCTCATTTCAAGCACGTCAGCGACGGACGTTAGTTTTAGTTGGTGAAATAAAGGGCGGGAAAGACTGGCCGATAAACGCAACGGTAGAAAAGTAACGAGGATTCCTATTCCCGCGAGGTCACCGCAGCGATGATGCTGGAGGATCGGAAAGAAAGTAGGGCAGGGCAGGAGGGATGCTAATTCCCTCTATTACCAGATTCAGATTCGGTGCAATGCGCGGAATCAATTACAGGGTGGCTACTGATATCCAATTTTCAAATTCCCTGACCTTTCCCTGACTTTTCCCTGATGGATTTACCAGTTTCCCTGACCGATCGACAAAAGGTCACCTATTATTGGAATATTTTTTCTGCTGAATTAAATTTTCTACGGCATCTTTAAATTTTCTAATCATCGTCTCGTATTTTTAGAACTGCGAGCATGTATTTACTAATGTGCTCCAGCTGCTTCTCGACCTGAGTTTCGGAAGTTAAAATATAGCAAGAGGTAAAATTTTTCAAACAACATGGCCTCGGATTCCTTGTAAAGAGCGTAATACATTGTGATCATCATTTTAACACAACTATGCAAATATCGCAATAAGGGTATACAAAAGGGATACATTGTACGTCTGATTTACAACGACTTAACTATGAATCACAACTAATAAGTTTCAATACTGAATATTTCACGAATTTATGGTGCTTATTCCATGCACGTCAGCGACGGAATTTAGTTTTAGTTGGCGAAATAAGGGCGGGAAAGACTGGCCGATAAACGTAATGGTACAAAAATAACGAGGATTCCTATTCCAGTTTCTCCCTGACTGTTACGAGAATTCCCTGACTTTTCCAGAAATTTAAAATTCCCTGACAATTCCAGGTTTTCCCTGACGATCGCCACCCTGAATTACCTTCGATGGAACCGATCAGACATGGGATGAGACCGATTCCTGTTGCCCTTGGTGTGAACATAATCAGGGAATAACTGGTCGGATTAATGATAATAAATTATTGACGGAATATTCGCAGTATAAGAGAATCGATAAAAGGTTGTTTCCTACCAATTTTGTTATCATCAAGAGCACAACAGTATACACTGGGAAAAAACTGATGTCATTAGAAATTTATGGCAAAATGGTCCAGTCAAGATATAACTTCTTACTTTTTCAGTTTTTAAGTATCACATTTCACGCAATACCAACGTTTTTTCCTCTACCAAATAAAACGCATTTGTTAAACCGACTACTAGTGGTATAGATTAAGTACATATATAGTTGAAAAGAGATGGGGAGATTCGGATATAACTTTTAAAATAATACTTTGGCCGATATATGGAACAGGTGTATCGAAGTTGCACGACAAGCCATAACAAATGAGCTTTGGCTTACGGCCACTTCATTTAGTGTCGCATAACTCACATGATGTTCTTATGATGATTTCGGTGCCTGGATGTTTACTAATCGACCCATAGCAACGAAAACAAATCTTATTGAGTCGTAGAGACAGAATTAAACATGTATTATAATGTACATTAATGAGCATCGTCTATAATGAATCGAATTCATGTCAATATGATAAGACACGCGATTACCAAACACGGAGTCAACTTTTAACCGATGTATCACAGCAACGACAAAAAATTGATACTCGATCAAAAGCACACAGCAACTGTGTGTTGATGCAAAATCAACCACCACCGTCAATCCACCTCTGTGTGTTGATGCAAAATCACCGAGTACCACTAGCGCCTTTAAGTGGCCTTCTCCGTAAGACAAAATTCATTCTCCTCTAATATGGTGGCACCTGAGAAATTCTTCCCAAAGCTCCCAAAAATTTATGTCCAGTTTTTAGCATTGCTTTTTCATTCTGGTATATACTAACTCTATGTTAGTGGCAGTGAGCTCTGCCCACCTATACGTTGAGCAAAGGTAGGAACATGGCCGTGATGGCGCGTGTTTAGGATTAACTGGGCAAATACATTTTCCCATCTCAACGCGCGCCAGTACGGCAATGGCATCGCGAATACCGATCTAGATCGTGTTTACCTCAGTTCAGTCAGAAATATGCAGTGTCGTTACGGTAATTTCTTATTGTCATAGGATTATAAAGCCAGCAAGTATGGCAATCATTCTAAGATCTTAGAACAAATACATATTATCATAAATATTAAAAATAATTCAAAGCTGATATCATTTCTCTCTAAGCTTCAAATATTTTCCAATCACAACGTGCTTCGGTCGATTAAGCATAAATTTCGGAAATGACACAGTCGTATGGACTGATCGAAGATTCGCTTCTTTTTGGAAAACGTATGCAATTAAAGTTAGATCAGTTCGAAGTAATTAAAACCTTTCCTCTTCGTTTTATTAGTACTCACAGATTCGTAATGGGAACATAAATTATTTCCAATAATCACTTTGTTTTTCACAAACACTCAGCTAAAGCTTAATGACATTTGGTTAATGTATTAAATACATCCTCTGGCATATGGACTGAAAAACCAAAATTATTTCATTTTATATTACAAATAGATTCAACAAGGCAAAATAAAAAACTGCTTTTCTCATTTTCCACAATAGTTTTACAAAAATAATTTAAGGCATTTAAAGCAAGATTTGTCCCAGGTCACATCGGAAACCATGTTCCGAATTTATTTAAAAAAATTTAACTCGTCTCATTTTTTCCCGCCGTACAGTTATAAATTCTTCACTACGGATGTGAATTTGATTCGATTTGTGATCCAGGAAAAATACTATGGTTAGTAAATGATTTATATGTAAAAATATCCGAGAAAACATACCAACTACACAAAGTACAATTTATTACGACATCTAGGCGTTAAGAATTCTTTTACAAACAGAATCTCCCTGAATTGCATATGCAGACCATACTCTATGGAAATCGGCTTCCATATTTGGGCAAATATCCCGAAAATAAGTATTGTTAGAGGCTGGTATTTTGGTAACCTGGAGAGATGGTGAGATATTTAAATGATCCCAAATATGTCTCTCTCAAACTACATCAATTCCTTCTTGAAAATAATCATTTGGTTACCACGTTACCACAGGCTATTATGAACGGCCTTACAATGTGACGGATATTCTTCGGCTAAAAGTGGGTACTCTTCTTCTACTCCGTACTAAAAGGAGGAAAGACACCCTTTTCACGACGAAGCGCTCCTTTCACGGTCCTCCATCCCTTCATGTGCCGTAATAGAGCAGCCTGCGCTTCCAAAGTAAATCCCATGGTCTCCTGCAGGATCCCGTCCCAGCGAAGCCATCCATTTCCAGCCCCGGAGCACATGCGTCTCTCTCTCTCTCTCCCTCCCCGATATAAAATCCTTCTCTAGGTCCGATGGTCCATCATCATCAGCAGTCATCACTCGCTCGCAGAAGCAGCTCTCAACTCCATTCCCTCTCTCTCTCTCTCTTTCAGCGCTTTCATCCGATCGCTTTATTCCTTCATAAGTCCTCTTCATTTTGACATCCCTCGCGGTTTGCTCAGCATATTCCACCTTTCATATTCCCCTTAAAATCTTCCCGCTCATTCCCCTTACGTCATCGTCTTTAAGACGCCGATATGTCTCAGAATAAGTCCAATAAGCTTCCCTTCTCAATTTCGCTGAGTTTTCAATTAAAAATCTGGACTTCTTAACTTTTGGTAACAATATATTTTTATTCCATTTTATCTAGATCATTCTTCTTTGGAGCCTCATTTCCATGTCTTTCCATCTTCTATCACGCCCTTTCTCATAAATCCAAACTACGCCGCCATATTAAAGAACGCTCCAACATATATTTTGAGGAAGATTCCATCAGTCCCAGTATGAGGATTCAAATGTTTATGGACTACTATTTATAAAATGCCTTCCTTGACTCGACTACTCTATTACATCTTCCATACTTCTTTCATCACTAGTAACCCTGCTTAATTTTCTTTCTAGCATAACGTTTCCTTTAATGTTTCCCAGTTTCTCGCATCCAAATTCAATGGTGACTTCGTCTTTTGATTTCTCATTTAAACCCTCATTTTTCTTTCCCCAGGTTAAAATTTAATTTTTATGCGATATAAAATTTATTTTACGGAGACCAACATGTCCATCAAGTTATTTATCACAAGGGTAATGAAAATATCGAGTAATTTTCCACACTACTTATATTTTGACTTCCTCTATTCTTCCTTGTACTTTCCTCAAAGGTGTAACGGACCCACCCGAGGAGATGATGGGTCAACTTCAAAACCAACCATGTCAAAAATCAAAGTGAAGCAGATTACTAAATGCTTATCAACCCTTGTGATAAATAGCGAGTCGATTCCACAAAGTATTATCAAGGAAAACACCTTATTTTCAATAGAAAAATGTCACATTCCTTCCTATCAAGAATCTCTCCTGACTAATCAGTAAATAATTATTGTTCCAAAAACACTAACAGCATCTGCGTGAGCTTAAATTTGGAGATACTGCCAATCGAAACTCAGCTCCATTGTGCGCCAAAGCAAAATACAAGATTTAAAAAATTAATTGGCTGATATCGAAGAGATCGCCGGCTTTGTTCTGCTACGTCAACAAAAAAAGCGGAGAGGGATGATTAAATCTCCAGACATATTTATAAGTGTTTTTAATTATTCTTTTTTAAACTTCTTTCTTTTCACTATGAATTTCGAATGTGGAGAGTGGCAGTGAGACTCTACCGCACCTGGGTGGTCCTTTTCTGAAGGTACATTTTTTTATCGTGAATACCTTTCCTGACACCCCTTAAATCTGGGCCATTTGTTTAGAACATTGTGTAAAATATTTTAATTGAATAATGGGAAGACGTAGTGCATCTCATCCGAGTGTGTGTGTGCGTGTATTAAATGTGGAAATTGTCAAAGAGCTACGAAATACCAGATAAACTTATAAATGTGGCCAAAATATGCACTAAAGACTCGAGATGCAGACTTGGTAAAAATCAACAGTGAGTTCTCAGATGAGTTCAATGTATAGACTGGTGTTAGACTGGGAATTGTACTTTGTCCCCAATGACTTGATTAAGTTTTAGGAGATAGGTACATTAAAGATAGTAAAATGAGCACCCAGCAGTAGACGCAGGAAAAAAGTAAATATGCTGGCTTTTGCGGATTGCTATAAATTCACGACGGAAAGCCAAGAAGGCCTTAAAAACCTCATAGGAATCTTGATAGAAAATTCCAATAAAGTCGGATAAGAAGTTAGCATGCTAAAAAAAATCTCTTTACTTATTTACAGAAATGCAGACTTATTTCAGAATTTCTTAGAAGTCAATATTTACGGTTTTGATATACGCACAAAATTCAAATATCTGCGTTACATTACAAAAAAAAACAATTTATGGGAAGTCGAAATTAAACCGAGAATTATAAATGGAGGAAAAAGCTGCCAAGGAATACAAAAGCTGCTAAAGAGCAAAATGTTTTCGAGGAAGGCCAAATTAAGGTTATATAAAGCCATGATCATACTAGTGGTCCTATATGGCTCGCAAGTACGGACTTCATTGAGACACTCAAAAAGGAAGGTAATCGTATTCGAAAACATAATCTTGAGAGCAATTCCGAGCCCAGCATGTGCAGAAGGGGTCTGGAGAATAAGGTCAAACAACGATATTAGAGGCATCTATAGACATCCAGACATCATCTCACAAATTAAAAGCAAAAAGCTACGATGGGCAGGACATCTACATAATACCCCGCGAGCCACCACATGGGCGTGTGGCAGGGACTGTTAGGTCACCAGCCGTTTAATGGTATAAGTTTTTTGGAGATGAAATGGTGACCTGTTTCATAGGAGTGTAATTAGTGGAGCTCAATTCTTATAATGGTCCTTTAATGTTTGAGGAAAGAACGAGTTTTTGTACCAATCTGTTCGGCAGTGTATCTCTCTTATTTATCGCATCTGTCTACATCTACATCTACGTCATACCCTGCAAGCCACCCAAAGGGTGTGTGGCAGGGGGTGCTTCCACACCAGGCATGCATGAATGATACGGTAGAACACCGAAATTACATTGAAACCCGCGTACCACACATGCAAAGCGCCAATTAAAAATCTAATAACCAAGGAACAATCTATCGTCAATCGTTCCAACATGCAAGGGATACAAAGACTACTGTCAGACCTAGGGATGTAGTGAGGACATGTTCACAGGCGGGATGAAGAATCAACTATAGGGTCTGTGATGGAATGAATTCCGAGCGGAAGAAGACCTCGATTTGGGGCGGCTTCAACTACGCTGGACCAAAGATCAAATCCTGACGGGTCTAAGGAGAATGGTTGTAGACACTGAATTGATGAATGACCGAGATGGATGGGGATCGGGTTGGTGTAACGGCTAACCATACGGACGGCAAGGGTTTAAATCCCTGCAGAGGAGGATGTTTTTCAGAGGGAACCCGATCCCTACTTGAGTGTCTTGTGGAGGGGACTTCAAGCACAGCACTCTGTCTGTCGGATAAGACGTTAAGCCGTGGTCCCCTTGGCACCTTTCGTTAAGAGCACGCTAAAGCCGACGCCGGGTTTCTATCCACCTTTCCTCTCTTACCTATCCCCTATGGCGCAAATGACCTTAGCCATCGGTCGCCTCCCCTAATATCCAATCCAATCCGAGATGGATGGTGACGAATTGTGGGCGAGGCCAAAAATCTTCTAAGGTTTGATTGGCCACGTAGATAAGTAGAGGCAAGATATGTCTTCATTGCATTCAGTGCACAAGTTTCTTACTTCAATTTTAAAATTATTTGCACTCTAAATAATCCATAGAAAATTTTATCATTGGGAAGATTAAAAAATTCTGAACTTTCTCTTTTGCTCAGGTTTCTTGCTTTTTTGTTTTTGCCTTTAATTTGCATTTTCAGCACCAAGAAATTCAGAGAAATTGTAAGAAATGCCTCCTGCCAAACTCCCTTAAGGTGGCTTGCAGGGTAATATGCAGATGAATCTTTCGTCTGAAATCCTGCTGTCATGCAATGGTAACATGACGCATGGCTTCAAATCAACTAGGATAGTCTCAATCCAACTAATGCCACTCTAGCTTTCCCGAAAAGATCTATTTGGTCCAGTGGGAATAGTCTACCTTATAAACTTTGACACATAAAAATGAAGAAATAATCTTACCACTAAAATAACCACAGGGATAACTCTAATATTCTTAGTTCCTCTTCGGGGTAGGTCATCCCGCATCACCGAGGTATTAATCTAGGCATACCGGTTGTATGATTCCACCTGAGGATGTTCTCTTTCCGTAATTAATTTCCCTGAACTACTGATTGGATTGGATTTTGGGGAGGCGACCGACAGGTAAGGTCATTTGCGCCATAGGGTATAGGTAAGGGAGGAATGGTGGATAGAAACCCGGCGTCGGCAAGAGCCTGCTCTTAACGAAAGGCGCCAAGGGGACCACGGTTTAACGTCTCATCCGACAGACGGAGAACTGTACTTGAAGTGCCCTCCACAAGACACTCGAGTAGGGATCGGGTTTCCTCTGAAAAACATCCACCTCTGCAGGAATTTGAACCCTGGCCGTCCGTATGGTCAGCCAGTACCCTAGCCACCACACCAACCCGATCCCCCCTAAACTACGGAAGAAGGATCAGTGGTTCGTGTGATAAAACCGATGGTAACTTGATCATATTTTTAGTGACCTTACGTGGATGTCTGGATTACAGCGCCGAAAAGTATTCGAGCTACCGGACGAAAATTTTTATTCAAATAAATCCAATTGAGACCAGTTGTCTTCAACAAGTTTGGCATTGCAAAAATCTCTAATTAATTTGCGGCTATCTTCCCCACAGGCTGTACCACCAGAGGGAAAAGCAATGAGTGATGGCTTTGGTCTGAAGAACCACGGATTACTCTGAATAGTGACACAAAAGATTTCATGTGTTCCTAAAAGATATAGACATTCATTTATTACAAAATTCCACTCCTATACGGAACTGTAAATTTTCTCAAAATATTCAACACTAAAGAGACATTTTGTAATTTCATACGACCATGATAAGTGAATTAGTCGGAAACGAACAGGGACTCAAGTCATTAAGCAACTAAATTAAGACGATACTTCTGCAAGAAGATGAGAGAGAAATTCATGAAGTAGTTAAATTAATAAGAAATACCTACTAGTCTTAGTACAATTTGTTTCGAAAGCTGTGTCTGACTACGAATTTTAATTTCCAGACATCTATGCTGCGATTCCTGAAGAGTTTTGATGGAATCAATTAAGTTGTTACTCGCAAAAAATCAAACGGCATCAGACATTCTTACCAAGTCACTTTAATATTCGAAATAATTAGATACAACACAGGGAAGACAAAACGCGACACGCAGCGACGGATTTCATACATTCCAGTGTTGACGCAAAATATGACCCCGCGACTTGAGTGCCATACGTTCACTCTATTGGCTTTATCTCGGGAACTGCGAGGTGGAATTTAGAAATATTCGAGGTGGTGCATGTCAAATATACGGCGATTTGGTAATATCAGAAAAGCTCTATATAAAGCCGTGTGCTACGTTATGGCCAGGAATGGCAGTAAATCAACCTTCTTCTCTTCTAATGGCTATCCTTGTTGCAGCCACGACTTCCAACAATCTCTTTTTTCAGCCTTCCTCTTCATTTCATTGTACGAGGTGCATCCCATTTCCATCGCCAATACTTTCAGATACAAAGTTCTCGGTCGTTCTCTCTGTCTTTTGCCTGGAATTTTTCATTCCATAATATTTTGTATGAAGTTGTCGTTCCTAAATAAGTGTCCGATGAGCTTTGCTTTTCTTGTTTCAATTGTTTCCAATATTTCTCTTTCTGTATGTTCTTCATTTAGTACTTGCTCATTAGTTTTTCTGTCGGTCCAACTAGTCTTGTAACCCTCCTCCAAAACCACATTTCCGCAGCTTTAAGTTTGGTCATGTCACTCTTCCTTAGTGTCCATGTCTCGCATCCATATGTTAGCACAATACATACAAAGCTTTTCAGGAATTCCTTCCTAGTCTCAATACTAATGCTGTAATTTACTAGGAGACTTTTCTAAAACTTGAATGACTTTCTTGGCTAACATAATTCTTCTTCTGACCTTAGAGGAGCAGTTGCTATGATTCTTTAATATGCTAGTGAATCAACCAAAAGAAGCAAACATTCAAAACATTGGAAGCTCTGCGGTTCATTTTTACCTAATCTAATGACGATTATATTGAACACAATCTATTAACGGACCCAAAGGCATATATTAATAGGCTTGCTAAGTTGAAATTTAAATTTCGGCATAATAAGAACCAACATATCAACACACTAATTTCACATATTTACATCCGTCCTAATATTCCGCATTTTTCCTTACTGACCTGGCTTTCCGAAAATCTTTTCCGTAAAAATTCACTAACTACTCACTCTCCCTATTGAAATTTATCATAACTATCCACGTGCCCTAAACTAATTAGAGATTGTTGGAATAATGTGGATATATATTGGAATGGGCATGTCACGCTATCTGCGAGATGTTTTAGAGGGGACTTGGACACAAAGTTCGTTTGAGTGGATAATTTGTTAAGTTATATATAGAAGCAGCTTTACATTATTCCAAGAAAAACCTCTATTTTCTATTACATATATAAAGAAACTAAAACAAAGACCCTTGCCACCAAGACATTATTCCAAGAAAAACCTCTATTTTCTATTACATACATAAAGAAACTAAAACAAAGACCCTTGCCACCATTGCACACTTTTTAAAACGTTTAACATGAGAACCAAGTACACTATACAAATATTCATAACATATTATAGACTGCGGATATATTGAAAATAAATGGTCACTTCTCTTTCCGCAGAACAAATTCCCACACAAAAGTATTGGTCGCCGTTCATGCGTCTGCCAGCACCTCTCGTTCCAGAGGTGATTGTTCTTCCCGAAGAGAAAGAGATAAAGAAAGACCAGCTGTGTCCTCTTCCCACTTCCATCTCCCCAAAAAGCATTCACTCCTCCCTCCCACGCTCCCTTAAAGCTCCCTTAACGCTCCGTCCAGCGACCGATTGAGCGAATGACTTCTTTTCTCCGCAAAGAAAAAGTTCCGAAACAGGATTACGGAACCGAGCGAAGGAGAGGCGGAGTTTCCCCCCGCTGCCTCGGTCCACTTTGGCACCCCCCCCCCAGTGGATCCTCCCAACATCCCCCTCCTCAACCACCCCCCACCTTACGGTGGGTGGACATCAGGAGAGCACACTGGGATGACCGAGCAAAGGCCACTTACTTTTGCTTGGATGCGGAAGTCGCTTTCCCTTTTGTATTCCGCCCCCCCTACGGAAGAAGAGTTTCACGCCATTGGCCGCCAGAGGGCGCGCATCTGTGGCGATGTTTCTCACCGTGAGCAGGTGTGCTCCGGAGGCCAAGAAAATAGTTCTCTTAGAGCTGGTTACAAATAAAACCCTCAAGGAGTTTGGAGCGAGTTCTTTTAACCCTTTAAAAGCGGCATGACGTGATGTCACGTCATTCCGCACTCAAAGGGTTAAGACGACGCATCACAACCGCTCGACCGGTTGAATCTGTGATGATTTCCGACCCCATATTTGTTGTTCTAGTCTTTACTTCATCAACTTGAAATTTTTATAGTATTAAGAATAGACTTTTGCCAAGGAAGACTCGTATCTGAAATATGAAAAATTTATCCCGGAACATAATTAAACCGTAGGGAAAACGGCATGATGTAGGGTATATTTTTACAAAAACTATTGTTATTATTGACATATCTTAAAGTGATGGAGATGTATCAATCCTTCTTCTATCAGAAGGCTAAGTAACAGCCGTCACGGTTTTAAGATGTAATCTGTAATTGGTATCTTCCGACAAGCTACCTGATTGGTTTTCGGCCATGATGTGCTCGGACGGTGACGCAAATATTTCAGTCTTCTCTCACAGATCTTACGTCAGCGCTGCCTGTACTTACGCGTCGGAACTTTGCTACAAGTTACCGACGACTGTTGCCGTTTGCGTGAGTTATCCAGGAGTGAGACACTCCCGACGCCAAAACGCCTCGATCGGGTGCGAGTGACGCCATCTTGTGGATTTTCGACAGAACTATTCCTTACCGAAGAGTATGATGCGTCCTCTTAACGTACAGATTTCCGTGAAACTTTG
Organism: Ceriagrion tenellum; assembly: GCA_963169105.1. Taxonomy (NCBI): domain Eukaryota; kingdom Metazoa; phylum Arthropoda; class Insecta; order Odonata; family Coenagrionidae; genus Ceriagrion; species Ceriagrion tenellum. The sequence goes on along the minus strand of OY720642.1, from coordinate 123,776,732 downwards.
GATTCAATTTCCCATAAGTATAATCTCTTAGTAGAAGTGAAACAATTGCATTACACCATTACGATTTTTTTACTATTCAATGCTAACTTAATACGTGATGCTTTGTGGCGCATAACATATATATTTCGTAATAACTCGATTACATAATCATACATTTTCACCTAAACGCGAAACAATATATTCCCAATTATTATTATTGCTAATAAAATTTAAGGTATCAATCCGACTCCAATATATGAAACTCATACATTTCCGTATAGTTTCGTCTATATTTGGAATTCCGCACCGAAAACTCCAGTCATTGAATTTTTTTATCGAGGACAAATTTTAAAATATTATTCGCATAACATTATTATAACAGCCAGCATGATGAGTTCCTTCGCATGAACAGGGGCACTTAAGGTATTACAAGCGAGATAGTTCCCTAGTCATAATAGAGACCATATTCGAATTATACGTTTTAATGTCGCCAGCTGTAGGACACATCCATTAAATATTGAATTATTAATGGTGCAATAATATAGTTTTATATGACAGAAATTGTAAGTATTTAAATGAAAATATCTAAATAAGTCTTCAACTTGACTCATCTTTTCGTGCGGTGCGTTTGAAACTCTATCAAAACGGAAGCTTTACTGTGTTCCCGAAGAATTCACTGCGGTGACAATATGATCAATTTTCAAATATAGTTGAGAAAACATACAAAATACACGCTGTTAGTGTTTTAACGACATCTAAGTGTTATAAATACCTCATTTTGCAAATAATGTGTCTCTGGAGTGAATACACACCATTTCCCATGTAAAATGGTGGGTATTTTTTTGCAAATATTTCCGAAAGTAATGTGGTAAGGGGTTAAATTGTTGGTGACATTAGAATGGTGATATTTTTTCTTTAAAATGAGACCAAATTCATTGATTTCTGAGTAAAATGATATTTTACTCAAACTACCTTAATGTAATGAGGTCAAAGAATATTCGTCATTATATTATAAATTATTCATTATTCATAAGTCATTATTATAAATTATTAAAATGTGAACTCAACGACTCAGGATTACCCCTCCATCCACCTTGACAATTCAATTTCTCGCTTCAAAATACTGCTAGCGGCTGAAGTCATTCCGCAGGTTACTTCAAATTCATTAACAGGGTCTGCGCTTTGTTTTATATGGTAATATTCTGCCAAGTTCAAAGTTTTTTCCTCCATGGAGTTTTTTCACCTTCGTTAATGCTTTCCTGATGAAGGCGCCCTAGTGGCCGCTTTTTCTGGCCTTGATAACATCCTTTTTTTCTTGACTCTTTTCCTTTTTTCTTTTCTGAGAGCGACTCCGCGTTAGACACCTTTTCATCCCTGTAGATTAGGTGCCCTAATGAGTCAGCTTTTTGCTCTTCGGTATGCTGCCGGTTTTGTGGCGGTATGTTGCATTCAGCGTAAAAATGCTTCCGGTGAATCCTGGCGACCGATAGTTAACATCTTGTTTTCGCTCCACGTGCTTTGGAGACGGGGAAGAGCTATCGATTTCCCAAATACTAGACACATATCTGTGACATTCACACTGAAATATATCATTTGCTCACAATGAGGTTCCAGACAAGACACCTCGGATTTACGTCACATGTTTAAGTTAATTTACCGACTCCGACTTCCTCTTCCAATTGCGAGAAATTCACAGCGGAAAAATCATTCGGCTGGACTGGGTATCGAACCCAGATCCCTCGATTTCGCTCCGAGTGCTCTAACCAGTTAAGCTACCCAGGCGTCCTCTTCCACTATGGATTACATGTTAATTTAAAGCCCCCATGAAAGCCCCTGTGAATGTCACACAATTGTGTGATCACTAGAGGGGTGACTCCGTTGAAGTTACTGCGCGGCTAGTTCCCCGGTTCTTTGAAAATTCCTCTTCCAACGTGAATTGCATTGAGACTTCAAAGAAACAGGATGTGGCTACCAGTATAGTGGCAGCGAAACTTGACCTCAGTCACCTGAACAAAGGAGAGGAAGGCGCGAACGGAAGAGGTTTACGAATGAGCCAAGAGGGGGAGTCGAGAGCGCTTGGCTAGCTGCCAACCGCCATTGTAGTCCACTTGATAGGGCATATAACTCATGTCAGTCGCTTAAAGGAAAAGGTTTAAGACTCAGGCAACGCTGCATCAAGATACACTGATTGTGCTCGAAGCTCATCGGATAGGGGTGATCGGGTTGCTGTTGAGGCTAGAGTACTGGCTAACCCTTACGGGTGGCCAGGGTTCAAATCCCTGCAGAGGAAGATGTTTTTCAGAAGAAACCCGATACCTACTTGAGTGTCTTGTGGAGGGCACTTCCAAGTACAGTACTCCGTCAGTCGGATGAGACGTTAAGCCGGGGTCCTCTTGGTGCCTTTCGTTAAGAGCAGGCTCTTGCCGACGCCGGGTTTCTATCCACCCTTCCAGCCTTACCTATCCTCCATGGCGCAAATGACCTTAGCTGTCGGTCGCCTCCCCAAATATCCAATTCAATCATCTCAGAGGAATTAAAAGTTGCACAAAGAGGAACAGAGAACACGTGAAATATGATACAAGGGGGTTAGAATACACTGGGTTGGGTGCAACAGGTCACAAGATTGGAGTGGCGGTGTGACAGGAGTAGAGGTATTTGAGTACGCCAAGTTAGGGTAGGTACTTGGACCAAAACATTTGCCTAAGAATCAACGATAAAGTTTTAGGAAAATTTAAGATTAAAACTCGGATATACACAACATGTTCTCTCGCACATTCAAAACGTTCTTCTTTTACTGAAAGTTATTCTCGGCAAAATTAATACCCAGATATTTTTCGAGCAAATTAGTCGAAAATCCAGGTGATTCTGTTGAGCATTTTGCCCAGCAAATGGAAAATCCGACCTCGAGAAGGTACCTCAAAGGTTCCAGATTAACTACTACAGGGTGTCCAGCAGCTTGGAATCTGAAAATTCCCTGAGATTTCTAGGATTTCCAGACATAATTTTTATTTTTCCAGAGGAAATATTGATTTTTTCTCCTTTACTAAAAGAGAATGTTCGGTATGTTTTTGGGGCGATTAAACGTAAGGATTATTTTTAAACTTGCATATTTGCAGGAAAATAAACACAAAACTGTAAAATAATTTGAGAGAAAATCGCATCACCTTAGACTTAAATATTGTCATGCTGGTGCTCAGGAACAAGGTTATAGTACAGCCAGACTTTGCTATGAATAGCATTGATATAAAATGATCAACAACTTAAAAACTGAAGTAATTGTCTCTTTTCCTTATTTTGCTAAATGTGACAACGCAAGGGAAATTTGACTTCGCAACTTGCCGATAAAGGCACGTTCTTTACGCCATTGATTTACAGACTATGACCAATAACAACACAATATACCTCTATGTAAAACATTGTTCCTACTTTCGGTGATTACAGGAATGCAAAATGCGACAACGCAAGGGAAATTTGACATAGCAACTTGCCGAAAAATGCTCATTGCTTCCGTTGCTGTTTTATACCTTGACACCACAGAAAATTCCAGAGTCAATTCGATATTTCCCTCATATTTCCAGTGAAAATAAAATTCCCTGAGATTTCCCGGTCTTCCCGGTTTTCCGGAGTGCTGGACACCCTGTAATATCATGGATCTCTTCTGATATTTAAAACAATAATAGCCACAGGAAATTGAACATTAAATGAAGTAGTCAAGTAATTAAAATAAAACAATTATGCTCAAAACAAACCTAAATTATTCTGCTGATTATGACGAAGTACTAACTAATCCGACGAAGGCTACGTGGCCATGAATAGCTCGACAGCAAGCAACGGTGAAAAAACAGGAGAGAAAAAAATAATTAGGTGCAATAATACTGAATCCACTAATTGACAAACCAAGTTGGCTGAATTTTGCCGACACCGAAAAATCGTAAACATCGCTTCTTGCATATTTCAACCTCCTCGAGTTGATATTATAATGGGTATTATATCCATCACTCTTGTGTTGGCAACCCTTGTAGTATTAACAATGCCATGGCAACGAGGAGTTTGTTGAAAAATGGGGAGAACGCGTGGGGACAGTGTCGAGCCAGGAGGTAATAGTGATTGGTGGTGAGATTGTGCGGAAGGAAAAAGAAGCGTGAGACGTTGTTGAGTGAGTGAGTTGATTGTGAGACGATGTTAAAGGAAATGAGTATTACTAAATATAAAAAAGGGAAAGGGAGAAAAACGAGTGCTACATTATAAAGACATAGAACGAGTGTTAAAATAAGAATGATAGATAAACCATTCTGAGATTGGAAACGAAGGTTTATGACCCTGGGAAGCCAAGTAGTCGAACACGGACACTGGAACTCGATCGGAACTAGTTTGCATAAAATAAACCCGTCAACTGAAAACAGCCTATTGAGAAACAGCCACCATGTTATGCCATCACCGCACCGCGCGTACAGCACCGCATTATGTATTTTACAAAGATATTGAACCTTCATGATGGTAAGAATAAAACCTTATCGTAAACTTCCGCACTCAATTAATGCGTACCGACCATGGCTTCAAAACTTCGTTTCATTATCATGCTATGTAACATTTGAATTCCACCATAGCATAAAATATCAGAAACTACAGGGCATTCTGAAAACGACTCACAACAATTCGTAAGTGGCAGCTAAGCAACGCACAACAATTTGTTAATGGCAGATAGGCGACGCCTAACATTTGCTAATGGCAGCTAAGCAACGCATAACAGGGAAGAGAAAGGGTATTTATGGAGGCACGCTGAAGGGCACCGGGGCAGTCTGACAATAATCAAGGACCCTTGTGGAACTGAGCAGATAAAGTTATTTTATTTTTGTGTATCAACGGGGACAAGCTGCCAGAGGAGCAACCGCATTTCAACGCAACGTGAATCCGAGGAGCGACGGGAATATCACCAGAGGAAGAGCCGTATTTCAATGCAGGGTGTATCCAGGAATATAGCTGGCAAGGAACACAGCATCCACCGGTGCGGATATCGATAAGGAAATTGCATGTATGATTTTCTATTTTTTATATTTTCTGTGATGTGAAGAAGAAGAAACGTGAAGTGGCTCAAGTGAGGAAAAGTGCACAGCCTGTTCAATTTTATGAGCCTGAAGAGAAGTGATACAGTAAAGGGCAAAATATATGTTGTGCATTTTAATGGCATAAAATATTTGTAGTGATTGGTAATCATTTGTGTAAAAGGATATTCATTTTCTTTCTCGTAATATTTTGTGAATAAAATTCAAACTGAGAAGGAGAGTCCGGCCAATTTATTAGTTGAGTGAGGTTTGCAGGAGAGTTCAGAAGGAGAAGATAGAATCAGAGTCGCGCACACGAGAGAGTGAAATTTTTATTTTGTCACGGGTACATACCAAAATAACCTTCTTCTATATACAGCTCGGAGCCAGAAAGATAACGTGGGGGAGGGGTTGTAAGAGGAGAGAGTGAGAGAGGGGAAATGAAACGGAGTAGGGACCATAGCATTTGCAGTTGTATGTGACAAATACCCAGTGACATTTGCAAAGCAACGCATGTCCATAGTAGCAGAAGATAAGACGAAAAAAAATGCAGAAAAATTTTATGCAAAGAAGCACAAGAAAATAAATTAAATTTTTAAAAATCAAACAGAATTGATCATTTTTAGAACTGTAAAATGAAGGGCCATTCATACAGCAACCCATGCCGTCAGGTAACCTAATCTGACTCAGTGCCTCCTTCTGTGAAGCATCAGAAGCTATTGCAAGAATTATTCGCACAAAAATATCTCAATGGATACATTCCAAATACCAAAGACGATAATATATTTCTTTGTATCAATTGTAACAAAGAAACTTCAAAAGATATATGTAAATGCAGACGAAAACACATATAATATCTTCAAGAGAAAAGCCATAGGAGCAAAATGATAAAGAGATAGGCAAAATGAACTGCCCAAACTTAAAAAGAGTTAGAAAATTGATCGGACAAATATCGCGATTCATAGTCAAAGTTGTCATGGGGTTACAACGGCTTACGAAAGCAAAGATTATTTGGTAATCAAGAGAAATGAAAAGTACATGGCCAATAACTATTAGTGACACGGCTAATAACTGAGCGAAGTGGCCAATAGCCATCCTAAAAGGCAATGTTTGACTAAATGTCCTCTATTATTTTTAAATGACGTTCTATTTGTTGTCACATTGCGGTAATTAAAAACGAAACAGAAGAGGCTTTGAGATACAGTGAGACGAATTAATTTTTACAAAATTTTTAATGCACTTAAGACACAAATTTTCCTAGTGACCAATAACTGTACAATAAACCCTACCCTGTGTCGTATAAAGTTTATGATGATAAAAAGTAAGGTCATATGAAAATGATTTTGTACTTTCCCGGCGAAGATTATGTGTGAAATTCTCTCGGGTTCACACAGGGTTAAATTTTTGGCTGCTGCCAACGTTTCGATGGATAACACTTCCATCGTCATTTGGATAATGATGCCGTCTATGTTATCCATCGAAACGTTGGCAGCAGCCAAACATGTAACCCGGTGTGAATCCTGAGAGAATTTCACACAGATCACATGCAGTTCACAACCGATAAATTAGCGAATATTTACACGAGGCTTGACAGTAATTGGAATATACAGTGGCTGAGTTTTGTCGTTCACCTCCAAATTAAAGTACTTTTTCGCAGGCTTTTTTTAGCATTTCCAATATTTCATTTCAATGCAGGGTGTATCCAGGAATTTTTTTTCATATTTTTAGGCAAAGGAAACCCTGAGACTATTGTAAAAATACGTCGAGCCCAATGATTTTTTTAAGGATGAAAATATTCTTTCAAATTTTTCTTTCAAAGCTACCTAATCGATGGAATAACTTAAATTATAATTATACAGAGTGTCCCCTACAATGTCACCAACACAGTGTCTAAAAATTGGCAGTCATAAGTTTGATCGTTCGCGATCGCGCAGAAACGACGAGACTAGGCAAGGGGAAAAAGGCTCAACTTCTCCTTAACCCTCTATGGACGAGCGAGTCAAATTGGTTACGTTTCAAAATCAGTGAAATACATTTCCTTTCTAAGAGACTTTTCCATTTAGTTGCTGTGATGAACAGAATTTTAACGCTTCGGATTCAGCGTGTGTGGGAAGTTGCGTCTCTTTCGGCGGTTTGTCAGACGATTTGAAAAGATGAAAGTGTGACGCTATTCACTGACGATGGCATGCCTGATGGAACTCTAAAATAAATACTTTCAGCTGTCATACAAAAAAAATGGGAAAGTTTAAAAAGGTACGCTGTGAAATCAATAATAATAATGACTTAGTAACTTTTCACCGGTAATTTTATTTGTACGACCGGTTTCGTTGCATAGGCAACATCTTCAGATAAACATCAACACCTGAAATACCCGTGAAAAGTTACTAAGTCATTATCATTATTGATTTCATAATGGATTTTCACAAATTTAAGCCCTAAACCATCGAAAGTACGTTGTGAAGGTAATGTTGAAGTGTACCTCGTGTAAATATAATTATGTAAAGTATTAATTTAAATTGAACATATATATAGTACAGATACGTCAAATTTCAAAATACATGTTATTATCAAATAAATTGCAATTTTACTAAACTGATAAAATAGCACTATTAAAAAACTAGTATAGAAGCAGTATTTTTATGCTGATGTTTCATAACTCCGTCCATTGAGGGTTAATTTCACATTAGTTTCTTCAAGCTGACGCAAGCGTTTTTTATGCGACTCGATATAGTTGAGCGTTCATCAACCAACTATAATATAAATACAACGTCAGTCAAAATATGAGCAATTGCTTTTTGGATATTCTGTGCATTGCTCAAGTTTTTTGCTTTACCTCGAGGGCAAGGGACGAAAACTCCATCCACATAGCAAAGTTTGCAGTGAGTGTAGTGTTTGCGGGATGACAACGTCTTTCTTTCGGATTTTTTTTCAAGAAAATATCAGTCATAGCCAGCGAGAGAGGGTTTCCTATTACAGATCCTCCTTCTCCGTGATTGCAGAGGAGCCCATTCAACTCAGGAAATTTTACATTACCTCCAAACTTCTCAAAGGCAATCCAAGGAGAAGACCTTCACTCGCGAATGTCTCTCAATGGAAGAGAAAACTCGTCCTTTTTACGGTTATGGGATGTCCTTTGTCTCTTCAAAGGGTTTCCTACGCATCGGTCTTCTGCCCAAAGCAACGCTACCCCAATTCCCGTGTATCCAAAGACAGGCAAAATGAATCCATAGGATTGAATATTTTCATCCTTAAAAAAATCATTGCGCTCGACGTATTTTTACAATAGTCTCAGGGTTTTCTTTCCCTAAAAATATGAAACATACGCCTCTCTGTGCGTCGGTCTCACACTAATGAACAAAGTTAAAAATTAAATTCGACTTCGCTGCCATAAGCATCAGCGGATTCTAATTAGGATAGCACTTAAACATATCTATAATAAAAAATACCTGGGATGGTTCTCTCGAGATAAGGCCGTAAATATAATAAAAACAGCAAATCTTCACCAACGTTTCGGAATTTTAATAATTCCGTCCCCAGGGTTTAGAATCACATTAAAACATTAAATTCACATCAAACCGCAATTCTGGTATCATTTTCCTTATACCCATGATTATTTGGCACGATGAACAACATCAAGCGCCATTCTGTTATTTCTGTTCATTGCAATGAAAAGTAGTGCAATTACCAGAAATAACAGAATGGTTCTTGATGGTGTTAATCGTGCCAAATAATAATGGGTAATTAAGGAAAATGATACCAGAATTGCGAATTGATGTGAATTTAATGATTTTAATGTGATTCTAAGCCATGGAGACGGAATAATTAAAATTTCGAAACATTGGTGAAGATTTGCTGTTTTTATTATATTTAAGACTTTATCTCGAGAGAACCATCCCACGTTAATAGAGGTCGATATGGCGAAAAATGATATAAAAATACTATCAAATGCATAAGTAACACCGCAGAGAGTAAGCCATGAAGTATCTTTTATTTGTTTGCTCTCAGTGGTTTCCGCGATCTATACTCAAAATTGTTACTTTATACTTAAAAAAAAACTCACCAAGCGAGTTCTCCGTGGTGACTTCAATATGACTTGAGAGCGTTAAATTAATACGTGACGGGTAGAAAGAGGAACATATTCGAACAAGGCCAGATACAATCTCTGCTGATTGAGAAGAGGCATCCCAGCTGACGATGTACCATCCCAAAAAGATGGGTATGGAGAGGATAGAGAGAGAAGAAAACATAGATAAATGAACTATGTCCGCATAGAATGGGATAAGTCATGGATCGAGAATAAGCCATCTCTACGTTCCCTTCATTGATTGGCTCTGGCAAAACAATGACACCAGTTGATTTGTCTTGAAAGTATTTTTTTTAAATAATACCATCAAAATAACACTGCAATGCTGTACATGACTAATTATTTTGACATTCTTCCTTCCTGAATTTAAAAAAAACTATTAATGCAACTTTTAACATTATTCGTTAAATATTCTGGTGGTGTAACACTACCAGGAGTAGGTGGAGCAATTTAATTAATTCAGCAATACATTGATGGAAAATGGGCTTACCGTTTTTAAGATAAGACTTCCATTCTTCAAATACTTCTATTGAAAAACTTCTAGTTATAATTACATTTGCATCCACAAATACCCTGCGATCCACCTTGAGGGTTAATGGCAGGGGGTGAAATATCACCGGCAAGTATTTCTCTATACCCTATTAAAGCTTACGTAAGTACGACTGTAGATGCATTAATAAAAGTCTGCTAAAACTTCTTAAGACGCGAAAGTTCACAAATATACGCTACACTATCGCTACTAGCAAGTACCACAGAGAATATTATCACTCCTCATTACATCTCTAGGTCTGATATATGCGACAAAATAAGAGAGATACACTACCGAACATATAGGTACAAAAATCGTTCTTTCCGCGCACAATAAGCGACCACAATAAAAATTGAGCTCGTACTAAATACACTCCTATAATACATGTCACCATTTTATCTCCCAAAATCTAATATCTTTACACGGCTGGTGACCTAACGCCCTCTGCCACACGCCCATGCGGCGGCTCGCAGGGTATTATGTAGATGCAGATGTACAAAATTAACAAAGATACGCGACGCTAAACAAACCTCCAAAGTAAGATTGTTTTCATAAATGTACTTTTAAGTTACATTAATACAGAGAGATACATGAGTTACACTACAAACATGTATAGTTTGCTGTTGGCGCTAGGTAGCAGATAAGGATAGAAACATTAGGGAGTAAATAATTTAAATTGCAACACTGCCTATCGACAAACTAAGTTAAAAGCCACAATGACATCTGTTATGGTAGAAAATTATATTTTGCTATGGAAAAAATTAATTACAAAAAAGAAGAAGAAAATCTTTGTAAATCTTATCTTATATTTGTAAATCTTACCATAAATCTTAAATATATTCTTGAGCTATTTGTAAAACATGGTGCTCCAAAATATACTTTGGACATTTTTCGTGTCGTACAAGTCACCCAATGCTCTGAAAATATTTTGATTCATTGTAACGAGAAGATGAACGTTTTGATCATAAATGGTATTTATGAACTCTTGTTTGTCAATTATGATGGGGTCTACGTGGGACAGGCATCTAGAAGTTTCCGGACAAGGACAAAAGAACACCTCAGTCCTTTTAAGAACACTCATGACGTGCAGAGAAACTTTGCCAGACATCTTCTAACTTATTACCACATCAGTGATTTTAAAGTGAATGAACGGATTTAAAATGAATGAACAAAGAATTTAACATATAATCGACGTGAGCTATACGCTTTAGAGAACAGCTCTTAATTTTGAAAAGATGTGGTGACCCAGATTCTAATCTTGTCAATGAATGTTTACTTCCTGAGGATTCTTCAATTGTATCCGCCATTGTATAACCTTCCCCTTCACCCAAATTAGTCCTCTCGCCAATGTGTGTCCACACCTTCCTTCTACTGGTAATATACAAGGGAATGAGATACCTTTTCAATCACCTGATGATGATGCTTAGCAATCAAAGTCCTGGTCGAGGTGGAATATGAATTATTCTGTAGTCTCTAAAATTTATAAAATTAATAAATAAATATTATGTGAAATTCACTGTGGAAAATTCATTCGCCTGGGCTAGGAATCGAACTCAGATCCCTCGATATCGCGCCGAGTGCTCTAACCAATTAAGCTACCCATGCGTTCTCTTCCAATGTGAATCTCATGGGGGCTTTAAGGAGCAAGTTGTCTCCACAGGTACCGCGCATACGATGCCAGAGGTACCCGTATGCGAGCGCTAAGCGCCACAGTCCACTGGGTAAAGCCCAACTTTAAACACAAGGGTGTTTACTTAGGACATTTTCAAAGAGACAAGAAACTAGCCGCGCAGCTACTTCAAGGGATTTACCCTCTAGTGATCACACAATTGTGTGAAATTGATTTTTCAATGATGGCGAATGGCGAATGATTTTTCCACAGTGAATTTCACACAATTGTGTGATCACTAGAGGGTAAATCCCTTGAAGTAGCTGCACGGCTAGTTCCGTGGTTCTTTGAAATAAATGCTATGGTCTCTTAATTGATCAAGGAATCAGACAGGCAACCTCTTCCGTCACGTAACTCAAACTGAAAGACTCGATCTTCACTTGGAAAATACCGACGAACTCCGAGTGAGTTTTCTCCTTCACCGTGGGAGGGGATTTGGCTCGAAGCAAACAGACAGTGTATCCACTGCGGCCGCAAGGGATTGTGGGCATTTTAGAGTCTTTCAAGGAGTGGGACGTGATAGAAACCTTGAGACAGGATATCTGCAGATCTCTCTCCATTTCTCAGCGAGATGCCATTTCTTGCGGAAGGGAAAGACGGATATCCTTGAATATGGGTTTATGTGCTCCATTCTTCTCGCAGTCCAGGAGAGCGGCGTTGAAACGCATCCGGGGACAATGTTGGGTCTCATCTTCTCCTCAGGGCACTGTCGCCTTATTTCCCTTTTCCAAGGTCCGCTTAGTTTTTTTTTTTTAAATCTACCACGGATGGATCACCACTGTCTGAGGCATCGGGCGGGCAACCTTCATGGCAGTGCGTGCCAAAATTTGCCATATCTCTTGCACAAAATTTTGCCACGTGACACAACCGACCGCCCCTTTTTTCCAACCGACATTTTTTTATACCATATTAACATTTTAAGTCAGGTGGCCGGCTGTAAGCCCGATGGAGATTTTAATGCTTTTTAATCCAGTCGCCGGAAGAGACTTAAAGGTTTTCACGCTCAAGCAACGTTTTGGCAAAGTACTATGTAGTAGCTCATATCTTTACATTTATCCTTTTCATATTTCTGAAATTTTTGAGCTTTGTTAAGAAACTTATATCTTTTGCTTACATTTTTTGAATACCAAAATATGTCAGTTTCACTCCTACAATTGAAAATTCAGAAGAAGTGGAAAATTCATGTAAATGAAGCTTAATCTTTAGCGAATTAAAAAATAAATACAATTAGGCCTAGTCAGATTGGTCTGCATAGTCCACTGTGACACGTACACAGATACTTCTCCGTAAAACAGCGATACCTATAGTCTAATTATTTAAAGTACCTATCGGTTTGGATTGGATATTAGGGGAGGCGACCGACGGCTAAGGTCATTTGCGCCATAGGGGATAGGTAAGGGAGGAAGGATGGATAGAAACCCGGCGTCGACATTAGCCTGCTCTTGACGAAAGACGCCAAGGGGACCACGGCTTAACGTCTCATCCGACAGACGGAGTACTTTACTTGAAAAGCCCTCCACAAGACACTCAAGTAGGGATCGGGTTACCGGTGAAAACGTTCGTCTCTGCAGAGATCTAAACCCTGGCCGCCCGTGTGGTAGGCGAGTACTCTAGTCATCACACCAACCCGGTCCCCCGAGGTGCACACCGGTAAACAAGTACCTATCTTTCCTTTTACCATGTTTCGTCCAGAGTATACCGAGACTTTTGTGCCAAATTCAGCACTGTATTTGGTATTATTTACAGGTTAGCAAAAAATTTCCCTACACCATTTATTCAGTAGTATCCTTTTGATTTGCTGTATTGATAGAATTGAAGAAGCTGATATTATAGACTCACACCCCCCGTTTGCATTTTGAAGTGAAATACGCCATTGAATACACTTTCATAGTCCCTCTGAAACCAAGGAAAGTCCTATTGAGATCCAAACACAAATATATCTCGATATTCAACACTTGCAACAGCTCACGATTTTTGACACGAGGTACTCAGGAACAATGTTAGCCGCATGATAAGGTTGCGGAAAAGGAAGCTTTAATGAAAGGAAAGAAATCCACAGCCTCACTTATTGACAATCACTTCTCTGAAGTAAACAAAAACTTCTGCACTTGCGTGAAACCCAAAGACAGCCTCTGTCTCGCCTCTTCTCTACGTGAGTCGTCCTACTCGACCATCCCTAAGACCACTGTCCACTCTTTCGATTGGACGCCCCAAACAGAGGTCCTGTATCCCGTATGTTCCTCCTCATTGCCCATTCCTTCAGAGAAATCACTGAGCATGCGATTAGTGTAACGAGTTCTTTAACAGCGGTTCATAGTGGTCGCTGGAAGAACCCCTTCCCCTTTCCCTTCCTTTCCTTTTCCCCTTCCAACTTATCACTCCAGCAACAAGTAAAATTCGAAAGGCAAGAAAATGAGGCAAAGACAAACAAAACGAAGAGAGATTGGCGTCGCAGAACGGCACTCCACTCCTAACAGTTATATTCCTCTAAGCGAAGCGGCATCGTTCCGGATTATATAAATTTTTCCACACAGGCCTTTTGATTTCAAAATCTTACGAGATTATCGCTCGAAATAGAATGCCCCCTTATACTAGCACTACTCACCTGTCATCAAGAGGCTGAAGGAACAGTACACGCGGCCAACCAAGATAATGCGCTGGAGTAAACGGAAACGAAGTAAAAACGTCATAACACTCGCCCACCCTTTCTAAACCAGATGTGGTCATTCTTCCGAGCCGAAATGAAACTCGTGTCAGAAACTGCCTTGAAAAAAGAAAACATTACCGAGGGAAAGTGTTTACGGTGGCAGATACGACAAGAAGGAACCTTTTATCATCGAATCACCAAATTCGATCATGATAACCCTTTAAAGCTTCTTAACTTCAACGTAACTCGTAACTTCATCGTAACTTAGGGATATACAGATGAAAACGTAGCTTATTTCACGAGATTGGAAAAATATATGCTCAAAATAGTGAAGCCATATGTTCATAGAAAAACTCTTTATCGTTAAAATTCAGAATATTTAATATTTTGCGATAAACATCTCATTTTCAAGTCAAAAAATAATAAATTAGCAAAATATGCATTGCCAATATAAATAAATTAAAAATTTCTGAAATGGGAAAGTAACCTACACGTAGGACGACGTTGAAGAGCCAATTGATGCTATCTTGCTATGATAATATCTTGATACTTGATGAGTAAATGATAAAGTTAATCATGTATAAATGATACAAATGAAAAACCTTTATGTCACGATTTAATGAAATGGTTTTTGCTGATATTTTTATTGGAATGTGAGTATAATTTTTACTTCCATACACATCCACTAAATTACAAGATGTAACTATCATTTTTATGAATATAGCAAGGACTTATTTCATGAGCCAGAAATCGGCGAACCACATTTGGCGCGTGCCAAGGGTCGCACACCCTTGCCCTATGGAAAATGAAAATTCCTGAGAAACGAGAAGGAGCGAAGCCTCCTCTAACAATTCATTATATCGAGCATTTACAGCGATAAAGGTTTCATTTTTCTAATCCAATGTCCGTCACACGACTTAAAATTATTATCAATAGAATTGCTATTGCTCATTACTTGTCTGTGGCGATTGCTGGTGAGGGCAGTACTGAGTAACAATAGCAGTGAGAATACGCGCAGGGTAGCTGCGATGGTACGTGCGATAGTTGTCTGGACCAAACATAAGTGTGCAGCTTTGGTCGCCACGATTTATTGCAGCCTGCAAGGAATATTGGCTTGGCTATTAATATACGCTCGGCAGCTCACCTCCTCTATTCCAATCGTTGGTATACTTACAATATCTCCAAAACTTAAGTACATCCTATTCCACATTTGCTTGCAATGGTTTACTTCACATTTACGGTACATTTGTACCTTCCAATTTACATTACACATTGGCTTCGCTATATTTCCGTTAGTAAATTATGTAAGGACGGACTGCCAATCAGCGTTTAGTTTTTCGAACATTTTGTGCTCAGTTGAACTCTTTTTTAAATACGTTCACTGCAAAGGAGTTGCTTTCAACCAGTGAGAAAAAAATACGAAATATTTGAAAGCGCATTAAAACACGCGACGTACTTCGCGTATTGAGCGAGTATGGGGAAATGATGTTCACTTTCATCCATAAAATATCATTCATGAGTTCAGCTTCGCAAAGTTTTGCGCATATCTGTACTAAAAAACAATCTCTCCAATTACCTTAAACTTTGGATACGCAATCGTCCGAGTTTTCGAGTGACAGTGAGAGGAAAAGTACATTTGTCCACGCTGAATCATAAAATTTGTTCCTCTTCTGAACCATTTTGCAAGTTTCATGGCTAAAATAATCCCAGGTGAGTTCAATAGGTCTGCTTCTTTTCTACTATAACTGAGGGGAAACTTCTTTGTCTGGTGATTTAGAATTAGGCTCGCTTTCTTCGGATAAAATTATGATCCAGTCATTCACTTTCTTTGGCATTCAATATTTGTCATCAAATCGATCCAAAAACAGCAAGTGACGTAACTGATTATAACTAGTTCAATTAAAGTTTAAAGTCAATACATCGATTCTCATCTATAAGCGTCTCCACTAATGCTCGACAACGATCATCCCGACGAAGTTAATCGCCCCTTATAATAAGGGTTCGAAACCCGCTGCTTCCCTTTTATAGCTGCGTACGACAGCTTTTGAGGAGCAACACGCAGGTAATTGCACGTAATTGCTTATAATTTTTATGAACTTTATATAGCCATAGACGTCGTGTAGAGCATTATTTCTATATAATAAACACATTTCAAGATATTAAGAGACTTCCACTCAAGATACTGACGTTAGCTCACATCGGAAAACATTGTAGCGCACACAAAAGACATTGAATGGAACAATACACGCTGGTGAAATGTTTCACCATCTGCCATTAGGGTGCTTTCTGTGAGTGACCAACAACCACGACGGAATACCTTACTCCTCGGCGCTACAGGCCTTTGTCCTGTTCCCTTGCATCTCTGACAATGTCAGTCCGGTCATCACATTCTCTAGCATGCGTTCTACATCTTCTCATGCTCATCTTCCTCACATCCTCCACTACATTGTCCAATCATCTTCCGGGCCCTTCTCTCCGTCTTTTACCAACTGGGTGTCAAAAATATATCATTATGACCGTTCTATCTCCACATGCCCTAGCCATCATAATCTGTTACTCTGGATGATCTTACTTCCTTCTGACTAAGCCTATGTCTACTTAAATGTATGACCAAACAGGTGAATAAAATGAAAAAAAAAAAAAAAAAAAAATTCTTTCACTATGCTAGGGGGTATGTACAGTTCCTCTAGTTCTCCACTTTTCTCTATTCTCTAATATCCGCCTTTCTATTCTGCATCATGAATCTTCGTTAGAACTTACCTTTCTCATCTATTAGGAAGTATCTCTGAAGTATATCTTTTTGACTATTCAGTCTTTAGGCATTACCTCCGCAAACCCCAATCATCTTAACCTATTACCTTGTAAGCAGCTCTTCTTCTGCAGCGGTCATAAACCATGCTTCGGAATCACACAAAACCGCAGGTCTAATCACAGCTCGATATACTTTTGTTTTTAAGTTCCCACTGAGACCATGTGACTTGAGCACCTTCGACAAAGCTCGATAAACTCTACTGACTCCTGAAATCCTAGCATTCATTTCTTCTTTCACTTCATTATTGCTTATCACCCACACTCCCAAATACTTAAACTTATTATAAATATCGTATTCGTTCCAATTTAATTTTTACCTTGTAATGATAACACTTCACTTTTCCTTTAATGTGATGTTTCCTGTAATGATAACACTTCACTTTTCGTTTAATGTGATGTTTCCTGTAATGATAACACTTCACTTTTCCTTTAATGTGATGTTTCCTGTAATGATAACACTTCACTTTTCGTTTAATGTGATGTTTCCTGTAATGATAACACTTCACTTTTCCTTTAATGTGATGTTTCCTGTAATGATAACACTTCACTTTTCCTTTAATGTGATGTTTCCTGTAATGATAACACTTCACTTTTCCTTTAATGTGATGTTTCCTGTAATGATAACACTTCACTTTTCCTTTAATGTGATGTATCCTGTAATGATAACACTTCACTTTTCGTTTAATGTGATGTTTCCTGTAATGATAACACTTCACTTTTCCTTTAATGTGATGTTTCCTGTAATGATAACACTTCACTTTTCCTTTAATGTGATGTATCCTGTAATGATAACACTTCACTTTTCGTTTAATGTGATGTTTCCTGTAATGATAACACTTCACTTTTCGTTTAATGTGATGTTTCCTGTAATGATAACACTTCACTTTTCGTTTAATGTGATGTTTCCTGTAATGATAACACTTCACTTTTCCTTTAATGTGATGTTTCCTGTAATGATAACACTTCACTTTTCGTTTAATGTGATGTTTCCTGTAATGATAACACTTCACTTTTCCTTTAATGTGATGTATCCTGTAATGATAACACTTCACTTTTCCTTTAATGTGATGTATCCTGTAATGATAACACTTCACTTTTCGTTTAATGTGATGTTTCCTGTAATGATAACACTTCACTTTTCGTTTAATGTGATGTTTCCTGTAATGATAACACTTCACTTTTCGTTTAATGTGATGTTTCCTGTAATGATAACACTTCACTTTTCCTTTAATGTGATGTTTCCTGTAATGATAACACTTCACTTTTCCTTTAATGTGATGTTTCCTGTAATGATAACACTTCACTTTTCGTTTAATGTGATGTTTCCTGTAATGATAACACTTCACTTTTCCTTTAATGTGATGTATCCTGTAATGATAACACTTCACTTTTCGTTTAATGTGATGTTTCCTGTAATGATAACACTTCACTTTTCGTTTAATGTGATGTTTCCTGTAATGATAACACTTCACTTTTCGTTTAATGTGATGTTTCCTGTAATGATAACACTTCACTTTTCCTTTAATGTGATGTTTCCTGTAATGATAACACTTCACTTTTCCTTTAATGTGATGTATCCTGTAATGATAACACTTCACTTTTCGTTTAATGTGATGTTTCCTGTAATGATAACACTTCACTTTTCGTTTAATGTGATGTTTCCTGTAATGATAACACTTCACTTTTCGTTTAATGTGATGTTTCCTGTAATGATAACACTTCACTTTTCCTTTAATGTGATGTTTCCTGTAATGATAACACTTCACTTTTGGTTTAATGTGATGTTTCCTGTAATGATAACACTTCACTTTTCCTTTAATGTGATGTATCCTGTAATGATAACACTTCACTTTTCCTTTAATGTGATGTATCCTGTAATGATAACACTTCACTTTTCGTTTAATGTGATGTTTCCTGTAATGATAACACTTCACTTTTCGTTTAATGTGATGTTTCCTGTAATGATAACACTTCACTTTTCGTTTAATGTGATGTTTCCTGTAATGATAACACTTCACTTTTCCTTTAATGTGATGTTTCCTGTAATGATAACACTTCACTTTTCCTTTAATGTGATGTTTCCTGTAATGATAACACTTCACTTTTCGTTTAATGTGATGTTTCCTGTAATGATAACACTTCACTTTTCGTTTAATGTGATGTTTCCTGTAATGATAACACTTCACTTTTCGTTTAATGTGATGTTTCCTGTAATGATAACACTTCACTTTTCCTTTAATGTGATGTTTCCTGTAATGATAACACTTCACTTTTCCTTTAATGTGATGTTTCCTGTAATGATAACACTTCACTTTTCCTTTAATGTGATGTTTCCTGTAATGATAACACTTCACTTTTCCTTTAATGTGATGTATCCTGTAATGATAACACTTCACTTTTCCTTTAATGTGATGTTTCCTGTAATGATAACACTTCACTTTTCCTTTAATGTGATGTTTCCTGTAATGATAACACTTCACTTTTCCTTTAATGTGATGTATCCTGTAATGATAACACTTCACTTTTCGTTTAATGTGATGTTTCCTGTAATGATAACACTTCACTTTTCGTTTAATGTGATGTTTCCTGTAATGATAACACTTCACTTTTCGTTTAATGTGATGTTTCCTGTAATGATAACACTTCACTTTTCCTTTAATGTGATGTTTCCTGTAATGATAACACTTCACTTTTCCTTTAATGTGATGTTTCCTGTAATGATAACACTTCACTTTTCCTTTAATGTGATGTATCCTGTAATGATAACACTTCACTTTTCCTTTAATGTGATGTATCCTGTAATGATAACACTTCACTTTTCGTTTAATGTGATGTTTCCTGTAATGATAACACTTCACTTTTCGTTTAATGTGATGTTTCCTGTAATGATAACACTTCACTTTTCGTTTAATGTGATGTTTCCTGTAATGATAACACTTCACTTTTCCTTTAATGTGATGTATCCTGTAATGATAACACTTCACTTTTCCTTTAATGTGATGTATCCTGTAATGATAACACTTCACTTTTCGTTTAATGTGATGTTTCCTGTAATGATAACACTTCACTTTTCCTTTAATGTGATGTATCCTGTAATGATAACACTTCACTTTTCGTTTAATGTGATGTTTCCTGTAATGATAACACTTCACTTTTCGTTTAATGTGATGTTTCCTGTAATGATAACACTTCACTTTTCGTTTAATGTGATGTTTCCTGTAATGATAACACTTCACTTTTCCTTTAATGTGATGTTTCCTGTAATGATAACACTTCACTTTTCCTTTAATGTGATGTTTCCTGTAATGATAACACTTCACTTTTCCTTTAATGTGATGTATCCTGTAATGATAACACTTCACTTTTCCTTTAATGTGATGTATCCTGTAATGATAACACTTCACTTTTCGTTTAATGTGATGTTTCCTGTAATGATAACACTTCACTTTTCCTTTAATGTGATGTATCCTGTAATGATAACACTTCACTTTTCGTTTAATGTGATGTTTCCTGTAATGATAACACTTCACTTTTCGTTTAATGTGATGTTTCCTGTAATGATAACACTTCACTTTTCGTTTAATGTGATGTTTCCTGTAATGATAACACTTCACTTTTCCTTTAATGTGATGTTTCCTGTAATGATAACACTTCACTTTTCCTTTAATGTGATGTTTCCTGTAATGATAACACTTCACTTTTCCTTTAATGTGATGTATCCTGTAATGATAACACTTCACTTTTCCTTTAATGTGATGTATCCTGTAATGATAACACTTCACTTTTCGTTTAATGTGATGTTTCCTGTAATGATAACACTTCACTTTTCGTTTAATGTGATGTTTCCTGTAATGATAACACTTCACTTTTCGTTTAATGTGATGTTTCCTGTAATGATAACACTTCACTTTTCCTTTAATGTGATGTTTCCTGTAATGATAACACTTCACTTTTCCTTTAATGTGATGTATCCTGTAATGATAACACTTCACTTTTCGTTTAATGTGATGTTTCCTGTAATGATAACACTTCACTTTTCCTTTAATGTGATGTATCCTGTAATGATAACACTTCACTTTTCGTTTAATGTGATGTTTCCTGTAATGATAACACTTCACTTTTCGTTTAATGTGATGTTTCCTGTAATGATAACACTTCACTTTTCCTTTAATGTGATGTATCCTGTAATGATAACACTTCACTTTTCCTTTAATGTGATGTTTCCTGTAATGATAACACTTCACTTTTCGTTTCATGTGATGTTTCCTGTAATGATAACACTTCACTTTTCGTTTCATGTGATGTATCCTGTAATGATAACACTTCACTTTTCGTTTAATGTGATGTTTCCTGTAATGATAACACTTCACTTTTCCTTTAATGTGATGTTTCCTGTAATGATAACACTTCACTTTTCCTTTAATGTGATGTATCCTGTAATGATAACACTTCACTTTTCGTTTAATGTGATGTTTCCTGTAATGATAACACTTCACTTTTCGTTTAATGTGATGTTTCCTGTAATGATAACACTTCACTTTTCCTTTAATGTGATGTTTCCTGTAATGATAACACTTCACTTTTCCTTTAATGTGATGTTTCCTGTAATGATAACACTTCACTTTTCCTTTAATGTGATGTATCCTGTAATGATAACACTTCACTTTTCCTTTAATGTGATGTATCCTGTAATGATAACACTTCACTTTTCGTTTAATGTGATGTTTCCTGTAATGATAACACTTCACTTTTCGTTTAATGTGATGTTTCCTGTAATGATAACACTTCACTTTTCGTTTAATGTGATGTTTCCTGTAATGATAACACTTCACTTTTCCTTTAATGTGATGTATCCTGTAATGATAACACTTCACTTTTCCTTTAATGTGATGTATCCTGTAATGATAACACTTCACTTTTCCTTTAATGTGATGTTTCCTGTAATGATAACACTTCACTTTTCCTTTAATGTGATGTTTCCTGTAATGATAACACTTCACTTTTCCTTTAATGTGATGTATCCTGTAATGATAACACTTCACTTTTCGTTTAATGTGATGTTTCCTGTAATGATAACACTTCACTTTTCGTTTAATGTGATGTTTCCTGTAATGATAACACTTCACTTTTCGTTTAATGTGATGTTTCCTGTAATGATAACACTTCACTTTTCCTTTAATGTGATGTTTCCTGTAATGATAACACTTCACTTTTCCTTTAATGTGATGTTTCCTGTAATGATAACACTTCACTTTTCGTTTAATGTGATGTTTCCTGTAATGATAACACTTCACTTTTCCTTTAATGTGATGTATCCTGTAATGATAACACTTCACTTTTCGTTTAATGTGATGTTTCCTGTAATGATAACACTTCACTTTTCCTTTAATGTGATGTATCCTGTAATGATAACACTTCACTTTTCGTTTAATGTGATGTTTCCTGTAATGATAACACTTCACTTTTCGTTTAATGTGATGTTTCCTGCAATGATAACACTTCACTTTTCCTTTAATGTGATGTTTCCTGCAATGATAACACTTCACTTTTCCTTTAATGTGATGTATCCTGTAATGATAACACTTCACTTTTCCTTTAATGTGATGTATCCTGTAATGATAACACTTCACTTTTCCTTTAATGTGATGTTTCCTGTAATGATAACACTTCACTTTTCCTTTAATGTGATGTTTCCTGTAATGATAACACTTCACTTTTCCTTTAATGTGATGTATCCTGTAATGATAACACTTCACTTTTCGTTTAATGTGATGTTTCCTGTAATGATAACACTTCACTTTTCGTTTAATGTGATGTTTCCTGTAATGATAACACTTCACTTTTCGTTTAATGTGATGTTTCCTGTAATGATAACACTTCACTTTTCCTTTAATGTGATGTTTCCTGTAATGATAACACTTCACTTTTCCTTTAATGTGATGTTTCCTGTAATGATAACACTTCACTTTTCCTTTAATGTGATGTATCCTGTAATGATAACACTTCACTTTTCCTTTAATGTGATGTATCCTGTAATGATAACACTTCACTTTTCGTTTAATGTGATGTTTCCTGTAATGATAACACTTCACTTTTCGTTTAATGTGATGTTTCCTGTAATGATAACACTTCACTTTTCCTTTAATGTGATGTATCCTGTAATGATAACACTTCACTTTTCCTTTAATGTGATGTATCCTGTAATGATAACACTTCACTTTTCGTTTAATGTGATGTTTCCTGTAATGATAACACTTCACTTTTCCTTTAATGTGATGTATCCTGTAATGATAACACTTCACTTTTCGTTTAATGTGATGTTTCCTGTAATGATAACACTTCACTTTTCGTTTAATGTGATGTTTCCTGTAATGATAACACTTCACTTTTCCTTTAATGTGATGTTTCCTGTAATGATAACACTTCACTTTTCCTTTAATGTGATGTTTCCTGTAATGATAACACTTCACTTTTCCTTTAATGTGATGTTTCCTGTAATGATAACACTTCACTTTTCCTTTAATGTGATGTATCCTGTAATGATAACACTTCACTTTTCCTTTAAAGTGATGTATCCTGTAATGATAACACTTCACTTTTCGTTTAATGTGATGTTTCCTGTAATGATAACACTTCACTTTTCGTTTAATGTGATGTTTCCTGTAATGATAACACTTCACTTTTCGTTTAATGTGATGTTTCCTGTAATGATAACACTTCACTTTTCCTTTAATGTGATGTTTCCTGTAATGATAACACTTCACTTTTCCTTTAATGTGATGTATCCTGTAATGATAACACTTCACTTTTCGTTTAATGTGATGTTTCCTGTAATGATAACACTTCACTTTTCGTTTAATGTGATGTTTCCTGTAATGATAACACTTCACTTTTCGTTTAATGTGATGTTTCCTGTAATGATAACACTTCACTTTTCCTTTAATGTGATGTTTCCTGTAATGATAACACTTCACTTTTCCTTTAATGTGATGTATCCTGTAATGATAACACTTCACTTTTCGTTTAATGTGATGTTTCCTGTAATGATAACACTTCACTTTTCGTTTAATGTGATGTTTCCTGTAATGATAACACTTCACTTTTCGTTTAATGTGATGTTTCCTGTAATGATAACACTTCACTTTTCCTTTAATGTGATGTTTCCTGTAATGATAACACTTCACTTTTCCTTTAATGTGATGTATCCTGTAATGATAACACTTCACTTTTCGTTTAATGTGATGTTTCCTGTAATGATAACACTTCACTTTTCGTTTAATGTGATGTTTCCTGTAATGATAACACTTCACTTTTCGTTTAATGTGATGTTTCCTGTAATGATAACACTTCACTTTTCCTTTAATGTGATGTTTCCTGTAATGATAACACTTCACTTTTCGTTTAATGTGATGTTTCCTGTAAT
Organism: Ceriagrion tenellum; assembly: GCA_963169105.1. Taxonomy (NCBI): domain Eukaryota; kingdom Metazoa; phylum Arthropoda; class Insecta; order Odonata; family Coenagrionidae; genus Ceriagrion; species Ceriagrion tenellum. The sequence goes on along the minus strand of OY720642.1, from coordinate 123,752,548 downwards.
GATAACACTTCACTTTTCCTTTAATGTGATGTATCCTGTAATGATAACACTTCACTTTTCCTTTAATGTGATGTATCCTGTAATGATAACACTTCACTTTTCGTTTAATGTGATGTTTCCTGTAATGATAACACTTCACTTTTCGTTTAATGTGATGTTTCCTGTAATGATAACACTTCACTTTTCGTTTAATGTGATGTTTCCTGTAATGATAACACTTCACTTTTCCTTTAATGTGATGTTTCCTGTAATGATAACACTTCACTTTTCCTTTAATGTGATGTTTCCTGTAATGATAACACTTCACTTTTCGTTTAATGTGATGTTTCCTGTAATGATAACACTTCACTTTTCGTTTAATGTGATGTTTCCTGTAATGATAACACTTCACTTTTCGTTTAATGTGATGTTTCCTGTAATGATAACACTTCACTTTTCCTTTAATGTGATGTTTCCTGTAATGATAACACTTCACTTTTCCTTTAATGTGATGTTTCCTGTAATGATAACACTTCACTTTTCCTTTAATGTGATGTTTCCTGTAATGATAACACTTCACTTTTCCTTTAATGTGATGTATCCTGTAATGATAACACTTCACTTTTCCTTTAATGTGATGTTTCCTGTAATGATAACACTTCACTTTTCCTTTAATGTGATGTTTCCTGTAATGATAACACTTCACTTTTCCTTTAATGTGATGTATCCTGTAATGATAACACTTCACTTTTCGTTTAATGTGATGTTTCCTGTAATGATAACACTTCACTTTTCGTTTAATGTGATGTTTCCTGTAATGATAACACTTCACTTTTCGTTTAATGTGATGTTTCCTGTAATGATAACACTTCACTTTTCCTTTAATGTGATGTTTCCTGTAATGATAACACTTCACTTTTCCTTTAATGTGATGTTTCCTGTAATGATAACACTTCACTTTTCCTTTAATGTGATGTATCCTGTAATGATAACACTTCACTTTTCCTTTAATGTGATGTATCCTGTAATGATAACACTTCACTTTTCGTTTAATGTGATGTTTCCTGTAATGATAACACTTCACTTTTCGTTTAATGTGATGTTTCCTGTAATGATAACACTTCACTTTTCGTTTAATGTGATGTTTCCTGTAATGATAACACTTCACTTTTCCTTTAATGTGATGTATCCTGTAATGATAACACTTCACTTTTCGTTTAATGTGATGTTTCCTGTAATGATAACACTTCACTTTTCCTTTAATGTGATGTATCCTGTAATGATAACACTTCACTTTTCGTTTAATGTGATGTTTCCTGTAATGATAACACTTCACTTTTCGTTTAATGTGATGTTTCCTGTAATGATAACACTTCACTTTTCGTTTAATGTGATGTTTCCTGTAATGATAACACTTCACTTTTCCTTTAATGTGATGTTTCCTGTAATGATAACACTTCACTTTTCCTTTAATGTGATGTTTCCTGTAATGATAACACTTCACTTTTCCTTTAATGTGATGTTTCCTGTAATGATAAAACTTCACTTTTCCTTTAATGTGATGTATCCTGTAATGATAACACTTCACTTTTCCTTTAATGTGATGTTTCCTGTAATGATAACACTTCACTTTTCCTTTAATGTGATGTTTCCTGTAATGATAACACTTCACTTTTCCTTTAATGTGATGTTTCCTGTAATGATAACACTTCACTTTTCCTTTAATGTGATGTTTCCTGTAATGATAAAACTTCACTTTTCCTTTAATGTGATGTATCCTGTAATGATAACACTTCACTTTTCCTTTAATGTGATGTTTCCTGTAATGATAACACTTCACTTTTCCTTTAATGTGATGTTTCCTGTAATGATAACACTTCACTTTTCCTTTAATGTGATGTATCCTGTAATGATAACACTTCACTTTTCGTTTAATGTGATGTTTCCTGTAATGATAACACTTCACTTTTCGTTTAATGTGATGTTTCCTGTAATGATAACACTTCACTTTTCGTTTAATGTGATGTTTCCTGTAATGATAACACTTCACTTTTCCTTTAATGTGATGTTTCCTGTAATGATAACACTTCACTTTTCCTTTAATGTGATGTTTCCTGTAATGATAACACTTCACTTTTCCTTTAATGTGATGTTTCCTGTAATGATAACACTTCACTTTTCCTTTAATGTGATGTATCCTGTAATGATAACACTTCACTTTTCGTTTAATGTGATGTTTCCTGTAATGATAACACTTCACTTTTCGTTTAATGTGATGTTTCCTGTAATGATAACACTTCACTTTTCGTTTAATGTGATGTTTCCTGTAATGATAACACTTCACTTTTCCTTTAATGTGATGTATCCTGTAATGATAACACTTCACTTTTCCTTTAATGTGATGTATCCTGTAATGATAACACTTCACTTTTCGTTTAATGTGATGTTTCCTGTAATGATAACACTTCACTTTTCCTTTAATGTGATGTATCCTGTAATGATAACACTTCACTTTTCGTTTAATGTGATGTTTCCTGTAATGATAACACTTCACTTTTCGTTTAATGTGATGTTTCCTGTAATGATAACACTTCACTTTTCGTTTAATGTGATGTTTCCTGTAATGATAACACTTCACTTTTCCTTTAATGTGATGTTTCCTGTAATGATAACACTTCACTTTTCCTTTAATGTGATGTTTCCTGTAATGATAAAACTTCACTTTTCCTTTAATGTGATGTATCCTGTAATGATAACACTTCACTTTTCCTTTAATGTGATGTTTCCTGTAATGATAACACTTCACTTTTCCTTTAATGTGATGTTTCCTGTAATGATAACACTTCACTTTTCCTTTAATGTGATGTATCCTGTAATGATAACACTTCACTTTTCGTTTAATGTGATGTTTCCTGTAATGATAACACTTCACTTTTCGTTTAATGTGATGTTTCCTGTAATGATAACACTTCACTTTTCGTTTAATGTGATGTTTCCTGTAATGATAACACTTCACTTTTCCTTTAATGTGATGTTTCCTGTAATGATAACACTTCACTTTTCCTTTAATGTGATGTATCCTGTAATGATAACACTTCACTTTTCGTTTAATGTGATGTTTCCTGTAATGATAACACTTCACTTTTCGTTTAATGTGATGTTTCCTGTAATGATAACACTTCACTTTTCGTTTAATGTGATGTTTCCTGTAATGATAACACTTCACTTTTCGTTTAATGTGATGTTTCCTGTAATGATAACACTTCACTTTTCGTTTAATGTGATGTTTCCTGTAATGATAACACTTCACTTTTCGTTTAATGTGATGTTTCCTGTAATGATAACACTTCACTTTTCCTTTAATGTGATGTATCCTGTAATGATAACACTTCACTTTTCGTTTAATGTGATGTTTCCTGTAATGATAACACTTCACTTTTCGTTTAATGTGATGTTTCCTGTAATGATAACACTTCACTTTTCGTTTAATGTGATGTTTCCTGTAATGATAACACTTCACTTTTCCTTTAATGTGATGTTTCCTGTAATGATAACACTTCACTTTTCCTTTAATGTGATGTTTCCTGTAATGATAACACTTCACTTTTCCTTTAATGTGATGTATCCTGTAATGATAACACTTCACTTTTCGTTTAATGTGATGTTTCCTGTAATGATAACACTTCACTTTTCGTTTAATGTGATGTTTCCTGTAATGATAACACTTCACTTTTCGTTTAATGTGATGTTTCCTGTAATGATAACACTTCACTTTTCCTTTAATGTGATGTTTCCTGTAATGATAACACTTCACTTTTCCTTTAATGTGATGTATCCTGTAATGATAACACTTCACTTTTCGTTTAATGTGATGTTTCCTGTAATGATAACACTTCACTTTTCCTTTAATGTGATGTTTCCTGTAATGATAACACTTCACTTTTCCTTTAATGTGATGTTTCCTGTAATGATAACACTTCACTTTTCCTTTAATGTGATGTTTCCTGTAATGATAACACTTCACTTTTCCTTTAATGTGATGTTTCCTGTAATGATAACACTTCACTTTTCCTTTAATGTGATGTTTCCTGTAATGATAACACTTCACTTTTCCTTTAATGTGATGTATCCTGTAATGATAACACTTCACTTTTCGTTTAATGTGATGTTTCCTGTAATGATAACACTTCACTTTTCGTTTAATGTGATGTTTCCTGTAATGATAACACTTCACTTTTCGTTTAATGTGATGTTTCCTGTAATGATAACACTTCACTTTTCCTTTAATGTGATGTTTCCTGTAATGATAACACTTCACTTTTCCTTTAATGTGATGTTTCCTGTAATGATAACACTTCACTTTTCCTTTAATGTGATGTTTCCTGTAATGATAACACTTCACTTTTCCTTTAATGTGATGTATCCTGTAATGATAACACTTCACTTTTCGTTTAATGTGATGTTTCCTGTAATGATAACACTTCACTTTTCGTTTAATGTGATGTTTCCTGTAATGATAACACTTCACTTTTCGTTTAATGTGATGTTTCCTGTAATGATAACACTTCACTTTTCCTTTAATTTTTACCTATTTACCTTTTACAGTTGTACTTTTCCTGGACGAGAACGAATATTGTGTTTTGGCACAGTTAATTTCAAATCCAACTTTTTCTGCCTCCATCTCTAATCCCTCCAGTCCTTCCTCGAGATCCTCGAGTCCTCTTGATACGTATTGACATCATCGGGGTAAGCAAGGTTTTGTGATGTACGGTTGAACAATGTTCCACCTGGGTTGTTGGCTTCTGTTTTTCTCACATCCTTCTCCAGGACCACATGGAATAGCACGGATGATAGCTCATCACCTTGTCGTGAGCTCTGATTAACTTCGAATTCACTGACGAGGCTTCCATTTTGACCTTACTGTATGTAATCTTTGGGATCATTTTTATCAATATGATTAATTTGAATGAGAATTCCATGGACACCATAGTTTGGTACAGCTTATTTCTCTTAACACTATTGTACGCTTGTCGATAATCCACAAATAATTGGTACACACGCGTATTATATTCATAAAAACTTTTCCATTGTCTGTCTAACTGTAAAGATATGGTACGCTGTTGATCTACCCTGTCTAAAGCCACATTGTTAGTCCCCAAAAATCAAATTCACCAATGGGTTAAGCCCCTTAACCACGATTTTGCTCAAGATTTTATAGACTACAATTAAGAGAGCTTTGCCACGGTAATTTTCACCGCTGGCTTTATCCTTCTTATGAATTGGGCAAATAATAACCAGACTCCAACCTTGGGTATCTTCTCTTATTCCCATATTCCACTGTCAGTTGGTGAATGAGAAGAGAAAGCTGTTACCCTCCAAATTTAATCACCTCAGCTGAAATATTATCACTTCCTGGTGCTTCATTATTTTTCAGGGATTTTTATCACTTCCTCCACCCCCCCAAAAGATGGGATCGGCACCGGGACTGTGTCTGCTTGTGGACCTTGCTACTCTTGTCCACATTCCTCTCCAGCTAGTTCTGGCATCTTTGCAGTGTCATTCAAGAGTGCATTAAAATATTCCGCCCATCGTTCTAAGATTTGTTCCTTTCCACCGATCATATTCCCTTCCTTATTTCATTGATTTCTTTCCATGTCCCTACTGTAAACACCAGACACACTTACATCTTCCCATTGCCTTGTTCAGCTAGAAACTTCACTTTTAATTCACCTTTACCTAGGACAATGCGTAATATTAATTATAAATGCAATAGCATAGACCTGTATCACTTTAAACCAGAAAAATTGAAAAGGAAATTGTCTCTATACGTCTGCATTCCTTAAAATGATTTCGGATCGGCCTCACTGGTCCAGTATAAATGATAACGTTGTACTGATTGTATTCAGAATCTGATGTTGTACAATTGTCTTAGTATTTCCATACTTTGTATTTTGTAAAAGGGTAATATGCCCGTAAAAATAAATATTATATTATATTACCTCTGCAAAATATTGACCGTGGTTGAAACACTGTTCTCAATTCCTGTATTTAGCCACGACGGAATTTTTTGTAAATTTGATGGATTTGTACAAAATAAAAGTACGTGAGATAGTTTGAGCGAAATATCATTTTACCAATAAATCAATGAACTTGATCTCATTTTAAAGAAAATTATATCACCCTCCCATTTACATCACAAATTAAACCCCTTACTCCAATACTTTCCGGGACATTTGCATAAAATACCAGCTCTTTTACATGGAAAATGGTTCGTGTATGCACTCCAGAGAGAACTTCTATTAAAAATTAGGCATTTCCTTCACTTAGATCTCGTCAAAAAATCTACAGTGTGTCGTTTTTGTGTTTTCTCAACTAATTTTCAAATTAATCATATTGTCACAGCAGTAAATTCTTCGGGATCACAATAAACCTTCCGCTTTTATGGAGTTTCAAACATACCGCGTGAAAAAATGAGTCAAGTTAAAGACTTATTTAGATATTTTCATTTTATTACTTACAATATCTGTCATGTCAAACCATTTCATTGCACCTATAATAATGCAATATTTAATACGCGCGTCTCACAGCTGGTGAATTAAAACGTATAATTCGAATATGGTCTCTGTTATGACTTGGGAACTATCTCGCTCGGACTACCTTAAAAGCATAAGCTTTTCATCGCAGATTAACTTAAGTTTCACGATTGGCATGTTTGACGACTTTACTGAAAATCAACAAATTGACAAAATCCCGAGAGCCATTATCGACGTTCTTTCATTTTTTCTATCTTTTGTGGTACACAGAACATCAATTTGCTTCTGATATTTTCGACGGTCTACCTAATGCGAATGGACTGTAAAGAATGGTAAGCAAGATCACGGTTTTTATTCGAAGTGATTGGCGTACTAGCGTTAATAGAAAACTCCCAATGTTTCAGAGACGGTAACTTCATATATCTGCAGCGGAACCACCTCGTTTGAAACCTTATCTACCCATGAATTCTTTCAATTCCCGCGATGTGGCTTTATCCCCCACGTAAGTTGTCGACGCACAAGCGCTCGAATGGAAGGCTCTCGTAATTATAGCGGGCCATCGCGTAGTGTGCGTGTTTTGGCGGAAATCATCACCGAACTCCTGCCACACGCCCTTAAGGTGGCTGTCCGTGTTCTTCGTAGATGAACCAGCGACCTCGTCCCTTCCCTCTCCGCGCTGAAACGTAAGTTGGCAGGTTTGCCCCGCCCCCCTTGCCCCCACTCCCCCTTCCACCCCCCGACTCCCGGCTTGCCAGCGCGGAAGACCACAAATTTAATATTCTCCCCTCTGAGAGCCGCAAGGGCTATTCTTTCCGAGCGTCCATTAATATCCCACAATCCCTCACTCCCTCCGACGTGTAGGGAAGGAGGGGAAAGGAGTATTTCATCCCCAACACACACTCAAACACACACACACAGACACTATGGATCACATCCCAACACTGAAAAACCACCCCTCCTCCCCATCCCGCTTCGCTTTACTTCCCCACCTGCTCCGCGTCAGCCGTCCAACATCTCCTTCATCCCCTTCTTTCCTTTCTTCCCCCATTCCCTCTCCCAAGGGGGTGAAAAGGGGGGGTGACAAGACCTACCTCCTCCCCCTTTCGCGGAATCCCCCAAGTGGGGCGGAAGAGATGGGGGGGGGGTCAGCGGCGGTGGAGGCATCTCGCGGAGATGAATCACGTAGAGTGAGAAAGGAGAGGTCCCCGACACCGTATTTATGGCTCTCTGCGATTATGAGCGCCCGAAAGATTCCCATCTCTCTCTCTCTCTCTCTCTCCGACCCTTCCCTTTTTATATTTTTTATTATTATTATTATCAGGGTTCGCAATTACTCAAAAATCCTGCGCACAAATTCAGGTCGAATTAGAATATTTCTCTTTCTCGGAAAAGAAATGAGGTGGAGGGCATTGCCGGGGTGTTTCGCTTTTTTTGTGTGCATTAAAGGACTCCTCGTTTGATTTCTCTCTCGAGCGGCAAGGTGGAGCGAAGACCCAGGGCACGAAAGGGGGCGGGGGAAGGAGGGAGGCCTAGGGAGTAGTGAGGGGATTTGGAGTGTGGCGAGGGATGGAGAGGGGCGAGCAGGGGGTGGCTAGACCGTCCGGAAGATATCGCGAAGATAGCGTTTGGATCCAAGCGTAGAGCCCCGAACCCGAATATTTCATCGCCCGTTTTTGTTAAGGTGGTTGGAGTGAGATTTTTCCCATGTCGAAATAAGAACCCGCATTCGGATTTCCTTTTTCTTTTAAATCACAGCCACTGTGAAAGGCATAAGAGTAATTTTTTTAATATTCAAGGCACCAAAATATCGTTTTAATACACCAAATTTCCATCCTCAATAATTTACTTAAAATACCATGTCTCTTCTTCTCATGCTCAATTTCTGAGAAGATTTCTGCGTTAGAGATTAACCTTTATTAAATAAGGCGTCTCCGGAGCGCATATCCGAACCATTTCCCAACAATAATTAGCGTGACGTGCATATATGTATCGCTCATATGTCAGTCTTCAACATCTCACGAGTGGTATGAATTCAAAAGTAGCTCTTAAATGCTTCTTGTTCGACTTAATTTGAAATTATTTAAATGATCTTCAATCGATGTAACAACTTGGTACAAGACGATTTGGACGATAATAGGTCTTTTCACGCTGCTCTTTATGGATATCATACGTTTGTTGTCCAATACAGTATTACTATTCAGCCTCTTCTATCTCTAATAAAATTACCAATAGTTTACTCAGTACCCGGCAGGTGTTAGGTTGAAGCCCCGTTATTATTATAACGGGAAATGAAAATTCAACCAATCGACTGCGAGTGCCATATTGTCGACGCAATGTTCTTGTAATCATGTTCACGTATACGTGATCGAAACACTTTTTACAGAAAACTTTTTACAGAAAAGGTCAGGAGTTTTGATGGATCGAATGATTTCTTTGTAACGCCATCATTTCCAGGGACAATGGCAATGATAAGAACCCCTTTCCCTATCATTTTACCATATCATTTTTTCCCTCCCTCACCAAATTAAAAAAATAGAAAAAACAATTAGAAATGATCAGGGAACATGGCAGTAAACAGTCAATATTGCACCACATGAGGTATAATTCAATGACGATTTTAAAAAGTCATGTAACTCAACCTCGCAATACAACACAGATGTGCATGTGGCAGGAGAAAATGATCGCTCATGCTAAAATTCATTTATTTTAATCGCCATAAAAGGTGTACTTCACGTGATCTCCGGTTTAAAAAATGAAAACTGGTCGTGATATAATCTGAAGGTCACCAGTTGGAATATAACCTCAGGAATCGATATTATGCTCTTCTGCTACCGGACTAATTGTCTTGACAACAGGAAGTGACGTAACCTCGGCGGTTACAGAATCAAAAACACAGTCTCCCAAATATAATGAAGAATCTCCTATGCAGATTCTTAATTATACTCGGGAGACTTCGAATATGAAGGAACTATAAGACTATGCACATATAAAGTAAATAGTATTCCAACCCATTGCATAGAGAAAATTTTCCGCATTTGAATTAGTTCAATGCATTTCATTTGCAATTCCTCACTCTATTTTCTAATAACTGTGCCATAACAGTGCCATTTTTTTAGTAAAAGCTTTACAATTGTACTGGACGAAAAAGCGCGAGCTTAGCAGGCGACAGAAATCCTACTTACGCCACCGTTGGCTATTCCAGCTTAATTTAACAAAATGGTGATTGTAAATAGCATTAAAAGCAACACGAAGAACAAGTTAAATTTCGTTAGAAGTCCAGGCTTTAATTTCGAGCACTGTCTCCAAAAATGGCCTCTCTTTCATAAGCAGCTCCACAGGCTGTCAAGGGTACCCAAAAAAGTTTGCACTACTAATTCACTCAGCTATACGATTCGTCATTCACCTTGGGGACCATTCCTCGCCACTCATGTTCCAACCCAACGGTTTTAACTTGGATATTTACGCCATTTAATATCGCGGACTTTTAGTCATTTAGCAATGCATAAGGAAGGAATTCATTTCAAAGATTCAAATCTGAAATAATGGAAAACGGGAACATCCTTTCATGTAAAAAATACCATTTAGGGTGTAATATTTATCATGCTCTTATCACAAGAAATAGCATTCTGAAGTAGGAATGCGTCTCATTAGAGCATTCAGATAACTAGACTTACGTTAATGACTCCGTTGTAAATGTAGTTCACCATCTTATAAGTTAAAGATATTAAATCGGTAGGAAAAGTAGATTATATATATATATATATATATATATATATATATATATATATATATATATATATATATATATATATATATATTTTGACCAATGTGCAATTTTATCAGAATGTCGAAATGAAACGTACCGCCGTGAGGCTAACTTCACGGTGCGTTCGACGTCGCATATACCTGCTCCAACGTCACCGATCGCTATTCACTGCAGTCAACACTAAGAAGTATGACATTGTCGTTTTCCAATGGTACTTCTCGCAGCAATTTCTCTATTTCTATAGCAATGGCTATCACGCAACGCTGTCCAGTTAGGCTTCTTTTGTGCTCATTCTGTTGGCATAACCAGCAACTCTACCTCAATACTTGAAATTCACTTTATATTTTACACGTCGACGTTTTAAGAGTAACACTACGCTTTACTGAGCGGTTCTCAAAACGGATCAGTCCACAAACAAGACCAACTATCAAAGAAATAGTCCCTTAATGGTTTCCGGCATAACTTTTAGGAAGTTCAATTTCGATAGCAAAAAGACCACTTTGTTTTACTCCATCAATTTATATGGAGGCACGACTAGTCTCCAAATATCGGTGTAATCATCAGGTACCAAAACGATATCCGAAACACCAGAGTATAAGTTGTTGCTGAAGTCGTACCGTAATATAAATTATACAAGTTCCTTGGTAACTTTGTGGTATTCCATTTTTTCAGAGGATTTTATGGTTACATTTACAAAACCACATACTTAAAAACACACACTTAAAAGAAAAAGTGTGTAATATAAATTGATGGAGTAAAACATAGTTTTATTTCATTAGTGAGGTGAAAGACCTTTACTGATAGAAATGGTAGATTTAGAACCCCTAGATGCGATAAAACGCACCATTAACAGCACATTTCAAAGCAGAGGAACTCCTAGAATCCATTCCACGCAAATTTGAGAGAAAGGGTTCGGCAACACGCGCTGCCATTAATTCTCTTGAAAATTTAAAACCCTTAGGAAAAAAACCGGTGCGGATGGATGAGTCTTAGGTTGAAATAGTGAGAATTACAAATGACCGCGTCCGCTTCTGACCTCAAGGGGAGGTCGGGAGAACACGAGCAGGTGCGATGCCAGGGCCTTCCTTCGTAAACGCCCCCCCGAGGTTTAGGTTGGACCGGCGGGACGTGAAAAAAAAATATCTACGGCGTCGTCGGCCACATATCTGTTTCGACTTTTTTTGTGGTTACACCGTGGGAGCCATTTTTTCCCTGCGCTTCCGCCTTCGCATAGAGGTAGTTCACAGTGCGTGGCATTTGTATCTTTTTCGTGTCAAAACCCAATAACTCTCATTACAAATGAGATGGGGAGATGGCCCGAAAAGCATCACGAGGATGATATGATGTAGAATCTCGGGAAAATAAAGTGGCAAACTATGATATTTTAGAGCTTGAGAATGAAGGCAGAACATAGGAATTCGGAAATAAGTGGTTTTCGCAAAATATGAACTAATTTTTTCCCGGCGAGTGATACAAGTAAATTCATCTCGGGTTACACGCTGGGTCAACTGTTTCATATTAGCCATGGTTTCGGCAAGGAGAATGTTGCCAACAACCGACCAAACAGCAGTTGCCTGATCTCTCTTCACAGGGTATATAAACCGGTCCAGCTGAGTATATAAGGCGACCAACTTTGTGCAATTTTTACATGCCCGTTGAAGGTGAGTGAGACACTTGCCGAAACGTTTACAAATATGGAAACGTTGACCCGGTGTGAAACCCGGGGCAAATATACTTAGTATATGTAAGTTTTTAAATATCAAGAATAAGGATACATATTTTTCTTAGTAGCACTGAAAATACCGGCATATCCAACACTTGATCATATAAAAAACTTCTAGATGATTCTTCTTCGTGACCTCTTTTTTTAATATGAAGTTATTTTTCTGGAGATTGTACGTTATAATTCATGTATAAACTTTTACTCTTTCGCCAAGGTTTCGCATCCTTATTTATGCCTTTTGAAGGAACTCTCTATGAGCCCTGATGAAACATAAATAAAGATACAAAACGTTGGCGAAAGAGTAAAAGTGTAGGTATACATGAATTATGACCTACAATCTCCGTAAAAATAATTTAATATAAAAAATTTCAATATTTCCCAGTGACAGACATGTGAAGTTCAAATACTCTTTTTCCATGAAAACGCAACAGGACAAAGCGATAACTCGAAAGTTAAAACGTTACAAACAAAAAAATCCAATTAAAAAATCAAAACTATTTGCAACTACAACATAATGCTAGACATAATGTAAGTATCTCTTGCTCATGCACAATAAATCACAGCAGAAAAATATATATAACCTTGAATTCTTTCGCTCAGTTACAAACACAATGCAGAGGTTGAGGATTTCCTCACACCAGCATTTACGGCAACACGGCCCTGATGACTTGAACGATAAGTCCGCCTCAATTATTCGAATACGATAGCTGGCAAGGATATATTTTCTTGCTTAGTTTCTTAGTGGCAAACCAAAAACTGTAACCAAGGCCTTTAGCATTGGTTCAATAAAAAATGGCCAGGATAATAAGTAAAATCCTGTAATATTTGAACGTGGTTTAGTAACAACGACCGAGAACGGCTGAAAAAGAGATCATTGTCTTGATGAATTTCCTATCCATCATTTTGTGAATATAACAGGATAGGTATAAGAAACTTGCGGAAGAAAGATTTTAACAAGATAAGTAGGCAGAAGAAATCGTTGTGAAATATAAGGACGAATTTTATAAATAATATTCCGTTAAAAAACATTATCCCACTTGAGCGCAATATTCTTTTATGAAATTATTTTTTTTTCGTCAACAAATCTCATCTCTTTAATAATAACGGCTTCATTAGGGCGTTAAATATTTCTTTTAGCTTAGGCGCATAGATTGTACGTTTTATTTTTATCAGTTATTCCTAGGGTTATAACGAATTTGATTACCGAAAATTCTTCATACAAAAGTTGTAAGAAAAACAAAGAATTGGCATATTAAATCGATGATAATGCTTAATATAGATACTATATGCTTAACACACATGAGTTGTAACAATTAGTTCCAGGTGAAAAATGTACATAAAAAACCAACGTGGTAAAGCTTACCGAAACGCCTCCACAGCGCTGAACATTCGAAACATCTCAAAGGGCCGTAGTCAAGCGATGGTGAAGCTTCAGACCCCTAGATCTCATCACAAATGACTCAACTCTCTCTCCGCCTATGTCTATGTCTATGTCCGCGAGGTGCCTATGATTCTGTAAAGTCAACAACGAGAAAGTGAACATTTACAGAGAGCAACCAAAAGGTAAGGGATCGAAAGAAAACATCACAGGGTGAAAACACGTCTTCACAAGAAGATTGTTTTCTTCGTCGATTCCGCGAGTTTTGTTGAATTATTCTGAACAATTGTACTAATTTCAAAGTGTTAAGAGAAGACTAGAAAAAAGTCTTTGTGAAGATAAAAGAATATCATTGCATAGTCAATTTATCCAAATTCGCGTAAATTACGTAGTGTATTAAATTCTTCTGGAATACTTATTGAAGAGTTTCATAATTTAAAACCTATTTTTATGAACCAACAAAGTCACTTAGTCAAAAAGCTATGTTTACCAGTTAGTAAAAAAAGTTATAATCACAAAACAGCGTAACCAGCGGCGATAAAAGACGAAAGAATGAGAGATAAATTCATAGATCTAATTCCAATGAACCTTTCAAAGTTTCGAAGTTTCAAAGGGAGTGTTAAATAAATAAATTACCTAAAACTTCTATGAGGATACCGGTATTGCCTTGGTGGAATCACCTGAAAGTACACATAAAAGCAATAATCCACAGGGAAAAAATCAATCAATTCATGATTTTTTACTCTGTGGATTCACGCACTAAAAGCATATTTTGTTTCACTTATACAAGGCTAGAAATAGCCGCTTTTAATTGGGCGCGTATGTTTATGGCGGTTTAAAAGCAACAATCATGGTATTTGAAAGGAACTGTGTGCTTGAACAAGGCGTTCAATAAACTGACTGTCACACCTCAACGGTGTCAGGTGGTTCAGCTCACGCCGCCGGATTACAACTTCCACCCTGGTTTGCTTTCAGCCCTGGCAAGCTCTCGCTTATACCCGGGGCAGGGAAGAGGTGGGATGAAAGAATGGGAAGGGAAGGTTAGCAAAATCACAGCCCCTTCGAGGCCGACACCAATGAGGCGGATTGAGGTCAAAAGGACCTCAAGGGCCTCCGCCTCCCCGAAGTGCTCGTATTAGTTTGGTTACCCCAAACCACTGAGACGAGTGACCGTCGGTCTCGCTTTCGCGAAAGACCTACCGCACCTCTTTGTGAACCGAGAGAGCCCGTTACCCAATTCTTTGGGATTAGGTATCTCTCTGACTCACTTTACGGGTTGACGCCGTGCGGTCTGCCGAAGTACGTCCTCGAGTCGGGGATCACCGGACCGATGGAGGGTCAATTCGGACCAATTCTGGTCGAAGCGGGAGTACATCCCTCCTCTCAGTAGTTCTCGCCAACCCCTCCTCAACGGTGTCAGCGGCATTTCGGCTGTCGTTAATGTCGTCAAAGTTGTGATTAACTACTTTCTTAGACCCATATGTGCACGTCGGTTAGAATCGTAGCCTCTTTGAGTAAGGTCAGCGACATATCAATTCACTGGAATAAATATTCACGGCAAATCACCACATTTATGCTTAATATCATGAAGTTACGAAAGCAAATACTGTACCCCTTTCATTTCATTCGGCTGGAGTGGGGGCATAGAGGGTGGAATGGGTCTTTTCAGCTTGATGAAGGAGAGGAAAAGAAGTTGGATATTTGTTTTTAGATTTTCGCAGCAATTAGATGCACTAGTATCAACCATTTTCGGGTATACTGCTACGTGATGAACTTCAATGGCTCAACGTTACGTTCCTCCTGCTGGGAACGTCGTCTGACGTTCCCAGACTGACGACGATCCCAGCAGGAGGAACAAAACATTGAGCCGTTTAAGTTCATCACGCAGCAGTATTCCCGAAAATGGTTGATACTAAGTTGGATATTGTTTTATAGATATTTGATGAACGCTCTGCGCCGATCTATCAGCAATATAGTATATCAAAGGTGTCGATTCCTCAAAAAAACGTCTAAAAACTGACGAGGCGTTAGTACATGATACGTCTCTACTTAAGGATCTTAGTTGTCTCCTAAGGGGTTGAACATTAAAAGATAGTTTTGAGAAGGACTAGTTCATATAGTTTGGAGAAGGACTAGTTCATAGGTGGTATTTATGAGGAAATAAATACTACGAGAAAAGTTATTGAGTACCACTAAGTGTGATGCTGAGAAAACTATGAAATTGTTTGCATATATTATTCATTGCTATCTATTCTGGTTCCTGATGTTAGGTGCCTATTTTCAGGAGACAAAACTTAGTGCCAAAGAAGAACCACAAGATGATATTATAAATAAGAGCACGGATGGTGAAAAGCGGCCAAAATCTCGACGCAAACAAGCAAACAAAGAGACAACGGGTCAATCAGGTAGTGGATACAGATGAATGCACGTTTTGTGGTAATGAAAAAAAAAGTTAACTAGTGCGTTTGAGGTGAAAAGAGAGATCATTTTGCGAGTACGTGTACGTTAAAAAGGAAATTTTTAGAATACTTTTGCCATATGTGATCTCTTTCGAAGGATCGCTAATCGCCCGAAGGAGTTATTGATCACAAGATAAATAAGCTTTCAAAAGCGTTTCCTTTCATCAGATTTCCATTTGATGCATTTTTCTCAACTTATGTCCACCGCGGAATTTCGGACTCATGCTCTTATGAGGGTTATTCCGTATACTTTGCAAACGTGTATTTATTGTTACAAATAAAAAACGAAAAAACCGCATATTATCGATTTAATTTTTTGGTAAGGTAATAATACTTCCACACGTAGCCTTATGGCACCTGACATATATTTCGATATAATTCGATGAAATATGAACAGATTTTCTCCATAAAATGAAAAAATACGTTCCAAATTATTAAAATGATTCCTCATAAACAATAAGGTGATATACCGAATAAAAAATACTAATAATCATACGATCTTCCCTTAAATTTTGGATTCCGCGCCGTAAAGCCCGAGTCACAGGAAAGTTTTAACTGAGATGAAATTTTGAAAATATAATTCGTGCATGAATGATGTAACAATATGGATCCTCCGTCATGTTTTATATCTTCTTTACCCTTCACCCTAAAAGTAATAAAAGGCAATATGGTTCAGGCGGAGAGAATTAACTATTCGTTTCACATTCTATTTGACGACACCAAAGTCTTTAGGATGCAAGTTAAATAACAACGCTCATTCAAGCAAAAAGAGATTATTTTCGCTGAAAACAGGGTTCATGTAACAAACGCTTTTTCTGTCATAAATTTAGGTGCGCTAATTCATGTGATAGGCACAAATCGCACGTGCTACCGTGTGCACTAAATGGCCTTTCTTATCAATTGCGTTCTGTTAACGAGTTCAGGGTGAATACTTTGCATTAAAACTTTTATGCACTTGTCAGACTTTGTTTAACACGCCAGTATAGCAATCGCACTGTTTTTATACATATTTTAATATCTTGACAGTCGCGTGCTAAATTTTACCGTATCATTCGATGCTCTACTCTTCCCCTAATCATTTCAGACACGTTTCTTTTCCGGAGACGTTTTCGCAGTCATTATCTTCTAGTTTGCCTTTGACTCCTCCGAGAAGCAAACGCCAACGTTTCTTTCCCCTCCTTCCATCTTTTCCACCGCTTCAACTCCATCCCATATCTCCCCACCATCCCAGCTTCGACAGAACTACAAATAATGAAACATTGTGACGCGTAATCCTCAATTTCGGGACATGAGAGCACTCTCACATTTAAGGTAGACGGAGCGAGATAGTTCCCTTATCATAATAGAGACCATATTCGAATAATACGTTTCACCAGCTGTGGGACACATCAATTAAATATTGCACTATTAATGGTGCAGTAATATAGTTTTATATGACAGAAATTGTAAGTTATTAAATGAAAATATCTAAGTAAGTCTTTAGCTTGAGTCATTTTTTTTTTCGCGCGGTGCGTTTGAAACTCCTTCAAAACGGAAGGTTTTTTGTGATACCTAAGAACCGACTGCGGTGATAAAATGATTAATTTTCAAAAATAGTTGATAAAACATACAAACTGTTAGTTTTTTGACATGTAAGTTTTAGAAATACCTCGTTTTGTAAATAATGTCTCTCTGGAGTGCATACACGTACCATTTCCCATGTAAAAGGACTGGTATTTTCTGGCAAATCTGGAAAGTAATGCGATAAGGGGTAGAATTTTGGAGTCATTGGATAGGTATAATATTTCTCTTTAAAATGAGACCAAACTTATTGATGTCTAAGTAATTTGATTTTTCGCTCAAACTACCTTAAGAAAATCTGTACACACAATACGTGGATTGGATGAGTGCCTTCATTTTTCATATTATCGGAGGATTTTTTTCACCGCCTTTCTATGAGGGCCAAAGTACCTCTTCCATAAGTTCCTAACAAAAACTAATTTCTCAGGAATATGTACTTGAGCCGATACAGATGTACGATACTATCCTACACTTAGAACGACGGTATTTCATAAATCACATTTGGTGTCGGCTACATAATTATGGAACTCTTTAGCTTTGCACTTAAGAAAAACTCTCATCCCCTTCATAATTTATTGATGAAGGAATAACTCCTGATGATGACATAAACATGACACTCACCCGCGAATCTTTTTTTTTGTGAGTTTATTTTTGAATGTGAATTGTTCTCGTTATGAATGTGTAAAGTATACATGGTATGTTTGTTTATTTATTCCATTCACTTGATTGCTTTCCTTCTCATTTAAACATATCATCGATAAAGTCAATTTTATATTGTTAATTGTTTCATTTTATCGATAGTTCTCTTTCCTTTTTTATGTATTATTGTTCTTGCTGATAAATGTTCCAGAATAATAAATTTAATTCATTCGTTGAAACATTTAAAAACTTCTTACGAAGCAAACAAATATCTGAACAGTTAACCCAACCACTGTGTTCAACTGGTACTCTTACTATTGACGGACACTAAAATTTCATTGGCACTTTCTTTTTCAGGTGGGTACCTAAGGTGACCTGATTTTCTATTTGTCGTATCCACAAAAAGTGGGATCGGTTTGCAAACGGAATACATCTCAAATAATATTCTGAGAGAAACACTTGTTCAAATGAAACAAATGCTTCCGTAGACTGTTTCTCTTTTCGGGATTGATTCCGCGATGTATGTTTTGTGAAAAAAATATTTCGCTGGTCCTCCTGCCAGCTTTATCAGGTTAACTGAACAATGTGATTCTGTGTGTAACTGAACTAACTGTGAGTAACTATGTGATACTATGTGTTACTGAAATATGTGATTCGCATCCTTTATGGTTGGTATGCAGAATGAAGACTACAAATTCATCGGCAAAAAATAGTAAAAAAACCAAAGTAATTTTTATGTTAATTAGAATTTACTTGTTCTTGATAAAGAAATTCTTAGTAATAGGAAGTATCTAAAGAGTCACATAAATCAAAGCTGATACCACTGAAAATGATGAAGCTGGCAGGAGGATTAGCGAAATATTGTTTTCACAAAACATACATCGCGGAATGAATCCCGAAAAAAGAAACAGTCAACACTGCATCCGCGGAAGCCTACGAGCAAATGCTTCCGTATTTCATCAATTACGTCTTTTAAAGCGGCGCTATTTGCAGTGGCCTTCATACTTTCCAGCAAGTTGCCCAAATAAAGCACGTATAGAAATACTGGACTAAATTCTCAATAACCGTCAGTTAAATGACGCAAATGAACATTGCTACTTGACACATCTCATTTGCATAAAAACTTTTCCAAAGAATTGGAAAGAAACCCACATTGATTCGATTATAAATCCATGCACTGCAAGTGTTGCTGCTTTGTTTCATTAAGATGGAAATTCGGGAAGGGGTTTCCGACATTTCCCCCATCAATATTCATCTAAATATTTTGAAACAATGAAGCGCAGATTCCCTACATCCTAGTGAATTTGGTCACCCATCGTCCCTCACTTTCCCGACCGTTTGAAGGGGTCGACCCATTGAAGCGGTCGCCGATGTTTCAGCGAGGACTTCCTCGAGAGCAGTCGCCTGCTTTTTCGGATTCTATAGAGGACCCGAGAGGCTGCGTCACAAAACCGGCGAGTTTGACGGCAAAAGGTTAGCCTAGCGGTTCAAAAGAGCAAACTTCCGCGGAGACGGCAGCCTCTCTCTTTGAATCTGCGAATTAGAGTTGGGGAAGAAAATTAGAGCTTCAATTAGAAGTAGTTAGCGACTTGCTACGCCCTTTGTAAACCCAATCGCAGAACATTTGGTCAGGAGAAAGCGAAAGTTCACACTGGCAACTTCAAAGTTTACTGGGGGAATTAATAGGCACTTACTCCCGAGCCGTCTCAGCCATTTCGCAAGAATATGTGATTCGCATCCTTTATGGTCCCGCAGAATGAAGACTAAAAATTCATCGGCAAAAAATAGTAAAAAAACCCAAGTAATTTTCATGTTAATTAGAATTTACCTGTTCTTGATAAAAAATTTCTTAGTAATAGGGAGCATCTAAAGAGTCATAGAAATCAAAGTTGATACCACTGAAAATGAAATTTGTTGACAACTATCATCTTTCGGGGTTTGTCGATCCACCTTTAGTCTCCAGCTAACTACTGTCGCACTAGTTGGTGGTGGAGTAGATTTCTCATCTTCAAATCATTAAATCACCTAACAAGTCATATATAATCGTGCAATAGCAACTAAATGGTGAGAAATGATACTACTCTCATCATCTTGCATGCAGATGAAGAAACCGCTAGCATTAGGAAGCATTTAGTTACTGCAGAATGCCGGAATACCAACTTGTCGATTTTACCACAGAAGTAGAAGAGTAAAACTCTTTAAGCATTTTAGTATCCCAAATGTTAATTGGCCAGGCAAAAACAACTACAAATATTCATTCATGAGAGAGACCTCAGGGTCAAATATTCTTTTTTAAATTATTAACTGCTGACGAAGTGAAGGTCTCGTCTTAAGTCACAAACCAAATATCCAAATTTAGTCACTCTTATGGTATATGATATCATCCACGTATCTACACCACTGCAGCACAGATTTTAGTAAGTTTATGCCCGAAATATATATTTTCCTCTCGGAATTGTCCTTGAAGATGTCTGCTTGTAAAGGAGAAATTGGAGAGTCCATGGCTGGGCCATCAAATTGCTGGTAAAATTTTTGGTCGAATAAAAAATAATTTTGAGAAACCACTGCAACCTTACACTATCACATTAAGATATCAGCAGCTTCGATTTCGCCGGCAGCTACGTACGCAGTCCGGGTCGCGGCGAAGGTGTGGCTTCGCAAAGAACTCCGGAGAAAGGTATTCTGCAAGAAACAACCTGTCTTATTACCTCTACTTGCCGCAAATCGAGCTTCTGCAACCCCTGCATCCCATGGAACGGTCCGCCATTGAGGGTTTTGTTCGTCGCCTGAGTCGTGTGATTCCCTTTAGGAAACGCTTGGAACTCAAATGTACGCTTTCAAAGCCCGAAGAGTGAGAAATTCCAAAGAACCTCAGCAGTCACAATCATAAATCATTTCATAAATTCCTCGACCGAGCACTGAATTTGTCCCAACTCCTTTTTTCAGATCAGAAGATGGACCTTTTTGAGAAGCGATTCAAACATACTGCGTCCCTTCCCATCTCCCATAGTGATTGAAACCTCTTAGCCGTTGATTACGATGTTGCCCTTAATCGAACTGAGTCCAAACAAAAACGCGTTATTGCCAATGATCTTAGAAACTTCCTCTCCCCCGTTCGTAACAAGCCTTCTAAAGACTCGATTGCTTTGCAGAAGATAATGACTGGCATCAAAAAACAAATCAAAACCCAATGACCTAGTATTTAAAAAATCCGATAAGGGGAACTGTAGGGTGATTTTAGACTATCACGATTATCTTAAAAGAGCCAACCAAGACTTCGTAAATGTGACTCATTAAAGCAATTTACCAAATGACCTCACCACAAGGCTCTAGCAGGCTGTTAAGGACGCACTTCGTACAGCTTCAGATATTTTTCCTCCAAAATAACTTAATCCACTTAACCTCCCAGAATCCAGTTCCCTTGATTTTAATTGGTGATGTTAATTTATGTTTATTGCAGAAAAATTATGTTTACGAGTAGTTAATGATTATGGCAAGCCATTAACTTGACCAACTCATTTCAGATCCGACAAGAACGACAAAAACCAGCAGGACATGTATTGACCACGTTTCTTTGCAGAAGTAGGGACAATTTTACTTATAGGGGAAATACTGCCGATTTAGGTTTGAATGATTGAATGCTTTTTAACACCAACATAATTTATGAGTCCACCTTACGTCAATCAGAGGAGCCTATAAGTGAAGTGGATTTTAATCAACTAAAACACCTCCGATTGGACTGTAACTAGGATGAAGTATACTATTTAAGCAACGCCAATGAAGCTTATGAAATATTTGTAGAGTAAAATACACTGTTTAACGTAGCAATAGTAATAAACAGCTTATACCTCGGATAACAAGATCTCTATGTAATAGAATTGTTAACAGTAATTTACACTACGCCAAAATGCGAAAACAGCCAAGCAATAAAAATTTGGCACGGTATTACATATCGCATAAAGGTCGATTGAACAATGATATTCGTAAACAGAAAGAAAATAACTATATACGCGCGTTTGACTCTAACAGCGGTGATAGATCTAAACAATGGCTTATTCTTAATTCAATAACAGGTGGTAAAACAATAAACCAAGGTTTTTAAGAACTAAGATTTGGCAATGGCTGTCTTTTGGCCTATTCGCAGGACATTGCAAACGAATTAAATGATCATTTCGTAAAAATTATAGACGCAGGACGTGATTGCCTAAATCCTCAATATTATAAGGTGAAATATGAAGATTGGTTTCCAACTTGTTCTCTTCGAGATTCTATGTTTTTTCCTCCTACGGACGAAAAAGAAGTTCGAAATATATTAATAGCACTTAAACCGAAGAAATCTCTAGGAAATAAATGAAATAATCTCACCAATATCTAGATTTACAGATAATTTAAGCTTGCAAACTGGAGTATTCCCAAGTTATTTGAAAACTGCAATAGTCATACCTATCTTGAAGAAAAGTGATAGGGCGGATCCCAATAACTACATGCCAATATCACTAGAGCCTGTTTTGTCTAAAATCCTACAAAATATTGTTAAAAATTGATTTTTGTATTTCTTGAATAATCAAATTTATTATAGCAAAAATCAATTTGGATTTCTAAAAGCAAAATGAACTGAGGACGCCCTGTTACGATTCGGTTCAAACCAATATTAAGGTAAAAATTGCGGCTGCAAAGTTGCTGGATTGTTTATAAATATCACTAAAGCCTAGGATTCTGCCAGTCATAAAATGCTACTACGAAGATTGTGTCAAGCTGGGGTAAGTGGAGTTCCACATAACTGGTTTCAAAGCTATCTTAGCCATTGGGATCAGTGTGTGCGGATTGACAACCTACAGTCGAAAGACACTTCTCACCTGTGGAGTGCCGCAGGGCTCAGTTCTGGGTCCCATTTTATTTTTAATTCGTGTGAAAAATTCTGCAATGGATGTTTGAATGGCAAGCTAACATCATTTTGCTGGTGACACAGCCTTACGTCTTTCAGCTTGTAGCATATACAGATGCAAGATGACTTAAACTAGGTGAAATGTTGGTTTCATAATAATTCCGTGAAGCTAAGCAACAAAACGAAGTACGTCTTTTTTAGCCTAAATAGTGTGAGTGTAGAACCAAAAAAACTTTTCTATAGATGTGCCCAATGTTTTAATGGCAGTTTCCCATCCTGTAATGAATGCACCGAAATTGAGCAATTCAGTGATATAAAATATCTAGGAATTTACTTTGATCAACACTGTAATTGGAACATAAATAAATTACAACTAAATTGACCTCCGTCACTAGAAAATTCTATCAATTGAGATATATTTGTCCATTATCAATGCTTAAGATCGTTTACTATGCTCTTGTGAGCTCAAGGTTACAGTACGGAATTGCCTGCTGAGTAGGAGGTTACTTCACATATATTAATCCACTACTGGTATCCCAAAAAAGGGTGTTAATTTTAATATAATTAATGGGCATTAATCACATATCTTAGACAGTATTTACAAAAATTTTCTAGAAACTACTAAAAGTTCAATTCCGAGTGTCGTTCAAACCTCAAGACCCATAGTCTAAAAGTTGATAGAGCAAAAGGTTGACCGGAGAACCTAACAATCTTATATACGGTGAAATATGAGTTTTATATACCTTGACCCAATATCTATCAGTATAAGTACGTATATGTTATAAATATTGTGTGATTAATGTCCGCCACATTTACATTAAAATCTTTGAACTAGACATGCGTTGAGTGGATAACCCTATCGTAATTCATTCGTTCCAAGTCACTATAGAAAACCATGGACAATCGTTAATATTCAAATGCTACTTTTTGGTTACTTATATTAATGTTGAA
Source organism: Ceriagrion tenellum (assembly GCA_963169105.1). Lineage (NCBI taxonomy): Eukaryota > Metazoa > Arthropoda > Insecta > Odonata > Coenagrionidae > Ceriagrion > Ceriagrion tenellum. The sequence goes on along the minus strand of OY720642.1, from coordinate 123,728,675 downwards.
GTTCACGAAAAAGGAATTAGGGTGTTATCAGTTGCGCCCCTCTTCTGGTTAATAACTCTCACATTTATCGTTTTTTTGCCATTTCGAGGTGGATCATGACAGTCCACTCCAATCTCCTCCCTCCTCAAACTGGTATAATTCCTGATTTATCTGGCGTAATATAAACTTAAATACAACTCTTTTTAAATTTTGGAGTAAGGTCTATGTTTGAAGTGGCAATACCCGACTACATTGCTTCATATTTTTTGCATCTTAAGTAGTTAGACTTTTACGATGGAAGAAAATTGCAATTCTCCATTCTGATTTATAAAATTGTACATAGTAATGTCAATGTAAGGATTGTTTTAATATCAACCAATTCAGAAAGAGCTTTTAGAGTACAAAGAAGCATCAAAATACCAAAAAGTCAAACTAATGATTACCAATCATCAAAGTTTCCTATGAGGATTTAAATGATATTTCTTATTACAATGTGAATCCGGATATCCTAAAGTTAAAAAAAATATAAATGAAGTCGTACCTAAATGTATGTCCTAATCACGTATGAAAATAATGTAACTGCGTTTGTTTTTCTTAAACACAATCGCTACATTCATGTACGTTAGGGTTTGTCTTATTTTTCGAAAATCTGAAAAATCAAAAGTTCAGCCCGCCATAATATTCATTTTGATAAGATAATGCATACAAGAAATTCCGATCGGTGTGCGATGTCATTAAACCCGTGCCGCATGGGGCCGAAAATACTCTTAATAAAAAAAGAGGACAAAATTTATTAAAACCACTATATTTCTCACAAAACGACCCGGGTTTCGACATGCAGTCACATCATCTTCAGGTGAATACATCTTCACATCATCTTCTTTTGACCTGAAGACGATGTGAATGCACATCGAAACCCGGGTCGTTTTGTAAGGAAATTAGTGGTTTTAGAAAAAGTGGTCCTCTTTTCTTATTTAATGATGGAATACCACCAAGTGATACTGACGAAAGTGAGTGATCCTCCTAAAATACCCCCCCTCTAAAAATTTAATTTTTCGCCAAAATAGCTCCTTCTAGAATAAAAATGCAATTCCACGACCCTATGACGAAACTTTCACTGAATTTAATCCATCTTTACCCGTTCAAGGGTTATTGGAGGTCTACACAAAGAGGCACCGGCGCGTGCACGGAGCACTTGCTCCGCTCCATCCCCGTTAACGGCGCAGCGGCACGCCAAGCGACTACGTCGTAACTGATACCGCTAGTTTGAGAGTCCCGCTTCGACTGGTGATTGAGAAGAACATTATGTTTTACTCTATCTCCATTGGCTGTATATACGGCTATTAAATAAACACCGTTAAGTTAAACACTGAAGGAAATGTATGCAATGTGGATCCGAGGCTTTGAAGAACTAACGGAGGGATAATCACTCAAAATTTTACGAATTTGTCAGAAAAAGGAATTTGCTATGAGCAAGGCGTCTAGTAAGTCTATGCCAAGTCATAGCGTATCTTAATTTAAATTTTAGTTAAATTTATGAGGGGGGGTTTATGCGAACTAGAAGTTCACGCCTCAATTCTACATTGTAGCACATGAGACGAAGTTGTGCTTACAAAGCCACTGTCGCTGTGGATAAATTCAACATTGTCGTTATACATATAACGACGAAAAGCGACAATTTTCCAATCATTGCATTAGCAGATGATATGGTACGAAGTCAGTCGCACGGGTGCATATATGTACACCAGGGTTGAAATTCGCTATGAAAAAATCATTTGACTTGACCGGGATCCGGGTCAAGTGAAATTTTAGTTCTCAACGTCCAGAACCCTTTCTTTTATATCACTCAAGCGAGATGTATTACTTGAAGTCTTTTAAGGGCGGCAGCAACCCATAAAGAGACCCCGTTCAAAATCTGCCTCTATTTCTAAGAGAAGAAGAATAAATTTCATAATAATTGATCTTGATGAAGCTAGCATAAGGAGAAAATAGGACAAACTTAGGGATAAATCAATAGAGTGAGTGAAAGTTTTTGCTCAGAACCGGTACTGACGACTAGCGCGGGTACAAGGGAGATCCCCCAGACGATTTTTGTGTCACAAAAACTTTTACGCATTTTTCATAAAGTTGATAGCATTTCAACGTTTCTTTAACAGTTTATAGCAACGCGGCATACGCAAATATTTATTTTCATGAATTCTCGTAATATTTTTCCACATTTTTTATTAAGATGACAACAGTGAATGTCACCAGCTCATGGCGGAATAAAAAACATGGCGCGATATAATATCTAAACTATACAAAGAATAGGTAATTCCGCAACGTCAAGTGGTAAATGGTGCACCATTAGACCATCTCGGATTTAACGATTTTTTTATGCAGAGTTTCAATTGTCTCAAATGACACTTCGAAAATTGGTATTAATTCAACGATGGTATCCTTTTGGAGATACAGCCGCTTGGGAACCAATGCCACGACCTCGCGCAACACGACTGAAAATTTGACAAGTTAAGGCGTAATATCTCCATAGATTTTATTTCAAAACTAAATATTTACAGCTATCTTTAACAAAACGCTTGCCAATTTCTCAGCATACATTTCCCAGTATAGCCTGTAAATGATGCAGCCTTAGGTTTTGCATATAGTTCTTACCCTTCCATAAAAATGGGAATATACTACCCAGTCTTTACATATTCTTTTGATGTAAGTCCATGAAGCTGTTACTCTAGGTGTTGGTTATTTTTTGGTCCAATATCTGTGCTAGCTGCCGAGGGACAGTTATAGGAATCCATCTACGCAGAAAGCATAGTTACATTTCATTGTTCTTAACGCTCATTTTAAGTAAATAAAAAATATTCGCGAGTTAAATTCCTATCCCAAAATGCCAAATTAAGGGAAGAACTTCAAGAAAACAAGTCTAGTCTATTTAAAGTGTAAGTATTCATACCTGGATTTTATCTCGATTAATTAACTTTCCCCACCATATAACTTTCATCTCCGTGTCGAATGGCAATTACCGATCCATCGGGTGAGTAACGGCTCGAAAATAATGCAAAATAGACCAGATAAAACGTCGAATTAAATTAATAAGGCCGCAATTAAATCCCTTCAGAGGAATAAATTTTCTGTTCGTGCTAGACTAATCTTCGGAAAGAATCAGGATCACGATCCAATTTTTTCTGTGCCGTGGCTTAAATTTTTGGCTAGAGAATTTATCAGTATTTATTTCCTTTAAGAGAGAGACACATGCGGATAATGTATAGCAGAAAGTTTTTAGTTTTCGCATTCCGTAGTGATAGTCCGGGTAAGGGTAATGATTTCAAGAAAACAAGGTATTTATGACAAAATGTCCATTATCTAGGATGAATTCAAGACTGCGGCCTTTGAGTTTCCGGTTTTTGCTCAAACCACCAGGCTACCGCGTCCAGTAAATGACAAGAAAAAATTGCTATAAAACATTATCTTTCAGGGAAGAGATATATTCTCTTAAATGAAGGATACAAAAGGGATCCCGGACGCTTACTACAGAATAACAGAATGCCCACTGTAGAAAAAGTTCTGAGTCTTTACGGTTTTCAGGAAATTTATTTCCAGCATCACGTCGATTCCGGTCACTTTATTTATCAAGTAGAGGATGCACTTCACCCAAAATATACATCGTACTTGCAGCTATTTCCTACATTCACTGTGGTGTTAGAGTTGCGATTCCTTCTTTCTTTTTGACGGCCAAGTGACATGGTAGTTATCAGTCGTAGAGGTGACAAAAACTGAGCAAGAAGTGTTATGTATGCAGTAAAGGGAAAAGAAGAGCCAAAGGTATAATAATCCGAACGTTCAAAACGCAAATCAAACTTCGTTGAGAATTGAAATAATATTTGTCAGAATTGCGCGTATTTTGAAAGAGCTGAATATCCGGAAAAGATAAAAAACGTTAAACTTGATATTATCGTGAGCTAATAGAGGTAACTAAGTAATGCATGAAAATTACATATTAATACAAATAAAACCAATGGTAGGCGAGTTTACTTTGTAAAAGTAGGTTATCACCTTTAAAATGAAAACACTTAGTTCTTTTCCACCAATATATTAATAACAATTCGACCCGCTTCGGCATATTCAGGCCATTATCAAGATTACAATTCAAAATATCATGTAACAGCACAGTTTATATAGAAACTTCAAGGTGAGGGGAGTTTAGAAGAAGGGGGGATGAGAAGTGAGTAAGTTTTGAGGAGGTGATTGGGCAAAACTGCAGGGGAAGAAACAAACAGGTAGTCAGCGTGGCGTCACCTTGATAATGGCCTGAAAAGGCCGAAACCGGTCGAATTGCTTTTTAATATATTGGTGGTAAAGAACTAAGTGTTTTCATTTTAAAGATATTTATACAAAAATTGAATTTTTGAAGATTGGCTACGATTCCAATAGTCATGATTTTCGTGAAATGAGTAGCATTTTATTTCTCGTCAATACGAAACTAGCACCCTATTTGCTTCTAAATCAAATATTCCAATGGCCAAATGCCGTTGTATGACTTAGTAAGAATATTTTGGGTCATGAGGATACAAAAGATAATCTGGAAAAGTAGATAAAAGAAAAAATATCTTAAAAGCGATTTACCATTGAGTACAAGGATTCGAACTTGAAAAAATGAGTTGAGGGCCAAACACGTCGGTCGACTAATTCAAAGAAGTTGATAAACATTACCTTTCCCAATTACGCCGACGCGATCCAGATTCCTTATTCACTCGACCACGCCGTAAAAAATTCCGACGATTCGAAAAGCCGACTCATTACCACACGTCGAAGCACGCAGGGCGAAGAACTTTCAAACGGAGAAATTTGTAAAGGGAAAACTGGCTCTCTCTCTCTCGCCAAATCTCGCTGCTCCACGGTCAAAAAGAGAACTTCCGCGGCTTTTGATTTTATTTCTTCAATATTAACGGAGCGAAAATAAATATAAAAAAGAGGAACTGAGAGGAGATGGCAGAATCTGAGACACCGAGGACGTTAGATTTAATTTGATTTTTAACTGGAGATCTCTCCGACTGTCACTTACCGCGCGGCGAAAATAAAAACCTGAACGGAATGTAAAAGAACCAAAGATATCCCCCACCCGTAATTTGCGAGACGAGGAAATTCCACTCCTACTCACAATTACCCCCCACCCCCATTTTCACCCTCCCCTCCTTCGCCCACCCTCACCTCCCCTCCTTGCCCCTCCAAACGCCCACCACTCCCGACCCCGCCCCCTCTACGATTTCCAACTCCCAACGTCGAAAATCTCCCGGCATGCGATTATTTAGCGGCTACATAATTTAAACTCCATTTTTCGGGAGCAGCTCGGCGCAGACGTTGGATGGAGACGTGTGTATTTTGTTCTTCTTTTTTTCGCAGGTTATAATTGTTTCCGGCAGAAGGAGAGCTCTAATTTACATAATTTGGTGGAAACTGGTCTTTTTTTCCGGCGGTTGACGTGTTCTCCTTCGGCACGCTCATTCCGAAAGAGGGGTCTCCCAACTTTCCTGACGCTCGGCAGCACTCGGACCAGAAAAAGTAACTAGCTCCATTTGCGAGGGCATCAAAAACGAGATATCACTAATGTGTTTTGATGAGCTCGCGGTCACAAAAAGATGTGAAGGAAACGGGACATTTGGGCACCTCTCTGAGGAAATAAAAAATGCTTAAAATTAGCATGCATAAAGGAATAAAATACCGAGTCATGAAATTATTTTGGGAAAAAAAGGCTCCAATAGTCCTACATACTATTGATAAAGTACAATCTTGCCAACCAAGAGCCACGGTGTATATCGACGCAAGACATATACATGCACTAGAGTAATCAGTACTTATTTTACCAAATGACCCCACCCCCAGGCTCCAAGGCCGTTGAAGACGCACTTTGGGCAGCCAAAGCAGTTTTCTCTTCTAATGACTTATTCCACCAAATCTCCAAGAACCCAGTTCACCCACGTCTTTATGGACTATTGAAAAACCACAAACCTGGTGCACCGATTAGACCAGCCGTGTCTAGCATCGAAGCCCCAGCCCATCGAGTCGCCCATTCTCACAACAAGTTGTATTTACAGTAGGTATACGTCACTCACACCTAAGTTCGGTAATAAGAACCCTTCGGAACTTGTGGAGAAGATAAAAGACTTGGCCGTCCCTAAAAGAATCAAGACTGGTATCTTATGACTTTGAGAGTTTGTTTATTTATATTCCACCACACGAAACGACAGAACTTGCAGTCGATCTGCTAAAGGCAGCGGCAATCTAGGATAAAATAATTTCACTCGCCTTAACAATATCCTCATGGCAACATTTCCACTCTGTATACATCGGTGAGACTTGGCGGTCATTAAAGGTATGAATGCAGGAGCACCGGAGAGCCACGAAAAATGGACAATTTCACCTGTCAGCCGTATTGCAGCACGCCTGGACCCCGGGACATGACGTAAAATTTGACAAGGCAAAGGTAATAGTGAGAGAGAGCAGATATTTCCCTAGGCTAATTAGAGAATCCATCGAGACAGCACGGACGCACAACTTCAACAGAGACAGAGGATTCCACCTGGACGATACATGGAGGAGAATCCTAAAAAAGGACCAATGAGGGAGCAGCGCCAAAAATTGGCGTGAAATGGGTCCTATATCATGAGGGCCAAACTCATGAACCGGCAGAAGAAACTAAAGCTTGATCTAGGTGTCCTTCTAAGGACCAATCAGAAGCTAACGCTTGATCTTTGTGTCCTTCTAAGGACCAATGGGAACATAACTTCAGAAAAAGCGGGAATCCTGAAGAAGATGGAAGCCACCCGGAGGAACAAGCCCAGCAGCCGGCAAAGGAAGGCCCAGAGGAGGAAGACGGCGGCGGTCACGACCGCGCAATCATCACCCCACTCCACCCCGGCGAATGACTTGCTAGAGATTTCGGGAGAATTCCTCAACTCAAACTCTTTTCGTCCCATCCTCACCCTCCCCCCTTCCCCAACCCCCGCCCTCCTTACCCCAGTTCCACTCCCTCCTCAACAGTCCCCCTTCCCCTCCCCCCACTCCTCGCCCCCCCAGATCCCGGACAACCTGAGTTCGCTCAGGAATGACACTTATGTCTTCCTCTCCCACATCCCTCCCACCTTCTCCCAGAAATCTTTTCATCTCGCCCTCATTTCCCTGTTCCCGCAACTCTGCGGTTGCGAGTACTCCGTCTTCTCCTCGGAGGGAACCGCGAGACTCATAATTCCCGGAGTCTTCGCGGATCTCTTTGAGGAGGAGGCGAGCAAGCGCAAGCTGGACGACCGCCTCGGTCGGCCATGCATAGCGACCGTCAGACGAGCGGGAATCACCCCTAATACTAAGCAGGTTTCTCTCTCCTTTTCAGTCGTGGTGAGAGGGGTGGACATGCTGACGACGGAGGAGGACATCAAAGACGCCCTTCGATTCGCGAACATCGACCACAATGGAGTGAGGAGAATTGTGGCACGAATTACCAAGCGTCCGACCACCCTGATGCGGATTATCCTGAAGGACGCCTCCTCCACCAACCGCCTGCTACACGACGGACTGATCTACTGCGGCAAACGATACCGCACCGAACCCTCCCATCCTCCACGTCCCCAGCCTGCTCGATGTCAGCGGTACCAGGAATTCTCCCACCTGGCAGCAGCGTGCACTAAGGCTCTAAGATGCCCTCGCTGTGGCGGTAACCACTCCTCCGCAGCGTGTCGCTCTGACAGCCTTCGGTGCGCCAACTGCGACGGAGAGCACCACGCCGGTGACTGGAAGTGCCCTCGGCGCCCAAAGGAACCGGGGGGGCTGAGTCTGACAGTCCCACTCACAGCCATCCCTCTCCCCCTCATTCCAGGGACTCCCGCTGATGACGACCCAGTCACCATTTCCGGCCTATTAAGACTCCTGCGCCTGGTACTGGCGAACCTCCACCCGACCGACCGGACTACTGTCGCTGAAATCGTGGACACAGCGGCCAGCGAAATCCTGGGATACTCTGTGAAAACAGCATACTCCTGGCACTCGCAATTTGCAACGGTCGCCAAGATGAGACGCAGCAACTACTAGAACGGCTAAGTTTTTCATAACTCTATTTCCTTCTGAAAGCTTGATATGACTCTGTAAATAGTATTAACGACTATCATGCTCACTCTTGTTTTGTTTAGTGCATCCTTCTAGAGAATCGTAAATACAAATTTATTCGCATTCGTATGTATTGAACTTAAGGAGTGGCTTCATCTTAATCTATGTAGACCAAGTGCTATGCACGGCTCACCATACAACTAAATCATTTGTATATACAGCCACCACTGAATAACCTAAATTTAGCCAATAAGTAATGCTTGTGTATAACTTGTGCATAAAATATCTCCGAGAAGCCAATCGAAACTACCTAACTACTTACTTGTCATACTATATTAGATAACTACTATATTGATAATTATGACCAAGTGCAATGCACCAATCAATTAATGTAAATGCTGAGATCTATGCCCATTTATAAATAACCACCTGCATGTAAATAATTATCAGATTGTATATAAAATATGCTTTAAATTATTCCAGCACTCAACACCCCATAAACAGCTGCAGAAACCGGTATCACATCATCTTAAGAACCATCGATCACCGCGTCCACCACCACCGAGACACCCGCATCGCAAGGACCACAGAAGACACCAAGATTACCAAGAAGACAAGAAGATTACCAAGACCAAGAGGACACCTACCTACACGCTACAAGATTCATACATAACATAATACGGCGGCCTGCGTGAGGTTTTGCCGGTTTTCCTCACGCCTTTGGGCGAATGCCAGGCCACACGCCATTCCGGTTCCAAAGTCAGAAGTCAATGTCAAACCATTTTTTGTACATGTTTGTTTTGTTTTTGTAAATACGCAACAGCACCTACCAAAATTTGGAAAACTTTATACATGTATCCACCCTGAAGAGGAGAAATCCTATAAGAGGGCCCCCGTTAATGTAATTTTATGTTATTGGGAAATAAACATTTAACCAACCATGAACCGGCATCTTAGACCCGAAGAAGCTGACAGTAGTGTCAGCGAAACTGTTGCCACTTACAACAAAAATAGGCGGTAGATCCCGAAAAATAAAGGAAATCAACGTAGAGCACCGCGAAAGGCTTCGTTCTCACATTTCCACTTTCCTTAAAATAATTGTGTCCCAAAATTATTTTTTGTTCATCCAAAACTTTTACCTGCCGTTAGATGGCTTTCCCATGTGCTCTCCAATTTCCCCATTACTAGCAGACATCTTTATGGACAATTTAGGGAGAAAAATATTTTATTCGGGAAATTGCCTATTAAAATCTGTCCCGTATTGGTATTGATACGTGGATGATATATAATTGTGCTGTGGAACGGCTCGGATCGTCATTTAAACCTTTAAAAAAAAATTCTTCTTATAATATCCATGCAAAAATTTGTCTCACTGGTAAGTTGGATGTCTTAATTACTTGGACTTGTCAGTTTCTTTGAAAAGCGATAGACATGCTTCTAGCACATATAGAAAACTGAGCTACCCATATCATGCCATTCGGTTCGATTCTAAACACTGCTTTGCTCAAAAGTTAATGCCATTCCACTCGTTGATTCACCGTGAAATACGTTTGCCTCCATTAAAAGAAGAATACACAAAATGAATAGATATCACTAAGCAAATTATCGTTAAAAACGGCTATACAAATAATTTGATTGATAAAATTAAGGCCAAAAAACAGATGAGACTGGCGATCAGTTAAATCTACCCACCAGAACGTGTGTCCAATATTTAAAAAACAATGAGCATGTATCACATATCTAGATCATTCTTCGCAAATGCTCTATGCAAAACTACCAAAGGCCATTTTGGTGCGACGTTCCAACCACAAGTGACACTCAAAACCTTTTGTTAACTGCACAGAACCTTTAGACCTGTTGTCAATAAGTGGGATATATAACATCGAGTCCGGTAACTGCAATGGAGTCAACGTTGGGCAGACGGAGAGGACCTTTTATACGAGGGCCTAGGAACATTATAAAGCCTTTTTATGTAAATACTAGCAAAGGTACCCTTGGAAATTCAACGGGGGATGAGAGAAAGACAGGGCATATAGGTAGTAGGTTCGAGTAGCTCATGAGGTGTATTTTTTTCTAGGGTAATCAGCTATCATTTTAGTTTTATTAACAAGAAAATATGTCCTCTTTTTTACCGCTCTTAAACTTTAAGTCTTTCGATATTCACTCAAATATGTATATACATTAATTCACGTAACAAATCACATGAAGCGTATTTTTGCAGTTTTATATTCCGATTAATAAAAGCAGCCTGCTCTTCGGAATTTTTTACTGTACCGTCCCCTCCTCTCCCCTACCCCCTCCCCCCCCCACCGACTGGGATTTCCCGGTTTGAGTTTTTCGAGTCAGTCTTAATGGGTAATAAAAGGGGAGCCTAACGAATTTTCCTCTGCGGATGAAGCAAGTGCTGAAGTACAGGTAATGGATCTTTATTAAAAAGATGATCAGCGTGATTGGAGGGACGGTTACAAAATAAACGTCTCTGCAGCAATCTGAGAGGGAGAAAAGTTGTCTCGATTCCGATGCAAGGAGACTGTGGGTACGATTTTTGTTTGAACGATTGGAGGGGGGGGTCTCTTTAGAAGCACAAATTGAGAAGGAAGAGGCCCTGGCCATTTAAACTGACAAGTTTATCCGATATGAGGCACCCAAGGAGAAGAACAAATGTGCCCATCAAATTCCTCGCATGGCTCTCATGCAATTATGTCCCCTCTTGTTCTTTGTCTTTTGTTTTACCTAAGGTGTTATAGAAAGATTCTGTCCGCATCGTCCTTGAGGTCGATGACCAATGAAAATGCCCCTCTAAAGGGGCAGTTTTGATACCTAGGGCACGATATTGACAGAGGGGGAACGGTGCAGTGGTTCAAGGTAGGCGCGCAGCTTTTCCTCCGGAGTTCCCAGGCACTGGGCATTACCCAAAAGGAGGGAGCAGGCGCATGTCTTCTCCAAAGATGATTGGGTCGTCGAAAATCTGGTGGTGGTGTTTGTATGCTCTAGAAAGGACAAATAGAGACACTTGCGCTTTGGTCTTCATTGAGACAAGTCGTTTTATTGTCCACGGTCTATCACAAGAGTATCATAAATCTATCATAGCTCCCACTCACTTAATCTGAAACTATTTTAGAGAAGGAACAGTTCCGGAATGTCATATTTGGTTCAATTTCTACTTTCATTCCGAAATAAAACTAAAACCAAGCCAGACTTAAGGTTTCAATCTGAAACGAAGTCACATTGAATAATAAAGCTTATAGTTTTGTTCCGGTACGAAAATACTCATTGGTTCCTGTTTCGTTTTGCAGCCCTGGTGTTGTCGACGGAGTGCCTTTCGATTAAAAAACGTGATGGCCATATTATGGGTGGCAAAAAAAGGAGTTGGTGCGCTTTAGATACTCCCGTACTCTTCGAACAATCGTTGAAGTATAGAAGACGGAAGGCAGGATGATGAAACTTATTTTGACATTTGTGGTACTGCATTTTCAATTGAAACATTAATGAACCACCTAATCAATTTCATTTTGACTTCGACTCTTCTGTTCTAATTGAACATAGCTCTAAACATACGGTGATATTTTTACTTATGTCGTTGCTATGTTTTCTGTTCTAATTGAATGCCCTTTGGATAATTTTTGACTACGAGGTCGTCAAATATATCAAATATAAATTTAGATATGATGTAGTGAAAAAGTTCCATAATTACAGAGAAAACACTTGCAGTTTCACCAATGAAAGATTTAACTCAACTTGTCCCGATATTACGTCATCATCATCATACTATTAAAGATTTGGGGATAAAATATATTCATGAAAAATGTGGGTGACGGAAGAGATATGCGTCAAACAAAGCAGTTTCAGAAGGGCGTGGGGCTGGAAAACAGAAACCTGATGCTCGGAGAAACCCTGGGAATGGGGGGGGGGGTTCTGGGGAGGTAAGGGGAAATCACAAACAAGAACATTGAGAGTCCAAAAGGTTTAAGTCGGATGTCTGGAGATGGATCGTTTGCCGCTGCTGGTGAGGGGTGGGAAACAAAGACCGTAAATGCTTGGGAAATCCTGGGAGAGAGCGTATGCTAGGGAGGAAGAGAGAATTAAGAAAACAAACATGGAAAATCCAAACGTCGTGTCCTTGATGATGGGTCATCGGCCGCTGCCGAGTACCCCCTGCAAAAGTGCAAGACATCGCCTGGGCATGACGGTTTCTGCTAAAACCAGGTTGTCAATTGTTACGTGTTATTCCTTAGTTGATTAGTTGAACAATTTTTAGACCTCAATTTTCTTTTCACCATTCTCGAGTTACTTTTTCTAGGACGCAAATTAAGAGTGATATTGAGAGTCCATCTCTTTGACTTACTCCTGTTTTCATTTCGAAGGGTTCCGAAATTTTCCCCTGAATTTGACGTAACATTTTTTGTCAGTGAGCGTCTGTCTAATGGTTGCAAGTGTTTTAGGGTCGTGCCCTTGTCAAAATTTGATCATGATATTCGCGATCGACTGAATCAAAGGCTTTTTTGAAGTCAACGAAGGTGCAGATAATATTCATGCAGTACATCTTTCGGTGCCGAATTGTTAGTTTTAGATTTAGAATTAGTTTCGGAAGTGATCTACCTGGCCTGACGCCTGCTTGATATTCGCCAATTTTTGATTAAAGTTGTTACTGAACATGAAAGCAATGTGAGAGAATTTTATATGTGACAAGAAGGGGAAGTGTCAGCCATGGTCCAGTGTACTTGAGCAAAAACTAAGTTCAAAAGAGAGTGTAAGAAGGACACCTTTTGCTGTCAGAGAAAACACGACAAAAAGGGAAGATGTTTCGAAGGAAGACCTGAGAATCTGAGACAAAATTATGTTTCGTTTATGAGCACTGTGTATCATTGTCAGCTTGGAAACGAAACACGAAAAACATGATCACTTAAACAGGCAGACACGAACGCCACAAGTGAGCGAATGCGAAAGGGAGAGGTGCTGAGAGTGAAGAGCAGAAAGAGATTGTTCTATCTTTCCGCCCACAATTGGGATAAACATGAGAGAAAGAAATGAAAACCGGAACACAAAATAGTGGACTGTATTAAAGTACAGTTTTTTCCACCCGCAATCGGGAGAACCATGAGAGAAAAAAATGAAAACCGGAACAAAAAAATAGTGGACTGTATTAATGTACAGTACTTTCCGCCTGCAATTGGGGGAAACACAACAGAAATAAATGAAAACCGGAACACAAAATAGTGGACTGAATTAAAGTACAATTCTTTCCGCCCGCAATTTGGACAAACATGAGAGTAAGAAATGAAAACCTGAACATAAAATAGGGGACGGTACTAAAGTATAGTACTTTCCGCCCACAATTTGGATAAACATGAGAGAAAGAAATGAAAACCGGAACACAAAATAGTGGACTGTATTAAAGTACAGTTTTTCCACACGCAATTGGGAGAAACATGAGAGAAAGAAATGAAAACCGGATCACAAAAATAGTGGACTGTATTAAAGTACAGTTCTTTCCGACCGCAATTTAGATAAACATGAGAGAAAGAAATGGAAATCGGAACACAAAATAGTGCACTGTATTAAAGTACAGTACTTTCCGCCCACAATTGGCAGAAACATGAAGTAAGAAATGAAAACCGGAACACAAAATAGTGGACTGTATTAATGTACAGTACTTTCCTCCCGCAATTGCGAGAAACATGACAGAATGAAATGAAAACCGGAACGCAAAATAGTGGACTGTATTAAAGTACAGTACTTTCCACCCGCAATTTGGATAAACATGAGAGAATGAAATGAAAACCGGAACATAAAACAGTGGACGGTATTGAAGTTATTTAAATGGCCTTGTGCAATTCATGACTTACCCACGTTGTCTTCCATGACTGGTGGTACTTGGCTTCTTGGTCGGCGAGACACTCTCTCTCACATATCACCAGAGCAACTGACATATCGCTCACATATCAAAGGAGAAACGGCACAAAAACAAAAGGAAACTTCCGATAGATGTCGCATAAAAGGAAAGCCACGAATTGCACTCCGGTGGCCAACAACACAGAAAATTAGTGGCGCGAATACCAAACAAGACAGAGCCGCACATTGAATTGAAGGAAGCATGAAATCCATGGGCACAGGAGAGACAGGCGGTGCCTACGTTGTGCTCCAAGGGTTGGCAGGTCCATATCTTACATTCTTAATAACTTCATTTCGGATATTCAAATACCAAATTTCGCGTACACTCCTTCTTTATCATTGGTGCAAGGCTTTCTATACGAAAGTTTAATTTATAACTTTCTATAAATTATCCGAGGTATTCAAAATCATTTTTAAAAACACATTGTTTTCTACGATGAACTTAAAAGTTTTCTGGATAAGTACCATGCTTTTGGGTTTCAAAGGGCCCTCCAACACCTCTAGCAGACAGAAACTAAATGAAACGGTATATAATGATCAATGAAACTTCTTCATCGTATTTTTCATGAACCATTATGCATTTGTCTAGATTCTATCGCCGAAGCGTCGAGCATGTTGCCTACATGTCATGTTTGTTAAATACTCTTTATGGCCACAGGCATTTGGATACAAAGAATAAAAGTTGACAGAAAATGATTTAGAATATAAGTAATAAATATTCTCTCGGAAGAGAGATCAAAATTCGAACAATGGACACTTTTTACCGGGAGATTTTCAGATAACACCAGATTTTTTAAAACATTTTCAGCATTCAGTCTTATTTTTGTACGGTAGGGCATATTGCCACGAGTTTAATACGTTCATTAGTTGGTTCATTTACTCGTCCCAGCAATATATTTTTTATTTGAGCACGAAAAATATTACTCTGATTTTAGTCTGCACGGAACTTGATTTTTTTAAGAACGTAAATAGTTAGTTTTTTCTCAGTAATGGCGAGGGCAATAAACCATATGCTGATGTAATTATCAAGAATTTCGTTCCCTGAATATATATTGCTCGGCAATCACCAGGCACATAAAGTCGATCCCACACACGCATTGGCGCCCGCTGGGAATTCCGAAAAATTTTTACACTTGACATTTTAATTGCTCACAGCCCTTGTAATATTCCACCGGAGGGAAAGGTATGGAAAGAAATATTCAACGTCAAATGTGGACATTCGAAATTTGGAAACAACGCACTAATGAACCGTAATTGAATTATTTAATGGCAGACCATTTATTCCAGCACCCATTAATTATTGCTCCTCATAACCGATGTCCTCCCCCCCCCAGGATATAGAGCGACACATGATGTTGCCATTGTTCATTTTCAAACCACTTTTTATGAACGCCATCGAATACAGAGTAACCGGTCATATGGTCAAGGTATTGTTGAACATGCGGCTATCTACAAAGTCACTATAGAGGGTAAATTGAGGTAAAAACAAAAATATACTAGCAAACTGAAGCGATAAGATGCGCTACAGGTTCCAGAGAATGCAGGTTCTCTTCAGAGAAAATAAAGAAACTGAGATTTGTAAAGTAAACACATGAAAAAATCCGGCGAAAAGAGAAGCAACGTAACGACGTCATTTCACTCTTGTGAAGCCATGATTTAAATACTGTTCAAAACAAGTATTTTTAAATCAAAAGTAGAAGGAATTTATTTCCGAAAAAAAATGCCAAACACAACCGCCTGTTTTGAAATAAAAAATATGCTTTTACACGCTAAGTATCGGTTTGATTTACAGGACAATTTGAGGGCCACGGATAGGAATCTCAAAAAAGTGGAGCCACTCTTGGACACAGGACGTTCTGGAGGTAAAAATTCTGCTGGTCAAACGTAAGGAAAGAGGATAGTTGGAGTGTTTTTTTTTAAGAGAGTGCGGTAGCCAGAGTACTGAGTTCACATCCTGAGATCCAGAGTTCGAATTACTGGCAGTTGAATTCCGATCTCTGTTTAGAGCCCTAAGGGAGGTAATTCAAACCCAGAGCCCCGCCTTGAGGAGAATACGAACTGTAACCCAGTCGGTGGTCGGTGGTATCCGTGGAGAAGGGTCTCACATTTTGACCACAATTGGTCCGAATCGACAATCCATTGGTCCGGTAGGGCCCCGATCCGACAGACCGTACTACGTCCACCGTTAAAGGGAGTCGGCGGATACCTTATCCCAAGAATTTGGGCAATGGGCTCCGCCGGTTCTCAACAGACGTGCGGTAAGTTTTCGCGTAAGCGAGACTGGCGGTAAATCGTCCAACGTTTTTGGGGTAACCCAACAGCTACGAGAACTAGGGAGAGGCGGGGGTCCGTTGTCGTCCTTTTGACGTCAATCCGCCTCACGGTGCACAGTGGTCGGAATGACCCGTTCTGCCGGACAAAATACGATTTTGTGAAATATCTCAGATCTTTTCAAAACTGGTTCCAGGTTAAAGTGCAATATCCAAACTATGATAAACAATTATGTTTTTCTCACTGAAGCTATTGTACCCACACACAGGAGAGTTTATATACGAGATAATTCGCTCGGCGCAGTTCCTCCCGTTTTCAGCGTCAATTTTCGGAATTTCTCCTGCAGATATCAGTGGCTTCAAAGGAACTGTAATTACCGTTTTTATTATGACCAATTCCTTGTATTTTAATTCGACCTTAATTGATTTAACAGTTTTTTCAAATAGCGATTCAGGGCAAGAAATACCAGCGAGCAGTAAAAAAGTTATTAATCACATCTTTGATTTGATTTATCTTCTGTGCACTAGAGTGCACTGCTATCAGACCTATATTATCTTGTACAGAGTACATTTGGAAATATCATCCAACAATATTTAGCTGCGTCTAGCTGCGTTTCTTTAAATAAGACAAGAAAATGTAATAACGTGCCGCGGCGCTGACCGCGCTTGCCAGCCCGCCGCGCCGGACGGACGGAGCTACACACTTGATGCGTAGCAACCGAAGTGTTGCAAAGAACACGTCGCAAAGATTAGCCCTAGTTCAAGAACCTGTATTAGACTCCTTGACAGAGTTTCAGCGGACAAATCTCACTCTCATGTCTAAGTACGGACTAGACGGAAGCAGTGGACATTCAAATTACAAGCAGATGGTTCCGGACCCAATATTTACCGACAGTAGCATGATGGCGACAACAATTGTGCCTTTGCAACTTTATGCATATGTCAACGAGACAAGCCGCGAGAAAGTAATCGTGTGGCAAAATCCCAGGCCATCTTCTACTCGGTTCTGTCGCCCCTTAAAGCTGCAGTTTGCCAAGGAAAATACGGCCAAAGTTTTAGAAGAAAAGGAGCGAGTTGCTCGTGAGATTAATTTCCTAAAGGCGTCGAGAGTAATATGCAGCGACCAGCACATACATGCACATGAGTGCATTGCAGTATGGATTGTCCACCCTTCATGCATGGATAAGGATTTTCGAATCCCTCCTCCACATCGCGTATAAACTTGGGATTAAGAAGTGGCGAATATCTACTGCTGATGACCGAGCGAAGGTTGACCAAAGGAAAAAGATGATTCACAGCAGGTTTCGACAGACCATGGGACTTGTGGACGTTCCTAGGCAGGGTGGTAGTGGATCTACTAATGACGGAAACACCGCACGTCGATTTTTTTCAGAACCCTTCCGTTTCTGCTGAAATAACAGGTAATTAAATTGTAACGGATGAACTTTTAGTCGTATTTCCATGGAGTTTCTTTTCTTCTTTTGAAATACTTCGCATATTTCCTTCCAGGACTGGACGAAAACCTAATAAAAAGATTTGCAGTCATATTGAATGCCTTGAGCAGTGGGTATGAAATCAACATCCCAGTTTTCAAGGACTACAGTTTTCAAACTGCGCAAGAATTTATAAATATATACCCCTGGTACAATATGCCACCAAGTATGCATAAAATATTGGTGCATGGTGCTAGTATTATTTCGGCTCTGCCGCTACCAATAGGGCATTTTTCTGAGGAGGCTCAGGAGTCGCGCAATAAAGACATGAAGAGATATCGTGAATATAACACACGGAAAATATCAAGAGAAGCGACGAATGAAGATCTGCTGCATATGATGCTGCTATCGTCTGACCCCTTATAATCGTCCCTAAGTTGCTTACGCAAGAAGAAGAGGGAAAGTGTTTCATATGAAGTGCTCTGTTTATTAATGTCTCCCAGATGCGTAAATCTTCCAAATGAAAATGAGGATTCTGAGTCATCTCTCTCGTCATCCTCATAACAACCAGTAGAAATCTCGTGTAGCCTCATTTCATTAAGCTTTGCAGCTTCATATTTTGTGACAATGTTATAAGTTTAATTGGATTTTTAACTTAAGCTTTTGTTTTTAAATTCAGATTACTTAATGTAATTGTTAGTTGTTGCCGTGCTATTGATTAATCATTTTTAAGAATAGTACTTTTCCAAGAAGGACCTTATAAAATTGTGGTAAATCAGAAGGATAAGTCAATCATTCATTTATTATTGTTAAATTAAATTTTACCTTAGTTTTCTCCATTAGTACTCCCAGTAGCTTATGTAGCGATGTGTTTAATATATAATGCATCTTTATAGATTATTTTTTATGCCAAACTTGTACCCTCAATGTCTTCCCGCAAACGCGAATGTTTTTCATTCTTGTGTATAAGTAATTAAATCAATAATTTCATGTCAAACTACTGCCTAACTTTCGTTTTTTATGTTAATTTGTTACTTAGTGCCTTCCTTACGAAAATTGTATTAAAATAGTGGATGAAAACTTCAAATTTTCCACCCCACGAATTTTGTCCGGCAAACGGGGTCCCTCCGACCACTGTGCGGTGTCGGCCTCCTAATGGTTGTGCTTCGCTAGCCTTTCCATCCCTTTCCTTCAACCTTTCCCACTACTTACCATTCCCGGTGATATGCGAAGGCTTCCGACCGGAGGAGGTAGGTTTTTAGCCCGCGGAGTGATCCGAAGCACCTGTATCCCAGAATTTCCTTAAGAGACAAATTTAAGTGCTCTCACCACTCTTAAACGAATCCCTTTCTCCAAAAAAATCCTTCCATAACTATCCTCCATGCTTAACTACCCTCCATATTTGACCACAGAAGGGAGCTGTATACTTCGGCCGAAAACGCCTTCATAGTTCAGACTTCTACCTAGGTCTAGGAAAGATCTTCGTCTTCCCCTCCATTTCCCCCCCCCCCCTAACAGCAGCGCTACTGATGACACAGTGTAAAATGCTTGGAAAAGATACAAGAAACAAATGACTCGTATGAAGACTAAATGCAAAGATTTACAAGTAATAACGCCGTACGTGTTATGGCTACCTGGTTTTTGACTTAACGTTTCTTCCGTGGGTGAAATAACTATGTAAACAGAAATAAGCGAAAAAATACAACAGTCATGGTAAATATTTATTCTTATTCCATTGATCCAAGAAAACAGATTTGCTTTAATTACTCAAGCAGAATCAAACAATAAAAGCGCGCAGACTTTTGTGGAAGCGTATTCGGCCGTTGAATAAAGCTCTCTTTAAGTTGCCTGGGGTTGCCTCTAAAAATAACCACAACAACAAAAAAATAGTTTTTAAGACATGAGCAAATGCAAATTGAGTGTCAGGTACTCCGTGTTCTTCTGTTCAGGCTTCAAGAGAAGGTGACGCGGTTCTAATCTCAATCGAGAAGATCGTCACAGCCCTCACACGAGAGACTGATGTTTGCGACTGCGGAATGAAACACGACAATCTTTGTCATGGACACCGCTGCCAGATTTTTTTTCCCGAGCGGAGGAAATTCTTGAATAATTCACAGCTCTCCCGTTGTCCTGGAGAGATTTGACCCTTGGCCCCTCGAAGAGACAACGGTGGAGGTGGCAAACAGTCCAGGGAGGGTCAGAGGAGAAGGGAGGTAAACAACGCAAATACCAACCCCTTTCCATTTCAGGAAAATGGATAAGGGGGGCGTATTCCTCATATTTCTGGCTTGGAGCATAATTTATTCCCTCTTCGTGCCTCGCTTGCGCGGAGATAGAAAATTATCGCGCGCGGAAATACGTTCACATACATCTTGATTTGAAAGAATCAAATATTTACAGTTCCACAGAGAATGAACGGGGAATGCTATGCCGTGTTGGAAATTTCCAAATTTTAGGGCTTAAATAGTTAGGAATCGAGACGGAAGATAGGCTGACAACTCCGTTTCAACCGCAAATATAAAAAAACGGCAGAGAGATAACGGGATTTATAAAGAAAATCGAGCAGAGAAAAAATGACAAGGGCTATATAATAAGGGCACGGCAGCAAATAAGTGATCTAACCTGAAGTTCATTTCAGGGGCATAGAGGAGTGGAATTCCCATTCTAAAGATAGCTTAAAACCTTTACCTAACGGTTCCAAGAAAGTTGAAGGAAATTTTAACTACCTTTTCAGGATTTTTTAAATCTCTCACCTACCCGCCTACTTTGTGATGTTTCAATCAGCAATAAGGCTAATTTGTAGCTCGATACTAATAATTATAATAATAATAATAATGATACAGCATTTTTATATCAACCTCCTAGATTAAACCAGTTTTGACGGCTCGAGGTTAGGCCATGTGGAAATAAAACTATATCTCCTGGCCTACGTTTCGGCGTATAATGTACACCATCATCAGGGCTATATAAAAGAATACAATAACCATGTACAACAACATTACATAAAAATAAAAGAGGGATTCCGAGGTAACTTTATATGGATATTTATCTTTAAATTGTTTTATGGTGATCCCCCTTTTATTTTTACGTAACGTTGTTGTACATGGTTTTGTATTCTTTTATATAGCCATGATGATGGTGTACATTATACGCCGAAACGTAAGCAAGGAGATTTAGTTTTATTTCCACATGACCTCATGACCTCCTCGTGACGTCAAAACTGGAATACTAATGAGCAAAATAAATGACGTAATAGTAAGATTTGCAAATGCAGTCAACTGCGCGCGCTGTTACCTTCTTCGATGCCAGTAGTGTGCAAATAAAAGTCCCCTTTTACCTTCAACCACCAACGTTCTCATTAACAACACTTCACATACTAAAAGCCATTTTCATAAGAGATGTTGAATAAGAATAGTTGCAACTAAAAAATCTTAGTACAGCCATCACAGTCCTGTTTTTTAGCGCAAAAAATCAAAATTGCAAACATAAATGAACAACTCTACACCGCAGGTGTTCATCTGAAACATTCTAGTTTCTCTTTCGATTTCCTTAAGGCCAATTAAAATTACAAACTAAAGTAAAATATCGTCAATATATTTCATATTCTTTCTCTCATCAAATACTGACTTGATTTTTCCCGCATCATTAAGAATATTCTCCACGGTTAGAATTTGATATCAATGTAGATCAGGTAACCCACAAAATGCAAGAGAAACACTACATGAATCAATAATTTTCCATTTATCTTCGATTCAAAAAATAAAGTTTTATTTTTTGTATCAAGGTTAAAAAGTTAAGATTCTGTTCCAACGATGAGGCGTTACATGTATTTAAATTTGTTTTAAAAAGTGAAAATAAAAGCAACTCATTACTTCCGATTGCGAAGTACAAGAAAGAGCAAAGGTCACGAGAAAAGATTACAGATCTAGACCAGAGATCATCGAATACACCACGGTGATTTCCGTTGCGTGGTTCCATAACATAGTCTAAAGAAGGAGGTGAGGTGTGTATTGGAAGCTTTTGAGATCTGAACTGGGAATTGGCTAAAATCAACTTGCAGCATGTAATAATCAGCATTTAATCAATTCTTTTCCTCAAGGGAAATTTGGTATTTTGGTTCTACAAAAAAGAACTAAAAGAACACGTAATGATTTGATGTGCATTAACAATACAATTTGATCATTTTAATTTGTTATACTAAACTCGCAAATGAACTTTTAATTATTACATCACAACTGAATTTTTCTCAGCCCTCTATATTTCTACCTTCCGATGCAATTTTTGTCGAAATTATCAATAGAAATTATCAATGCTGGCTAATCTAATACACTCATGCCCAGTAGCGAAGAAATTGCCAAAAATATCCTGAATTATATGTTTACCAAGAGTAAAAAACCGGTGAAAAAATTGTAATAACAATAAAAAAAGAACATTCGCCAGATATAAAATGGCGTGATAACACTACCAGCAGATAACAGAGGTATCTACCATCTACCTTTATCTTTGAAAAGCGCTCAAGTAGGTTGGAAAGTTCATTACCAATGTAATCAAAGGTTTTTAATAAGAGATTCATTATTTAGCTGCGGTCATAGTCGAAAGATCCACCATTAATAGTAAACAAAAACATAAATACTGGATTAAAGAGATTAATATCCCACACGCTCGGGAAACAAAGAGTTCGGACTAATGTAAAAAACGGTCTCGTGACCTTATTTCTGCCACAGAATAGATTGAAAATGGTCATTTCCTCAGAACGCGAATTACAGAGAAAGTAATTAAACTAGCGCACGACATGGAAAATAAGGCTTTGTGCGTCGCTCTTTCCCTGTGGCGAGCAGGCAGAGGTTAAGCAAGGGTGATCCACTCTCCACCGTTGGTACGGCAGTTTCCTTGACCCTACGGTGAAGGTCTCACGGCCGCCTCGAGCGTATGCAGCTGTCGGGCTTGTTTCGGAGTCAGAAGAAAAGCAGGGATGTTTTACTCTTCATAAAAAGGTTAATCAGCTCAAAATTTTGTTTTTCCTTTCTCAATGACGTAGACCAGCACATAAGCATAACGGAGAGTTTAGCATGCATAACTGTAAGTGAGGCGATTGAATTAAAATAAAAAAACCACTAAAAAGTGGGTCTGGTCAAACAGCAAGACTATTTATTTCGTTCTTTTAAAAAAAAACCATCCATCGATTCCGTTAATTTTTATTTAAGTTCTGTTGAATCGCTTTTTGCTCGACAAAAAATTTCTGATAGTATCATTCAGATATTAAACATCGCCTTTGTCTGATTCACCTGTGTTCGCAGCCGGAGCAAGTGCTGCCGGCCCGAATTACTACATCTTAGCCATCACCGCCTTCACACGAAATTATCAATTGTTGCATTTGTTAAATTCTTTTTTTTTATCCAAAACAAAGCAAAGGGAAGCGGTAGACACCATTCACACTTTTTCACAGGTGCAGGCTCTGAAATTATCTCTCCCTTTCCTGCAGAGTAGACCGTTTCTTCTTGGAGGTTGTCATCATGCGGATGAAGCACGGATTACAGAAACGAGTGGACGGCGTCTTGACGCTAAAACGCGAAGCCTGTTTGAATTGCGTACAATGATCCATTTAACGCGGCTATTGATTGCACTTTCACCTTGCCGACAATCATATGAAGAGAGCAAGGCTATTTCAGGGAAGCGTCTGCATTAACATTTTTCAACTTTCAAAGTCTTTACGGTACCGCGACTACTACGCAGCAAATACTTGGGTTTTCGACACACTACCTGCACAGTTGATTCATTCAACATGGCTGATTGCGCATTTTAATGTCTTCAACATTTCCCTGCGCCACTGCACCGAACTAGTTGCATCTCTTGCCGACAATCATATGAAGAGAGCATGGCTATTTCAAGGAAGTGTCTGCATTAACATTTTTCTACTTTCAAAGTCTTTACGGTACCGCGACTACTACGCAGCAAATACTTGGGTTTTCGACACACTACCTGCACAGTTGATTCATTCAACATGGCTGATTGCGCATTTTAATGTCTTCAACATTTCCCTGCGCCACTGCACCGAACTAGTTCCACTCTTCCCTTCTTTAATCCTTGGAATCGATGTTATCGCGCAATTAACTTCTCTATCGTCTCATTCTTCGCTTTTCAGGCGAACATGTATTTCGGGCAATATTTACTGGCCTCTCATCGGGTATCTGGATAATGTGTTCATCCAATCCTTTCTTCCTCTGAAGTACCTATCATTCATGCTGTCTGGATTTTTATATTGACGCTTTTAAAATGTATTTCCCTGTCATTGAGTGTTTCGCGTTGACTTTTATCTTTTGCATTTGGCATTGAGGGCCAAACTGGCGAAGTAGTAAAAAATACAAAGTATATTTCTTCGGGACTGATAAAGGTACAGCTAATTTCAACGATGCGATGAAGTTCGTTGCACGAAAATAAATATTGGTAGAGATATGCATTTTTTCTTACCACAATGAAGACTGATGCTATAAAATTGAATAGGCAGAGGATTTTGCAGTTAGGATATAGAAGTTACTTTGCTGTTAGATTAGTCTCGTCTATTTTCTGAAGTGCATGTAGTGATTGACCTGTTTGTCACTTTGATTCATTCGTACTTTTGACTTAAGTTGCTTGATTTTCCATATATTATCATTCACACTGCCAGGCACTCAATGACCTTGGCCATCTGCGGTCGCACTTCGTCGACAATACATATTTCTTTAGCTAGTATCGTCTCTTCCCACATACCGACTTCCCATTACTGGTTGAATTACTTGCCGGTCCCTGCTGTGATTATTAAAATTCTCACATCAGTTTTGTATTTGAGTTCTTCAGTCGCTGACATCTGATTGTCAAGTGTACTCCACGAGCGCAATCTGAGACAAAAGACAAGCGTCGCAGAGTACACCGAGAGGAATTCTCACCAATGCTTTTAAGCAAGCGGAAAATGGATGCCGGCATTTAATGCAAGCAAAGCTTTCAGCCTCTCAGCGCACACCATTATAAGCCCAGCGATCCTCCGTGTTTTTACCCAGAAGACCAAGTGTTAGAAGGCAGAGTTGTGGCGGAAACCACTAAGAACGGTGCTTTTAAGACCTTGGACTTGAAGAAGCCACCGTGATAGGACGCAATGATTGACTGAAGGAAAAATTTTCATCTAAAATAACGGAAGCACGGGCATGGAGAAATAATCAGTATGCCACTCTTTCCTGAAGGCGTCGAAATGTTGGCAGTGAAGATATAACATCGTGTGTAACTCCTGAACTTCATTGGAACACGAGAAAAGTCACACAGCTTGAAGATTAAACAGAAAGAAAATCAGCCTTGTGGTTTACGGAAGAAATAAAGAACACGGAGTTACTTATTGGACTCATTCTTTGTCATAACAGCCTCCATGAAATAGCATTGAAAGGAAGAATGGAAGCGAAAACATTACCGAAGAAGAAGAAGGATGAAATACATTAGAAAAAAATATGAAAGATGCCATCATGTGATACTACGAAGGAATTTAGCATTTAAATAAATAGATTGACAACGGCTGATGAAGCGGATTTCAGACTTTTATAATGGCTTCAAAATTTACAAACTCAAAAAAACTCCTACGGTGGACACCTTTGACGGATGGAGATATTTGTGTATGGATGGAGCTGAAAAGGTGGACTTTGAATAAAACATTCAACAAATTGTGACCTTGGCAGAAATCGGTTTAACGGGCCAAAGAAAGCTAACAGGTTGCAATCACTAGTATATTATATGCTTATTAAAAACAAGTTTCAAAATACCGATACATTTTTATTTCACCACATGCTCACTTATGTCTCTTGAAGATACCTCTTGTTTTCCAAATAATTATTTTAAACATTAATCGACCATTTAAAGTCGGCCCAAATTATTATTTATTCTTTAATATAATAGGAAAATATCTATTCACAGAAATCTCTCCAGTGAAACATAAAACAAAAACTTTTCGTTCGTCACTCCGATGAATGCAAAAATGAATATGTTTTGGGGATATAAACAGTAAATATACCAAGTTTTATCATATCAGAGTACTTTAAATTCTTTTAAAAATTTTTATTTGCCCAAATATAATGAAATAAGAGTATAATTAACAATAATTTATCAGCGATTACTTAATTACCTGCGTTGTTGTATAAAATGGGGCCAGGAACTGAATATGACCCATCATATTTTCTAAGAACACTTTACGCGTGTTGTTATATAAACTCAAATTCCTCGCTCGGATTTCACGGGAAAAATTAATCCAAGAAGAATCCTGGCCCAAAAAGGTTAGAAGACCGTCGATAAGGGAGGAGTCCCTTCCCAAGATCATCATCTTATCATTTTGATTCATTGTCTTCACTTCATCATCAATCGTAAATGTTATAGTTACCTGTTACAGCAGTAATCAAATTATTTATTTTTACTTTCATGCTACCGTTATTTGTGACCATGTTATTGATGTCTGTTTTTATGCAAATTCTGTATTAGGTTTTTCATTTTAATTTTAATTTATTTACAAACAATTCAAAATGTTGTTGCTGGGAACTGGATTATGCTATGGAATTATTTCAATTCATTGTCTTCACTTCATCATCAATTGTAAATGTTATAGTTACCTGTTAAAGCAGTAATAAAATTATTTATTTTTAATTTAATGTGGCCGTTATTTTATGAGAATGTAATTAATAGGTCTCTTTTCATGCAAATTACGAATTAGGTATTCATTTTGTATATAACAATTCAAAATGTTACGTACATTATATTTTCTGTTGCTTTTAGGGGTATGTACCCAGAGAATTGAATAAACCCATTCCAAGAAGAAAATGAGTGAATCGAATGTCTGGACTCAAATCATTATGTACTCCAATTTTCGGGTCATAATTTTTCGGATGGATGATCGAAGAAGAAGAAGATCGATTTTCGAGTGCGTGATCGAAATCGAATCCTTCGACTTCGACTCCTCAGCGTCCATCCATTCCTGATGCCAATGCTGTGCGCGCACGAAAGGGGCAAAGGTAAGGTCGCTAATTGTCGACTGTATTCTTCCTTCGATACAGGCCTTCGCAACGTAAACAAGCCCGGTAATAACATGGTCATTTTGGTGTGTCATCTCCAGTGGTGAGTATCGCATAGGTTGCTCAACGCTGCCGTTGATTTGGAAGCGCATTTGTATTCTAAGTAACGACTCACATATTCGCAAATTTTCTTCGATGTGCTACGTGAGTGATTTCTCAGTCAGCATATCAATGGCGCTCCTGAGGTGGAAATAGTCGGGAAGACCCATATCGACAGAGCTGAGGGCATATCGAATCGAACGACCCTGGGCAACGGGGAGACAGGGGCGCCGCCGGGGGTTCTGGCGGAGGGTGGTGGAATTAAAAGGTCAGCGAGGAGATGAGGGGCAAACTGACGGCGGCGTCCGCCGTGTCGTCGTTTTTATGTCGAGTTCATGGCATGAGGATTTAGAAGGGGGGAGGGGGGGAGGGGGAGGGAGGAGAGAGATGACGGAGGGGGTTTAAGAGAGGGAGGAAAGAGGGGAAATGACGTCACACAGAGGTGAAATAAAAAGGCTCGGAAGATAAGAGGCGAGAGTTGGGGCAGCGCCACCTAGATAGTCTGGGACGCTTGGGAGTGACGTCATGAGATGGGGGCCTACCAGTCTTACGCACGGCGACAGCTGGATAAGATCTTTTCGAAATGTTTCCTGATCATAAAGACTGAATCCATGCTGAAACTGTAGCGAAATCATATAGTTGAAAAGTTATGATTTTGGGGATACCAATGTAATTATTGGTTTGCATCGCTGACTTTTGCCTAAGGAGATGGCGCAAAAAATATCAAGTGACATTTTTCCGCCACGTCAAATCAAATTTCCGGTCCATACCAGTGGATCACAGCGCAGAATAACCAATCAGCTTCATGACTTGAATTAGATGGATACTTTTGGGCTTTCTACGTGTATTATCCTCAGAAATAAAAATCTCTTTTTAAATAGGTAACTAACTAATATAAGATATTAGCTCACCGTTCACTACATAGCAATATATGTGGCTTGATTTACAATTAGAGAAGAATCGATGTGATAAAGCCAGGAATCCATGGATTTGAATGGTATCTTTGTTCACAATTCGGTAATATAACTTGAAATGCACTTGATACTTATCTCCAGTTCCAGTCTAATATTTCTGTCAAGTTAGTGATAGAGTACAGGGAAAATAATATGTACTATATTTTATATCAGAACCAGAGTTTTCTTTATTCCTCTGGCCCAAAAATACAACCATAACATCTACACATCATCATTTTCTAATAATTAATACTAACTAGGTTTTGTTAAGCGTAAAATAGGAAGGTCCTCGGATGAAAAAGTAAAAGATAGATGGTACTTCGCTTTGGTCAGGCCACACCTCGAATACGCCGCGAGCATTTGGGACCTGGGTCATAAAGATTTGACCACAAAAATTAACAAAATACTAAGAAAAACAGCACGCTTTGTTAAAAACTGCTATAAACGAGCATATAGTGTTACACAACTGTTAGAGGGATTGAGGTGGGAGCCCCTGGAGACTCGAGAGGCTGCACGCTAAGCTTATGCTGCTTGAGATATTCAGAACTGGGGTGTTTCAGAGCGACACAGAGAATATTATCATGACACCTCAATGCATTTCAAGGACTGACAGATGCGATAAAATAAGATAGATACGCTGCCGAACAGATAGGTACAATGAATCGTTCTTTTCGCGCACAATAAGCGTAAAACAATAAAAACTGAGCTCCTCTAAATACACTCCCATATTTCACCTCCAAAACTGTAGATGTAAGAAAAATTGGACCACCAAAGAGAAAAAGCGGCGTAGTATGTAGATATAGATGTATACTGCAGTATTCTACATAAAACCCCTTCCTCCAGCTAACTTCAAGCACTTATTTCCCAATATCATATGCAAAGATACAGAGTCGACTCACTAATTCATTGATACAAACGTCTGGGTATTTTTAATCCAGCTACAGGGTTGAATTTCTCAGAAGCGGTTTATCATTAGCTATCAAGTCAAAAAACGTTCAAAAATTCCTATATTTTTTCCTTGGTTCGAGGCCAGAGAGGATTAAGTTTCATTGCGGGATTAATCGGCGAAAATGAAAAACCACCGAGGTGCAAAATTTCTTTCATTCAATGAATTACGAAATAATTAACCTATGACTTTGATTTTTGGACTAAACAGAAGCCAAAGCATCAAAATATGTAATTTTTCCAATCATTACCATATAGCGATCGATGAATTGAAATCGAGAAACGAGACCGGACTTATGAACGAGAGTTATGTATGAAAAGTTAGAGCTCTTTCCCCTGAGCCGGATTTTCATCACGCAGTCATGTTATTTTTATCTATTTTTCAGTGTTACGGGGGGAATCTGATTATTGTACTCACCTGGTCAATAGTAATAGGCCTGTCAGTCATAAAATGTTTAATCTATATTCAACCGATTTGAAACTGCCATAAATCTCTTACGGGTAGGCTGAGAAAAATGTTGTTTTGAATATTTGCTGTCCATTTAAATGTATCTTCCCATTCTTTTACTAGGACATACTTCTTAGCTCCCCAACGGAGAAAATGAAGTCTCGAAATAATTGATTTTCAGCGCGTAAAAATTTTATGCAACTTGTGAACTACACCAATGGCAAACTCATACTTGTTACTATCGACTCCTATTTTAGAGACGTTCATATTCAGTCGAATGAAAAATTGTTGCACAACTGCCCACCAGATTTAATTGACCTTGAAAATTTAAAAGTTTCCAAAGTTACATTTTTACGGCGCTCTATAAGTTAATGTATATCAAGGCACTTATTTGAAGAATTTGAAAAACTGCTTTCCTCCTCAAAAACAATTCCCAAAAATAACAATTTTTGTGATTTCAACTCCACAATTTTGAAATTAAATTAATAACGAACAATGGTTTTTAGGAAATATTGCAGGTTATACGACAAGTAAGCTGTAGTATTAAATATAAATAACGTAACTATTTTTGCTTAACTGTATTAAAACTGACCACAGCTGTGAAAAAGAAGTAACTTCTAATGCTTGAAAACCCAGAAAATGCTCTGATCGTGATTTAAAAATTCCACCAAATGGTAACCAGAAAAAAAAGTTTTTTCGAACTACTGACACATAAGGGTATAGATTCTGAAAATAAAATTTTATCCTTTAAAGGGCCACCAACTTGGACCACTGGTATGGATTTAATGATTTGGATATTACGAGTGTCACACCGCTCGAGGTTAAACATTTAAATTAACCGAGTAAAAAAAATGTCTGAGAATAAATAACTTATTAGAGTTCACGTTAAAAGAATTATTGGTAAAGCACTGACGTTACCGTACATTATGAAGAATATGTTGGGTTGGTAGGCATAGCCCAACATTTACAGTTGGCATTCTGTATGATAATTGTATGGTGCGGCCACCAGGCGTTCTTGTTGTGAAATAAAAGAGTTCGATGTGACCCGCCGCAATGTGCTACACGTAACGGGTGTTTTTTCCTTATTTCGTCTTCTGACTGATCCCAGACCTCTACAGGTTATGGGCCCAGAGCGTTTGTGGACTGTGAGGAGAGTGATTAGCGAGGAAGGAGAAACTTGAGGTTGTGAGTGGAGTGAGAAAAGTGAGAAAAGTTGAAATACGTGTCGGGAGGTGAACTCAAAATGGCGGACGGCGTGGACCACATTAACTCTTTTACTACGAGCATTCCAAAGCTCACAAGGAGAAACTACAATGGTTGGAAGGCACGAATAAAAACGTCACTGCTTGTTTCAGATGCATGGGAGGCTGTAGTAGGCTATGAAGATGCCGATGGAGCACAATTGGGACAGACTGAAAAA
Organism: Ceriagrion tenellum; assembly: GCA_963169105.1. Lineage (NCBI taxonomy): Eukaryota > Metazoa > Arthropoda > Insecta > Odonata > Coenagrionidae > Ceriagrion > Ceriagrion tenellum. Next base: position 123,698,131 of record OY720642.1, on the reverse strand, counting down.
CGGCGGAGATCCAAGAATAATCTTATCGCCTTGTCCTTAATAATGCGCACGGTGAGTGACGAGTTAATAAACGACATAGCAGACTTTGAAGTTGCAAGCGAAGCGTGTAAGGCGCTGGAGGATATTTGTTGTGAGAATACAGAGTACGGAGCCGCTCAGAAGCTGAGAGAATTGGGAAAAATGGAGAAAACGAGTTCAATGAGTACCCAGGAGTATTGCAATACGCTAGTGAACATGAACAAAGTGTTGATCAAAAATGATCTCGGAGTGAACGACAGGCAATTGGCCGCAATTTGCTTAACGGGTCTTCCCAAGGATTACGAAATTACAGTGAAAACACTAGTTGCACATCCGGACAGAATGACAATGGCAAATATGAAAAGAGTTCTTTTGGAAGAAGAAGAGCAAATGAAGGTGAGAGAGGAGGAGACTCATCAAGCCCTGAAAAAAATGAAAGCGCAACACGTGAAATCTTCCGGGTGCAGATTTAAAACTAGTGAGAGGGATCATGCTGGATATTACGCAAAGGGAGGAAACAAACAGAAGAGCATAATCCCGAAACAAAAGTTCTGGTGTTATGTTTGTGGGGAGGAAAACCACTTGTCTTATGATTGCCCTAAGAGGAGAGAATCTGGTAAAAGGGAGAAAGGAGAGGAGGAAAAGAAGGCATCTGTTGTGACAAGAGAACATGTGGCCCTGTGCACAAGAAGGGATACCAAAGAGAATGATGGAGTATGGCTCCTAGACTGTGCTGCGTCCGACCATATGTCAAGACGGAAAGATTTATTCCATGATTTTAAGCCCAGTGAAGGAACAGTTAAGGTGGGAGACGGAGCACCCTTAAAAATCCAAGGTATTGGAAATGTCACAATTCACATGTCTGAAGAATGCGGAGGGAAAGATGTAACCCTATCAGATGTGTTATATGTGCCGGAACTGGAGGTCAATCTTATTTCACAAGGGCAAATAGAAGAGCGAGAGGGGAAAGTTGTAGCTTTTGGAGGTAAAGCGCAAGTCTTTAGAGAAAACAAATTAGTCTTTCAAGCCCACAGAATCTCCAGGATGTACTATTTCACAACTGTGAATGGAGTCACAGTTAATTAAAATAAAAGGGAACTGCAGTCATCGTATCGTAAGAAGGCAAACTTAGTCACAGCATCCACCTGGCATAGCAGGCTAGGACACCTAGGTGAGAAGGCCATGAGTAGGATAAGATTGTTGGAGGAGCTTGTGAACAAGAAAATCGAGGAGAAAGAAGACTGTTTAGCTTGCATCCAGGGCAAGAAGAGGCGAGACAAATTCCCCGAAGGAGAGGGGGAAAAGACGACTACTGTGCTATCTCGAATCCACTCAGATGTCACGGGGCCTATTAAGCCGGAATCAATTGGGCGACGGAAGTATATTGTTACTTTCATTGATGAAGCTTCAAGATACATTACCGCAGTAGCAATAGCCAAGAAGAGCGACACATTTGAAGAGTTTTTGAAGTTCAATGCCAAAGCTGAGCTGTTCCACGAAAGGAAGATTAAAGAACTGCGGAGGGGAGTAATAATGGAGGGGAGTACATAGGAGATGAATTTGAGAAATTTCTTGCTGAAAGTGGAATACTTCACAGAAAGACGGTACCCCACACTCCCCAACAGAATGGTTTGGCGGAAAGAACCAACCAGACACTCTGCAACGTAGTAAGGTCCCTCCTCATCCAAGCTGGAATGCCAGCAAAATTCTGGGAAGAAGCACTCCAAACTTCAGTTTACCAGGGGAACAGATGCCCATCAGCACCCCTTAATTTTTCTTTCCCATTGGAGAAATGGCTGGGAAGAAAATTACAGAAAAATGACTTGGAGCATCTCCGGGTTTTTGGCTGCCAGGCATGGGCATGGATACCAAGAGAGCTGCAAGAAGGTAAATTTGGTCCCAGGGCAAAGGAGTGCGTCATGCTGGGATACAATGAAGGAATGAAAGGCTACCGCTTGTGGGATGTGAAGAAAGAAAGGGTCATTTCCAGCAGAGATGTAGTTTTCAGGGAGCACATATTTCCATTTAAAACTACTACAAACATTCAGCTGCAAGACCCGATGGTAGAGCACACAATCATCCCGTTCGTGGTGGAAGGAGAGGCGGCTATCCAGGGAGGAGTCCAGACTGAGGCAGAGAGAGCTGTCCAGGGAGCAGTACAGACTGAGGCAGAGAGAGCTATCTAGGGAGAAGTCCAGGCTGGGGCAGAGAGGGCTATCCAGGGAGGAGTCCAGGCTGGGGCAGAGGCGGCTATCCAGGGAGGAGTACAGAGCTGCTGCAATCGGGTACAGTATGCTGGATCCCAATCCCTAAGTGATTTAGTGATCCCAAAGAATGCTGAGGAAGCTCTCAGTGGACCTAAGGGAGCAGATTAGAGAGGCGCAATGTTGGAGGAGCTTAAGACTATGCGTGAACTCAAAACTTGGGAGGTGGTACCCAGACCAAAAGAGATAAATGTTGTGGGGAGTAAATGGGTATTTTCAGTAAAAAGGTCGGGTAATATCATAATCAAATTCAAAGCAAGATTGGTAGCACAGGGTTATCATCAAACTTTTGGGGTTGATTACTATGATACGTAAAGTCCTGTTGTGCAGAAAAAGTCCATTAGAATTTTAATGGCACTTGCAACTGAATATGACTGGGACATTGAGCAACTCGATTTAGTAGGTGCATATTTGAACAGTTTCCTAGAAAAACCAATATACATGGAGCAAGCTCCAGGCTTCCCATCTGAAAACCCTGCCTTGTTTGTTTATAAGTTGTCCAAAAGTGTCTATGGGCTAAAGCAGAGTGGAAGAAACTGGAATAATTATTTACATGATATTTTATTGGAATTTGGGTTTAAAGAATGTGTGAAGGAGCCCTGTGTTTATGTCAGGAAAGGTGTGATATTGGCTGTTTATGTGGATGACTTTTTATTGTTTGGTATCAGAGAAAATACCCGAGAAGTAAAGAATCAATTATCTGGGAGATTGAACGTGAAAGATTTAGGAGAAGTCTCTAACTTCCTTTCAATGACAGTTAGCAGACCAACAAGGGACCACTTGATAATAAGTCAGGAATCTCATGTTGATGAGATCATTGCAGAGTTTCTTGCATCCAATAGTAGAGGGTATAGTGCACCTTTGGAAATGGGTTGTGTAAATGCTGAAAGGGATTTGGAAAATAAATTTTGCGAGGAAACATATAGAAAGGCTGTTGGTTGTCTTCTGTATTTAAGTACAACTACTAGAGCTGATATCTCTAGTGCAGGATGCTTTGTAAGCCAATTTTGTTCAGATCCAGTAAAAAGAGACTAGGAAAATGTAAAGCATATCCTGCATTATTTAAAGGAGACGAAGGAGTATGCCTTACATTATGTGAAAACTGGTGAAAAATTGACTATTTACAGACTCAGACTGGGAAACTGATGAACGGGATTCCCGCTCCATATCTGGTTTTACTTTTATCCTGGGAGGCGGACTTGTAAGTTGGAGAAGTAGAAAGCAAAAGACCCCAGCTACATCATCCACTCATGCGGAATATGTAGCAACGTACGAGGGTGTAACTGAATTTCAGTGGGTAAATGATTTTTTGATGGAGATAGGGTACGAAAGTGCTGTAACAAAGCCATGCATTATCTATAGTGATAATACTGCTGCCATTGCTATTGCTCATAATAGGACTATTTCAGATAAGACTAAGCATGTTAGCGTTAAGTTGCATTACATTAGACATGTGGTCAATAATTGAGAAGTGTCTTTTGAGTATGTTAGATCAAATGAAAACTTTGCTGATTTGTTAACTAAACCACTAACCGGTCCAAAGACCAAAGAGTTGTCCCGCAAACTTGGAATGTATAAACTATATCCCTAGAAAGTTTTTGAGTTGTTTGTTTTATCAGAAGGGTTTGTTTTATTTGCTTTTATTGATAAAATGTTATTCATTACTAGGAGTGCATAATGTTGTGCTTGCAGGAGAGGTGTTGTATTGGTAGGCATAGCCCAACATTTACAGTTGGCATTCTGTATGATAATTGTATGGTCCTTCCACCAGGCTTTCTTGTTGTGAAATAAAAGAGTTCGATGTGACTCGCCGCAATGTGCTACACGTAACGGGTGTTTTTTCCTTATTTCGTCTTCTGACTGATCCCAGACCTCGACAGTATCTTACGAAATTATCAAAGTAATAACCGATAAAATAATGACAGAAGAGCTTGAAAGAGTACATGACCGTGAAACGCCCACAGCGATTAGATATTTGAAGGCCCTCTGATGCTTGTCTCCCCGGTGGACAGAATGTCAAAGTTCATGGTCCATTCTTTCAGCTCGCCAAAAAGTTTTTCGAAGCAATAAGTTGTTAAGGAGATTTCGCCTGTAAATCCCTAACCGTTCCCAGAATTACGTGCAAAACGATCGCAAAAGACATTATTCTCTGCTTTTAGAGAAGCAAGAGTTCCTTAAGAGGGACGATCCTTCCTATTCAGTTCCCAATACATTAGTGGATAAAGGAAAAATCGAAGGGGCTTATTGGACGGAGCCCGAGCAATTGATACGATTGGAAGGACGACGGGCGGTGGTCGTCATTCGAAATTTGTGTGGGCACTTATTTTCGAAAGCGATCCCATGAGACGAGAGCCTTTCGCTCGATGAAAAGACTTCAAACCTCTCCCGATAACTTGAGCCCTCAATTTTTTTACCGGCCACTTGAACCCCTTACGGACTTTTTCTCGATAGTCCAGTGATTTCCATGTCTGAGAAAGGCATGAAACAGAAAGGCACAAACTTTTGGGAGGGTAAAGTAACGGAACTCTGCTAATAATCCCTTACTAGACCTCAGTTTAAATACGATTCCAATATTTGGTATTCTCATGATGTAAACTCAAAGACGGATTTGGATAGCGTGCAGTACAAAACGGAGATGTGCTATGTACAAGCTTGTTGCGACAATTTTATAGGTGTAATAAACCTTCTTCAACAACTATGATGGTAATTACTTTCTAGCCGACGTAAAAAATTTAAACTTGATCATTTAAGCAAGTTCCAAACCAACCTATTTTCTGACGGTTTCTAATATACGAGAGCTATTTTTATTCAAAGTCCGATTGGTCGCGAAATAAAAACTACTGTGAAACTCCGATGAAGCTCTGCGCAGATGTGTTGCGTAGTGTCTCTAGTATGCCCGTTGACCACGTCACGACGCAATTGTCAGTTCTGCGCGCGCAGTGAGCACGTAAACATGCCTACAACAATATAGTTTCCCGCCAAGTGTGAAGTGCGTGCTGTATTTCGATTTCTTCATGCTGAGAGGTGTCATGCAGCCGAAATTTATCGACGAATGAATGTGTACGGTGAAACTTTCCTGAGTGACAGCAAAGTGCGGCAATGGTGCAGGAACTTTGAAGCAGGACGAACAGACTCTTTCTTCATGACAATGCTCGGCCGCACACATCAGCTGCAACACAGTCGCTCTTTCAGCATTTTCGATGGGAAGTGTTTGGTCACCCACCATACAACCCGGACGTGCCCCACTCTCATTTTCATCTCTTTACTCACATGAAACGCTGGCTAGGAGGGCAGTATTTTGGCGCAGACAACGAGCTGCAGACCAGCGTAGAGAATTGGCTGAAAGCACCGGCGGCTGTCTTCTATGACGAGGGTATTGGAAAGTTCCTACCACGCTACGACAAATGTCTAAGTTGGAGCGGCGACTATGTAGAGAAGTAGCTGGAAGGTGTAGGTAAAATTTGAAAATAAAATATTTTTGATTTTGACTGGGGTTTTAATTTTGCGACCGATCGGACCTTGAACAAAAAAAATAACCCTCGCATTTGGCAAAATCGACGAACTGGGGTCAATTGGATAAAGATGATAATTGTAGAAAATAAAAAAGAACGAACAGGTGTAAAATGTAAATTATCCGTAAAGAACAGGGCCGCAAGAGACTAACATATTTTTACTGCTAGTGTAGCCAATTATTTTACATACCATTCAATGCTTCCACATTAAAACTTGATGGTGCGCGTATTATTTGCCCATTTTGTATGCGTCCAGTTCGTATAATACATGCATATCCGCATCCATTTATTTGCATACAGCAGTAATACTCAACGTATCTACAACATTTGCCGTGATTTGTGAGGTGCATATTCATGAAAATACCCACCCCACCGGGGCCACATATCCTTAAGATAGCTTGAAGGGTACCATATCGAAGTAGATAATACCCTCGCTCTGAGTAAAAAAAAACGCTCATCATGAAATGAAGCAAACATTATCGGCGAGGTCGCTTCACACCTCCACGGGCGGGAGACGGGAGCCCCACCAGCGGTGGCTCACCAGAGGATATTATGCAGAGACTTGGATGCAACCCTATTTTATTATCTTCTTATACTCCAACTTTACCAGGGTGGCTACTGATATCCAACTTTCAAATTCCCTGACCTTTCCCTGACTTTCCCCTGATGGATTTACCAATTTCCCTGACCGATCGCCAAAAGGTCACCTATTATTGGAACATATTTTTCTGCTGAATTAAATTTTCCACGGCAGCTTTAGGTTTTCTAATCATTGTCTCGTATTTTTAGAACTACAAGTATGTATTTAGTATAAGCTATATATACTAAATAGTGCTCCAGCTAATTCTCGACCTGAGTTACGGGATTTAATTAAAAAACGCGAGGTAAAATCTTCCGAACAACATAGCCTCGGATTCCTTGTGATGAGCATAATGCATTGTGATCATGATTTTTAACACAACTAGGCAAATGCCGCAATAAGGATTCAAAAAAGGGATACGTTGTACGTCTGATCCACAACGAAATAACTAAGATTCACAACAGAATGCTCCACGAATTGATGGGACTCCATGCACGTAAGCGACGGACATTAGTGTTCGCTGGTGAAATGAAGGGCGGGAAAGACTGGCCGATAAACGTAATGGTAGAAAAATAATGGGTGAATGTGGTAGAAGAGGCTCTCGTTAAGAACAGTCATATTAGGAGTCTAAAGAATAGGACAGCTTGTATGAAGCGAGGCACGAAAAGGGAAAGTGGTTCGAAAGGATAGGGCATTATGGCGAAAATTATTAAAAGCCAGTTTCCTAATGATGGTGGCAATAATTTAACCCTTCAGACTTTAATCCGAAAGGGAATGTCTTGATGAGTATGTACGGTTTTAGGACGGTTTTAGCTCTGATATGGTTGAAATCACGTCCGGTGTTCATCAAGGAAGCGTGATTGGCCCTCTTTTACTCATTATTAATGACCTAAGTTCTCGAATTAGCAGTAAATTAAGATTATTTGCAGACGATACAGTAATCTACCGTGAAATAAGCGATGACGCGGACTTTGAAGTTGTGTCATCTAACCTTAACAACGTTTATTCGTGGTGCCAGGAGTGGGGTTTGGAACTAAATATTAGTAAATGCACCACAGTTCACTTCCTACGAAAGTCATCACACAAAAGCCATACCTACACCGTGGGTGGATAAAACATAAAATCTTCAAATACAGTAAAATATCTTGGAATTACCTTCACTTCAGATATATCTTGGGGAACACACATACAAAACATATGCGACACAGCATTAAAGAAACTAGGTTTTGTTAAGTGTATAACAGGAAGTTTCTGAGATGACAAAGTAAAAGAGAGATGCTACTTCGCTCTGGTTGGGCCACACCTCGAATTCGCCGCGAGCATTTGGGACCCTGGTCATAAAGATTTAACCAAAAAAAAAACAAAATACAAAGAAAAGCAGCGCGCTTCGTTAAAAACTGCTACCAACGAACATAGAGTATTACACAACTGTTAGAGGGATTAAGGTGGGAGACCCTCGAGACTTGGAGGCTGCATGCTAGGCTCAGGCTGCTTGAGATATTCAGAACTGAGATTTTTCAGAGCGACACAGAGAATATTACCATGGCGACACAGAGAATATTATCATGACGCCTCACTACATTTCTAGGTCTGAAAGGTGCGATAAAATAACAAAGATACACTGCCGAACAGATAGGTACAAAAACTCGTTCTTTCCGCGCACAATAAGCGACTACAATAAAAACTGAGCTCCTCCAAATACTCTCTTATAGGACATGTCACTATTTCACCTCCATAACTTTTCATATTTACACGGCTGGTGACCTACCACCCCCTGCCACACGCCCATGCGGCGGCTCGCGGGGTAGAAGGTAGATGTAGATGTATGAATGAATATGTTTTACGCTCAACTTCCAGACTTGGAAGAGCCAACAAAACAATCCAAAGGGTGTGACGAGCAAAGAAAGCGAGCGTGCACAAAGAGCGTGCACCTTTCACTTTCGAATGACGCGAAGTGAAGAAGGAAGTGAAGAGAGCGTCAGAGAAGAGAGTGCCGTGCGTGTGTGTGTGTGTGTGCGTGTGAACGGAGGAGGAAGTTGGACCGCACCCCCCCCCCCATCGTTCGCCCCCACTCCCTTTTAGAGTACATCGCCGCGGCCGCCGAGGGGGCGGGGGCGAAAGGGGGGCGAAAGGGGGGCGAAAGGGGGGGTGGGGCAAGGGCGTTGCCAGGTGCGCGCCCAGAGCCACCGCCATCGATCCGAACACTCACACACACTCAAAACACACATCCCCTTATTGTTGCCCTCTCGTCGCGTGCGTGCGTGCGTGCGTGCGTACGTCCGTGCGTACGTGCGTGCGTGCGTGCGGGCCCAGGCCCTCTCTTCTCCTTCGCACGCGTCGGAAACGTGGACTCGGCGAGAGGAGGAGGAGGGGAATGGCCGACTCTCATTCGGGTGGCACAAACTTTGGGCCACAGAATTGTTTACACCGCCCCTGTCTCCTCCCCCTCCCGAGAAGGAAGAATATAAACCCCCACCCGATGAAGAGGAAATGAAAACCAAACTCCTGAATGGGATCGGGCTGTGGTCGGTCGATTAAGGCCGTTTTACACGACGCCTGGGCTGGAAATCGAACTGAACTTGGCATGCTTAAGGTAGTTTGAGCGAAATATCATTTTACTTACAAATCAATGAATTTGGTCCCATTCTAAAGAAAAATGTCTCACCTATCCAATGACACCAAAAAATCTACCCCTTACCACATTACTTACCGAGATATTTGCCAAAATATACCAGCTCTTTTACATGGGAAATGGTACGTGTATGCACTCCAGAGAGACCTTATTAAAAAAATGAGGGATTTCTAACAGCTAGATGTCGTAAAAAAACTAACAGCGTGTAGTTTGTATGTTTTCTCAACTATTTTTGAAAATAAATCATATTTTCACTGCAATAGGTTCTTGGGTATCACAAAAAACCTTCCATTTTGAAGTAGTTTGAAACGCACCGCCCGAAAGAAATGAGTCAAGTTAAAGACTTATTTAGATATTTTCATTTAATTACTTACAATTTTTGTCATGTAAAACTATATTATTGCACCATTGGTAATGCAATATTTTATGGATGTGTCCTACAGCTGGTGAATTTAAAATGTATAATTCGAAGATGGTATCTATTATGACTAGGGAACTATCTCGCTCGGACTACCTTAAATACTAATTTTTACGCAGCGTACTACTTCTTTTACACGACCGTTTTACACGACGCTAATTCGAGGGCTGGAAATCGAACTGAACTTGGCATGCTTAAAACCGCGCCGTGTATAAGGCGAGATCGCATCCTATCACGGCATCAAATTCGATTATCAGTACTGAGAAGGTAAATAAGAACCATACTTATTTTCCATCCGATTCGTGGATACAACGACCAGCAGCAGGCAAGTATGTGAAGGCCACTTTACACGGTACATTTTATTGTACAAACGAATGTATAAACTTTTGCATGAGGAAAAGTGTACCGTGTAAAGCGGCAAATTGTATGATTGTCTGAATGACTCAACGGGAAATAGAACCTGCTTTAATTCCGTTCAGTTTCTTGTACCCTCTATGATGCATTCCTTTGTACAATAAAATGTACCGTGTAAAGTGGCCTTTACATACTTGCGCCCTTAAGACAATTATTTTGAGAGAATACCGGTGGTGGTCTACCTAAATTATCTTTGGGAGCTGGGTGAACTATAATCGAGAAATTGTTTGATTGAATCTTCTGGAGACTACTCGAGAGTGCTTAGTAAATATCACAGTAAATATGCCAAAGCAACATTGCCCAATTTATTTACGGAGCGCAGTTCGACGAATGCTCGAAAACCGCCACCGTGAAATCAGCTTTGTGTAAACACAGGCTCCACGCCATCAAATTTCATATAAATCCTGAATATGGTTACGAGTATTCGGTGCTGATTTCATTACTTATTACAGTGCTGAATTGAGCGTAATGTAAAATGGCCTGTGTTCGACGGAGCCAAAAGACGACTGAGATCATCAAAGCCTTAAAACAACGTCAGAATAATTATGATAATGAAGAAAAATATAAACCAGACAAGAAGCTGGGCATGAACAACAAAATCACTAACCTTGGGCAGAAGGCAGTGCTTCTGCCAACGTGTCAAACGGTGGGGAAGATCCTAAGCAGCACGGATTCGGACCTCAATGAGATTCTCACCCCTGACATCTGAGCCTAATCCTCATACATCTGTAAGATAGGTCACATTTTTTCAATTAGTAACAACACTAATCGAAAAAATGCGAGGTTTCAAAAATAGTAATTTTGTCTGCATTTCAATTACTAATTATAATGTTAGTTAACGAGAATGAAAATTTAGAGTAAAAATATTCTCATTATTTCACGTATATAGATTACCATAAATATTTTATTGATACACTTCTATGAGGCCATACACACCATAGTACCAATTCTATGAACATACGACATTTAAACATAAAGTTTAGGAGATCCAAATACACAGCGTGAGCATACGTTTCGGCTCTTAACTCGTTGACCATCTAGTCGAAGGCCTGGTTGGTTCACAGTACGCTGGAGAGAAGGTTCGGTTGGAGGACTGGTCATCTGAGGAGGCGACCGACTCTTGTCAAAAGCGTCATTTAGAACAGGTGGGAAAGATAGTAGTGAAAGGATTAGTGGAGGAATATACGATTCTATGCCATCATTTGTCTTTCAATGAGATTCATTACTCCGGCCGTTAGTGCACCCAGAAAGTTGTTTTCTAAGACGTGTCAAGTACGTGGATTCTTTCCACTATACAGAGTTCTCCTTGTGCACTTCTTCTCCCAATCTCTAATTAGGGCTGATTCATTTGTGGCACCCTAATATCGCTTAATCCTCGCCATTTACTTAACAGCATATTCCCTCCGATTCCGATATTCTTTGCTCACATGCTGTCGTCGTTTCAAGGCTATAACGCAGGATATCAGCGCTGCCCGGAATTTTTTTACGCTTGACATAACACTCCAATAAGATTTTATAAAGATTCTCACACGGTGTGGCAATTAAAGAGAAGACAAACGACCATACTTGTAGTAAAAAATAGTGAAAAAAGTAGTATGCAGCAGACAAATTAGTATTTAACTAGATATTCGAAACGTTAATTTGCAATATGGCAGACCATATTTGAATTAAGTTCAACAATTTCAAAGGAGTTTAGCATTTAAATACTCGTAAATATCGGGAATCATTGGAGGGGGGAGAGAAGCATGGACTTTGAAACAAGAGATCTGACAGTCGAATCGAGCCTCAAAGTTTTCATTTCTTGCGTCCACTTCCGCCGCTGACTTTGAGAGAGCCATTGGAGGCTTTTAATCATCTGTAATATATGCTCATCCTCTCTCCTTGCAGACTATAGACCCCCTTTTTAAAAGCAATGGGCTTTTAACGAATCACTTAAATACTCGTTTTTGTAATGAACTGTATCTCCCGGAAAAAAAATGCTGATGAGAAGTTTTTTGTCGTATTCCATCTTAAATAACTAGTTTCTCTGCCAAATTTTATAAAAGAAGTAAAATAAAAATTGAAAACGCCCCAGCACTCAAGATAATCTTAACTATCTATTTATACGCATTCATCCCACCAACTCAATGTATTTTCAACCATCACATCATTCTGAGGAAAATATCAAAGAAATTATTTGCCACATTATCTCCCAAAAGATCCCAAATGCTAGACCTTATGGCCCACACTTCCTCTCATCATCCTGATTAATACCAACCACTGACTATAGATCACTCACTGTGGATAGAGCGATTTTTTTATCACAGATTTGCACGAAACTTCGCAAAAACATACTTATTAGTCATATGAATAATTAAAAGTTAAAAAAAAGAATGTTACCAATATGGTTTCTTGCCAATTTGAGCATAAAATAATATGCCATCTAGTTAATTTACCCCTGGAATGTCTAGTTGAGTACTACTTGTTCTGCCGCGCACTACGCCTTGCACTGTCTTTTACTACGATCATTTGCTTACTATGATGGTTTGTGCTCTCTTTAACACTGGGACGCCCAGACCATTCGACATCATTCAACGCCCAAGCGGATTATTTTGACCCACAATAATTAATGAATTAATTCCTCACTTTACGCTTTTAAATTTACATTTTACCGGTTTTTTCTACAAATCACCACACTTTTTCTTTACACATGTCGATTTTTTCCCCCATATAAATTCATAACTTTGTCAATATCGATGATTTACGGGTATATAAACTTTCGGAATGTGTATCAATTTATCGTTGTTTTCAATTATATTTTATTTTTATAGCCTAAAATGACATAGCTCAATAAACTGCAAAGATTTTTCGCATTATTGGGTATTTGTCTTCAATTTTTCAAATTCCGGTCGTATTAAACACACTCGAATTATTTTTGGCGGGCCAAAGTTGAAATTTACTGGGAAATTAAAAGCAAATGACATATTGTTTTATCATTGAAATGAAACACATTTATAACCAAAATGTGGGTCAAAACGCCCATGTGGGTCTAAATGACCCACATGGGCGTTTAAGGTAAATTCTAAAATATCAAATTTATGGATAACCCCAGGAAGGTGAAACATTTTGGACGAAAACATGTGTTAAAACCAATAAAAGTTACCGGATGAAACCCTGCTCTCAATGAAAATGAGATTGAAAAAAATTGATTATATAATGATTGGAATAATTTGATTATATTTGTACAGATTATCCAATAAACACGAAAGAATAAGTATTGCTCTTCATTACAAGATTTCCAAATAAATATAAAGATATAATGCCGAATAAAAAATACGTTTTTATTAATGGTTTTTGCATAAATTTCGAATTTCCGTTCCGTAAAACCAAGTGAAAAAAAGGCTTCAAGTGAAAGTTGTAATATATTTATGTGACATCATTTATATCACTGCATACATGGCTGTTTCAACCGAATAAACAAGTATTGTATTCGGCTTATGTGAAAAGTTAATGAGACTGTGCACTCAAAGACTCACGAGTAGCGCTCCCATCGCCTTAAGGTACCTCACAATGACATATTTTCCTCAATTATTCCTTTTCATATTTTGTCCTCGATACGTAGGTTAATTAGGAAATAATGGCTTTATTCCATTCTCATATTGATGGCAGCAACTAAACAGCTCTCACTGAATGTTTTTCTTGCCATCAGCTCCTCTCGGCCTTCCCAGTCCTTCAAGTTGTCCATTTTCCCCGACCTTAAGATGAAGGGCTCTCTAATTGACTTCAGGACTTCATATTTGCCGTCTCGTTAAGTCTACCTGGTCTCCATATCATTGGGTCAAAGTCTTCTTTGCCAAACCGAAACTACTCGCTTTATCTTTCTCGTTCTCTCTCTCGCTGGTGAAACTACATCACGGGTTCAAGTGTGCTTTTCTCTAATTGTTTATTTTATAATCATAAAAAGGATTTGATGAACAGCGAATTGATTCCATAATAATTTTAATGAACTCCGGGGAGTAAATATTAGCATCCAAATATGTTAGAATCTCTACCGAATCATTCATTCCATTGCCCTTCATGGAAAAATCTCCTCATCGGCTCAACGCATGATTGGATTAAATGCACATTGATTTCTGAGCACATAAATGAATGGGCCATTGTTAACGGTTACATTTTAACCGACGGTTGAAACCTGGTCTCTAATCGGCTTAAGTGTATCTCCCTCTGAAAGCAAAAGAGGCTTTGTCTTCTTGTAAAGAGTTCCCAGCATTCACCAAAATCTCCGATAACAAAGGTCAAATGTTGCCTAAATTTGAATTTGCCACGCCTGGTGTCAAGCATTTTGGTAGGCATGCCATTACTTTTCATAACACTAAAAGCTTTGGGCTTGTGTGTTCTATGATCACAAAATTTCACAAAGCAACTGAAAAAATTCCTCATATCCGCCTTGTTATTTTTTTATTATAATCATACCTTTCTCGTTATATCTATATATCTTCAATGAATAATGCTAATGCAATTATTTTTTCCCTAAAATTCCCTTCCCTTGCATACCTCCTTTGCTTCGGTCATTTTTACACTCAAATAACACATATTAATATTAATCTCCTAGGTTATTTGACTCTCTCCATTCCTTTTGCAAGGCCGAAACATCGAAGCTCGCCCTTATCATATACGTCCATTACAATGAGCACGCATTTCAAATCCTGTGCAAGCAAACTCATTTTTCACCCCGTCCCACCGATAATGAATAAAGACTGATATTGAACTATCCACTTTATTGAACCAAATCCGTACAGCATGCGTTTCTGCTATCTCGCGGCCGTCATCACGTACATACAAAGAAACACGTGCAGTAAGGACTAGCCACTATGAAGCGGACTGTACAACATCAGCATGTTATAGCCAGAAGACACTGTTCCACCATATCTCGCCCACCGCTGCTGAATTTAATGGCCCTCCTACTTGTACCCAAAATACACCCTTCTAGTCTAAAAGGAGGTTCCACGTGAGTCAAAACATGTAATAACCTCCAACATTTTCATTCATTGATTTAAAAAAATGTTGCTTTCGCCGATAAGATTTTTTAGCTTTTGAAAGCCAAAATTAAGTAAGTAAATAATTTATTATCGCTCTGGGTACAGGCCCTTAAGAGCAAAAATACAAACATTTGCATACATATATACATGTTCATTAGTGATATAAAAAGAAAAAGAAAGATTAAACAGTAAATGCATAAAAAGGTTTCAACAAAAGTTTTATTAGAAATGTAGAAAAAATCATAAATTTTACTTTTAAAATGTTCAATTGATTTAATGTTTTTAACATTTACTGGCAATGAATTCCATATTTTAGTCGATGTGACAACAAATGGAATACTAAATTTGGTGGTGCAATGAGCAGGATAATAAAGTATTAAGGGGTTGTAATGTAATGTAATGTAAGTAATGACCCCACGAGAACTAGGTGCAGACTTAAACAATTGAGACAGACAGTCATGCTCCTTGAATGAGAACAGGCGATGCAAAAACACACACTGCAAATACAATAGTCTATCTATACGGTTAGCCACTTTAATTGGTCTCTGTAGGGGAAAATATGATCTTGACAGCGTAATCCAAAGATGTACCGTACACATGAGTTTTTTACACGTTGTAACATAATACTTATTGTTGTAATATGTATTGTTGTAAAAATTAAGCCACAAAATACACCGATTTTTCCACAAACATGTTTTTAATGAATACATTTTTACAACCATAGACTACAGCCAACTGCAGCACCATTTCTAAGGAACTACCACACTATGACTCTATCAATGTCCGCAGTAATTAGATTAAGACCAATACTTGAATCCGCAAGACGTGTCTATGTAATTTTTGGTCAATTTCTCAGCAGTTATCGCTTCACCGAAATGGAGTATCGTGAATGGGGTAAATGTTTTAGATAGAAAATTACAATTAATCTGTGATTCTGCCATTCTCACGTTGAACGCCATGTAATTTCAAGTTCCATCCATGGGGAAAAATACCGTGGATAGGTGAAATTTCGTTCAGCATATCGGAAAGATATAGGACGTGTTTTTCCCTAAGTGTCCTGAACATGAATAAAATGACACTGATTTCCTTTCACGCTGAAACAACCTCGATTGCCTCAAAAAAAATCCCTCTCCCAAATTCGAGAAGGAAGATAACTCCTCTCTGTTTTATCTGAGCGTATCAATGCACTCCACAAAAGTCGTTCCCGCGGTGTGCAGCCGACGTCTCCAGGCAATCACACAAGCGCCCCTCCCCCACCCTCCCCCCACCCACTTAATGACCCACGAGGATTGGACTCGTCCGGAAACTCCCACCCCCGTTTCCCTCCCCTCTCTCCACCCCCCTCCACTCGCCCCCCCCCCTTCCTTGTCGTCGCCCGACACACGTCCTCCAATCTGAGCGGATCAAATATTGCGGGAAAGGGGTCTTGTCGTCAACCAGAGGACACAAGACAACGGTTTGTTTGCATTCATATCCCGCGTTATTCACGGCATGGGGGCGGTGGGACATGCGAAAAACGGGCCTTAATGCACTTAACTGATAAATGCGACTGGAGCGGTAGTTGTTAATCACAGAGTTCACTTTTTTTATTTTTTTAGCAAGACGAAAATTTATTCTTCGACCACACTCCACTGAAGTGCATCTGTTCAAGCGTCGGAACTTACCATGCAAGCAGTAATTGGAATGATTCGAGGATTCTATCTCGATATTGTTTTCTTTCACAACGTTTCACATATTAATAACCGCGTTACACCTTGATATTTGTTAACAGTATTTGTAATTACATTGTCGTTTTACAGCAATTGTAATTGGTCGTTTAATTCTTCGATTGGTAGACTGCATTCCTCCATCTTATCCACAGCAACTTTCTCTACTCCCCGATAATTCTCCTTGCGTAATTTATCTTTATTTGGTCCATGAATTAATCTCATGGCTTTCCTCTGGGGAATTTCCCATTTCTCTTTCAATCACATTATTGAAAAACCGATTGTGCATAAGTAGAGAGTCGTAACACCTGTATTTCACTGGTTTAACCGGGAAATTTTACGTACTAAATCTAGCCTAGTCTCTAATATCATCTAGAAGAATACCAGTCTCATAAATGTCTCTTTCAGCTCCTAATTTATAATATTCCCTGGCATGAAATTCTCGAAACCGGAGTACTGTTGAAATACTACAGCATGACCTTAGAATAAGGGCAGAGGAACAATGTCTGAATAATTGTATTAAAGATGCATTTAGAATTGGAACAAGGTGAGTGAGGAGCCACCAAGCTCGAGAGATCAAGGATATCGGGTTGGTGTGGTGGCTAGGGTACTCGCCTACCACACGGGCGGCCAGGATTCGAATCCCTTCAGAGGAGGATGTTTTTCAGAGGAAACCCGGTCCCTACTTGAGTGTCTTGTGGAGGGCACTTCAAGTGCAGTACTCCGTCTGTCGGATGAGACGTTAAACCGTGGTCCCCTTGGCGCCTTTCGTTAAGAGCAGGGAGCAGGCAAGGAGCAGGGTTAAGAGCAGGGTTAAGAGCAGGCTAATGCCAACGCCGGGTTTCTATCCACCTGTCTTCTTCCTGTCCCATGTGGCGCAAATGACCTTAGTTGTCGGTCGCCTCCCCAAATATCCAATCCAAGAGTGAAGAAAGCTGCAGCAGGACCGCCTCCACAGAATAGCCTTGATGCCGAAGGCGAGAGGACATCCGAGGTTAAGACAGTCTCCGGAATAGGAAATATTACCTAATTCGTGAAGTGAAGAGGAAAAAGAGACATAATCGTGATTTTCAGCCCAAAAAGGAACCATTTGCGCCGTAAAGTTTTACACGCTAAAAAATACCCCGAACAGCTATTTGTATTCAAATTCATTTAAACGAAATAAAACATTATTTTATTCAGTTGTTTATGTTCTGATAAATTTTGTGAATTACTTCTTCCTAAGCAAGTTAATTATTACAGTAAAAATAAATAACAAAATAGGCGACGAAATCAATCAGTAAATAAATCATAAGCGGCCTACCGTTGCACCTGAATTCATATCCTTTCCTAAGATATCATTTGGCAACGACACGACGCACAAGAGCACTCGATCACAGCCATCTGCAGGAAATGCGGAGAGCGTATGCGTGAAAATCCACTCCGGAAAGCGTTCCGTTCCACCTGGAATTTTTTTTGGCGATCGTCAATTGCTGCTTCCTATCGCCATGCGAAAATTGGTCATTCATTCAGATAATCCCATAGCCATAAAAACCAGAGGCCGTAAAATTCCCGCGCGCAAAGCATGTTTAGTGCCACGCTTCGTGCGATGCTAGAGTGGAGTTGTGGTTTTCAGTTAGATTCACAGGAACCAGGAGGGTGATTTTCAGTTCGGCACGCCGAAGAGTCACACATCATAAACTTAAGGTGGATGGAACCTTTAGCGCCGAGGTGCTGAGCTGCTCAAGTCGGCGGGAAACGGAGTAGTCGGACTTTAGAAAACTTAAGGCACTATAAAGGAAGGTGAGACGCCTGGAACGCACAATATCCGATGCCTTTCAATACTTGAGAAAGTAACTAGCTACCGTCGGCGCAAATGTTATGCGACTGAATGAGGTCGAATATTAAGAGAATGTCTTCGCCGATTATAATGTAATCAACGATGTCGCCAAATTCATTTTCCAATGACTGGATTTATTGAAATCTTTGCCGAAATAGAGTTTTCTCGCGCGATATAGCCGCGTTACTCGCTGCTGGTGAAAGTGCGCTATGCGAGTCCCCGTCGCGGACAGAACGCGCGGACAAGTCTTGCTAAAATGTGATATAAATGAAAATTGCTATCAATTATTTCTTTGGTATCATGTTTTTAAAATTACTTGGATCGTAAATATGAATGCCAGGCAAAGGTAACTACAGAGAATTCCATGGTAAAATTTACAATACCACAAGTTTATAAACACACGACCCGGGTTTCAACGCTTAAGCGTCATCTTTAGGTCTTTTTGAGAGACGAAATACGTTTTTTGATGGAAAGTTTTCGGCAAAGCTTAACTTAATTAGCTGCACTAGCTTTACGAATCCTTAAAAAGTTCCTTAGTAGTTTCCTCGCGCGATATAGCCGCGTTACTCGCTGCTAGTGTTAAGTGCGCACGTCGGCGAGGAACCTGAAGACGACGCTAAAGCGTTGAAACCCGGGTCGTGCGTTTTTTTAAGTACGTGGTATTGTAAATGTCATCATTAAATTCTCTGAAAAATGGATTACCACAAAGTTACTTAGGAACTTGTGTTTTATAAAGGTCACTACGTTACGATCGCGCTTCTACCATCCGCACGAACGGATGCAAATTAGTTCCGAAAAATTAACAACTGCTCTCTAAAAATATAGATAAAATATCTGAATCACTCCAGTGGTTTAATTTAAAAGGGATATTCTGTTACAGCATGAATGTATGATTCTGTATATATATTAGAATTTCATTTTATCATTATCATTAGAGTCCTCAGTACACTATCACCTCATCTGGAGGATAGTCACTGAGACTGTTGCAAATAGTTAGTAACTGTCCAATTATTATTTAACGGTGGCGAGGTGATTAGATTTAGTCATCGACAGAAACTTACCCGCCGTTCCTTCGCGTTAGTCGGCAATTGGATGACCCTCTCAAGGAGAAATTTCAGAGACCATCCCCAGCTGGATGTCAGTTTGGTACTTATGTCCACCCCTAAAAAAATGGGAGAAGAAATTGATAAAACATGAAAATCATCCAGAACTCTCATGAAACGGATGAAAAAAGGGCAAAGGAAATACTATTTTTTTGAAGAGAAAATTATCTTACATTTCTTATCCCCGCGTTCATATGAACGTAAAACTTCGGTTTTATTATTATGTAGTCTTTATTTCAAGTGGTTATGAATAATGCATATTCTTACTTTCACACTCTGGATGAGGTCCATAAATATAATTTAAATTTTACAAAGCTTCGTCTGAAAGCAGAGTTGACGCGGAGACGCCAGAGGTCTATCGTTTATCGATGAATGTACCGCTTCTTTCGGGATGAGAAACCAGAATCACGGTAATGATTAATTTTATATCGAACACCCAATATGCACATGGAGGCTGTAAGGTGAAGTTTCCTGTGAAGGTCCAGAGCACAGGGAGCTGATCTCCCCATAAACACCGTCGCCTGGGTCACCCCTCCATCCTTCCCTTGCTCTCCAATTAATCCTTCCCTAACCGCATTACATGCTTATCCTTAATATCGAAAATGATTCCTGTTGCCGGTCGTCTATCTAAAAATCCGAAAGTGTACCTGCGCAAATTCTCAGCTTTAAAAGCCAAATGGCATTCTCCATATTTGCGATTATTCACCGGCAATCTCTGAAGATTTCGCTCTCACCATTCCTTCTTCTCGGTACCACCATATGTTTCACGTTAAAGCATCACTTTCAAAGATTCATTCTATATGCTATTATGACCAGAAACCATTAATGCAGCATAGACGTTTGAAATGGTTCACGCGTAACATGGAACGTTAATCAGCTGCCGCGGCGGGAGTGGAAGACAGAGTATTAATGGGAAGGCGCGGATTATAAATTTACTTCTTTAAGGTAATGCGAGCGAGATAGTTCACTAGTCATAATAGAGACCGTATTCGAATTATACGTTTTAATTTCACTAGCTGTGGGAAACATCAATTAAATATTCTATTATTACTGATGAAATAATATAGTTTTACATGACAGACATTGCAAGTAATCAAATGAAAATATTTAAATAAGACTTTATATTGACTCATTTTTCTCACGCGGTACGTTTGAA
Organism: Ceriagrion tenellum; assembly: GCA_963169105.1. Taxonomy (NCBI): domain Eukaryota; kingdom Metazoa; phylum Arthropoda; class Insecta; order Odonata; family Coenagrionidae; genus Ceriagrion; species Ceriagrion tenellum. The sequence continues at coordinate 123,677,491 of OY720642.1, read as the reverse complement.
ACTCCATCAAAACGTAAGGTTTATTGCGATCCCGAAGCATTTACTGCGGTGACAGTATGATTAATTTTCAAAAATGGATGAGAAAACACACAAACTACACACTGCTGATTTTTTTTAACGAGATCGAGTGAGGAATGCCTCATTTTTAATATAAGGCCTCTCTTGAGTGCATACACGTACAATTTCCCATGTGAAAGGGCTGGTATTTTTTGGCAAATATCTCGGAAAGTATGGTGGTAAGGGGTTGAATTTTTGATGTCAATGAAAGAGTGATATATATTTCCTTAACATGAGACCAAATTCATTGATTTCTAGGTGAAATGATATTTCGCTCAAACTACCTTAATCGACTAAACTATTCGTAAATGGACGTGCTAATAATCTTACCCTGAACGGCTGAAGGAAAAAATAACCAGGATGCTGTAATATGCATATTCCACAAATAAAAACTTTACTGCATATTGACAATATAGCAATAATAGCGTAGTTGGTCATTAAAACGCACGACCAACAGGATTCTAGGGTTTAAACGCCTTTTAGGGAGGCAGGCATGACGTACTCGCGATGGCATTATGAAATAGTAGCGGCCGAGGCGATTATCGAAAAATGTTTTTCGGCGCCATGTTATTAAGTCTAATTGTAATGTTAAGCTCCGTTATTTCATGACTGAGAAGCTAGCATATCAAACCAAAACGGAAAATTACGAACTCGTAAAAATCCCAGTTCCACGAAGGTGCACTCTTATTACATAAAATAATTTAAGCACTGTCATAACGGCGGCATAGATGCACCTAATTACCACCGGTAATATCAGTCAAACGTATTTTAAATATCACACTCCGATGAAATCGAAAGATATGGAGGAGAAAGTAATGACAAGTACACAATTTTTTCACGGCCGTTAGCTGTAAAAATGGCACCATCTGGGCTTCTTCGGTGAAGAATTTCCCTTTCTCAGACAGCAGTGAACGTGTTCACTGATTGGCTGCATTTATAACAGTAAACTTTGCTATTCTCTTAAACGGACTTTTCTATTCAATTCGCTAGTTTTCAATCAAGTTGAGAGACGAGACGCGTTCCAAGGTTGAGCTGACTCACGGTCTTACAATTTCGATTGCATTCTTCCTTCGATACAGGTCACTGATACGAAAGTTTTATTCTAAGTCCGCCATTAATGTGCTTACTTTTGTGTACTTGCTCCATAAACATAAAGTATAGGTAATCGAATGTTTGTGCTGATTTATCGAGGCACTTGTGTTCGAAATAACAACTTAAGTCGCATATTCGGATTCTTCCTTTGGGCGCGTTGTGACAGAAAATGCTCCGTAAGTAAATTAAGGTGGTTGAGCGAAATATCATTTTACTTAGAAATCAATGAATTTGGTCTCATCTTAAAGAAAAAATTCTCCTTCTAATGACACCAAAAATTCAATCCCTTATGACATTACTTTCCGAAATATTTGCCAGCAAATACCAGCCCTTTAAACGGAAAATGGTGCATGTATGCACTCCAGAGAGAAATTATTTACAAAAGGAGGTATTTCCAACACTTAGATGTCGTCAAAAAATCAGCAGTGTGTTCGTGAGTTTTTTCAACTATTTTTGAAAATTAATCAGTAAACCGCAGTAAATTCTTCGGGATCACAACAAACCTTCCGTTTTGATGGAGTTTCAAACGTATCGCGTAAAAAAAATGAGTCAAGTTAAAGACTTATTTAGATATTTTCATTTAATTACGTACAACTTCTGTCATATAAAACTATATTATTGCACCATTAATAATGCTATATTCAATTGATGTGTCCAATAGCCGGTGAAATTAAAACGTATAATTCGAATATGAATTTATGATTAGTGAACTATATCGCTCGGACTACCCTAATGGCTCCCGCGTGGAGGAAATACTAGTGTGGCCCCATATCGAAGGAGCTGCAAACATATCAAATCGAAATGATCCTGAGAGACGGGTCCTACTGGCCGTTCGTGGCGCTAAGAGGACGCAACGTGGTCGTCGCACTCGCGATATTCCCCTCTGACGCCCTTGACCCTTCACCCTTTGTCTTGCCCCTCCCCGACCACCCACTCCCTCCCTTACTCCCACTAAAACGCGCCGCCCACGGAGAATGCACTAGGTGGTGCCACGCCCTCTTCCGTGAGCTCGTCCACCCGTGAATGTTTGCGTCCCATGCCGCACGCTGCCGCCGCCGCGGTCCCCTAAGGACAAGGACTATTTGCCTCGCTTCCCGTGCAGCGCGAGATTTCCTCTTCTGGTGCTTCTAGAGATGATTGGAGGGACCTTAACTGGGCTCATTGCGTGCGATGGAGAGGGCACTCCCTGCGATCGCCAATGTATGAAACTGAACTGTTGCCTGACGCAGTTTAGGGTGGTAACCTAGCTACACACAATTCTACATCTACATAATACCCCACGAGCCGCCGCTTGGGCATGTGGCAGGGGGTGTTTGGTCACCAGCCGTGTAAATGTGTACGTTTTTTGGAGATGAAATGGTGACATGTATTATAGGAGTGTATTTAGTGGAGCTTAATTTTCATTGTGATCGCTTAATGTTCGCGGAAAAAACGAGTTTTTGTACCTATCTGTTTGACAGAGTATCTCTCTTATTTTATCGCATCAGTCAGATCTAGAGATGTAGTGAGGAGTCATGATAATATTCTCTGTGTCGCTCAGAAAAATATCAGTTCTAAATTTATAAAGCAGCCTACGCCTAGCGTGTAGCCTCCAAGTCTCTAGGGGCTCCCACCTTCATCCCTCTAAAAGTTGTGAGACACTATATGTACGCTCGTAGCATTTTTTAACGAAACTCGCTGCCTTCCTTAGTATTTTATTAATTTTTTTGGTTTAATCTTTATGACCAGGGTCCCAAATGCCGGCGGCGTATTCGAGGTGTGGCCTAACCAGAGCGAAGTAGAATCTCTCTTTGACATTTTCATCCGAGGACTTTCCTATTATACGTTTAACAAAACCTAGTTTCTTTAATGCTGCGCCACATATGTTCTGTAGGACGTCTATGTATGACGCCATTGTAATGCTAATAAGTTTTTGCTGCTGGGTACCATAAAGCAATTTTCTGTCAATTGTTTTCAAATAGGGAAAGGGAATAAGGAAATAGAAGAAATGAGCGACATCGAATTTTCATTTTTGTCGCTACTATACGCCAAATGGGCGACCGTGACAGAGCCCCGTTCCAATTAATTAAAGAGGATAAATGAATTTGACGTGATGAAAATGTTTTCCAAGAACATCACAATTTCTCAGTTGAAATAACAACTGCGGCTCCTCAGCATAAGAAACAAAAGTTGATTTGTCTCTGAGACTGCAACATCATCTTGAAAAGGAATAGAGAGATCTTGACAACTCCTACGTTTAGGTAGAGCAGCAGCCACCATTTAAGAAATGATTGAATAACTGTCAGGGATATCAGTTGAGAGACTGAAGATGTGAAATGGGTGTAGTCGGTACGCTATCTTTATTATCCCCACATGCAACCTGAGCGCTTACGGGCTGACGCACAAATTTTGCAATTGTACGACGTTTTCCATCGATAGCTTAATTAAATCAGCATGAATTATAGAAATTTGTTTATTTTAATTCATTCAACGTGCATATAAAATAATATATTAATAACAATTCTCACTCCCAACAATAAACTCACTTAAATAATGAACATATTGGATCATCATAAAATAATAAGAAAAACATTTATTTCAAGAGTTAGTTAGCTTACACATGCAACAGGAAGTAAATATTCTTGCGTTATATACACAAATGCGTCCACTCCTCTTTGTCATCCAAAGGGTATCAAAGTAACAACGGGGGTAGCAATATGGCAAATATTTCAGGTGCCAACTAACAGTTAAGTGACATTTTGCCCTTCCCATCTCCCGCATCCATTGGAACTTCATATAAAAGCCTGTCATTGTCATTTATTTCTTTATTTTCTCCTCGCCGAAAACGGCAGATAGGTTTTTTACATGGGTGGACATACCAGGCAAATAAACCAAACGTATTAACGACAAAAATCGACGATTGTCTCTTCAAGAGTCACATAATCACATAAAAAACAACAAAAAATCTAAGGTGTCACGAGAAGGGCTTAAAAAGACCGTAAAAAAAGATCAAAATGAAGATTCTAAGCTTCTTGGGATTTAAATATTATCAAAGTTATTTAAAAAAGGGATCTCTTCGATATGACAAGCTGGATTTTACGACAATGTAGCGGGTGATGACATGTGCGAAAGGATAAGGGTTCCGTTTAAAAGAAAATGACAACAAAGTCGGGTAGGAAGGGTTGAAACGCAACTGTCATTTACTAAATCAATAACTGATGCCATTTCAAGCTTCCTGATGGCCATAGCACCGTGGAGCACCACCAACACGCGTTAAGCCCGTTTTTCACAATGCACGTGATTCCGTAATCCGATGTACGAACAAACGAGCATTTGAAACAGCGTCGTGTAAAGCGGTGAACTGCAGGTACGGATGCACGAATGCATGGACGCGTGATGGGAAAACAGCCCATCCTCTAATTCAATATTATTGCACGCCAGAATGAGAAATATGTGCAGTTTCAAATAATGAAATTTCGTGTCCCGTGTAAAACAGGCTAAAATGGTTACATTCATCACAGAACAGAGGGATGTTACAGCCATTAGACACAGCTATACCATCCACGTGCATTAAAACTAACTATAGTGGGCCGAATACGCCGCCCTGTAGTACACCGGAGATGACGACGAGTTGTTGGATGAAGATAAACCATCGATAAGGACGCGCTGAAAGCGAGATCTGGGAGAGGCAGTGATAGTAGATTTCTGGGTACAATCAAATTGTATCGCCGACAGAGTTTGTGGACTAGTAGTTGTGACTGAGCCAAAGGAATTGGAGAACTTGATGCAGCAAACACCAAGTTGTGAGTTAATCTCGAACGTTGAAGTTACGTGATGGTACATGAAAGCGAAATTTGTGAGACGAAATCCCCAGGCAGACAACGCGGCGGCTCAATGTCGAGCGCGATTTGGAAGGAATACCTATTATATATGGCCTTCCTTTCCGGCGAACATTTAGTCATTGTATCATTTTGACGTGAATACGACATTAAAATATGTAGGGCTACGGGTACCAGATTTAAAGAGCAATAGAACATCGAATACTGAATCCTTTACTGTATTGACTTACTGACGAGTACTGAATTCTGTCCAAGACGATTGGTATTCATGCTTACCATGCACAGATTACCACGATAAAACTGCACGAATATAAAACCCCCTCTCAAAACTTTTTTGACTCAAACTGGCCTTTAACGTCACAATCTTGCAATTAAAATGTCCATAAGAGAAAATTGCCGACTCCAAACTACCACCAGCATCAACATATATGACTGTCGCATTTCCTTATTACGATACTATATCAAATCGCAAAGAAATAATTCACTATTTTTGCATAAAACTCGATTTCATCACGAACCAGAGATGCTCCATAAGCTCTCATGCGTACCTCTCCTTCAGTTCAACACTCTTAAATCTGTAAAAAATAAACAATTTATCCAACCCACTCAATATTTTCAGGAAATTTTCTCTAAATAAAAAGCATTCATCATCTGCGGTTATCACAAACCCTTGCATCTGCTAGTACATTGAAAAATATGCAGATATATTATAAATATTGAAGAAAAACAGTTATTAATAATAATAAGTGAAACAAGTCATTGTTTCACTTATTGTTATTTTATTACGTTCAAGCCCAAATGGTTTCCCTTCATTACATATAAGTTTCTACTCAATACCAATAATTGAGTTACTTTATAACAGACTACGAAGAACTTATACATATTAAAGAATTCTTTTTCAATTTTTCTCAAGTCACAGGCGCATACCCAATTTAATTAAATACTCTTAGATAGTTTCATTCAACAAAGATACGATTTTGTACGTATTTTCCGCAAAATCTCAAATATAAAACTGGCTACCTCGTTACAGTTTTTTCGATACTCCCTGATTTCTATGTCTTTCGGAAGACAGAATGCGAGAACGAGCAGAACAAAAGGCATCTCTTTGCCCTTATCCAAAGCAATAGGCAGCGGAGACGACTCGTAGCGCTCAAAACACGTGCTTCCTCCATTAATCATCTCGAGCCATTCGTAACAATGTGAAGGATGCACATTCTTTACCGGAAGAGGACTGCTATTAATTTATTTCTTCTGAGCCAAAACCTTAAAAAAAAAAACTAGACTCAAAAGAAATGCGCTCGCTTGCATGGGCACAATGACTTCGTCCATAAAAAACCACGAAAGAGAGCACAGTTTGTAATTAACCGAATCGTGAGCGAAGAACGCCCAGTGAACATCAGGTATGCCCCGTAGCAAGACAAAGTGATCGGTCCTCTTCTTTTTACGAGCGAAAGACAACGACCCGAGCAAGAAGATAAGAAACGGCACTCGTGAACTGCCTTCCTGCTCCGAGCACTTAATTGCAGTCGTAGACGGCTGATAAAGGCAGAAAAAGTGAGCAACGTATAGGTGCTTGTTACTCACCCCGGGGCGACAAGGGGAGTGAAAGAGTGGAGAACAAATACAGGACTCGTCTGAAGAGCGTAAAGCCGGCCCCGGGGCCGAGTGAAAGGGGGTGGAAAAGGTGAAGAATGAGCGTGAATGGGTTTCGCAGGACAACGGATGTGGGCGGAGGCTGCGGTCCCTTCAAAAAGGGGTTTCCAAAGGTCGCTCAGAGTGATTTTTAAATGAGGAGAGAGAGAGGGAGTATTTGCAAAGCGCAAAAGGGGTCAAAGGGTGGGCCCGAACCGGGGTCGGACTGTTTGCTCCGGGAGTGGGATGCCTTTATTTAGCCCGGGGCGTGTCGCCTCTCGGAAAGGGGAAGGGTTCGGTGTTGCGTTGCCCCCCCCCCACCCTCAACAATGGCAGGGTGCTGCGGGTGGAAAAGAGAGGTGTCGGACCGAGAGGGCCTTTCTCGCAGGCGTCCGTCAAAACCCATAGGGAGGTGGGGTCGGTCCTTCTTCTACCCACCCTCCTATCCCCCCAGGGGACATCCAACCTCCTTCCTTCCCTCTTTGCACGACACACACACACCACTTTTCATTCGCCGTGTCCACTCTCCTCATCCTCCCCCACAACTCTTCTTGCTGCGAAGACCTCCGAGGACATCCACCCCCAAAAAAAATGAACACCAAGAACCCTGAGTGCGCCGGAAGCGTTTTGAACTTAACTCTTGAAAGATTTCGTGTAAGATGGGAGTAACGGTAAAAAGGTAGGCCAAGTGCGTTGTGGCAAGGATCAACATCTACATAATACCCCGCGAGCCGCCGCATGGGCGTGTAGCAGGGGGTGTTTGGTCACCAGCCGTGTAAAGGTGCAAGTGTTTTGGAGATGAAATGGTGAAATGTATTATAGGAGTGAATTTAGCGGAGCTTAATTTTTATTATGGTCGCTTATTGTTCCCGAAAAGAACGAGTTTTTGTACCTATCTGTTCGGCAGAGTATCTCTCTTGTTTTATCGCATCTGTCAGACCTAGAGATGTAGTGAGGATTCATGACAATATGCTCTGTGTCGCTCTGAAAAATATCAGTTCTAAATTTATCAAGCAACCTAAGCTTATCGTGTAGCCTCCGAGTCTCTAGGGGCTCCCACCTTAGTCTCTCTTAAATTTGGGAGACACTATATGTACGCTCGTGGCAGTTTTTAATGAAGCGCGCTGCTTTCCTTTGTATTTTATTAATTTTTTTGGTTAAATCTATTTGACCAGGGTCCCAAATGCTGGCGGCGTACTCGAGGTATGGCCTAACCAGAGCGAAGTAACATCTCTCCTTGACTCTTTCATCCGAGGACTTTCCTATTATACTTTTAACAAAACCTAGTTTTTTAATGCTGCGCCACATATGATTTGTATGTGTAATCCCCACGATATATCAGAACTTAAGATAATTCCAAAATATTTATGCATCGTAAGCAATTTAACACAAGTAACAACAATTTGAATCACACATAGAAACAATCTAAATACACTCAGAATTAGAAAAAGCATCAGTTTTTTTCCAAATGGCTGATTATTACCTATCTGCTATTATTCCAAATGGAAAATGGTTTCCAAATGGCAAATGGTTATTACCTAGCCAGATGCCGCATGTTTATTTAACATATAAGTTTTTTATTTCATTTTTGGCTCATAAATATTAGTATTTTTCTCAAATTTGCACATTGCCATATCTGTATTAGTACCTATATGTTTAAAGTTATGTGCAGCAATGCCCTCTTCATTTGAAGGTAGCCTCAACACAGTTACTCCTAGAGGCTAAGTAAAGCTTTTAGAATTTATACACAAAGAAATTGTAATTAGGTGAATGATTTTTGGAAAGTAATAAGCAATCATTATAATGAGGTTTTATTTGATTTTCTGTCGTAAAATGAACACCTTTTATCCCTTCATGATGCACAAAACACAGGCAAATGCCAGAATCTCCTGAATTTTCATTCACTACGTTAAAATATATAACTTACGTACGTACAGCTTTGGAAGTGTTCTTCTCCCGACTTAATTGCCTCGCAGGGGAAACCAGGGTACGCCAGGATAAGCTTAAGTATGATGTAAATGCAGTGGGAACGGGTTCCCTCAGACGTGCTCACGGAAAAAGTGCGAAGGATGAGAGGGTTATTAAAGAATTAGGATTGGATTTTACTAAGAACGCATATTTAAGGGACTGGATCATAGATATTCATTGAGAAAATGGCTAAAAGTCGAATAACGAAACAGTAACATGATAAAGAAGTAAATGGCGGAATAGGTAAGAATTAACTAAGAAAGGTTTTAGTCAGTGTGATGAAAAATACTTTTTAAGAGGAGGATTGTTGTGTCACCAGGACAGAATAGGGTGTATGGAGCTAAAAAGGACAATAATGGATGTGACAGAGGCATGCCAGGATGGGACTTTATGGGGAAAATTATTTAAGAAGAGTTTGCCTTCTTAGCTCTATGACTGCGCCTGCTATAATAGGGAATGGCGTGAAGAGTATATATGCATTTAATCTTAGATATAGAGTTCGGAATACGACTGGAAACACGTGAAGAGGTCATTGACTCAAAATTCAAACAATGTAAATTCGAGCTAAAGTTATGTAAACAGATACTTTTAGATACACCGACCTGATAACAATTTATCATAGATTTCTACCCCCAAAAATTTACATGTAATTAGGCTTATTACATGAAATTTTAGGCTTTACTTTGTGGAACCACAGAGCGATACGATAAACTTCGCATAATTAAATTCCACAATTTTTTTACGGTGCTGACTGAGGTTTTGACTCTCCACGGTCAATTGCAAGGTCTTCAAGGACCAGTAGGTACAATGACCGTGTTACATTGAAACCTGGATCGGATTTTTAAAAAAGTGGAATTTCATTAAGTCAAGTTTTTCTTAAGCCTAAAATTTTTCTATAAAATACCCTGGAAAGCTTCATGGATCGGGTATAACAGTCGAATGGTAGTACTGTTTAAGATTTTAACCGTGGCAAGCAGGAATTTTTTCTATTTGTTTCCTTTCAGAATTGGGCTGCGGCGTTGTTTTCCAGACAAAATTTCTCCTCCTATCCTGTCTTTGACCTAAAGACACCTCCAGAATAGCAAGAGAAACGCTGTCGGAAAAACAACAGTGTGGCCGAATCTCGAAAGGAAAGAAAATGGAAAGTCGAATGGTAGCTGAAAGGAAGTATATCCTACCTATCCTAAGTACAAGAAACTATAGATTCGCCGAAAAACACGCGATCAATCAAGCCTGGAAACAATCTGCCAAGGTGCTACGCGGCAGCAGGGTAGACCAAAAAAGGCAACACAATATGGATGACTTCCAAATAAATATTATTAAGAAATATTTTTTTCCAAGGACTGTTTATGACGACAGCAGCGACGAGCTGAAAGCAATAATTCGTGAAAACACGATCCTCCACTGCACCCACTCTCTTCCGTATAAATTTTCCCTTTTCCTCTCTTTTACAAGCTTTTCTTAAGCTCACAATGGTTAAACGAATGTCCTCAAATCTTGCAACCATAATTTCACTCACTTCTCGACGTTTTTCAACTATATTAAATTTTGCACAGAAACGCAATGTTCTATTGTTACTTTAATATGCCTCTACATACTTGGGTATTGTACGCACGTATTTGTTCATTCACACAGAAAATATCAAAGAATTCAGTGGAAAGTCACAAGGTGGAATAAAATGGATGGGCAACACATAAATTGGATGAACACATACGCAAAAAAATGAAACTTTGCATTTTCTGATCTTTGTCCAAACAAACATTTCCATCAAGCAAATTTTAAGATGAAAAATGTTGATGTTTTCCACGTCTAGCGGCAGCACGACAGATTGCTCGGGAGATGGCCCCTGTGTGATAAATAAAAGGGGAACGTTTTAGGTTCGCGTTTTTCTCAACACAGGCGGAACTCAATAAGTGGAATGTTCCCCAGGCAGAGAACAGGATGGATAATGTAAGGTAAACCAGAGGGAGGGAGGAAAGGGACGTGAACACATACGAAAAACGCCCGGAGGAGAGAGGGAGGGGGAGAGAGAGAGAGAAAAGCTTAAAAAGAATAAGAGAATGATAGAGAGAGAGTGAGATGGGCGTTAGAGTGGAGAGCTCTTCCTGTCGAACGGTTGGATCCAAGTGGATTGAAAGGCTGTCTTCGATGATTGACGACCACGCTCGCGCAAGATGATGAAAAAATAGTGAAAAAATGATAGAGCAAGCATTCAATTTGGTTGATGCTCCCACCTTCGAAAGTGTGGTTGCTCTGAAAGATAAGGCGGAGGTCATAGCGACCGCCGGAGAAGTCAAATATTAGATTTTCGACTGTGTACTCGACGCGTCTGAATTGGGGCATTCCAAACGTCAAATGCTGTCAACGCACGATCGCACAAAAGATCAGTCAACCTTTAAAAGACTAGCATCGGCTTACGTGCACATGGAGTTGCGGGGTCCACCGGCCGCAACAACAGAAATTTTCACGCAGCGATTGGCACCAATTCAAATCCTTAATCCTTAAATGTTCAAAATTGAGGCGGTTGTGGGTTGCGAGCGGTAACCGTGGGTCATTGAGAGCACATTATAATACGTTTTGAAGAAAGTCGAAAAAAGGATTTTTTGACCACGTTCCACTTTAGTACATCAGTTTATATGGTGAAATAGCCATACCAGTCGTAAAATAAAGAACGCAAATAAAATATAATAAAATTGACGTCTAATTTAAACACGTCGTTACACAACTGTTAGAGGGATTAAAGTGGGGGCCCTTAGAGACTCGGAGGCTGCACGCAGCTTAGGCTGCACGAGATATTCAGAACTAGTATGTTTCAGAGCGACACAGAGAATGTTATCATGACGCCTCACTACATTTCTAGGTCTCACAGATGCGATAAAATTAGAGAGATACTCAGCCGAACAGATAGGTACAAAAACTCGTTCTTTCCGCGCACAACAAGCGACCACTATAAAAACTGAGCTCCTCTAAATACACTCCCATAGTACATGTCACCATTTCACCTCCAAAAATTTTACATCTTTACACGGCTGGTGACCTACCAACCCCTGCCATACGCCCATGCGGCGGCTCACGGTGTAGTATGTAGATCGATATGACTTGGATTTACGGCGAGGAATTCGAAATTTAAGCAGAAAACCATCGTAAATTCGCTTGGTTTACTCGGTAAACCTTAAATTCTGATATATCGAGGGGATTACACATACAAAACATATGTGGCGCAGCATTAAAGAAACTAGGTTTTGTTAAACGTATAATAGGAAGGCCCTCGGATGAAAAAGTCAAATAGAGATGCTACTTTGCTCTAGTTAGGCCACACCTCGAATACGTCGCGTGCATTTGGTACCCTGGTCAAATAGATTTTAACAAAAAATTAATAAAATACAAAGGAAAGCAGCTCGCTTCGTTAAAAACTGCTACGAGCGTACATGTAATGCCTCAAAACTTTTAGAGGGATTAAGGTGGGAGCCACTAGAGACTCGGTGGCTATACACTAGGCTTAGGTTGCTAGAGAAATTTAGAACTGATATTTTTCAGAGCGACACAGAGCATATTATCATGACTCCTAACTACATATCTAGGTCTGACAGATGCGATAAAACAAAAGAGATACTCTTCCGAACAGATAGGTACAAAAACTTGTTCTGTCCGCGAACAATATGCGACCACAATAAAAATTATGCTCCTCTAAATACACTCCTATAATTCATGTCACCATTTCATCTCCAAAACACTTACACCTATACACGGCTGGTGATCAAACACCCCCTGCCACACGCCCATGCGGCGGCTCGCGGGGAATTGTGTAGATTTAAGATATTTGAAAATTGTTAGAAACCATCATAATAAAGTGAAACGTATGCTTCCACGTTTAGAGGAAATCCCGTCGAATTATTCCGATAAATATATCATATTCCGTACCGCTACGTATTCAAAGAGAATTACATTTCCCAGAACCCAAATCGGTAACATTCAACTTTTAATAAAATTTAATCTACACATATTTTATAAGAACACGTATGCAAATTTCCGCATAAATCTGTGCATGAACGAAATTCGTTCCACCGCCTTAAATCATGCGGGCATCGCCCACGTATGGCATTTAAATCCGTGCGACAAAGGGAAGCGGGATAACCTTTGGTTCTCGCGGTATTCACTGCCCTCCGATGCAGATAGTTCGTGCGAAACATTTCCCACATCAGAGTAGAGACTGTGATCGAATTTAATTTTTTATCTCAGCAGCTTGTTCCATTGTTTAAAAAGGGAGAGAGGAATAACTCAGAGAACTACAGAGGCATAAGTCTCCTAAATATTATATACAAAATATATAGTAAAATTATTAATACTTAGCTACGAGCTATCTCCGATTATATTTTATTAGGAAAGAGCATGTACAGCGAATGCCTAAAGAGAGGTTGGAATGTAAGCCATTAGGGAAAAGGAGTGTTGGGAGGCCTTGGTTGAGATGGTGATGTGAAGTCGGAACAGGCTGAAAGCCTAACCCTGGAGGGAAGATGATCTCAGCAGCTTTGAGATGCATGAGGAATATATTGTGACACCAATGGCATCAAAGAATTGTTTATAATGCCTGAAATCATGGATGTTAGACAAAATATCCACATACAAGCCTTAAAATCGATTCAATTTTTTCACGACCTAAAGTTATAATGCAATTGCAACCTAAAACTCTCCAGCAATTCCTTAACCCTTTGAGTGCGGTATGACATGGTATCACGTCGTGGTTATCTTTACGCTGGTGCTGATGACGTTATATCACGTCAAGGGTTGTGTGTGTTCCAGCTTACCCTGAGGAACTTTCACTAAGCCTGCTAGTGAAAGCTAGAACACTTACGGTACTCACGACGTGATATCACGTCATGCCGCACTCAAAGGGTTAAAAGTAACCGAGGAGAGTTATTAATTTATTTATAAAATGTTGAGAAATCATAAAAACTACGCACGGATAAATTTCTGAGGAGATCAAGGCGTTAAGAAAACAAAATTCCTCTGGGGTGAGTATGCGAACAATTTCTCATGGTATTGCTAGCAATGAAAATTGTGACGGATGGACAAAAAACTCAACAAGGTTTTGCATTTAAATCGCCAGGACTGACAAAAGTTAGCATAAAGAGTACATTCTCCGAATTTTTCACCCAAGTTAGGATAATTTTTTTCCATCTTTATCATATTTACATTTGAGGGAAATGAATGTGATATAAAATGACCTCACTCTCTTCCATATGCATTCTCTAATTACTTTAATCAATGCAGTGACGATGACTACGGTAGCCCAATGAAAATAGCGATGTATTTATTATGCTCCCAGAATATGAATAATAATTGAATAGGTAATCAATATTTATTTTATTCTTTAGCGTCGTAAAATACCTCACAAGACGACGATGCAGGTGCCTAGTACAAGGAGAGGCAAGTGATTTTATCGTAAAATGACATCCACGCCCTACATCTAAGCTTTGAAGTAAATGAGCAAATTTGTCGTAAGATTACTATTACGGTGGAAGATGTAAAATTTTTGTGCAACAGTCAAATTATGACAGCATTTTAAAATTCACTTTTAATCAACTAGTCTTTCATACACTCATTTTTCTTTTGTCATGCGTGGTCTTTGCCTTCCCCACAACATTACTTACATTCATGGGAACTAATTAGTATGCAAACACCGTCGTATTTTCGTGATAAAGAGAACTTGCGAAGTTCAGTCATGTGCTCGGGTACTTGGAATTTGGTAATACAGTCGAAACTGAAAGAGAGTCCAAGGCACCGTGAATTTTTCCCCTCACGGAGGTTCCTCACTTCGCCGGTGCCTCACTTATAGAGGTTCAGGAAGGGCTTCTCTCACTTGAAGACGTTTTCAATAATTCAGGTCTATCACCTGCTTCTCTCACTTACGGTGATCTAAACAAATGAAACTGGATTAGAAATGTGCTGGGAACTAAGAAATGCATTTTGAAATAACATATTACGTAATTAATACATTTAAAACTAATATTATATAAATCTGTGAAAGTGAAAGTACTCTCAATTTCATGTTTGTCTCACAACGATAACACTTAATTTAGACATTCTGAGGAAGCCACTCGCCTACCTCGACCATCAACATTCATTGACTAACTCACCTTAGCTCACAACGCACAGTATTACAGTGTGCTTGTGTGACCGGTTAAGACATGCAAAATCGTGTTGCATTTTATGGAAGTCACTCTCGCTTGGATAGACGTGTATGGCGAGGCGGCCTTATTTATTGAGACCTGGATACGAAAAATGACTATCGCAGATAAAGTTATTCACGTTCACATTTGTGTATTTCCAGCTTTGGGTGTATCATTTAATTAAAGTGTCATTTTCTAATCTTCTTTCACACACTATACCTGGCGAGCCACCGCAGAGGCGTGCGGCAAGAAGTGTTAGAACAACAGCCACTGCCACAAAGGGTATCATACACTAGTTTCTATCAACTATTAGTCACACCAAAATAGCCAACTATATTGATCACAGCCGTGGATCCTGAGTTGTTTCTCCCAAATATTTGTCATGCAAAATTTAAGGACTCATGACCAAAGGACTTGATTGTCAATTGTTGGCAGTGATAATATCACCCTATTTATGTTTTCCACTCAAAATACTTCCCCAAAACACAATCCAATGATGATTGCCACAAAATTTGAAACATTAGAGAAGGGAGATTGAAGAAAAATTCCCAACGTCCGAACGGAGGGAACTTTCGGTTGACTCTGAAAAATGGATAGAAATTTCATTCGGCCGCTATTCCCGCATGACAACGAACAATAATGATAAACAACGTCAAGCATTGAATGTAAATGTAAAATACTGTTTATTACATCCGTTTTTGAAGTTATTATTAGTTTATTTACCGTGTTTTTTAACATTGTAATGAATGATTTTTAATTGCATATACCTTAATAAAGTACTTAAAACACTGATAGGAAAGTTTTTGCCAAGAATCAGCAAAACGAAGAACACAGTATTGGACCAGCTGTCCGGCCGAGGACTTCCCTGTTTTCCTCTAGCTATCCATTGTTCCATGATGTCCCTAAGGCTTCTGTATTAATAATGTTTAGCTTCTTTCAAGCAATACATGCAAGAACGTTAAAAAATTAATGTACATAATACATTTGAAATTGTTATGTTATGCCATTGAAAAATATGTTCAAAAATATAATTGAGAAAAAGTGATACCAGATTCGTATTTAGCGACCACAAAAATGAATGCATGGACTTTATGGAGTGGGTTGTAAAATTTTTGGACTCTTGTCCGCTAAAGTAGGGTTTGACCCCACTGCGAGTGAAAAGTGAACACCATCAAATGAGAGGAGAGACAAAAACTCAGCGGTGAAAAAAGGAAAATGTGCACTTTTTGCGGGAAAGTGAAGGTAGCGCAGCACGATCCGAAATACTGAGAGAAATGCCGAGACCGGAAATTTAGCGTAAAGCTATCGCCGCGATAGAAGGGGAGGGGATTTTGCAGCGATGGGAATCGTCCGTAACTCCCTACTAATCCAGGCCATCACGGAATCCCAGCCTATGGACGGATTATCCCTCCGTGACCCGAAAGATCCATTCCGCGCCGCACGCTCAAACAAAACAGATATCTCCGAATTCATTCCACCTTTCTCCTCTCATATCATACATATATAGACTTATCGCCAGTTGCGAGAACGACACATATGCACTCAACCATTCAATAAGTTTGCAGAAAAATTCCATTAATTTGAGGGTTTAATAAATGGACTCGTATCTTATGAATTGGAGATATGTGATCCATAAGTACCCAAGATGGTTCACACGTAATGAACCGCTAGGAGGCTTGGTTATTTGACAAAAGAGTTAAAATGTGACGAGTGACAAGTTTGTTTACTTTTGATGAGTAATTATTATGTCCATTGGCAATTATAGGAAGGATACACCTTCATGAATTTCATCCAGCGGTAGAAAAGTAGAACAAGCATCTAAAGCAATTACCTCTTGGTTGTGAGCTATTGATTCCATAACTTAATGTGCATGCAACCACACATTATGGCCGTTATGCATTCAACGAAGTTATGGGACCCTTAATTCATGGAAAACATTCGATAAATGGCGCAGAAATGTTCGGTTAATTTATTGGTTTCAAATCTTATGGATTGGTGTTATGTGTTCAATAGTAGCCAATGGCGGACGCCCGATAAACCGCAGAAAGGCTATATTATTCAATAAAAGTTATAATGCGACGAATGAAGAGTTTATTTATTCATGCTAGCTTAGTTTGTTTTAATCGTTTGATAAATTGCTAATGTCCAAGTGTATTAGCAATTTAACAAAGGATAAACCTTAGAATTTCTCGTCGAAGAGTATCCTAAGCTATTGGATAATTTATGAAACTGATAGATAAGCCCAAACAACTCAAACATTTTCATGTAGCTCGAACATTTCACAACTTAATGCATCTCATAACTGTTGATTCCATAGAAAAGTGTTCTTGCAACCGACGATTAGTTCCTAAATATGGATTATGACCTTCACACAACCTTTATAGGCTAATAAAACCAATAAGTTATCAATGTTTTTCGATATTTTGCATTATATCGTCTTTAAAATGATTTTCCGCTCATCTCCCAGTCACATGTCTAACAGCAGTCAAAGTCCGTCCAAGATTGAGGGCAGTAGTCAATTAGAAATGCAGCCAGACAGGAAAAATCATTCAACATACCGTTAAGGGGAAGAGAATCAAGTGACGGAAGAGTTCAACATGGCGGCCTTTATTTTGCATCATACAATCGATAAACGTATTTTTACTTTTAATTACTTTCTCAGCGTAAACAGTATATTTCTTCTAATCTTGGCAGTTTAAATTTTTTTATCCAATGCCTTTAGAAATTAGGCGTATTTTTTCCGTCATGATGCATTCATCCTTTAATGCTCCTCGCCGACCAGTCATCCTCCCATTTCTCCTTCTAACAAAACGGATATCCCCGTATCCACGCCACCCCTTCTTCGTCTCACGTCACATCCTCTACAGACCTCATTGTTAACATCTTATGGGGAACAGTAGAACCACTTATTAAAAGCTAAATAAGACTCCTATAAGAAGAGTTCAGAAATATACGTCATATGCCTGAAACTCACAAGAGGAAGTGCTAATAAAATCCATGGAGAAAGTAACCCAAGGAAGGCAGCCAGCTATATAACATAACCATAAGAAGAGAAAGAGTGTAACTGATTGGATATATTCACTGGGATGAGAGTCAGTTCGAAGGAGTAGAAAAATAAAAGACTCTTTGCAAAATAAGAAAAATAAATGAAAAAAATTGAATGTCCCAGACGCCTAAAAGAGAAAAATCATGACGGGAACTGAGCAGGAAGGGGAAAATTCAAACTACATTGAGAAGAATGATCACCAATTCAAGGTGAAATATTCGTCGCAAAATATCAACGTAAAAAAAGTTCTCATTCTTTAACAGGACAAATACTGACATGAAGAATCTTCCAGCAGAACTATTTGAGTCTTTTTCTAACTGTACTATTATGATTAGTAAAAGATACAGAGCATTTATCTTATATAATTGGTCCTTTATTGAGTAGAGTTGTTTTTAATACTTTTTAAAAATTCCTCATTAAAAATAAACGGTGAACTAGTTCCAGCCAATTATTTGCTATAAAAGGATGCACAAAGGAAAAAAATTTCACCATCCTCACAAGCTTCCGTTATAGCGGGTTGTCAGTCACATCTCTTTCTCATATTTCTACGTCCCTTCGGCTCCGCTTCTCCTTCACCATACTCCAGTTTCATCCATTTAAGATGATATTTCAAATTCTTCAATTTGTGATTTGGCTACCATATTCCATGGCTTCCCTAAGGCCTTTTCCTTCATCATTTTCACCATAGGCGTTCTACTTCCGTTCATTTTAAGGATACATTCAAACCAATTCAAATGGGCAAGTTTAATTGACTTAAGTCCTATTTCACGATGTGCAAACGATCGGGCAAGTTGTGCCTCCCGAGAAATATGAAAATGCACGTGGATGACAGATAAAAATAAGATAAAGAAATATTTATTGTTCTTGGACCACTTGATACACCAAGAACAAAAAAAAATTATACATTAATGTTAGAGCCCGAGTACAGAGAGATATATTCAGAAAAAAGTGGTTACATGCAATAAATATAATAATAATGGCAACAAAGAAAGCAAAAAATATAATAGGTGAATCGAATTAAAGTTTTCCTGCAATAGCATTTTGTTAAACAATCTGTTTTTGAAAGCCATCAGCGAATTAGAATTTTTGATTGATTCAGGAGTACTGTTCCATATCCTTGCCCCAACAACAGAAAAAGATTTATTGAATGCAGTGGTTCGATGAAGTGGGACAATTAAAAGTCTGGTGACATTCGGGTTGCTACATTTCGGTTTTTCTCCTTAGGCTGGAAAACCTGAAAAATATGTTCAGGCTGTTTACATTTAAAGAATTCATATAAAAAAGAGGCAAGCAAGATGAAAGGTGTATTCCGAGTCATCAACTGAATTGTAATAGATCAGATCTATGATGCAGAGCTTAAAAATTTCAATTTTATTCCTACGAATCCAAATCTAAAGGCTGGTAACATAATTCAATATTTCCCTGGTGACATCAAGTGTTGATTGAAATGTTTGCTCTAACACGTCATCCCAATTCGGTTTATCCCGATCATCTTTCACTTCACTCGACCGCTTATGATCCCGTTATTCCTGTAAACTAGTTGAATCCTCGAT
Organism: Ceriagrion tenellum; assembly: GCA_963169105.1. Lineage (NCBI taxonomy): Eukaryota > Metazoa > Arthropoda > Insecta > Odonata > Coenagrionidae > Ceriagrion > Ceriagrion tenellum. Next base: position 123,658,155 of record OY720642.1, on the reverse strand, counting down.
ACTGATTATGCAAATATCAATTCTAATAACATTAATATCCTCAATAATGATGATACCAAACAGACAAATAGCGAACGCAGGGTCAACATTTGCGATTTGAGCACATTCAAGTGGCACACTACCCATTGATGACACCCACCACGACCGAATTTGAATCAATTATAGAAGCGTCATTGCTCTGGTTTGAGAGCTAAAAAAAACAACCGTGAGTGGACAATGCACTGCTCTGAATTGTATTCATAGAATCATTTAAGGTAGTCCCAGCGAGATAGTTCCCCAGTCATAACAGAGACCATATTCGAATTATACGTTTTAATTACACCAGCTGTATGACACATCGATTACATTTAGCATTATTAATGGTACAATAAAATAGTTTAATATGACAGAAATTGTAAGCAATTAAGTGAAAATATTGAAATAAGTCTTTAACTTGACTCCTTTTTTTCGCGCGGTGCGTTTGAAACTCCTTCGAAACGGAAGGTTTATGGCGACCCTGAAGAATTTAATGCGGTGACAATATGATTAATTTTCAAATATAGTTGAGAAAACACACAGACTACACACCGTTAGCTTTTTTACGTCATCTAAGTGTTATAAATTCCTCATTTTCTAAATAATATCTCCCTAGAGTGCACGCACGTTTCCCATGTAAAAGGGCTGGTACGTTTTGGGAAATATCTCCGAAAGTAATGTGGTAAGGGGTAAAATGTTTGGTATCATTGGACAGGTGAGATATTTTTCTTCATAATGAGACCAAATTAATTGAATTATAAGTAACATGATCTTTCGCTCGGACTACCTTTAGACACTGAGCGCCATAATTATGATAGCCATGATATTGTGAGCATTGTAAATTATGGACGACTACTGTCATCCGCGTGAAAATTCTGGGATGTGAATATCCCATACATCCTATGTCATTTATTATTTATAGATAACACATCCAATACCTGTTTCACATTAATTTTGAAAGCTATTAAATGCTTAAAATTCAATTTAATCTCGGAACCTTTCGGTTGCTCCTATAGTATGTCGGTGAATGGAATTTATGCTAGAATCATTTTAGTAAAGAGTGAAATTCGTACGTTGAGAGTTTAGGGAAATTTTCCTTGGATAAAAATGACAGCATTGCAACAGGAAATATGGTAAGAAAGACATTTAGAAACAAAAATGTCTAGTCGCTGACAGTAATTCATTACTTGACTTACTCAACTGAAATATCCTAAATTCGTTCAAATCAAAAAAATTCGGATTCCTCACCATTTGGAAAACGTAAGTGACCTAGTCCTTGTCCCTGAAGGATTAAAGCATCGATAACATGAGTCACGGTGTTTCGACAATGAGTGTTAAAAAGTATCATAAACTTTGTACGTGTCCATGGTAACGTCACTTTATTCCGAGACGAAGGAGATTAGTAATCGCTAGAACCGCTTGGCGTATATCGCTCCATTCTTTGGTGTCATTGTCTCACCCTTTCAACTTTCCGTTCCCGCCGCAAAGCCCCGATTTCTCCTTTCCCAACCTCCCCCGGCGCAGTGTGTGGCATTTGGATCTTTATCGTGTCAAAATCTTATAACTACTGTCAAAAATGACTTGGGGGAATAGGCCAAAAAACATTAATAAGATGCAGAATTTAGGATAAATAAACTGACTCACTGCTTTTTACTTTTGACCTCAGCAATGTTGTCAAATCATTGCATTGCATAATAATAGCCAAATAAACTTTTTTCAGCACGCATAGGTAGGCTTGTGCGATGAGTCGATTCATCGAATTTATCAACGATGATTTTAGTCATCGCGTTGAGATGAACCGCGTCGATGGCAATGAATGTCATCGATCATCGACGTCGATGAATTTATCATCGTCGATGAGTCCATTAATTCACCGACGTCGATGAGTCGATGAATTCACCGATGTAGATGAGTCTTTGAATCCATCCCCATTAGATGATAGGTAATTATTTGTGTAGCGTCGCCCGACCGTGCCTATCCCTACCTTTCCGTCGGCGATGAATGAATTCATCGACTTATCGAGGTCGGTGAGTTCATCGACTCATAGACGGCGATGAATTCATCGACTCATCGTCGTCGATGACAATCATTGAAACCGAATCATCTCGATGATTTTTTTTCATCGACCCTCGATGGGCAAATTCGTTCATCGCAAAAGCCTACACATAGGAAGATATATTTTTCATTTTGCCGATGAAAATGAGAGAAAATTCAACGCTTGAGGGTACAAAAACTTAGTCATATCCGAGTTCACTTCAGTAACCTTACATTTTCACAAACAACTTTTTTTATTGTCTTAATAGCACATAAATTTCAAGCGATCGTACTGCACAGCCACTTATTCCTGAAAAAAGTACTTGACTTACATAATTCATATTGCAAAGATGCTTAGTAACTTTCTACAATTATTGTAGAAATGTACTCTCTGCAATTTGGATTCTGATGTAAGATTCTTTCACGAAGTGACGCCTAATGTCTTGAAGTTTAAAGTACTTGACCTTAACATAATCTTTGGAGATTAGTATAATCTAGAAGTTATTTATCTTTTCCGATATTCTGCATTACCTATCTTCAAGATGTTTTTCCGCTCATACCATGCCTCATGTCTATCAACAGTTGTAGATGCAAGAGATAGAAGAGACAGTGACAGAAATAAAGCCTACCGGTTAATTCCTTCAATGCCGCTTGGGGAAGTGAATCACGCGACTGATGAATTCAAGAAGGTTTTAATTTTTTATACTTTTGGATAATTTTTTATACAATTATTTGCTTTTTTCCGCTATAATGACACTGCTAGGATGTGTTGATTAACAGTACACCTGGGTGGAATTGGGATTTTATTCAAGACACCAATAAACGCCGTAAATGTTGTTTTAAGTTATTTTAAAAAAGCTTAACCATGAAATTCTCTCCTCCTTCTCGAGTAGAATCTCGAGAATCCATCAGGATTTATTTTCGAAAGCCCTCCACCTCTCTCTATCCACTGCCATCCTCTTCATTTCTGAAAACCGCCCACATCCCACGTCCTCCGTTATCTGCTTCCAATACTCCAGTCTAGGTCTTCCTCTACACCATTTGCCTTATCTATCATCCCTTCAAAAATCCTCAACACTATTCCCTCATGCCGCAGTACATGACCGATCCTCCCTCCGTCCGTCTTCTGTCTACTATTCTTCAAAGGATTTGTTCTTCCTTCACATTGTCAGATATGGAAGTTATTCGTGTTGGTTGCCATGAGGCAGATGTTTGTTTTATAGTTACTGAGTAAACAGACTAGTTGGTGATATTGCTTTTGTACTGTTGATGAAGGATTAAAAGAAATTAAAATCAACTGATAAGTTTTTGCTTAAATCAGCAAAACTAAACACACATTTCTCAGTATTTCGTGGTCCATTACTCGCTCTGTCAAGCTTATCTTACACATTCTTCTAAAGTACCACACATCAAAAGCATCAAGATGTCTCTTCTCCGCTTATTCCACTGTCCATGCCTCACAGTCATACAAGAAATCCCTCCACACAAAGGTCTTGACTGGGTTTTTCCTCAGTAAAAGATCGACGGAGTTGGACGGAAGCTTTTTTCTCACTATTGAAGGCAACCTTTACTCTAAATATTCTACTCCTTATTTCTTTGGTACTCCTTCCGTCAGAAGTAACTTTGCTCCTAAGCATTCAAACTCTTTCATGTTTTCCACCAATTCTCCGCCCTACACAATTCTAGCATCCCGATCTCTCCTTCTGTTGGCAACTACGCATATTCGTTAGAAGATTAAATTGACTCTTAAGAATACATTGCATTTTGTTAAGGACGAGAGTCAGCTCTTTTTCACCTTCGGCTAGAACCACGATGCCATTCGCGAATCGAAGCATTGGGACAGTTCTGACTTGCAATACTATCCTCCCTTGAATCTTTTCGAGTAGTTCGTCCATTTCTCCCTGTACTAATGCATAGAAGGGTTTTGGTAAAATAACTGGCGTTCAATGCATAGAATGAAATATCTCCGAAAAACATTCACTGAAAATCGAGTCAGCAGCTACTCATTTCCAAAGGCGTCGCAAAAACGTCACGTCAGTCTCACCGAAAGGCGGTTGCTTGCCAGAACCCTATGGAATGACGATTTTGAGCCCAACTGTGCCCTTATCTAGTACGAACTCTGTTAGGTTATAATTTTAGAAGAGAGCAATTGATAGATAAAGTGAATGAAAGAGTACTCCGAATTGTTTATAGATCCAACGGATATTAGACTCTAGTGAATCCAGTGGGAGTGGTTATTCGTCTCGTTTACATCTAAATCTACACAATATTATAGGAGTCAACTCAATGGTGCGTGGCCGAGGGTGAGTTTTTTTTACAAGTATGCTTTAAACAGTACCCTAATAAAGTTAATGTATCAATGGCTAGTGATATCTGCTAAGTCTACCAGTCTAAACCTCGTAAAACATGCGAAGAGGTGGAAATTGACAAATAGACATAACACAGTACACATTTTGGCAATGTAAGACAGTGTTGATATTTTTCAGCGACATAATTGGAGACTAGAATGACCGATGGCGGCGCTGTTATCCCTGACGTCAATTTCCAATGTGGCCGCCAGACTGATGATAACATCAGCCAGAGCATACCATAACCTGGTTATGTTCGGTACTAGCGAAGGCAAATTAAGTTTATTCACGCTGGTAAATGTATTCATTGAATTTTCCCATAATACTCTTCGTCTGTGTTGAGAAGGCATCCGTTTCTTTAACGCCTTACGAAGTATTCGGACCGGTCTCAATTCGTGCGTAGAATAACATCTATATTTTTGAATAACATCTATATTTTTGAGTGTTCGATGATTTTTTTAATAGTTTGATATTTATGTAATAGTTCGAATGTTCGATAGTTTTGCGATTTTCATGATTCCCACAGCGTCCTACACGGAGATGTGTTTGCAATGCGGGAATTGTTATGAAAAACTAAGAAGGGGCAATGTGATACATTAAAAAAAAGCGCGTGCAATGCCGTATTTCAGGATTATCTGTATATTATGTAGTCTGAGTACATAGATGTAATTTTCAGAAATATATGCAAGTGCAACGTAAGGTTTAGGAGGATATGACTGTTACTCCTTGCACGGAAATCAAAATATTAAGGTAGTTTGAGCAATTTATCATTTTTCCTAGAATTCGATGAATTTAGTCTCATTTTAAAGAAAAATATATCATCCTTCAATTGACACCAAAAATTTGACCGCTTACTACATTACTTTCCGAGATATTACCAGGAAATACCAGCCCTTTTACATGGAAAATGGTACGTGTATGCACTCCAGAGAGACCTTATATTCAAAATGAGGTATTTCTAACATTTAGATCTCGTCAAAATATCAAGTGTGTAGTTTGTGTGTTTTCTCAACAATTTCTGAAAATTAATCATATTGTCACCGCAGTAAATTCTTCGGGATCACAATAAACCTTCCGTTTTGAAGGAGTTTCAAACGCACCGCGCGAAAGAAAGTCAAGTTGAAGATTTATTTGGATATTTTCATTTGATTACTTACAATTTCTGTCACGTAAAACTATATAATTGCACCATTAATAAAGCAATTTTTAATTCGAGTGTCCTACAGCTGGTGAAATCAAAACTTATAATTCGAATGTCTCTATAATGACTAGGAAATTTACTCGCTCGCACTACCTCAAATGGTTACAATGTCGTATTTCACGCTACTTCCATTGGAAGCTATAAAATTAAATCGTTCTTAAAGGGGACTTTAGGTCTAGGAAAGTTAGCAGAGGAAGAGCAACATTTGAGGTGCATTCTTGGGATGACACGAATCTCTCTTTGAAGGCATTATGGCTGAAAAGGTATTCCGTCTTGAAATAATTAATGAAAATCATTTTAAATTATGCACATTTCACCTTTTATTAGCAAATAAAAGTCTTCGGATTGGAGATCAGCCGTCTAACATTAATTTTAGCGGTAGGAATATATTAATGAGGTTCATTAAAAACGAAAGAGGCAAATAAGATACTGAAGCCATGTCTTTGGCACCAGGATTTTGAATCGATTAATGGGTGTTGATGAAGCGAACCTTGCTATATGTAGTTGCATTTATAAGTGAAATGAAATCAGTTGCATTGCATATAAATCTCAGTTGTTTTGCGAACTGGGGAATGACAATGACGAAAGCATCTATCACGGCCATAAATTTCAGCTCTATCGCAAAATCCAAACGAGTGATCTGGAATCATTAACATAATCGTCGAAGAAAGTTCTACCTTGAAGAGGTCCGAAACTAGAGTAAATATTTAGAATAGAAGAATTTATAAGAGGTTAGAAAAATTAATTCTCGGCAAAGGTCAGCCACACCATTAGAGCGCCTATTATTCCTACACCACTATCTCATATCATGAGTTTAAAATAACGTTGTGACTAAAAATATTTCAACATGTATTTAAAGAGAATCAAACCAGAACAATTTCCAACGTGAGCCGAGAATGCTACGTATTGAGCTCCTACTTTGCTGTGAAGGAGAGCAACATTATCTAGATACGTCAAGAGATGGCAAAACCTCTTAAATGCTTGCCTCATATTGAAGTTATTTCTGGCAATGTTTATTCGTCACAATAATCCAGGGCGTCTTTTTGGACCCACAATCGCGAACATAACCTAAGTAAAACCAGTTAGGCATCATCATTTTGGAGAAACTTTGTAAAGGAATCGTAAATAGAAATAAACACTCAGGAAGGTACCCCATTTTTGCTTGTCGTTATAGTGAGAGATATTTCCTCATAAATTCTAACCGTCCCAATTATAGACACTTAAAAAATGTAATTCATGTCATCATCCATTAACTGGAATGAATAAGACATCAATTAACTCCAAAATACCCCATTAAAAGTTATTTAAAAAATACAAATTACAGAATTTCTCTGGCTTTTGCATCGTCGCTAGATATTTTTTTATCGTTAAGTTCCACGATTAAGTGACTCGTACAACTTACGTTCATCATCCTAAATTAAAAGTAAAATTATCCTTGCACGTGAGAAGTATATTTGTAAAATTGAACTTTCATCGTGTCAATTATTTTTGAGCGTATTCTCCATTATCGCATTCTTCACTTTACCCTTCCTTTAAACCTCACCTCTTCAGCATGGTTTCTTTCCTGGCGGCTCCTGTCTTACAAATCTATCTACTCTGCACCATCATATCATTTCTGCCTTCGAAAATGGGTCGCAACTCGACGTTTGTTATATTGACTGGCTTTTGGCTCCGTCAACCACACCCTCCTTCTGCACAAACTTCAATCTCGATATAGCATTCATGGTACCGTCTTCTCAGTTATTTCACATTTTTTACGTGACCGTCACCAGCGTGTGATAATCAATGGTCACTCCTCTGCATTCATCCCTGTCTCTTCCGGCGTCCCCCAGGGCAGCGTTCTCGGCCCTCTTCTCTTTGCACTCTACGTGGATGATCTAGTTGATGACATTTTACAGTAAGGCTGACTCACTTCAGTTACAGTCCGCTCTTAATGCAATTGATAGCTGGTGCGCAAAATGGTTACTACGTGTTAATCCAGGTAAATCCGCTATTATGTCCTTCACATTAAAACGCAAAACTATCTCCTCTACTTACCAACTTTCCAAACACCCTGTACCTTCTGCCACTTCCTTCAATGATTTAGGGGTCACCTTTGACCAAAAGCTCCTTTTTAGTGAGCATATTTCTTCAATTTCCAAAAAAGCTATGTCCATAGAGGGGATTCTATACAGACTTAATGAAATTACCGACCCTTTTGCCCTTAAATCTGTGTTTCTTGGTAGTGTACTGCCCATCTTTGAGTACTGTTCTCCCATATGGTTAACTGCGTCCCCCACTACACTTAAAATACTCAACCGCCCCCTTAATTTCTTTTTAGCCATAGTCCGGCATCGAGTGCCCTCCCTTAGACACAGCTCTCTAGTTGAAATTCTTTTGTCTCTAGGTCTCTCACATCGCCGGCTAATTTCCGACCTAAAATTTATTCACTCTATCATGAACGGGTCCCTCTGTTCTGATCATCTTCTCTCCTGTTTTTCACTCCGCATCCCTGCCCGCACCACTCGCGATGTAAGTCTGTTTCACACACTCAAATTCCGTCTCTCCACCTCCCAACGTTCCATTTTCTACCGCCTACCTTCATTTTTTAATACCCTTGCCAACAATCACCCTACCCTTGACCTTTTCTCTTCACGCAACATCTTTTCTTCCCAACTTAAACGCATTGTGTTCTCCTCTTCTTCCTTCCTGCAACAAAATTGATTTTTTCCTTTTTCTTTCTGTTGATGCTTGTTCTTATTGTTTTTACTATACATATATTTTTGTTTTATTTCTTAAATTATTTTTCGTTTATTTAAACCCATTGTAAAGGCCCAAGTTGCTGTTTTTGGCGTTTTAATAAATAAATTACAAATACATCTCCACGATAACCTCTAAAGAAAGCACGGCATTATTATCTATCATTATTCCGGTGTTTCCAACTTTCCCGGTAGATGGTGTCTTTTCATCCTGAATAGCAGAGAGAAAAAAGGTTAAATCGTAAGCATTCACGGCCTGCTGTTAGTTTTAAGTTGCCGATAAGGAATGTAAGCATTAGGGGGAAAATCAATTAACGAGCTACATCACCTATCGACGGACATAGTTTAACGTCTCTTAAACCTCGTTTACAGCAGCGCGTTAGCAAAATTAAAAACTGCTCCCCGTGGATGCTCACGCGAATGACCAAAATACAGAGGAGCCCACCTTCCTTTGTGTCTTTTGACGATTTGCAGAATTCTTTTTATCCTCAAAGGTATTGACACAAAAAGATTCAAACGGCACCCCATCCTGAGCCTCGATTTCCCGTTTGTTGCGACACCGTTTCCCCCTTGGCACTCTCGCTGATCGCCCACTCGTTCACACGCCTTCAGAGAGAGGACGCACGAGGACAAGAGGGTTTTAGCACCCCACGCCATGCACTAAAGGACTACCTTCCCACATACCCTCCCTTCCGCCGATTGCACGCCCCAGCTCCTCCATTTCGATTCCGCCGCGCTCTTTGATCTTCTGCTGTTCGCTTCCTTCCCTTTCGCCCCTCCCCCTCTCGCGAACTCTGAGCAACCTCCCTTCTCATTCACTCCCGCACCCCATTCCCCGGCCTCCGTCCCCATATAATTGGGCCTCGAGGAGCGGCAAACCTTCGACACCCAAGTGAGGACGGTCGCTGCGAGCAAAATAATTGGGCGGCCACGGGCCGTGTGTCCTCACTGGAGTTCTCTCCATGCTGGCCGATTATGAGAAAGTTCTTACCTATCTACATCTACATACTATCCCGCGAGCCGTCGCATGGGCGTGTGGCAGGGGGTGGTAGGTCACCAGCCGTGTAAAGATGTAAAATTTTTGGAGGTGAAATGGTGACACGTCCTATGAGTGTTTTTAGAGGAGATCAGTTTCTATTGTGGTCGCTTATTGTGCGCGGAAAGAAAGAGTTTTTGTACCTATCTGTTCCGCAATATATCTCTTATTTTATCGCACCTATCTTGCCATCTCAAAATTATATTATTGATATTGATATTGAACAAACTTTTATTATTCTGGAGCAGCAGCTCCGTGAGAACAAAATACACATTACCAATGAGCTCTCTCATGAGGATTACAAAGATATTTTCTCATAGAATAAATACAACATAAATACAGCCATGAATAAAAATGCAAGCAAATACACAATCTCCGTGAGATCAAATAGTCAATGAACTCTCTATTGAGTATTACAAAGTTATTTTCACACACTTTACATACAAAATGCATTCAGCTATGAATAATAATAACAAACAAATACATAGAAGAAAACAAACCATCAATCAAGTAATATATTTTCAATAAAACAAACTATTTTGTTCCTCAATCAATAAACTATAAAAATTTGTTTTAAACAGATGAAGGGAGTGCATTAAAATTATGGCAGATCCTTCGACAGAATTTCAATTTATAACTGACGTAAAATTAATTTTCTGTTCCTTCTGGATCTCTATATTCCAAACTACGTTTATAAATGGTTCAACGATTTTGTGTAATATGAACAGGATGTAACAATACGGTGCGGCCAAACATTCTGGATACATTTCTCACACGTGGGAGAAGCAAATATATTATATGTATACGGGTCTGAAAATGCTTTATTTCTATGTTACAACTCACTTTACACAACTTTTCTTACGAGGTCATTACTCAAGGTAGTGTATTAATCATATGAGGGACACATACGAACAGAACGCACCAGCGTACCACATGGAACTCTTTCTAAAATGAAAATGCGCAAAACGCTCTCCTTTAGTAATAACAGACCCATCAACCCTACGTCGCATAGAGTCCCGGATTCGCTGATGGATCCACGGAATATGTACAGCGGATGGTTTCGCAGCCTTCTACAAAAGGACAAGATGGCTCTCTGCATTTTGCACTGGAGTTCGATACACGAGAGATTTCACACGCCCCGTCAAATAAAAGCCTAGTGGTTTTAGATTCTGTAACTGTGTGTTGCCTATTATTTATGTACCATTAAGAGTTGTAGAAAATGCGTTCTAATATGACATTGAAGCTTTTCCGGAATAATATCCATAGAAGACATTTCCTTCTCCTACATGTGAGGCCTGAAACTTTGACCGCACCATATTTTTCACCATATATATTTACGTTAACTAGTTAATGTATATATTTAAAATGGTTCCTAAAAATTCCATATACTGCTATGTTGCGTGATACAAATTCTGAATCTAAAGGAAAAATTATCAATTTACAAAACATAACAAGCACGCGAGCATATGCGCATGAAAGCTCTTCATACATTGAAATTTTTTTAATTTGAGGGTAATTTACACGACTGTCTTTTATATAAGCTAAATCACTTAATTCAGACTCATCATGATTCCTATGTTAGACCACTGATGCTGTAAGAATAGATTTGATAGCTATAAATATATTAATAGCTCTACTATGCTGACATATTCAGTCATATAAGATAATTCTGTTCACTGAGTTTCATGCGTGAACATCAGCCTGCTAAGTAAATAAGTTCTCTCGCGGAAAACGGCCTGGGTAGTTGTAAAAAGCTGTTCCCTTCCGCAGCCATCCACCTAAAGGCTCGGCTCAAATATAGACGGATGGATTATCCAAACCTCCCCGAGTTTATTGGACACTGCCTTTGAATGCTGGGCATTGGGAGCAAAGTGACGTTATTCGTCGAAGTATGTTCAAATTAAACTGCTAATCTTACACCACCAAACATCCCCTAATCTTCCTGTCAACTTTCTCCCTTTCATATGTCTCATTAACAGCCTCTAATTACACCTTCCGACCTTCTCCTTTCCCTCCAATTAAACTCCAGCCATGAATCTTCGACCCGCCTCAACCTTAAGTGACACATCGTCTTCCTCTCAACGAATCCTACTCTATCGACCTTCTCTATATGCGCATCCCGAAAGCCTTCAATTAAACTTCATATTTTTTCCTCGTAGGTAAAGCTCCGTCACCACAAAACGCGATATTGTACAGAAGATTCTTTGCACTTTAACTAAGAGCAGCTCTCATCAACTCCCAATGTAAATAAACGTTTCTAAAGCAAAAGCTTTTCCTTTCCTTCTCCTTTTAAAATTACTAAATCTGGTTCCTATTGAAATGCAATTAAGAGCAGTCAATTCTTTAGCAACGCTGCTAAAATTTTCAGGTTAAATATAGTCTCATGCGATGTGCAACCCTTAACTTCATCCACATTCTATGTTCTCAGTAATGTAGGCATTGGGTTGGATCTATCGTAGTTATATAGCAACCGCAATACCCGTGACGTCATTTTGACCAAGAAACTCTAGATATATCTCTGTGCATAATTTTCGCTGAAGGACAACTCTGCGTTCACTATTTTCCATCAGAAAGACGAAAAACTACCGCGCTATCATATTCAAAACCAAAATAGCATTTATACAAAAAGATATTTATTTGTCAAACACTTTCAAAATTTTTGGTGGTAGAAAGACTATGAAGCACATAATTTGCGTGCAGGTCGAAAAAAGCTTTTATTAACAAAGACACTAGATCAAGAAATACTCAAGATGAAGATGAAGCATAAGATTAATTATATTTATCAGCTGTTTACCTACCCTATTGCTTTTCGGCGTGCATACACTTATCCGTCGAGGAGCAAATGTATATTGTAATTTCAAAGCTAGCAGATATTAAACGAGTGATATAATTTTCTCATTGACGAAGCTTGTACAGCCACAGAGTGGATTCCATGGCCTCGTGGATTCACAGCTCTTCGCGATATTCGATAGGCTTAATTAAGATGGTTGAATCACACAAAGAGCCTGGGCGTTAAGAATGTACTCAACTTCTGGAATAATATTGCCTTTGGTCTTAATCGTACCGGCTACTAATGGAAGCCGCCTAGAAGTCATTAAAGATCGATCTGACGACTTAAGGAAAAAACATCTCTGCTCTATTCAATCTAAAAGTGGAAACGCCTGAAGTAGGTCGGAAACAGAGCGAGTAAAAAATCCAAGGGAACTATCAAGTGACCCAATTAAGTTTCCTCGGTTACAACTTCCCGCGTAGGCTCCACAAAAGCAATCGCGTAGAGTGTAAAAGGGCCAATAAAAGAAGATTCCATAAAAGGAGCAAACAGAATGCACGGATGCAAACTTCCGCATGCAAGTTAGGAACTGTGCCACTCTTGCTCCACGGGGCTCGACCCCGGCAGGTTAGTTTCTATGTGAACATCAGCACTGAGCCCGATCAGCGCAGTTGATTGTTAATCCACTTATTGTGCTACAAGAGGTTCGCAGCAAAACCTATACGAGGATAAGATTTCACAGGAATTTATTTTTTTGATGGGAAACCGTCTTTCAGCCTAGACCGAACAGATATGTACAAAAACTCGTTCTTTCCGCGAACAATATGCGACCACAATAAAAACTGAGCTCCACTAAATACACTCATATAAACCATGTCACCATTTTATCTACAAAAATTTACACCTTTACACGGCTGGTGACCTAACACCCCCTGCCACACGCCCATGCGGCGGCTTGCGGGGTATTATGCAGATGTAGATGGGCTACGAACTTTCAAATATACTGCAAAACTGGAGGAGGAAGGTTGTTTAGTTTGGAGAGCGAGTCAGAAAGACTTTCTAAATGCTGCCAAAGCATGGTCATCGAGATGGAGGAACATATGATACACTCCGTCGTCCCGTTCCCTCTCCTCTCAAAATGGGATATCAAGATAGGGTCCCAGGTAAAGCCATGGCAACGGGTGGTCTTAACCGCTTGCCATACACGAAAGTACGTCGTTATTTTTTAGCGAATAAGTTCAGTTGCCGTACCCTCCTGTCTCACCCTCAGTCCTTTCCCTCCACCCCCTCCACTTTTACCTCCCCAGCTCGCCGCGCAGGTCTGCACAGGAAATTTCGCGGATTTTATACCGAGACTGAGACGGCATTATAACGTTTGCAAGGAGATTCATTCCGGCACCGTGACTTCGTGACTACTGGTACGATAGAAGTAAACGTGGCCTCGTAAGATCGAGCATATGACTTTGATGCAAGCATAACCGCATTGTCACTGCTCATGCGGGATGCAAGGGCGAGAAGACGCACTGACTACCAGATATCTTGAACGAAGGTTTTAATTTCCACTCCCTATACCTCGTGAATCCAAGATCTTAGTGCAATTCTGTCGGAAGGGGCATCAAATGAAGTAGAATTAAAAGCGAGAATTCAAGCTGGTAATAAGGCATTCTATGCTATGAACAATATTTTGAAGTCCCGGAATGTATCAAGAGAGCTTAAAATAAGATTGTACAAGACATCAACTCTCCCTGTGGTTCTCTATGGGTGCCAAAGCTGGAGCAGACGAAAACACGATCTAAACAAACTCTTAATATTTGAGAGGAGGGTGCTTAGGAAAATATATGGACCAATTCAAGACGAATTAACAGGGGAATGAAGAAGACGACATAATCAGGAACTATATGGCTTTTATCGTGAGAACACCATTTTAGGATTACTGAGAAGCAGGAGATTGGAATGGATAGCACATGTGGAATGGATTAACGATGAACGATATCCTAAACTTGCAAATTAAATGAGCCCGAAGGGGAAAAGACCAAGGGGAAGACCAATGAAAAGAAGGATGGATAATATAAGAGGCGGAGATCTACAGCAAATAGAAGCCTCGAAAGACTGGAGGGACATAGCCAAAAGAAGAGAAGAGTGGACAGCCTTGGTCCTGACATCGCCCGGTCCACTGGGCCTGATCGCGTAATGTACAGTAAAGTAAATAGACCTCGCGACTCCAATATACTAGCGCACGTATTTTTATGCCAAAAACTTTTTTACATCAAATACACCAGATTCTTTCTGTGAAATAATTTTTGATGAATAATAAAAAAAAAACAATAATTCCATGTAACATATTGGGAGCATTCCAACAACTACCAAATAGCCCAGAAAACAAGAGAAAATAATTCATAATAAAATAGCGTTTAATTCATCAAGAGCTAGTGTTACCATTTCGTTACGCTTTCAAGTCACACTGAGAGCATTTTTCAGTGGTAATAATTAATATTCTACCTCATTCTTTGCGAACTTTTGTAAAACAAGGGCAGATGGCCGCAAGAACTCCGGCAATGGGGTTAAAACATATACCAATTAAAAATTTGTTTTTCCGGATCATTCTGATATTTTTATGCATCTTTGAAACGTAGCATATATTTAACACTAAAAATCTGCGGTTGTGATATTAGAACACCTATAAAAAATAAAAATTCACAAAAATAAAAAGGTAATATTAATGAGATGGAGAAATGATTTCTTTTACTACCGTATGATAAAAATAATTAATTTTAAAACTTATCATGATATCAAGAAACTTCTTTCACATAAATTCGTTGCATGCATCCATGTTATATTTTGAACAAAAATTTTAAAGGTTTCGAAATTGAAATAATCCAGTCCCCAATGGCATTTAGTTTACCAGCTTTTAGTACCTCTATGGTGAAAGGGGAAAAACGGCTTCTGTAATGTCTGAGATTCGGCGCAAGCATGTCGACAGCTTAATGCCAGTCGCGGACGTAATCACTTAAAGCCCTCTTCGGCTGCGACCTCGTCAGCCACACTTTTGTGAAAGTAGTGTGCTGAAACATCATGGGAGAGAGATTCTCCGATCGGAAGCCGAGCGCTCTTTCCACTGGGTTCACCAACCCTTCCACTAACGGGTTTAAAGCATCTTCCCTGATGGAGTTAACTCGGGAAGAGAGTGATAATGACTTCATCGCCCACGGATCAGAACGCTCGCATTCCTCCGTTATTGTTTTCAGTGATGATACGCTGATTAAGGTAGGTTTTAAGGGGAGATAACTGCCACTACCAATCTTAGAAATTAGCTACTCCGATGTGCTCCTCCACTGTCACTCCTCCTTCTCCTCCAGCTAGCATCCGTCCCTCCTTCCCCTCATCATCACGCATTCTCATCCCATTAAGCCCTTCCTGATCCTCAGCCTTCCCCACTTACCCATCACATCTTCTTCTCCTTCTCCCTTTATCAAGGCGCTCAGCATCCCATCTCGGCCTCTTATCACCTGCTCCGTTCACTCACTTCGCCTCCTAATTTTCACCATTAGGTCCCTCTCCTCATCAATCGCACCCAGCACTTTCTCGTGTTTCTTCCTTTCCGCAAATCGCACCTTGCGCATTCTACTCAACAGTCTTATTATCTTACATTGAACACATCGCTTTCGATTAATTCGCGCAATGGACTTGGATTCATGAGAACGCATGAACTTCATCAGCTTTTAGCATCAGTTTCATCAGCTCCAGAAGTCAAGGGGATCGGGTTGGTGTGGTGGATGGAGTACTCGCCTACCACAGTGGCGGCCAGGGTTCAAATCCCTGCAGAGGCGGATGTTATTCAGAGGGAACCCGATCCCTACTTGAACGTCTTGTGGGGGGCACTTCAAGTACAGTACTCCGTCTGTCGGATGAGACGTTAAACCGTGGTCTCCTTGGCGCCTTTCGTTAAGAGCAGGCTAATGCCGACGTCGAGTTTCTATCCCCCCTTCCTCCCTTACCTATCCTCTATGGCACAAATGACCTTCGCAGTCGGTCGCCTCCCCAAATAACCAATCCAATCGAGCGTTCCAATTTGATATCACTTCCAGACTCAATTAACCGTCAAAAATATAGGTGAACAACCTGAGATTTAAAAAAATATAAACGACAGACGTTAGCCAAGGGAGATCTGCATCTCAAATCTGACAATTTTCTCTTGGTGCATAAACAACCCACAGAGTAATCAGAAATATGTTTATTAAATTTTTCCAAAAAATATCATCGCATTGAAATACCTCTGATATTGGTGATTGTATGAATCCCTCTCCCAACATAATGCTAAATGAAAGCCGTTATGGTTGATAGATAAAATCTCTAATTAGTCATTTCCGACAAGCTTCATGATTGGTAAGGCGATCGGCGATGATATGCAAATGGTTGTCTTTCCTCATAGACCCTCGGTCATCGCTGCTGGAGACTTGGCAGCAACATGCAGGCGACTGCTGCTTTCAGCGAGAGCTATCCTGAAGAAAGAGGCTCCGGAAGTCAAAACGCCAAGATCAAGGTTCTTACATCCACGACACGACCCCATAATGCTCTTTGATTTCACCAATGTGGATCGAGCTCAACGTTCCGTAGCACGGTCACTCTTCATTGAGTAAGTGAAGTGTTTGACCTTGTTCATATTACAAACACTCTTTTTAGCATGAAGTTGATTTTGAACCATGTAAGGATTAAGCAAGCTGTGCGAAGTATATTTTGGTCTAAATTAACGATAAAATATTTCTAACGATAACACTCTCACCTCGTATTTTGGGATAACCAACCTCAGTGTATTTAGGCTCACAGAAACCATCTCTGCATGTCTATAAATCACTAGCATTGTGCTTAATCATAAGTGAGCGTCAGTTTCTGGCAAAATAAGAACTTAAATGACAAATCTTATTCACACACCTACCAGGCAAGAAAGAAACACCTTTTTAAGTATTTAGGATAATTTACGATTCATGTGCTAGTCTCCTCCTAAAATATGAGGCCAAAATGGATATATGCAAATAATAATTGTGAATGCGTACAATGCCACACTCGGAAGGAATATAGAGACGTTTTTCCACCGGAAAACTGGTACCAATAAGCTTGGAAGCCTATTAGAGTCACGTCATGAAATACACGGTGCGATTTTATATAACACCAGAGAGTTCTCCGTAGCCTACTAAATATCTTCGCTGATCTAGTGCTAAGTCGTAGGATCGGTTCCTCTCCCCAGTATTTATTTTTCGCTGAATAAATTCTTCCTCTTACTGAAGTTATTTTAGGTCTTATTACATCCTTCTACAACTCGGGAACATAAATTTAAAAATGAAAAATATTAATTGAAAAATTTTGTTGAAATTACACGTGTATCATAGTGCCTATAGCTACATTTACCAATCGATCTCAGATAGATCTGAACTCGGTTCGATCACATAATTCCAAGCGAGCCGACTCAGATCGGCTGCTTTACCAGTACTGACTAAAAATATCGATATTGAATCGATAATCGAATCTATCAGTCGAAGGACGATTGACCCTGCTTGTAAACGAGAGTAGAGTAAGGAATTTTCAGTCGCATTCCGAGTGACGGAAATTGCCCAATTGGGGGTAGAATTACGAAGTACTACGATATCATCAATGTCACCTCACTCGCCATTACTGCACCCATTTCAAAACACACGCCTTGAATAATAACGATTATATTTCCCAATTACGACCAAAAGAATAATGAGGATCGCCACAGGCCCGCTGGTACAGATCGATCGGAAACCTCAGATTGATCCCGCTAGCCAGTTGCGTTTACCATACCGAGCTGAATCTTTGCTTGAATAATGTAGTGTATGTCCTTGCTTGAATATTGGAATCAGAAGCAATATTTACAACATTCCCGAAGTCGAATGGCCGGAAGTCCAAACGAATTCTGAAGTTTTGTTACCCTTAGTTTTGCCTATTTCTACAGAGCGATATATTGAATTATCTTATTTACCATGGGAAATAATTGTGAATCATGTGCTTATGGCAATATTTGAACTATGGAGTCGGAAGTAATATTTAAAACTTTCCTGAAGTTGAACGGGAGGCCTCATACCAGACAGACCAAACGAACTCCTAAGTCGCATAGCATTGCTTATTAATTACGAAAGGCACATTGCATTATCTTACTTCTTAAGGGAAATAATTGAGGATCATGGTGCCAATAGCCATGTATGAATTATAGAATCGGAAGTAGTATTTACAACTTCCTGGAGTTGACCGAGAGGCTTCAAGCTGGAAGTCAAAAAGAACTTTTAAGTCACTTAGCATTGCCAGTCAACTGCGAAAAGTTTATATCAAAGCTTAAGTTCTTCAGTAAATGTACGTGGATCTTTGTGCCTATGTCCAGGTTTGAATTGTTGAGTTTCAAGCAATGTTTATAACTTTCCTGGAGTCGAACGGGAGGCAGCAGACCGAAAATCCAAAAGAATTCTAAAGCCGCTAAGTATTTTCTGTCAACTCAAAAAGTTTCAAAGAATAATCTAAATAGTTCAGAGAAATATACGAGGATATTTGTGCCTATGTCATCCATTCAATGGCGGGCAGAATTCGAGCCCCACCAAAAATTTGACTCAAAGATTACATTAGACAAGTGCATGTCATGACCTGGGTGTACGGAGCTTGGCCACTATTAGGTGAGACTGTCGCCATCTTGAGGATTTTCTACTGTACTATTCCTTACCAAAGGGTAAGATGCGTCCTCAGGACCCAAAGAAGGGCCCAAGCATTTGAGTTTGCACAGATCACCAGAATATAGACCCATGAATTTTCTTCTTCCAGAGCACTTTGGCGATTTCTTTTGACCGCCGAAAATGATATAATGGTCGATCGTTTCGGGAAGTGACCGACTAATGGGGGCGTAAGTACTTTGATGAATTGGTGGGCTGTTTGATAACGGTTGGATTAATTTATTGGAATTGAGGAAATGTGAAGAAAAAATTGGACGCAAGCAAAGACCTTTAAATGATGAGCGTCACGAAGTCCGATGTTTTACGTACAATTTGATAACTGGTTCACAGTAGATGAAGAGTAGAGCTGTGCCAATCATGAGTGATTCGTTCATTTTGAAAGATTCATCGGCATGAATCGAATGAATTGGATCATTTTCTCCTCTCAAATCGTTCATAATGAATCAAATAAAGCTGTTCTCGTTCATAGGACGAGTTGAGTGGATAGTAAGGAATCACACGATTCATGAGTGTTCGAGAACAACTTGATTTGGTTCAAATTGAACCAAAACACGCTGTTTATGAGTGAAGAGCAACGTGATTGGGACAAACCACATTCCAAGCATTCCATAGCCTTTTGGTCACATATAGAATTTACTGATAAAAACCAAGGAATAATATTATAGAGGCGATCGTATAAAGTTGATTGATTATAACACCGAACACAACCATTAGCACCCAAACATCGCAAGTACAAAATATTCTTAATATACAATCTCCGATCTCCGTGGCAGTATGGGCGATTTTTTAGGTTCACAACTCCAGGCATCATGATATAAGCTGTTCTGAGGATAGGCACTTTCAGGTTCCTCAAGTCTCCCAATATTTTGATGATAATACTAAATTTATCTGAAAAAGTTTTCATATGACGCAATATCTCCGTGTAGGCAGCTTCTCAATGGTACGAATTGGTTGGATTTGATTCTTTGCCTTAGTTTGGTTCCTCGCTGATATTTGATTCTTTGTAGTGAAATCAGTCATCGTCATTAAATCACTCATCGCAGTCATTTGGTTCTTTCATGGTCCATTTCGTTCGTTATGAATGATTTAAAAGAACGAGTCATTGTCATGAATTAAATCGCATGAATCGAATCTTCGAAATGACCCGAAATTCCCACCTCTAATGAAAAGCCTAAAAAAAGATTAGGATTCCTCCGTTCAATTTTCGTCGATACCTAGGTTAGAACCAATGTCCGCAGCCTAGAAAGCCATTACCATAGAATACCACCCCAACCCGATTCCCATATTTTTTAACTAATTCGAGAAAAGAAAAACAAAAAAGTACAAAAAATAAAAGCGACTATCGCAGTCATCCCTTCTCCCGCATTCTACTTAACTTAATTATCGTTTACTCCGTAGTCATGAGCCACACAGCCAAATGGTAAATCATGAATCCGCCCAAAAATAACCCTTTCCGATGATAATTCGATTTCCTTTCCTCTCCACTAGTAGCTAAGTCTAACCCATTGTTGCTTATCCTGCCTGAATCACACGATACTTGACCTTGTACAAGTCCGAGGATGCTAGCTAGCAAACTAGGACTTGTGCAAGGTCAAGTATCGTGTGACGCAGACCAAGCATACTGGAAATCCTGCATGATCGCTAGCATACTTGCTGGTATCCTTGTTTTCGTAATTGGTGCGGTACTAGTTCGATACTTGCACATAGTAGGACCTAGTAGCCGCCGACCAATCACCTTTGCTCTTTGTAATTCGGTCGTCAAATTTGATGTCAGCGCCTCCATAGTCCCTCGTGACAATTACAATTTCCCGCGATCAAATAAACAACTCAAACCTCACAACAAGACACAATGGCTTGGGTACCCGAGGCAATTGAGGTTGAGGAGCTGCAGCGGCTAAAAGCCGTCGTCTTCGTACGAAGTCATGCATATCGGTCGTCCAACTCCTTCCGCGACTGTACTAGATCAATGATCTACTAAACAGACCCTGTGCAAGTTCAAGTATCGTGTGATAGCTCCTAGGAAGATTTCAAGCATGCTATGTTTCGTACAAGAAATCCAGTACTCTCTAGTATCCTCGGACTAGTACAAAGTCAAGTATCGTGAGATTCAGGCTTTAAACAGCTTACATTCTAGCCTGGTCAAGAGGGCTTCATTGGAAAAATCACCGAAAACGGGATGCATACACGTTTACCAAATTTCTGAAACCATGAATATTGTGCTAGAATAAACGCCGTAATCTCAGAGGTCATCCATAAAAATCTCCAAGAGCGCGTGGGGAATATGGAGCTGAGAAAACAGCTACCTACACGGAGCCTGAGGGTATGTCAACAGTCCGTACCCACGGATCAGCACTCACCCTCCGCAGAGCCATATGATATGGCATCTTGTAGATGTCTATTTTTATTATTATTATTATTATACCCATATTAAATTACTACGACAGAGGTTTCAGCGAGAAACTCTCCAACGCTGTGTGACAATCAAGGGTATCGTAAATGTAACAACCATCTCACCAAAAATGTTTTAAGGCATTCCTTTTTTAGTAGACTTCTTACATGTATTTTACTTCAGGGTTAGGCAAAGGTTTATGACAACTTCAGCAGTCAATTGCACATGACTGTTAAATTAACGAGTCAAAATGGAAAAGCGGGGCTTTTTAACTAGGAAGGATATTTTTAGCAGTATTTATAGATTGCAAACCACGTCAGATAATGGGTAAAAATACCTCAAGTTTGGGTATGATAACGATAATTTCCGTGCTTTCAAAAACTATGGCTTCCTACTCCTAGAGCACAGCAAGCTCGAGCCTGAATTCTAGCTGCTATCGCTTTCTTATCTAGGACGCAGCGGCAGCGGAACAAGCAGGGCTTCAGAAATGGATTTACACTGGCCTGTCAAATGGCACGAACTGCTCCATTAAAAAACGCGATTTCGATGAGGGGAGGCGCGAACACATAAGTGCAGGGAACACAGGAATAGAGGAAGAACGTCTCAATCCGCACGCATAGACGCTTTCAGTCAGTGAAGTACCTCCGTGAACGTTAGAATGTATATGATATTCGCCATGGAAGACATGATAATGAAGTTAAAAGAAGGACAGTACATCTTGCGGACAAAAAACAGCACAGTCGGAGAGTGACGACTTGCTTGAGTGGTGTAAAAAAAACAGAAAATACCTTGCATCGGCTATCAAAGGTAGCTAAGCAGATAGGTACTTAGTTTTCCCGCAAGTAGTGCGCCTTCAGAAAGAAATTTTAGTCGAGCGGGATTAATTGTTTCTAGTCGCCGGACGAGTATCGCCCCAGAAAATTTAATGATTTATTAATTTTAAATAATAATCTATGAAGAGTAAGTATTTCCAATAAGAGTAAAAATCATTCTATAGTGGTAAATTTTTAGGTTTATTTTAAACGTAAATTTCTTTTCTTCCAGGTAAATTGAATACACTGACACATTTGTATGACAAATTCGTCTTAATCATTGTTCGTCGTTCGGAGGGTAATTTGTTTAAAGCTTTAGATGGACGAAAGTTCCCTTTTTAGACGACGATGGCTGGACTGGATGGCTGGATGGACGAAAAATTCTGGGATAATCCTTTTTAGTCAATTCTGGAGCTCTTGTGTTTAGAATTTTATACTTTGAAGGTGTCGCAATGTCGCATTTTCTGTCTTATCTATACATGGAGCGAAACTCTTCACGGCACTCGAACCAATAGTTCGAACAAAGGACGCGTGGGCTGTTGCGGTAATTCATCGTCTGGGTTCCGAAGCCACCGCGCTCAGTCGAGACTCGAGGGGTTCGCCCGTGAATTGTGACGTAGAACGAGTTTTTCAAGTATCTGGCGGAGGAGGATCGAGCTAGCCGAGCGAGCTTGGCCTAGGCTCGGGTCAAATCTGCCTGGCTCGCTCGGCTCGCTAAGGTGAGCGAGTTCGATCGAGCTTTTTGACGCTTTTGCAGGGCTCTACCTACTCCAATAGAGTATGGTTTACCTTTCACTGTCAGCTCAGACATGATATTAATGACGTGCTGTTCAATTTTCGTTTATGACTTTGTCCTTTGCTATGCTGGTATTATAGCATTAAAGGTACGAAAACAGGCAAAGAAAATGTCAAAATCACAATAATTAATGTTCAAAATAATCTGGAGTCATCTTTAAAAGGTCTCATCATCTTTCATATTCCTCTAACAATAATATACCTTTGGAATAAACCTCCCCAGGGGGGTCATGATTAACGTCTGTCCCCGAAGAGCAGTCCACTCCCATTACATTAAGTCTGCCTTAAGCTCTTGATGCAGCCCTCATTCATTCAGGCCGCCTTTCGGGTCTTTGCTTGTTTCCTCTCATTTTCCCTGCTTAAATTAAGTCGTTGATAGTCAGAGCGAATCGCATGAAAAACGCAAAATAACAGAAGAGTTCTCTTTAATGATGCGAGGAGAATTCGCGATCGTTCAAAGGACTAGATATTAAGGGGTGCCATTCGAGACTCGCGAGAGAGAGGGAGAAAAACAACGGAATGAAGAGAGACTGCCTTGGGATTGCATCCGCGACTTCCATTGCATTCGGTTTTCAGCCTTTTTCTTCATTTCCATACATGAGATACGTTCCAATTTCGGGAATCATAACTTTTAAATAGGATTCCTTTGGCTGACCTCTCAGTTTTTTTACCAAGAATATTTTCTTCCATTATATCTAATTTATAACAATGAATATGTGTTTGTTCGTCCTCTATGCGTTCCAATACCATTCATCAGATCACGATGAAACTTTGGAGAGTTGTTGTGCGCGCGCCCGAGAAGGTTTCTGAATCATTAAATCCATTGTACAATAGGTGGAGCGCGAGTCGTTTCAACAAATGAGTGCGGGCGCGAACTTATCAAACAAGCGAGTAACGACAAGCAAGCAACGAAGCATATCGTTTACGAGTTGCTCAATCACGAGCATCAGAATCGTATCAGTGATACATAACATCGCGTGCATCAAAATCATATCATTGAGACATACTTTTGTTAAAAGTTGTGTAATTTATTTGTAAGTACAATAAGATTTGGTGAAATGATCTCTTTGTTTAATTTTTTTGTATTCCTGCATTCGATTTTCGTATACGCTTCGCTTTTTCCTAAAATTATTGGACTCTAAGCTCGAAAATCTTAAATTTTTGTACTACTTCAATAATAGAATATTTTATTTACTTGGAAACCGCAGCATAGGTATGGAATCGAAATTCATGCTATTCTTTGTGCATCACGAATGCCAGTGTAAGAACGATGAATTCATTAGAATAGGTCTCAAAATTGTTTAGAGACCGATTTTGAACCCAGAAAAAGGCTTTGTAACGCATGCCGGGTACAGTTACTATATATATAATGTTGTCACGCCGGAAAAAGTGCCCGATGAGCTTTGCATATTTGCCACGATCATTTTTAATGATTTTTTTTGTCATCAGAACTTGATCTATCACTCGCTCATTATTTCATCATCTGCCCACAGTCCTCGTCAGTCTCCTCCTAAAAAAAACAAATCTGCATCTTCGATTTCAGTTTTTTCTCTCTTATCTTGGCAACCAAGTCTCACATCCATAGGTAAACGCACTCCATACAAATTAGAGGAGAAGATACCCAATACTATTATTCGTCCGAGGAAATGGAACTCCACGAGCGAGCAGACCGCGTGTGTGGGGGATGAAGGGGGGTGAGAAACACATGCGGCGAGCGAGACGGAGGCTCGCGCTGAAATTAACCTGAAAAATTGCTGAGGGGGGGCGAAAAACACCGTCGTTTCTCTTCATTTTCATTCGCCGTGGAAACCAGGACCAGATAACACAAATGCAGAGCGGAAAGAAAGAGGCCAACCCCCTCCACAATCCACCCCTATTCCCCCTCTCCATCCCCAAACCACCCCTCCTCACCCTCCACGCATACAAACACACACACACATACAGACTCACACAAACTGAATTATCGGACTTTGGCGGGCAACGGGTTCGGCGGGAACCGCACAACCGATGAAATATTCAGACCGCACTTGCTCGGGAGGGTCCACCACCACTGATCCTTTTCAAACGCCCACCATCCCTCCAATTATCCCCCCCCCTTCCTCCCCCTCCATGCCCGCTCCCCCCTTTGCCCTCCCACCCCCAATCCAGTACGCCTCCCCTCCCGCGCCAAATGTCCACATAATATTTGATTCTGAAGGTCTCTTCCGCGAATTCCTTTCGAATCCTCGACGTTTGAGGGAAATGTTAACCGTCAATTTTACCTCTCATTTCATGCCCTTTCGAAACTTTCTAAGTTCGGGATACATTAATAAATTACTCGCATAATCGAATATTCCGTAGCGATTAATCCAAATTACATGAACTTTTGAGAGGGTTTACATTACCCCTCTCCCCACATGATCCAACGACTGATGATCTTGAACATGGCGTCCTTAAAAACTGACGCATTTGTCTGGGTCTGCGTCAATAAAAAGACCATACAGAGCAGTTGGTACCTACCGCAGAGGATTTAAGACCCTTCATTTCAGATTCAGATGGGAACGACCGGATTACTGCCGCTAATGTTAGGGTTTAGGGACAGAAAAATTAATCAGCTTAGGGGAGCAAAGAAGTGAACTCCAGAAGACGGAAAATCAAGTGAATAAGTGACGCTGGTTTGCATTAACTTGTGGTGAAAATTCACTTGATCCAAGACAGCTTGTTCAAATGCGTAACAATTCTCATTTACGGACACAACACTCTCTCTCCATCTTGACACCTATTTTACTACGAGAACATTTCTTCCTCGGAGCCCTCTTTCTACCCAGACTAACTCTAGAGAGCACCAAATAGAGATCTGTTCCACATTTGGCACCTCTCATCACTAATATACCTGTTACTAGTTCTCTGAATCTCTAATCATACGGGGATTGGGTTGGTGTGGTGGCTAGAGTACTGGCTAACCATACGGACGGCCAGGGTTCAAATCCCTACAAAGGAGGATGTTTTACAGAGGAAACCCGATCCCTACTTGAGTGTCTTGTGGAGGGCACTTCAAGTACAGTACTTCGTGTGTCGCATGAGACGTTAAACCATGGTCCCCTTGGCACCTTTCGTTAAGAGCAGGCTAATGCCGACGCCGGGTTTCTATCCACCCTTCCTCCCTTACCTATCCCCTACGGCGCAAATGACCTTAGCTGTCGGTCGCCTCCCCAAATATCCAATCCTCTAGTCATACACAATGAAATCAATCATGGTCTCAAAATCACGCCTTTGCCATGCATACACATGGATTTTCTTATGCTTAAACCATGTATTCAAAACAAACAATCTTTTCTCCGAGCACATAGTAATTAAATTTTCACCATTAACGTTCCCTCGAGTGTTGTAGAAAGGCCCAATCACTCTCTCAGATTCATACCCCATTCCTCCAACTCACGTCACAAAGTGCAATTATTCCTTAACCTGGGTCACTTACATTCATTTCCTCTCTTAGTTGTTCCCAAAACTCATCTCTCACAATCTGAAATCCGCACGATTTGCGCAAATATTGACTCCAATGAAAATTCGGAAATCATGCCGGATACCCTTGGTTTGTTTGTTCGATCAAAAGGACATTCGCCTTTTGTGTCGGACCACCAATAATTCCATCTCATACAGCGGGATTTCCAACTTTAATTTTCGGATGTACCCCCCACTCATGCAAGGAGCACATAGTTCTCCGAATGGGAGCTGATATAAGTATATACTTTCAAATCTTATTATGAGAATACTGTGCGGTTCCAGAAGCCAAGCGAGATTACGGACGACAGCAAATAAGAATAAAAACATCTCCATTTCCCCTCTCCCCCAAACTCATCCCTGTCAATCGCCCCAACCCCCCCCCCCATCCTCCCCCTCCGCCCTCCCCTATAACGACCTCCCACCGGACAACAGATCATCGGATTGGATAGGCTCGATACATATTGTTGTTCCGGATATAAAAGGAATCCCCAGAGAATGGGATCCTTGCAAAATGGGCGAGTGGGAGGGAGTCGGGAAATTTTGCCTCGGGTCGCTGCAACTCCTCCATCCACCCCCTCCCAGCATCAGGAGAGATGCTCTACCGACGTTCCTGCTCCTCCCATTTCCAATCCTGGTCCATATAATGCGACCTTCCTTGGAATTTCGATAGCTACATGGAATTCTGCGCGTATCCTCTAGCGGAAAACCGTCGAGAGCTTGTGGTTGCTCAGACGGCAAGTTAGTTTGGTTTTGAGGATAAGTTCGCCTGCGCTCCTTCCTCGCCTTGCTGCATTCTATCTGTATTGGTTATTCAGCAAATTGCCGATGATTGGTCTTAAGTTGACCGCAAAGTTGTCCGAGCATTTTCCCCAACATATTTTATCTGCAATATAAGCAGTTCAAATCATACTCCATTGTACTTCATAATATTTTGCCCTTTATTTTTCTCCAGTTTAAAAGTAATTCCTCTTTTAAGTTCACGACGATAAGTATAAGCTCTTCTTTACATAATTTTTAAATGAACTGAGAGAAATACGAAATTACAAAAACCTTAGAGTCAAAAGAATATTTAATTAGTCAAAATTTGTTAATTTCAATTACAAAAAAGCTTTTGATAAAGTTCCTCATTCAAAATTACTTGTAATGCTGAAACACTATGGAATATATAGGTAACGATATAATATATTGCATAAAATATTTCTTAGATAACCGAGAGCAAAGGGTTATTCTATACGGCGTTAGTTCAGATACACTTAAAGTAACATCGTGTGTACCTCAGGGAAATGCCATTGGTCCATAACCTTACCTTTTGTATATAAATTATATCATCACTCTCTTTACGAGCAAAATTCTCCTTTTCGCAGCTTTTCGCAACTTTTATCAGAAAGAAAAAAACTATACGAATTTTTTTTACTTAATTTGAGGTTTATCCTTTCTTAAGATGAAATCTTTAGATTTCTCTCTCTCTCTACGTCCTCGACTACAAAAAGCTACCCAAGTAATAGCAAGACCGTGAATCCTAAAACACCAATAACTAATCACAAAAAAGAGTGAAGTATGCTTTCATTTATTTAATTTTATAGACAAATATATCACAACGAAATGTGTTTTTCACGTTGGAAAAGCAGAGGATTTGCATTAATATTGGATGAAGCATCACGTCTAAACTTTGAGTTTCGGAAAGTACGCCACATTCTCCATCTTCTTAGATTTTCGTCTTTTTTGGCGAATTATACGTGTGTTAAGAGTCATTTAGTTATTCTCTGGCATCCTGATATGAAGACAAATGCCGTAACACGCACCGCACACTACCTAATGTTCCTTTTTTTCCCGACAGAAGCATTTTATGATAAATTTCGACCAAACCGAAAGAGCCACGATATTACTTTCACGGAGTCATTGGCATATGCACGAGTGCATGACCCAAAGAGCGAGTTCAAGGATTCCTGGTCCGAGCCCTGGTCAAGGCGAATTATTTGTCCGCTGAGGAATGCCACAGCGTATTCATCTTTAAGCTCTCGGTTTTATTGAAATCTCAGTGCAGTATCGTATTTATGACACTCTATTATATAGTATGAAGTACGCAGATTTAATAAAATAATTTTCCAGGCAAGTCTTTTAATTTCCCCACATTGGTGAACGTTTATATTCACCTATTTGAATATCAATCACTATGCTATCGTAGTCCAGTCATTTGCATGTAATGTCACACAGATGCCAACAGCTGAGAAGCTATATATTAACATGAGTCTGAGAATGGAGATCTCTTCCCAAGGACGCTCTTGTCGTTGACCCCTAGAGCTCAACTGCAGGCGAATACGATAATTACCCCTGATACTGATGCCACATGAGTCGAAATGGCGAGTGTGTGAATTAGTGATAGGGAACATCCTAGTAACTATAGACCTATTTCCCTCACGTGTATCTTGTACAAAAAATTGGAACATATAATCCTCAGTTCAATAATGGGGTATTTAGATAGTCAAAATTTGTTAATTTAGATTTCAAAAAAGCTTTTGATAAAGATACTCATTCGAAATTACTTGTAATGCTGAAAGACTATCACGTCTAGACTACATCACGATATAATATATTGCATAAAATATTTCTCAGATAACCGAGAATAAAAGGTAGTTCTATACGGCGTTAGTTCAGATACATTTTAAGTAGCATCGTGTGTACCTCAGGGAAATGCCATAGGTCCCATATAATTCCTTTGTATATTAATGATATCACCACTGTCTCTACGAGCAAAATTCTCTTTTTCGCAAATGACGCAGTATTGTACAGGTGGATAAACATAGAGTCTGACAGAATTTCGCTGAAAAAAGACCTAGATGCTACAAAAGAATGGTGCAATACTTGGCAATTAGAACAAAATTGCATAAAGTGCGTTGTTAATCGAAAGAATAGGTACTAGGAAAATATGACGGGAAAGTAAAGGAGCGGTGTTATTTTTCTTTCGTGACACCTCTTTTTGGAGTAGGCCACTAGAACATGGGACTCTGATGAAGTAGGTCTAGTTTTAGATATTGATAGAATACAGCGGAGAGCAGTTTGTAAAAAATTGTTTTAATAAAGATAGTAGTGTTACTGAATTTTTGAGGGATTTAGGAAGGAAACCTCTATCTGATGGAAGGGAAAAATACAGATTAAATCTTTTATGAAAGGTTGATGTGGACTATATTTCGACGGATGTTCAACATATTTTACTAGACCCAAACTATTAGGGTAGAAATGATCACAGACAAAAAAAATCAAAGAAATGGATTATATAACCTTGTAGATTTAGAATGTTAATTTTTTCCACCCACAATAAGGGACCACAATAGTTGC
This sequence comes from Ceriagrion tenellum, assembly GCA_963169105.1. Taxonomy (NCBI): domain Eukaryota; kingdom Metazoa; phylum Arthropoda; class Insecta; order Odonata; family Coenagrionidae; genus Ceriagrion; species Ceriagrion tenellum. Next base: position 123,628,467 of record OY720642.1, on the reverse strand, counting down.
AATTGATTAGTTCTGGGAAACTTTGACCCTCACTAGGTAAAGTAGCTTTTTCACTAGTACGAAATATCCTAACAGCATTATCAGCATAACCCTCCATTACATATCCCGCAAGATACAGCTCCTGCATGATTTAGTACCTTGTATTACAATTCTGAGTCACACCAGTACTTGTAAATATTATACTGAATTGTAGCATGTTCGTTTAAGTAGCACTCTCTTATGCTCTTTTTGAACCCTGGCCGCCCGTGTGGTAGGCGAGTACTCTAGCCACCACACCAACCCGATCCCCGGGACGGACGCTAGTAGAGGAGAGATGAGGACGTCTGAGACGTCTGACAGGATGGAATAGACAAAATTATTGGAAGTGCTGAAGACTTAAGGAGTCGATTGAAGGGATGTTTTAAATAGGGAGGGCATGTTAAAGAGGGTAACAGGGGTGAGAATATGGGGAAGACGTGGGAGAGGAAGAAGGAGGGTAGGGATTACGGACGAAAAAGGAAGAAGAAGACAAGAGGAGGAATTTAAGAGAGATCTGATGGCGAGCCTTATATATTAGAGAAGCCGAGATGTTCCAGATCTTCCGTCTTTAGCATAAGGACTGTCCAATAGTCTACCAATGAATTGGGAGAGTACCCAAAAGAGGGCTTTCATCTTGCATAGTATCGCGACTAGAGAGTGGTGTTCACTTTTAACAGATAAGAAACATAATAAGACGAACTCCGCCGTTTATAAGTTTAACCATCACGTGATCTTCAACATTCACGTTGTGATTACCCCAGAAAATACTACCTATAGTCAAAATGCTTAAACTCAACCAATGTAAGGTAGCATGCTAAGGGAAAACTAAGCATCTTACGGAGTTATCGCAAGAATTTACCGCATTTTTAATAGGATTTAAAGCCAATAATCAAACATCTATCAATAAGTCGTTATTTTATAACTCAAAAGGAATTGTTTATACAATATTTACAGCTATTTCCTCAAAGAGACTCAAGATAAATAAGAAAATACTGGCAGAGGTCTCTGCTCCACCTTCTAATGCTGTGAAAGCTATGGACATCGGTTGCGAGCTTTTAAGCTCCAAAGGTAATATCCATGATAAAATATAACACGACAATAGTAATATCCACACTTTAATATACTACTTCAACACCGACCATGGTTTCGACATACTACGTCATTTTCAATGTGATGGGACAGACACTCTCACATGTATTTATACCAGAGCGACCAGAGCCAAGGTAGGAGGAATGGAAGAGGCTAGCTTGTGCGAATGGTGTTGAGATGAATCTACAGGAATAATCACATCTGTGAAGGTATCTTTTCTGTATATACAGAGATCATGTTTACCTCTGTTAATTGAAACATTTAAATCCAAGAAATTGATTTTGTCCCCGCCATACTCAACAGTAAATTTTATCTTGTCATGGATGGCGTTTAAAAGATTGTTAAAATTATTTAATTGGCGTAACGAGCCCGTCCATAAAATAAAAGATCATCTACATATCTAAACCAGTAGACTACCTTCATCAATAGAGGGTGACCAGAGGTAAACAGTTTAGACTCCGAATTATCCATGAATATTTCTGCTAGAATCGGGGAGAGAGGCGATCCCATAGCAAGGCCACTATTTTGTGGGTAAAAACAACCGTTGTAAATAAAGTAATTTTGTGAGAGACACATATCTAGAAGCTTTTCCATCTCTTTATAGATCACCGGGTCGTATTTGGAGTCCTTTAACAAGTTTAAGGTCAAGCTAGAAGCTTCAGTAGCGGGAATGGAGGTAAACAGATTGGTGACATCGAAGGAGATAAGTTTCGCGTTGGGAGGGGGAACTATGTTGGAAATTTTATCTGCTACATCAATTGAATTTTTAATTCTGTGCTTAGGTATGAAAGAAGAAAGTTACCTAATTAAAATATTTAATTTGGCCGCTAGCTTATGGGAAGGAGCCGTGAAATGTGTAACTACTGGTCTAATGGGGATATCAACTTTGTGGGTTTTAGGTAACCCATAAAATCTAGGAGGCAGAGGATTCATATTAATGAGACGCCATTTCTCAGCCTTCGTGAATAACCTTTCACATTTACTCAATTCACTTTTAAGAATGTTCTGAAATTTTACCGTGGGTTCGGCGCGTAATTTTACGAAATCATGGTTTTTCAAGAACAAATCACATTTACTAGTATAATCAACCTTATTTAAGATCACAATACTTTTGCCTTTATCTGCTTTAGTAAATATTAAATCTTCTTCCTTGATTGCTGATTTTATCCCACGTAGCTGGCGATGAAATGGTGGAGTCCCACGATAATTACTTCGCAGGATAGAACTGGATATGATGTCGGCAGCCAGCTGCTTCCTCCCTGGTTCACTCCTTAACGCCACGTCGCAGTCAGCAGCTAGGTTGATCCATAATGTGCGGGAGAGGGTTAAGGGAGGTGCTAATTTTCACCCTTTGTTGAGCAGGCTCATTTCTTCTGGTGAAAAGGAATGGTCGGACAGGTTCACTACACGAAGGTGGAAGGTCAAATCTTCAGACACTATAGCTGACGGAATTGAGGTGTTAGGGTGGGCAAAACACAGCTGAGAGGCACACAGCCCCTCAAGTTTCTTCCTCAATGTCTTAAGCATGTGGACATTGAGGACACTAACCCTAGACCTCACATTATCCTCCAATACAAGCCATTCAATCCAGTTAAATGAAGAGGCAAGATCTATAAGGAGGAAGCACAGGTAGTGCGATATTGCATCCCTAATCTCAAACCAACACTTCAGTTCACGTTGTATCCAGTATCGTTTCATGAAGATCTATTGTTAACACTTCGGGGAATAGCTCAGCGATGATAAATACGCATGTCTTCTAGAATCTCAATCTTATTCTTTAATCTTATTGGGGATTTCCTCAATGACGACAGGGGCCTTCCACTTTTTATCTTCCGCATCACATCATCCTGACTCAAATTTACTACACCATTTTTCCACATTTTGCCTTTTCATTAGACCTTACCATTGCCATAGAAGAGATTCCGGTGGATTTCTGTCCGCATTTTCTCCCTTTCTGAGGGCAAAAAAAAGTACAGTACGAGCCACGTAACTGGATGGATTTGTAGTAGACTCGACCATTTAAAATTACAAATGGTAAGACAACGTTGTCACGAGAAAGGTCTGAAAGATACTGTTTTGCCATAATTACTACAAGAAACCTGACATGACTACGAACAGCTAAATAAAACTTCCACTGCAGCCACACAAGACTTCGGTTCTTTGCGAATATCCCGCGTACTTAAAACTTACTTGGTATCCAGCCTTTAAAGTAGTTTGAGCAAGATATAATTTCACCCAGTTATCAATGAATTTGGTCTCTTTTCAAAATGAAATCTCGCCCTTTCAAATATTATAAAATATCAATCCCTGAACCCACTATTTCCCGAGATATCTGCCATGACATCTGACACCTGAAACTTTACAAGGAACATGATACGTGTATTAACTCCATTGAGACATAATAAAAAAGGAGGAATTTCTAACACGTAGATTCTGTCTCAAAATTAAGTATATTTCGTATGATTTCAAAACTATTTTAAAAATAAATCTTAAGGTCACTGCAGTTATTTTTTCTTAACCTCAAAAAAACTTCCGTAGTGAAGCTTTAAATTTACAGCTTGAAAAGAATTATCACTTTAAGACTTATTAACATATGTATTTAATTTCCGAGAATTACTGTCTAATAAAATTATATCACTGTAATAATTACTGAATGCTTCCTATTACACGCATGGAGTGTTCTAACACCCCCTTCGTATAATATGAAGGTCCGCGGATGAAAAAGTAAAAGAGAGGTGCTAGTTCACCAAGATTAAATTATACCGCGAATACGCCGCGAGCATTTGGGAACTTAGATATAAAGATTTAACAGAAATATTTAACTAAATACACAGAAAAGCAGCACACTTCGTTAAAACTGCTACGAGCGAACATATAGTGTTCCACAACGTTTAGAAGGATTAAGGTAAGAGCCCCTAGAGACTCGGCGGCTACACGCTAGGATTAGCTTATTTGAGAAATTCAAAGTTTTGTTTTTCAGAGCGACACAGAGAATATTATCATGACACCTCACTGATTCTCTAAGTCTGACAGAAGTAATAAAGTAAAAGAGATACACTGCCGAACAGATATGTACAAAAACTCGATCTTCCCGCGCACCATAAGTTACACAGTAAAACCTGAGCTCCACTAGATACACTCCCATAATACACGTCACCATTTCATCTCCCGAAACCTCATCCCTTATATCTTTACACGACCCCCCGCCACACGCCCATGCGGCGGCTCACAGGGTAGAATGTAGATAGATAGATACAGATGCTGAAATTAAAACATATAATTCGAACATGGTCTCCTTCATGAATAGGGAAAAATCTCGCTCGAGCGACCTAAAGTATCCATTAATAGAAAGAGGGGTGGAATCGGAACTATATTTCAGAGATAAAGAAATAGATTAAGATAGTCCGAGCGAGATAGTTCCCCAGTCATAATAGAGACCATATTCCAATTACACGTTTTAATTTCACCGGCTGCAGAACACATCAATTAAATATTGCATTATTAATGGTGCAATAATATAGTTTTACATGACAGAAATTGTCAGTAATTAAATGAAAATATCTAAATAAGTCTTTAACTTAACTCATTTTTTTCGCGCGGTGCGTTTGCAACTCATTCGAAACGGAAGATTTTTTGCGATATCCAAGAACCTACTGCGGTGGCAATATGATAAATTTTCAAAAATAGTAGAGAAAACATGCAATCTACACGCTGTTAGTTTTTTGACGAGATCTAAGAGTTAGAAATGCCTCATTTTGCAAATAATGTCTCTCTGGAGTGCATGCACGTACCATTTCCCATGTAAAAGGGCTGTTTGTATTTTTTGGCAAATATCTCCGAAAGTTATTAGATAAGGGGTTGAATTTTTTATGTCATTAGAAGGGTGAAATATTTTTCTTTTAAATGAGACCAAATTCATTGATTTCTGAGTAAAATGATATTTGGCTCGGACTACTTTAAGTGTCAATAAAACAAGTGAAACGTTCGCCTTATTGCCTGTTTTTCCGAGAAAGAGTCTCTCTTCATCTCGCCATCGCGCGCAACGCCGCTGCTACTCTGCGCTTCTTTCATATCTCCCTCACTCTCTCCACGTGATGGATGAGTCCCTCGGCGAGAAAGCGGGTAGAGGGGGAGGTAGGATGGGGTGTGGGGGTTATCTGGTGCCCCCTCGAGGGGGGTGAGGGAGGGTCGATTGTGAGGGGGGCGGGGCTGGATAGAAAGCGACTTGGATGTTTGCGTTGCCCCCCAGAGAGGGGGGGAGGGGGAGTCGAGCGAGAAAGACCCCGCCAATCCCATCCCCTCCCTCCCTTTCATCTCCTCTCCCTTCCCTCCTCCTCCGCCCTCATGGCACGCAAATATCTCCATTCCCATTTACTCACTCACTCCCAAAGTCCATTTCCGCATATTTCCCATATCATCACCCTCATCTCGATTTTTTTCTCGACATCCCCGAAACGCTCTCTAAATTTCCATTAAGCCCCCCTCGCCAACGGTTCACATACGGACTTCAGAATCATGCAAATTTGATGAAGGAAATGAAGGTCATGGATGAAAAACTGAATCACCTGAAATATTATAAACTAACTAGCGGACCCGACAGATGTTGTCCTGTCCAAACGTTGGCTTGCCTGCTATTAGCTAGCGGGTTCAGCAAACGTTTTTACGATATTCGAATTTTCGGTAAACTTTATATTATGTGACATTTCACATTGGGTTTGACATTTAAATCTTTTCGTTTCCTCAAAACAACGCCAAGCTACGACGCAAGTGCGACGACTTGCGCATGTATTGATGCGTACGTCCAATAACACAGAATTCGACATCAGCTGCGCCACCTATGGTACACAAACATAACTCTAAATTATTCTCAGGTTGTCAATTATTTATGAACTTCTCAGAAGGTTTTAGCGGTTAATTATTCATGAATTTTGATTTTTTTTATTTTAATAATATTGGGGATGGTAGGGAGGGTGAAATTTGGGGTTATATGTTCTGATATGCGAGAAATCTTTTTTTTTTTAATCGTCCAAAACATTTCCTAGAACCCGATCGCAGCGCCACCTACCGAGTCCAATTGTGAATCTAAACCATCCAGGGACCCACTCAAACAAACACAAAAAATTTCTTCAAAATAGGTCCAGTCGTTTAGGAGGAGTTCAGTGACATATACACGCACAGAAGAATTATATATATTAAAGATAAAGGTGATGAAGATTTCGAAGCGTAACTCCGCCTCAGAATGAGGCACTTCAATCGACTATGACCTTCACCATATAATAGAAAATTATCGGAGATTTTTAGCTGAAGATCCTACCGGTGTAAATAATTGGTGAGCATCTCTTGGCACCCGTGCCAAACGTGCTTTATCGATTACTTGTTTCTATCTCGCTAAAATAACCCTTGCCAAATTTATTTGCAATTGTAAGGGGACTCTAAATATAAGGCCGATATAAAATTTCTGAAATCAGAGATGGAGAAGCTAAAAGTTCCACTGGTAACATAGAAGATGAGTCAACAAGTTTCCAGTCCCAAGTTTAACCCGGTACTTTTCAAAGGGTCAAAGGTCAAAAGTTATTAAAAAATAGATTTGAAGGTTAATAAATACATTTTTCCTTTATGAATCATTTATAAGGGAATTAAAACAAGAAAAAGTTTATTATTATAAACTGCAGGAATAACTGGTCAAAATTAATGAGTTTCATCGAAAAATGACATATTTATGAGGATATAACGACTTGAATTTTTCGGGATTTGAGCAACTTCATCGGCTAATCGCGGCAATATTGCATCATTATTATTGCATCGCCATCATTGCTTTTTATTTACTAGTTTGTACTTCTACTACTTCAATATTAATTTAGTAAGGACCTCAGATAAAAAAGTGGATGATAAATATTACTGCAGTCTAGTTAAATCCCATTAAGTGCAATTCGAAATATGCAATGGAAATGCAATGCAATGCAAAAAAGTTGGGCCAATACAGCAAGAATAAAGCTGAGTGGAATCAAATGAAAATTAAATCCGCGATTCGAGTTAGAAATTGGCAATATTAAGGATGAAAGCCGTATCAGAGGCTACACACAATAATAGAGCTACCAAAAAAATTAATTTCATCCTGTTCTTATGGTGATGAAAAGGATATTTTTTTGTCCCCATAGAACACTAGTCCGACTAACAAAACAAAATAAACAAGTGTGGTACACTTTCGACCAGGAATGCATGGGCATTCCTCCCTCCCACATATGATCCGCTAAGACGAGAATTGCGCGTATACGGATGTTTATGCATATTAAATCTTGTATTTTAGTCCAAGTTGCCAAGTTTGACGAAACATATAGAATAAAGTGCACGGTTTTCAGCTGTTTTTACTTCTCTAGAGGATGGACCTACATGAAATATGCAAAAGAAAAAAATTAAAAAGTAAGCACTTCCTTAAACAGAAAATTTTATGCTAAAATTATATGGTTTTTGACGAGGTGAAGTGCAGGTTTTGGTGAAAATTATAAGCAATTCGTCCAATTAAAAGGCCGAAACATTACAATCACAAAAAATGTATCGTATTTTTGTAATATAAAATGGCATTTTAATTCCTTTATCCCCGTAAAGAAAACGTTACTTGGCTTTACCCGAAACAATATTTTGGTTAAAAACGCGGCGGCATCGTTTTGTGTGAAGTTGTCGAATTCGTCAAAAACAAATTTTCAAAATCGTAAGCATTTTATCATAGAAGGATAAATAACTCACTATATGCATGTCTGACGCCTATATTAAAAGTCAACAAACTCGATAGCAATGACGGATTCCATTTCGACGTTCTTTTGTTGTTGAGCGCACATCCACTTCGCTTCCAATCTGTTTTGAAGTGTGATAGCTAGTTCGCAGGGTCTTTAGAACAAATGGAAGGTAAATGCGCTCTATTATTGCGAATGATCAGCGCAAAAGAGCGTATGGAAGACACCAAATATATCAGGAAAATCGAAAATACTGAGCAGCATGGCCTGGATGATTTCGCATCGATTGACCCGACCACAAAGAAAACAGACACCAATCCGTCAACACATGCCTCCGTCTCTGTCCCTCCCCTCTTATCCATACACGCTTTCCCCAATAACCTGCTTTTTTACGATCCGAACGCTTACTGCCTCCCATTCTTGCGGCGACATACGCTGGGTAGTTAAGTACTTGTTGATGTGGAACTCTGGCAGGTTTGGTGAGTGCGTTTTTCTCGACAGACAATTGCCAACTCACTCAAATTTGGCGGAAGAACAGATGCTGTGTGGAATTCCGTTCTATAGCTCTATATGCTCTAGATGGCGCTGAAAAGGACCGGGTCCTTTGTTCCGAGGCACCGGGCATACGCGGGTTCCGAGGCCGTGAAATTCATTGAGGCAACAAACGCACAGAGGCGCGCCATTCGGAACATCCAAAAGGAACAAGTTACGATCGCTTAAATGTTACGAGGCCTATAAAGACAAATTACCTTTCCAAAGTGAAATCCATCGATCAATGCGATAGAGTGGTACGTAGTCATAGTTAATGTAAAGTTACACACATTATGGTATTACAGAGTTATATTGTGACAACTCTATTATCTCTATTAATTCTGAATTACCTGTGCAGCCATAATCTCAAAGGGCAGGTAATGACCTTTGCATTTTATACGGCACTAAGCTGCGTACAACAAAAGGGGAAAAAATTATAGAGGAAACTCAGAAAGTTTTTGGACCTAATAACAGAAATGATTGGCTCATAATGAACTACATTTAAGCGAAAAAAAAATACCTATGCTTCAATCTTGGCCAGCTTCCTAGACGATTTTTATCAAAATTCAAATATCAAAATTGGTCTATCATCACAGTAAGTTTCCAAAACTGTCGCGAAGTTGTACATATAAATGGGAGAGTTTGCCGATTTTAAATACTTTAAATCAATTTCATTCCATTCACTTACATGAGATACTCATGATACATCTATTTTTTACCATTAAAATATTCTTCCAAAATACAACGGAATTGGTAGCACGTGTAATTAATTTCTTTCAAAAATATCATCCATTTCGTCAAATCAAAATAAAATTAAGAAAGAGAATTTATTTCACGTGATGATGATGTAGTAACGTCAAATCCCTTGTCGGAAGTAAATTTTATAATTTTTTGTGGAAAATTTCACGTTTCATTTCTTCATTGTGCATGAATTCCAATCAATTTCAAAAGTGTGTTCGGGTATAACATTAAGTATAATTTTATGGTAAATTCACCATAAATCTAGCCATTATTCTCTAATTTTAAGCGATCGAGTATATAAAGAGGCAATGTTTAATAACACGCCTAAGGGAAAAGGCAGTGAAACTAGTCTAAAGAAACGTCCACAATTGACCGAATTGTGAATATGGGTATGAAAATATCGATTGTTTTAAACTTCAATAAAAATAAAAGAAAGGTAAAATTTATTTTTTACTAGGCCTAACAGTCCATCATAAGTTGTTTCTTTAGACGTTACGTTGTTCTGCGCTAAATTTATTTTTTATTGGATAACCTCAGCCCAGATTTCTCCTGAAAATGAAGCAAATACACTACAGTGAAATTACGTGGCTTGGATTTAAATTATATTATTTTGGCATAACAATATCCATACACTTCGTAGTATCCTCAACTGTGTATATATATAAGATAAGACCTGGCCTACAAGTGTACGGCCAGGTTATTATCGAGAAAGGTACTGATTTGTACTTTCCTAGGAAAGTTCAATTCTAGTTCGATCAATCGAGTAAAGAATTGGGGACTTTAAAAATTCAGACATGTGAATAAATTAATTTTAGATAATTTATTTTCTTCCAGTCATAAAAATGACATGGTTTCATGACGAAAAAAAATTAGCGCTTCGTAATGAAAAAAGAGTATTTCAAAAGTGATAGCTGTGCTCGTCTTCATAAAATGGGATAGGCATCGGCTGTTTGCCGTTGCCTATTCCATTTTATGAAGACGTAGCGTTGCTGATTGCCTCAAAAAGGCTTATAAATTACTACTCTCATTGTAAAATATTCATTTATTGCATTTGATAAAATGTATGGATTATTTTTCATCAGAATCGATCCGATGGATTATCAGTTTTCTAGGAGAGAACGCGGGATAACTTATGGCCTTGACAGCCACGTGAACATTGATTGAAACATTTGTCATCCTCTTTTCTGAGCTAAAAAAACGAACTCTCAGGCTGGGAAGCGACGGTGTTCAATGGGTTTTATTGCCAGCACGCTCCACCGGCCTGCACAGGATCAAACTAAGTGAATTATTGCATTTCAGGAGATAAAAGGCATCACACAACCTGGAGGCATTCACCTGCGCAGCGAGTGACGTCAGAGACAGTCAAGTGAGCGTGAGCAATGGAAGGTAGATGGGGTGGAGCACTTATTTAGACACGTTTGCCGTGTCCCCGCGAGAGGGACGCCGCTCAAGACTTGGACCAATTACGACAGAGAGCAGCAATGTGTATGAAACAGGCGTATGCGTCGACGGGAACCGAGTGAGGAGAAATGGGATCGCACTGAAGCTCTCACTCCCGAAGCAAAATGCCACCGCACTATTTTATTCTAGGAAAAAGTTAGAGGATAAAGGAACAAGATTATACTAATTACAGCAAGATGCTGGCCCTAGTTTAACCTGAGGAGATGATTACATATAGCAGGAAGGCTAAATATGTTGTGTCGATCGTTATACAACTCGTTTTACAATTTGAAGAGTGGCGATCTTTTTGCAGCTATAGGTGAACGATATTTTTGACTGTACCATTCTCTAAACAGCTGTTATATCATAAATAAAAATGTACATCGAGAAAAGCCAACACATTCTGGCATGTCATGGGAGATGGAATCAGCAAAATGATGACTAACATGGGTTTCGACTTCAAATACAATGCACTCATTAATTCGAGCCATCCTCTTCTTTTATTATGACGTTTCTCTTAAGTCAAAATATTGGAAAGAAGCATTTTTTAAGTTAGTAATGCCCTGTTTAGATTACTAGCTATTAGTCAGGTTAACTCTTAACCCCAGTCAAAGTTCGCCGTGTGAATGCAGGTTGGCGCTGACCCTAGACAACTATTTTACCACGCTGGAGTTATTAGGGTTGGCGCCGGTTAACATCATTTTTAACGCATGTAAACGCAGGTTAGTTAGAATAGTAGTTAAGTGATCCAGTCCACTTGGAGCTTTTACTTGACGCGTACAATGTACTAAACGAGTTTCAATTGTCATATTCCGCATTCATGCATCCGTGCCACGTTGCTTGATGTATTTTAATGCATTAGTGAATGATGAACTGTATATTAAGTTCGAAATTTACCTTAAAAGCGCAATCGAGGTCGGGTCGTGGGCAGAACTTGTCAGAAAAAGTCGTTAATTCCGCTGCATGTATAGAGGCAAGGACTCGAAATGGAAGTTATTCACAAATATTGAATGTCAAGATTACATCTTGAATTGTTTTTATCCATCATTATAGAATGAAAACGAAGTAATAAGGTAATATTCTCGGGGTATCTTCATGGTAAAGTATAGCATAGTGAGACGCCGTTCCATTAAGGAAATGTACTCTCTCAATTTTCAACTTTCGATGCATAAAGTGATGTTTAGACAAGAAATGATAAAAGTACCTTTAAATACTAATGAATGAAAAGTCTAACCGTGCGAAACATTTGCATATTCAATCCTTTTTCTCGCCCATAAAGGTTCCGTAAACTAAGCTGAACATAGCCTAGGAAACAAATGAAACGCGACTTGCGATGTTCGTTGTGCTCTGGGCTAGGTGGGCTCTCCACCAGAGGCCGCCAGCATGTTAACATGGGTTAAATAATGCCGTGTAAATGCAAGTTAGTTAAGCCGCCATATTAACTAACATTAGAACCCTAGTAATGTAAACGTAAATCCTAGTAATGTAAAAAAATTAGGGAGATTCGTTTAATCACGCTACTTAGTGCTCAAAGTTGGAAAACTCTTACTTTTGCCTCCGAAGTTTTCAGGTACCTAGTTAATAGAATCATTAATGCGGGCCAAATGGATAAGTTTTTGGAATAACAATCACTAAAATTCCCAAATATAATTATGAAATAATCTTATTCATTTAAAACACAAAAAGGAAGATATACTCCACAATGAAACTATTCCAACGATTCCTTAGAGAGTTGTAAAACACTTTTCGATAACTTAATTTGAGGATATCACTACGGCATGTGTGGTAACGTCATCTTCGACTAACGATAAACTTTAAGGTATTTAAATTATAGATAATCATATCTAAAGACTTAATAAATAAGCGTTAATGCTTTTACTATCCTCTCCTCGTTATGAGACTGTGTGGTCACAACATTGAGATATTCTGGATACCACAGTAGCTCAAATGCTCCCAATACACAACACTGAATTGGCGATTTAACTTCGAGCATCAGATTATACCAATTTAATTTTTCAATCCGAAAGTGTGTTCGTACCTTGAAAAAAAAACATTTTTCTCCGTGAGCGTCATCTTTTAAGAATTAGAGAGCGAAAATTCATCCAGCATATCATCAATTCAACTCCTCGAAGGTTACTTTCGAGGAATTGTAGCTGTTCTCCATACTAATCATTTCATCAACGTTCACTCCTCCTTTCTTTGTTCAGCAGACAAGGCAGGGCAAAGCGTGTTCTGTGGCGGCTGAGAAGGAAATTACTTCATTTACGTGGCCTGACGTTGCTCCTTTTGTCTCGACGGGTAATTGCGTCTATTGGCCTAGCGATTCACTCAGACCACCTTTGTGTGTTGGGTTTTAGATATTAAGACCATTGGCTTCAGCATGTGCCCGCACGTAATCTCACAGCAAGTGAATCCGATTTCAGCTAATTATTAATTTCGAATGCATTCCGACGGTTATTTCCGATTTTTCACAAATGGTAAGGTAATGCACATTAAATTTGTAGATTGAGTTCTAGCACGGATAATCTCACTGCCATGATTGTTATCTAAGACCTGTTCATCGAGAGAACATTTCAAAAATAAAAATCTTAATAAAAGCACGCAGGGACTTATTAACACACGTAAAACTATGCAGGCAGCAACATTTATTTTCGAAATTTACTCCCATTTTCATTCCCAATCGCTTCCCAAACTTGGGAAGTCAACGAATTCAAGAACAGAACCCTCCTCCACCTGCCAATGTTCATCTGTTGGAAAGAAACAGAAAATTAATACTTTAGCACATAAATACTTCATCGCAGAGCAGATGCCGTGTGAATGTTTGTGAGCGACGAAATGCAACAGTTTATATGGATGTTCTATGTCGTGACCCACTTTTTCCACCTTTCGAGTACGTTCCACGGTTAGGCGATCCCACGGCACAATACTTTCAACAAGTCGTTCACAGGACTGTCTGGTCAATAGCATTATTTATTTCACTGGAGCGTCGAGTGGTATTTCATCGAGAATATGAATAAGGTGAGATTCCAAGTTCCACCCAAAAAATTACCAAATTCATCGAGAAAGAGGAAATATGAGACAGTCTTCCGTCGAAATGTTAATGCGCATCGCAATTCAAAAACAACGTGTCCTTTCTGCACCGCAAGGTATTTCTTTTAAGACAGTAGGAGTGGTAGTCATCGCTCACTGAGAACATATTTTAATAATGTGTAAATAGGTTGAAAAAAAATCTTGGGAGGCACGTTTTCATCAAGTGCGTCTGTTTATTGACAGACTCCTACAGGGAAAATGAATTCTGGCAGCATTCCGACGAAATGAAGTTGTAAAAGTGATATAAGTATGATATTGTTTCGTATTTTTTCCTTAATTAATACATGCTATGACTACAGTTGTATTCGGAATCAACACGAAATTACATGATGTTTTTATTAATTTTAAAGTCGGCGTGATACCTTGATTTTGGTTAGAATAATAAAAAAGGAATATTATTTATTCACGTTTAGAAGAATATCTGTAGATACGCAGGAGAATTATTACGAAGTGTACGTGGATTGGGAGAGTGGACATTAGGGGAGGCGACCGACAGCTAAGGTCATTTGCGCCATAAAGTGGATAGGTAAGGGAGGAAGGGTGGAAAGAATCCCGGCGTCGGCATTAACCTGCTCTTAACAAAAGGCGCTAAGGGGACCACGGTTTTATGTCTCATCCGACAGACGGAGTACTGTACTTGAAGTGCCCTCCACAAGACACTCAACTTGGGATCGGATATCCTCTGAAAAACATCCTCTGCAGGGATTTGTACCCTGGCCGCCCGTGCGGTAGGCGAGTGCTCTAGCCACCACACCAACCCGATCCAAAAGTCATACGCTTACGGGAAACGTGTTGAAATACCATCTCATTGCCAAAAAATGATATCAATAAATCAATATGGAACATTTTTTCACTTTTTACTACTGACACCACTAATGTGAACAAGAATGAACATTTTCACGCAAATCCGTAGACGAACAAAAATCGTCCCGACCACCTTGAGCATTTTGTGCTCATAATCGGGAGGCTGCGATATTGATCCGATGGGCGTGATGGAGGGCACTCCAGATTCCGTCTCGTTTCTCTCTCTCTCTTGGTGTATGTTCCAGTGAGAACATGGGTTTGCAAAGAGTGGGAGGGATGGAGGGGGAGGGGAGACAGGGGTCTGTAGGCGGGGGAAGGGGGTGGTGGAAGGGAATGGAGTCAGGGCAACGGCGCACGCCGTCACGGCAACTGCCGTCGGACGACGCGATTCCGCTCCCCAACACAGCGGCCCAATTCAATCTCCTAAGCGTGGGATTCCTCGGGCGGGGCCCTGAATAATTCGAAGAGGTCGTCGATTGCGCTCGGGAAAAGCGGTGCGGATCAATTGAATGGTCACCGCGAAGTCATGTGAGCTCACATGTGGGCACAATAGATATTCAGATCCAATGAAGTGACAGCCCCAGGTTTGAACTCGCTAATCTACGAATGAAATGCTAAATGTGGTAACTTTGTGGAATTCAATGTTTTTAAAATGAATTTATTAAAACAACTTTTACAATCCACAACGGTCAAAGCAACGGCAGGATCCGGATTTCGACGCTAAAGCATCATAATCATCAGATGATAAATGACAAGAAAGAAAAAGTATTGCGCCCCTATATATGCTTTGGAGGGGGGGAGGGGGGAAGGATTTCACGAGGCAGGTTGGGGCTGGATGAAGGAGGGGAGTGGGTTCAAGGTCCTTCATGGTTTGTTTTTGCAAAGGACTGCTGGAAGTCGAGAGAAGGGGGGGGGGTGGAAGGAGCATTCATGAATGGGGACTAATTGCTTAGGGAAGCTCGGTCAAGGTTTTTAGGATGGGGGAAGTGGCAGGAAACAAACATTCATTGAGAACAGAACAGTTTGGGTTACGCAATCTTTTTAAAATTTCGAGTTGCTCCAAGGAGTCCAACTCATGTCTATTGTTACTAAAAGAAGGCTAATCTAAGCTATCCTTCTGAGAAAATTTCTGACACGAATTTTAAAATACACCCTCCGGGGGTTTCCGGGATTTCCCTCAATAGTGGGAGTAAGAGGGATTTTGCAGGGTTAATACTGATATCCAGCTTTCAAATTCCCTGACCTTTCCCTGACTTTTCCCTGATGGATTTACCAATTTCCCTGACCGATCGCCAAAAGATCCCCTATTATTGGAATATTTTTTTCTGCTGAATAAAGTTTTCAACGGCAGCTTTAAATGTTCTAAACTTTCTTATCATCGTCTCGTATTTTTAGAACAGCAAGTATGTATTTACTATAAGCTAGTGTGCTCCAGCTACTACTCGACCTGAGTTTCGGAAGTTAAAAAAAACGCGAGGTAAAATTTTCCGAACAACATAGCCTTGGATTCCTTGTGATGAGCGTAATACATTGTGATCATGAATTTTAACACAATTCGGCAAATGTCACAATAAGGATGTACAAAAGGGATACACTGTACGTTTGATTCACCACTAAATAACTAAGATTCACAACTGATAAGATTCACAACCGAATACTCCACGAATTGGAGGTGCTTATTCCATGCACGTGAAATAAAGGGCGGGAAAGACGCCGATAAACGTGATGGTAGAAAAATAACGAGGATTCCTATTCCAGTTTCTCCCCGACTGTTACGATAATTTCCAGATTTTTCCAGAAATTCAAAATTCCCTGACAATTCCAGGTTTTCTCGGTTTTCCCTGACAATCGCCACCCTGTTCTGGGATTGGGTTGGAGAGATAAACTAGAGACCAGGCTTACAATATGGATGGCAAGGGTTTAAATCCCAGCAGAAGAGGATATTTTTCCGATCCCTACCAGGGTGTCATGTGAAGCGCACTTCTAGTCCAGCGCTCAGTCTGTCGGATGAGACGTTAAACGGTTGCCCCCTGGCGCCTTCCGTTCCGAGCAGAGCAATGCCGACGCCCGGTTTCTCTCCACCTTTTCCCCATTCCCAAAAGAGCCTTCCCTTTCCCACCCACAAACCCGACCTCAAAGGAGGAAATGACCTCAGTCGTCGGGCGCCTATCCAAATAACCCACCAACCTGAGATGATTCCCAAGAGAATTTATCTCACAGATAATGAATGCCCTAGCACCTACACGGGCGGCATCACCAAGATGGTCTCTCTCTCAGCATAAAGAAGCAATTAAGGCTGACCCATGGACGAGGATCTCCCGCTCACGCCTCGCACAAGAGGATTACCATACTCGCGGGTGACTGCTTAGAAGGCCGCTTAACTCAACCCGTAAGCTCAATGGGATGTTAACGGCCAGCCGGATTTAGGGAAACGAGAGGAAAATTTCTCAAACTAAATCCAAAAGGGGAAAAAAGGGCTCCTAATGCTGTTTTCAACAAATTCCTATGATGTGTTTTTTTGGGAAGGAAATGGAAGTCCACAACATCGGAGCTCGTCGCTGACCACGGAAGTATATACCGCTGGCCTAAAATTGGGTGACCTTACCCCTCCGAGGGAGCTGACGACTGAAGGAAGTGGAAATTTACATTGCCTGTTAAAGAGAGATGCTACTTTGCTCCAGTTAGGCCACACCTCGAATATGCCGCGAGCAATTGGGACCCTGGTCAAATAGATTTCACCAAAACAACCAAAAAAATGCCAAGAAAAGCAGCGCGCTTCGTTAAAAACTGCTACGAGCGTACATATAGTGTCTCACAACTTTTAAAGGGATGAAGGTGGGAGCCCTTAGAGACTCCTTAGAGGCTACACGCTAGGCTTAGGTTGCTTGATAAATTCAGAACTGCTATTTTTCAGAGCGACACAGAGAATATTATCATGACTCCTCACTACATCTCTAGGTCTGACAGATGCGAAAAAATAAGAGAGATACACTGCCGAACAGATAGGTACAAAAACTCGTTCTTTCCGCGCACAATAAGCGACCACAATAAAAATTAAGCTCCACTAAATACACTCCTATAATATATGTTACCATTTCATCTCCAAAAACCGGCGGCTCGCGTGGTATTATGTAGATGTATGAAAAATTCACTCCGTTGCCGAAAAAAAACGGCCGCTAAGAGAAGTGACCGCTTAAGGGAGGTGGCCGTCGATCAAGTGTTTGCAGGGAGAAAACATTTTCAAGTGAACAACGGTTGTAATTAGGTGATCAATTCAATACCTAAGCAATATATATTTCACTTTTGTAACTGAAATCATACTTCCGTGCTTTCTCATCTATTATGCTAATTTGCGTGCCGTATGAATTTCACAAATTGATTTGAATCTTACTCAAATACCTTACAGGTTATACCGAGGTATAATCCTGATATCCTCAGAAATTAGCCATTTTTGGTCCATAAAATATTATAATTCTCTTTCTAAATTCTAATTAAATAATGCATTAGTAACATATATGTAAAAAGATGTATAGATAATATTTTACACTAGAAACGCGGACGGGACATTTTTGTCCCATTAAAAATTTTGATGAGCTGTATCTCTCTTAATATTTTTCGTAAAAATTTCTGAGTGTTTGACTTTGAATTGTTCATAGTTGTTCACTGTGGAAAATAATATTCATCCCTCGACTCGTAGTTTCCGAGAAAAAACAATAAATACTTACAACCGTGGATTGACATATTGAACCGTGGATATTTGACCCGCAAAGGAATATAGATGTTTGTCATATTACATAATTAGTGTTGTGGAATTCTTTTATAATTCTTTTGGAAATATTCGTTATAGGGTTTCTGATAAAATCAATAAGAAGTTGGCCTACATTTTTTAGATTGTTACGAGGATTTTTCGTGTTACACTGTCACTAAAAGTCACTAATGCCACTTTCATCAGTGTCCTCCACTCTTTTTCTTTCAATGAAAACGCTTTAGGCAACCTTGAAATCTTATTTGTAACAATATGCTGGTCAGGCAACGGATAGGTTCACATTTTCATTGAGTCACGACACAAATTGTGACATGATATCACACCGTTTCAGGGGGTTAGCAAAACCCAGCGTTTCTAGTGTTAAACCACTCACATGTCATAGCATCCGTAAAGCACGTTAATCGGAAATTTACGAACATGAAAGCTTAATCCTTCATAAAGGACTTAAGAGCTTGTATTAGAAAATTTATTACCCTTTCTTCAAAATATGCTAGTAAAAGATTAGTAAGACGGCTTGGTCACAGATCATATTTGTTCAAGCAATGTAAATATAGCCGCCAAATTATCTACGTGACACAATTTTTTCTGAAAAAGTCGATCGATCAATTGAAGAAAAAATTATGGAACTTCTCAAAAGAAAATGCTTTTACTGATCGGGAGTTGATGAAAGGTTTCCTCAGCGCTTCATCTCCTCGCATATTTCTTCTGTTACAGACATAAATTTGCAGGCAGTGATGAGATACTCAACAAGTAGCCATATCCATGATATCAAAAGAATTGTAAGATGTGAGAGGTTATCAAGATTTGGTAAGGAGTCTCGATACATTACTCACGCAGGCTGATGCAGGGCTGCAAGCGGTCCTACCAGTTGGTTTTAATGGAAAAATGACTTATTTTTGCCCAAATAATGACCAAATAATGACCAAAAGTGACCAAAAATTGACCAAATACAACCAAAACCTTACTGAAACCGGCCAAACATACTTGAGTATATGTATCCTAGAGTCCTGCATTCTCCGCCAACTTGCAAACTGGCGGCCAACTGGCCGACTAAGCAATGAAAATCTGTAAAATGCGCAATTCGAACACATATCTTGTACTCGCGCGTCTTCAATTCGCGCATTGCAAGGGATTTTTAGAGTCCAGTCGGCCGCCAGTTGGGGAGTTGGCAGAGAATGCAGGGCTCTGATGTTTCCTGGTACATATCGTGCCTTTGAAGAGGGAAAGTAATTGAACGACGTGCTAAAAAATGTGTCAAATAAAACTTTATTCACATGAAAGTAATGAAAATTAAAAGAACTCTTAATTTCAAAAAAAATAACTTGCACGTACTTCCTAACTAGAAACGTACGGTAACAAAATAGTAAAATAAAATATTTACTTCGTTGAGAGATAAATATATGTGATTACATCAGACACGTTTTCCAGACTAGAAGAACAAAACGAGGGGAAAAATGCAAAGCATTAGTAAATACGTATTTATGTGTCCTTGGGCTTGCGGGAGAAGTCCGATATAAGTTTAGACCTGCTCCACCTTTTGCTGAGTTTTTTCAGCCTCTTTCCTCTTTTCTGTAGCTTCTTTTCGGACTGCTTCCGCTCCTTCAAGTTTAGCTTGGGCTACAGCAACTCCCTCCATGTCTTTCTTTTCTACAGCAGTTTTAAGCCTTTTGGTGGCTACCTCAACCAGCTTATCTGACGCTCTTCTTTTCTCTTCTTCAGTCTTCCTCATAGCTTTAAGCCTTTCCTGCTGATCACGCAATTTCTCTCGCTCCTCTTCCATTTGTTTTAATTTTTCCTGTTCTTTTGCTCTTCTTGCCAACTCCTCTTCAGCCATACGACTTTCCTCTTCCCTTTTCTTTTTCTCATTCTCCATGTGCTCACAATACTTCCCGTGAGCACTACGGGCAGAAGCTAGCAATGCCCTTGTCATTGGAACATTCTCCGGTTTGTTGCCATACTTCCTCATAACACCCTTCTCCATCATGTATGAGTCAAGTGTCAGCTCAGACATTGAGGCTCCATCGGAAGTGAGGGTTCGGCCAGATGAGGAGAAGTTCCGTTCAATGTCCGCCTGCCCATGTGAAAGGCACAACACACACTTCACAACTGTGGCCACTGTAGGGTACTTCGGTTCCCCGGTGGATCTCTTGATACGGAAAAATTGTGCCCAATACTCATCAATGCGCATTTCCTGACTACCTGGATCGTCCTTTTCCATTTGAAGCATCCTCCACTAATCCAAGAGGACGTCAATTTTTACCTCATCTGAAAGAGGGAGATCCAGAGCGATTGCCGCTATGTCACTGCTGCTTCACTAAACGTCCTTTCATTGGGGTGAATACACCAGCAATGCTTCGCAAGCGCTTTCGTCTTCAGCGCCGATTTCTTAAGGATGTGTGATCAGGCAGCGACGTAGTGGTCTCTGGCTTCTTTGAGGAATTCTAATCGATCCCTCTCATGCACCTGAACAAGACAATTGACAATAAACGTGTGAGCGCGCTGACTTCCTTATGCGTACTGTATTCCAGCTTTTTAAATCTGCCGCGTGCAGCTCACTGCCTTCTCTGCAGCCGCACGGCTCCTTACACGAGTCTCCCGCACGAGGCTCTGTGGCCGCCCGTGATGCACAGGAACTCGTGGCAGATTTAAAAAGCAGAATACCACAACAACACAATTCTTAAAAAGTGAACATGTGACTGACAGCTACTCACCTTTGACAGTCCCTTCGTGACATCACCACTGCAGGAAATGTCTAGGGCCGACAGTAGATTTCCCGTCTCCAAAGTTTTCAGGGATAAGCCATGACTCTTTATTGCTGTATCTTTGCAGCACCTCCCCATCAACGTTTTTACCAGATCAGCAAGTTTTGAGTAGAGAATGTGTATTAACGGCTCACTTCTCTGAAATGTACCTGTGAATTTCGTCAGGATCTTCGCACTATCGCTGACAAATAACAGCTGAGCTTTGATAGTAGGTGATTTCAAGTACCCAACAATATCTTGGTAACATTTCTTCTTTGTGAAAGTGTTTTTCTTCTCAGGGACAAATTTGAGGAAGTAGTAGTTGACTGCGTCCCACTGCTCCAAAATCCTTCCTACAGCTCCTTCAAGTGTCAGCCATCTTGAATTAACATGAATAATGAACTCATGAGTTGGTAGCCCTAATTTTCCCTGAATTGCTTTGAAATCTTCCCATCGCGACGGCCACTTTGCAAAGAAACTGTACACACACATTATGAGATTTGTTGCATCCTCCCCCAATCCGTCAATGCCTCTGGTAGGCAATGGCATATGTGAATGTTGCACGTCCCCAAGTCAACGAGTCCCTTCGGCCTTGACACCAGTAACTCCTCTATCAACAATCGTTGAACCTTCTCATTGACCGTTGGCCCGTCACTCCCAAGCATTAAGAGCTTAGCATGTGGCAGCGAATAACTAGTGAGAGCATCTTTAAGTTTCGTCAAAAGCACATCAGCAGTTGCATCCAATAAAAAATGTCTTCAGGTAACGAGCAACAACTCTTTCCTCCCCCTCTGACCAAAACCGAACACCCACCTGCAGCTCCTTGTTCCCACCTTTGTCAGTAGTCTCCTCAAATACAATCGAGTAGTACGAGCCAGTTAGATCTGTGGACAGTTCTCCCCTAAAATAAGGAGCGACTCCAAAATTCAGGAGATGTGTGAATTTGGTCCTGCTCATAGAAAAATCAGGAGGAACACCATTTGGGAACATAGCTTGGACAGTAGCTTCGATCCCATCGCACGAATTTGCAGGGAAGTTGGAGACACAGCATTTCAAAAGCCAGTACACAGCGGCAACGTTTCCACAGTTAGCTGGGTACGTAATGCGAACTGGAGCTCTACTGGTCGTCGGCGCCTCTCCTGCTGAGGTTAAACCAGGGCGCTCAATTTCAAGCCGAAGCTGACCAGTTGATAGCTTGACGCGACCGGCATCTTTGTGTTTGTCCGATTTGTAATGTTGTTCAAGTGCTTGAAAACCTGCCGTGACAGCAATCTGACTCGTAAATACAGTGCAGAACGCCCTTTCCTCCGAATCTCCTGCATGGCACCACTCCTTAATAAAATAACCGTTGGCGTCCTTCTTTTCTAGCCAAGTCGGCTTGAAACGGCACTTCCCCATTCTCAGCAGGAACCCTACCAAAACTGAGTGCATGCCGATTTAAATCGAGAATATTCAAGGCCCATACGGCAGACTCAGTAATTTGGATAGTGACTGGATCATAGGGGACAGGGAAGTTCATCGAACACCAACGACAAAGGTCACTCACCTCGTATTGTAATGGACGCAACAAAAACAATACGGCCATCACCGGAACCGGACCCAACGTAGAGTAGGGGAAGGCCACTAACAAAGCTGCCTTACGCTGGAGAACACACTTCGTTTCCTTTGGGCACTATTCGGCAACAGAAGCCTGCGTTCGTCATTCGGCTCTCGCTCAAGTCGCTCGGCTCACAGCGAGTGGCCGGCCAGCAGACTTCGCTTCTCCTCCCCCTCCCTCCCTCCTGTGTTCGTTGCTATCGTCGCAGTCGCTACACTTGCCGTTTCATTCGTAGCACTGATGTGAGGTTTGTCACGTTTTGAACCCTTCCTATTACCGTATTTACTTGCATATAGGACGACTTCGAATATACAACGAGGTAGGATTTTAGAGACAAAAAATAAAAAATTGGACTTCCTTACTCGTTTATTAACGTTACGTATAAATTCCGTAAGTATTACGGAAGACGTTTTGGGAGAGAGTGGGGGGTTGAAATTATCTTACATTGTCTTACGTACAAGGGTCTGGGGGTCTGGAACCATATTACGAAAGATTCTTGTCCGTATTGTAAAACTGTATCGTTCCTGAATGAAATTTAGTAGTGGCGGTGGAGCATTCGCTCGTTACTTTCGTACATTCTGTAATCTCACCCCTACAACAATGCTACTCTTCTGTCGCCTGACTGCCTGGCTACATTACCTTCATGGTCAACCAAAGCAGGCTGTATGCAGGAGGCATTGGTTCCTTCCAACGATCGACTCCACTACATTGTTGTGAAAGATGTAACAAAGATGCTAGTCAGAAATTGTCGATTTGCGCCTGGATATCAGATGACACGGCCGCCGCGCCGGGCTCATCTATACGTTCGCTTCCGAAGCACATGTAGCGTGGCGTCATCTGCCACAACAGAGTCAAAAATAGCGACAAGTAACCCGTCATACAATGTTATCATCGTACCATCCAACAAAGGTGACTTTGATTTCGACCTTGACACTAACCCAAAAAAAAACAGCAAAGAATCCTTCGCTCGCGCACATAGGACGACCCCGATTTTTTAAGCGGATAAAAGTGACAAAAACCTCGTCCTATATTCAAGTAAATACGGTATAATAATGACTTTTAGTGACTTTTTAGCATAATAATGGCTTTTAATGACCAAGATCATAAATAATGACCAATAATGGTAATAATGACCGACTTGCAGCCCTGGGCTGATGTGTAATTTACATATAAACACAGTTATTGTAATCTTTTCTGTGAACCACTATCGTTTTTGTTTTATTTATTTATTATTGTGCAATATACATATCTGATTATATAAAATGTTATGATAAGTAACGAATACGATCATTTTTATAAGTCGCGACGCTCCGCCAACCACGGTCCTTCAAAAAATGCCCCTGAATCAAAACAATGGCCCACTCCTACTCTAGGCAGCTCGGATAAGATAACCAATGAAAATGTAAAGAAGTAGAAAAAATATGAAATATTTGAACGGTACACTATGGCATCCGTCAAAAATCTAAGGAGCGTGGAACGTGCTATGGTAAGGTGAGTACTCAAAGGAATTTTAAGAGCTGATAAACTGTGAGGGCTAAAAAAAATCATCCAACTAAATAAGAAAACGACATATAGCAATGAATTCATGCATACTAATCAAAATGCCGTCGTATAATAATAGTAGGAGAAGGGACTAGTGATTGGGTTTCATCTGGTATTAGCATAATAATTTACACGCGGCGATGAATATTCAGCGCTTCGTGTATGAAATACGCACCCGTGTTCGCAGTGGTGTGAGCTCTCAAATGAGTTGTTGGAAAGAAAAATGAGGACTACTAACACACCGCCAGAGGGCTACGAGGCGTTTTGCAGGAGCTTTATCGGATATAATCAACCGCCTCTACTTTGCGGGAGAGAATTGCAATCTCACGCCGTCTCCCACGGCCTCCAGCATCCCACACTTAAACCTGTACCCGAGGCAGCGCCGTCAATTTCACCCTCCAGAAGAATAGGGAGGCTCGGAATTAGAAAATGGCGAACACAGAATATAGAAGCCTCGAAATTGAGAGACATTGAAGTCACCTCTCTTCAAAGCTAAAAATATCTACGAAAAGTTTCCACTCAAGGCGATGAGGTTAGCGCACATCGGAACATATCAGCGCACTCGAACGACGTTGAATGGAACGATGAGTGCGCTGGCAGCAAATGTTTTACCTACATTCCGTGGTAGTGCAACATTCACGGTCAAAGGTTTTGAGGGAATTTCTCGAATTCATTCAAAATTAGTGCTAAAAATCGTAAGATTTTAATCCCATAGTTATTTTAGACTTTAGAATGTGCAAGTTTGAAGCCTTCCGTGAAAATCAACAAACTTGACGACAGTCACAAATGCCATTACTAGACCTGTGCGCCGCCGCGCCGCGCCGCCGCCGATGGATCAAGTACGGCGCGCCGCCGTTCTTCCGTGTCGGCGGCGCGGCGCCGTCATAGGTAGTCATTTACCGACCATTGCCCCCGATGCGTCGGAACCTTACTAATATTCACTTATTCTTGCGGACTCCTCATAATAATGAAAAACTTAATAACTAATGAAAAAAGAGACCAGCTCTTCAGGCCATATTTGATGTGTTGTTGAAAATAGTCTTCCAATAAAATCTGTGCGATAGGAATTAACAAAGTTACCATTTTGTTTTTAGCCAGCAACCACACGTCCACGCTTCCTAGGCATGGATTTTACTCTGTTCAAGCCCACGAATGCGTTATCCTCAGTTTTCCCCTAGATGCCGTCCTAATCAACATTGTGAAATAGGAGATTCAAATAATGACATAACAGGCCGCATAATCGAAAAAGGTAACGGATATCCTTAGTGCTCCGTTTCTTTATACTATGCGTATTTAGAACGTGTGATATCCAGACTTCCCTTCCTCACTCATCTGCCTAAGAAACTTCTCGTTAGTCTTTCCGTCTATTGCGCTTTTTGTTCTTCCTCCATAGTTACATCTCAAAGACTTCTATTTCTTCCTTTTTCCCTTCCGAGTTTCCATGTATTCCAGCCAGACAATGCAATGTAAATGTGTCTGACAACAGGAGTTTAGCCATTTGATTTAAATACATGCTGTAGAGGCTCGAATATTAGCTACGTTCAATAATAAAACACGTGTCGTGTATTAAACAATAACCCTTTTGCATTTTGATCTTAGGTAAACGAAGTTCAAGGAAGTAAATCAACAATGCAATCAGAGTGTAAATACCAGGATGGCGAGTGCATTCGCCACTGCGAATGGAGATGGGAGAAGGAATCGGCGTCATGAAATTGCATACGAGGTTTTTATTTCCTTCGGCACAGATGATTCGTAATCTTCCATGAAATGCCATTCTTCATAATGAAAATAGTATATGAATCGATTCCGATTCCTGACGTAAACAAGCACAAAAATTATATACAGATAAACCTCAATCACCTAAATTTGGATAACTTAAAAGCCTGGTGAACGCATAGATATAGTGTTGTATCGCTGTGCCGTTACTTTACTTTTCATCTTAGTCCTGTAAAAATGCTGAAAAAACCATGAAATGGACAAGCTATTTTCAGTGTCTCCGGAAAGGCTGTAATATATGGTTAATCTAGGGGGATTCAAGAGGTGACATGATTATTCTCTTCTCCAGCGGAGCTTGAAACAAGAAAAATATGTCCTCTTTCTTTTACCGCTCTTAAACTTTGAGTTTTTCGATATTCACTCAAATGTGTACATCAATTCACATAACGAATCATATGAAAAGTATTATTGCAATTTTGTATTCCGATTAATAACAGCAGCCTGTTCTTCGGAATTTTTTACTGAAGCGTCCCCTCCTCACTCTCACCCCTCCCCCCCCCCCCCACCGACTGGGATTTCTCAGCTTAAGTTTTTCGAGTCAGTCTTAATGGGTAATAAAAGGGGAGCCTAACGAATTTTCCTCTGCGGATGAAGCAAGTGCTGAAGTACAGGTAATGGATCTTAATTTAAAAGATAATAAGGGTGATTGGAGGGACGGTTACTAAATAAACGTCTTTGCGGCAATCTGAGAGGGAGAAAAGTTGTCTCGGCCCCGATGCAAAGAGACTGTGGGTACGATTGCTGTTTGAACGAATGGAGAGGTAGAGGTCTCTTTAAAAGCACAAAGGGAGAAGGCCCTGACCATTTAAACTGACAAGTTTATCCGATATGCGGCACCCAAGGAGAAGAGCTAATGTGCCCATCAGATTCAAAGCATGGCTCTGAAGCAATAATGTCCCCTCTTGTTCTTTGTCTTTTGTTTTACCTAAGGAGTTATAGAAAGATTCTGTCCACATCGTCCTTGAGGTCGATGACCACTGAAAATGCTCCACTAAAGGGGCAGTTTTGATCCCTAGGGCGCGATATTGACAGAGGTGGAGCGGTTCAGTGGTTCAAGGTAGGCGCGCCGCTTTTCCTTCGGAGTTCCCAGGCACTGGGCTGTCCTAAAATGAGGGAGCAGGCGCATGTCTGCTCCAAAGATGATTGGGCCATAGAAAATCTGGTGGTGGTGTTTGCGTGCACTTGAAAGGACAAATATAGACACTTGCGCTATCTTCATTGAGACAAGTAATTTTAATGGTCTATCATAAAAGTATCATAAATCTATTATAGCTCCCACTCACTTAAACCGAAACTATTTGAGAGAAGGAACAGTTCCGGAATGTCATACTTGGTTCAATTTCAATTCAAAATTTCACCCCGAAACAAAACTGAAACCAAGCCAGACTTAAGGTTTCGATCTGAAACGAAGTCACATTGAATGAGAAAGCTTATAGTTTTGTTCCGGTAGGAAACTACTCATTGGTTCCTGTTTCGTTTTGCAGCCCTGTTTTTTTCAACTGAGTGTCTTTCAACTAAACAACTTGGTGACCATATTAAGGGTGGCCATAAAAGGGGTTGGTGCGCTATAGATACTCCCGTACTTTTCGAACAATCGTTAAAGTATGAAAGACGGAAGGCAGGATGATATAACTTATTTTGACATCTATGGTACTGAATTTTCAATTGAAACATTAATGAACCACCTAATTAATTTCATTTTGACTTCGACCTTTCTGTTCTAATTCAACATAGCACGGTGATATACTAAACTATCTAACTAAACATACGGTGATATTTTTCCTTAGGTCGTTGCTATGTTATCTGTTCTAATTGAATGCCCTTCCGATAATTTTTTACTACAAGGTCGTCAAATATATCAAACACAGATTTAGATATGTTGTGGTGAAAAAGTTCCATAATTACAGAGAAAACGCTTGCAGTTCCACTAATGAAAGATTTAACTCGAATAGTCCCGATATTACATCATCATCATCATTATACTATTCAAGATTTGGGCATAAAATATATTCATGAAAAATGTGGGTGACGGAAGAGATATGGGCCAAATAATGCAGTTTTAGAAGGGCTGGAAAACAGAAACCGTGATGCTCGGATAAACCTGAGGAAAGGGACGTGTGCTCAAGAGGTAAGGGGAAATCACAAATAAGAACATTGAAAGTCCAAAAGAATAAAGTCGGATGTCTGTAGATAGATCGTTCACCGCTGCTGGTGGGGCGTGGGAAACAAAAACTGTTAAGACTTGGGAAATCAGGGGAAAGGGCGTATGCTGGGGAGGAAGAGGGAGTCACGAACAAGAAAATGGAAAATCCAAACGGCGCACAGTGGGCTGAAATCGAAAAACCTGGCCAAAATTCAAAAAGTAATTTTTTCACGCCAGGGACTTGCAACTTTGCCTAAATATTCTCAAAAGATTTGTGCATGCGATGACGCACGGCATTTTCCTTAGTAGTAAACAATTAACAATTTTGATGAGGTCAAAATTGCACAAATTTCGCAAAAATGGTTTTCACTCAATTTTTTCACGAAATATTCAAAATTAAGCCTATCCTAAACCTTTATGGGCAACGAACTGGAATAAAACGTGATGTAATTACATGGAACAGTTTTTTTCTTAGTATTTATATAGTATTCTAATATGCTAGTCATTATTTACCATAGGTATTAAACAACATGGCGGATCCACATTTTTTGTTATTTTTTAACGAATGTAGAGGAATAGTTAATTGCATCGCCGAGTATCGCAAAGTACTTACATGGGGAAACTCTACAAAGCTACCAAACCGGTACATTTTACTGTCTTATACACTTAACTTCTTCACAAATAGGGAAGGATTGTCTTATACTTGTTGCCTAGGTTTCATAAAGCTTTGTTGATGTCGACGAGCCAGCGGTGAGACGACGCAAGTTGGTGTAGTAACCAATTCCTGTTGTTGTTTTTTGTTGTTTAAAAACATTGCAATCTCGCAACATAATTTATATGTTATTTTATTGTCTATGACCACCAGAAATAAATGCAGTTTCTGACACAAATTCTAGTCTGTGTTCATCTTTTCCGCTTAACACTTATAACATCGAATATTTCCGTCATAGAAAAGCCCTGGATAAGACAATCAAAATCCAGGCATATTCCAGGGAAATTCCAGGCAGCCTGTAACCTGCGGGGCAATTATTTAACTGTGAGAAGGGTGAGAGCGACGTCGTTGCCAAGGGCAACGTCATACGTATGACGGAGGGTGATAGCAGCGATTATGAATCCGAGATAGCACTTTTTATCACCTTCACGCCATCATAGCGTATCACGCTCGAACTTGATGGTGATAGGGGTGATAGGCGTCATAAGGTATCGGATATATGTGAGAATACGTTGAATAAAAATTTAATTACAGCAGTCCATGCCCATGCCCAATTAACAAACGTTGAGTTTATGAATGACTTTCATAAAGCACTACGATTAATTATTACATGAGAATAAATTGTCTTAGTCCTTTAAAAAAAATAAATTCGATTAGTTAATTATATTTTCACTGTTTAAAGCATTATAAAATTTTTCTCGCACGCGAATTTAAAATTAATTCTAAAAATGTTAATTGTTAACAATTCACAAATGTTATTATTATACTTGAGTTACCTAGACAGTAGGATAGCCATGAATGTACGCCTCCTTATAACAGACGGTAGGTTTATTGACGTGTGTTAGTTTCTCTCTTTATATATTCGTTTCCTGAGACAACCGTGAATGACGGCAAGAGTTGCGACGATAAAGTGTTCGGGTCGTTTTAGGATTTGTTGTTATAATCCTATGCAATTTACGCACTCTACTGTGGCAATGTACTGTAGGTGGACATATAAAACTTCAGCTGCCGTTCAGTTGCACAGCCCACTCGACTAATACTTTCAAAGGCACACTTGGATAACTTTGCGAATAATCTGATGGCTCATATATATGACAATTTCGAAAGAGTTCCAATATAGAAAGGAACTTAAAAAATTATACAAGTTGCATTGCACTTGCATTATGTTAATACCTAGGTACCTTAGGTGTAACAAATAACCAGCACGTCATCTCATGCATATAACGTAAACGGAACTAATACCGTTCATTGGGCATCGAAGTAATTTTCAATGAAATTAATAATGCGACGGAGAGGTTTGAATTCAAAACAAATCTGCGATGCATTAGCAAGACATAGGTAACCTTTAATTACATACGAAATCATAACGTTAACAACATGATTTTTACTTCCACCATAATTAATATGATGTGCTGGGTAAGTTATAACATATTTAACACAATATTTCATTCCTAAACATACAAAAATGAACAATGTGGATACTTAAACTCAAGTGCCGCCCACATCGTTTCAGCCGCTCAACACGCCGCAATTGTTTGCTTGGAATGTGTCGATGATTTTCATTGGCTGGTCAGATTTTCTATTACTACCCACCAACAGGAAGCCCATGACCGTCATACTTGCTATCACGGTGCTTTACATGATCGCTCGATGACGCCGACCGTCATAGGAGGCCGTGATAGCTATCGCCCGCCGTCATCGCTCTCACAGTTACATAATCGGCCCGCTGGACACGTTTGAGTGACGACCTGAATGTGTCCAGCTTCTATCGCAATGCCATTAATCATGAAATCACAGAGTACAGTGAAATCCGGCGATACATTTAGCATGATGAATTAATTTCAAGGAAATTACAAGTTTTTTCTGGATTGTATATTTTCCAGTGGGTCAATAGTGTAATTTAATACTTCGGTTGCATTTGTTATTACATTCCTGACAAAATGATATAAAAATCACCGCTCTAACTGAATTTTTAACTAATTTAGGATTTTTACAGGAAATCTCCAGGTTTTTTCAGGTTTCTTAATATTTAATTTTAGAAAGAAAAATGAATTTTAATGTGAGCTTGCAACGAAGCCTGCTGAGACCCACTGGTGACACGAGTCAGTGGAAAGGGTGAAAACTAGCTTGGATATACATTTTTGATTCATTCATAAGCGGAGGACTTGATTGAAAAATGTCATTCAAAAATTGTCCTCATGTCATTAGAAGACAAAAAAAATATAATATTGGTACTAAAAGCTTACTCATAATCACGTGAATCTCTACGATTTTCACTTTTCTCTTACGTTACATGTCTTATTAGAGCTAATTAAAAATAGCTAAATATATAAAAGAGCTTGATTTATATATACTTATTAATCAGAAAGAACAAATGCAATAGGGTTTTTTACTTATCGTACACCCGTGCATGAACAAAAATACATTGATCGAATATCCTTAAGGTAGTTTGAGCAAAGTATCATTTTACTTAGAAATCAATGAAATTGGTCTCATTTTAAAGTAAAACATCTCATCTATCCAATGACACCAAATATTCTACCCCTTACCACATTACTTTCGGAGATATTTTCCAAAAATTACCAGCCCTTTTACATGGGAAATGGTACGTGCATGTACTGATGAGACGAGAGAGAGACATGAGAGAGACAGTATTTACAAAATAAGGTATTTCTAACACTTAGATGTCGTCAAAAAACTAACAGTGTGTAGTATGTAAGTTTTCTCTACTATATTTGAAAATAAATCATATTGTCATCGCAGCGGGTTCTTGGGTATCACAAAAAACCTTCCGTTTTGAAGGAGTTTCAAACGCATCGCGCGAAAAAAATGAGTCAAGTTAAAGACTTATTTAGATATTTTCATTTAATTACTTTCAATTTATATCATATAAAACTTCGTTATTGCACAATTAATAATGCACTATTTAATTCTTGTGTCTTACAGCTGGTGAAATTAAAACGTATAAATCGAATATGGTCTCTATTGTAACTAGGGAACTATCTCGCTCAGACTACCTTAAGCGTGCGTTTTTATTTCCTTCAGTATTCCTTATTTACTTCATGTACTCGCTTGCTAGCTGTCACACAGGCGTGCGGTTGGAGAACGAGGACACCAGCAATGAACAGCAGAGATGAAGGGAAAGGAAATAGTAACAGTCAGAGACGTAATTGTATTTTTCATTGTCATTTGTGCAGATTCCGTAAATTTGAAAGTCATTTGTATAACTAAGAGCGGTTTATCCAAAGCTGTTCCCAAGATTTGGCGTTTGATGATGGCGAGTGCTCCGAAAATGCGCGATTTTTAATGTGAAAGCATTGTAGATTCAAAACCTTCAACTCATTGAAATTCGAAATGATACAGGTAATTATGGTTAACATATGTTCAATGACGGGGAAATATATTGATTGTATTTTCATACTCGGCAGAAAGTTTTTTGCAACCTCTCATCAGGTGCATTGGAATGTTTGAGCGTCAAAGTTGCAGGAAAAACGTCAGATATACTTGAGTCACGAGGAATTTTAATTAAGGCCGGCGTACCACAAAGAAATCATCAGGTGCACTGCAAACTCCATATGAACATTCAACAAGACAGAATTTATTAACAGGATATCTTCCATGGTCAGTTGTTATACCTAAGGCCCTAGAGAATACAGTTCTATCAAAACCATCAAGTTCCACTTACACTAAACCAGAATTATCACAACAAAAGACCTCTAAAGGGAAACACGAAAAGTTAAAAAAAAAAGAATTACTTACTTTCTCATCTAAGGCTCATTATTCGGATAATTTAAGCTGCACGAGGTTTACTGCGAAGAATTCACACAAATCAAAACGAATAGGAAGCATGGTGTTATTTAGAGCAATATGATAGCAAACTGAATTCAGAATTTATAAAAAAGAAATAAATATCAACTAAGTTTTAGAGGGCCTCATACGTAACACACGCAATTATCAAGAATCAGATCTAAAAGTTTCCTCGGGGGTTAATAATGGATCCTTTAGCTTCTTTTTACATCAGGAAGCGTAATATGAGTCATATTAGAGAGGTTATCATCATGCATGCTTATTGGTTAGATCCAAGAGGAGCGGATATCAGTCAAATTTGTATGTACTAACAGGGTGACGAAATTGCTAATTCAGGTACATGAGGAAGCATGTATTAACGTCTTCCTGTCAGGTAATTTAAAAAAATATGCCACCAAATTTAGCCACAGAACAAATAATTTACTAAATATTTAGTGGCAATGAACATCCTGTTGATACGGCAACAAGCAGTACGTACACTTACAAAGAGTAACATACCCTCCAGGATAAATGACTGTAAAGTACAATTTCTGCCCTCTTTCATCGAGGTTCGGGAGGGCATCTGGACGCCAACGCGATTTTTGCCGCGGTTTATCCCAAAAATTACGGATAATAGCTATAACTAGACGCCTATCTAAATACACACCTAATTTTTGCAGGAAAAAATGAGTCATCATCAACTGAAAGACCGATAAAACACAGAAAAGTCAATTTTGTAAAGTCGAAGACCGGATGCATTATCTGGGACAATGGGTAAGAGGTAAAACACGGTTACACGCCCACAGCCATTATGAGGGGCCATTATTGGATTTAATGACCAAATAATTACTGTTTGCACCTCCATATTCCGACTCTTTGCCCTACAAATATTCCATTTATTCACAATTTTATATCCCAGGCTTGATGATTGAATCATGATCAATTCATTGACCTCCCCGGACTTCCACCCGCAAGACGAGGCTGGGACATCCCCCTGCGAGCCGCAGGGGAATGCCCCACCTGCAATTCAGGGATCTTTAGGTCTACATCTGGCTTTCTGTGGCACCATGCGATCGTGGTTCTGTTACTATGCGTCGGTGTATCAGCGACGAGTTAGCATGGGTTCATTAGCGAAAGGGCTAAGGAGAAATATCTCAGCACTATGAGAAAAATTGGTGTTTTTTCATGCAAGGGTTTTCATTCCCTTGTCCCACTGTTGTTCGTGACTACTACTCTCTGAGTCCACGCCCATTTCCCTATTAACTCTTCCAATTATCCCTCCCTTCCAGTCTCAGTTGTGGTTCCGAAAATTATCACACAGCCGTACCAACGGGTAATACACCGTCAGTCTCATGATAGTATGGCTAAAACGTGTCATAAGCGTATTATTACTTTCCCATGACCAGGGTATATTATTAATAACAGGTTTTAGCCACCCAAGGTAAGAAATAATATACCCATAAAACTTAAATTTAGCGAGATTTAGTAAACGAGATAACATTGTGAAGGAAAAATAATATTTACGACAAGCTAATTTAATAAACATGAGCTACTGAGAGAAACATATTCAAAATTCTTCTTTGGAAAAGCATTACAGGATACTAATACAAACATTAACGGGAGCACAAGAACGTTCTCTGAGCGAATAATATTGAACAACATCTTAACGGAGGAGAGATCGTGATGCAGGAAAACTGACGTAGAATGGAGGGGGACGGGTATATGAAAGGCCGAGAGTGAGAATTCTGAGGAGACGATAAGAGTAATACATTGGGAGGCTGCGGGTCGGCAGCAACGTATTTAAGAGTAAATTATCGGTCACGCTGATAAAAGAAGGCTTCCAAAGACCAATTCCACCCAAAGAAGGGAAAGACGGAGGTAGATATATGTATATGTATGAACGGAGGTAAAGAAAGAGAGGACGGAGGACGGACGAAGTCAATAGTTGGCGGGCATTGAGATTAATCCCGCTTAATTCTTTGGGAAGTCTACGAGACGCGAGGAAACGCGGTGATACAGCAGACAAGATTTAGAAAACCGAAACCATTATGAGTTGAGAAAGAAGTAATTCTGATAAGTTAACGCCTTAATTTTATTATTAGAATTACTACTGAGGATATTTAAGGACATGGCTTTGAAGTAATCCAAAAAAGATGAAAAAATATTAAACTAAAAACTGTTGCCTTTACCCGATTTGGAATGTTTGTGGTTGGATTGTTCAGTGCAAATTAATTATTATTAGACTAGAGATACATTGGACCCAACTTATTGGTTATCATTATCATACTCTGAACAATTAATAATAAACTAGTAATACACAGACTGATTTCTTGTTAAGCTCGTATCTCAAGAGTGAATAAATATCTGAGATAAATGCTGTTCAAGTGTGTATGCGTATATTTGTGTTGGCTGACTTTTTCTCAGCAACACTCCGACCCCAATCACTGAGAGAAAGGGAACCAAAACGAGTTGAAGGAATACTGATTATAGGGAAGTGGTTCGTGAGATTAGACAAATAGGAGGGTAAGTGTAGAACAAGTGTTCAGAACAACGTAATTAAATATTGGCTCGGAAATGACGCCAGCAGAGCTGCATTTCCTCCGACCGCCATCTCGTCAAGAACCTGCGTCGTATGGGTATTTTTTTGTTTCTTTCTACATTTCCTCTAACACCTAAATGATTCCCATCCATCCAACAGATTCTCAAAGATTAAAACGACCTCAGTCGTCGTTCGCCCTCCCCCAATAGCCAGCCAATCAAATGAATTAATCGGAATAACGAAAGCAGTTCTGTGACATTGGTGCCATACCTATAGTGTAGCACATCTAGGTGAAAGTTACTTGTACATTTAAGTGCAAGTTGGTGATTACTCACCCACTGCCAAACATCCTTGATGTGGCTTGCAGAGGAATGTGTAGACGTAGATCGATCGCCTTAAAGCCGTCGAGGCAAACGGAGGCGGTGGTGGAAGAGCCTCGAGGCGAGTGAGCCTCCACGCATCAACACCTTGAAGTGGAAGCGAGGCACACACCAAGGCGGGAGCGGGTTTCTTAGTAAGGGAGTGCTTAAAAGGAGAATGAGAACGGGAGAACAGGGTGAATGGAGTTTCCCGAAGCAAAGGAGCCACTCAACTATCCCTCGGGCGGAAAATTTACTTCATTTCTAATGGCATATTATTCTTATGTCTCGGTCGCATTGAGTATCACAAATCACTTATGAAAAATAATACATATATGAGAGATACACTAAAGAGAAATAATATTTCATCTCCATCAGATTGAGAGTCAAGAATGGGGCGGAAATTTTACTTTTATACATACATACATACCAATCATGCCGTTCCCTTCCGTGGAAGGCAGAGTCTCTAAGTTTCACTCAAAAATACATATTTGTACACTTTGTACACCTAACTCTGCTTCAATAATTTCCTCCATACTGACCTATCCTTACAAACCTCTTTTGCCTCATTTACCCCCATACACTGCTTCATACACGCCCTCCTGTTTTTAAGACTCCTAATATCCCTCCTCCTAAGAATTTCCTCAACCGCAACTTTCGCAACCAACAAAGCACACTCCTTTCATATATGTCCATTACTGGAGCGTCTAACCCACATTCATTTATTACCCACTCATTCCTGACCCTATCCATCCTACTTTTGCCGCAAACACTCCTCAGATAACTCATACTCACGGCGTTTAGTCTACTCCTATGTTTATCCTGACATACCCATGTTTCACTACCATACAACAAAGTGGGGAGAAGTACACTTTCTTTTCTTTTACGGGCATGACTAATAGCAAAACAACAACAGAGAGCCCCAAATAGGGCAAGGTACTAACATTCTTACGTCCACATACCAAGAGACGGAGCCTTAAAGTGTTATCCTGACTACTTGTAAAGAGCGGACCCAGAAGAGCGGACCGAGAAGAGCAAATATCCAGGCTTATTTCTCAATATCCGAGACTTTCCCAAGAGTTTGAGGCCCATTAGATTGGGAAGATGTCGATCAATCCGACTACTCGATTCGCAGAAGCTCTCAGTTCCTTTCTCTTGTCATCCGACCACTTTCTGCCATTTTGTCGAGAACCTTTCTCGAATGGATATTTTTGGTTTCTTTCGACCTTCCATCCTCTTTCCAAATGAATCTCATCAATCTAACAAATTCTCCGAGGTTCAAACGGCCTCAGTTGTCGGTCGCCTCCCCCGGATAACCAGCCAACCAAACGAATGACTCGGAATGACGAGACTTTGAAGAAGAGACGTCGGTGACGTCCTTCTCCGCTCCCTTCCTCCTCTCTCCCCACTCATTAGCGCCTCTCGCACCAATCTCCGCCCCCAGCCGACACCCCCATGCGCCCTTATTTCCGTCCCCGTCTGCGCCCCCCAACGGCAGACCCCAACCGAACACACTCTCGCTCCAAATCCGATTCACCTCCACGAATCCACGATCGAAAGCTCCTCCACTTCGTCGGTGGCGCCGCCGTTTGAATCCTGCGGCAGGTACCGGCACCCTAAAAGGGTAAAAGGGGAGTCGGGGACCCTTTTACTCTCCCGTCACAGTCGACACCGGAAGTCATTCAAATGAGATTCGACGCTTAACTGATCTCCGGAAATGGTCTTTATCAGCCCTCGTTCCGCACCATTTCCGCTCCCGTGAAACTCTCTCACAGGTAGACGGGTATTTTTGGCCGTCACGAAACGCGATAAATGCCAATTGAGCAAATTTTATAGCAATAACTCTTATTATCAATGTCTTGGACTAATTTTTTAATATTGGTCGTAAATAATATATTGTTGAGGTCAGTCTTCTTCGGTTTTTGACGTGAAAATCTATGGCTGGCGGCGATGCAACAAAAATGGGAATGCCAAGCATTTCTCCATAGCCTGGAAATTATTCTAATTATCCAAATGGTTATTCTAATTATCGGTGGTTATCCATAGGAAAGAGAAAGGCCGATAGAAAAATAAATTACACAGTCAATGTATCTTTAAAATGAAATTTTCATTAGAATGAAGGTTGTCACCGAATACAGATTAGAAATCATGATTCACCATGAAGACAAAATCAGCGTAGCTCGCCCTAAAACCATACAAACGTCTTGCAAGTATCGTCATTTGAAGGCAATGAATAATTCTAGGGAGAAAAAAACCACGGAGATAACTTAATTCATAAAGGTCACAGAAATTTTAAAGGACCCAAGTTGTGAAATATTGATGAATCGGTATGTTGAACGAAAAATATTATACCACATAATTTAGAAAGTAAATGGCATTATAATGATGTCACGGAATGGATGAGCAATTATGAATCTCCTTTTTTTAATTAACCATCGAAAATAAACAACTAATCTATTACTATCGTGCCTCATAAAAATAAGCAACAAATCGAAGGACAGCTCTGTAGAGATGATGTCATTATAAATAGATAATCATCAGTAATCAGATGAAAAAAAGGCCTCACCAAGCTTTTTAAATAAATAAATTTAAATAGTAAACGGGCGGAAAAGAAGCTAAAGACGTCACGATAAATAGGAATAAATGCTTCCCATTGTGTTAGTTCGTAAGGCGCACTAATCCCAAAGGTGCTTCAATTATCACCTCACGAAAAAAATCTCCACTTAAACGCAATGTTTTATTAGCTTTATTTATATTCGTACAAACTATATTCCTACTGCTTTCAGTACTTTTTCCACTCCTTGATTACGTTTCTTTGCTTTCGCTGACCATCGCCCGCCAACATATCTGCACAGAGACGACACTTTTCTCAATGGTAAAAGGGTGTTTAAAATCATATGCACTTAAACTTTTTTCATTTGTCCTTTTAAACTATGATAATACTTTCCCGCGGGCTATAAAACAATATCAGGGTTTTTTCTCAAGATTCTTCCTTATATATATGCGTATAAAATGTTTTGCCACACCTGAACAGATAGTTCGTTTTCTTGCCCAATTTTGCAGGAGGAATGAGGCATTACTGCTCCCTGCCGTATTCAAGTTTGGTTATCCTAGCAACGACTTACCTATACACCGCTGAAAGTCTTACCGATCTGAGATACATAAACTGAAACGCCAAATTTGACTTATTGATACAGTGAACTAGATCTACACTTGAGTTCATCGGAAGACTCTGGAAATGAAAATGAAGAACAGAATTTCGTGATTTTGGCCAGGAGGCTCGAAATATTTCCAGAGTATTTCCGCCTCTCAGAAATGTTCCTTGAATCAATAGAAGCTGGCGCCAATGGAATATAGCCCATTGCAATAACGTGCTTACCTGTACAGTTTCATGAATTTCTTGGATTCAAATTATGCTGCCAAATTATAATATGCAATTTTAGATCACCCTTAGCTGTATGAGCAAGAATCATCGTGAGTTCCGGTTCTACTGTTATTCGCTCCCCTGCCATTTATGAAATAAAACATGAAATCTTCTAGCAAAAAGAACTAACAAAGCATTTAAGCCTTTTTTCCTTGATTCGCACATTCAAATCGCTATAAATCGGCAGAATGTTAACGGAAAACTATACTTAATTTACAGAATTCAGCTCAGCGGCAATTAACAAAACACATTCTCACTTCATTCACACTCGGCAGTGAGAATAACTGCATTGAGACAAATGAATTCTGGGAGTGTCAAATAAAAAGAGTCACTTTAAGTCACAAATAACTACAAATGAAAAGTGTCACTTATCATCACTAAAAATACGAATAAGAAGTGTCACTTTAACTCATTAAAAAACTACGCCGCGAATGGAAAAAATGTTTCACCATATCTGAATGACAATTCTTAGCAATTAGACGATTAGGAAAGTTTTCCCCCTGATCATAGAGCCTCATTTGGCATTCATCAACAGAAATTCATTCACTTGGTATAACGGCAACACAGGTTCTTTTGATTTATTAATGGACTTCAATAATAATGAAAAAAGGGTAACTTTGACAGAATCAAAAAACTTGCAGTTTACCAAAAATAAAGCATTTAATTTCATTTACTTCGATGCCACTACATCACCTTGGAGGTGACTTAGAGACGATGTAGTATAATCGAACCTAGTCAAATTAAATCCATTTGAGTGTAAAATCACAGATTTTTTGCTTCAGTACTTAAGGAACGGACACACCACCCCACATCAGATTGTTTTGTTTATAAAAGTAACTTTCCTATCCGTACTTAAAGACGCAAAACAGTTGGCATACCAAATTGATCCAGGGAATACATCACTATCTCACGCCAGGTAATCGAC
The DNA here is from genome assembly GCA_963169105.1 of Ceriagrion tenellum. Lineage (NCBI taxonomy): Eukaryota > Metazoa > Arthropoda > Insecta > Odonata > Coenagrionidae > Ceriagrion > Ceriagrion tenellum. The sequence goes on along the minus strand of OY720642.1, from coordinate 123,588,713 downwards.
AATCATGTGCCATTAAAACCTGACTATTCGGCGCAGTCTCAAGCGCCGGGTTGCTATTACTCAATTGCATGGCACTCACTATCGAAAACTTCTCGCAGATGCTTCCCTATTCGGGTGCTTCACTTCGAATGTGCGCTTCACCCAACACCAATTACAACTCCGCTTTTCCTCTCCCACGTAGCAAATGCAGCGAATTAACCAATCACCAGAGAGCGAACTGAACTGAGCCTTCACTAACTGAATTACTGTCACTCGAGGCGGTTTTTGTCACATCCTGACCGTGAATTCATATAATAAACATTTATTATACTTAATAAATAAATAAATAAATAAATATTATATGTATACATATAAATAATAAATAAATAAATAATAAATAAATAATAAACAAATAAACATAATTAAATTAGCTGGAATTACGCTGTGGAACCTCATACCGATCAGAAAAACTTCACTTGGCTAATATCCGTCATATTTTATTTACCGATTGGATTGGATATTTGGGGAGGCCACCGACGGCTATGGTCATTTTCGCCATAGGGGATATGTAAGGTAGGAAGGGTGAATAGAAATCTGGCGTCGGCATTAGCTTGCTCTTAACGAAAGGCGCCAAGGGGACCACGGTTTAACGTTTCATCCGACAGACGGAGTACTGTACTGTGAAAAATAGCCGCCTTTATTAACCGAGCCAGGTTTCAACTTTACGCAGTAATTTTCAAGTTGTTAAAAGGTCATTACGAGCCCTCACATATTTGTGTGTAAGGGTCTTGCAATGACCTATTGTTGCCTTGAAAATGCTGCGTAAAGTTGAAACCTATGCTGGTTAACATAAAAAAGAACGATTTCTGAAAATTGAAAATTTGTATCTTGAAGTTATAGTTTTATCACTGCAGCACCATAATATCTTTGTATTATCAGGAGGAAAATAGCTGAGATATGGTCAGTCTTTTACGCATGTTCAAGGGTAGCACAACACTTTCAGGTATTACAAAAAATATACTTAGACTTTTAAGTGAGCCGCTTCGGTAACAATCTATATGCCCCCTAGTAATCTGTACTACACTTCCATCCATGTGAACCCCTATATGTCAGGAGTTGAGATTGATTCCATAACCCCGGCATGGACTTAAGTCTCGCACTTCCGTGACAGAAACTGTTTCCTAAACATAACCCCCCGAAAAGAAACTCATCGGTGTGGTTTCCGGGGAACATGGAGGCTTATCCTACGGGTCCCTCTCTTCCTATTCACAGCCGGAAAAAAGTTGCACCCAAATCCGCACAATGAATGACCAGTGTGGTTAGAGTTCCATCCTATGTCGGAAAAGGACTTAGCTTCCTCAGAAGGTGACCGAGAGAAGCGGATGATTTATAGTGAAATTTTAACGAATCCATTCCATGGGAAAACCAGAAAAACTGGAAAATCCATTTACTGAGTTTTAAAGAAACCCTCAGAGAAATTAGGGTTTTCAAATAGGAACACTTTGTATTGAATATCAACGAATTTCTCTCTACCTTCTTGCCGCCATCCACAGAAATTTATGCATGCACGCTGTAGAGTCATTCTTAACTCTTGCTTGAATTGACAAAGCATGAAATCAACAACATACAATAACAAAATGGACCGCTAAATTTTCAATGTATTATATGATCATTACTAGAGCGTTACTTTACTGCATTCTGTGATAGATGATTCATCAATGTATAGATGATTTGTGTGTAGTTCTCTACATAATTTTTGTAAAGTTAACCTTTAATCATTTCATGACTCCTCACTCGTCACCTCACCTAAGTAATTTTCATTTTAATATCTTGTAACAATTAATGTTACATTTTGGATTTACTTTTAATTTCTCTAATAAAATTCTAGGGCCTCGGCTGGATTTCATCGGTTTTATTTGTTTGGTAACGATTGTTTATTATTACGCATGAGAGAGTTTGACTGTCGTGCTGGTCCAGAGTAGACATGTTTTGATCCTGGAAAATTTTGAAGATTTATAAAGATATTGTTTGATCTTTAATTTCGTTGCTTTTCTTCTTTTCATCATTCTTTGTGTCTTTAGTGGATTTTGGTGGTGATTTTGTTTAAAATACCCGACGTGGGGCGCAAAAATTTATACAACTCCAAATATCTCTCAGTGCCTCGATGGCAGAGCAAGAGGGGGGTTACTTTGGCTTTTTATTTTTTAGGGGGCCAGGTGATTTAAAAAAAAATACCACCTAAGGCCACAGGACAGCACGACGATCCAACTCTCTCCCAGCATATTCATAAACGACCGTTACCAAGTAAATAAAACCGATAAAATCCAGCCAAGGCCCTACAATTTTATTTAAGAAATTAAAGGTAAATCCAAAATTTAACGTTAATCGGTACCATCTATCTCTTAGTGCTTCACTTCAACCATGTTTCCTTATTCTTTTATCAAACTATTTTTTTCTGCTTCAGTTCTCCGTAGTCCGGATGCAGTTAGCATCCAACCTTCGCTTTTAACGGTCCGATTTTCAAACAATTGTATTCACCATGGTAATATTTAAGTACGTGGTACCTCGCGCTCATACGAGGTCTGAAGCAATTAATTAGCGTTTCTCCTGATGGAAACTCTTCTCAGGCCTTAGTAAGTATGCGTTCTTTAGTACATAATGGTTTATATTTGACCAATTAAACTCTCTAAGCTATGAAAATTGGCAATTTTTCCGACTTAAAAAGGATCGCAAAACATTCAATAGACTAAGATTTCTCGAGGATAACACCGATGACCTAGATGCTACCGTGAAGTTCCCACCGCATCCGTCGTTCTCCCATGGCGCTTCTTCCATCACCAGGAATATCATGAACTTTAACCTTGAATATTTAGCGGGGCGGTTTCCTCAGCCGGCTTTCATGCGTGTCCCAGCGACCTGACCTCTTACGAACTCCGCTAGCCTCAAACTCACAAGTGCTGCAATCAACTAACGTCCCAGCTACGAAACCGAAAATTTATCCAACTTGAAGCTCCAGGCACGTCTCAAGTACGTATCTCCGAAATCATAATTTTTTTTTCAACTACCTTACTAATGAAAATGTTAAAAGATTCTCATGGTAGAAGGTCGACATTGTAATGAGAAAAACTTTGTTACTTCCACAGTTCATTACAGAACATACCTGATGATAGCATTATAGCCAAAACCGTTAATATATTCTGTAATTAACTGTGTACGTAAAAACGTTAGCCTTATAATTAATTATCCTGCTAATGGCTCAAAATCACTTGGTCTTGTTTCAATTTAATGGAAGGTTTTATGGATTTTACCTGGATCAGGGAGCCAACTTCGGGCTACCTACCTACACGACCTAGCTCTACTATTGGTATTTTAAGTTTTTTTTGCAGGTGGTTAAAGGGGATTTTTTATATGAACAGATCGTGAAACTTTTCATGCTCGTAGTTATCATATATATGTACCAATAAAAGTGCAAAAGCTTTTTGTAGCATACTTGGTTTCTTGGCAATTTAATGCTATTATAACACGTAGCCTCTCGGCACTCGAAATATACATACATGCGTACCAATCACGCCGTTCCCTTCCGGGGTAGGCACAGAAACTAAGTTTCACTCAAAAATATATGAGTGTACACCTAACTCTGCTTCAATAATTTCCTCCAAACTGACCTATCCTTGCAAACCTCTTTTGCCTCATTTACCCCCATACACTGCTTCATACGCGCCCTCCTGTTTTTAAGACTACTAATATTCCTCCTAAGAATTTCCTCAACCACATTCAACCGCAACTTCCTCGGCCTACCTCTACCTCTCGCACCATTCGTTTCACTCTGATATATCTGTTTCGTTACTCGACTCTCATCCATTCTCTCAACATGGCCAAACTCACGAAGCACACTCCTTTCATTCATGTCCATTACTGGAGCATCCAACCCACATTCATTTATTACCCACTCATTCCTGACCCTATCCATCCTACTTTTGCCGCAAACACTCCTCAGATATGGCGTTTAGTCTACTCTATGTATCGTTATAATTCGACTGCATTAGCACTGACTTTCCTCTAAACAATAAATAATGCGTTTCGTATTGCTAAGATGGTTGCTAAATAAATACCAAAGTATCATGCCGAGTAAAATTACGTACTTGCATATGATTTTCGTTTAAATTCCCAATAGGTACCGCGCCGTAAACGGAAGACAACATTGCTAAATTTAAGGTGCAAACCTTAAAATAATGCTCGTAAATGTAGGGTAATTCCACCGTTTAAACATACGTACTTTACGTACTAAACGTACGTCAAGTGTGGTCCACGAATTTGTTTACTTAATTTTGATTTGATATTATTATTCTTAAACAATTATCAAAATGTGCCCTCAACGACTCACAGTTACCCATCCATCCATCTTGAGATACTGATGCTGTGCTGTCCGATAGCCATTTTTTTCACACCATCTACCTTACGCAACAATCTTCCCTCCACCATTTCCTTAGACATTCCGCTCCCTTTCAGCAGGTCCCTCTTCCTATGTTGTCTCATTCTCCGTATCTGCGCCACCTATCTCCTTCCTCTCGCTGCCATATCTGACATTTCCCAGTTAGTCTCCCTCCAACACTCGGCTTATCTTCATCACTCACCTCCGCAACCACCTTTCAAAAAGATTCCAAGCAACTGACATCCTCATCCCGCGGTGACGAAGTCCTCAAACAACGGAGCACTCCATTTGAATGATCTTTTCTGAAGGTTATCACCTTGAATCCTCGTCATCAATATCTTTTCCTTAAATGATTCCCAACACAATGTGTTTCCACTCATTAAATCCTTGTCACTTAACGCATTCTCTTCCCAAAATCTCCCTAAATAGGTCACTTGTTCCTCATGCAGTTATTCATGCCCTCTCATCTTTAAAATCACCACCGCAATTTAAGTTCAGTAAAATCTCATTACCCTTACGGGGAATGTATGCGCTCTCTACCGGGTTAGTCTCAGATCTTTATTTTTATAACCTTTGTTTTTTGTAATTGATATCGATTTCAAACATTTCAAAATGAGCCTCCAATGAGGTTTTAATTTATTATTTGAGTGATTGGCTGATTAGCGTCTGGCAAATATTTATCCAGGTATTCTACTAAATACCGTGTAATTATTTTGAAAGATGGACGATAAAGTTCTCATTAATGGTAAATCTCGTGAAAATCACTGATCACTAAAGTTAAGAGAGACAGAGTAGACTACATCAGTTTCAGATTGTGGTTCTTTCACATGGTTTATAAACGTGAGAAGACAATCCAAGCACAATATTTATACGTTAAATTTCCACAATTAAACTGCACCTAAACAACATAATTACCAGCAAAATAATTAAAAAGTGAATCTGAGGTTGACTGATGCAACATTTGATTCTTCCAATTTCACTATAACAATTATCTACAAAATTGTTAACCTCAGGAAAATAGCCCCATCTTTTACATTCATGAGTATTCACTTTAAGTTTTCTGGGGTGATTTGATTGGAAATGTAAACGTGCGAGTTCTGCAATATACGGATGATGCTGTTTTGATCTAGAGAGCCAACAGGGATTACAGAAGCTCCAACATAAGTTTTGTGAATCAACAGAGAGAATGGAATTGAGGGTAAATGCGTGCAAGACGAAAGTAGTAGTTTTTGAGAAGGAGAATGGGGAGAATAACTGTATGAAAGGGGCAAATGGCGAAGTAATTGAACAAGTGGGTGATTTTGTGTACTTAGGTAAGATGTTTGCGTAAGATGGACGAATAGATGAGGAGATAAAGAGACGCGCGAATTCTGGAAGGAAAGTAGGAGGTAGCATGTAGAGCATATCAAGGAATGAGTGCCTGTCTAAGGAAGCAAAAATCGCCGTGTACAAAAGTGTACTTTTCCCCACTTTGTTGTATGGTAGTGAAACATGGGATTGTCAGGATAGACATAAGAGTAGACTAAACGCCGTGGGTTTGAGTTGTCTGAGGAGTGTTTGTGGCAAAAGTAGGATGGATAGGGTCAGGAATGAGTGGGTAATAAATGAATGTGGGTTAGATGCTCCAGTAATGGACATATATGAAAGGAGTGTGCTTTGTTGGTTTGGCCATGTTGAGAGAATGGATGAGAGTTGAATAACGAAACAGATATATAAAAGTGAATTGAATGGTGCGAGAGGTAGAGGTAGGCCGCGAAAGTTGTGGTTGACTGCGGTTGAGGAAATTCTTAGGACGAGGAATATTAGGAGTCTTAAAAGCAGGAGGGCGTGTATGAAACAGTGTATGGGGTTAAATGAGGCAAAAGAGGTTTGCAAGGATAGGTCAGTTTGGAGGAAAGTATTGAAGCAGAGTTAGGTGTACAAATATGTATTTATGAGTGAAACTTTGTGACTGTGCCTACCCCGGAAGGAAACGGCGTGATAGGTATGTATAAATTTTCTTCCTCGCGTACCTCTCCAAACAATAAAAAAAGACGACATTACATGAAATCTCTTTCAGAACAACGTCTTTATGTTTTGAAACGGATTAACGTGATAAATTAATCAACTTAGTCCATCGAAAAGTTCCCCAGTGGAGAGTGATAACAGCAAGAGTCGTCCGCAGTTTTCACCATCGCTCTTCCAAAACTGGAATTAACTTTATTTCGGTCACCGTCGCTTGTCTACATTGAGATACCGGACGTTCTGAGCAAGAAACCACTCACGAAGCTGCGTTCTATTGACTTTCTGCCCTTCATAAACCTCAAAATACGCCAACCTAATCCACTTGCCAGAGATATGCCGTTTTTTTCGTCCGGCGACAAAGGATTAAGTGAGTCTAATCCTCGGGCCGGAATTACATCGCACGGTGACGACGAAGCTGTCCAATAGACGAGGAAAGGAGGAAAATTCAATCCTGCGGTGAATTTTAACTTCGCATTTTCTCGGATCAACAGTTGAGTTCATCAAACGTACGCAAAAAAATCTGTTCTCATAACACACCGGAAATTCAAAAGAAGCGAAAAACATTCACTAATATTTACGAAACACAATTTGCGCCTTACGATAGAATTAAGATATTATTATACGCAGAGCATGCGTGAGAACTCATATATGTTTAAAATGTGTTCGAATGAAACTTCTCCCGGCAATTATGGGTAAGGTTTCAAGCTTACTTCTCCAGTAAGTACAATTTAGCCGTAGTAACAACGACTCCATCGAAGTACAAATATTTTATCGTTTATATTTTCCAGCATACATCAAAAGCAAGAGGACCGGAGACCTCTATCAAAATCAATGGTGTACAACTTACCTGATTTATGCGCAATTTACGAATCTTCCATAATGAGCTGCATTTAAGCCTATTATTCCAAAGATTTAAGACTGTTCACGACATAAGCGGAGAATTTTTCCTTGAATATTTACATTTTATAACCTTATTTTTATTTCATTCGGAGGTGCAAAGGGAAGACCCTAAATGTACGCATCCCCAAAGATAATTTTGAGACCACCATATCGACTCCTTTCCTCGAAAGCAACTCTAACCAACTCTTCTTATCCACGTATTATTAAGAATGCAAAAGAGCTCCTAATTCATTTCTATTGTAGCGAATTGGTTTACATATCCTTTGCTATTTCGATAAAATCGTTTATATGATTCAGTCTCCAATGTCGCCCATGATTAATACCAAGCTCTAGTTTGTTCTTGGCTACAGAGCAGCAATTTTCCAAGAATTTTAGTTAAATGTCTAATATCTACTGTAATATAAATGTTCTACACGTCTAGCTATCTTAGCGTGTAAGGCAAATTTATAATTCTTTATCACAAAGCATAGGAACTCTCCTCAACATTTCACACACCCTATTCATTCACCCTCTGGCTGAGGATTGACAATTTCTTTTTTACACTTCTCACTTGACGAAGCCACACTCATAATTTACCTCCTCCATCTCCCTTCAACCTCATAAGTCATTTCTTCCTAAGTTCATTGATACGATATTTAATTCTTGGTCTCTATAAAACTCCTTTCCCGATGATCTAGTCCATGCTTGTTTAAAATATTTTCCATAGTTTTTCGACTGTTCCCATCTCTTAAGCCCTGGTTACACGGTACATTAACCCGTACGAGTTAATGTGCGAAAGCATGAACGCGTGAAAGAACGCGAAAATTCATTCTGTAACCACACCAACTTGTACGAATGCATGAACGCGTGACGAGGGAAATAGAGCCTGTGTTTGGTTCATGCATTCGTTCATGAACTTGCACATGAACAAGTACAGGTTAATGTATCGTGTAACCAGGCCTTTAAGTTACGCCATTCTTCCTTCTTCGACATTCGAAAGTTATACAATGGCATTCCCTTCTTTTTGTACGCAAGAAAAACATTGGATTTCAATTCCATTTCCGATTTCCTATTTTCATCGCTTTAATTTTATCTCTTATGTAACTAGTAAAAACTTAAGATCGGAGATAGCATAATACACCGGTGGACAGCTTTGAACGATGTACCTGAATCTCTGCCTATCAGCGATGACATCTGATTAATTTCTTCCCGTGTCTTATGGCCCTCATCGTACATATCTCGGTCCGTGACTGCATCTGAACTATTTACCATCCCTCTCTAAAATGTGCGCCAACGGCCACGTTTTTGAGCCTCCTCACCATTGAGATAGGCATATGGAGCGGGCACTAGCTTAGTTGGCCGATGCTAAAAGTTGAAACCAGTCCGCCATCTTCGTTTACCCTCATTTTCTTATAGCGCTTGCAGTCTAACGAAATAATTGTGCAATTTAACTGTTTTCTATCAATAACTAGCCATAAATCAGCAAGCACTTCCTTAAGTAACCAATGTATGTTTGATGATCCTTAAATTTCAAACAGACGGTAGACATTCTTGCTTTACATCCGCTAATTCGTCCATTCCGTCGTGCTATCCACTGAAAAGTAAGGAGAGATTCTGGGTTAAACAATTTGGATGCCATTTTGGTTGTCAGGCTGCAGTTTGATGACGTAGTGCCCCTCCCCATATACGTCACTGCTCCATACCAATTATGTAATTGAAAGATAACAAGATGGACATTATCTCGATACCTTAGCTCTTTTGAAATTAGTAGGTTTCTTTAAATAATTACAAATCAAATATTGTGGCATTAGCAATGATATAAGCATTTAAAAAATGCTAACTCTCTTCTACATACAGAACGTAACTCAAATCGCTTCATGAGAATCTAGTGATCCTGACAACATTGCAAACAAGCAACATTTCATCTGCATTATCAAGTGACGTACGAAGCAGCATGAGTCCTATGCTCATCTCCGATCTAATAAATGAATTAGGACAATTCTGGACCAGTTTCTTTAGTTTATTTTCCAAAGATTCTAACAATAATTGCTCAAATGTATCGACTATGCAATGGAAGTACGTGTCTTGCTTTTCAGCCTTAAATGAAAGTCTTGTACCATCGAAAAAAAGATATAATACAGATAAATAATTACGTGACGACACATATTCATGCAATAGAAATATTCTGCCAGGAAAAACATTTCTACAAATAAGTTCTGAAAAATGAAGACGTGACCATTCATTAGCAAGGGAATAACATTTTGAGACTAAATGGACGTCTACTATCTCTTGCTTTTTCACGGAACAACGAATTCATGTTATAACTACAACGTAAAGCGATGTAATAAAGGAACTAGCGTTCTTGGGAAAGGACGACCATATTTACAAAAGTAAACAGAGAAATCAAAAGGCTAAAACTAAGAAGCATTCATTTCTAAACGAAACAAAAGCTCAATGGAATCAATTACCTGACGATCTTTTTGATCCATTCACAACACGAGTAATTACATATTCAAGAAAATATATGAAGCTGCATTTGCAATTCTGTTGGGTACTCTTCCAACCTTTCAGTAATTTTATCCTAATTTAAATGTTAAGGCTTTTTAATTTAAAAATATGAAAGATGTTTTTATGAGATTCTGGGAAGATATTAAAATGTGTGCCACCAGATACTGTTCTTTTGCGCGTAACGAGCTAATATTTATTTTATTTATCTTCACTATCGCGAGTACAGCACAATGGGCCAATTTACGACGGGTGAATAACAGTAACAACGGACGAGACGCAAACAACCACGTCCTGGTCAGATAATACTCTACCCAGGCGGGACTCGAACCCGCAACCCTCGTGTTAGCAGGCGAGGACTTTACTCCGCCGCCACCGGGGCCGACTAATAAATAAATTAATAAGGAAACATCGGGACGCGTTCTCAAAATTACTCGAGGTTCTTCCATAATCTCCGTGAATTTCAGCTCTCCACTAGAGAGGGCTCGGTCACTTTCGAGACCTTCGCATCCCGATGTCGTCAGCACGGAATGTTCGCTTTGATGCGGGCAGTGTGACCTCATTCACGGGAGACGATATGCCAAAGGAACGCAAAGCAGGGCATCGCGCACGGTTCCAACCGCTCCCGCCTCTTCTCTGAGGGCGCGCGTTGCAGGGGTACTGCGTGGCCATTCGTGTGGCTCGAAAACACAAGAGAGGGCATGCATTCATCAATTAAGGGGCCGTCCTCATTATTCACGGCCATTACACGACGCGCGGCCAGAGGGCAGTCGTTTCGCGAAATTACGCGGCACTGCGCGAGAGGGACGGTCACCTCCACACCATTCCTTCATACGCGCGCACTACACCCAAGCACTAGCCCGAACGACGCCGAATTGGCGTGCGGCAAGGGGTGTCAGGACCACAGCCACTAATGGGGATAAAATAGGCATAAGGACTCAAAGGCCAATTTCCGGTTGGAAATCGACAAATAGGCTCGCTGGTCAAAGCGAGTTCTCCTAGGCCAGGTTTCAAAATATCTTCTTCTCTTCTAAAGGTTATCCTTGTTGTTGCAGACACGACTTCCAACAATGTCTTTTTTCAGCCTTCCTCTCCATTTCATCGTAGGAAGTGCATCCCAATTCCATCGCCAATACTTTTAGGTACGAAGTTCTCGGTCGTCCTCTCTGTCTTTTGCCTAGAATTTTTCCTCCCTTAATATTTTGTGTGAAGTTTTTGTGCCTGAGTAAGTGTCCGATGAGCTTTGATTTTCTCGTTTTAATAGTTTCCAACAGTTCTCTTTCTCTATGGACTTCATTTAGTACTTTCTCAGTAGTTTTTCTGTCGGTCCACCTAATTCTTGTAACCATCCTCCAAAACCACATTTCCGCAGCTTCAAGTTTGGTCATATCACTCTTTCTTAGTGTCCATGTCTCGCATCCATATGTTAGCACAATACATACAAAGCTTTTCAGAAATTCCTTCCTAGTCTCAATACTAATGCTGTTATTTACTAGGAGACTTATTTTTAATTGAGAGGCTTTCTTGGCTAACGTTATTCTTTTTTGACCTCAGAGGAGCAGTTGTTATGATTCACAAATATGCTACCCAAGTAGCAGAACTCTGTCACTTCCTCCAGTCTCACTCCGTCTACACGTATATTCGTCATCTTTCCACTTCTCTTTCTTTCTTCCACCATGATTTTTGTTTTCTTGGTGTTTATTTTAAGTTTCAGTTTTAATAAAATATATCAAAATAAAATGTTTCCAAATATTTGGGAGGAAAAAATGGTACAACCGGGAGCTTTCCATCCAAGGTGTTGAAGCATTGCTCACATCTAAACATGCCAGCACACATGAACGGCATTGCTGAGGCGAAATGTTCTGTATCCTGCCGGTAAGTATGTGGGAGAAACAGCCACGACCGAATGTTTTGAGCGATGTCGTTGATTTCGTTCAAAAAAGTATGTAAAAATAAGCTTATCATCTTAGAGTTTTTTAAAATCTTTACATGACGCATGTTCAACGCGTTTCCTGATAGTAATAAAACATAATAACAATCACGGATGTCATTACCGATATTCTTGAGTTGTTCAGCACACATTAAATTTGTTCTCCATCTGTTTGTAATTGCACTAGCGTGCAGACCTAGCGTGTAGAGTGTGAATCACGAATGGAAGGCAAGTGAGCTGTTGTATTATGAAGTATGCATAGAGGGTACTAAAGCAGACGGAAGTCACCCTTCATCGGCAGATAGATTCATGCAACTAAGGAAATTTTACAAATGAATTTATAATCTCGTATCAATTTCGTCTAAGCCATTCTTCAAGCCTCAGAGGAAAGCATTTTAAAGGTTTGTTTTGTAAATGAATGAATCTGAATCACAGTCTAGGATGAATTGCAAACGGAATAAATAAAAATAACGGCCCAAAACAAGGACATATTTAAAGATTGAATATCGAGATTTCACTTTAATGAAAATGAAGATTTAAATGCGCAAAAAAGGTAAATTCATTGACCCTAAGTTAGTCTCCGGCAAAGGAAAAGAAATGCTGGCTTTAAAAAACCCCGAGGCCGGTAATCCCAAATGAATACTCCTTTATCGATAGAAATGTAGCAAAATAGCGTTTTAAACGCTTCGCTCTGTTGTGACTTATACATCAATTACTACCGGCAAACGATCGGTACGAAAGTTATAAAAATTTCAATTGAATATTCTAATAATGTTTGACAGATTATGCATATAGTTTTACCTAGTTGCATTTGCATTTCATTCGTTTCATGATTAGTTAGGGACTAAAATATTATCTACATGCCCTTTATTAGGAATGTCTGGTTTTGCTATGTCTATGGAAAAGACATTTCTTCATCAATATTCAACCTGTGGGCGCAGTTCCTAACGGCTTCAATCTTAGAGCAATAAGTATTATCATTTTTACCTGAGGATCGGGTTGTTGTGGTGGCTGGAGTACTGGCTAACCATACGGACGGCCAGGGTTCAAATCCCTGCAGAGAAGGATGTTATTCAGAGGAAACCCGATCCCTACCTATGAGTGTCTTGTGGAGGGCACTTCAAGTACACTACTCCGTCTGTCGGATGAGACGTTAAACCGTGGTCCTCTTGGCGCCTTTCGTTAAGAGCAGGCTAATGCCTACGCCGGGTTTCTATCCACCCTTCTTCCCTCACCTATCCCCTATGGCGCAAATGACCTTAGCCGTCGGTCGCCTCCCCAAATATCCAATCCAATCCATTTTTACCAACCGAGAAGCTGATATATGCATGGTAGGGAATGCTAAAAAATAAAGTATGCAAAACTGTGAAACAATACTAAAATATGAACACGTAGGGGAGATAAAATCAAAAAGTAGGATTGGGAAAAGTAAGTTTTCATAGAGGATCAGTGCCTCGCTCTCTTATCCTTTCATCATTTTAATCCCTCCAATGTACTTTAAGAAGTGTTCGATGAACGCTCCTGCTCACTGCATCGGAGGAATCGGGTCAGAGCGCTCGGAGGTGTGGATGAACGGAGGAAGTGAGGTATAGGGACGGGAGGGGAAGCGGCGCAAATGGTGGAAAAAGAGGGGGGAATAATGGTCCCACCGTTGAGTGTTTGCTGCGATCACTTGTTGCTTTGGATTTTTTTTTTGCACGACGGCTGAGGCATTGTGGAGGATTGAGGGGGGTACAGGGGGGGGGGAGGAGGAATGGATGGATGCGAGGCAAAGAGATAAAGCTTTCGCATTGAGCCCTCTCGTCCAACTTCCCACAGCAAAAGAGCAAAAAACCAAACGTTCCATCCAAATCCCCCCCCTTTCGCCTACTCCCCGCCCCACCTCATCATCTCCCGCCTTTTAGCGCCGTGGTAACCGAAATCCCCTCTCGAATGAAACGAGCATCCTAAACTTCTCACAATCGTCTGAGGAACTTTGCGATGGAACTTTGCTTTCGTGTACAATAGACGGTCGTAAAATTCCGAAATGGGGGTTCAAACGGGAGCAACGGAGAGGAGAAATAAGCGGGGCACGTAAAAATGCAGATGATGGAGGAGGAGGAAGGATCAACCGCTACACAGCTGAAAGTTTGAGAATGCAAAGATCTCGGGTTTCGCACCGGGTCCGGTTCTCCGATGGCCTCCACCGCTTTGATGAATGAGTCACACATCGTCATTAGGAATACAGAGATCCGTTGTCCATCTGTCCGCTTTATTTATTTATTTTTGTTTCTATCCATGAGGAAATTGAATGAGAAATTCTTGCCGATTTACCGGTCAGTGACCATCGACTCAACAAGCTTATGGTGCGTTCACTAGATCACTGCCCATTGACTGACCTTTGACAATCGATAATCGATTGATCATAAGTAATCAATAGATCATCGAAAATCGATTGGCCATCGAAAGTCATTGGATCGGCCATCGCATATCGACCATCGGCAATCGATCGGACAGTGTCAATCAATTGACCATCGGCAATCGATTGACAATTGTATTATGGTATTCGATGCCCACCATCGACATTTAAAGTCGACATATATGACAATTTTGATTCATCGAACCATGAAACAGGCCTATCTGAGCGTGGCGGGCATCAGCAAGCGTAATCTATGCATATTCATTGTTGCTGGACTTTTTCAAACAGCTAGAAAAACTGCAAGGCTCATCTCTCTGAGTTAGAAAACAAAATATTATTCATCAGAATGACGATGTATGTAAATTTCGTGAACCAGCGGTAGGTGGTGGCCATGATGATAATTAGGTCAAGTGCGCTGTGCGCCAAAAAACATTTTTTTTTTACATTGAGTATTGTTAGTATAGTTTGGATTAAAAACTACTGGAAATTTTCATATTTGACCGTTTACACACAAATCTTTATATATATAATTCTTCTGTACGTGTGTATGTCACTGAACTCCTCCTAAACGACTGGACCGATTTAGATAAAATTTTTTGTGTGTATTTGAGTGGGTCCCTGGATGGTTTAGATTCACAAATGGACCCGGTAGGTGGCGCTGCGATCGGGTTCTAGGAAATTTTTTTGACGACATTTTTGTGGTGACCGTAAACGGTGCCACAATCTTCTATATTGTAGCCAAGGAGGCCTTGCTGATTTGTTGATGTTTATGTAATTAAGTCAGAGGACTCAGATTGTAAAGGACATTGATAAAGGCTCTAATAAATTGATTTGATAAACGTGGAGATCTCCTCACTTACCCATCTCCACATTGGTGACCCCGACAAGGAGAATAAATAGTCAACATTTGGTGAAAATGGTCTTGTCGCGCGACGACGAGCTTCAACGCTTACGTGAAGAAAACGCCCAGTTCCATCAGCAACTAAATGATTCTGATTCAAGACGCAGCCACATAGACACCGAGCAGAACCCGCCTGCGGTTCGTCGCGTCGCTGTGAAACTACCACCATTTTGGGCTGAGAAACCGAGTCTTTGGTTTTCACAGGCGGAATCTCAGTTCGTGCTGTCGGTGATCACCAGCTAGGTAACGAAGTTCCATTACGTTGCCTAACATTTAGATTGTCGCGTGGCCCGTGAGGTTGAGGACTTAATCACGAATCCTCCGTCTTAGAATCCTTATTCGACACAACGATCGAAGCTTATAGAACGTCTGTCAGCCTCTGAGGAGCAGCGCGTTCGCCAGTTACTGTCGGACGAGGACCTCGGCGATCGCAAGCATTCTCAATTCTTGAGGCATCTTCGCTCCCTCGCCGGAACGACCGCCCTTCCGGATAACCTCTTCCGGCAACTGTGGCTGAGGCGATTGCCCCCGCACGACCAAGGAATTCTGACTGCCCAGGCGAAGTTACCCCTAGACAAGCTGTCGGAGCTCGCTGACAAGATCATCGAGGTGTCAACTCCTCATATGGCCGTCCTTGCCGTTTCTCCCAACAGCATATCGACGGTTGATAAGCTGTACCTAGCCATCGAGGGTTTGTCAAGACAAGTCGCGGAGCTGTCGGTTTCACAAGGTCATCGTTCCCGGTCGCGCGATCGTCGGTGGTCAAAATCGAGAAGCCCGTCGCCCTCTCGAGGTGGTAGAAGGTGTTGGTACCATAACCCCAAAATTTCACCCTCCATCCTCTCCCCCAATATTTTTAAAAGGACAAAATCATAGGTTTATGAATAATTGACCGTTAAAACCTTCTGAGAAGTTCATGAATAATTGACCATCTGAGAATAATTTATAGTTGTCTGTGGCGCTGATGTCCAATTGTATGTGTGAGCGGCGAGCGATGTGATCTGTGTTATTTGACGTACACATCAATACATGCGCAAGTCGTCGCACTTGCGTCGTAGCTTGCCGTTGTTTTGACGAAACGAAAAGATTGAAATGTCAAACTCAATGTCAAATGTCACTTAGTATGTAGTTTATCGAAAATTCGAATATCGAAAAAACGTTAGCTGAACCCGCTAATAGCTGGCAAGCCAACGTTTGGGCAGGACAACGTCTGTCGGGTCGCTAGTATTTATATACATTAATTACTTTATGCTCATTAAGACGTTCAAAACCTAATTATGAACTTCATAACTTTTTATTTCTCAATAGATACGACTGTTTGTTAGGTAATGCCTTCAGCGCCGCCGCCGCCGCCCGTTGTGCTCCCTAACGCCGCCGCCGAAGTAAACCTTCGCGGCGCCCACCAATCTAATTTTCATTGCATAACATTGAGATGCTAATACCCAATCTTTAACTCCATATCTTACGCGTGATAAGAACGAGGAGAAGTAGAAAATTCTTCTGTTACTCGGGATTGGCTTGAGCCTTACACTTCTCTTTTCTCTCGCCATCTCAGAGCTCATTTCCTACTGTGCCTTTCCCTCACCAGGCCATGAATGACTTATGTGGTGCACTGCGAAAAATAATTGAAGCAATACGTTTGTTGAGAACGCGGGTTCAAAATTCTTTTTAGTACAGTTAGAGGAAATTCTATTCCTTATTCTCCTGCGGCAAGTTTCTACAGATACATGGCATAAAACTGCACCCACGCCCTATTTCCTGCTCCCTATTGCCAACGTCCCAAAACTTCCCCTTTCTACCTTTACCGCTAACCCCCAATCTGTTGTTCAGGTGTAAGCGTTCAATACTGACTATCCTATTATCCCAGCGCTATTATCGTTTTCACTAGTTAAATTAATTGA
Organism: Ceriagrion tenellum; assembly: GCA_963169105.1. Lineage (NCBI taxonomy): Eukaryota > Metazoa > Arthropoda > Insecta > Odonata > Coenagrionidae > Ceriagrion > Ceriagrion tenellum. The sequence goes on along the minus strand of OY720642.1, from coordinate 123,571,784 downwards.
TTTCTACTTATTATTCTTTGCAGAGTTTCGGCGTTCATAGCGTTTTTAATAGGTCCTCCGTGGTGTACTGAATTGCGGTTGCTATTTCACGAGTGGAACAGCATGGAGCACTGGATTTAGAAGGGGAGGAGTAGGAGTTCTCCCGGCTGCAGTTGGTCAAATGGCTGTCAGGTGGCATTATAATGGTTCCTTGGATTCAAATTGTGATAGAAGGATGTTATTATTAGTCTACTCAGGTTGTTTTACACACATTCCTATGCACGCGCATCTCTCAATGTTTGGACGCAATGATGCAGATTCCCTTGTCCTCGACGAGCACTATCTTGTATGGTTGGATGACACAATCAAGTGTCTCCTTCGTTTGTTGTTCGTCCAAATGGAACTCTTTGTGTCTACATAGCATATTTCACCTCCTTTCCCTCTCTCTTCATCCATAACGTCACCTGTTCTGACTTTCACCTCTGTGTAACAAACAATGGTATTGCAAATAGCGGAGCGCTTCGCACAGATGGACTAAGTGGTCAGTACCGAATCCAATTATTACTTCATTTTAGTCTTACAACTTCAGGACTTAAAAGTACCACCGCAGACACCTACAATCAGGACAACGGGAAAAGTGGGCAATAAGCGGGCATAGCATTCATGAAAACTACACCATCCTCGGGGAGGAGACAGGACACGAGGATATAGGTATCGCATTGTAACGGAAGCTGTACATGGACGGGTTCCGTGGAAATGGCTAAACCGGTTGACCGGCCAAAGGCTACGTAAGATGTGGGATTATTTCATCGAACAGAGAGTCAAAGGACACGGCCAATAGATAAGGAGTTGATGTTATAGAAAAATAGCACCACACCAATCAGCGACTTCCTGACCTCCCGGCAACAGTAGATAAAATAGGAGGCGTATAAAGCAGAGCGTCGATTATTTGGGGGTGTTCGGATCAGTTATTTTTCGGATAACCGATTACTGATGGTAAAAACTTAAAGAGTTTTTTTGGGGTCGTAGGAGCAATAAGAATGAAGAAACCGTTTGGTGGCCGATAGTTTTGCATTTCCAACTCCATACTCCAGAGCTAAGCGTAATCCACGAGCTCCTTTTTTCAACTGCTTTATTATTGTGAGTTAATCGGAAACACAAAGCACTGCGCGTTTGCGTTAAACGACATTGATAACAGTGTGAATCAAATGGCACAACACACTACAAAACAGTCTGTTTCAAGCCACGCCAAAAGGGCTGAAATCGAAAAAAGCTGGCCAAAATTCAAAAATTGGATTTTTCAGCCTAGAAGTTGAAAAGTGGCAAAGTGACTCTCCTACGAATGGTGCATATGATGTGTGATTCATTTTCCATAATTCTTCCGCATAAACATTATAAAAGGGCTTAAAGTTGGACAAAATTTTCAAAAAAATCCGGAATTGAGATATCGGTGAAAATCTCCAAAATGAAGAGTCTACAGAACCTTTTGTAGGAGCTTATTAGAATAGCAATTGACATCATTTTACGAAACCTTTCATGCTTTAACGTTCCGTCCAACGGATGGAGAACTAACCTTGGACCTATATAGTGGCAAAAGTTGCTGAAACCTGTGTCGATGACTCGGAGCGGAAAATTAGAAAATATCATTTTTCATAGTGCTACTTTTAAATTATGACTCTCTATTTAGCACTCAAGTAGAGACCGGGACATTACGCTGAAAATTCCACCACGACTAGATTTCAAAACCGGACTCAAATTATTCATTTCTAAAAAATAAAATTTCAACTCATGTGTTGAAGTGTGGTGACTTTCTAAGAGAATATGTGGGGCAGACAGCTCGTAATTTTAATGTATGAACCAAAGAACATTTTAATGATTTTAAAAACAATTGCGATTCAAAGAGCAATTTTGCTAAGCACCTTTTAACCAATGACCATCGAAGTGATTTTAATGTTCATATTTTACATTTTTCAAATGACCGACGGGAACTGGACTCTCTTGAGCAGTTGGAGATTTTAAAAAGACTGAATGATCCAGAAGTGGCTGTTTTGAACGATTATTTGTACCCCACCCATTCCCCAATCCATACTGCCGCATCCCGTCTGACCCTCCCTCCTCCTCAAGATATCGCCGGGAATACTGGTTCCCACCCTCCCGACCTTCAACTGCCCCCTCCTTACCACCCTTAACACCATTTACTTAAAAGTACAAAAAAGTTACAAAAAAAATTACCCCTCCCCAAATCCTCACTTCCCCCTTCCCCCCTCCTCACTGGCTATTGGTATATAAGAGCCGAAAAATACTCATACAATCACCTGAAGATGACGCAAACGCGTTGAACCCCGGGTCGTGAGTTGTATTTTTCGTGTGGTTTGTAAAAGTTATTTCAATAAATCCATTTTTAAATGTACACTAAAAAAAGAATATACGTATGATCCGTTAATGCGGATTGTCTGCATTCTCTCCGTAGTCAGGGGCGACCTCGCGCACCTAAGCGAATGAGATGGAACAATTGATGTTACAAAAGCTCCACAAAGGACGCAAAGCACGTGGATGTCCAACCAAAGTCATCTGAATTGTTTTTTCGCTTGTAATGAGGACATTTCATTAGAAATATTTCGAGAATCATTATTATATGAGCACGAATTTACTTCATGCACCAACGTCAGGAAAAAAGCTTTCACGCAGAATTCGTGAGAACAGGCACCCTTAGGATTTACAGTGAAATGCATAGTTACGCGATATGACCGAGGTCTCTCTTCACTTGACTTGACAATTTGCCGACATTATTTCTCCTAAATCGCCAAAAGGATTTCAAGAAGTGGAGAAGGCTCCGCCGGTAAGAGTCATGCGGACGAAAGAAGGAAACATGAACAGAGCCTCAATTTAAACGCAAGGCATTTACGACGTCTCACGAATTCTTTTGCCCGCCACTTGTGTCTGATTAAGTTCTTTATGCGAAATGGAGTTCTATATGTGACCCCAGGCGGAGGGATACCAATCCAATCATCCACTGCAGTTTTCTTACTCCTTTTTCCTCCGCCTTTGGCGTCTAATTGTGAACAACTGTTTGACGCCTGTTCACGTACGTACACCTCTACTTGCAATATTGCCACGGCAGACATTGGACCGTAATGTCACGTGGGACGTGTGATCAGGCGCTTTCTCTAAATTCTGTTAAATACGCAAGTTACCCCTAATGGCTGAATTCTCTCTCCGTTATACTCGACGCTTCGAGAATTACCTTCACTCTTACGTACACCAGCGTCTCACTGGACCTCTCTGGAGTGGTATTACTGCTCCTCTCGATCGTATTTGACCAGGGTAACGCAATGCCGATTTCTTGGTAACGGCGAAATGGCCGTGGGTCCGTCAAGGTTTCAACTAGACATCAAGAATTAATAATCATAAATAAGACTCACGTTTTAATAACAAGGGCATATTTATTGTCATTCAATCCGTCGCCAACTAACTTCCCATTATAGATTTTCCAATTGAGCACCAAAAGGCAACGGGGTAGTGTGCGCCAGGAGAGGAGGGGTCCATATGCGGCTCCCATATCTCCTAGACAGCATTCATTTCCCACCCTCATGTGTCATCTCAGTGTCGCCACCTCAGCAGAGTACTCAGCGAAGGGGAAGGAAATGGACGAGGGAAAGGAAATCAGGTGAGTCAATGGGAAAGGAAACGATACGGCAGATTTGCAACATGCAGTAAAGAATCTTTCCTTACTTTCCTTATTGCCTCTGTTAAAATAACGATGGATTTCCTCCTCTCTACGGAATGAAACGAGATGTAATAGTAGATTTCTTTTCGTGTGCGTCGACCGATGCGGTCATTTTGCACCACTCTCAGCCATAAGTAAACAAAGTAAGTAATAACAGAAAAATTTGTTCAGTTACTTATATGAAATAAAATGTGCATGCCGCTGTCTAAAACAAAAGAATTTATAATTTATTAAATTCAATCATTTCTTTTAAAAAAGGAGAGTCGGAAATATCGTATAGGATAATTCTTAAGGAACAGTTGACCTAGTGTTTGTCTCGAGAAGACCGGTGTTTATCAAACTACGTCAGGATGTGTCGCACACTAAGAGGGGAGTCGAAATCATAAACACCAAGGTAGTGTTCTCTCTTCTGTGAACAGGTATGAGTGGGCCAGGGCAGTGTGCCCTATCCTCAGGCGTGTGACTACGACTTCTTCCCTCCGGATACTCCTGGCGGAAGAGGGCCACGCTGACACTACCGGTTTCACAGCTCAAACCTTGTGATAATTTATTCCCTTTTTATTTATGCCACGATTCCTGCCATTGTCTCTTTTTATGTGCCGTAACATACAACTTAGGTTGTCTGCAGTTACCATGTTCTATTAAATTTCTGGCATGTGGAGTGCTTCTTTTGCTGCATTGACGCGCTCATAACCAGCAATTCCCACGTGCAGGAACCCAAATATAAAGATATTAATTATCTTGTTACAAAGGAATTGGAGAGCGAATATCCTAGATGAGAGGGTAGAGTGGGTAATAGGCCGAAATGAAATTCACAGCACTTTAAGAGTCGATGCAGACAAGAAGTCAGAATTACATTTGATATTTCTTAGGGCCACCTCAATAGCAAATAATTCCACATTATGTACGCTGCACGGCAGATTAAGCCTCGCCGTGATGACCTTGTGATGAGGGTAGGACACTACTCAAGCGCATGCTGAATCATACTTCGATCCGTCCGTTTAAAAGGGAATGGAGTCGGATGGTTACACAGGAATTCTAAAAACACGCTCTGGTACTCCGGAGACGTGGGAGAATTTCTGGTGCCTGTGCAGGACAGTGTAGCGTTCTGGCCACGGCAAAGACCAATGTGGGTAGTTTGAATATCCGACCAGATATATATCCGGTAGGGAAATATCAAATTCCTCCGTGAAGTCTTTAAAACGAATACTTGGTGGCCTGGTAGCCTTCATCCTTCTGTTAAAAATATCTAAAAACCTTGGTTTAAAAACGATATTATAACATGGGTGTTTCATCATTGATAATTTTTTTGACATATATTTACACGTCAGCATTAGCCTACAAGTAGCCAATGGCGGGTCCCCGGCGTCTGCATATAGGCTTAGGACAGAAGAGTTCCTAAAAGCGCCAACGACTAGACGTACTCCGACGTCATGGTCCGTTGTTAACGGTCGCAGGTAAGACTCTCGTCCATAAGAGTAGAAACACTCGTAGTCCATTTAAGACCAAATCAGAGAACGATATAGAAAAATCCAGGTGGTGCGATCTGCACCCCAGGTAGTGTTGCTTAAGATTAGTAAAATATTTAGACTATGGCGACATTTATCGGATAAATTGCTGACGGGTTCTTGCCATGTCAGTCTACTGCATAAAATCATGTGTAGAAATAGAACCGATTCCACGTAGGGAAGGATATGCTTCTTCCTAAGGGAAACGGCGGAGCTACGTGGATACTCCACAATCGGTGCAAATACATTCACAAATCACAGTTTCCTCCTCGTAGAATCGAAGCCCGTTCCCCTTATCACAGTAATTCAGTTTGGTGACGGTCAGATGTGTCAATCTTGCATCGCTGGTCAACATAGCCTGCAGAAGATTCAAAGGTCGTCTACAAATAAGGATCCAATCACCGACGTTTTTATGCCATCAGCAATGTCATTAATGGTGATAATGGTAAATAATGGGACGCTTAGAACAGAGCCCTGGGGAACGCCATTTTCCAGTGAATAAAGCAGCGAAAGGCCTTTACCCACTCTCACTCTAAAGCCACGGTTTGCTGATGAGTTTCAGATAAAAATGGACAGAATACGCCTAAAATACCCACAATGCATTATTTTCCAGATCTTCTGGCACCTCAGCAAGTCGTTGGCTTTCTCTATGTCAAAGAAAACTCAAATGACATGTTGACGCAGAATAAAAGCCTCCTGGATAATATAAGCCGTCCAGAAGAGATGGTCGATAGTAGATCTATCCCTGCGAATACCACAAAGTATTTTGGAGAGAAGGTTTTACCGCTCTAACCACCAAACAAGTCGGCGATTGACCATTCTCTCCATAGTTGCCTTGCACAGGCAACTTGTAACACAGATGGGTTATCCACTGGGGTTATTGTTGTATTTTCCTGCTTCGCTATTGGAACCACGATAGACTTCCACCAGAACTGTGGAAAACTACCCTCAAACCATATTTGGTTGAGGGTATGACGGACTTCAAGCGACGCATTCTTCGGTAAATTTCCGAGAAACACATTGTGGTTACTGTCCATTCCCGGTATGAGTTCCGGGAGTCCACAATTGCAAAGACAAAAACAAAAGAAAACAGCTGTTTATTTCCATGTATCCTAACGCTTTAACTTCGCTTTTTCCAGTGCTCTCATTATTCGCTTCATCAAATAGCATTTGATCTGATTCCTGATCAGTCCAGCGCCGTCTACTTTATCATCGGAATCCGTCTCTTTTCCCGTAGGAGAATATTATGCACACCCTAATCCACGATCTTCAACCATAATGTGACGAGTTGGTCCACAGCCAATTTTCCCGCTAAACCAGCACATGCGGGTGATCGATGCCTCGCAGCGCGGGAGGCAATCCTCTTATCTTCCACATTTACCCGAATGCGGGCGCTCGCCCAGGATCCTTAAGAGAAATGGGTGTACGAGGACGGAGGAAAGCTACGAACATGAAAGTCCATATCCTGCCCAAGTCAGTTGACATTTATAAATGCAGCATATCAGTAACACGTCCATTGGACGCGTTTAATTCAGTGATTAGTTACGGAATAGCCTCGCAATTAATAGTATACGAAAACTGGAACTTGCGAGTTGCCTTGCCTCCAGAGGCCACCCACTCTTATTACCATTTTTTAGCTGACATAAACGGCAATTTATTACTGAATTAGTCTTTTAAAATGTCAATATAGGAACGATATACCAATTTTGGATTTGTATCACATGAGAAAAAACACCAATTCTCACCCTTAAAAATTAAAAGTTTGGCAAAGCTGTCGGTACGAGTTGTCCGGGGGTTGACTGATTTCAAATTTTGTTTACGATAAGTTTGCATCCAAAGAAAAATATGAAGCTTCAAGACCATACATTTTCGGCACTTTTGGCCCATCCTAACGTCTAATTCTTCATGGGGAAGGAAATCACGTCACCAAATGATAATAGTATATGAAATAAAAACAGAAAATCTCCAAAAGCCGTAAACAATTGGCACCCTTCGTCAATAAACACCAAAATTTGCTGTCTTGGTATGCTGGGAAAACCACAGCAGAGACCAACCACAGCCTCTCAACCAAGAATACCCTCCTGTGTTGGTTTACGGGAAAGTTACTTCCTCGCCAGGGACCAAACACAGACGCACACACACAACCAAATACGATCCTTTGCAAGGGCTAATGGGACCCCGCTAAGGATGTTTGGGTTTTGACCTGGGATCCTTCACGGGGCTAATGAGACCCCGCTAAGGATGCCTGGTATATACACAAGCACACAAAATCACTCACTCACACACGCAAATGGGCCCAACTTCTGGGAGAATCAGCTCAAAAAGAGCGTGGTCAAATCGACAAAACAGGACGAGGGTGGGGGTCGAATACGCGTATTTCGGCTACAAAGTAGCCCTCTTCAGCGAACCGAAGGTAACGCGTCACTTCAACGTAGGGTTGAAGTGAGGAAGGGTCAAGACATCCTAGTTGTTAATAAAGGTGAACTGAGGAGGAGGGGGGGGAGAGAGACAACCAATAGGGAAAGAGAGAGGGGGAAGGGCGAAAGACAAAACGCGAATGAAAACAACCAAAGAAAATGATTGGGGAAGGGGGGGGGGAAGTGAAGGGGGAGGTGTAAAAGAGAAAGGGGGGTTGCAACGGACGTAAAGTAGAACGTTGGAGGGAGGGGGGGGGAAAGAAAGGGAAGGAAGTGATCGGTTAACGGCGTCCGTTAAGAGACGTAACGAATTATTTAAAGTTCAAAACTGAGTAGAGGGAGGAATGAGGGATGGGTCCAGCGTCGCTGTTTAGGAGTTTGGCTTTATTTTTAAATATGAAGATACTCTCGTAAGCGTCTAATAGATTATTACTTGTATGCTTTACGAGTTTCAAATTATCTTTTGTTACGTCGTGCCCGGTCATGCTGCGCTATGCTGCGCTACACTAGACTTTTCGGGATTGTGATTTCTGAAGTGAGAGTAGTGTTCTTTGAATCTGGTTTGTAAAGTGCGTCGTATCTGTCCTATGTAGGCTAAATGGCAAGTGTTACAGTTGATTTTATAAATGCCTGATTTTTCTAATGCCGGAAATTTATCTTTAGCGTTTCCTAATAGGTTTTTAAGCTTGCTTTGGTTAGAATAGGAGATTTTAGTTTTAACTGATTTGAAGATTTTATCGATTCCTTTCGTTAAACGGGGATAATAGGGCAATTTAATGTACTTTACGGCTTCATCTTTCTTGTGTGTGGTGGGGTTAGAAATCAAATGTTTGAATCTATACTTCTTCACAATGTTTTCGACTGTTGAATCTTGAAAACCATTCCGTTTAGCAATATCTTTGATAATATTTAATTCTTTATTGAAGGCCGATCTATCGAGAGGGACGTTAAAAAGTCTATGAACGAGAGAGCGGAAGACGTTTATGGTTGGCATGGTCGAAAGAAAGATTGTGGATGTAGTTGGTGGTGTGTGTTGGTTTTCGATAAATATCACAAGATATCTTGTCTCCAGATCTAGTGAGGCAGAGATCAAGGAAGGGAAGACGGTTTTCTTTCTCTATTTCTACTGTAAATTTGATGGATGGAAACAGGCTGTTTAGATCACTTACAAAATTATCCAGGTTATATTTTGTGGTATCAAACACTGCAAATATGTCGTCTACGTACCGTAAGTATATAGCGGGGAAGTAACTAAATTTTTCTTTAAAAAGGTCTTCAAAGTGAGACATAAAAACGTGTGTTTGTGTTTGGTCCCTGGCGAGGAAGTAACTTTCCCGTAAACCAACACAGGAGGGTATTCTTGGTTGAGAGGCTGTGGTTGGTCTCTGCTGTGGTTTTCCCAGCATACCAAGACAGCAAATTTTGGTGTTTATTGACGAAGGGTGCCAATTGTTTACGGCTTTTGGAGATTTTCTGTTTTTATTTCATTGCCTAGCCGTAAGAAGCTCACCCCATGTTTGTGATGGCTTTTCGATAATAGTATATATTAGATGCATCAAGAATATATATTTTGTATTATATTTCAGGGAAGTTTCATTAGACTCTCAGGGCTTAACTTAACTGAATCACCGCAGAATTAACATAGAGAAGATGAACAAAAAGTATAATGCGAAAATAAAGCATTAATTTAGTGGATAGTAAAAAATCATTCCAGATGCCCTTATGATGATGGTGGCATTAGTTAAAGTCACACGATCGTGAAATAATTGAATTTTTTGCTCCAGTATAGTATAATAATATATATAAAAAGTACAAAAAACAGAGTATTACTTACTACAAACATCATTTCATGCATATAATTTACATAGCAGGAGCTTTTTTAGGTGCCATCGAAGGATACTTCGTGGTGACACAACGTACTTAACTCTGGCATAACACAACTGGCATACGTAAGCAATAAAACAATATTGAGATTAAATAACAACACTTCGTATAATCCACACAAAATTTACTGGCATAAGCCCGAATGGTTTCATCACTTTCGTGTCGTTCTCAAGGGATAACACTATCCCTTATTATAATATTATCCCTTGAGAATGACACGATAGTGTTGAAACCGGTCGGGATTTTATCAGTAAAGTTTGTGTGGATTATACAAAGCGTTGTTATTTCCTCTCAATATGATGTCCAAATTCCACAAGTAAGCTCGCGAACCATTGAAGAAATACAACATAAGTTAACCTCGCAATAGAAGACAAGTTTTGAAGAGAGAAAAAAATAAAATAACAAACGAACAAATAAAAATAAACTATTTTAGAGAAAACGAAGCAGAAATTAGTTCAACACAAGCATGCGTCTACTTCCTCTTTTTCCAACGACTATTCCATTATCCTATTAAAGAAATCCGCAGCAATTATTTTCTTGTATAATATCATGTGGTTATAATTTGTAGATTTTAGGCCCTAATTATACAACTGATTACTTATATAATGATATATCACGTTAAGTGTACCTTATGAAATGTTTTTCTCTTGTTTTATCAGCAGTTATTAGGCTAGTCGTTTCAAACAACTTTGGCCTGACACTAATTCGGATGAAAAACATCCTCAGTGTTCTGTACAAATACATATGCCTTATTGGAAGTAATTTCAGGCTTAAAATCAACGGAAATTAATCCTCGTAACAGTTTTTTTAAAGTTAGAACTCGAATAATTCAATTTTGTAAGACAACAACGGAATGCAACGCATTTTTATAAGCACTAGCCTAGCATATCAGCCCATACATTAACTTGTACTGTGTGAGGACACATTAATTGCCTTAAGGAATGCTATTGGGGATTTATTGCGAATAAAATACATTTTCGAAAAACAAGATTTGAGTACCTTATAGACAACCTCGATGTTCTTCCATTTTAGATTTTGGTCTATATTAACACAAAGTGGATACACCTCCACCCTTTCAATAATTGGACAGGAACATATTTTTGAACACTACTAGTTGTGACACACTATTTCCATTATGCACACAATTATTAAATAAATCAGAACACATAAATCTAGTCTTAAATCACTTAACTCTAGTCCATTATAGCCAAACTTAATGAACACAAATCCATGTTTACATCATTTTCTAGCTGCCCCATGTCAAGGAATCATAGCTAATGCAATGTTGTCCGTAAATCGGTTAATTTACCTTTAAATGTATGACCACATAAGTCAATAATGTGTTTTATAAATAGAATCGGTCCTAATACAGATCCTTGTGGTACACCAGAGCAAATGTTTTTATATTAACTGAGATATCCACTCACTCGTACACACTGAGAACGTTCTTACAAGTAACTCTGAAACCATTTATATGTACCCCACGTATACCTACTTTATACGATTCACTGAAAAGAAAATCGTAGTTCAGGGTGTCAAAGGCCTTTGAAATGTCAATAAATAAACTATTAATTATTAACCGTTTATGCGAGTTTACCGCTGAATATACCCGACTGGAGAGTAAATCACGGGCATCATCTGTGCCGCTACCAGAAGCCGATCCGATTTTGGCTAAAAATGTTACACTATTTAATAATTTTAACAACCTAATTTTAGCAAGCTTCTCTAATACCTTGGAAAAAATTAAAGGTAGTGAAATCGGTCTGTAATTCTGACTTCGGTTTTCTTTTACTTTTTATGCATCGGAATCACATTGGCTATCTTTAGTGAACTGAGAAATTCGTCACTTGGCAAGCTCAAATTACAAAGATAGGCAACTATTGGAACAATGAAATCTAATGATAGCCTTAAGCATTTTAAGCTGTGTCCCAATTCGTTAGGCATTAGGGAGGATGCGGTTAGCTAGCTAAATATTTGGCTACCTTGGGCAAAGTGAGCTCGAGTTGGGACAACCTTCGCAAGTAACACCATCTACTGAGCTGGGAAGAAATGAGAAACAAAGGAATTATGAAAAGGATCTGAGGTAAATAAACATTATATCCGTGATACATGTAATCGCGGATAGTAGAAGTATTCTCGATGGTCTGTTTTTATGATGATATTTATAATACAATAGGCCCCTTCGGCTATTTTTGGCTGCAATTTGGGAATAATCTTGGTAATTATTTTCCAATTTTTAAGAATTTTAAGTTGTCATTGGTAGTGATACTGCTAGTGTAGGTTTGCTGGGTGGTAAATTCGTATTTTTTTTAAACTAAAGGTATAGCTTTTGTCATTTGCTTGGGGAAAAATACCGTTTAAAACGAGAAGTTATTTCGGTCGTGTAATAATTGCTATTGAAAATCCCAGAAGATATTGTTCAAGGCAGGTTGGTAGGCATTTCAAGCGTCAACTATCACCACTACTAGTAAGCATTTTCAGCAGTAACTACTTCAAGTTTATTAGTTTTGGGGAATTATTAGTTGTTAACCATTAAATTCTAAGTTGTGTTTTGTATAGTGTACTACTGAATTCTCAGTGGTAAGCTAAATTTGGTATTTTTTATACTAGGCTGATAGGACATAGAAAATGTTGAATTCCAGGAGTTTCTCTGACTTTCAACAAACCTTCTTTTCACCGGTAGAATACTTAAAAAGGGATTGTCGTAGTGTGTAGGAGTTCCTCAGTTTGTATGAGTGATCTAGTGTTCATTTATTAATCATTTTTTTTATCACATATGCATGCTATTCACCCACTTGGTGCTATGTATCTCCCTTCAAATTCCAATAGTTCTGCTTGTGAGAATCATTGCAATACAATTTAAGGTATCAAAACTGTATATTAATAAAGAGATGATCTATAACTTGGTGATTATAATATTGCTGATTTTAACTGTAATTGCTCAGTCATTTATAAATATTTACTTATTATAAGAAGTCAGCTAAAATCATCCCACAGCAGATTATTACTTGAGACAGTCAATTATCTTGAGTTATTACAAATTAACAAATCCTCTAACTCCATGCATGAGATTGGACCTGACTTTCTGTGACAAAACAGAGGCAACCTCTTGAATTGATGTCAATCCACTTCTACCTGCTGATACTTATTATTCAGCCCTTAATTTTATCATTCCTCAAAGGGATTTTTCTTTTTATAAAAAGACAGATAGGTAACACTGATTATGACTACGGGAAGTGTGCTTTTACATCAATTATTTCCTTTATCGAAAACGTAAATTAGCCGGGGCTGCTGAGTAATATATGACGAGTTTTCATCAGATACACATGCTAATTACTTAATTATTTTTAATGTATTTTTTTAATAGTAGATAGAGATTCGTTTAAGTATTCGTAAAAGGTTTGACAGCTTTTTGTATTTTCTTTTTATGGTTAACATTTTACAAATTATTTATTTACGTATTAACATTTTGAGTGAGGCATGTGTATTCATAATATAACAAGCCCGCTTCTATTTCAAGTCTCAATTGTGTTTTCATTAAGGTGTCAGATAGTTCTCCTGAGTTTTGCTACATGTGGACATTTTCAAATTGAAGTGTAGGCAACTTTTTCTCTCGGATCACACAACAGTCATGTGTTATTTTTGTAGGTGGGGGAGGAAATGGTTACGAATGTTTTCTCTGGCGCATGCATCGCTTTGCATGATGGGAAATTCAATATGGAGGCGGATTTAGGATAAACTCCATCTACCCTAAATTTCACCCCCGAGAAAGGCACCTAAATCCGCTCCCCCATGATGCCTAACGAATTGGGACACACTTCAAGATGGCGTCCTCCCTAAATCTGCCGATTTAGCTGCCTAAATGGCGAATTGGGACACAGCTTTAGTATTTATTCCATCGGGACCAAGGAATGTGAAGTGTCGTGGAAGTGAATAGACTAGATTCAAATTATCAGCGGGTAAAACTGGCGCTAGGAAAAGAAGAATCAAGTGAAAATTGCGTCCCTCAAGGATTTTTCAGTTGCACACTAAATTTCGAACGGGATTAAGCTGGCTGAAAAATACTAATGAAGTAATCATTAAATTCAGAAGCTAGATCAACTGGAGTAATTATTGTTTCGCCATTTGATTTCAACTCTAATATCAGTACGCGCCGTTTTTTCTCCCGTTTATTCCATTAACAAATTCTACTGCAGACCAACATTACCACAATTTTTTTTTAATGACTCATGTAGAATTCGTTTGAAGCAGACATTAACTTTTCCTCAGCTAGTTTCCGCGCTCTAAAAAGTAAATACAAAGGGTGTTATTGTTAAGATAACTCCTAGTTTTCTTTAAGAGATAACTTCTTTTATCAATCATTTCCGGTAATTTTTCATTCGTCTCAGGTTTCAAAAATGTAGATGTCATTTTTGCACAATGTTCATATTTTGAAAGTTCAAGGTTGGTACGCAATAAATCCATTATTAAATTTAATGGTGTGTAAATATTGGTCACCTTGAGTGCAGGAGACCAGTTTACACCTTTAACCAGGGATTTAAATGTTTCAATATTTGTTCTTACCTCAACATTACTTTTCCCCTTGGTTCAACCAGCGGAGCGAAAGTGATCAAAGACAGTAATAAATTCTAACAAGGAATGATCACTGATAGCCAAACGATGCATATTAACAGGCAAAATAAATGTACATAAATTGTAGATTCTTCAAAAACATGATCAATACAAGCTGCGGAATTTTGAAATATTCTAGTCGATTGATCAATTTAACTGGTTGAGCCATAAGAACTCATTAGATAAATGTAGTGTCACGTTGGTCATTACATGTTACTACAAAAATATCCCTAATTATTACTGAATTCTTTTAACAGTCTTTTACAATAAGTTCTACATCCATGAGAAATGTTTTAATACAATATTTTAATCCAGATAAATACGTATCAATTGTATTTCTATGATTTTGAGCGATAGATGTAACAGTATAAAATCAGCGGAGACAATTGTTATCGGCACCGAACTGGATTACACCTCTTCTGCAACATACGCCATCACACCTTTTGCTTTAATATTGACGTTTAATTTTGAGAAACATTTTAAGCCGGGAATCCAACCAAATTTAGCCTTTAGAATTCGCTATCCATATTACTGTTAACATTTTTAGTGCCGGTTTGATAGAGATGGAATTTATATTAATCAGAAAGTGATCAAAATTACTTCTTAAACTGCGAATTGTTTGATGAATAAATGCTACTTTAGAAGCAAGAGATTTAGTCTCATCTTGGTTTAGCATACACTTACTGTGATTAATTGTCATTGATAATCTGATCACGTTTTTACTCATCAAGACACGTTTACATAAAAACCGGCTCTTTTACTGCTTTACCCATCAATAGTTTCCCTCATCTTACTCACGAGAAATCGTAGTTCTTGGCTTTCTTGGGCTTCTTAACTGTACTCAAGACTCGGCGCCGGCCTTGGCGAAGTGCTTCGTTGATGTAAACAGGTGAGTCAAAACCATCAAGGCTCAGATGACGAGAAGAAAAGTTTCACTTAATACTCCTCTTAGTCAAAAGGTTCTCCTTGAAACTCTGTCTCTGAAATCTCACATGAGTGCGCCTTATTCACTGCTCGATGCTCTGGCCGATATCTTATTATTACGGTGGCAAATATCATTGTCTTTTTCATACAATTCATTACCCAAGTTCACACCTATTTTTGCAACTAGCTGGGGCAGATTTTCATTTTGCGTACAGGTTTACAACAATTTTGACACAATTTGCCAACAAACGTTGCTCTCAATCATTAGAACTAGCCACTGGCTCGGACAGTTGCTTTCTGAGCAAGGAATTTTCAGATTGTAAAGCGTCCACGTTTTCATAGCACTCACTCTAACGCTAACTGATTGATTCAATAACTTTAACTGATTCATCCATTCTATCATACAGCTTATTCATCGAATCACCCAAATTTCTCTTCGTTGATTTTAAATTACTTCCCAAACTCATCGAATAACTTCACGATGTCAACACCTTGTGCTCCGCCGCTAGATAGCTCACTAGCAATATGGTTGCTCACCTGGCGTCACAACATTGTCCGCATCTCCAAAGCTGTCCGCTATCTTCTATTTCTTGAATATCTTCCTTTCTCAGAGCACTTGCTAGACAGGCGCTATTGGAACTTTTTCTACAATGAACACAAGACACAAATGTAGTGTTGGGAGTGGACTTCTTGCACACCACGCAGTTGGACATTTTAGAATATTCAGAAGCCGATTTCTTGCGCACAACTACAATCACATGGCCTTGGCCTCGAGCCAAGCGAACGAAAAAGAGACGTTCGCTCGTCGCGAGGACAGACGATGACTGACTTGAAGCTTGCTTTTCATTTCTTTCAAACTGTGAAATTATCTAGGAGGGACCCTGGAGATATCCTCAGCAGAGAATATCGTCTCCATGGAAACTCGGAGGCGAGAGCCGTCAGACACAAAAAATCAGGCGATGTAATCCGGCAGGTACCTAGTGACGCAGAATCTACATTTCCGTTGAAGCCTTCCGGGCTAGTGGCAATAAGTGGATTAATAATTGAGGCATCGCAAAGCTAGGAGAGATATCTCCTAGAAGGGATGACCAGTAAGGGGCACAAAACGTCAAGCAAATGTCACCTAGCCTCATGAGGCCAGAACCCAATCATTAATCATCTACTCATCTACATATTCATGGTAACCAGAAATTGAACTAGTGGACATGTAGCAGAGATTGAATTGTCACCGACGTGCACTATTCTTCATGGAGAAAATGTTATTGAGACTGTGATAATTAATGAGCTTTGCACCTGCATAGGTGCGCAGAAATACAAAGGCTATACAGGAAATAAGCAAGACAAAGCAGTTAAATACAACTGTATAAGAGCGAAACTTATCGACTAGCTAAATTACATACCCGGTGTACATTGATGCATAAGAAACAATGATTCTTTCCCTTGAAATTAAAATCAAATGTCTTCCAGTATCCGAAATAGAAGAAAACGCTCACTCTTTGTAGTCACTAGTTACCTCTATAATACGAGAAAAATCTCCTTAACTTTATACAGTAAACGCTGCTCAGTGACGCAGCAGTGGAAAAACGCTTCTCCACCACGGATACCGCGAGTTATCCGGGTTCCACCTTGAAAATGGTACGAATCTGTTTATGCGACGCCACAAAAAGCGCATGTCCTGGCATAATCATAAGCATTAAATTGAGGCCGCCGCACATGGAATGCGAAGAGAATTGTTCTCGCAGCCGACGCACAGTGGACTGAAATCGAAAAAAGCTGGCCAAGACCTCAATTTTCGACTTCCTAATTTCCAGCCGGGAATGAAATACCCATATTTTAGAATAAACACGCTACATTAAAACGGCAGATGATGTTCCATTATAGCGGCTCGTTAAATTTTTACAGCTCGTCGAAAATGAAGGAAAATTCATGAAACCTGGAATCTGAGATTTTATAGAAAATTTTCTAAGTTTGTTCTACCGGTTATGGAAACAGTAAAGAAATGTAACCTTGTGAGAACATTTTTTATACAACCATTATTTAAGATGGTAGGAACGTAAATATTTTGATAAATTACAGTCTTTTAGCAATTCTCTACTTCATTTAATATATTTCTATTTTTGACTCAAATTTTAGCAATGGTAGGGATAAAAGTACTAACCGCACTATTAACTACACTAGTACTAAAAGTACTACCTGGAGGTCATGGACTTCATGAGTATTCCCAATGACCATCATTGCAGTGTAGGTAAAAGGAATGCACTTACCCCCGCCTTGAGCAGATTCTTATTTTTCAATCCAAGTCTCCTATTTTGGATTCTCGTAGACGCATGCCCTGTTTTGCAGCCTGGTACGAAGCAAGTTGTGTTCAAACATGGAATTCTGAATTCTTTATTTAGGCAAAACAGGGTCAATGCATGCCAATTATAATCGGATTCAGGCAAACAACGTAGTCGGCACCAGATGAACGTTTCAATAACCTCTTACACATTTTCTGTAAACGAAATTTCCTCTCTAACATTTACAAAGTAACTTTTAGATCACAAAAATAGATACACAAAATATTATTCAAAGCATCGAGTAATTCAATCTCCTCGATCGTTATTGAACATTCACCAAAGTCTCACGTTAGCAACGACTAACTACGTCTATTTACAATAACAAAAGAAAAGACTCAAATCGAATTGGCGCCAAGGACTGGGCGAGCTAAAAGTGGAAATTTAGGCAACACGTAGCCTAGGTAACAATGCCAAACATCCGAATCCATAATATGTATTCACGGTTCAAACAAATGAAATACTCCAATCCCCGACACTTGAAAGTGCAACGAAGAGAATAATCATTTATTTACCGCTACGAAGAGACACGGAAAGCGTGACAGACCTCGAATTACGGAGATCCGTACAACTGACGATTCATTGAATCTGCTTCTGCATAGAGATTCAGAGGGTTCAGAACCGACAGGCTAAGGTAAGAGGTGACAAGAGCGACGGGCAAAAAAATCTTGAACCAATCAGTTGGACTCTGTATTTCACTTATTCTGTCGCATGTGCATCCTCATTTTCAGAGAGGTGGTAAAGTGATAGCTCTTGTTTCAGCAAAAATAATACATGCATGCATACCAATCACGCCGTTCCCTTCCGGGGTAGGAGGAGTCATTAAGTTTCACTTATAAATACATATTTGTACACCTAACTCTGCTTCAGTAATTTCCTCCATACTGACCTATCCTTGCAAACCTCTTTTGTTTCATTTACCCCCATACACTGCTTCATAAACGCTTTCCTGTTTTTAAGACTCATAATATTCCTCCTCCTAAGAATTTCCTCAACCACAACTTTCTCGGCCTACCTATACCTCTCGCAAAATTCATTTCATTCTTATATATATGTTTCGTTATTCGACTCTCATCCATCCTCTCAACATGGCCAAACCAACGAAGCACACTCCTTTCATATATGTCCATTACTGGAGCATCTAACCCACATTCATTTAATACCCTCTCATTCCTGGCCCTATTCATCCTACTCGCGTTTAGTCTACTAAAAAAATAAAATAATGACATAAGAATTTTTTTTTGGAAGTTACTAGAGACTCTAGGGCTACAAGATGAACTGAGGCTAATTGAAATACTCCTAAAAAACGTAACGTGAGAATACTTCAATTAGCCTCAGTTTATCTAGTAGCCCAAGAGTCTCTAGTAACATCCAAAAAAGATCTAGTTTTTGCACGCCCATCGCAATTTCAACGCACAAAAAGTGACACCCAATACATTTAAGTAATATACCGCCGTAAGTTAGATCTTATTGGAAGTCGGAGAAAATCCTCCATATTTTCTGCACTTGCAGAGTCTCAAGGATACCTCAAAGATTTCCTTCATCATGTCAGCGTAAGATCCCTCTTCATACCCTCCATAAGAGCTATTTTCTTTCTTCCCTTCCTCGCTTGCCCAACATCCTTCCCTCTTTTACAGCCTTGAGCAAACCATCGGCCCTCATTACCTCTCTCATCAAGAATAACGCACCCAATTCACCTGAGTTCAATAGTAACGTAACAATTATCTACGGCAAGCACACAAGGTCTTCATTCATTCATCCATTTCAGCTTTCAACCAGCTGATTGATAGGTTTTTGGACAGCACTTATTCTTCAATTCCATACTCCTGGCATATATTTCCGTTTTCCCTTCTAAAAGTGATCTGCCATTAGATCCCTCTTAAATCCCTCATATTGTCTCCCTCGTCTTATTTCGTCCAGAATCCTCTTCTACGCTTGCAGAGTATTCTCCCATCTATTACCGTCTTCAACATTCCCTATCTTTTCAAAACGTCCTCCATCCATCTCTTCTGCTTCATCCAAACCTGGACCATTAATAGATTCAACGAAGTCCGGCGAGATGTTGTGGAACATTTTTAATAAAATGAATAAAACTGAATAAAACTTAGTAATGTCCACTGGATTTTTATTGGTACAACGCGTTACAACGCTAATGCGACTCTGTGTATGTGGGGCAGACGGGGAGGAACTTCAGAGTACGGGCAGAAGAACATAAGAGGAGCTTCCGAAACAAGGACACCAGTTCCTTAATTGAGAAACATCTTATCGACGCAGGCCATCAGTGTAGCTTCACCCCAAATATCCTGCGGCTCGATGGAAAAGGACGCCGCCTCGACGCTCTGGAGAAATGGGAGATCATCATAAGAAGAAAACGGAGCGTTAAACTGATGAATGACATTGAATTTGTGAGCCATTCCCCCATTCTCTCCCTACCGACGTAAAACCTTGATCACAACCCCCACCCACCCTCACAGTGAAATCTCCCTTCCTACCCCTTTCCCCTTCTACCCTCTTCTACCCCTATTCTCTCCCTTAAAGCCCCCCAAACCCCCCTCTTTTCCCGAACATATATATGACAGAAATTCTTCCCAACAAGATTTGTACCTGATAATTGGCGCATTAGCGTCGAAACGCGTTGTACCAATAAAAGTCCAGTGGACATTTCTAAGATTTATTCAGTTTTATTCATTCTGGACCACCAATTTCCTCTCCTGTCCAAACAACTCCAATACTACCTCGTTTGTCCTTCTCGTCACCCAGCTCACCCTCTAAATCCTTGTCTGCACCCACATCTCAAACGCCTCAAGTCTTCGAACAAGCTTTAGGCGAAGAAAAATGTTCTGAGACGAATTTCAAAGCCTGAGACTGGGAGTATTACCTCGCCGCTACCAAGGCCGGTACGCTCACTCGGAGCCACCAGTACAAGCCGCATGGCTTTCCTTTGCGCTTAGGTGAGGATTATGTTTTCTCTGCAGAGTTTCAAATGCTTACGGAGCGTAGCATTTAGAACTCAGTACAATTTACTCATTTGCACTAAGGTCATTCTAGTACCAAACGAAAGTGGGTCCAGGGTAATAGCGCAGTCGACAGAAACACAGTCAAATTGTAACCACATCTAAGAATGTTTGGGGAGGGGATCACGAGATCGACGAATCTAAGATTCATTCTGGACCACTAATTTCCTCTCCTTTGTGGAAATCATAATAACGTTAAATATTTTTTTTCATTTCTTTCTCAGCCAAATCAATATAAATTTCAAAAGCGCCACTATTTAGGAATTTTTTTAAATGAATACCGACGCATTGGCACGGAGTATTCACAGGAGGAGTAAAAGAATGACGAACAACTGCGACTATACACCACTACCAACTTAAAAAAAAGTCTATAGTTGGGATTTTGGCCAGTTATCTTCAATTTCCTAAAGGCTAAAATGCACGCGGCTCAGGATTCTCGCTTTAAAGGTAGTCCGAGCGAAATATCATTTTACTTATAAATCAATGAATTTGGTCTCGTTTTAAAGAAAAAATATCTCACCTATCCAATGACATCAAACAATTAACCCCTAACCACATTAATTCCGGAGATATTTTCCAAAAAACCACCAGCCATTTTACACGGGTAATGGTACGTCTATGAACTTCAGAGAGATATTATTTACAAAATGAGGTATTTCTAACACTTAGATGTCGTAAAAAAAGCAGTGTGTGCTTTGTACGTTTTTTCAACTATAACTGAAAATTAATCATATTGTCACCGCAGTAGGTTCTTGGGTATCACAAAAAACCTTCCATTTTGAAGGCGTTTCAAACGCGCCGCGCGAAAAAAATTTGTCAAGTTAAAGACTTGTTTAGATATTTTAACTCAATTACTCAGAATTATGTCATGTAAAACTATATAATTGCACCATTAATAATGCAATATTTAATTGATGTGTCCTATAGCTGGTGAAATGAAAACGTTTAATTCGAATATGGTCTCTATTATGACCAGGGAACTATCTCGCTATCGGACTACCCTAAACTCAAACGTTATTTTGCATTCTCTTAGCGGAGAAGTCCTTGGGCTACGCGACTTAGTCAAGAGAGCACAGTTAGAGCTTATGCAGACCGAAAATAGTCCCCCATAATTATACTTCATATTCTTTGAGGGACGAACCAAACGGTCGAAAATCATATGAGTATCCTTCCTCACGACTTCACACATGGAGCTCTCTTTGTTTAACTAAAAGGATTCCGACGGAGCATCGCCTGTCCCCACTTCTTCCGCTTCTTGGCCTCTTAAGGCCGCCGTTGATCCGGAAAACCGAATGCTTAGCGCTCTCAATGTCGTGACCTCATTTGAGACTCACTTAACGAGAGGAAGGGGACTGTTTGCTAACTACTTCGCAGGCTCCTGCGACCCAAGGACTTCTCCGCTAAGAGAATGCAAAAGAACGTTAGAGTTAAAAAGCGAGAATCCTGAGCGGCGTGCATTTTAGCCCTCGAGAAAAATTCCCGCGACCCAAATAGCTCCAAATATGAGCCACCAAAAGAAAAGTGGGACGAGTGGGTGCTTGGGGTGGCTGGCAAATCCATTTTAACCATAAATTAGTCCTCGACCGTTTGTCAAAGAACCATAATAATCGCAGCGTTGAGAGGAGCAGGGTTGTAGACGAAGAGAGCAGTGGAATTTACATAGCATCGCCAGTCTTCAAAAACAGATGCTTTCAATTTCGTCGCCCGACTAATGTGTGCCCAGCTGCAATGCGCTCCTGTCCCATGCGATGTCATTCAGCCAAGGTCAACAAACTGCACAACTGGAGATCGCACCAGTCTATTTGCTAAATGCAGCAGAATATATACTCCTCGATTTCACTGAAGCTACCTCTCACAAACTTGGTGCCAGGACTTGAACATTTGTCATTGCCAAATATAAAAAACAAATTAACAAATTGGGACTTAATTATGCATATCTCCTCCTCTGGTAGTCAATCCGAAGATTGGTTGGCAGCAGCTTGAATGATTGGCACTCTCCATTCCTCACGTCTCTCCGCCTTCCTTTTCTTTTTCTCGTAGCTCCTACATCCGACGTCCTTCATTATATGGTGTATAAACTGGAGCCGTGGTCTTCCTCTGGTCCTTTTTCCGTTAAGATGACCCTCTAGGATTGTCAATAGGATCCCTCCATGTCTCATTATATGCCCTAAAAGTTGGACTCTTCTGTCAACGATCGATTGCCATAAGCTTCTTTTCTCCTTCATTTCATTTAGTATTTCTTCATTTGATATTCTATATGTCCACTTAATTTTAAGCATACGTCTATAACACCATAGTTCGAATGAGCTTAGTCTCTCCTTATCCTCCTTGCCCAGAGTCCACCTTTCACAGCCATATAATGCCACACTCCATATGTAAGCTTTGAGAAACCTTTTCTTAATTTCAAGTCAGTTACTTATGGATGTTAACATTTTACTCTTTCTATGGAAAGCCGCTTTTGCTGCGCGATCCTACTTCTTACGTCTACCTTATTTCTTCCATCTCGAGTGATCTTACTCCCTAGATAGGTGAAGCTGTTCTGATGTTCAAGTTTTTCTCTTCCGATATTTATTTGCATTTTAATTACTTCTTCTTTATCACACACCATTACTTTCGTTTTTGATTTATTTATTTTCATGTAGTATTCTCCTTTCATGACAGCCTCCATTTTATTTAGAGTGGTCTCGAGGTCTTCTTGACTTTCAGCAAGGACAGCAATGTCGTCGGGACATCTTATCATGACTATTATTTCACCATGTATCCTTATGCCTATGTCTAATTCTTCCTTGACTTTATTAAGAGCCTCTTCCAGGTAAATGTTAAAGATAATGGGTGATAGTGCACAGCCTTGACGAATACCCTTCTGAACCTCTACTTACTCTTGCTGTTCTTTCACAAATAACCGCATTTTGCTTTTATAAAGGTTCCATGTCAATTTTCGGTCCCTATAAGCTATTCCTGCCTCTTTCAAAATCACAAACATTTTATCCCATTTAAGTTATCAAATGCTTTTTCTATGTCTACAAACGCTATATATGTAGTTAAGTTTCTTTCCATTTGCCTCTGTATGATTAATCTTAATTATGCATATAGAGCCATCATATTTTAAACCTGATAGCTTATTATAACTTATAAACAGTTATACAACAATAGTCGCTCTTAAATCAAAGCAATGTGTAGATTAACTAAAATTTTCAGCGAAATTCCAGCGATACGAATTCGAGCAAATGTACACGATAGCCTCCCAAACTTTGGCAAGCAGTAATCGGTAAAATTGGTCGCGGGTGACGTTACGAGACACGATATAATAATTCATCACGGGGAACTTCACGCTATGTCATGCCGTTCAGTAATGATTGATTAACGCTGGATTAATTGTTGATGTAGCGGAAGTATTCCCTTTAAATGTGCCTGGACAGCTACGTTCATTTCGCACTGTCACATGGAAAGGGAAGTGCATTCACCGTGAATGAATTAATTGATGAATATTTCAAATAAGATGTATCATGAAATTCAAGCTGAGTTCCAAAAAAATCTTAGATCAATGAGCGGGAACAGTTGTGCTCGTCGTCGTAAAAGCCGCGGCCAAAGTGTTAGTCTTAATTCGGGCCAACACACACCAAAACATGTAATATTCCCAAATTGGATTTGCTTCTCAAAGATAGGCAAAGTTATTCACAAGCACATTAACAGCGGCTTAAAAAATATGTATATATTTAAAAATGAAGTGGTAAAAAATCAAGTATCAAGGCTGCAAGAGCTATCTTGGTGCGGTTATAGACAGTGACCATAACGTGACAATAACTGATAATCTTGAGTTTAAAGAAAATGAAAAAATCAATGAATAATCGCTCGCAGTAGGCAAAATTGAAACAAACAAAAGAAAGATTGTCCAATCAAAGTATTATAGACAAAGTTGAAGGGATGTGTAACGATACAGGCTCAAGAGATCGATGAGATACGGTAAAAGGTCAAAAATGGAATTATTAAAGAGGCGGAAGAGAAAACAGGTAGGAGGAAAACTGAAAATAGGAAGCCACGGATTACTCAGGAATTTTGGTGCATAATAGATGAGAGACGAAAAAAAAGGTACTCAAAAACAGGAGGCGGAGAGCCGATGCATAAAATAATAAAAAATGGTCAGGAATAAAGTAAAAAAAAGCCAAAGAAGAATGGATGAAACAGTTTGGTAAAGAGTTTAAAGGCTACCTCCCCCAGGCAAAAGTTGAAGCTCATTTAAGAGCTCCAACGAGTCAATCAATGGTAATTCTCCTTGAAGTGAACGAGACGAAAATCTCAATGAAAATCGAGACAAACCGGAGGAACAGAAATAGCAGATACCTTTAGAATTTCTAAGTCAATATCCCACGATGTTTTTGTAACTAATATTTTGAGAAATTCATGAAAAATCTCACAATTGCACTGCCCATGCACGCGCCAAAATTCAGGGAATTTCTGTAAAGTGGGTAACACTGAAAATTCCTGATTTTTAACAACCCAAGATTGGTTTTTTTCTCCGCAAATACACTTCAACCATACCCCTCGAAAAAGACTACTTTTATTAGTTGAGAAGAAAACTCCATTGAGTTGCGCCGTATTTACCAGCAGATGAAATACGATAAAGAGCTTAGCAGAATAAACATCGCATGTTCGAGCAAACTGCAGGAATTATTATATTATACATGTAATTATATCATCTGTTGTGATTTTATCAACGAATCACTTATTGTATTATTCTTAGGGAACTGCTATGTTGATATTTCTATATGCATTATCACGATCACCAGGAAGTTTGTTCATGGAATTCATTCGGTTGATACTTCACGCTATGATTATTTCCTTCAATTTACTATACCTGGACTCTATACTCTGAGGAAAACTGTTTGGTAATGTAATTTTTGAACAGATAATGCACTACAGATTTTTTGCAACAGAAAATTCTCGTCCAAGCCATAAGCTGGTCAGCGCCAAATTCATATACTTTTCCTGCTCGAGTGGTATAGAAGCAAGCACGTTCATAACACGTGTTTCATGAATATGGATTTCATGAATACATTTGGACAAGGGATCATGGCTTTATGGCAAAAAAGCATTGAATAGCAGCATGCTACATTATGAAGATGGAATAGATGAAGATGAAAAAGGATTAAAAATGTGATCAGAGTTTTATACAGCATTTGAGGGTCGTGAGATAGAGAAAGGGGCCTGGAGTTGACAAAATTCCCTCAGGGATCCTCAAGAATTCAGAGGTTAGGACACTGAATACATTATACAGATTAAATGATGACAACCATCCACCGGGGCCAATTCCAAAGAACATAAATGAAGTCCAGAGAGAAGGGAAACCAACCCTCATGGCAAACTAAACAGGAAAAGCAACTAAACAGGAAAAGCTACGAAGATATACAACTTGAAGATTATGCCAAGAAAACCTAACAATGAATTTTGGAATAATTCAAGAACACAGAAACATCGAAAATTAGGACAACAAAAAATTTGCACACATGGAGGAATTTTTTCGTGTAAAAGGCGGAATCACTAATAATGGAAGAAGTAAGAAAGATATTGTGCACTAAATAAGCCATTCAGAGAAGTTCTAAGTGACTTAATCTGAATACATAATTTACTAACATAGGTCTTAAAAGGCGTTTTTTGGAAGAGGTTGTTAGGTTGCGTTTTCCAAATCAGAAATATATGGACTATCTAGCATAAAAAATCCAAAAACTCCCAACGGTGGGGCCAACTTGTCAGAAGGGCAACTCTCGTCATAGGATTCGAACATCTGATTTTTCACGTGAAAACGAGTCGGTTATAATTATAGAACCAGATTAAAGTTGGTAACAAACAAGAATATTATTCGGGGGCCAATGCCATTCTAGCGATCATGAGGAAGATAAAAAGTAAGGGGTCTTCATTGTTGCAGCTTTATAGAATATTTTCCGAATATGGTTACGAATATTGGTAAATAAGCTCATTTACTGCATGTGATGCAGCGATCTGGCAATTATGGCAGACGG
Source organism: Ceriagrion tenellum (assembly GCA_963169105.1). Classification (NCBI taxonomy): domain Eukaryota; kingdom Metazoa; phylum Arthropoda; class Insecta; order Odonata; family Coenagrionidae; genus Ceriagrion; species Ceriagrion tenellum. Next base: position 123,545,370 of record OY720642.1, on the reverse strand, counting down.
CCTGATGAGAGGAACGAAAGGTTTAATCAAGACAAAGACATCGTAAGCATGATAAATAATCCTCAGCCAAGAAGGAAACTATACCAAGCGTCAACCAAAATCATTTAACTCGATTTGTTTTGTCCATCAGAGTCCTAAAGTAACCACCATGAGTTCCACTGTGTTCTATCCAAATAATGAAAGATACAACTCTATGAGTAATGAATGTGACCAATAACATAATTATTTAAATTTTATGCATGACATATGGCCTTCCATATTATTCACACATTTACGTAAAGACTTTCAAAAATATATATAACCGTCACACATAGCCCCGGTTTAAGGTATTTAAAACAATAAAAAAGGAGAAATTAATGGGAAGAATTACGGAGGAAGATCACCAATGGAAAACATCAGACGAATTTAGAAGGATTATGTGAGATACCGTGTACTACAGAGAAGATTTGTGTAAGAATGAAGCTCGTGGCTGGTATTAGATAGGAGTGAGAGTTGCAGCGGACCAATCGCCAGACAAATGACTACTGATGATTCATTCATTTCCATGGAATAATGGACGTAAGTAGTGATTTATGAATGCAATCATTTATAGGAAGGTTGTTCAAGAGAATATGCCCCCATACCTTTCATTATATTCGTTGGGAACTTAAGCAATAAGTATGACAGGAGTTTAGTCAAGCATAAATGGATGCCGTTTTACAAATACAGATTATATTACACTTGAAAATTCCTTATTGCTAATACGAAGATTATTGGCCCTCTACTGCAAGTTGCCATTCAAGGGTGTCAAAATGTATACGATCCTAGAGTAAGTATAGATGTATAGAGGTATGGCAAAGGAATGCTATAAACTGGACAAACATTTTTTAGAGCTTTGGGAAGAATTTCTCAAGTGCCACCACCTTAGGAGAGGAAGAATTTTGGCTTACGGAGAAGGCCACTTTGAGGCGCTAGTGGTACTCGGTGATTTTTGCATCAACATTCAGAGGTGGATTTACCATGCCTGCAGTGTGCTTTTTATTGAGTATCAGTTGTTTTGTCGTCCCTATGATACGTCGATAAACAGTTGACTCCGTGTTTGGTAATCGCGTGTATTATCATATTCACGTGAATTCGATTCATTATAGACGATGCTCAGAGAAGGTACATTAAAACACAAACAGTATAAATTCGATAATCCGAAAATCTAAATAACGGAAGCATCTAAACAACGGAAGGTTTTCCAGAATTTGGCGAATTTTTTATTTTTTAAGTTGCGCCGCCAAAAATGTAGTTATATAAGCGGTTAAATTGCCGTTTTGGAGCCTGTGTGACTTCGTGTCAATCCTCCGAGAGCCAGCCAATGAATTCACCCTTTTCATCCGTAGAATATCTTATTCCGTGACTTGGAATGCATCTACAGGTGATTCTACGCAACAGTATCTACGGCATCAACATACGACGTCTATTTCGCGAGATTCCGCGACTTCCTTGCGAGAGGAATGAAGGCGGGTTAGGCCTCTCTCACACTAGGCGAATTTTCTACGCGTGGTTTCCGCGCGGAATCCGCGTACTTTTATTGGGCATTGGAGGGCATGCGACCTTTCACACTTGTTTCTGCGCGTCCAAAGTTCGCGCGGCCACCGGCGGCGACCGCGAACCTACCGTGTCGCCTCGAGAACTCGTGGCGACCACCTGGAGCCTGAAAGACGTAGAATTGTTTATCGGTCTTGTCCCAAAGAGTCCTGTGCTGTGGGATAAGTATTAGAAGAGTAAATGGACAGAATTGCAACAAGATATACATGGCGTGAGATTTGCGTCATATTGGATGGATTGGATTTTGAAAACAAAAGTGAAGCTGAAAGAAAACAACTTGGTAAGCGTGACTGCAATTTATTTAAATTTGGAAACCATTTTCAATATTTTTTTACAATTAAAATACGAAAATAACAATTCTCTTTTTTATACAAATCCAGCTCCACCCGGTTGCTCGATCGCGCGGATTCCGCGCGTCCAACATTCGCCTAGTGTGAAAGAGGTCTTAAAGTTTATATTGTGCGCGCCGCACGTCCAAAGTTACTCACAATGTATCATAGGGGATTGGCGGTTTTATGAAAAATGGGTGGCACGTGAATACCACTGTTTATTCCCTTCCCGTAAATACGATTACCTACTGTTTTCATTCATTGCGATACAATCACCTTGGAGAGAAATTCTATGACTTTCATCTTCATGGGCGGGCGCATGAATATATATATGGCGGGCAACTTCCGCGGCAAAGCCCATAGCCTAGAGGGCCTTTTTCAGACTGAGTCATGCGGACTTCCCAGGTGAACGACTTGAGGACACCGAGCTCCACCCCACCCCCCACTCTAAGACATTGTGCGCAACGCACGTCAAAATTACTCAATGTATTACCCTGTAAAGACCCTCACCCCCATAAATTTTATGCTGGCCTCTCAGCCCCCAAAATACATATTTGAAAAGGGTTCTCGTGAACTCAGTGGAACTCGGTTCATTTCAGAATCAGTTGTTTGCTGGTTGCTTTCAGATAGCGTTGAGCAGGTTGAGTCGTACAGTGAAAACTCCAGAAATAGACTTGGGTCAAGGAAGCAGTAGTAGGCTCCAAGTGAAAGAAAAACTCTCTCCCTTCAACAAAAAATGGAGTTACTGCCAAAATTGGACCGAAGTGTCAGTGTTCCACAGCTTCGTCAGGAGTATGTGGTCGGGCAATCGACCATTTATGCCATCAAGGGACAGAGAGAAACTTTTGCTATTCGTTGCAGAGTCTAAATCGTCGGCCGGAATTTCCAAAAGAAGAAATTTACGTGAGCCAAGTAACAATGAACTGGACAAGACGGTGCATGAGTGGTTACGGCAGCAACGAAGTGAAGGCATCCTAATTTCTGGCGGAATCATAATGGAAAAAGGTAAATATTTCCTCAAGCAACTTATTATCACCTCACCGTACGAGTATACAACAGGGTGGCTACAGAAGTTTAAATATCGCCATGGCATTCGGTGTCTGAAAGTTAACGGAGAAAAAATGTCAGCAGATCATGATGCTACCGAAGAGTATGTACGAGCTGGCAAAGTTGATGGAAGAACAATCTTACACCGGATCAGATTTACAACATGGATGAGACTGGTTAGCTCTGGTGCTGTCTTCCTCGAAAAACTTGTTTGCAGTGACGAGAAGACTGCGACCGGAGCTAAAGAATCTATGGCAAGACTCACAATCACGGCCTATGTTAATGCTGCCGGAAGCCATAAATGCGGACTCATGGTTATCGGAAAAAGTGCCGCGTGTGGTGGCATGGTGCGAAAAAACCACGCGTGTTTAAGGGCATCTGCCAGTTTCCTGTGATTTGAAAGGCAAATAAACGAGCGAGGATAACGCAGGAATTATTTAAGGAATGGTGTCATCGTCATTTTGTGCCTGAGGTTCGGAAAATTTTCAAGAGTATAGGGCTGCCGGAAAATTAAAAAAATGTATTGTTGTTGGACAACTGCACAGTGCATCCCCCGCAAAAACTCATCGAGAATGATGTAACAGTGTCATTCTTACCACATAACTGCACATCCCTCATCCAGCCATTTGATCAAGGGATAATAAACAGCCTCAAGTGTCACTAACGAAGTGAAATCATGAAAAAAATTATCCATCGTGGAAGTCCCTTCAGCTACGAAGAATTTAAAAAAGAATTTACTATGAAAAATGTGGTATGTTGCATTGCTGAAGAGTGAGGCAGGTTACACCCAAGAATTTGAAAAGGTGCTGGAGTAACGTGCTGCCGGATTTTCAAAACTACTGCGAGGAAACTGACGGCCCACAGGAATTTCATGGTTCCCGCCTCCAGGTGATAACTTTTCCCATTTGGATGCCAATATGAGCGATGAATAGATAAAATAGTGGAATGACTGTGACAGTGATGCACCTGTGTATCAATGCCTGACCGATGGTAAGATTTTGGATGCCGTAACGGGATCATCAATTATTGAAAACATCGATGAAGATGGGATGGCAAGTAATTGCAGCTCAGACGAGGAAAAAATAACGAATTCTGATGCAATTACACATGCGGAAAAACTGATTAAGTATTTGGAACAGAGAACCTCTTCCAACGATACGGAGATATTTGAGCTGTATAGGATAAAGAACAATCTAATGAAAGAGACGTAGCCAGTGGAAACAGGTGAAGCTCACAGACATCTCGAAGAAGACAGCATCACCAACATTCGTGTGTTGCTGCCACGGATAATGTGCGTCACTCCGCCCAGGGCCAATAAAGATCCATAAGACGTGATGGTAAGCAAACATTTAAATTTTTTGGGGATTTACGCCACTTCAGAACGTATTAATAATTTATCAAGTTCATGCCAAGTAGTTTTTCCAAAATACCCGCGATTTCCCCACCTCGTAGGATTCACTGCGACTGTTAACATTAAATTTAAGAATTCAAACTGTTGATATTCCTAGTATTGTATTCGAAGTGGGATTGTTAATTACCAAAACCTCCGATATGTTTACGCTAGTAGTCATTAAAGCGACGTGGAATTTACGATAGGGGCATGTTGAAAAATATGGGCTGGCGAAATATTGATGTTCTACCCGGATTGTAAAGTTAAGTGCCATTTTTCTTCCATTTACAGGTGGCCTCATCGAGATTGCCTTCACGATTCGTCATTTACGAACGAAGAACTTTTTTAAATGTTTTACGTCATATAGAGTTTATGATAGTACTTTAGTTTTTCTCATTACTTGCCCCCTCATTCATCAAGGCAAAATTTCCGTAGAGTCGCTCACGCTCTTTCCGTTAATCTACCTACCGTGTTGCAGTGTTGCATACTTCAAGGAAAGTGATCTATGCACCGGAAATGTCGTAATTCCGGAACGCGTCTGGTCCCGCGTATTCCGGATTATCGATCTTCTACTGTATTTCATTTGGTCTCTACGATTCACTAAGATTTGTTTTCGTTGCTATTGGTCGATTAGTAAACATCCAGGGACCGAAATCATCATAAGAACATCATGTGAGTTATGCGACACTAAATGAAGTGTGCCAAAGCTCATTTGTAAAGGCTTGTCGTACAACTTCCAGAGTCCTCTGGATGGCCGTTCTCTACTATACTCCCTCATAGGGTTTGTAGTTTATTATCGGCAATCTAGAGGACTCTGGAAACTTCGATACACCTGTTCCATCTATCGGCCAAAGTATTATTTAAAATCTCATATCCGAATCTCCCTATCTCTTTGCCACTCTATATGTACTATCTCTATAGTATACTATAAAGCTTTTAATTACTCCGAGGTAACAAACTTGAGGTTTTAAATGTTTATTTTGAACAAATTCTACAATCTAACGCACAAAATTCAGCCGTGAATGTTGTTCACCCAAAAAAAAACGGAGGTTACAAAACATTTTGCCAGAGCTGATGTGTTCCGACGAGCGCAATCTTCAACACCTTCAACGGAAATAACCAGATGTCACGAATTCTGACACCTTTATTCCACCTCACCGCACCAAATAAGCGAGCAAGTATTTACGGGCGCAATGGGTGGACCAAAGGAGCAGGCTCTCCATTCAATCTTAGAGATGCGTGTTCTAGCGTTTGACCGTCTGCGATCGTGCGTGCTTGCTAGGGCGTGTTGCGTGTGCGGCGTCGTCCACGATTCGCGTGCGCCCTCCCATCCCTTAGGAGGCGCGAGGAGGGCGGGAAGGTGGTGCAATGCTGTACGCGCACCACCAGCCACCCCTGGGAAGGCAGGGACCGCCGAAAAGAGAGGGAGAGGGCGTGGCGCGTATTTTCCGTGCAGAGCAAAATAAACAAAAATGCGTCGCCATCGAGGGGGATGGGAAGTAAAAGGGGTGATGGGAGGGGGTGCGAGGCGTAATTATTGGAGAGGGGACGAAGGGGGGGTTGGCAATAAATAAAATCGTGAAGGAAACTTTTTTCCCTCTCTTCCTTTTCCTCTTTTTAATTAGTTTCGTCTCCCTCCATTCATCTGTCCGTCACAGTGGCGCCTCCGACAGACAGATCGCCACGCCCTCCTCGCCTTTCCCACGCTGATGCCTCCCGCTGCGCCCCGTCGCTGGGGGCGAAGGGGGCAGACTCCCCTCGCCCTAGACTGATATAGAAGGGGTAGTGGGGGGGCGTCGAGACCCGCGCCCTGTATGTACCCCACCACCACTCCCATCCACCTCAAAGCCACCCATTCATCTCGTCTCGGCGAGGCACGCAGTCCCGTTTTCACCGTCGAGTAGGGACGCTTCACCAGTTTTACCTCTTTGCTGTAATTTATCCTCCCTATGTTCTATCTCACCTGCTTAGCATGTACTTAGAGGAGGCCGTAAGGTAAGCATGAGAAAGTGGACTATAGAGAACTAACATTTACGGAGAATAAATGAACATGTTCCGCTACGGAGACGATGTCATGGCAAGAAATCGCAATGACCTTCAAAGGTCACTTTACGCAATGGACGCAATAAACGCACGTTTTCAAGGAATATGAGATAAAAGTAAATAAGACGTAGACTAAGATCCTCACATGTTGAAGAGAAATTCTGAATGCAGAAGTCACACTGAGAGGAGAGAAAGTAGAGTACGTGGATTTCTTCACCTATCTCGGAAGTACCATCACGTGGGACGAAAGAAGTACATCGGACACAAACGAACAATAGCCCAAGTTAAGAAAGCGTTCATGGTTTAAAAACAACTGCCGTGCTCGAAGAAGATAGGAATACATTCGAGGATACAGTATGTGAAAACATTCGCGCGGAGCGTGGCATTCTATGGATCTGAAGTATGGACCACTGAAAAAGCTGACCACAACAGACTAGAAGGCTTCAAAATCTGGTGCTGTAGGAGGATACTGAAGATAAGATAGAAGGACAAAATTAGAAAACATGAACTTTGCAGAAGATTTCAGTACCAAATGGTGCATTACACAGAAAAACAAAGAACCAGATTGACTGGACACACCTTGAGAGATACAATGGGTTCATGAAGAACGGAAAGTAGAGGGAGAATGACCCAAGGATAAGTTGATGGACCAAATAAAGAGGCAATTTCAAGGGAAGAAATACCAGGAGTTAGGGAACTAGCAGTTGATAAGGAAGGGTGGAGGGCCTCAGTCAACCAATCTTCGGATTGAACGACCAATGATGATGATGAGTATATCTCGCAAAGTGAAGCTACCGGAACGCCAAATCCAGCAGTCATCCACACAAATATATTCAAGTAGTCTTGGAAGGATTTTGAAAATAACAACCTAACTAACAATTTTAATTGTGTTAATTCTGAAGTATTATAAATCATTTTCAGCTCAATAAAATAATTTACAGCAAAAATGGTTCTACGTTTCACATTACTCATTCAAACTTAACATAGATATTTTTGTGATAATTGACCTTTAAGTATTTGGATAAAATAAATATTTGTGGATGAAGGTTTCTCGGGTCTTCCACCGGGTGAGCAGGTCCATGGGGCCAAACGTTTCGGAGAACGACTTGTCCTCCATTATCAGGGAGGGGGTTCGGAAGCTGAACCCCCCCCCTGATGATGGAGGACAAGTCGTTCTCCGAAACGTTTGGCCCCATGGACTTACTCACCCGGTGGAAGACCCGAGAGACCTTTATCCATCAGATACGCCGGGAAAATCTGAGATCCTTAAATATTGGTGATTTAAATTCATTTATTTCATTTGAAGTTAATTAGCTGTTTTGTTTACTGTTTTAGGTAGTTTGAGTGAGATAGTTCCCTCTTATCATAATGGAGATAATATTCCACTTATACGTTTTAATTGCAGCAGCTGAAGGAAGCGTGAATTAAATATTGCATTATTAATGGTGCAATAAAACATGTATGACTAAAATTCTAAGCAGCAAAATAAAAATATCTAAATAAGTCCTCAACTTGACTCAGTTTCTCTCGCGGTACGTTAAAAACTCCTTCACACTGGAATGTTTTGCTTTAATTCTGAAAAAAATTACTGCAGTGACATGATTTATTTTTTTAAAAATGGCAGAGAAAATATTCAAACCACAAGCTGTAATTTTTTTGACGAGATATAGGTTTAATATATTCCTCATTTATTAAATAAGTGAGTACACGGAGGTGAATACACGTACAATTTTCCATGCAAAAGAGCCGATGTTTTTCGTTAAAAATCTCAGAAAGTTGTTAGGTAAGGTGCTAATATTTTGGTATCTCTGGAAGAGTGAGATACTATTCTTTAGAATGAGACGAAGTTCATTGATTTCTAGGTGAAAGGATATTTCATTCAAACTATCTTAAGCAGGCGGAGTACGATAATTTTTCGCGTCTTTTTACCTAACAAGCATTTGCAGCTTATTACCACTGTAGTAAAAACACAATGTATATCGTAGGGCACCTAACGATAACGCCGATGCGTCGAATTAATTTGTGCGTTAATAAATTCTGGCAGAAATATACAATGCGATAATACATTTCCACATAGTTAATTCTTAGAATAGAGAGGATTTTTGGATGTATGTTGCCCATTTGGAAGTCTAATTCCCATACGCCTGGCCCATATGTCAAGACTGACTTGAAGTTAGTTTTAAAAATATTTCCTTTGTCATGTTAGTCAAATACTCATTCCACGGCACTGAATGCAGAATTTCGAAAAATTTTCCCTTATTTGACTTTCACCATTATTTCTCGATCATCTTTTCCACCTGAAATTATGCGACTGTACGTAATCCAACCAAGTGAAGTATGTTGGGAAAATAAACTGTATACGCACTTACAGAATAGTCGCTGTCTTCATTATTAACAGGAGATGAATTCAAACTGTATTTACACCACCCAGAGCCCTTAGGATCCGAGCGTAAGGCTGCACTTGAAAAAATATAATCTACCAATCCCTCTTCAAAGCGTGAAATCCGAGGCAGTATGATTTTCCAGAGAGCACCTTCCCTCATTTGCGAGAATTGGATCTTCCGACATCCTATGGAGCATAGAATTGCGATATCCAGAATGAAGGTTGAAGTTTTAAAACAGCCAAAGTGCTTTGATTGAGACTGCTACAAGTACGTATCAGGCATCCATCTTTATGCAAAGAGGTTATTCCCAAACATATATCTCTCGGAATATTCACGAATGAGCGAAACTTGGTTGAATTCAATAAATTGGCGAAGAAAAAAGTCATTCACTGATTTTCGCTCAATGATGAATTCATCATGGAAAAACTTTCTTCGTTCACGCAAAGTACCCTAGAATGCAGCACATTCCTTTCTTGTGCTTAGCCCACTCCGTCCTAGCCCACGCGATCGTGCGGGTTCCATTATGATGTTTTCTTTTGAAGCCTACTCACTTATCGTACCAGTGCTTTTTTGAGAAAACTGATGATTTTTTGGTTTTTCCACCTACAACGAAATCCCAAAAATCCTAGAAGGTCCATAGTCAAATAATGGAATTCACTGGAAAAATATCTCAGGGTGGAAAGGGTTAACATTAAGTTTGAGCTACAAGCATTATATAATAACAGATTAGTCACTGACATACAACATGTAGTTCATATTCATGGAGAGAAAATTAATGAGGCTCAGGAACCTCCCATTATCTGAAAATATCAAATGATAGCGCCAAATTCAATATTGTTATATTTTTGCTGTTACTCGTCAGATGGTTTAATATTTTTCGTGAATAATCGTGTTTTCAATTACATATTTGAATCTCCATGAAGTTGACAAGCATATGGTTGTTTTTGGTTACAAATTATCGTTCAATCTAACATTCAATGCCAAAATAAAGGATGTTTTAATAGTTTAGGGTATCTAAACGAGCACTCCACGCATATGAGCTTATTGCTGGAAATAAAATACACATCCAACACCCACACTCTTTAATTACAAGCAGTACACATTTACATCAACCTAAGGGTTTCAAATAGAAGACTCATTTGGAGTTATTTTCCGTGGCCTGGGGCCAACAATTAGCTCTATTGACTCTTTCAACTCCGAAAGGGAAGGGAGTGATCGGTGTAATTGTATAACCATTCTCGTTGGGAATCACGGTATGTGTGGAATCAGGAAAAGTGCGTTCATGAAGTTAGGGAAGGCAGATACTTCTCCATCGTTAGACCCGACTTGAAATACTCATGCAGTATATGAGGTTCGGATGAGGTGGGCTTACAGACGGTTAGAACGCGTACACAGATGATGGGCAATATAAATATGATCTGAGGCTTTCCCGGCGTCTGATGTTAAGAGGCTCTTTTCGGAATGTCCACCGGGTAAGAGATTCCATGGTTGCTGACATATCGAAGGCCGAGTCGTCCATCATCTTCAGGAAATCTTCTTCAGGGAGTCTTCTTATCCGTAAGACGGTGGACGACTCGGTCATTGAAACGTCGGCAGCCATGGAATCTCTTACGCAGTGGACATCCCGAATAGAGGTTCTCAACGGCAAGGTCGGTAAAAAGGTCATTATGACAATCTCCTAAGTCTTACTGACCTTTGAGCACGACTTGCATGTGAATCACTTTCAAAACCTCGACTACAATCAATACTTAATTTTGACGTAAACTCAAAACCAATATATTATATGACAACGTCGGAAGGAGCGGAAACCGTCGCAGATGTCTCTCTGAAAGAGAGTGCCCAGCTCAAATGCAAGTTTGCGACGCGATCAGATCCCGTGGCACGGCGGCGGTGGCGGATGCATAGGGGGCGATCAATGTTGACTGCACTCGAAATAAGTGTCACCACGGCGAGGAGCAGAGCAGGGAGGAATCGCAAATAGAGGCGGGAGAAGAATTTGTAGGGCAACACCCACACGACTCGTGAGGCCCTTAGTCATACACAGATTACGAAATACAGCGGCTGGTGCGGGTGTCACGGGTCACTGCTTGTATATTTACATAATGTATACGTATGTTGGGAACATTCTAAGATCACATTTAACTTAGGGGCACTATGAGTTGGTACTCTACACACGAGGAGTAATAGAAATGAAAAAATAATACTATTTGAAAATTTTGAGCTTTTCTGAAAGCATTTTCTGACTCGAGGTTTAGGCACGTCATTCGAAATGTAGACGAATTTATATTGAAATATTATGTATGAAATTTTCTCGGGATTCACACCGGGTTAAATTTTTGGCTGCTGCCAACGTTTCGATGGATATTTTCATTGTCATCAGGGTAATGATGCCCGGGCCACTTTTGTTCTCCCTTATATAGGGTCTTGGACGGTTACGTCTGACCGACCATTGTTGTTACTTCTTTCCGTTATTATTTTTGAAATTAACGGTCAATTAATCAATTGAAATTGATCCCCTATGTTCTTTTAAGCGCGTTTTGCGCGCAATTGCAATTACAATACATTAGGTATTAACATCCAGATAAATCCGCCGTGGCGGAGCATAGTCGAAAGGAGGACCATCTCATCTCCTTTAGTGATGCAAAAGTCATATGAAAGGCCAATGGTTATTGGGAAAGGCTATTTAATGAAGCCGTAGAAATACATTTTCAGCTCAATAACTTAAATCGGGACTCGGGTTACTCGATAAAAAAAGGGTGGAAACCGTTAATTTCCAAAATAGTAACGGAAAGAAGAAACAACAATGGTCAGTCAGATGTAACCGTTCAAGACCCTATACAAGTTAAACCGCAGGCGGCCCGGGCATCATTACTTTGATGACGATGGAAGTGTTATCCATCAAAACGTTGGCAGCAGCCAAAAAATTCACCTGGTGTGAATCCGGAGAGTATTTCACTCATAATAATCGCCAGGAAAGTACTTAATCATTTATAAAAATATGATGTTTTCGATTGTCCTAGACTCGGCGAGATACCTTGAAATTTGTCAGCAACAACTACATCAATAACATATGCATTATTTCGCCTTTCGAAGAAAATCTATACATGTGTTATCCAGTTATTACGAAACATATTCCACGGCTTTGTCCATCTACTAAAATCTATATAAAATCTTGTGAGGAGCTACAGGTTAAAAGAGAATGGCACTGCCAAAAAACAAATTCAGTACAAGGAATTTCTTTCACTTTTGTTTTTAGATATAACTAAAGAGAGCACGTATGGAAAGTTTCACACCAATCTGTACATAGCCAAAAATCACTCCAACCACCTTAAACGGGAGTTTTATGACGTTTTACCTCGTCCTGGTTCAAGCGAGGAATCTCATGGGAAGAGAAAATTTGATATACATTCAGTTCTACCACAAATAGGAATTTTTGAATTCAAATCATGATGCCGAAAGTTAAACTTCTTAAGATGACTAATGTCGTTATAACCAACGCTATCCATATCCAAAACTGACGCTGTGGACACAGTGGTTAAGTAGAAATAATGGACTAGGCGAAACAAAATCACTGAGGCAGGAGGTAGAGTTAGTGGTGCCTGACCTGGGATTTGAGGTGTTCATATTGCTCTGGTTTCATCGCACCGTTTGATTAAACTGAGACACTATTACCGAAATTACACCTTAAAAAATTGAAGCCGTCCTTACCAGCCACCGGAGGTAGTTTTCACTAAACCAGAACTTTGGTCTGCAATTTCACTGCACTTCGGTGAGTCATAGATTTCTTTGGTTACAGTGAGTTCCATTATCGTTATAATTTTCTTTAAGGGTTGCTGTGTTAGTAAATGGCAATTTGCTAATTAGCCTAGAAATTGAAGTAGTTTAAGGTAGTCCGAGCGAGATAGTTTCCTAGTCATAATAGAGACCGTATTCGAATTATACGCTATTTCACCAGCTGTAGGACACATCAATTAAATATTGCATTATTATGGCGTAATAATATAGTTTTATATGACAGAAATTGTGAGTAATTAAATGAAAATATCTAAATAAGTCTAACTTGTCTCATTTTTTTTTCGCGCGGTGCGTTTGAAACTCCTTCAAAACGGAAGGTTTTTTGTGAAGAACCTGCTGTGGTGACAATATGATTGATTTTCAGAAATAGTTGAGAAAACATACAAACTACAATCTGTTAGTTTTTTGACGACATCTAATTATTAGAAATACCTCATTTAGTAAATGATGTCTCTCTGGAGTGCATGCAATTACCATTTCCCATGTAAAAGGGCTGGTATATTCTGGAAAATATCTCCGAAAGTACTGTGGTAAGGGGTTAAATTATTGATGTCATTGGATAGGTGAGATATTTTTCTTTAAAATAAGACCAAATTCATTGATTGCTAAGTAAAATGACTTTTCGCTCAAACTACCTTAATCTTTTTAACCGTAAACCATTCCAGATAACAATTATTTAGGTTAAATTGGTATAATTCATATATTAGTTTATACTTCTTCAGCATTTCTCTTCATCAGAGCATCTTTCTCCACACTTTCGGCAGAAGTAATTATTTCCGTTTGAACAATTATCTAGCCTTGGATATAGTAAACCAATTTTACGAGTCGACCACGTACGGCGCTTTCCAATCAGTTTGTGTCGCTACGGTTGCCAGACGCGAGTCGACCCTGAGAATGCTTTCGATTTATGGCGATGGCCGGCGGTAGACGGCGATCATTGGTGCTTTCCATTTGGAGGATGTTCTCTTAGAGGCGAGCCGAACAAATGAAGAGCAATATTCGTTGCTTGAATTGAAGACGTTACGTCATAAAACATGATTAATACTGAAAACATCAGTCAAAATCCCATTGATCAAGTAAAAGTAGCCTAATATCAGGCTGTATCGATATTTAATTGACTCTCGTCTTCCTAGTGACCGTTACTACATAAAACATAAAATATACATAAAAATCTTCAGTCACAGTAAAATATCTTGGAATTACCCCATCATCTGATATATCGTGGGGATTACACATACAGAACATATGTGGCGCAGCATTAAAGAAACTAGGTTTTGTTAAACGTATAATAGGATGGTCCTCAGATGAAAAAGTAAAAGAGAAATGCTACTTCGCTCTGGTTAGGCCACAAAGGGTTGACGAGAACTACTGACAGGTGGGATGTACTCACGCTTTGACCTGAATTGGTCCGAATTGACCCTCCATGGGTCCGGTGATCCCCGCCTCGAGGACGTACTTCGGCAGACCACACGGCGTCAACCCGTAAAGTGAGTCAGAGAGATACCTCATCCCAAATACTTGGGTAACCGGCTCTCTCGGTTCACAGAGATGAGTGGTAGGTTTTTCGCGTAAGCGAAACCGACGGTAACTCGTCTCTGTTGTTTTGGGTAACCAAACTAATACGAGCACTTCGGGGAGGCGGAGGCCCAATTGAGGTCCTTTTGACCTCAATCCGCCTCATTGGTGTCGGCCTCGAAGGTGCTGCGGTTTCGCTATCCTTCCCATCCCTTCCTTCCACCTCTTCCAAGTCCCTGGGTATAAGCGAGAGCTTGCAAACCGGGGACGGAAGTTGTAATCCTGCGGCGAGAGCCGAAACGCCTGGTTAGGCCATACCTCGAATACGCCGCGAGCATTTGGGACCCTGGATTGAACCAAATTTATTTATATATAACCAAAAAGATTAACCAAAAAATTAATTTAATACTAAGGAAAGTAGCGCGCTTCGTTAAAAAATGCTACTAGCGTACATACAGTGTCTCGCAACTTTTAGAGGGATTAAAGTGGGAGCCCCTAGAGACTCAGAGGCTACACGCTAGGCTTAGGTTGCTTGAGAAATTCAGAACACATATTTCTCAGAGCGACTCACAATATTATCATGACTCCTCACTACATCTCTAGGTCTGACAGATACGAAAATAAGAGATATTCACTGCCAAACAGATACGTACAAGAACTTGTTCTTTCTGCGCACAATAAACGACCACAATAAAAACTAAGCTCCTCTAAATACACTCCTATAATACACGTCACCATTTCATCTCCCAAAAGCTTACATCTTTACACGGCTGGTGACCTAGCACCCCCTACCACACGACCATGCGGCGGCTTGCGGGGTATTGTGTAGATGTAGATGTACTACGTTTCTATTTATCGCCAAAATACATATGAAATTCGATATAGTCTGCGTTTAATTTCATTTATCTTTCTGGCAATCGCCGACTGTTGCGTTCGATAGTTGGCTATCCTCGGCTTTTGCCGTGGCTAAATCGAAAGCATCCACAAGGAGACACACGAAAAAAACAGAAAAGAAGAGTAAAAAAGGCGAATTGCGGAATAAAACATAAGTATAATACTTTGGCGTCTGTATCACTTTATTTGCTTTATCTTTTTAATGCCATCAAATTTAATAAATTGCATGGTTCAAGAATCATTTCTGTTCTTATAAAATAACATAATGTTGTGATTTACCTATTCAAGGTAATAATTTTTTATCCTGCGTTCTTTTTCATGTGCTTTCTAACAGCACAAGATCATTAGACATTTTTATATTGATTCCATGTCATCAAATAATGTGCACTACTTTGATATAAGATTCTCACAGCTTCTTTTATCAGTAAAAAAAATGTATTCCAGCATCTCATTCTCCTGACGTCGATCACAGAACGACCTGCGAAATGTTTGGTTAGAAATGAAGAACATGCAGTCAACCCTGAGCATTTATTTTATTTACGTATATGTGTAACGTACACATGCGACGTAATCATCGATTTGTAAAGAGATATTTAGATCACAGCAATTAAGGAAGTCAGAAATTTGATGTAAGATTCGAATGATAAGTGAGGGACAATATAATCCATTCCTAGTTTATATCAATACCTTCACATTTTCTTATATTAGATAAGTTTGACCTGGTAATTTGTTCAACCTACTTAAAATTTTATGAATAACAAGTATAAGTAGGCAGGTATTTTCGTACTCAAATTTAGGCCTTTCTTGTAAGAATCACGATAAACAATTACCACCGTCATTGTGTAAATATTTTTAGACTGCTCGAATGGTATACAAGAAAAATTTCGAGAGAATATGTCAATTTCTTGCAAATTTGTGTTAAATAATTAATATATATACTTTCCTTCAATCAATGTATTTTCAGGAAAATAATATCGGTAAGTATAATCACACAAATAAAATAATTTTATTTAAATTATGTCTTTGGAGTAAATGATGAGATTGACTTTGCTATTCCCCATAAATCTAACCAAAACCGCGACTAGTCTTGAAATAAATTTACGTGGAATAACTAAGTCAATCTTATCATTTATAATATTAAGTAAATTCCACCAGCTCATGCCTGAGACGAGGTTTCCTTAAACCTTCAAAAATGATATAGGTTTTCATCAGATATAGGTTTTAATGATTTTGGGCAAGTTGACATTTCAATTTTCGAGCATGCACGGGATTTTGTGTGAACGTAGACGTGGAAACGCACGCAAGACTTTATTCTTCATTCAAAACACACGCTCCGGACAGAGTCAGTTTTCCGACGGACAACGTTGTGCCGCATTCAGGTTCTCGATGTGACCGCTTCTGCCGCACGATTACTTATCTGTCCACCCTATCTACCCGACTCGGACACAGCGTAAATATTCGCGTGAAAATTATTTTTGATTTGCGTCGAAAATATTCGCAGCGAACACACTCAGCAATTAATTTTAGAGGAGTTTACGCGGGTTTACAGGGGCCAGAGTCTATTTATGTGAATAAAAGGGTAAGCGCCACAACTCCCCCAATCGACCGAAAGTGAAGCCTCCCTTTCAGTGAATTTCGAGCGCACGGCCACATTGTTCATCGCCAAACATAAGTGGTTGTCATTAAAGCGGCGCGCTTCGTTAAAAACTGCTACGATTGTGCATATAGTGTCTCATAACTTAAAGAGGGGTTAAGGTGGGAATCCCTAGAGACTCGGAGGCTACACGATAGCCTTAGGTTGCTTGATAAGTTCAGAACTGATATTTTTCAGAGCGACATAGAGAATATTATCATGACTCCTCACTACATCTCTAGGTTTGACAGATGCGATAAAATAAGATAGATACACTGCCGAACAGATAGGTACAAAAACTCGTTCTTTCCACGAACAATAAACGACCACAATAAAAATTGAGCTCCACTAAATACACTCCTATAATACATGTCACCATTTCATCTACCAAAAACTTGCACCTTTACACGGCTGGTGACCTTACACCCACTGCCACATGCCCTTGAGGCGGCTCGCAGGGTTTATGTAGATGTAGGTGTAGAAAGCGAGAGTGAAGTACGAGATTTTTTGACCGGGGTTTTGCGGGGTATTTCTAGCATACCGTGTTAGAAGCACGTTCAATTTGATCAGTGGATTCTAGTGCCCATTGTAAATTTTGCGGTAAGATTCACCCATGTGGAAAAAGAGACTATTTTGTTTCCGTTACCTAACTTGCCGTCCTGTTGTGGTGCGTTTGGTCGCCGAATTCGGCCAACGGCGGAGTCCAAGCGGAAGATGAATGTCGAAGAGAGAAACAAATTACATATCAGAGGGGAGTGAATGATATTTAATTTCAATTTTTGCCAATTATTGTTCCAATAGTATATAATTGGCAACCTTAAGCAGTGGTTCATAACTAGATATGTAAGTAATGGATGTTCCTTTGTGTTGGTGAATTATTCGTAATTGTAAATGTCACTACCAATACGTGTGTATATCTTTCCAGGGTATCGGTGGTGCTCTTGTTTAGAGCATTGGAGTGACTCGGTACTTCACATCCAAGGTGGCTAATGATATGTAACGCCTTGGTGTTTTCTTTTGGTAGCGCTTTATTTACCGTTCTTTATTACACCATCAATCTCCTCTCTCTCCTCTCCAACAATCCCTCCCTCTCCAAAATTCAACAATTCCCTCACAACCAACAACGACCATACAAAATACGCAAATTAAACATTAAAACACAAAAGCAAGAAATAAGAGAAAACACAAAATAAACGAAAAACTTACTAAACATTTAAAACACACATAACAAACAATAACTCAAGGAGCGCGGCGTTACAGTTAGAGCAAGATTGATCCTAGTAACTTGTATTTAGAGGCGTTTGGCTACCGTAAGCAGTTGTTGATAATTTGCATGTCAGTAAAGATTTCCTCTTGTGTTTCTCGTGTCATGTGTGTGAATGATGTTTGTGTTAGTGTCACCACAGTGATTTTATCCTTCCAACAAGTCGCAACCAATTTCTTCCCATTGATGATCATATGATTAATTCATCTGTGATTAATTCATCTGTGAAGCGTTTGTTTGTTGATGTATAGGTTCCCTCCAAGAATGGATGATTGGATTTCTCAGCGGTTGAGGTCATTTGATGTATTCGAAAGCAATAAAAATACATCAAAAGGTAACATTTTGTCTCTCACTACGACTCTCAATCCATTCCATACCTAGTTGATAGGTATGGAGTATCATCAAACCAATATCTCTGGCTGCTTCTTTTAAGATTTTATCCATCTTTTAAATGTTTTTGTTTCCGAGTAATTTTTCCCTTCCAATGAGAGAGTATGCTCATTTTTAATGTATTAAATCGTTCTACAAGGAGAGAATTATTTGAGCCAGAGTGTCGCCATAGGATGTAATGAATAGTTTAAAGTAACCATACGAAATGTATATACCAGTGGTGAATACACGAGAGCACATTCCTACTCGTTGCGAATTCGAGTGCTTAATTTTGACTGATTATTCAAACGTCCACTAACCTATGCCGTTTGCATTGCATTTAAGGGCTTTTAGGTATCACTAGATTTTACTAAAAACGGTTGCACGGGAACGGGATAATCTGATGATTTACATCTATGCTGTTAATCAAAGGATTAAATAATAGCGTATGCTTCAAACGAGATGCTCTCAATAGCCACCGCTAATTGTATCGCGTATAGTAACATCATGCTTAATTGAAGATTACTCACATCTGGGGATTTGAAATAAATGTACATGTAATGAACAGTATTAAACAACTTTAATTATTATAAATTTTGCGATAAATACATGTCAGCAACTATATAGTTACTATAATCTCATGAAATTAATTGAGGCGGACCCCTTGACCGTAGACTTATTAAATAGCGTTGCAGTGGACGTATGGGCTTTGAAGTATCCGTAGTCTTCAAAATATCATCCAGGAACACCGGAATAGATCTGATTAGGCCTGGGCGGTATTTGAATCCCAATATTAATACCCAATAACTTAAAATATGGCAAATGGACCAATAGCAATACCCTGTATTCGACTATAGTATATTGGAAAGCATTGGTATATTGGAATACAGGAAATATTGACAATCTTAAAAATAAATGAAATATTGGTACATTGGAAAATACTGAACATAGCAATATTAACAGGTAAAAAAAAAAAAAAAACTCTGGCAGAAGTGTATTACAACCGCGGTGGGTTACTTCGATTGGATTGGATATTAGTGTAGGCGGCGGCGAACAGCGCGCCTACCCCTTACCTACCCCTTATGGCGCAAATGACACAAAGGTCATTTGCGCCATAAGTGGTAGGTAAGAGAGGAAGGGTGGATAGAAACCCGGCGTCGGCATTAGCCTGCTCTTAACGAAAGGCGCCAAGGGGACCACGGTTTAACGTCTCATCCGACAGACGGAGTACTCTTCTTGAAAAGCCCTCCACAAGACACTCATAGGTAGGGAACGGGTTTCCTCTGAAAAACATCCTCCTCTGCAGGGATTTGAACCCAGGCCGTCCGTATGGTTAGGCAGTGCTTTAGCCACCACACCAACCCGATCCCTCGGGTCACTTCGAAAAAGAGACTATAGAAACTATGTAATACTCAGTTAATAAAACTATTACACCAATGTACGCTTCCCCAGTTATTGCTACGAATAATGGTGGAAAAGGAAGTGTTGCACTGAGTGCCACGCGCGCCGTCCGTTTCCAAAGATAATGGCGCAATATTCAATACTAGAATTTTTAACATTGGTAATCCAATAATCAACATTCAAATTATAAATATTGGTTCTTCAATATACAATATTCCATTTACAAATATTGCTATTGGTAGTTCCAAAATTGCGACTTTGGAATTACAATATTGAAAAAAATTGATATCGGAACCAATATATTGGAAAATCGCCCAGCCCAAAATCTGATGATTGATATTATGAGTGACAATCGCATGTAAACGAATGTTTTGACACAATGGGTGCGTTCCGTTTCACGCTCCAATCGCATGATGCGCCACCGCATCAGTGGCCGGAAAATTTGAATAGCGACAGCGAATAGTTGATAAGGGTTGTTAATGAGATATTTCGGAAGGCAAACACAACAACAGCGGAAACCGGAATGGAAAACAGACAATTATTATTTTTTGCAGTTAATACCGCTAAATCCGTGTTTTAGTCTCCGTGAAGACTCTCACTTCATTCATTTTCTACATTTCGCATGCGTTACCATAACAAATAAACCGCGAAAATTACGTCACCGCATCAACTGCGCCAGCTTTTCCGTGGAGCGTTTGGAACGCATATTATGCTCGATGCGTGGCCCCATCGAGAGCACATTGAAGCGCTCCGGTGTGTGTGAAACGGAACGGCCGGGACCGCATCAATGCGATTGGAGCGTGGAACGGAACGCACCCTATATAACACTGTTTTGCCACGTGCAACATGGCCGGATGCGCCAGGGCAGTAGCTTCAATATCGGGAATCAAAAGCAGTCCTTGAGATCTGATGGCACTTAGCGATAGGAAAACGGTTGACGTACGTGAAAAAGCATACAACAGTCATATCACCTATGTCTCTTGATGCACCATCGCGGTTTGCCACCAGCGCCTTCAAGTGATCCCCTTTCATGAGCCAAAATGGGTCCTTCTCAAGGGTGGTACTGCCTGAAGTTTTCTTTCATAAGCTCTCGAAAAGTTGTATCCGGTTTTTAGCATTTCATTGCCATTCTCTACGTAATAATACCATGGTAATACCATGCCCAAGACCTATTTGAATGCATTTAAGGGGTTTTAGGTATCATTAGATTTTACTACAAACGGTTGCAATGGGAACGGGATAATCTGATGATTTACACCTATGCTGCTAATCAAAGGATTAAATAACAGCGTATGTTTCAAACGAGATGCTCTCAATAGCCGCCGTTAATTGTCTCGCGTATAGAAACGTCATGCTTGATTGAAGATTACTCACATCAGGGGCTTTGAATTTAAATGCAGATGTTATGAACAGTATTCAACAACTTTAATTATAAATTTTGCGATAAATACACGAGCCGCGTACAGCACTGTATCAGCCCGAAACGTCCGCAAATTTCACTCCGTTGAGTCTCTCGCGAACGCTCAAAAGGAGACGTCAGCTACGTAAAAATGGCAGCATCTTGAGAGGCGCTTCGATTCGGCGGCCTATCACGTCACTAGCGCCACTCAAAGGGGAAGGAATCCTCGTTTCCCTTTCATCGCGTCACTTTTCTCTCTCGCCCCGCCCCCCTTCCCTCCCTCCCTCCTCCGTAAATAGGCACATCACACAGTGTACCACCCACCCACCCATTCCATTCTTCTTCTCTCCGCTCTCTCTCTCTCGCTGCTCGCCCAGGCCTTTGTTTCCCTCGTTCTATTCTCGAAGACACGATGCAAGCGCCCTCCCTCCGCTTCCCATACACCCCTCGTCACTCCGATAAACACTCTCACCTCCTCCCGATACATATCCGTCTTGTTTACTCTGCGAGCAGACGCCTCTTGCTTCCGCCGTCGACAGCAGCGATCCGACCGGCCGCCCTTCGAAACACACACTACTCTCTCTACACTCTTACGTGCCAAGCATGCAGGATAGACGCCAGTCGAACAAGTGACGATCGACTGCGGCGGTCCCTCGTTCTTGAAGTGGATGCGTCCTTAAAATTGGACCGTCAATTGGGCACCAGGGACAAGGAAAAGCGATTAAGGTAATGCATCTATGGCCTTGCCGCAGACGAAATGCTGGTGACCTCTGGTGAGAAGTAAGAAATCAGTGAAAAAAACTGAAGCAGCCCACGCGTCAGCAGTAGTAATGATTAGTATTCGCAATTCATGTATACTTATATAGAATAGGGATGAGTCAATTCCACTTTTTTTCGATTCCAATTCCGACTCCGATTCTTCCAAATATATTCCCGGTTCTCGATTCCGATTCCATCGATTCTTATTCCTAATAATAGGTGGGATATTGATAGACCAGTAGCGTACGACTATTATTTAAATTCAAGTATTGATTGAAATAAAATAACAAGGACAATTAAGTCGCTCAAAAAGTATATTTATTAACAAATATCAAATACGTATATCATCATATTATTGAGGTTGATAAAAAGTACAAATTGATAGCCTACACGCAAAATTACTGAGACAAATATGATGTGATAAATGAAAATTGATTTGAATCTTTATCTATCTTGAATCGATGGAATCGGAATCGACTTTAGGCGATCGATTCTAGATACTGATTCTAATCCTGAGAATCGGCGGAATCGAGAATCGAAATTTGGATTCGACTCATCCTTAGTATAGAATATTGATTGTAAACAATGCATCCTCCTTTGAGTGGCCTTGCTGGCTGCATTAGCATGGGAGAAATTCAATTTCATTTTCAAAGTTTCGCTGCCTCCTTTCTGCTCGATCCACAATTTTCTTAACTCGTGTTTCAGCCACAATTTCAAATAAATTCCGTTCAAACGCATTTCAAATTACGGTAACCAGCAGCAACCGTCTCTACTGGTAAACAATTTTACGAGGGTCGGCGCAAAATTCCGTTCGCAAAGCGGAATTGTCGCAAGCATTCGATCGTAGAGATCCAATAATGTAAGCATCCATGGACCCTTATATTCCGGGTCGACTTTGCCACCTGGATGACGCGGTCGTTGTCGAAGAGTATAGGATATGCAAGAGCAAACAATTGATTGAACTTGGAAGGAAAATACACCAAATAAGCGCATTAATTTCTTTTCCAATGTTGTGTTGACTTAATGCCTAGAAGTAAGTAAAACCTTTAATTTAGTGTCACAGTGCTCCTTTAATTCATGTAGGTTACGTATTGTATTAATGGTTGCTAAGTATGAAATCGAAAAGCAAAGCTTCCACTTGGTGAAAGGACGTCATAGTGAACGATAAAAAGCTTGTGTCTTCCAAATTTACTTACAAGAAAATGACCGCTTTCGGCTGTCAAGCCGGCATCAGGTACAGAATCTCTGAGGTCAACCATTTATATATGTTTCAGGGGATCAAGGGAAATACTTAATTTTGGGGCGTGGGATAGAGCGAGGGGTACACGATTATTGGTGAAACAAGGTGAAAGTAAGTCGTGGGATGAATAATGCAATACTAAGGGAAGTTATAGGGTGATGGGAGGGTGTTCATGAGATTAGTGAGGAGGAAGGGTATGGCGTAATAAAGGGGATGGGTTGGGGAACGTGACGTCGTTGAGGTTATGCGCGTCTTCAAGGCTGATCTCCCGCTGTTCCAAGTCATCCATTATCCGTCCTTTCCCGGAGAAATGGATCATGTCCGGTTCGAAGTCGCTTCGATGTCCCGTCTCGAATAGGTGCCGCACGAAAGCCAACCAGTCGTCCTTTAAGGTAGTCCGAGCGAGATAGTTCCCTGGTCATAATAGAGACCATATTCGAACTATACGTTTTAATTTCACCAGCTGTAGGACACACCAATTAAATATGGCATTATTGATGGTGCAATAATATAGTTTAAATGACAGAAATTGTAAGTAATTAAATGAAAATATCTAAATAAGTCTTTAACTTGACTCATTTTTTTCGCGCGGTGCATTTGAAACTTCTTCAAAACGGAAGGTTTTTTTTTGTTACCCAAGAGCCTACTGCGGTGACAATATGATTAATTTTCAAACATAGTTGAGAAAACATACAAACGAAACACTGCTTGTTTTTTTAAAGATATCTAAGTGTTATAAATACCTCATTTTGTAAATAATGTCTCTCTGGAGTGCATGCACGTACCATTTCCCATGTAAATGGGCTGGTATATTTTGGCAACTATCTCCGAAAGTAATGCGGTAAGGGGTTGAATTTTCGGTGTCATTGGATATGTGAGATATTTTTCTTTAAAACGAGACCAAATTCATTGATTTCTAAGTAAAATTATATTTCGCTCGGGCTACCTTAACACGCCGTATGTTCTGTCGACCTGGGGCCTGTTTCTCTGACCTATAAGTCTCCAGGTCTCAAGTCTACTTCACAAGGTGGAGGTGTTACTCAGATAAGCCAAAAAAGGGCACTTTCAACCAGTACAAAAAAATGGCGGACGTAATCAAGACCAAATATAATTTTTATTTTGATGATTACGATGTATTTCGAGAGTATACCTTGCAATATGTTTTCTAATTCGAAAGTCGCTTCCACGTTTTTGGGTTATGCATGCATGATTGTAAATGCTATAACATATTTTAATTTCGTAACTCACCTTAAAGAACCTCAAGCTAAGTCGGGTATTCGGGGAAACATAACATCATACGAAAAAAATAGTCTATTTCGCTGCAATCCTTAAAGGATGATCTCGAAATGGCACTTATTAATTAATCTTACGAGTCAAGATACCATGTTGAGGTGATTAAATCTTCATTGAATCACTATAATATAGTGGTTTTATAACGTAATATCATAACTAAACTTCATGGTAATGTACAGTATGGTGACTTTAAGACTCCTCGAAGTTTACGGTTCGCATTCCCAGTAATTAATGATTAAAGTAACCAGTTCAAAGTTAAACAAAGAACTATCTTTGGAGAAATGAACGCGTAAGGTTCATTATTAAATATCATTTCAATATCATCCTTCAAGAAAAGCAGCGAAATAAACGAATGTTTTCGCATGATGTTAGGTTTCCCAGAATACCCGACTTCGCGTGGAATTCTTTAAGGTGAGTTACGAAATTCAAATATGTTTGAGCATATATTCAATCATGTATTCCTGTATCATGTATGCTTACCCAAAAATGTGGCAGCCACTTTTGAATTGGAAATTTTTGCAAACAATCGAAATACATCGCAATCATCAAAATAGGAATTATATGTGGTCTTATTTACGTCCGCCATTTTTTTAGACTAGTTGAAAGCGTCCTTTTTGGCATATCTGTGTAACACGTCCGCCTTGTGATTTAGACTTGAGACTTGTAACTTGTAGACTAGCAGTTCTAAAAAAAACCTTTAGTCTTAAAATTGTGTCCAGCTATGGCCATAGCAACAAATTCACAATCATTACACTTCAATTTATACAAACCCGATATAAAACCGGGGTCAATTATGTCTTTTGAATGATTTAATTTGGCCCAATTCAATTAATTTGGCCCAAGGGGATGTTATTGAAAAAACAACTATCAATATCATTTCCCGGGATAGCATTGGGAACAGCAAAAGACAGGGGTCCATTAAAGGATATGTAGATTTGATTTTTCCTGATAAAATTACTATGTATTTGTTAATGATGTTTGGTTGTTTGACTGGTTTCGGTTTCATGATTGTTGAGAGAGCTCGAGGAAGAAGAGACATCTAGCAAAACACATATGTACACACAATAGATCCGGAGGATTGGTATCGGTTTTGGATTGGATTTGGATTGGATCGGTGCATAAATGAATTCAATCACCTCTTTCCGTCAACGTTTTGCAGATTAATTTTTGCATCCTCAGTACTTGAGATTGACATCAGGCTGAGTACAGTGTAATAAATGGATAGTAATATTTTTAATTATTTTTTTTCAATTTTAAAGTAATCACAACACATAGAAGTTGTAAAGTAATTCCCTTTTCTCCGTACTCGAGAGAATAAAGTGAAGTTGAAAAAATCTGCTCTCCAATTTCATCCCGCGCCAAAGCACCACATGGCGTTTCATTTTTTAGCCATATTTAAGGTTGAATTTGACTGACAGCAAGTAATAAATCTCGTCCCAGGTACACACACATCCATCTCTAATTACCTTGATATGGAGAGCAAAACTCCGGAATAGTAAGAATAAAAGGGCAAGGCAACCATTTTCGAAAATTCAAGGCTTAAAACTAGGAATGGGACGAAGGTGAAGGTCATTTATAGTTTCCCATAGGCGCCCTATAAAAACGTTTAAGTGCGCTCCCCGCAGCTCAAATGTTGGAGAGGAGCCAGAGGGTGCGAAATACAATCGCTGTTAACCCTGCTGCGTTCGTGTGGGATGTGGGTCGAATGGTTATGACCATAATTGACCAGTACATCCGGTGGAAAGACTGGAAACATATGCGCAAAGGATGTGCTTTATGGAATACAACGTATGCGTTTCGAAAAAGAACAGCTGATGCTGACGAGTAAGTACCAGAATTAATAATAAATGCCAATTCATTTTTTTTTAACATTTAATATGGAATTGCTTGTTTGGATAAATTTCTGCAAATGCAAAGCATAATCGAGAACTTTCATTAGCAAATATGTCTAAGTAACAATGGAATATTGTATCGTCACCTGATGTGCGTCTCTGTCCAAAATTACATCATTGTATAAGTTCGGAAAATGAGTTAACTCAGGTTGCGCAGTACATATCCATAATAGAGTAAAACGCCTTGTTCTTGTCTAAAAAAAAGTTTGTATGTACGACGCGTAGCACCGTTTCACGGCATCGTCATGTACATAATGTTTGTTTAATGCCTGTCCGTTGCTGTGATAGTCATGAGGGAGGAGGGTTGGAGGAGGAACCAAGTTTTGGGGAGGGTGTAGAAGAAGGCAGAGGAACGTAGATCAAGGGCTAAGGAGGAGGGAAAGATTATTATTTAGTCCATCTTATTCGAAAGGAGTGGGGAAGGGGTGCGGAAATAACAGTTTATCACAAAGGTCGTCGAATTATTTTCTCTATTTTCTCAACAGCATCCAATTTTAGACATTCAGGTAGGATGTGTTGAATTAATGTGGTAAAATTTCCCCCATGTCTGTTCTCATGAAGATGTTTAGCAAAAGGAAATTTTTGATACATATTTTGATAACTTTTGGCGTATTATTTAAGGCGTGTGATAACTGTTTTATAAGTCTGACCGATGTATGCGACATTAAGTCACGTAGGTGAAATAATTTGAGGACGCGGTTGAATCATTTGAAGTAAATGAGAACCGTGTAGAAATAATGGAAGCTGCGTAGATAGCCATTTCAGTGGAGCACAATACCCTTCAGAAAAAGTACCTCGAAGCCACGGTGCTAGGTGGACTCCACCTTATAACTAACTGGGCTGCTATGGTCGCAGACCTTTGTAGTCTTCGTCAAAAAGTCCATTTCATTTTCACTTCAAATGAAGTTCTGCTCTGTAATTATATGTATTTATATGCTCTCTAATATACGTTTTTCACTGACTTATGGCGCGGGCTTAATATTCCTCAAAACATACGTATAACCAGGGTTATTGCCTTGCAGCATCCCCTCCTGCTTCAAAAAATTGTTGTATACAAAGTAGTCTTTGGTATTTAGATATGATATATGAGTTTCAAGAGTTAAATATACTGTTTTCATTGAAAACAAAAAGCGCACATACATTTTTAATCAATTATTGATATTATTCGTTAACTAATACCTATTTCTATATTGTTTTAGCCTGTTTCTGCAGACTATGCTGAGTATCCTGCATTGTGCTACGCCTGCTCAACTTGGCACTCTTTCAAAAAAGAACTGCAATGTCATTTAAACTATATGCGAGTGAGGTTTTTTCTCAGCAAATTAAAAATAAATGTTCATAAAATAAAGGTCATGTGTTATGATGTTTGCAACCGTTTTCATCATGATTGAATTTATTGTATCATGATATTAACAGTAACTTCATTAGTTGTAAAGACTATATCAGTGACTAGAGTTGATTCTATTTAATACTTAGTAGTAACCTTAGATCTTAACTTCAAGTGGCAGCTTCACTTACAACCTGCCAGAAAATATTTACTGTATTGTATCGCCAAATTTTATTTTATCCCCAAGAAGTGTAACTAAGACCTTTTAAAGATATTTTATAATGCATCAGTAAACTCCAAGCTCAGCTACGGCATTACTATCTGGGGTGGCTCTTATTACAATTCAATACAGCCCGCCTACTTTGCTCAAAAGAGCATCATCAGGATAATCTCCATAAAAAACAAACGTCACCCCAGTTTCCCCTTGTTTTGTAGCCTAAAGGTGCTCCCCCTAAGACATTTATACATTTATAAGTTACTACGTACGTTCTCCTGAGAATAAAAAACACTTCTACCTGGTTTGATAAACCACATATTGGAGGTGGCCGTAGAAATATGCTGTTTCCTCAATAAAAGGTTCGCCTATCCATATTCAAAAGATGTTATGTTCACATTGGACCTAAACTATAAAATATATTACTACCTCCTCTAAAAGGTCATAAAAAAGAGAATACACTCTTTAAAAAACTCAAGGAATGGCTGCATGCCGTTGAAAGTTTAGACTTTGTTTTTGGGTAAAAGAAAAATAAACAAAATTTTTTTCCTTCAATTTTGTAAAAAAGATTATCATTCATACTTGTAATGTGTATTGTCTTTGTAGTGTGTACTGTGCACCAACGTCATGACGGTAACTTCCCACAGGAAGTCCTTGAAGCTACCTAAAGCTCACTTTTTTTAAATTGATGACTGTATACGAAAAATTGAGCAATAAAATATCCATCTATCTATTCAACTTTTCAACCAATATTTAATATGCAGTTACTACGTTGAGTATTTGGCCCTAATTTCACCTTTTTGCGACAGATTATCAGATCTATTTTCCCCATACTTTAACGTCCTTCTCAGAAAGTCACCTCAATGGAGTGTAGCAGGAAATATCAGCACACCAGCGATGAAAACCCGTGGGCGAGAAAAATAGAATTGCGGAGTAAACGGTAGTACATAGCCCGGTGCTTCCTATTTATTTAAATATCGATATTAGGCTCAAAATAGGACTTAACGCTCGATTGAACATTAATACTTGGCCTAAATTTTGCAGTCCTTTACTCCACAAACGAATAAGGACAAGTAAATGAGGAAACAGCATGTTATTTCACGAAAAGCGAGAATCTGGATCATTTTGTATCGCAATTATACAAAAAAACACAAAATACTGCCCATTTCATTGCAGCAGAGTTTAAAGAAGTCTCAGAAATATTTATCGCTCTCAGATCTGGTCCTCCGGCACTTTCTTTCACGGCATGAGAACCTTTGCCTTCCACGTCTCGCTCCTTCCAATGCAACCCTCTCTGGCTTCTTCCATTCCTCCCGCATCCTTTCAAGACGCCCCCTTTTCTCGGGTCTCAATTTTTTTTAAACCGAGGATTCCACTCCACCAGGCTTTCATACAAATGGACACTCTCTTCGTTTCCGAGGCGCTTCTCATTTTCGGCATCTCGAGCCAAGTATATACATTTCTCCTCGATGGAAAACACGCCAGATTCCCCGAGCATTGTCCTTCGCGGTGTTTTGAGTAATCAGCGTCGTCTTTATCCGTCAGTCTGTGCCTTCGTAAAAAAAAGGTGCTTCGCCGTCGTCGTTTTAATTTTCCAGCCGAGTGCATTGGTTTTCAAATCCCTTGAGATTTTTTTTTCATACATCCTCTTCCTTCATCATCTTAAAAAGAAGCAGAATAAAATAAGACCACCTCTCCTCCTCAAGCAACGCTTTCGTCAGCGGGCACGGATTCTCTGCTCCCTAAATGGAACGGCTTGTATAAAGACGTCACTTGCGCCCGGATAAAAATAATGGAGCAGGTGTAGCGTCTTTCACGACCTCGCCGTGTTTTTTTCACGTATTCTCAACGAGTTCACTAATCACGTGTACCTTCTCTAGACACCCGTCAGTCACGCGCTCGAAGAATGCTCGTCTCGAGGATGAATCGAATGAAAGCAAAGAAACGGATTCAAAGGGTTCGCTTTCGTGACAAATGAGAAGTGCGGCTTGCTCTTCAGATGTTTCTCTATCACGTGAGAAGATGGAGGCATGCACTCCTTTCAGTCGCACAGGGATCCAGGACGAAATGGTTCGAGACACTTTTGGGGGATGAGTGATTTCGGCGCACTGACGCGTGACTGCATTCTAAAAAATCACTCAAACCACTGAAGACTAATAAACTCGCAGTAATGAATTAAGCACACGAAAGGAAGTGCGACAAGGCTATAGTTTATCACCGATACTTTTCAACGCCTATATTCAGAAATCATTTGACAGGGTAAGGGAACAAGTGAATTTTGGAGTGAAGACACTCGGAGAGAGAACAGACAAGTTGAAGTTTAAAGACGGTGTCGCCGTTGTTGCGGGAAGTGATCCGGCCCTGAGTTATTTATTACGTAGATTAAACAATGTATTTAAAACTGACAACTTGCATCTGAGCATGGAGAGAACTTACATCATGGTTTGTAGTAGGGAGGACGAACAATTGCAGGTAATGCTAAAGGATAAATACCTAGATTATTAAACGGAATTCAACAACTAGCGCAGCTGTATAACTCCTTTCGGATGAAGCAGAAAAGAGACTAAAAAGAGGATCGCCCAGGTTAAGATAGCATGCAATCTGAAGAAAACATTCCTCTGCATTAGCAGCATCAGCTAAAACATAAGATACCGTTCCTGAAGACGTATGCATGGAGTGTAGTAATAAACGGAAGTGAAATTGGACGATTGGGGAGGCGTGAAGCAGAAAATAAGAATGTAAGATTTAAGGCTTTCCCGGCGAATACTTAGAATGTATAGCTCTCGGTTTTCCAGCCGGGTGATGGTGATTTTTGGCACCGACGTTTTGAAGGCGTAGTCTACCATCGTGTTGAGGGTGATAATTTTGGCCAGGAGGGTGTCACTTTATATATGCTCTGTGGCTGGGCTAGCTATCTTCTGATTGGCCCTCTTTTCCACTCTTTTTCTTATAAGACTCGTGATTGGTTTCCACGCATTGCAGATCTGAAAACCTCTGTCTCTGTTGATGTTGTTTCTGTGGTTGTTGATTTCTACAGCCTCCTACACAATCCGGTCCCAATGACTCGGAGCGCGGTGAAGGATGTCGAAGGAAGGAAGGAAGGAGTGTAGTAACACACGGAAGTGAAATTGGACGATTTTGGTGGCGTGAAAAATAAAATAAGAAGGCTTCGAGACGTGGTGTTACAGAAGACTACTCAAAACACTGCGGACAGATACAGTGAACGATGAAGAAGTACTAAAACGGTTAGACGAAGAACCGGATATGTACAAGGCCTTGATAGAGCGCAAGAATACATTGGTGTGCCTTATTCTGAGGCACCAGGGAATCCTGAACACCATTTTGGAAGACATGGTAGAGAACAAATCACCGGTGGAGAAGTAAGCTTCACTCCATAAATGAAATAAAGGAAAGTCCTCAACTTTACCACCTATTAAAAATGAAAAGCATGCGCCAAGAGAGAAGAAGAGGAAGACTTGTTATTAACTAATAGGCGGATTGATAGTGACCGTGGGGAGATAGAGAAAGAGCTGAGTAATGAAAGTATAAGGATACATATAAAAGCGTATCAGGCTCAAATTTGTGGAAGCGATAGATATTGATATCCATTTTAAAATGAAAAACAATGGTAACTTTCCACACATAATTTTTAATGATTGCCGACCATGGTTTCAGCACCTAGTGCCATTATCAAGGTACAATTTTTCAAAACACTCCACTATATACACCCAGGAATTGATGGGCATGGGGTCAGAGAGAGAGAGAGGGGGTGTTTAGGTAGGGGAGGGAAGTGAGACGAAGAAAACCCGTTGATGGTGAAGGTCAAGCAGCATTATCATGGAGTTGTCACGGACACAAGGGAGAACAAGGTTCAAAAGAGGTGACCTGTATTTAAAAACCACATCATTGCATAACTTAGCCGGGCTATGAACAATTTCATATTACTCAAAGAAATCCAACTTAGCCCCTTTGTCAAAATGGTGTAAAACAGTCACGTCAAAATTACTAAAATGATTAAAATCACACAAATGTTTAGCAAAACAGGATTTATAGTCACCATTAATAAAACTTAACCTAAGAACCTTCACTCCGTCCTTATTTTTTCTGCCTGTCTGACCAATGTAATTCATGCCACAATCATCACATTTTAATTTGTAATTATAATTATTACATAAATTATAAGGATACACCACGACTTTTTAAAATACATAGGAAGAAAATTGACCATTTAAGTATTGAGACGCGGGAAATTTCACTCTTTACCAAAACCGAATCGATACTGCACCGCTGTAACTAGGAAAAATTATTATTATACGTCTATACGATTTGACACTTTTTAAATATTTCCTCCAGTTTTCACTCCGGTTTTAACAAACAAGAAACAGAGTAGGACACTAAAGAATATAGCAATGATTTTGTGAAGCTAGGTGCATTGAATTTCGTTCAGCGTTCCAATTATATCAGCGTTAATCACTGAATTATCATTGACTGAATTAAGGTTTAGTGACTTCAGTTCAGAGAAAGTTAACCCATTGTCACGCGGTTTCATTTTCAAAAATTTTAAATACGGGGCAAAGCCGATCACAAAATTAAGTCATAATCGAAACTTTAATGATACAATGACGACGCAAAACTTTATCTTCTTCCCAGTTTAAAGTTTAAATTCTAATATTTTAAAGTCTAAAAGCTTTAGTTAAAGTCTATTCTAGCTAAAATTAGTTAAAGTCTATTCTAATATCTAAAAGTTTAATGTGATTCTATAAGCGCGAGATATCCTGGGCAGCGCTAGAGTGATATCAATCGGGTCTATATCATCTTATTTCCGAATACAGTGAACACTTTTCTGTCTTTTAAAGAACACTAAAATCGTATTAGATTCTAGGAAAGTGTTTAACGACGTATTTTTATTATTCCTTAATGCACATGATTTCCATTTTCTATCATTATTTAATAATATTGTCTTTTTATAATATTATGAATTGACATAATTGGAAGGCTGCCTTCCACCGAAAAAAGAGAATAAGCCTGACGTCGTGTATGCAAATGAAAAATTTGCCTCGCACAAAAATAATATTTCGAGAAAAAATCAAAAAATCTTGAGCACATTGAAGGATGCCGTAAAAGAAAAACTAAAAAAACAGTGTAAAAAAATTACCCGCGCTGAGTTCGAACCCGTACCTTCAATTCTGTAAACCAGTACGTTAGCCACTGGGCCACTTTGGCAGGTATAAAGGATATTAATAGGAATGTAAAATGCTTAAAGGCCTTTTTTGTTTTAACTATTGGTTATATAACCCTGTATGTGGGGTGATTCATTAACCACATACTGCGGTCTGTACAACTACTGAAATTGAATTAGACCTCTGCGCCGATGGATAAACTATCGGCGGCGGACGCCGACTGGAAATGGGTCGGCGGCCGGCGGCGCGCCGAGCCGATGGTTTTCACCGGCACCAGCCATAATGTATTTATATACATTATGGCTGGATATTATTATTATATTAGTAGTATAATATTTCAGTATGTTATAGCATTAATTATAAATTTTTTCTCATTATTTAATGTATTCAATTGTATATTTCATGTTAAAACTTATTTTATAAAATTTTTAATAACGTATGCGAGAAATTTCTTTTAATTTCAAGTATTTAAGCACATATCGTATCGTTCAACTTTAATCAAACCTAATAATATACCCTTTCATTACTAAATTTCATAAGACAAATATATTACTGATTTACCTGTTATCTCGAATGCGAGTGAAAAATTTCGTTGTAAACAGTTATATCCATTTCACAGTTAAAATTTTATTTATTGTTTTTCAAATGTTATAAAATACCATTCAAACGATCCTGTGTGTATTTTGATCACCTTTTGCATTCATCTATGTATCACATGGTAAATTTTGAGAGCGGAGGATTTTATGGAAAAAGGCCTCCCGTTTTTTAGATTTTTATTAAAAATTTAATATTTATAGTTTAATATCCGAATTAATCATACGAACAAAAAGGCAACTGGAACTTAACAATCAAGACAATGGCTGAGAATTTGCTAATTATTTCGAAATACTTTCGAACTGCCCAGAACCCTAGGAAAGATTCCCACCAAAAGATCCCAATGAAAACAACCCTAATTCACTAGCACCAGATAAAGAAGAAACCACGAGACAAATTAAAAAACTCAAAAACATTAAAGCATCAGGTGAAGATGGAATCATATCAGAACTCTTGATAGCAGTTGGACCGAAAACCATAGCAGAAATAACACAAAAAATACAAAAATTTGGCGAACTGAACAAATCCCTAATGACAGGGAAAATGTTCCAATTCATCAATTTGATTTAAAAAAAGAGATAGAGCAGATGTAAACAACTACAAGGGAGTTCCACTCCTTCCTGTCACAAATGAAATTCTCTCTCAATGCTTCCTTCTTCAGTAACAACTTTAATCCGAAATTGGTGAATATCAAGCAGGCGTCAGGCCAGGTAGATCATTCCCGGAAAAATTCTAAATCTAAAACTAATAATTCGGCACCAAAAGATGTACTGCATGAATATTATCTGCACCTTCGTTGACTTCAAAAAAAACCTTTGATTCAGTCGATCGCGAATATAATGATCAAATTTTGACAAGGGCACGACCCTAAAACACTTGCAACCATTAGACAGACTCTCACTGACAAAAAATGTTATGTAAAATTCAGGGGCAAAATTTCGGAACCCTTCGAAATCAAAACAGGAGTAAGTCAAAGAGATGGACTCTCAACATTACTCTTAATTTGTGTCCTAGAAAAGGTAATTTGAGAATGGTGATAAGAAAAATGAAGTCTAAAAATTGATCAACCAATCAAATTAGGACTAACAAATGTAACAATTGGCTACCTGGCTCAAGCAGAAACCGCCAAACCCAGGCGATGTCTTGCACTTCTGCAGGGGGTACTCGGCAGCGGCCGATGACCCATCATCAAGGATACGACGTTTGGATTTTCCATGTTTTTGTTCGTGATTCCCTCTTCCTCCCCAGCATACGCCATATTCCAGGATTTCCCAAGCATTTACGGTCTTCGTTTCCCACCCCTCACCAGCAGTGGCGAACGATCCATCTACTTAAACCTTTTGGACTCTCAATGTCCTTCTTTGTGATTTCTCCCTACCTCCCCAGCACACACACCTTCCCCAGGGTTTCTCCGAGCATCAACGGTTTCTGTTTTCAAGCCCCACGCCCTTCGAAAACTGCTTTGTTTGACCCATATCTCTTCCGTCACCCACATTTTTCATGAATATATTTTATACACAAATCTTTAATAGCATGATGTTGATGACGTAATATCGGGACTAGTTGATTTAAATCTTTTATTAGTGGAACTGCAAGTGTATTCTCTGTAATTATGGAGCTTTTCCACCACATCATATCTGAATCTGCATTTTATATATTTGACGACCTCATAGTCGAAAATTATCGGAAGGGCATTCAATTAGAGCAGAAAACATAGCAACGACCTAAGTAAAATAATCACCGTACGTTTAGTGCTATATTGAATTAGGACAGAAAACTCGAAGTCAAAATGAAATTAATTACGAGGTTCATTAATGTTTCAATTGAAAATGCAGTATCACAAATGTCAAAATAAGTTATATCATCCTGCCTTCCGTCTTCAATACTTCAACGCTTGTTCGAAAAGTACGGGAGTATCTAAAGCGCACAAACCCATTTTTTGGCCACCAATAATAGGGTCACCACGTTGTTTAATCGAAAGGCACTCCGTTTAAAAAAACAGGGCTGCAAAACCAGGAACCATTGAGTAGTTTCGTACCGGAACGAAACTATAAGGTCATTGGCGCCATAGGGGATAGGTAAGGGAGGAAGAATGGATAGAAACCCGGCGTCGGCATTGGCCTGTCCTTAACGAAAGGCGCCAAGGGGACCACGATTTAACGTCTCATCCGACAGACGGAGCACTGCCCTCGAAGTGCCCTCCACAAGGCACCCAAGTAGGTATCGGGTTTCCTCTGAAAAACATCCTCCTCTGCAGGGATTTGAACCCTGGCCGCCCGTATGGTTAGTCAGTACTCAAGCCACCACACCAACCCGATCCCCATGGTTCGATTTACTGACTTAATTGGATTTTCCGATGGTAAGTTTTAGCCCAATTCATTTTCGTTCAAATCGCCAAATTAAAGAAAGTCACAGAAAGAGACCAATGCTCAAAAGAGGATTCCGGACGGTAACATTTTGGATCACAAAACTCCTCGTTGGCCATTAGCTATATAATAGGTATAGTACAACTTGGTTGCACATAATAATGAATAAAGCGTTGATGACTAAGAAAAAGGCGCCGAAGGACATGAAGAGGGACCTCTGGAGTGAGACGCGGTCACTTTGTCCCGCAACTCTGTTATTTTTTCCTTTCTTTTGTGTTATGCACTTCATAAGGATCATAACTTCATATATTGGAATAACCTTAACTTCTGATATATCGTGGGGATTACACATACAGAACATATTAGGCGCAGCATTAAAGAAACATGGTTTTGTTAAACGTACCGCGAAAAAAATGAGTCGAGTTAAAGACGTATTTAGGTATTTCCATTTAATTGCTTACAATCTCTGTCATATAAAACTATATTATTGCACCATAAATAATGCAATATTTAATTCATGTGTCTTACAGCTGGTGAAATTAAAACGTATAATTCGAATATGGCCTCTATTATGACTAGGGAACTATCTCGCTCTGACTACCTTAAAGGAAAAATGGCGACTCGTCGGCTTTCGCGCGGCACCTATTGGAGACGGGCCATCGAAGCGACTTCGAACCGGATATTCTCCATTTCTCCGGGAAAGGACGGATAATGGATGACTTGGAACAGCGGGAGGTCAGCCTTGAAGACACGCATAACCTTCTCAACGGCGTCACGTTCCCAACCCATCCCCTTTGTTACGCATTACCCTGCATCCTCACTAATGATATATCGTGGGGAAAACGTAGAATAGGAAGGACCTCGGATGATAAAGTAATAGAGAGATGCTATACTTCGCTACGGTTAGGCCACACCTCGAATACGCCGCGAGCATTTGGGACCCTGGTCAAATAGATTTAACCAAAAAATTAATAAAATACAAAGGAAAACAGCACACTTCGTTAAAAACTGCTACGAGCGTACATACAATGTCCCACAACTTTAAGAGGGATTAAGGTGGGAGCCCCTAGAGACTCGGAGTATACACGCTAGGCTTAGGTTGCTTGAGACATTCAGAAATTATATTTTTCAGAGCGACATAGGAAATATAATCATGACTCCTCACTACATCTCTAGGTCTGACAGATGCTATAAATCAGAGAGATACACTGCCAAACAGATAGTTACAAAAACTAGTTCTTTCCGCGAACAATAAGCGACCACAATAAAAATTGAGCTCCACTAAATGCACTCCTTTAATAAAGGTCACCATTTCATCTCTACAAACGTACACCTTTACTCGGCTTGTGACCAAACACACCCTTCCACAAGCCCATACGGCGGCTCGCAGGGCATTATGTAGGTGTAGATTTAGATA
Source organism: Ceriagrion tenellum (assembly GCA_963169105.1). NCBI lineage: Eukaryota > Metazoa > Arthropoda > Insecta > Odonata > Coenagrionidae > Ceriagrion > Ceriagrion tenellum. The sequence continues at coordinate 123,508,050 of OY720642.1, read as the reverse complement.
AGAAAAAGTCACCAAGTTACGTAAAGTCCATACGTCGCTGAAGAACTCAAAATCGAAAAGCTTCACTCCAAAATTCTCTTTTTTCACTAAATCCAAGTTAACTTTTCTCAGGGTATCACTTCTCCTCCACGTGTCAACAAATTTGAGTCCTTCATTTGTAGAGGATACCCAGAGCCTCGTATCACTCCTTCGGAAATTTTAATGCAGTGGACAGTGCACCATTTACAGTTGACGTTAACGAGATATGCAAAGAGACTAAAATAAATGACTGACTGATGACTGGAATATGGCAGATTGCCATTGCTAAATGCACATTTCCATTTTGCAAGTATTTCAGAAAACAAATCCTCGTAAATTGTGTTAAGAAATAAAAGCGTTTATCATTAAGATCAAGAGAGAACACACTGACTTCGGTATGAATTAAGCGGTTTCAGAATCTGAAAATGGGCCAAGAAACAGAAGGCATTACATAAAGAATCAATAAAGAAACTGCTGAAGTAGCTGACAGGTTTTATACCCCAAGAAAATAAACCACCTCGTTGGCAAGAGTGAGTTTTAACAGTTATCTACAGTATGTAACAATGAGGTACGGCCAAACTTTCACAACACATTCCTAAAACGCATAAAAAGAACATATGATACATGCACATGAGTCCTGAAACGCTTTGTTTCCATGTTAGTACCCATTTTATACAACTCATCATAGTATATCAATCATGGGAAACACACAGGAACAGAACAGACCATGAAACTCTATCTTACATGAAATGTTCAGAGTGCTCTCCTTGAGCATTGATATAGGCAGTGACCCGCCGCGACATTGAATCCCAAATACGCCGTTAATCCTTGGAGAACTGCGTATGGTTTCACAGCCTCCCATTATACGAGCACGAAGATTTGCAGCATCTAAAACCAGAGTTCGATACACAAGAGCTCTCAAATTTCCCCATAAATTAAAGTCATATGGGTTTAGGTCCGGTGTGCATGGAGGCCAAGGTATTAGGGCCAAGGTCCACCTCCACCCATCCATCTGTGACCGAATCTCTCACAAATGACTTCCAAAATGGAAAAATGCATTTCCGGATCCTTATTCATGTAACATATTTTCTTTCTATACGCGCGAGGAATTAGTTCTCAAAGTTAAGCATAGTTCCAAATAAAATTTGGAAGTGCACCGCGTAACATGATAAATGTTTAATCTTTTGCGCAGGTTTTAGGCAGACTGTTTATGGTCGAACGTTAAACATATTTTGCTAGAGCCAAACTATTACGGTAGAAATGATCCTAGACATGAGATTAAGGAAATATATTACAGAACGGACGGATTTAAAAAGTCATTTTGTCCACGTAAGTACAATACGGGACCATAATGTCGGCTAAAAATCAATTCTACGAAAATCCGACCCTCAATGGGAAGATTAGACTTTGTACTTGTGCTTAATAACTAATCATTATTATTAACTCACCCCGCATGTCTTGCTCAGCATTATTATTGAGCTTTCTGCACGAGTTAGCACCTCATATTACTATATATTTATTAATCGATTTACTAATGCTTACCAGTAGTTGTATCTTAAACGAATGTATTAATGTTAGCATATGTATGATTTTACACTTTCCCGGCGAATAACATTTGTGTAAATTTCTCGGGCTCGGGCTCGAGCCCGAGAAATTTACACAAATGTTAGCATACTCGGGAAGTAGCATTTTCTCAGTTTCTGATTTTCCGTCACATAGAGTTCCTGCATTTTGGTAAGCGCCCAGCGGCCGGGGAACGTGCGAGGTAATGATATGGACAAATGCTGAATGTCTGTTGTGCAACCATCCCGTGCCACACATCCTAGAGGCGGCTTGCACGGTAATTGATAGATGTAAATGAAGATAATGAGTACTCATCTAAGCCTATTTTTCCGGAGAAAAAAAGAGATCTTATAATTGGTAGTATCAGGCGTAACATTTTGGAATCTGTTAACATTGTAATGATATCACTTAACTTTATTTTTCCACATATCTTTATTTGCTACGACCCGGGTTTCAACGTTCGACGTCATCTTCCTGAAGATGACGTCAAACCGTCCTGAAAATGACGTCAAACGTAGATGACGTAGAACGTCGAAATCGAGTCGTAGCAAATAAAGATATGTGGAAAAACAAAGTTAAGTGTTATCATTACAAAAGATATATTTTTTATCAACCCTCTGCGTAAATAAAAAAAACCGCGGACATGGGATGGCAGTGAGGCTAAGGGTCCAGATTCCCTTCGACCACCAGCAGAGGAAAGGGCTCGGAGTTCCGTACACTAGGGTCCCCAAACGGACGAATTGTATATGCGTACCATACGATTCCTCACCTCGAGAGAATTCCAGGAAGAGGAGAAAAGTGAAATACTCACGGATCGTAATAGAGAGAGAGAGAGAGAGAGACATTTCACATCGCAAGGATCCGGGGCGTAACGGAGCACGCTCTTTCAGCGCTAAGCATTTTGAAACGGGATTAACGCTGATGCATATTTAGAGAGCACAATAAGAGTGGCGTTTCTCGGAAACAGGCCATTACACCAAAATTTTAGCAGTCAGCTCACCGTGTCCAGAAGCCACACTGCACAGATTTTGCCTCCGGGTAACACATGACGCTCGCTTCATCATGATGAATGCAGTGGTCACGTCGCGACGTTCGTCGGTCGGGACTTCTGGCAAAAATTCAAGGCGGTAGACGAACGAAAAAAATCCACCTCTTCATCGTGAACGTATCAAAAATTGATTATTTCAATCTGCAATAGATAAGAAGAGAGTCATATTAGTGGATGGGGAATTTTTTCCTTTCCTTGAATACTGCAGCGCAAAACATGGACAACAGGGAAGCCAGAAGAGAAGAAGTTGATGGCTTTTGAGACTTGGTGATAGAGAAGAAAGCTTAGGATCAGTTGGTTAGAGCATATAACAAATGAAGAAGTATTCAGAAGAGTAGGAGAAAGCAGAAGCTTTATGAGAAGCCTAAAAACAAAAAGAGCAAATATGATAGGACATACACTCTCAGACACAATGGCCTGCTAGCAAGAGTCATCGAAGGGATGATGGAAGGGAGAAACACTAGAGGAAGACTACCACTTGCATACATCACACAGATAATGACAGACACTATCACAACTTCATATTACGAACTGAAGAGGATGGCGGAGAATAGAGAAGAATGGTGAGTTGCTGCAAACCAGCCCCAGGGCTGCTAACTGAAGAAGTGCTTCCAAATGCCATGAAGGAAACCATGGCACTCGAAAGAAAGAAACAAAGCCATAACCATTGGCCGTCTTCATCATCATCTTTGGTGGTGAAACCCCAAGATTTGTTGACTGCGACCCCCCATCCTTCCCTATCTAATGCTAGGTCTCTCACTGGTAGCTCCATCTATGTACTCTCCTCTTTATATGGTCCATTGAATTATTCCTGAATCTTCCTCTGGGGACTTTTCCCTCTATTTTACCTCAATTATATTTTACATAAACCCACTACATGCCCCAGGGTGTGTCCAATCCATCTGAATCTACTGTTCTAATTGTGTTCCATTTGGCCCTTTCCTATTGTATACTTTTGTGAACTAAATAATTTTTTTATTGTCGTCAATTTGATCTTCAACATTCACCTCCAGCTACAGGTTTCTAAAGCTTCTAGCACAGAGTAAAGATAAACAAAGAGGACAATTGGCGCTGAAAGTGGTAATAATCTCATTGCGCTTTCCGCCATGTTCTAAATAAGCGAATTGTGACCACTGTGACTTGAGTTGTAGTAGTGCGAGGTTGGCTGAGAGTTGAGTTATATATAAAAATAAAGCAGTTCCTCAGTTATTTAACGGAATTTACACCGCAGCTAATTTTATGAACATGATTTTTTTTAATGCTTTGGTTTCACTTGAATATTTTTATTCACTGCATACCTAGTTCAGGTCATAAACAGGTGTAGCAATTTATTTCATTTTGCTTTTACATAGCTTGGTAGTTTCATAATAAATAGTTGATATCTCAAATTTTAGGGAATCTTCCCTTGCAAGATGCGCATGCTAATTATGTGGTTTCCATTGGATTGTGAGGATATTTCCAGGTATCTGAGGTAAATACTAATATCAATATGGAATACATCAAGTCGCCTGTTGATTTGAGAAACATCTCTCGAAAGTCATGGAAAGACAGAATATGCCAATTGTCAACCTGCAGAGGCGCTATGCATTAATTTCACTAGTTTCCTTCCTATTATGAAGCCATTCCATAAAGCCATGTAGCTATTACTCAATCATTATAATTGTGGCATAATTAAGGTAATTTGAACGTTAAAACTCCTAGTTTGAAGTGGATGGCAAGCCATAGGCACTAAACTAGCTGTGAATTTGCTGCATATTTTTACTTATTTTAAAAATGGCCGCTGTGCGCATTTTCCATGACAGAGAATACAATGGTGAAGTCACCTGGTGTCCTCTCTGTATATGCTTACTCTGTCCTAGTAGTCTTTTCTAGTCTACTTTCCCAATGGTCCATACTTCCGATCCGTAGTATCCCACCCGAATGCTTTCATATACTGTTTCTCGTATGTAATCTTATTATCTTTGAACACAGCCATTGTCTTTTCGCCATGAACAATTTCCTAGCGTGGACTATTTTTCGTTTTATGTGCATTTTTCTTCCGTGCCAAGTGATGGTACACTTAAAGAATTAAGATAACAACGTTTAAACTTACTTGCTTCGCCACGTCTTCCGTTTTTGGAACGCATCAGCAATATACTTTAAACATGCTCTCATTTGAAAGCAAAGCAAGGTCAATAGCAGCAGCAGAGCGAAGTAAGTTAAGGTAGTCCGAGCGAGATAGTTCCCAAGTCATAAAAGAGACCATATTCGAATCATACGTTTTCATTTCACCAGCTGTGGAACACATCAATTAAATATTACATTATAAGTGGCGCAAAATTGTAGTTTTATATGTCAGAAATTGTAAGTAATTCAATGCAAATATATAAATAAGTCTTTAACTTGACTGATTTTTTTCGCGCGGTGCGTTTGAAACTCCTTCAAAACGGAAGGTTTTTTGTGATACCCGAGAACCTACTGCGGTGAGAATATGATTTATTTTCAAAAGTAGTTGAAAATACATACAAACTACAGACTGCTAGTCGACATCTAAGTGTTAGAACTTCCTCATTTTGTAAATAATGTCTCTCTGGAATGCATACACGTACCATTTCCCATGTAAAAGGGCTGGTATTTTTTGGCAAATATCTCATAAAGTAATGTGGTAAGGGGTTGAATTTTTGGTGTAATTAGAAGAGTGGGATATTTTTCTTTAAAATGAGACCAAATTCATTGATAGCTAAGTAAAATGATGTTTGGCTCGGACTACCTTAAAAGAGATGGATAAGTGGAATCATAAGAATAACGATGAAGATCCAATGGATGGAGAGCAATGAAGTAGTCCTGTACAGATCGTAGCATAAGAATAAAGAAAGGCTGTAACTCAGCTCCGTTGTTGAGTAGTCGCTATGAAAAGGACTCGACCTAAACACATACATTTAGGAGGCGCTGGTTTTTTAGGGCCCGGGACGACTAGGAGACCGACGAGGGGAAATGAATGAGGTGGGTGCATGAAGGTACACAATTGCTGCGGAAAATTGTTTAACGCAACACTTAAGGAAGAGGAAAACATTTAAAACCTTTAATCGCTTTAAATGACATGACAAAATACAAATTTGTTCCCTCGTTTTTTTATTTTCTAAAATCTCTGGTCGTCGTAACTCCTGCAATAAAATAATAACTCGTAAATAAAAAGCAAAATTCGTTTGTAAGAATTATCCTCTGTGGCCATTTTCCATGAATTGTGCAAGAGAATAAGATTTAAGGAGATTATTGGCCAAACCAGTCATTAATATTGTTACAAGAGCCAAATTTATCGTTAGGTATTTTTTTTATCTGTACGTAAGCCATAAAAACAAAACTTTTCAACTGGCTCAAATTATATAACGCTATTGATTACACAAAATTTTATCAGGAATAAATTATTTTTTCTAGGACGTTTTTTATGCAGTGGCTTGGGTCGAAAGTTGTTTGCCAAAAGCTTTTAAAAAATCAAATAATAGTCTGAAATTTAGGGAATGGAACTGATATTTCGTCATGCAAGGAACTGTACTGAGGACGTTGAAAATTTTCAGTTTTATTTTTCATTAATTATATCTTAGTAGCTTCAGTTTCTTTTAACCTCGTCCTGATTCGTGAGTTTTTTGGTAATAGCTAAGCACAGCTCGAAGGAGTGGTAAAACACTCTCGTTAGTGGGTAACATTTTCATTTTAGGCATGCTATCCAATCTTCGAGGGGGTCTAAATATTTATGAAGCATTCTTCTCAGCCTCTCAATTCTCGTTGACTCGTCCTTATTAATAATACATGAGATTGTGGAGAAAGAGTTTATAAACATTTTAAATTGAAAAGAAAAACGCATAATTGATCAGGACATGGGACGAAAAGAGAGAATAACATCCGTCAGAACTTTATTTCCGAAAGCAGCATTTTTTGTCACAGCTCATTCCTCGCCCCTCAAATCATATTTGGGCGACCGCCCCCCCACAAGTCCCAGAACACGGATTCGCCCGCGGCTGCAATCCAGCCCCACAACGATATTTCCCCCTTCGGAACGATAGCAGCTGCCAAACTCTTTTACATTTCGGTCTTTTAATTTTCATCGCTCCGTCAATTTTGGAGGAAGAAAATTCGACGTCCTCGAATGTCGCCCGGATTCATAAATCTGGGAAACTTTCCTGGGCGAGCAGAAATTAAAATCAACCGTGCTTAAAGAGAACAGCTGGACTGGAGCGGGCAATCTGAGCAGAGAATTTTAATATGGATCCCCCTCGGCTGTGAGTTATTGTCTAGTGGATCCAGCATCACGTCGAAAAGATAAACTGCCAAACGCTGCGACGAACATCAGCGTGAAATGGCCGAGCCTAAGACGCATTCTCAGAGTCACGGGGAAAAACATTCCGACATTTTAAGTGATGCTCGCGGATTTATGCATATTGAACAATTTTAATGCTATGGCACTCATTAGAACTTTGGTTCTGGGTGGGTTATACACAAGTATAATTTTCAGGGTGGCTACTGATATTCAATTTTCAAATTCCCTGACCTTTCCCTGACTCTTCCCTGATGGATTTACCAAATTCCCTAACCGATCGCCAAAAAGGTCACCTATTATTGGAATATTTTTTTCTGATGCATTAAATCTTCTACAGCGGTTTTAAATTTTCTAAATATTCTAATCATCTTCTCGTATTTTTAGAGCTGCAAGCATACATTTACTATAAGCTAGTGTGCTCCAGTTATCTCTCGACCTGATTGTCGGAAGTTCAAATAAAACGCGAGGTAAAGTTTTCCGAACAACATAGCCTTGGATTCCTTGAGATGAGCGTAATACATTGTGATCATGAATTTTAACACTCCTAGGTAAATATCCCAATAAGGATATACAAAAGGGATACGTTGCACGCCTGATTCACAACTAAATAACTAAGATTCACAACTAATAAGATTCACAACTTAATACTCCACGAATTGATGATGCTTATTCCATGCACGTCAGCGACGGACGTTAGTTTCAGTTGGTGAAATAAAGGGCGGGAAGGACTGGCTGATAAACGCAATGGTAAAAAAATAACGAGGATTCCTATTCACGTTTCTCCCTAACTGTTACCAGAATTCCCTGAATTTTCCAGAAGTTCAAAATTCCCTGACAATTCCAGGTTTTCCCTGACAATTCCAGGTTTTCCCTGACAATCGCCACCCTAAAGTTGTAAATTATGCCTGTTGTAGCATTTCTATTTACAATTGCGACGTATTACGGAAGATTAGGTCACGTGATTAAAATTATGGAAATAGACTGCAGAACAGACCGGTTTAAAATTTCGTTTTCCCACTATCGATATGAGACCATAATGGCTGCTAACGAGACTTAGACGTAGTGCTTCAGTCGACAGGTAATGTGGCTGATAAGTTAATTTGTTTACTAATCCTCGTTTCTTGATCTGCCACGTGGTACTAACACCACGTTTCGCATGATCCCTGCGTGACTCTTGCATCTCCTTTACGAAATTTAAGTAAACATTCACACAAACAGTTTCTGGAACATTGGTAGCATACCTATAGAGTAGGAAATGTTGGCGATAATTCACCCCCTGCCACACACCCTTGAGGTGACTTGCAGGGCAATATTAGATGTATATGTTCCACAGTAATATATTAAGGCCGCTTTACACGGTACATTAAATGGTACAAACGAATGTCTGAACTCTTGCATGAGGAAAATTGTACCGTGTAAAGTGGCAAATTGTATGATTGTCTGAATGACTGAACGGGAAATAGAACCTTTGTACATTCAATAATACATTCGTATGTACAATAAAATGTACCGTGTAAAGCGGCCTTTACAGAATAGTGGCGACCTATACATTATCAATGGCTAGGTAATACTCAGTAATTAAAACTTTATAACTTTTGCTGAACAGGGAACTAGCTAATGAAGTTACAAATGCTCTGCACAAATATTCTGGGATGAGATAGTCATCATCATGCTCTACAATTTTTTTTCACGCAGACTGATTGTGAATGCATTACTTTGAAGCTCATTTTGAGCTGGCAAGAACAATCTGCGTCGTGAACACTGCATATCGGCGATGCTAATGTAATGAAGTGACTTTATTATCACTTGTTTACGAATTTTCACTGTACAGAAAAAGTATGTACCCACAGAGAACAAAAATTACGAACCCAAATTATAACACAATATTAAAAGCAAATTTAAAAAATTAGATTGATACTGTAATGCTAAAAAAAAAATTGTAATCACCAAGATACGCATACGATCTACTTCGTTTTTTTCCGATGGTTGAATTATTTTTCAAAAGATATTACTGAGTTTTTCTTCATAGGAATGCAGATTAATTGATTTTGATAGAGATACAATATCTTTGATGATTCAAAAATATTGATTGATTCAAAAATAAGCTAAAACATACATATTCTTAATTTTTAATAGCAAACGCACAACGGAGGTCTTTCTTTTAATGTCTGGAAAAATATTCCGAACATTCTCAAGCACCAGAGCTGCGATCCAGTCGGTACAATAGTAAAGAAAGAAAAAAGTCCCATAAGAGGAGAAATTCACAAAACATCCTAAATAACGCATTTCAAATAAAATTTAAATGAGAAAAAATCAATTTAAGAGCAGGAAAAATTAATTCCTTTTATGACTAAAAATCCAAATAAGAAGTCGTTTTAAACAAAATTTGAAGACAACGTACCAGTAGAATTGTAAGAATAAAACTGGAATGTAAAGTGACTAACACATATGGCAAAAATAAATCACACACAGGTTAGGAATATCTCACATTTTCAAATTCTTTGAAAGTCAAACCACAATCGACGACACACCGATGAACGCAGATATTTTCGACGTAAGTGAGTCAATGAGCAGCATATTATAGATCGCGAACCGTTAATCAAAAAATTATATAACGAAAGCAAGAAGTTATCGGTACCCACTGTAAAAAATAAAAAGAATACAATTCCTGAGCCGTTATCGGAGAGAAAAATACCGATAGGATGAAAATAGACCATGTCACCCCGACGTTCATAAGCGGATATAAACAAGATCCACGGGCATATCGACCTACATCTTGGACATTCTTTTTCCTAATTAAGTTTCAACCGCATACCTATAAATGATACTTCCTGAAAGATAGGCGACATCTTCCCCACCATAAAATACAATCGGAAAATAAAAAGTAACTATGTACACACGGAATTCTTGGAGTTAACGTTAGAGCTAAAATTTTCCAACCAACAAGCTAATATCCATACTGAACCACGCATACTAAAAACATTAACAACTGACTATACTTTTCGCTCTGAAGATGATTGATGATCTGTTGTAATCGTGTGATATAATCCATAAATGATCTGGTCACATCTAGTTTACAGCAAGAGCGCGTGATTACCCCCTCTTATTTTTTCCTTACATCAAACATGATTATTCAGGAAGAGAAAGAAAATTTAGACTTTTAGCAGTTCACAAGAAATTTTGAGTTATTTTGTTAAATACTACCTTAAAATGATTAAATGAGAAGGACGTAAAATTCAACTACACAAAACATAATGTACATACATAATTTTATTTCAAAAAGTATCAAAGCCAAGACTGTCTTTGAGGAGGAAGACCTGAACAAAGCAGATGAGTTCAAAAATCATGTAAATACCACCTATATCGCTCAGATATCATCCCCAAAATATCAACAATTGCGGTACTAAGTTCAAGATAATTTGTGAACAAAGCGATAAAGGTTTCGAACGAAAAAGATTGAGAAAAGTGTTGTGTAGTTAGGACTCAACGAGGTTGGGATGGAAACATTTGAATCGCGTCTCATAAATAATGTATGTACTAAACGGTCGAATTACAAAGGAATGCCGCATATTTTGACAAAGGTGATACGATAAAAAATAAAGTGTAACTAAGCTATTAGCGTTAATAAGGTGACAGATCCCAGAGACTGGAAGGTTCCATGAGGGTCTGAGATGCCTAACACTTTAAATCACTCGAGGTGGAACTGGGCAGGGAGAATAGTATTTGAACATTTGAGGGCAAAGGCAATTTGGTTTGAATATTTAAGGGTAAATAAATTAAGAATAAATGACTGGTATTTTCGACAATAAAAAAAGATGAATAGTTTGATTCCCTTTGCTCCAGCTCTTCATCTACATCTACGTCATACCATGCAAGCCACCCAAAGGGTGTGTGGCAGGGGGTGCTTCCACACCAGGCTTGCATGAATTACGCGGCAGAACACTGAAACTACAATGAAACCAGCGTACCACACATGCAACGCGCCAATTAAAAATCTACTCAGCAAGAAACATTTTATCGTCAATCGTTCCAACATGCAAGGGATACAAAGACTACTACTACAGATTCAAAATATCATTCTTAAATAAGAACATCAATATTTACATCATGCATAAATAAGAACGTAGATAATATAAAGAGAAAAATTTACTGTCTAGCTAATGCCACTATTCGCACTATTCATGACAACGATCACAGCTGTTATGGTCCCGAATGGCACGCGGAAAAAATGACATTTTATACCTATCGGTTCAACAATGTATCCCTCTAATTTTATTGGCGTGATCTAATCTGCCGTAGTCGGAGGGGGTTAATAGTATGTTTTTCACGTCGTCAGAGAAATATTTTTCCTGAAACATAGTTAAGAGGTTCAGACTATAATTTAATCTACGCTGTGATAGCGATTCCCATCCCAATTCTTCTAAAAACCCAGACACAGTAGCAAACTTATCGTAGCATCGTTTTACAAACCTAGCTCAGCTTCGCTGCACGCGATCTAATTCCGATATCAACCCCGCTTCATAAGGATCCCATACACTGGCAGCATATTCCAGATGAGGCCTAAGATTGAAAAATAACGTTCTTACACTTTCTCATTACATTTTCCTAGTATTCTTTTGATAAAGCCTAGCTTCCTGTATGCTTGACCGCATATTTCCCGAATAAGTTTTCCCCAAGTAATGTCATGAGTAATTGTGACCCCTAAGTACTTCACAGACTCGGCGTTAATTATTTCCGTATTAATTCTGTAAGCCCTACCTGGCCTATTTTTCTTTTACCAAAAGCTGACTGCTGCGCACTTTTTATGCTTAGTTCCATCTGCCACTTTTCGCACCAAGCATGAATAGCAAGTAGGTCGATTGTTAACGAGTCGCTATCTTCGGAAATGGTAATATCCCTATACACAACCGCGTCGTCTGCCAAGAGTCTAAGCCTACTTATAACGACGTTGCTGATATCATTATGTATAAGAAAAAAAAAACCAATGACTCTTCAGTCGCTCTACTCTCCACAGTGAATTAAGGTAAAACATCTGACAAAACAATTGCGTCCCCTCCAAAAGATTTCAAGAATGAATGCACCTCCTAGGCGAAATTAAAACTCGTATGTACACTGGCCCCAATTACAGCTACTCCTGGGTTTCAACTTTAGAGTAATTGAAAGAGAAAAATAGTGAAAATGTCACATAAAGTTTCGACTCAGGTAAAGCTTTAACATTCTTCTTAACGGCTGTATCCTCTCAAGAATATAATAAGTGTAAGGCAAATATCCCCGTCATTAGTGGACCCATAGTTGGCATGAATATTCATTAAGAAGTCAATCAAGCAATTAATCCCCAAACGTAACGAACCCCTTGGTCGAGATGAGTCTCAACCATCTCACTAATTAAAAAAAAATACATTTCCGAAGCCATAATCCGAGGGAAAACTATAAAAAGAATGAAACCAAACCAGTGACCCACTCAATGTGGCAAATTACCTCATCTGCAGATGTGCACCTCCACTCCGATTGACCCATTCCCTTCAAATTTCCAGAATAATGAGAATATGAAGTACGTGGTCCTGTGCCGAGGGCTCATCACTCGGCAAGAAGTAGGCGACAGAACTGCGAAGAGGATGAGAGGGCTTCCCGCACTAAATATCGCTCACAATCTGTTGCGCATGAATCGAATTAAAGTATAAATTGGTGTCTTCTTTTATTAAAAACTCAGCTTTACAAAGTTAACGCTAAATTTGATAATGTCACTATAAACATTCCAACGAGAATATGGAAATTTTAGCCCATATTTTACCATGAAAGGGTCTGCCTTGGGCTCTACTTTAATCACCCGAAGACGCCATTCTGTCACGAAACCGGTCGTTCCAATTTATTTCCGTAGAAAAATCAAGTTGATATATTTCATTGCGACATCACTTTCCAAGCCAATTTAGAAGCTTTTACTTCAGAAATATATTTCAAGGTTTCCTGCTATTTTCAAACCATTATTTAATGGTACTCTTTCTTAAAAAACAGCAGCCATGAGAAAAATGAAGATATTTACACTTTTGTAAGAAGAAATTGGCATCTTTAACTGTAGCCGTCATACAAAATGGCAACAAATTGAATATTGTGCGTATAATGAAAATAAATCTCTATAAATACTAGCCAGCGAGCCACCCCGTATAGTCTGAGTTTGAATCGTTCGCGATAATCTTGATCACGCAATTTATTCGTCACGTGGCACGACAACGAAGGATTGGCGATTTTTGGTGAGTTTTATTCACTCGTGCGAAGAATTCGATAGAATTACTTGTTGTTTATTGCGTCCCTAACCGCGATAATCAACCACATCAAAATTATTCCCGCTAGAAAAACTCGATGTGAAAGGTAGGGTGAGGTGATTACGAGCAATTTCTTGAACCATTAGTGATTACACCACGTGATTCCTTAGTTACGTGATCGGACTCATATCGACCGTTTCAAACACCCAGCTCCAATGAGGCGCATAATATGAGGTACAGGACACAAGTCATGTAAAAGTGGCGTATGGGTGGAAAATAATGTTAACACTAGACCCGCTGGGATTCTCAAACCTCATAAAACCGCGGCTGGGACAAAAAAGTCCCATCGTTTTTTTTGGCAATTCCTGGGTCTGTTAATGGGTCATTGCTTCAGAAAAGATATTTTGTATTGGAGTAAAGTTTCCAGCTGAAGATTTGATTATTTTAACATCCTTTAGACACAATAAATTATTTTCGGTTCAGATTATTTAATAAAATATTATCAACTCAATCAATTGCATACTAGTAATTATAGTAAAATAAACTCCGAAAATTGTGCGAAAAATATTAAGAGAGATATAGCTCTCTAACATTTGTAATGGGGCAAAATGGTCCGGCCGCGGTTCTAGTGTTAAGAGAAGGAAGGGAGGAAATCGAAAAAGTGTTTTAGTGTACATACAGCCTCGCCCTGTTTCTATGGTACTTGTTACCAGTGAGTGGAAAGGGGAAACTTTTACGCAGATCACTTACTAAGACTCTATTTCGTCTTATGTTGCCCTTGCAAGCTCTACAAGGGCAGAGCTGGGTTTAATTTATATTATCCGCGTCAATCCAAAACTCGTGTGAACTCTGAACTTTTCCGGGGACGCCAGCCTTTCGTATAGCCTTCGTGTCTTCATCGGCTCCCATCCCAGTCTCTTCGATAGCTGTGTCACACTTTCGCTCGTTCGCTCGAGGCAGTTTTTCTGCGAAAAATACAATGCAAAGCGCGAGAGGCTTTCCTTTGTACCGGGAAAACGTTGAGCTTTCAAATATTCCAAAAGTCTACACTTGAAATGCGACGCTCGGGGCCGAAACAGCGTGCTGATCCAGTTACTTGTCAAAGTCGCCCCGCGGACGAATGACAACCCAACGCCGAGTTTTTTGCACTCGAGAAAAAAGAACGGCATTTACATTCAGCAGATAGTTCGAGGGATGCAAAGATCAGAGGCGCCAACACAAAGCAGAATGTCTATATGATTCAAGTCGTGCATTTCCCGGACCTGGGTTCGCCTTTGTTCGACACATTTTGCCGATGAAGGCATCGCATTGCGTACTCAGAAAGAAAGTGGGCGCAATGGTGGGTTTCGGATTTAATGTTATACATCATCAGTTTTTCGCTGATTCAGAGTAGGAGAAAGTAATTGCAGGGTTTGTCGCAAGGATCAGTTAAGTTCAGAAAAACACTTGCTCAGTAAATACAAAATGACATCCTTTTGAAGTACTTACTTTTTTAAATTATCAAAAAGAAGTTTAATTGAAAGATTAATGCATACTTCATTACCCACAAAAAGGAATAAATGTAAAAAATGTTGATTAAGTTTTGACATAGACAATGGTTAAATTTGGACTTATCAGGTTTTCGCGCCAAAAATTTAAAATCTTAATTTGATTGCCAGAAAGTTATTCATACAACGGAAATTATTAAAAAATATAAACAATATTGGATCACATGTTATGTACTGATAAAGTATGAAATAATAAAAAAAAATGTTACTAAGGCACAAAGTCTTTTCGAAATAAATGCGAACTCAATGCAAAATATAAAGGCAAATATTTCCCTGAAAATAATTGGACGTCACCACTTAACCAGTCCACTAGTAACTTCATGCAATCATACACATTTCTGGTGCTCGAACCGGGTCAGCGTACCACTGGTCGGATTCTTGCTCCAAATACCCCCATGAGATCTGATGTCAAATATGCTTATCTCATTCAAATAGGACCATGCAGATCTGATTCGTGCGCCAAAAGAAGCTCACAGCCGTATTTAATACATTGAATACTATCATCATTTTTGGCAATAAGTGGAATAGTGTGGTTTTTACCCCAAACCGCCTCAATTATGAAGAAGTGAGTTGCACGATCCATGTTTCGCAAGAGGAATGGTGAATATTTTTATGTCGTCTGTAATACCTTTGAAAGTTTAAGGTAGAGCGAGCGAGATAGTTCCCTAATCATAATAGAGACCATATTCGATTATACGTTTTAATATCGCCAGCTGTGAGACAGACGAATTAAATATAGCATTATTAATGTAGCAATAATATAGTTTTACATGGCAGAAATTGCAAGTAATCAAATGGAGATATCTAAACAAGTCTTTAACTTGACTCATTTTTTCACGCGGTACGTTTGAAACTCCATCAAAACGGAAGGTTTATTGTGATCCCGAAGAATTTACTGCGGTGAAATAATGATTAATTTTCAGAAATAGTTGAGAAAACACAAACTACACACTGTTGATTTTTTGACGTGATTTAGGTGTAGGGAATGCCTTATAAGTTACATAAGGTCTCTCTGGAGCGCATACACGCACCATTTCCCATGTAAAAGGGTCGGTATTTTCTGGCAACTATCTCGGAAAGTAATGTGGTAAGGGATTGAATTTTTGGTGTCAATGGAAGGGTGATATGTTTTTCTTTAAAATGATACCAAAGTCATTGATTTCTAAGTAAAGTGATATTTCGCTCAAACTTCCTTAAATCATTAAGCTAAAGGGTATTTCATAAATCTCTTCATCATTAGTGGCGCATTGCCTTTGCGGCGCGAGCTACTTGACACGTTATGGTGGTATTTCATGGCAGTGGCATACAGCGTTCCTGTATGTCGAATTCCTACGCATCTGCGTCGCAATTCAAATTGTGCCTGCTCGCGTACCTCGTTCGTCACAGCAAGAAACTATTTCAATTCATCGAATAGGGACGAAAACAACTAAAGAACACAACAATCATTCGCCACTTTTCAATGTGACTTTCGTTGACATAACACACAGTCACACATAACACACGTGGTTCGAGTGATGGATTCGATCCTATTCTTTGTAATAGCATTGTGCCGTTTCAAAGCAGAGGTGGTACCTGAATATTTCGCTACATCAAATTGCAACTTCCTTTCGTCTTCGGAATTAACGCCAATTAAACAAGAACCCTACAAAGGATGACGATACGTGAACGAGAGATACTTGAAAATCTTAAAATACACCCTTACTCGAAAGAAGTTCAAAGCCTAGAAGAGAATAACAAGTGGTTGAAATGAATAGACTGAATTGTAGCAGCTCGACCCATATTAAGGCTACGTAAGAAATAAGACCATGGTTCATGTCACACATGACTTACTATTCAGCTTCGTCGACCACCGTTCGGAGGGCTGTCTTATTGGCAGTTATTTACCTCGGTATCCGGATCGCAACCGCTTGCGGGGACAAACAACACACAAAAAGGGAAACTCGTGCAAATGAAAATCTCCCTCGGGAGGTCGCTTTGAAAGGCACACATTGGCCTCTCGTGGCCGGTGGATAAACAAAAAAGATAAGAGGCGCGAATACCGAACCGTGCCTATTCATAGGGCTTGTCATTTTTTATTTCGCCCAATATTGTACAAGCTGTCCGTTAATCATTTAATCTGATATGATGAGTACTCGTAGCATTTTACTCAGTTCATACGATTAACGTAAGAGTTGGGCGCCACCGCCGAACATTGTCATTGCTATGAACCCCGCCGATCTATACATGGGCGCGTGTTGTCCATTTAGCTAGCAGCCAGTGGATTCATTGCTTGTTGACCTCCACATTGGAGCGGGCGTCATTTGCCCCGTTTACATTTGCTTTCTACGCTCGCAGCTTTTAAGCAAGCAAAAGGTTCTCCGAGTGACCCCAGCGCCAACCCTAGCAAACTTGTTTACCACGCAGGATTTACTAGGGGTTGGCGCTGGTCACCGGCATTTGAAATGCGTGCCGACGGAAGTCTGCTAAAATCGTGTTTGAAAAACGAGTCGTGAAAATGGCTTCGACTTGAATGGAGACGCAGGCAGAAAGAACCACTCTTAAGGAAGTTTGAGGGAAATATCATTTCACCTGGAAATTAATGAATTTAGTCTCATTTTAAAGAAAAATATCTCACCCTTCTAATGATACAAAAAATTCAACCCCTTACCACATTACTTTCGTCGATATTTGCCAAAAAATACAAACAGCCATTTTACATGGGAAATGGTACGTGTATGCACTTCAGAGAGACATTATTTACAAAATGAGGTATTTCTAACACTTAGATGTCGTAAAAAAACTAACAGCGTGTAGTTTTTATGTTTTCTCAACTATTTTTGAAAATTAAAAATATTGTAAATACAATAAGTTCTTGGGTATCACAAAAAAACCTTCCGTTTTGAGGGAGTTTCAAATGCTCCGCGCGAAAAAAAATGAGTCAAGTTAAAGACTTATTTAGATATTTTCACTTAATTACTTACAATTTCTGTCACATAAAACTATATTATTGCACCACTAATAATGCAATATTTAATTGATGTGTCCTATAACTGGCGAAATTAAAACGTATAATTCGAATATGGTCTCTATTATGACTAGGGAACTATCTCGCTCGGGCTACCTTAAGCTGGTCGGAGCGGTAATCGTGAGTCATTGAGTGCACATTTTAATAACTTTTCAAGTAGTTCAACATTCTTGGACCTAATTTTACTAATGTGCATTTTAATATGTTGGAAATAACATTGCATATTGTTACACAAATGCTGCAAACATTATACTTCAAAATTTCGTCTCGATTTAAGCATTGTTTATGTCTAGGGCTCAGGGCGTGGATTCGAAATTTAAGCAAAAATAGGGAGTAAATATTTTTTATAAATTAGGCTTGACACCTTCACACTTTTTAAGAACTATTATAATAATATGAAAGGTATGTTTTCGTATTTAAGAGAAAATCTGTACATATGTTATAAAATTATTTCGAAATATATATGTCCCATAGCGAAAAAGGGAGGGGGAAGGAAGAACAGGTGGAGTTGAAGGTCGAAAAACAACAACCAAATTACTGGGTCCCAGGATATGTAGGGAGACTTAAATTCAAATGTGTGTTTTGCTAATGGGTATACATAGAACTGGAAATTTGAGAATGGAGACTGGAGACTTGAGAATGACATAAAGTGTCGAAACCATGGTCGGTACTTGTTAAACAGCGTGGGAATTTACTCTCGTCTTTTCATCCTCTTACCAGTACGGATATTGAATATTTCCACCAAGTTACGCCTGAAACTCTTTCATACGTTCCAAACACGTACTTTGCTTTATTATTTTTTAATCGAGATCTCACTCTTCGCCAGCATTTCTGTCACGATAAACTGAAAATCTTCAGAATGCAGATATATAACAGCCGCCATCACCATCATGCAACCCTTGTAATGTAAACGGGATGATTATGGGTTACATTGCATCACCATACGTCATTCAATAATACATTCAATATTCTACGACTGGTGGACTGAAACCCTACATTAAACCCCGTCTGTTAATTCCTTTCTCGCTCTTTTAAGCTCTTATGCTTCACGATCCAAATTTAGCCGGCGTGCGCATTGGTCCATCAGTCTTGCTCGAGGAGCTTTCCCTTTCAGCTCGTTCCTCAAAAAATTCGCTTCGGCTTTCTCATAGCTAGGTTTCCTTCTCCTTGAATTCCTCTTGAATTTTATGCATTCCATAATACGATTGCCAGAAACGTGCTTTTGAGCGCGAATCCCTCTCTTCGCTTTCTAGAGACATATCTGTGGTCTAATTCCAGCAAATGACTACTACATTACAAAGCATCTACAGCAATAGAGCATGCCCTGATCCTGACACACATCTTTGTTCATCGTCGTTTTCCAATAATTTTGGACAGTTCGGTAGCAAACTATCAAAGAGATTCTAATTTTGAACTCCTATCACTTGCTAAGCGAACCTATCAGCAGGTCGACGCCGAACACTGCCGCTTACGCATGAGTGACGCATGGTCGGCCGATAAAAATGCAATCGTTTGATCACTGAGTTGGATACGAAATAAACCAAAAGTAAACGTTTTTTTCACGATCTTATGATTAGAACTGAGGCTCATGGTCATGCTCTTTGGATGTGATTCCCTTCCTCGAACGGAAATGGACGTGTTTACTGAATGAGTGCATTTCTGTCAACCGCGCTAATATCTTGGAGAGCGACAAGTTCATCCGAGACAAAGGTGAAGGCGTTTATTTCAACTAGGGATGAGTCGATTCCACTTTTTTTCGATTCCGATTCTTTCAAATCGATTCCCGATTCTCCATTCCGACTCAATCGATTCTTATTCCTAATAACAGGTGGGATATTGTTTTACCAGTAGTGTGCGACTATTATTTAAATTCAAGTATTGACTGAAATAAAATAACAGAGACAACTAAGTCGCTCAAGAAGTAAGTTTATTAATATATCCTCAGCTTATTCAGGTAGATAAAAAGTACAAATTGATAGCCTACACCCAAAATTACAGAGACAAATATGATGTGATAATTGAAATTTGATTTTAATATTTATCTGTCTAGAATCGATGGAATCGGAGTCGACTTTAGGCGATCGATTCTCGATACTGATTCTAATCCTGAGAAGCGGTGGAATCGAGAATCGACATTTGGATTTGACTCATCCTTAATTTCAACTATTCATCTCCTGTGACACCCGATGAAGGGGCAAGAGAGACTATTCGGGATTCCATGAGCGCACAAGGCATCAAAAACAAAATATTGGGAGTTATTTAAACTTCCTGGTCCTTTCAGCGTCTGTTTTCGCGTCCGATTCACGATATTTTGGAATGGGCGTGGAGACTCGCGAGAAGAGTTTGCGAACGAAAGCGTCCGACGGGCGGTGAGAACTTCAAACTCTGGGGCAGCGGGATTACAGCGCCTTCCAAAGAGAAGAGGCTGGGGGAAAGGAGAGGAGTAAGGACGATGGCAACTCGAAATAACAGACCCAGAGAGAGAGAGAGAGAAAGAGAGATCAACCAATCAAAACGGGGCGTCTCTTTCATCCAAAAGCGTGGGGAGAGAGATGAGAGAAGGGTGTGTTACGTCACGGATACAGAGGAGTTGAAATTGGAAAGGTGGGATGGAGGGGATGGAGAGGATGACGGGAAGTGGAGCGCCCTCTTGAAAGTATTTTATCGGCATTGATTGTTGCATCACTCGTCTTTCGGCGCATCAATTCAAAAAGTGCTGCTCCTTTTGTATAACATACGGTGGGATTTATGATGTGACACAAAAGCCTCCTATACAGCCAAAGCAGCACGCTTCGTTAAAAACTGCTACGAACGAACATACAGTGTTACACAACTCGCGCACAGAAGTAATTTGAAGTTTTTAAATACCATTAATAAGAATACAAATGAAAGCTACGGCAAATTCCGTGTTTGACATATGCTGTTTATTGTGACAAAAAATTAATTTTTTTACTCGAAATTTTTCATGATAGCTTACAACTTTCGAGCTGTCGTTCTGTCCTAATTATACATGAAAAAAGAGTATCTGACCTTCACGTAACCTTAAGATGTAAAGAAAGCCTCCAAAATATGTATGTAGTCAACCATGGAATTTACCGTATTTTTCGTTGACGCTGAGAAGAATGTACTCCAATGCATACAACAAACATATCTTTTCTGAACTAATTTTTGGATAAATTCGAGTTTTGTTGAGCGTCCTAATCAACGTAAACAGTTCAATATTGGAAAAGTTATTTCATTTTTATGAGATTTTGCTTGGTATTATCTTGATAATGCTTTATGGCTCTCCCTGTCTCATTTCTTCGAACATTTATTAGGTTTTGACTCGAAGATGATCCAAATTTAGAGGGATTAAGGTGGGAGCCTATGCTTAGGCTGCTTGAGATATTCAGAACTGGTGAGTTTCGGAGCGACACAGAGAATATTATCATGACGCCTCACTACATTTTTAGGTCTCACAGACGCGATAAAATAAGCGAGATACTCTGCCGAACAGATGGGTACAAAAAATCGTTCTTTCCGCGCAACAAAAACTGAGCTCCCCCAAATACACTCCAAGAGTACATAACACCATTTCACCTCCGAAAATTTTATATCTTTACACGGCCGGTGACCTATCACCCCCTGCCACACGCCCATGCGGCGGCTCGCGGGGTAGTATGTAGATGTAGATGAATATAACTGATATGTATATAAAAAGAACTGATAAGGTTCCTTATGGGGAGGCCCAAATTTATTTGTGTTCTCAGCAGAAAATTCACGAAGATACGGCCAGTTTCTTGGCATACATGGGTAGTAAAACAATTGCAGTCTTTATCGGAAATCAAATACTTTGAAATAATGGTCCACTAATATTTTTATCTTTTTATTTTAAGGCCTGAATATGTCATTACGTGACGAAACCCGGCTCGTAAACAATAAAAAATATTAGTGGACCATTACTTGAAAGCTTTTCATTTCCGATATGGAGAGGTTCCACAAAGTGAAGCCTGAATTTATTAGTTATAAATTGCAGTCTTTACTAAAAGACACACAAGAAAGGCTTTTACAATAAGCATATGTCTACTATTCGTCCGTATAAACTATACACCTTCCGACATCACTTCGTGGAAGTATTTAAAAATCGAACCCATATTTAAAATAAGTAATCCCCAAAATTTTACAAGATCTACCAAAAGGCTTAATGATTGATGCTTTGGAACAGATGGAAATATTCCGACAGTCAAGCAACCTTTGAAATGAGCTACTTTTTCCGCACCCCTCCTCCCAACTCTTTTCCGGAAAAATTTTCCTTTTCACAAACCCCTCATCTATGTTCCCTGCCTTCCCTCTTAAAAAGTAGTTTTTCTCCAAACCCCCCCTTCTTAAGGCCTGTACACACGGCGCCTTAGATTGTGTGGTCTGTGGCGCATATTCTGGCGCTAGATCCGGTATGATTGGACGGCGACATTTATGGTAGCATTATCTTTCGCTTCTGTGTTCACACAGTGCCACGAGACGGTGTTGAAACAATTGAACTTAATATACGTTCGAAAATGAAATGAAATAACACATGACTCACTGAGAGTACATTTAAATAATTCATCAAAACCAGAAAATCATATCCAAAATCTACTACTCTGCTCCTTTCTAAATATACTTCATCAATGTCATAAACCCAATACGGTAGCTAAAAGTTTTCTAAACAAAATCACACACTTCTAGTTCTAGAGATCCGACACGACTGCTCGCTGTTTGTAGTTGCACTTCCACGACCGGTTTCGATATTGGTTACTCTTTCAAGAGAGCCCGCCAAATTATAAGTATATTTAGACATATACTCACTCTCTGCCTCTCACTCTGTAAATAATTTGTTCAGGTGGATGAAAATCGCTGGTATTTTGCTTTCTCTCGCGGCTGTTTACTTTTTCAAGTGGTGGTTGCTATGGATGTAGGTAGCGATATGGCAGGGAAAATGGTACACGCTCTATCGCTGGCAACTTGCTTGCGATTGCCTTGCATGCCACCAGATGTCTTGCGATATCGGCGTACACACGGCGACATCTGTCGCCGACAGTATCGTAAGCAATGCCCGGCAACAGAAATCTCTTCGTGTGTACAGGCCTTTAGCGCAAGGTTACTATCGTAACAAACAATATATAAATGATAAACAATTGTAGAGATTTGTTTTTCGAGTCTCCTTCCGCGTTTATCCATTTTTTATGGACAATACTTCGCCAGCGTTCCAGCTGGCTTCTTCAAGTCCGCTGAAGACAAGCCAGCTGGAACGCGGGTTGTCCATTGGCATCCATATATTGTCCATAAAAAATGGATAAACGCGGAAGGAGACTCGAAAAACAAATCTCTTCATCAAAAAACTCCGCGAAAGCCTTCACAAAAAAAGATAAACAATTGCACCTACCTGAAGATGCAGCAAGCTGCCAAATGCGTAGTAAGATTACAAGGAATAACTGAGTAAAAGTGCAATACTTATTTTAACACGGATTCTAATAGTCGTCCGTACTCCACTGCCATCCAGGTGCGCTTCAACATGTATTCAGGAGCGGTTCAGAATGCTTCCATAACCCATGCACGGAGGTAATTGAGATGTCACAATTTCGTGTCGTAAACTATGCCCTTCCAACGCATTCTCACCAAAAAAATTCAACGGTGCGGTTTCCGCGGAAAGTGGAGGAAAATCCATCAGGTTCATCTCTTCCAATCCACAGCTCTCAAAAATTTGCATCTCTGCCAGATTAGTGACCGACGGGATTTCAGAACCACCCTCTTGGAAAAGGACGTTGGCACACCGGACGGAGGCCGAGAGGAGCCATAAAATTCTGGCGGTAGCTTAAACGAATGCATTGTACAAGAAAATAATAGAATAGGATAGAGTGGATTTAGTCAATGCTCTGGGTACATACCCCAAAAAGCAACAAAAGTATAACGTACGTGATATTTGAATTGCTATTTAATAAATGCAAAATGAATACCTAATTCAAAACTTGCATAAAAATAGACATATAAATTACATGTTCATAAAATAAAGGCAACATAAAAGTAAAAATAAATTATTTGATTACTGCTGTAACAGGCACCTATAACATTTACAATTGAATGATTCCGCAGTCTAGTCCAGTTCCAAGCAACAACATTAAAGAAAAATAAATTTTTCCAAACTTTAAATTTGCGATAAAATTAGGGCGCCCCGTTTGGTGCACTCTGCATGACTCCCTCGATACAGGGAATGCATGATTACGACAGGAAAAGAGCGACTTTATATCCGGCTGCGGACAGCTACTGACAACTGTCATGAGTGCGTCAATTTGGTCTCACGAGGCAGCGATTTAACGAAATTAAGAATCCAATGCGATGTGTAAAACTTAATGCGCAGCACAGATTTGACAAGGAATCAGTAATGAAATTATATCCAAGAGAGCAACACAGATCACCGGATAGAATCAGTTGAGGTACATGAAATGTACAGCAACCCTTGATGCTTTTGGCATGAATGAGAACGTTGTTAGCAAGAAACCTGTAAATAATGGAAGTACCCTCATGCTTGTTTTGTTGATTTCGAGAAGGCGTTCAATGGACTAGTCTGGAAAACTCAGTGCAGAAAATAAGGATCTTATGAAGAGACTGGAGGGGACTTAAGTCTGATTCACACACTCAAAGTTTTAACAAAACCGCATAACAAGGCGAAGATGGTTGAGAATGGTGAATCGAAATCATCCGACCACCCTTTTGGACTTCCGGACTGACTTTCAAAAAGCCTCCCCCCAAATATAATAATAATAATAGTGATAAGGCGTCTTTATTTGGGCGAGATTGAGACTTAAGCAGTCCCTTTTTCCATCTAACCCTTTGTCAGATAAATACATGAAATTAGTGTGATGAAAAATACACACATTCGTGGGAATGAACGCATGGAAGTAAGAAAGAGAATATCCTTGACGAAAAACTCACCGCAAGAAAACACCCACAGATGAAGGGGAGTGTGAAACACCAAACCTACAAACAGATTAAGCTAATGTTACTCAAACAGAACAAAAAATATCTATGAAATACACATGAATGATAATAATAATGAATAAGGAAATGTATGCATAACTACAAAGTTAAAAATAACTAAACAGGTAATAAGAGAATAAAAATAAATAAATATAAGAAAGAAAAAAAAATGTAAATGAACAAATGGCGGAACTAGACAAAATATGGCGGAACAAGACAGTCAAATCAATGGTAAATTAATGATTACGGGTTTACGAGGCTGCGCTTGAAGTCCGCAATTACACCGTTTTTATTTCGATTTACATTTTAAAATTATAATGCCGATCGTTATTTAGTTACACACTTCAAAGCCAGCTGCCGGTAAGAAATTGTTAAAAATTATAGCATCACGCGGATAGGGAAGCATAGAGTGTCTCAGATTGTAATAAATGCACTATATGTGGTGAAATACCACACACTACAAAAGAATGAACAGCAGAATTAGGCAAATATATTCATTTTCCAGAAAAAAATTTCATCGCGCAATCCCCGAAGCGCCATAGGACTTAATTTCACAGTACCATCTCATCTGAATATAGTAAGAAGGCGAGTAAAATTTTACCTCATAAATACTCACGGACTCGGTAAACCTTGGATTACGCTTGTTCTCAGGCAGCATTATAAAAAAAAATTCTACCTCGCCGCTAATAACGCAACGCCGGAATTAAAATTCAGAGAAATTCGAAATTAAATCGCGAGAACGAAATAAAGGTAAAAACTTGAGCTTTCAAACTCCGCTATCAGAGCCCTCTAACCTCTTTCATGACGTTTGCAGTAGAGGGTAAATCTAATTCCCGAAATATCTGTCTCTACTTTGATTATATTGCTATGAGTCTCAAAAAAGGGTCCTCTTCGTCCCAATGGAAAGGAAATCAAACCGACGAAAAATACTACTGAGCAATTTCCTTCATCCATGTAATTAATAATGCTGGGGACTCAATGATTCATTTGTGGATGAGTTGCAATAAAAGTTATGCTTTTATTCTGACAAATACGAATGAAAAAACAAAGTAATCTATATATGAACTTGCGGGAATACAAGACTTAAGAAAAAAAACTCAGCCTTTGTAATTTTATACATATTTACCCATATTAAAAACAGCACAATGATTAGCTTTCGTAGTTTATTCTACCATTTCAAAAGTATGCTTTTTCTTACCATAATTCTGTGTTTAAAAGTTTAAAATCACGTGATCTGACAGAGAGAAATATTTAAAATATCATTAACCTATCGTCCCTCACATTTTCCTCAACCATTTCCTCACTCCCTATACGAGAAATCAGGTTGATGGTAAAATCACACGGAAATATAAGCACGCACTGTATGACAAAAACTTCCAATTTCGCAGGTGAACGGTGAACAACACTGAGAATGATTTAATCTGACTGTGCTTTGACTTCGATTGGACAGCAGAATACAACCAAAAACGCACGTAGGGTGAAGCACAGGAAGCAGGATCAAGTCAAGCAAAGGTGAAAATCGCACTGCAGAGACAACCTTACATGAAAGCTCGCCTGAGAATTTTGTGGTTCAAAACAATGGTTCGACTTGGGATGTTTACGGAAATTTTTCATTTATATCGGATAGGAATTGTAAAAATGGGACGGAAGAAATGGGCTTCAGAGCTGTCATTCTGTGCATGAATGCCCCAGGATAAGCTCGCTCATCACTCGAAGATACAATTCACCAACGTCCTCTCTCCCTCCTCGTTCCTATTAATTCCCCTTCCGTGGCTGATGTCCTAACACCAGCTGCCTGAGTAGCATGCAGAAGAATACGCCAGCCAGCACTCGAGCACTGGCCAAATTTGATGATCGGGGCCATATGCATGGACAATGAGGGATTTGAAGGCGCTGTGATCAAAATTAATGACTGCTGTGACCAAGAAAGCCGTCAGGAGACTAAAGGGCGCACGTAAATAAAACTCGCTAATCCGTGCTCCACTCATGGCGTACTGGAATAAAAGGCACAGATTTCCACCGTGACTTCTATCTTCTAGCTTATAACACAATTCTACATCTACACCTGCGGCCACCGCATTGGTGTATGGCAGGGGGGTATTAGGACTCCAGCCGTGTAAAGGTAAAAATGAGAATGTTATGGGCAGGTGAAATGGTGAAGTTTCGAGTGGAGCTCAGTTTTTATTAACGTCTCTCATTACGAGAGTGGAAAGAACGAATGTTTGTACCCATCAGCTCGGCAATGTTATCTCTCTTATTTAATTGCTGGGGATCGAGTTGGAGTGGTGGCTAGAGTACTCGCCTACCACACGGACAGCCAGGGTTCAAATCCCTGCAGAGGAGGAAGTTTTTCAGAGGACACCCGATCCCTACGTGAGTGTCTTGTGGAGGACACTTCAAGTACAGTATTCCGCCCGTCGGATGAGACGTAAAGCCGTGGTCCCCTTGGCGCGTTTTGTTAAGATCAGGCTAATGCCTACGCCGGGTTTCTATCCACCCTTCCTCCCTTACCTATCGCCTATGGCGTAAATGACCTTAGCCATCGGTCGCCTCCCTAAATATCCAACCAAATTAATTGCTTCTATCGGGCCTACAGATGTAGCGCGACTTTAAATTGTATTCTCTGTGTCACACTAGAATACACCTGTTCTGAATTTCTCAAGCTAGCCACACGTGCATCCTCAGAGTCTCTTGCAGCTCCCACCCTCATCCCTCTAAAAGGTGTGGAACACTCTTTCTAACCCGTGAACACATTCAAGGAACAAGAAAGGAATTTGGCCGAGAACTTGTTTCCTCCCTGGTCCATACCAGGCGGATAAAAATGAATAGCAGCATACCATGTGTTTGAGAAAATCATCGATACGATCAAATTGTGGGTTCAAATCGACAAATCTGGAGTGAAGGGAACCTCGTGGGATCAAGTAACTCAGCACACGTAGCAAAAGACTAGAGGAAAAAATGGCATTTCACACTAAAATGGACACAAATCTGACCATCTCACAAGCGATTCAAAGTGGAGCGATTTCAAAGCGGACGGGAAAGGGCGATGGGCACCACATGTGCGTCCTTTGCGCGGCGCTCGTATTCGGATGAGAGGAAAGGAGGAGACGAGAGAGAGAGAGAAATAAAGGAAGACCTTAATCTTTTATGCGAATTCCAAACCGATGTTTTCCGACGACATGAATAGTGTGTTACGAACTAACTACAATTAATGTTTGTTTGTTTATCACTCCGATAGAGAATTCGTACAACATAATATATTTAGTTAAACCCGGGAGTAACTTTAGGTAGCTGTGAAGGTAAACCTGAATTATGGCAACGATAGTTTACAAAGGTTATGCATACATATATAAACGAATTACATCATTTTGAAATTACAGTACACGTATCAGATAATATTGCAGTTACAAGAAAACATCCTCTAGACTTTCTTTAGTGAATAACCAAGATCGTATGTTCTTCATTGTTGGGCTTACAATTTTTTAATGAAAACAATAAACAGGTAATAAATTATACACTTTAGGCCCTATGTACAAGAAACATCGTTTGAATAATGTCATGTTTGGCTTAGGTAAGGACACCTACAAGTGGTGTAGGGAAAAGGATTGTACAATTATATATCAGTATTACCACTTCTTAAGTTAAAACGACGTAAAACTTTATAAACAAATAAATGTCTTAAGGGGATCAACCCAAGACAAAAAAATAGAGGAAAGGAACGATCAAAGTGGGTCTTTTTTAAGATCACTCTAACTACTATTTTTTGTAGAAAAAAGGTGGATTTTATAGAGTTTTGGTAATGCTCCACCACAACAAAATTTACCGTAGCTTAGTCTAGAGTTAACCAGGGCGTTATATATTAATTTCAGAAAATATGTTGGACATTTATTCCGAATGAAAGAAAAATTGGCTATGGATCACCGCATACTATTTGCAATATTTCCAATATGTTGCTGCCGTTTTAAGCACTAATCCAGGGTTACTTAAAACTGGACACCCGGACTAGAAAACTGGACACAGCACTATGGTAGATTAGATTATGAGAATAAAATTAGAAATATATATGGCAGAATAGGCTTAAATGTAGTTTTCCCGTGATCAATGAGATACCATGATGGCTACCAATGAGGCTTTGAAGTAGATTAGTCGACAGGTCGTCGGGCTGATTAGTTGATTTGATCCCAATACTTCTTAATCTGCCTCGTAGAGCTAAAATTACGTTTCGCATTATTCCTGCGTGACACTTGTTTTTGCTCGAACAAATCAACTTATCTGCCCCACGTTTACTTCCATTGATGCGATAAAGATCTCCTTCGTTTGTTTTAATACAACAGTATTACAAGTAATCCCTTTCTTTGGGAACATTACCACCATTAAAAACTAATAAACCTTAGCTTTTCATTGGCTTTATTATTTTATTAAATCCTTCAGATAAATTGGAAATTTTTTTGAATCTCACAGCAGTTCTTGTCAATATTTTGCTTTTAACATCAGCACTAACATTAAAGTCATTCCCTTTCTTAACTTCAAATATATTTTTAACACCATCTGAACCTTCATCAGCTATTTTTCTATTTATACTATCCCCCACACTCACAACCTTCAGTTTTTTGGCTTTAGAAGTAACTGTGTCAACATCTGAGGCCAAAGTCGTCACAGCTATTCTTACAACGCTCAAAGACGCTTAAGTAATAGCAATATACATTAACACAAATAGTTTCTGTATCATTGGTGGCATACCCGGCCCCGGTGGCTGCGGGGAAGTCTTCGCA
Organism: Ceriagrion tenellum; assembly: GCA_963169105.1. Taxonomy (NCBI): domain Eukaryota; kingdom Metazoa; phylum Arthropoda; class Insecta; order Odonata; family Coenagrionidae; genus Ceriagrion; species Ceriagrion tenellum. The sequence continues at coordinate 123,478,551 of OY720642.1, read as the reverse complement.
TGCTAACCCGAGGGTGGAGGGTTCGAATCCCGCCAGAGTAGATTATCCACTGCCCAGGACATGGATGTTAGTGTTCGTCAAATGAGTTAACTGTAAGAGAGGACTCTACAGGCCTAAATTTTCTCAATAAAGACAAGTTATTATTATTATTTTCGTTACTTTCGTAACATTCCCCTCCGAGTTCTCGGCAAGCATCGGGTTTCATTGCCGTCATAATGGCCGAGGACTCGAGAGGGGTTTGGCAGTTCTCGCAGCCACGTCCGACGCCCATTGGATGTGTGGCTACGCTGCGGTTGGGTCGTGCGTACGGAGTAGACGGAGGGACCCAAGTATAACGGCCTTCTGCATGCGAGCTGCAAGTGACTCCGCCTGTGCCACGCAGGACGGGATGCACTTGATGCTCTCCAGCAGCAAGCCCTCAACTCCACCAAGAACACCTATGATGAGGACTACCAGTTTAACAGTGTCCTGGGTACATTTGCTCAAATAGAAGGTCTTGATATTTCGCCCGTTTCTCTGACTCCTTTGTGTCCATGTTCGTTTAAGCCGGAGCCGAAAACTCTATCACGAACATTGAGCGTGAGAGGTGGTCGAGGAGAACAATATCAGGCTTGGTTGCCTACAATTACCTGGCGGTGGAAAAGGAGTAATTCCGCCGGATATGAGATATATTATCATTATAATATTATTATACCACCACCACCAGATATATTATTATTATTATTACCTATAGCATGGTGCATGTTGGTGATAACTCACCCCCACCCCTCCCCGCCACACCCTTGAGGAGGATTGCCGGGTAATGCGTGGATGTGCTTGCAGCTGTGGAAGAATGAGAGTATCAAATGGAAAGCAGCAAGGTTGCGAAGGAGGAGGGCGATTATTCGCCTCGGGGAAAGAGAGGAGCCGTCATTATCGCCGCAGTGTCGTATGACGAGAAGCGACGATGGGAGGCTGTTTTATCCAATCGGCCTCGCATATCTATCCTCGACGATAGCAATTGCATCCGAGCTCATCCTTCCGATCATGGCGCCACTCGGGACGACGGCGCGATGAGAAACCGGCACGCCGCCAGAGGGGGCGCGCGTCAGCGACTGAAAGGATTCCGAAACAAATGAAGCGCTGGAATCCGCAGAGAGTGGAGAAGAGTGGCGGAGAGGAGGCATGATGGGAAGGTTGAGTGGGTGGGTGGAGTCAAGGGGTTCGACGCGACTGATTCGCGACAGAATGGCACGACAAGGGAACGCCCCTAGGGACTAAAAGACCTTTGAATTGGAGCGACCTGGGCGAGTAAGAAAGATTCAATTCATATTCATTAATGACTGATGCCAACGCTCTACATGGATTCAACGATTAGAAAATCAGCATAGTTACTCGTCGCAATTTGATTTCGCTCCCTTCATTAGCAGCCTTCTAATCTTTCACCCGCTATTTCCCAATGTTAAGGTTTTTATCCGCACTTATTCTGTTTTATCCATGAGTTTTTTCTAATCTAGAGAGTCTCATATCAAAGAACTATTTTTTACCATTGATAGAGCAGTCTAAATTGAGGCTAGTTGTGCCAAATTATAGCAGCACCCCACCGGACCGAGATAGATAGATTAATCAAAATGTGAATAATAAAAGCGTGGCCAAGATTTATAGAGCTTTTAACATTTCCACGCTTCTTATTTGACTTTTTTGCGTGTAACACTATGCACTCTGGAGTAAATCACATTCAAGATGGCTAGTGAGATCCAGATTTTAAGTTCCCTGATTTTTCCCTGATGGATTTACTAATTTCCCTGACCAATAGCCAAAAGGTCTCTTATTATTGGAATATTATTTTTCCGCTGAATTAAATCTTCCACAGCAGCTTTAAATTTTCTAATCAACGTCTCGTATTTTTAAAACTGCAAGCATGTATGTACTATAAGCTAGTGTGCTCCAGCTACCTCTCGATCTGAGTTTCGGAAGTTAAAATAAAACGCGAGGTATAATTTTCCGAACAAAATAGCCTCGGATTCCTTGTGTTGAGCGTAATTCATTGTGATCATGAATTTTAACACTACTAGGCAAATATCGCAATAAAGATATACAAAAGGGATACATTGTACGTGCGATTCACAACTAATAAGATACACAACTGAATATTTCACGAATTCATGGTGCTTATTCCATGCACGTCAGCTACGGACTTTAGTTTCAGTTGGTGAAATAAAGGGCGGGAAAGTGAGGTTTCAGGATAAACATAATGCTAGAAAAATAATGAGGATTCATATCCCAGTTTTTTCCTGACTTTTACGAGAATTCCCTGACTTTTCCAGAAATTTAAAATTCCCTGACAATTCCAGGTTTTCCCTGACAATCGCCACCCTGACATTGTTTTTTTCGCTCATTTTACCAAGAATATTAACACTAGATTTTTACTCTAAATCTAGACTTTACTCATTCCTTCAATATTCTACCTTTATTACAAAAACCAAATTGCTGTTTTCCATCTGAATACTTTAAAATAACATTCGATTTCTACTCTAATTCTAGAGTTTCTTCACACCGTTAATATTTTTCCTTAAAACTGGCAAGTTTATATTGTTTTTCTCTGAAAAACACACTAGAAATGCGCTTCACTGCCATGTACGCCATTAAACACCTTATGTAACTTGTTAAATAGGAATCATCGGCGGTGTTATTTCATAATTACATTCACACAAAAATATTGGTCCATGCAAGACCCACATACCAATCCGCTTTGTAGCGTTAACCGAAAAGGGACCTAACTAAATATAAGCGGGAGACCTTTCGAGCGGCGGCGAATGACATTTGCTCTTTAACCATCCTAATCTCAAGGAGGAAACTGAAGGAGGCTTGCGAGACGCCGTAAGGAGCCGATGAAAAACGCCCGAAACAGCCAGCTCAGCAAAGGTTATGATAGCGGGTTCCAAGGATCTTAGGACTTAGGCAGCACTGTTCATGAGTCATTGAGAGTACATTCCAATAACTTTCCACGTCAGTTGAAAAAAATTCTATAACCATATTCCACTCAGATACATCTGTTTATACGGAGGAAACCACACAATATGTGGTAACATAAATGATACCTATGCCAATTATATTTTAAATTTTTCGATTGAATTTGAGCATTGCCCTTGCTTACGTTTACGTCACGGAAATCGAAATTTAAGCAAACGTCCAGTATCGATACATGTTTTATACTCGTCAGCATGCCATGATATTTGATTATCGCCAATACAGCAATATAAAATGTATTAATCCGGGTTTATGGGAAGTCTGTACGCATAGGATCGCATTATTTCGAAATATGTGTCAAGTGCCGATAGGCAACGAGTTAGATAGCCTTAAAATGCCAAGAAATTAAATCAGTAACATGCAATTTTTTTCGCATTTATTCATACTCAATACTAAGAAGTACACAAATCCAAAGTTTATTCGAATTGTACAAAAATCGGTCTAACCACCTTAAAACATGGATCTCGGAGTCTCGGCATAAACCAGTCGACAACTTTTTCTCTGTTCGCAATAGTAGCAGATTGACAGAGCTCATTCAATCGAGAAAAATAAACAATTTTACGAGCCTCCCTTTCATAGGACAAAAATAAGGAAAACAAGAAGAGGTTTTCATAACAGGTGATTGATCAGAAGCCACATGATATCGGAGGACACAACGTTAACAATTCCTCAATTTTTGATCGCATGCTCGCATGGACTAGTAACAAGTACTACGAGCGATAAAAAAGACCAGGATAGTAAAGCGAATAAAATCTATGGTTGGCGAGTTTACTTTGTGGAAGTTGGTTATCATCTTGAAAATGAAAACACTTATTTCTTTTCCACCAAAATATTAAATCCAGTGTCAACAGCGATAAAAAGTCAAATTTTGCTGAGCATTTAATTGATGAGGGTCACACATCCAATTTTACCCCCCAAGCTCTCACACGTTTGTGACAAGGGGGGGGAAGTTGGACTTCCTAGAAAATTTTGAAATTTTGTCGTATTACAATGTGCATGGTGATAAACTGCTTAATGGCATAATCCCTTCAACCACCTCACCCTTGTTCTCTGTGCCAGTACTCTCACCTCCATCGCCGTAGTCCTTGACCCTGGCGTCACCACCTGTTTGTCCCTTCTCCTGCAGTTTTGCCCAATCACCTCCTCAAAACTTACTCACTTCTCATCCCCCCCTTATTTTAACCACCTCCCTCTCCTTGAGGTTCCTATATAAACTGTTCTGTTCCATGATATTTTGCATTGTAATCTTGATAATGGCCTCAAAAGGCCGAAACCGGTAGAATTGTTTCTAATATATTGGTGGAAAAGAACTAAGTGTTTTCATTTTAAAGGTAGTAAAGTGAGTTGAGAGAGCAGATATTACCGATTGTGCTTAACAGTTGACTTTCCTCATAAGGGGTTTGAGTTTGAATCGCTCGAGTTAATCTTGATCACGTAACAAATGTGTCACGTGGAGAATAACAAACGGTTTGAGATTTTGGTGAATTAACCCAATCGTATGAATGACTTGAGGATTTTAGATGCTGTTAATTCGTCTCCAATCGCCACAACCAACTCTGTGAACAATATTTTCGCAATAAAACTCGTGATAAAGGCTGCGTGAGATTTTCACGAGTGCCTCAAATGCACAAAAATCCCGAACCTTCGCAATTGGACCGCGTGAGTCCTTAGTTTCGACATCGGAATTATATCGAACGTTTCTATCACACCCATCCTTGTAATCCAAAATTACTGTTCAGAGGCGCAATTACGTAAATATTTTGGCGATGATGGTGGGTGATGGTCATAACCATCTCATAAGACGGCTGATGTCATTGAAAGTATGAGGGCCGTGATCATACGTCACGCTCTACTTAATGACTGCGTTTAACATAACTTGCCAACTTACATAGTTCGTTAACAATAGAAAATCTGAGTAACCAATTAAAATTATCGGCGCATTCCAATAAAAAGGTAGCCACCGATTGTGGTGTTTTGAACAAGTCAAATCATGGCAGCGGAGCAAAATTAAATGCTGGCTAAAACTCGTTCATAAATAGACGCTCATAAAATTCGGTCGGTGTTAAAGATATACTAAAGTAACATACATATTAAATCTAAAATAGTGCTTGAAAACGTTTTTTAAATAGTTTTCTAGGAAAAATATATTTTTTTAAGTTAACATGCCATACATATGGAAATGTGCTGCGAATAGTAAGTCTCTTTCACTAGTTCACAGCAAGTTGTCCAGGGCTCCTCAAACTTTTTCAATACAATTGCTAACTGTAACGTACCCAAAAGTATAATCCCAGCCAACAGATTGCTCGGAGCCATCAGGAGAACCAAAGAGCAATCTTGAAAAGTTATTTCAACGAAAGGAATTAACATTTGTTGCATTCGAGGTTATTGCGGATGCGAATTGATAATCGCATTCGATTCTCTGTGATATCTCATGAACACAAAATCCAGTTGTATTTTTTCCTATGAGACAGAATTCTCCTACGAGCTCTTGAGATATTTCTTCCTTGAAATACGTAATAATTTCTTCAAGTTGCATTTCGAAGGGACTGAGGATCTCGAAATTCCCTCCGCATTAGATGACAGCTTTTACTTTCAATACGCTGTTGATACCAGTAGAGCGACAAAAACACGATATGTAACGCTTCCAACCTCGCTAAAAAAAAGAGAAATTGTGTGCAACAAAATAATTGTTGAACCTGTAAATTTGATAAGTAACGTTCAGCGGAGATCCACTTTTACAATTCAACCTCTCCACATTCTGGTGGCGGTATCCAACGAATCGAACACATACTGCAATTCAATCCCTTATTAACCTCACAAATGAAACATTGAGGGCATAAAACGATACGTTACGCAACACTAACGCAAACAGATAAACTAAATGCAATTTCTCCGGGCCATATTAGCGCACGACTTGTATTGACCAGTCTCCGAGCGTGTTTTATCGCCGGACTATTTTCGTTTCCAATTTCTTAAAGCTCAGATGGAATAGAATATAGAGAATTAATGAAGAAAGCGAATGAAAGCATAATATGATCAAAATGACAAAGGTCAAACTCTATAAAACCCATATACGTACAGTTCTGTCATACGGAAGTGAAACATGGACAATGACGGCCAAATCTGCTGAACTACTGGATAGCCTAGAGAGAAGAATGCTGAGGAGAATCAACGGGCAAGTAAACAGTGAAGGGGTATGGAGAATTCGTTGAAACCGCGAAATATATGAGCTGTACAAAGAACCTAAAATTTACACACACATTACGCTAATAAGGCTCCGATGGGCAGGGTATATCCAGCGGATGCCAGAGACGAGGGTGGCAAAAAAAGTCTTCTTGGAGAGCATGGGAGGAAAGAGACCGGTGATAATATAAGCGAGGATGCAAGAGACCTATTAAGGATCAGGAACTGGAGAGAACAGTCAAGAGACCGAGATGGATGGAGACGGAAAATTGACGAGGTCAAGGCCCAACTAGGGCTGTAGCGCCATTGGAGAGAGGGAGAGAGAATGATCAAAATGCAGCATCCACTGCTGTGAAATTAGTATCTAACAGACATGACAGACAAAAATGTTTTGAAAACTATTATCGAGCCAGTCGTGCCGCACGCGTCATCGTCGAAAACACTTCTCTCCATTGAAATCGAGGATATGCTACAGATTCACGTCATTAGACCACGTTAGAAATGAACACATGTGCGCAAAAATGATATTTAAAAATATTCGTGCATGACTGAGGGAAGGCAACTATGGTGAAATAGGAGAATTTCAGCAGAAAGAAACACCGTTTAAGACTTGATTGCGGCCTCCAATTGAAAGAAATAAGCGGGGAAGAGCAGGGAAAATTTGAAAAAATAATAAACGAGAAGTGGGAAAAATAAGAGTGGCAATGGAAAAAAGAGTATTGGCGAAAGGAGAACGGATAGACGGGGGAGAAGTGGAATTTGGGATGCGAGAATACGGGGAACGGTCCGCAAATACTCGCCATATACATTTCTTGCACCGAGTGCCCAAGACAAATCGATCGAAGATAGACTATATACGTCGGGCCCTCCCATAACTCTCCCCATTGGCTGCAGGGTTACGGCGCGGCGGGGCGCGATCATAACTCCGTGATGGAGACGTATACCCCCAATGCATGGGTCGCGCGGTATATCCGAGACATCCCCGCCTCCTCCAACGTCATCCGTCCCAAATCATGTCGTATCCTTCTTCCACCTCCCCCACCCTCCTCCCCCTCCTTCCACAAACCCCCCTCCACTTCATACGGCGATCGCGATCAACAGGTAGGGGGCGCAAAAGACATATTGCTACCGCCGCAAACGCCCCCACCCCCTCACCATTACACAAACACTCCCCAAACACTCGCCGGGACAGGATACGCCTTTTCCAACCCCCCTCCCCATCCCTCACCCCTCATATAAGTGTACGGCCTTTGCAGCAGAGACAGCTTGTGGCTGGCGATTCATTTACGGCCGTGTGCGCCGAGCCTTTTGACGTGAAGCGTCTTATAAATCGGTGCGGTCGGAGCGCGAGTCTGCTTCAAGTAGTTTGAGCGAAATACCATTTTACCTAGAAATCAACGAATTGGGTCTCATTTTAAAGAACAATATCTCATCCTTCTCATGACACCAAAAGTTCAACCCCTTGCCTCATTATTTACGGAGATATTTTCCAAAAAAAAATACCAGCCCTTTTACATGGGAAATGGCACGTGTATGCACTCCAGAGAGACGTTTTACAAAATGAGGAATTTCTAACACTTAGATGTCGAAAAAAACTAACAGCGTGTAGTTTGTGTGTTCTCTCATCAATTTTTGACAATCAATCATATTGTCACCGCAATAGGTTCTTCGGTATCACAAAAAATCTTCCGTTTTGAAGGCGTTTCTAACGCACCGCGCGAAAAAAAAGAGTCAAGTTTTAGACTTAATTAGATATTTTCATTTAATTACTAACTATTTCTGTCATGTAAAACTATTTTATTGCACCATTAATAATGCAATATTTAATTCATGTGTCCTACAGTTGGTGAAATTAAAACGTATAATTCTAATATGGTCTCTATTATGACCAGGGAACTATCTCGCTCAGACAACCTTTAGGGTTTTGCCGCTCTCGCCATGCACGGGAAAAAACCGGACCATAAGCAAAAAAAAACAGGAACTGAATTACTATAAAATAATTTGATTTTTATTTTCATTCTATTTACTTAATCAAATCTGCAAAAGCTCTCTAAAAACAAACTAAGTAATGTAAAAACAAGCCCCGAAGAGGAGTTGTTTCCTACAACAGGAGTCTCTTAATAATGTATCTGATATTTTTAAATATAAAAACACAAAATATGCTATGAGTAAGCAATCACCAATAAATGCGTGAACTAATGAAAAAGTGGCAATGGCCTTCGGTGACGTGGCAAACTTACCAAGCAGTGCTCTGCAGTGCTCCGAGTGCAGTGAACCAAGAAGTGCTCTGTTGCTCGGAGAGTATAAAGTATACGATCGGGACATGTAATTCGAAATAAGAAGATTGAAAGAGTATGAATAAAATATCAACATGCAAAGCAAAGCATATGTACGCGTCTTCTCCTGCCAACCACCCTTGGGATGACTTGCAGTCGTAAAAGTATAAGTACATAACCACATTTTTCGCAAAAGGGAGAAATGAGAGTAGCTTAACGCAAAATCTTGCGAGAAGTTTACCGGTGAAAGCATTCATAGAGTACCAACAGATTTAACCATGGAAAGACCTGAACTTAATATTTAAAAAACGTTAAAGCATTAAACGTAGTCCGAGCGAGATAGTCCCCCAGTCATGATAGAGACAATATTCGACTTATACATTTTAATTACACCAGCTGTAGGACACGTCATTAAATATTGCATTATTAATGGTGCAATTATATAGTTTTATACGACAGAAATTGTAAGTAATTAAAGGAAAATATCTAAATAAGTCTTTAACTTGAATCATTTTTTTCACGCGGTGCGTTTGAAGGTCTTTTGTGATCCCGAAGAATTTACTGCGGTGACAATACGATTTATTTTCAAATATAGTTCAGAAAACATACAAACTACACGCTGTTAGTTTTTTTACGACATCTAAGTGTTAGAAATACCTTATTTTGTAAATAGTGTCTCTCTGGAGTGCACGCACGTACCGTTGCCCATGATAAAGGGCTGGTATTTTTTGCCAAATATCTCCAAAATTAATGTGATAAGGGGTAGAATTTTTGGTGTCAATGGTAGGGTGATACATTTCTCTTTAAAATGAGACCAAATTCATTGATTTCTAAGTAAAACGATATTTCGCTCGGACTACCTCAAGCCGTACAATATTGAAAAACATGTAATCTTCATAGAAAACATCAACTCATCGCGGAGTTGGATGCCCGAAGATAACCAGAAGACAAAGTACAAAATTCTAGTGGTAGACTAATAACCAAAGGTAAAAAAGTACCAAATTCCGTATCGCATAAGCAATTAACATAATTGCCTAATATTAGAATCTACCAGAAAATTTTTAGCTTTCATTCGTGACTATGTATACTCTACACCAAATCAATTAAAACTCAAAACTTTGCATTTTATTCACTAGATATTCACGGTAGATATTATATTGAAGTACACATGAGGCAAATACATTTTGCTAAACTCATATTCGTTGAACTGCCATCGTTATCATTGATACAAAGGGATTCTGGTGAGTATGGTAGTTCGAGCTGAAGTCTCCAAATCCGGGGGCCCGTGAAAGAATCCCGGGAGGAAAGAATACTTTTCAGATAAATATCGATCCTTAACCGAGGTTGCGGGGAAGCACTAGGTATGAGCATCGATGCCCAAAGGTTCAGAGACATCGATCGTCAGCGTCTGATGGTCGATGTTTCCCATCGTTTGTAAACGATATTTTCACACTATTGATGTTCCCAGTCGATGGTTACCACCGATGTTTTCCTCGAGTGACTGACATAGTCTCCACATGAAAATTTCAAGTTTAAAATAAGACACCACAAAAAAATTTGCATTGGAGGCACTTTCCCAAACTTTCAGAAAAAAGTGAAGTGTATTCGCAGTGGGAAACTAATCAAAACATCAGGAAACACCTTGAATTAAAACTGACATTTAGAAGGCATTCACAAGAGCCTTCTTAAGATAATGAAACCCATTTCAGAAACATCTATATCTCCAAATTTTTACGAAGCTGCCGATACTCAACCGCAAATTCCTTCACCTTCAACATCTTCTGGTACTGTTTCCCCAGAACAAGAGTCTAGTGCTGTACAAAAGTCTTTGGCCTCAATTTTCAAAAGAATTGAGCATTAAAAATGAGGATGATTCAATGAGAAGTTAACTCAGGCCATTTTGCATATAATATGTAAAGGTTTTTAACCATTATGTGATCTATCACTCCCTGGTTTTATTTCCCGAATGAAGATTGAGTGGCAACCCATTACATCTGGCCTATTAGGTTCACATTAAAAAGGCTGGTAGAGCGAAGTATCATTTCACCTAGAAATCGATGAATTTTGTCTCATTTTAAAGAAAAATATCTCACCCTTCTAACGATACCAAAAATTCAACCCCTTACCACATTACTTTCGGAGTCATTTGCCAAAAAATACCAGCCCTTTTACAATGGAAATGTTACGTGTATTCACTCCAAAGAGACATTATTTACAAAATAAGGTATTTCTAACACGTAGATGTCGTTAAAAAACTAACAGCGTGTAGTTTGTATGTTTTATCTACTATATTTGGAAATAAATCATATTGCCACCGCAGTAAATTCTTCGGGATTACAAAAAACCTTCCGTTTTGGAGGAGTTTCAAACGCACCGCGCGAAAAAAATGAGTTAAGTTAAAGACTTATGTAGATGTTTTCATTTAATTGCTTAGCATTTATGTCATATAAAACTTTATTATTTCAACATTAATAATGCGATATTTAATTCCTGTGTCCTACAGCTGGTGAAATTAAAATGTATAGTTCGAATATGGTCTCTATTATGACTATGGAACTATCTGGCTCGGACTACCTTAAAACAATCCAATTGCAGCGCTCCTTACGTCTTCATAAGAGCAGGCTAATTCCGACGCTGGGTTTTCCTCCAACCTTCATCTTATTCCCAAGTATTCCTTCCCTTTACAACCTACCCACTTGGTCTCAGAGATGCAAATACCCGCGCCTGCCTTCGGTCATATCCACCGAATAATAGAAAGCGAACGAGGAAGAGAATTTGGAATAATGAGAGAGCGATTAGTGAGATTGCGTTAAATGAAATTAATGCTTCGTTCTGTTTTAATTTCAGCCATTAATTCTTAGAATTTAATTCATAATCTCTCAATTTCTGCATTATATACGAAGAGTGGGGGGAGTAAAATAATATCCTACGCGTCGATCTGAAACTAATGCGACACTATTTTTTTTTTCAATTTACCGCAGCCTGGCACATACCTATCCAAGGAGACCGTATAGTGCCGTGCGGTAGCGGGAGTAGATATCGTCATTTGTGCCGAAAAACTTATGCCTCAAAGCTTTAAAGAAAAAATCGCAGAAAGGAGGACGGAAGGAGAGAAATATTAATGCGATGAAAGTTTATCCTCTATCCTAAGAGATTAAGAGCATTGCAGAAAACCATCCCAGAGGCAAGAGCAATCACTTTGCGGCGCAATTCCTTCTATTTGAGCGCAGTAAATCTTACTTTCCGCCTGCATTTGGGCTCTTCCCTCATCGTCCCGGACCGAATGATTTAAAGGTTCCCGTCCCGGCATGCACCGCTCCTGTGCCGACGCCAGAACTCACACGGATGTCCTTGAGCGCACGCCATATGCCATTATGGTCGCATCGTGGCTGATTTGTGGTCGCCATGGGAAGACAAAAAAAAAACAATATATCCCAGTGATGGCGAGGGCGAGACAACTTTGACGCCCCTTCTCCCGGTACCCTTTCAACGCTTTTGCCTGTCCGTCTGAAAGAGGCAAGGATCACGAGAAACACGATATTGGACGGGGGAAAAAAGGGTTTTATAAAACCACAAGAAATGTATGAAAGCAAAAGGATCCGCTTTGCTCTCTAAATCAAAAGATGGATGAGGAAAGAAAACACCTGCGACTTTGGAGGCATTAAAAAGCTAATAAAAACGGTGATGAAAACAATGACGGAGACTTGCAGAAAATAGAATAAAGCGATATAAAAGTAGTGGTAGCCCAGTCCAAAATAAAAATGAATGCAGAAGACAAACACTGGAGGCCGGAGACCAGAAGACCAGAGAGTGGAATAGTTTAGTCATCATCAAGCGAGGCACGGGGACCAAAAAAATTGCGTCGCCATGGATTTGTGGTTTGCCTCAAGTTGTATGGGCATCAAGAAATTGAGCATCGAACAAAAAGAATATCCAGTGACAAATTCATACCTTAAGTATCAGTGTATTGAATCGGCAACAGATCATTCACAATCTGTGAATCTCAAAACCTACCTCAATGGCTTGAAAATAAAGGCTGGTTCCTTTACTATCCGAATGTATGGCCACATTTGACAGGAAAATACTGCTCAAAGTTAAAAAACATGCATGAGGATACATTTCGACATAAAATATCAAATATTAGCGTGTGAGTATATATGATTCCAGGACCACAGCTGAGGGAATACACAGTGTAACAAAAGTAACATAGACACATGACAAGTATTATTAGGTGTCAAATTGGTATGGGGTATCGCAACCAGCCGCCCAAATACTTAGGGCTCATATGGGCTTACAAGGAAATGGAGGGTGAGTGCCATGCGATATCAAAAATACAACGTAAATGTGGGCATTCACTCCTACTCCCCATGTTCAGGAAGAAAACCTTTACCTTGATTCAGAGAAGATTTTATGCACGAGAGAATCACTCACAAAAAATGCTACCAAAATGGAGCGAAATACGAGAGCACCTTTTAAAATACAATTTCAATTCAAGCAGAAAATTCTGAGGAAAGCAACGCCGCCAAAAATTCTTATCGCAACGATCTGGAAGTCTTCCATGGAATGAATGTTTCTTTTTCGGTGAGAAAATTCCCATTTATTTGGATCGTCGACGTGAACATACAACTGTTTGTCATAACTTAACGCTAAACACGATGAGAAAACCAACTAGCTTTCCGAGGATGAATTGCCGGAAAAGATATAGATCAACTAACCTCAACCAACCGAATTCAATGTATATTAATGTTGCCACTGACGAAAACACCGTGCATAAACAAAAGCTCCACGCCCAATTTCACCCACGTCAGAGAATGCGCGAAGTTGATGTATTCCGCTTTCACTCTCCCACGAATGCCCAAATGTATTCCCTCTCACGATAATCTATGGAACACGAAAAATAAAGAATTCCATGCACACGTGTAAATCACTCCATTCCCTTTAAAAAAGAAAACGAAGTCAAAAGAATTCAGCGATTGCCGCGAGCCCAAGGAAACCCTTTCTCCCTTTCACAATTTTTCTCCCCAATGCCCTATCCTTACAGACCACTTTCGCTAATTAAACACTCACGCACTGCTTCAAACTCCCTATCCTATTCTCCTAACTCCTAATATTCCTCCTCTTTAGAGCCTATTCTGACGAATTCACCCATTAATTTCGCGGTCTACCTTTTTCTCTGAGACTATACACTTAACTATCATATATCTGTTTCATTATCCGACTTTCACCTATACCTTCGACAAGACAAACCAAGCAAAGTACACTCCTTTCATAAATATGTCCATTTTTGGAGCAACCAACCAGCATTCCTTCATCACCCACTTATTTCTAACCTTATCCATCCTACTTTTACGACGTAAATCTCTCAGGTACTTCAATTCCCACAGCATTCAACCAGCTATTATGCTTATAACCACGTTTCGCTGCTATACAGTAGCGTCTGGAGGAAGAGACTTTGGTTGACAGCTTTGCATCGCATCGATTTTAGTATCTACGACCAACAATAGATAGAAAACAAGGACCATTGGAAAAAGCTGACCTGAACAGACTAGAAGCCTTCCAAACCTGGAGATGAAGGAAAATGCTGAAGATAAAATGTACGGACAAAATAAGAAACGACGAAATTTACAGAAGAATAGGAGAAAAGGAGCCTATGATACACGATACAGAAATGAAGAACCAGACGAATGAGATACTCTATGAGGCACAATGTGTTGGTGAAGACCGTAATTGAAGGTAAAATGGAAGGAAAGGTCCCCAGAGGAAGACCCAGGAACAAGTTCGTGGACCTAATAAAGAGGGAAAGAGTACGTATGAGGAGACACCAAAAGGTAAGGGAACTAGAATTAGATAGGGAAGGATGGAGGGCTGCTGTCAATCAATCTTAGGATTGCGACACGAATGATGATGATGAAACAAACCATAATGAATATGCTCCACATGCTACCTACGACTTTCCTACCGGCATTTGCACGCCTTACAGCCACTTCATCTATCCTCTCATCTTTCGCCAGCAGTCTGCCAAGATACGCAAAACCGTCAACTAGTTCAATTGATTCATAATTTACCCTCATTATACAATCATTACCATCACTCTCACTATCAAAAGAATTCCACTGCATTGAAATATTCTCCAGAAGGCAGAATTTCCTGCAGGATTCCCCACCCATTCGTCAAGTGGTAGAGGTTTTCAAAATGAAGGTCGTTTGAGCGAAATATGATTTTACCTAGAAATCAATGAATTTTATATAATTTTAAAGAAAAATATATCACCCTTCCATTGACACCAAAATTTCAACCCTTACCTCACTAATTTCCGAGATATTTTCCAGAAAATACCAGCCCTTTTACATAGGAAATGGTACGCTTATGCACTCCAGAGAGAGATTATATTAAAAATGAGGCATTTCCTACACATTGATCTCGTCAATAATTCAAGTGTGTAGTTTGTGTGTTTTTTTTAACTATTTTTGAAAATAATCATGTCACCGCAGTAAATTCTTCGAGATCACAATAAACCGTACGTTTTGATGGAGTTTCAAACGTACCGCGTGAAAAAAACGAGTCAAGTTGAAGACTGAAATAGGTATTTTCATTTGATTACTTACCATTTCTGTCCTATAAAAGTATATTATTGCCCCATTAATAATACAATATTTAATTGATGTGTCCTACAGCTGGTGAAATTAAAACGTATGATTCGAATTTGGTCTCTACTATGATTAGGGATCTATCTCGCTCGGGCTAACTTCAGGGTGGTTCGACCACAAAAGAAATGTTGTACCTCGTAGAAATCTTACCGCTAAGCTCAGCCAATGTAAGCCCAGTTAGATGTAAAAAATATGTATCGTTGCAAGATTGAAATTCCCATTTAGGTCATTTTGATTTGCTAAAATGGCCATTTTTCGCCTAGATAATTTAAAGTCAGTAGTCATTATTGTGGTCATCGCATTGGGGACTTATCCTAGGTCATCCCTGATGTACAATCTCACAAGTGCGCCATTGTAGTTATCACACTCCATCAAAACATACTCCGTAGTCAAGGGAGACTCGCAGTCGTGAGATCGCGGCTAGGTCAGCTATGCTGTAAAGAGTTCGTCCTAGCTCAGTGACCAATCCTCAACCGAGTGATAGCGACTTGCTCCCGACGAGCACTACTGACAGAAGTGGGCCGTGCTGATAGCGCAGCTTAGTCGACGTGACGCGAAATTATCGCATACGGGACCTCACGAAATGGGACCAGTTTCAGAAATAGAATACAACAGATAGCAGCAAGATTTGTTCAAAGTTGTTACGATAAATTTCGTCCAGTATTAACGAATTGTTGAAGGAATTAGAGAGGGAACCTCTTAATGATCGAAGGGAAAAATAGAGATTAAATCTTCTATGCAAGTTTGAGGCAAACTTTTTCGGCGAACTTTGAATATATTTGGCTATAGCCAAAATATTACGCTATAAACGATCATAGGCATAAGATAAATAAAACAGACCGCAGAACCAATAGGTTTAATGTCATTTTTTTCCACAAGCAATAATGGACCATAATAGATGCAAAATATCAATTCTATGTAACTCCAAGCCTCACTAAGTAGACTTTGTATTTGTGTTTACTCACAAATCATCATTGTTAACAACTGACCTCTACTGAAATGTCAGGCATTATTTAGTATCTTGTGGTACTGTTTATGAATTGCATTGATAACACTCACCAGCTGTTGAATCTTAACGAATGTATAGCAAGTCTACGTAGCACTCTCCTAGTTTCAGGCTCGACCACACATTATTCTCTTCACTGATTGCTGGTGTGCGCCTAGCGGCCGGGGGAACGTGAGAGGTGCTGTTTCGGACTAGGACGAGTGTTGCCTGCGGGGTATCGTATCACCCCGTGCCACACACCCTAGTAGTGGCCTGCACGGTAATTCGTAGATGTAGATCTATTTTCGATGGTAATAGCCCAGACATTCTTCAATTTTTGAAGGACTACGCTCTTTAAACTTGCCTTAACGTCGTCCGCGGGAAATAGCGGATTCTTTGCCCCGAGAACTCAGGGCCACAGCCTTATCATTTCCGGCCACATATCATATCAGGGCCACAGGTCTGACTTATTTCCGGTTATCCAGCATTTCCAGGTGTTCATATGAAATACATAGCCACTCTTTTCTTCCTAATCCATGATAGCGTTGATTGGATGCCCGAGGCAATCGGATGCATTTGATATTGACCGGAAATAGACTGAATTGGAGGGTAGAGGTCAGGACAGGTGAAAGCCGAGGTGTTGCAGAACTCAACAGGTTATCGCAATCAGCACAGGCTCATCCTAGGGGCAGCGTGTTACTCAATTTAAACAGAACATAGGGTCTGAGGACTTTCCTTACTGAAGCCACGACGAAAAGATATTTAAAAAACATCCTTTTGACACGTAAAAAAGTGACCAATCCATAAATATAGTGATGAAATCTGACTGATTCTCCAGGATCTCTTAGAATAATCTCTGGAACTCTGTAAGCTTATCAGTGGATTTACAACAACGGAGTAGTCGCTGTATAAAATTTGGCCCAGGAATCCACCTTAGTTTGCCATACATATACCCTGAAGAGTCTGCGTCTCAGAAGGTAAAACAGCACTAAAAAATACAATGACATAAGTTGATAGGCTTCATAGCTCTAGCCTTTCCGTTGAAAATATATCTACCGAGGGTTAAAAATCTCCCGACATTTGGTTTTGGCGACTCTCCTGAATGATCGTAAATGCTCAGGACTGGAGGGGTTTGAAAGGCAAAGGTCAGCAACTGCAGTCCAATACGATGAACCGTTGATATCGGTTTCCTGTACGTCTTACGGATGAAATAATTAACTATAAATACATGAAGTAACCTTGAGGACTCAGTCGATACTATGCACGTAAGGAGATACAATCATTATCCCAAGTCTGTAAGATATAAAAAACGTAAAATATTTAAAACTAAAATCCTTTTATCTTTTAACATCTTCAAACGTTGGCCCAGAGTCATCTTGAGAAAACAGACCGACAACACAGAGGAGATTTCTCTTTGATGAATACATACGGCTGGTGATTGCGGTTACTCCACGCTCTCTAAAAATTAACATATTTCCACTTCTTCAAAGAGAAACGAAAATAGTTTTTCCGGGAACAATTGAAAACGTTTTTCACAGTTTATTGAATAATTTTGGAGACAATGGCTCTGCTGCTGGCAGAAACCAAGCCCATGCCATCCCTTTTCTTAATAACATGGGTGTAGAGGTGTTTAAGGATGGAAAGTAAATACAAGATTATTTTAACCCTAGACTATATAAACGTGATAAAATTGAAGAGAAAAAACCAAGGAAGGGAGGTGTGTTCTTTGCCATTAATGTATTAACAAGGGTTTTCTTCGGTTAATTACATCTAAACACATTGCAATGAAAAGTTTCCTCAAGGTAGTTTGAGCGAAATATCATTTTACCTAGAAACCTATAGAAAGTTGTGGTTGAATGTGGTTGAGGAAATTCTTAGGAGAAGGAATATTAGGATTTAAAAACAGGAGGGCGTGTATGAAACAGTGTATGGGGGTAAATGAGGCAAGGGAGGTTTGCACGGATAGGTCAGTATGGGGGAAATTATCGAAGCAGAGTTAGGTGTACAATTATGTATTAACGAGTGAAACATTTTGATTGTGCCTACCCCGGAAGGGAACGGCGTGATGGGTATGTATGTATGCATGATGTATGTATCTATGAATTTGGTCTCCTTTTAAATAAAAATATCTCACCCTTCTAATGAAACCAAAAATTCAACCCCTTTCCATATTACCTTCGGAGATTTGCCGAAAAATACCAGCCCTTTTACATGGAAAATGGTACGTGAATGCACTCCAGAGAGACATCATAAAAAATGAGGAATTTCAAACACTTAAGATGTCGTAAAAAAACTAACAGCGTGTATTTTGTTTTCTGAACTATTTTTGAAAATTAATCATATTGTCACCGCAATAGGTTCTTGGGTATCACAAAAAACCTTCCATTTTGAAGGAGTTTCAAACGCACCACGCGAATAAAATGAGTCATGTAAAAGACCTATTCACATATTTTCATTTAATTACTTACAATTCCTGTCATATAAAACTATATCATTGCACCATTAATAATGCAATATTTAATTCATGTGTCTTACAGCTGGTAAAATTAAAACTTATAGTTCGAATATGGTCTCTATTATGATTAGGGAACTAGCTCGCTCGGACTACCTTAAACGAAGAGTTATTGAAGGCTCAACCTTAAAATCAGAGTACGGTATTTCATCACTTTATCACGAAAGAGGAAGTCTCTGATCCCCCTGATCAATTTCTAAGAGTAATTACAGGAAGTACTATAATTCCTAAAGTTGGTGATCTTGATGAATCAACTAAAACTTAGTGGGATAATGTCTGACAATAAATTGAGCATTAAACCGAGCAAACGTAAAAAAATACACAACCAGCCAGACCCCACATAGTTCTCCATTCATAATGCAAACACTCACGGTTAGTAACCCGACGAATACTTAAGAGAAGGCAAATGTTTTCCGTATTCGTTCACACCGACACGGCACGGTAAAAAATTGCAGAGCGTGGTTTTAAAAATTTAATGGACATGAGACCAATACGAGTGCTTCCCATCTAGTAATGCACCGTGGTGCGCATACGTGTCGAGGTTGCGACGGAAACAGGTCGGGCAAAAAATAAATTTGCAGCAGTGCAAGGTTGAGATATGTTTGGAGAGGCGAAAGCCGATTGAGATCATTTGAACTACTTAGATCCTGCGATGCGGAAGGTGTTTTTTCGGATATATTAAGGTTTTTTGAGCGGTAATCGTGATTCACTGACTGCACATCTTAATTTGCTTTGCTGGTAAGTCGAACAAAATCAAACAACAAGACCACATTTCACTTTAATACGTCTATTTATAACTAACGAACCGGCATACCTAATTGATATGTTTTCTAAAAGAACTACCAATGATACTATGGTTACTAGATCAGAATCAACTAACCTTCTTCTTCCGACTCACCGAACCACTATATTTCACAAGTCGTTTGTCGTGGCCGCCTCACAACTTTGGAATTTCATTCCAATTGATGTGAGCAAATCTCGCTCGTTGGACATTTTGCAATCTAAATTGTATGAGATTTTATTAAATGAATGTTTTCCAGAATAGTTTAGCCTGGTCGGTATTTAATTCGCATTGCAATTACAATGCATTGCAATTCGCATTTTAAAAATTATTTTATTAGACAAAAATTGTTTTTTTTCCTCATGGTCTGTTTATGTTTTTTATCTTGTATCATATATCTATGTATTGATTGTATTTATACCTATCTCTGAGTTCAGCTATATAACATTTACAGTTATTGTTTATCAATAAGAGTAGCTGTTTTTGTCTTTTTCTCTATACATTGTATGTTATTAAGCTCTATTTATTTTTTTTATTCGAACTAAATAATATGTTAATCTGTTAATCACCTTGCTGCTATACGCTGCTGCTGCTTGCTCTACGGGAGCAAGAATACAATGAAATCACATTAAAATCTACTTTATTGCCTTATTTTAAAAAATATTTAAAATATGAAGTTATTTTTCTGGAGATTGTAGGTCACCCTTCGAAGGAGTAGAAGTTTATACATGAATTATAAGCTACAATATCCATAAAAATTACTTCGTATTAAAAAAAACAGCTCACGAAGAAGAATCATGTAAATATTTGAAATGCCATTAGGCTATGAGCAGCATAAAATAGCAAAAAATTACCATGAAACCTAATCGGTAACACGCTATTATTCGCCTTAGCTGTAAAAATTACCTCTAAGAACAGGTATACAAAGTTTCATGCGTATCTGCACAAAGATGAAACTCGCTCCAACCGCCTTAAGGATAAATGAGGGAATGGAAAAATGAACTCGGCATCGGAACCAGTCTAATCTTACATACAACGGGTTTGTGAAGAACAGAGTCATACGTTGCACCAGACGGAGAATCACACTTATATCACACTCCAGTGGTCAACCAAGTCCAGAGACCGGGACTCCATGAAAATTATCCGCAACTCTCCGAATTTTAATCCAAACTCTCGAGTCGGGAAGCCAAATCAATTGCACTTCTACGACTCGCATCTTCGTGAAAAAAATTCATAGACAAGAGATTGGAATTACTTCCAAGACAATTTTCTTTTAAATGAAGTGTAGCTAAGTAACTGTGATCAAAAATATTAACAACTCGGAGCAATTTTAGTTAATGTGACTCCCCGATTAATTGATGCTTATTAGTAACTAAAAATATCTAAAATTATCGTCAATTTTGAGAAATAAAGGAAATACGATCACGACCTAAAAGACTTGTATGGAGTTGAGTTAAACGTAAAGTATATCCCAAGGTACACAAAAAGTATATCAGTATAAAATTCCTCTTCCATATTGATCGCCACGATTCAATGACACAGACTGCCAAATGTTTTGAGGATTTTCAATTACATCCCAGAAAAGTTTGTTTTACCTAAAGTGTACGTAATTAACTGTATCCAAAATCTTCATCAACTCAGAGCACTTTTTAGTCAACGCGGCAGCCCGATTTATTGATTTTCAGTTACGACAACACTAATCCAAAATGAGGGGCAATAAAGTTAAATTGATGCGAAATGAGTTGAAGGTTAATCCAAATACTCAATATAACTTCACTTTACGCGATCAGGCCCAGTGGACCGCGCGATGTCAGGACAAAGGCTCTCCACTCTTCTCTTCTTGTGGCTCCAATTTCCCTCCAGTCTTCCCAGGCTTCTATTTGCTGTAGATCCTCTCTTATATTATCCATCCATCTTTTCTTTGGTCTTCCTCTTGGTCTTTTCTCCTCCGGGCTCATGTGATTTGCAAGTTTAGGATATCATTAATCCAGTCCATATGTCCTATTCATTCCAATCTCCTGCTTCTTAGTAATCCTACTACGGTGTTGTCTCGATAAAGGTCATATAGTTCCTGACTACGTCGTATTCTCCATTCCCCTGTTAATTCGTCTTGGATTGGCCCATATATTTTTCTAAGCACCCTCCTCTCAAATATTAAGAGTTTATTTAGATCTTGTTTTCGTGAGCTCCAGCTTTGGTACCCATAGAGAACCACAGGGAGAATTAAGGTCTTGTAGTCTCATTTTAAGCTCTCTTGATACATTCCGGGACTTCAAAATGTTGTTCAGAGCATAGAATGCCTTATTACCAGCTTGATTGAATTCTCGCTTTTATTTATACATCATTTGATGCCTCTTCCGACAGAATTTCACCAAGATACTTAAACTCTCTCACTCTCTTATAATTTTCTTCATTTATTTTTATTTATAAAACATCCGGTGTTGCCTTCCTATAACCATGTATTCAGTTTATTTGGGCTTACTTTCAGTTCAAATTTCCCGGCTGCAGTATGTAGTGTAAGGATTACACTCTTAAGCTCCTCCTGGGACTGTGACATTATTATAATATCATCAGCATAGGCTAAAAGGGCAATATTCTTTCCACACGCTGATTCACCTATATGATCATGGTTATCAACTTCCCTCATGACCTTCTTTTCAAGGACTATATTGAATAAGATAGGTGATAAACCATCCCTTCAAATACTCGATATAACCAGAGGAAAAAAAAACTTCGCTATGCACGCATTTCAGGTGAATAGCTGGTGGGAGGATTTAAGTCTCGTAAACAAGTGCGCGTTACCAGAAGCTCTAAGTCCAAGATAATGCGACCATGGAGAGCACTTATGTGAATGTAAAGAATTCTACCGAGGAAAAATCGACCGCCGTGACTGGGACTCAAACCCGGACCCCTCCATTTCCGGCCGAGTGCTTTAGCCAATTAAGCTACCGGCTAAAGCACTCGGCCGGAAATCGAGGGGTTCGTGTTCGAGTCCCGATCAAGTCAGATGATTTTTTCCTATGTAGAATTTTGTACACTTTTGCATTGCGGGTGACCCATTAAAGTTACAAAATCGGTCACTAATCTAAATCGAACTTAATCGAAATTGACTCGTGCATTGAGTATATCATAAGTTACAAGTAACTATTTTAGCATAAAATTCCTCTCTCACATTGACCACCACGTTTCAATGATGTGATTATGCTGAGTCAGATATTTCTTTTATATATGACTACCAGTGGAATATTTTTGGTGTAAATCCCATTTCTGGATTTCGGAAACATTCCCCCGTTTCTCCTGAAATTTATGCTATCCAATAACGGTGAATGCAAACATAAAAATCCACTCTTTTCAGTAGACACCCTCCATGAGTGGAGAGGGACAAGGGTTTTGCGTTCCCCCCAGGACCACACTTCCTTGAGCGCGGAATAATTCATCGCATGTGATGAAGGATTGCCACCTGTTGAAAATATCATCGCGGGACCGGGATGCCGAGTAGCAACGGACATAGCATCTCATGTTTCATTCATTTCCTAAGGGAGAGGGTTTGGCAGCACTGCTGAGGGAAGTCCATAATGGCGAAGGACAGCGCGGTCATAAACGGCGGAGCGTCGCGCCTCTATCATGCGCCAGGATTTCCGGGTTCCAAGGAAAATGTAGCAGCCTCTTTCGAAAGCGTTTGGCTTGATTGCAATATCTGAGAATCACTAGCATCGATTACCGCTGCCAACAGTAAATACTTTTTAGCTAAGTAAAAACATAAATCGTTATGGAGATTTAACCGTGTTTACCATGTCTTAGCCTACGTAATCGTCAAAAATTTTGAGGATTCTGAGACCAGCCACCGTAAAGCTCTCGCTTAAGTTCCTGGCGCTATGCAGTGGACGACTTTGGAGCATGGACTTCTAAACGCTCGAAATTCTACGAAACGGGGGAGGAAGGCTGTCCTATGTGGAGAGTCAGAAAACATTTCTATTTACTACCAACACAAGAGCTTCCAGAAGTCGGATGACACACCAAAACCAAGCCATCCCATCTCAACTCGTCTCACCATGATAGGGCCTCTGCTGAAGTCATGGCGATGGGTGATTTTAACTTCCTCCCTCGCGAAGCTTTGCGAATGTGTGCCTCGAGCAATATGTGGGCATTTCGCAAAGCAGTTTTGTTCCTCGTCCCGACCAAAGCACAAGGCACGTAATCAAGGCATCTGGGTCCAAGTTCCGATCAAGGCGCATGATTTTTCTTCTTTCCTCTGATTTCCTCTCTCTTATCCTTCGTCATTTCACTTCATCTCCCTCCTCCACTTTTACCCCCACTCCTTGCTACTCAGGTCTGTGCCAGGAACTTTTGCGAATTCAACAATACCTTTACGGAGTCGCCCGTAGATGTGCATAAGTTCGAAACCCACCGGACGAAAAAGCATTCGCAGTGACTGGCTCTCAAACCCGGACCCCTCGGTATCGTGTCCAGTGCTTTGGCCGGTTACGCTACCGAGGCGTTCTCTTCCCCAATGGTTTAACGTATAATCTCAGCCTAAATAATCGCAAATTTCCTTCGCTCTCTGGCCAAAAGTAAAGAAGGAGATTTGGTTTTAGCAAACGGATTAAGACCGACGTAAGGCTTAAGGCTGGGACAAGACCAACGTGTAAGTGTGACGCGAGACGTTAACGGGACAACTGGAGACGGGGAACGCAAGTCAGCCGACACAATCGACGTTAACGCGGCCCGGAGTAACAATTGACTAACGCAGGCGCAGCTAAGAGATCAGGTGTAAACAAGTGTGGAAGTAAATAAGTTGTCTTCACCGAGAGCAATCTTCAAGAGTTGGATGTATCTGCCGACAGATGGCTCCCATTCCCGGATTCTCAGGACTATTCCGATTGGTTTTCCGTGTACGGGACACGGGAAGATATGAAAGTCGCCCATCTCTCACGTACACGAGTACTCGCGTACACGTTGATTGTGTCCGTTCGCTATACCCTCCCGTCAGCCATCTTTTCGCGTATTCCCGCTAAGGGGGCTCACTACTTCTCAGAATCTCCTCGACTGGCTTCTCCCCTCCGAGACCTGAGTGGAATGGGAAAGTCCTAATCTTCTTGTCGAGGGGGGGAGTACTTAGAGGAGGGGGTGACGGCAGAGGTGGGGGCAGTCGGCCATATGCCGTGACTAGATCGCGAAAAAACACGAAACATGCGTTAGCATTTTAAAGTCTGAGGCCTTATAGTGACAAGCATAATAAAGTAGATGACACCAAATTAAAAACCAAAGACCATTATGTGATCTTACTACGTGATACGTTTCTTTTAGTGAATAAAAAGGGCAATGAAGAGGTCTGAAAAATGACTGAAAAAGGTCACTGAAAACACTAATTATCATTAATACGTCTAGTGAAGTGAACAATGTATCTCAATGAAAGCTCAGATACATTCTTTCCTAACAAAAATGTGAAAACTTAAACTTCCTACACAAAAAAATAATAGGGTGACAATAAAAATAAAAGTGGTCTGCAGAGGCGATTTTAGCTGAGGTAGTTAGCCCCCTTAACGGCTCACGTTAGGTACACGTACACGTTGATTGTGTTCCAGCCTTCAGAAGTAAATACAGTGGAAATTTAGGAGGTAACTTTAGGCCTAGATATGGGAAATGCTCGATAACACTTTAAAAATGTCAACCGAGCAGAGAAAGCAGGATTTGGAGATACTTTAAAGCTGAGATCCAATATCCACTGGGTTCCGAGATTTTTTTATTCAACTTCGTATCCTTTCCGCTCAATAAGAATGCCTCGAACCAGCATTATATCCTCTTTTATCACAAAACGTTACTCATCGTTTCTTTTGTGATACATAAGAGATTCTTCCCTCAATTTCCATTTTAAAAATCCAATACTCTCCAAGTGAATTGCTTCGACCTCTTTCTCAATCAGAACTCTTCCGGCTAATTACTGTCTTTCTCCGCAGCAAATATAGCGTTTCGCGGCAGAGTTTTTATTTCGTAATTACTTGACATTTCTGTTGCCACGCAACAATACACTCCAATTCAACGACTAAAATTACATCGATACGCGATGCGACAAGAACTAATTGCATCAAATAGCCAAGTCACTTAGGAACTGTTCCGCAAAACTTCTCCCCGAACGGAAAGGGAAAATGGTGACCATGTAGCTTTGTTCTCAATCGCATACACCCAAGTTCGACGATGAAGTTATGTGTTTGCAATTACTTACATCAAAAAAGTTATTTTTTTTAACTGATGGAAAATTAGGGCCATAATATTCAAACGTATTCCCTTCCTCAGTAGTTGATCATCTCATGTCATAAGTTTTAAATCCACGCTAACTTTTTTATAACAGAAAAAGCCAAACTTTAGGCTGAAAGTGAGCAAACATAACTTTTTTGACCAACTTTTCTGACCACGTTTCTGTTTATTTTCCAAATAAATGCTGTCGTCCCTCGACAGGATACTCTTCTAACATTTATGGCTTTCACCAACGAAAAAAGTCATCAATTCCATGATCGGTTTGCTTCATTAAGCCGCTCATAATGAGTAAAGCCCTTTACTCCTTCACAAATAATCACATTGCCAAATTAACATCAACATGCATTAATTACTTTTCTCCGATAATCATTTCCAATTATTTCTCTACATCTACACAATGCCCTGCGACAATTCTCCTGGCAACACTCTTCTCAATCGGCTACTGTGTCGCAAGTCGTCTCTCATTCAATTTTCTCTCCAACTTTTTTGTAGATTCCTCTGCCCGCAGGTCTTCCACAAGGATGATTCTTTCTGTACCTTTGATCCTCATTATTCTTCGATGGCGTAAAAGCTCGTATTATTTTTATCTCTTTTGCACGGCAGTTCTTTTTGTCGAGGATCACCAACAAGGCTAATTTATTTAGATGCTTTAAATATGACACTCGTGCTAAACTATATCAATTAGAACAGATTAAGTACTAAAAATATATACGGTGATAAAAATAACTGCTTCACAAAAGTTAAACAGCATTCTCGCCAAATCATAAGCTAGAACCGCCATTCCTACTATGTACAACATTCTAACGTATCTCCAAACTGAGAGCACGTGTAAGTGAAAAAGCAGTTGATCGACCAAAATTTAAGGGATATGAAAACCACAAGGGATAGGGGAAAAGTCTTTCAACAAACCTCGAACGAGTCAATAAGTTAGATAATAACGATAAACCGTCAAAATTTGATCAGAGACGGGTAAATTAAATCCGCTAATAGGATGGAGAGTGAATTCATGAAGAAGGGAGTCGAGGATTAAAGGGGTCGCGT
The DNA here is from genome assembly GCA_963169105.1 of Ceriagrion tenellum. Classification (NCBI taxonomy): domain Eukaryota; kingdom Metazoa; phylum Arthropoda; class Insecta; order Odonata; family Coenagrionidae; genus Ceriagrion; species Ceriagrion tenellum. The sequence goes on along the minus strand of OY720642.1, from coordinate 123,451,862 downwards.
TGATTTCGGAATGGAATGCGGATCAGCGTAAGGGAGCGTGGCACATAACTTCCGCCGATTCCGAAGCAGCCAGCTCCGCGCATAGACTCGTTCCTCGTCGCTAAAAAGACGGAGATTCCCAGTGGTTTAAAATAAAAGAGAGCAAAATCCCTTCAATATTTGTTCCCTATAGTATAGGAAACAGTTCAGATCTGACTCCCTAAAGCAATAGTATAGGAAACTATAGAAATACCGATCCGAGTCCTATATTACACTCTAACAAGTAGAGCCAGAGGCGTCTGCCAAATCAAAACCTCCTTAACATGAAGCAGTAAAGCTAGTACAAGCTTCCAAACAAATTTACATTCTAGTAAATAGTCAGGGGAAGATTGATATAAATAATAATTCTACTCACACTTCTTATTGCGTTTACTCTGAAATTATTATAAATTATCTGTTAATGTGCATCTCTTTAAACTAATTACGAGCATGGCTACTGGTATATTTCTCCTCATTTATTCAAGATTTCCCATGATATTTTTTGTGATGAATGAGCGTTGAATATCTGGATAGAAATGCATATTTTCAATTTGAATATATTAAGTACATACGAAGTGTATTATATGCAGTTATCTGACTTACAATTTTATGTGTGGCGAAATGTGCTGACTTCTACAGCACCAAAATAACCGCAAACATGGTAGGTTATGACACACTGATGACGTATCCATAAGTTTCAGTCTCGACCTGAGGAAATAATAACTCAAATTTACTAGCTACAAATATATCTGAAAATTGAGTACATATGCGGAAACATATATAGTGCATATGAATAGAGTATATATAAATAGAAAGTACGGATAGAGTAAACTAATGACGAAAACAGAGGCCATTTAGGCCGTTAAATTTTCTTGGAATTAAGATAAAATCATCGGGCGGAAAAGTAATATTTCCTACCAGCCATGATACCGATTCCCTCCCAATCAACGAGACTGTGAATCCTTTTGCCGGGCACTGAAAGCAGAGGGGTGAATCTTCTATTCGTCAGATTGCTGTGGTCCCTGTTTGGAAGTGTAAGAGAGTAACAGCACGTTTACCTTGGCAGCAGAACCATATAAAATATTATAATTCTATTAAAAATACTTAGTTATACAAACACAGTTTTGGAAGAAAAATGATCGATACTGCGAACAGAGTAGCAAATACTATGAAGTCATCCTACCAGAAAAAGAAAACATTTACAATTGACAACACAATCTTGGTAGAGAAAAACACACCTCCTTGAAACCAAAGAACGGAAGATATGCTTCTATATGGCGATGAAGCTTAGGCAGTATCACCATCAGAGCGCAGAATATTGAAATAAATGGAAATATATTGTAATCCTAATTCTTATCCTTGTATGCTCTCGTTTATTGGTATATTCTTCTTTTTCTTATCATATCTTGTCAAAAAAGCCATTGCTATATTTTTCAATGACATATTTTGAACGCATAAATAAGTGCTGGAAGGATCTACACTGGTGTAAACCATTGAATATACCTAAAGCCCCACAGATGTATTGCTAAACTTTTCAGTATTGTTTTTTAAGCGGAGCTATAAGTTTATCAATCTATCTAATCTGAGAGTGACGAATATGAAACAGATGGAGTGAACGAGAAGAACGAAGAGGTCCGTCAGACGAAGTGATGTAGAGAAAATAATTCTCATAGAAATTCTCCTTAGCATAAACGACCTCATTGGACGCACTTTCCGGATCAATAACCTCTTCAGGTGGTTTGGGTGAGACTTCTCTCTGGTCACTATAGAGACCGCACTCGGATTTTATTTTTCATTTAAGTGGTTGCCAGAGGTCAATTCAAAGAACTGCGGAACCTACCGCGGAGAAACTTTAACGGTGTCACGCGGAAGTGGTCACACAATTGTGTGATATTCAAATGTGTAAGTATCATTTATTCGGACTAAGATCCAAAACAACACCCCCTCGACTTCGCGCCGAGTGTTCTGACCAATTAAATTACTTACTTGTTCTCTGTTAAACTGCTCAATTGAGAACTTCATGGGGGCGAGATTAAGGAGCGAGATGACCTTGATCAGATTATGTGAATCCCCTTAATATGACCACTGGAGGGTGACCTCGTTTAAATCTTTCAACCCTAGCCCACACGATCGTGCGGGTTCCGTTTTAATTTTTTCCCTGGCGCCCGCTCAATGCCCGTACCTGTGCTTTTCTGATAAAACTGTGTTAATATTTTGTTATTTTTCCTTAAACTAGATCCCAAACCATAAAAGAAGACCAGAGTAAAATTATGAGATTACAAGAACAAGAATACTTTCAGCTAAAGCAATCAATATAGGCTTGAGGAATAGATTTGCTAAATATTTTATTTGGAGTGCAGAGCTGTATGGAGGCAAAACATATACAGTAAGGAGAAAAGAGGAGAAATATCTAGAGGGTTTTGAAATATGGTCAAGGAGAAATGTGAAACATTAATTTGTGTGAAATTCACAGTGGAAAAATCATTGGCCTGGACTGGGGATCGAACCCAGATCCCTCGATTTCACGTCGAGTGCTCTAACCAATTAAGGTTCCCAGGCGTCCAGAGCACTCGGCGCAAAATAGAGGGATCTGGGTTCAATTCCCAGTCCAGACGAATGATTTTTCCACTGTGAATTTCACATGAATGTGTGATCACTAGCGGGTGACTCCGTTGAAGTAACTGTGCGGCTAGTTCCGTGGTTCTTTGAAAATGGAAATATTAAAATGAAGTGATAAAGTGAGGAACGAGGATGTGCTGGCAAGAATGAATGATAAAAGGAATATTTTAAGAACAATGAGAGAGAATGAGGCGAAATGAATGAGACATGTTCTGAGGAAAGGTTGCCTCCTGAAAGGAATATTAGATGGAGCGATCGAGGGTAAGAGAGAGAGAGAGAGAGAGAGAGAGAAAGAGAGAGAACGAAGAAATAATATGTCGACGGATGTTTTGAATGGAAGGAGTAACCAAGAGCTGTTGTAGGCGGTACAGGATAGATGAGCATGGAGGGAGCTGCTCAAGCTGAGCACCGATAACGCCTTCGCATTGAAAAATTTCTTTTAAAATTATGTAAAAATTACCGCGCTGAGTAACTGACTTATTTTTCACAAAAGACGACATTTAGTACAAAAAATCATCCTGTTACATTTCTGAGGAGATTTATGCGTTGGAAATTCCTCCTCTTTGAAATTATTTCTCATTGGAGTCCATATTTGTATCATTTCCCCATTAAAATGGCTGGTATTTTATGGAAAACGTTTTAAAAAGTTGTGTGGTACATGGCACAAATTTTTGTACCTTCGGAAAGACGAAATACTTTTCTCAACGCAATTCACTGAATGTAATGTGAACAGTGCAGGATTTACGTATAAGCTACACAAGCTATAGCTTAGGGCCCCCACTTACTTGGGGGCCACCCAAAAAATTGTCCGAGTGAGCAATTGTCATATGTACTTAAATATACTGCAGCATCATTTGTCCCAATGCCCCACGTCCGGGACGTCCCATACTTACTTTGTAAATTGTGCCTTTGAAAAGAAATTCTGTTTCTTGTTACCAGAGTTTGCATTTTTAAGTTTGTTATGAATTAAAATGATTTTAAGTTAAGAATTTATTATTTCACTATCTGTATACTTCTTTCCAAACATTGCATGTAACAAATGATGTGGTACGAAGTCACTCGCACGGGTGCATATACACCAGGGTTGAAATTCGCTATGGAAAAATCATTTGACTTGAATAATGTATGTAACTGGCCAACACACCTGACCGGCAATTGGGAGATCCGGGTTCGTATCCCGGTCAAGTCAAATGATTTTTTCATAGCGAATTTCAACCCTGGTGCGTATACTTCTTTATTGTATTTCAGTTTAACCCTCTAGGTATCCGAAAATCATATTTAGCACTGACATAGAATATCTGGACTTAAAATAAAGGGCCCCATATCTCAATTAGCTGAGGGCCTTATCAAGTCTAAATCTGGCCCTGGATGTGAAATGAAATCTTGCCCGAACTGTCTAAACAAGACCTATCGCCAAATTCGGTGCTGATTTTTACCATTGATTCAGAGGTCAAACAATGGCAACTATCCAAGTCAAACACTCCTGCTAATGACATCGTTCCAAAACGATATTATAGACATTACATACATGCCGTAACATTCCTCTGAGGACAACATTCACTTCCTAACTGCTTTCAGGAGGAAGTTTCGTCGACAGCAGTTGGGTGGGGAAACATGAGGGGCATTCCCAGCTATTACTCATCTCCTTTTGAATTCGGAATGGACTTTCCTTATGGCTTGCTACCTATGACACTACGATACCCTACCGGGAGGCTACAAAACATTTCAGCAGCGCACATCGTTCCATTCTACGTCATTGGTGCGATTAGCTGAAGTGCGCAGATGTCATCCGATACATGCGCTAACTTCAACATCTTGAAATGGAAAGCTCCCGATGAAAGCAGGAAAATAAGTAGGTGATAAGAGAGAGAGATTGAATGCATCCGTTGGCACTTAAGATAGTCCGAGCGAGATAGTTCCCTAATCATCAAAGAGACCATATTCGAATTATACGTTTTAATTTCACCACAAGTGAGATACACGAATTAAATATTGCATTGTAAAAGGTGCAATAATTTAGTTTTACAGCAGAAATTGTAAGTAATCAAATGAAAATATCTAAATAAGCCTTTAACTCGGCTCATTTTTCTCACGCGGTACGTTTACGTAAACTCCTCCAAAACGGAAGCTTTTTTGCGATCCCGAAGAATTTACTGCGGAGGCAAAATGATTTATTTTCAAAAATAGTTGAGAAAACACACAAACTACACACTGTTGATTTTTTTACGAGATCTAAGTGTAGGGAATGCCTCATTATTAATATAAGGTGTCTCTGGAGTGCATGCACGTACCATTTCCCATGTAAAAGGGTCGGTATTTTATGGCAAATATCTCCGAAGGTAATGCGGTAAGGGGTTGAATTTTTTATGTCAATGAAGGGGGATATACATTTTTTTAAATGAGACCAAATTCATTGATTTCTAAGTGAAATGATATTTCGCTTAAACTACCTTAAATGTAACGACACATGGAGTAAATATTGCGTGATTTATGGTGCAATAATATAGTTTTATACGACATAAATTGCAAGCAATTAAATGAAAATATCTAAATAAGTCTTAAACTTAACTCATATTTTTCGCTCGGTGCGTTTAAAACTCCTTCAAAACGGAAGGTTATTTGTGATACCATGAAACCTATCGCGGTGACAATATGATTAATTTTCAAAAATAGTTGAGAAAATAAACAAACTACACGCTGTTAGTTTATTTACGATATCTAAGAGTTAGAAATACCTCATTTTGCAAATAATTTCTCTATGGAGTGCATACGTGTACCATTTCCCATGTAAAAGGGCTGGTATTTTTTGGCAAATATCTCGGAAAGTAATGCGATAAGGGGTTGAATTTTTTATGTCAATGGAAGGGTGGTATACATTTTTCTTTAAAATTAGACCAAATTCATTGATTTCTAGTTCTAAATTAATGATATTTTGCTCGAACTACCTTAAATGGCGTGCGGACGTGAGCAAGATGGCCGCGAGGGGGAGGTGGCGCACTCTGTCATAGGGGAAAGAGGGAGGAGTCGCATCCTTCTCCTCTCCATGGGCACACTCTTGAAGGAGAGTAGGGGAGGGAGGGGAGTCCATCTCTACGTCTCTCTCATGCCCAAGTGCCCTCTCCACCCTTCACTCACTCTCACTAGTCGTCGCTTCCTCCGCAATCGCCGTTCTCCCTCTCTCTCTCTCTCTCTCCTTCCGCCGCTCTGTCCCCAACCACGACGACGAAGAAAAAGAAGAAGATGATGATGGGGAAGATGATGAGCCAAGGCTTCCCCTTCGAGGAACCTCGAGGAGGATCATGGGTCCACTCCGCCACGCCCCCTCCCCCAGTCGCCTCTCCAGGGGGCGCCGCAAAGAGTGCGGCATTTCTACATCTACATCCACATAATACCCCGCGAGCCGCCGCAAGGGCGTGTTTTCCTGTTTGTATGATAGGTCGCACGATGGCAATTTTTATTTGTTTATTCACCTCTTTTACAAAAGTTGGACAAGTTGCTAAGTATAAAGAAGTAAGTCATAGAATTTATTATACAAATACCATTCTCTCAGGTTATTACGAGAATTCTTCATCTTCTCCATGACATATCCATAAACACAAATATTCCTGACAATGCCACGTTTTCCCTGTCGGTCGCCATCCAGGGTAGAGTGTAGTACATGTCTACATCTACACCTGCACAATACCCTGCGAGCCACCGCTTGGGCGTGTGGCAGGGGGTGTTAGGTCACCAGCCGTGTAAAGAGGTAAAAGTTTAGGAGGTGAAATGGTAACATGTCTTATGGGAGTGTATCTGGAGGAGTTCAGTTTTTATTGTGGTCGCTTGTTGTGCGCGGAAAGAACGAGATTTTGTACCTCTCTGTTCGGCAGTGTATCTCTCTTATTTTATCGCATCTGTCAGACCTAGAGATGTAGTGAGAGCCATGATAATATTCTCTGTGTCGCTCTGAAAAATATCAATTCTGAATTTATCAAGCAACCTAAGTCTAGCGTGTACCCTTCGAGTCTCTAGGGGCTCCCACCTTAATCCCTCCAAATTTGGATCATCTTTGAGTCAAAAGATAATAAAAGTTCGAAGAAATGAGACAGGGAGAGCCAAAAAGCTTATGAAGATGATACCATCCAAAATATCATAAAAATAAAATGACTTCCATTCTTGAACTGTTTACGCTGATTAGGATGGCCAACAGAACACGAATTTTTCCAAATATTAGTTCAGAGAAGATATGTTTATTGCATGCAGTAGAGAACATATTTTCTCAGCGTCAAGAAAAGTCAGGTAAATTCCATGGTTAGTAAATAAATTCACTTTGTAATATTCCACAATGGCTTTTATTATTCCAACCTAGGTTTCGACACAAGTTATTATCAAGGTATCTACCAAGTGAAGCCTGAGAAATTATATATACGGTAAATTCCAATGGTTGACCACATAAATATTTTAAGGCTTTATTTACAACTTAACTGAAGGTCAGGTACGCTTTTTTCGTGTATAATTAGGATAGAACGACAGCTCTAAAGTTGTAAGCTATCATGAAAAATTTCGAGTAGAAAAATAAAAATTTGAGACATAAAACAGCATATGTCAAACATAGAATTTACCGTAGCTTTCATGCGCATCTTTACAAATGCTATTTATAAACTTAAAATAACTTTTTTGAGCGAAATTCCACAGAGGAAAAATCATCCACCTTGACAGGGATATTGAGAGGGCGGAGAGAGAGATACGGAGGATTTTAACCGCCTTAAACTTATTTGTTCGAAATTGGAATATGCAACCGTCATTTTCGAAGTCGAAAGTTCAAAATATACTTGTGAATCACTTTCTTTTTCTAAGATTCTGCATAACATCATCATCGTGATGCTTTATGGCTCATCTCCATAAAATCAATGCTAACAACACTTATTAGTATTTCACACAAAAAAGACCACAATGCCAATTTTTCCGCAGCGCAAGCAGTGTGACCTCCACCATGCCACGCAGTGGTGCCAAAAGTGATTCTGGCGGTTCCAAATTCCATTAATTCCTGCAATGGAACCAATGTTCACGAGAAGCATTTCATAAACACATCTCACATACATAACATATGCGGCACAGCATTAAAGAAACTAGGTTTTGTTAAGCGTATAATAGGAAGGTCCTCGGATGAATAAGTCAAAGAGAGATGCTACTTTGCTCTGGTAAGGCCACACCTCTAATACGCCGCGAGCATTTGGGACCCTGGTCAAATAGATTTAACCAAAAAAATTAATAAAATACAAATCAAAGCTGCAAGATTCGTTAAAAACTGCTACGAACGAACATATAGTGTTACACAACCGTTTGAGGGATTAAGGTGGGAGCCCCTAGAGACTCAGAGGCTGCACGCTAGGCTTAGGCTGCTTGAGATATTCAAACTGGTGTGTTTCAGAGCGACACAGAGAATATTATCATGACGCTCACTACATTTCTAGGTCTGACAGATGCGATAAAATAAGAGATATAATCTGCCGAACAGATAGGTACAGAAACTCGTTCTTTCCGCGCACAATAAGCGACCACAGAAAAAACTGAGCTCCTCTTAATACACTCCCATTGTACATGTCACCATTTCACCTCCAAAAAGTTTACATCTTTACACGGCTGTTAACTATCACCCCCTGCCACACGCCTATGCGGCGGCTCGTGGGGTAGTATGTAGATCTAGATAAATTGGCACGGCTGGGGGACGCCAAAGGCTGGGTTATTATACGCAAACAACGGCATTGCTATCCTAACTTTTTTTTAGACGCAGAAATTGAATGAGAATTTTTCACGAATTTTTCGCAGCATGAGGGTTGAAAGAGATAATAGTCACAGGTTGAATTTCTGACAACCATTCCAAAAAGCACGATGGCGGTGGGATAAGGGGATATGAACACAAATCGTCACCAGCGTAAAATTAGTGCATCTCGAGGTTAACCGTTATGAAGGATACAATCACGGGGAACAATAATTAATGTTAATATTCTCAACCATTTGAGAGGTGTTAGATGATAATTATCAAATAATATATCCATTTAAACGAAAATATGTGTAAATCTCCACGCTAAGAAAATAAATACATGTGGAAGAGATAGCAGGATGAGAAAAATCGTTTTCTCAAATGGTCATCCGAGAAACATTCTAATAAATTCCGGAAGCGGAAGAAACACGCATATTACCGATTAAAAAGAAGACGGATCACGCAATTTGCACTAACAAATTGGAGACATCTGGTGTGCGGCGTAAAAAAAACACTGAAAGGGTATCACGGACACAACTGCAGCGGTTTTTCTTAACGATTTGATATCATTTAGGACTCAAATATGTACAATAACGGAATTTTCCGCTTCCATCCACTTCGCCATGTATTTCAATGTTTCTAATCTCTAAGCTCCTCGAGGTAAACATGGATTCAACTAGGCACGAAAAGGCATTGCTTTGGAAACACGTGACGAAAATTCGAGGATAAATTATGCCAGGGTGGGAACAAATTCCAACAAGGCAAATCTCAAATCCGGGGATTTCTTCGACAGAACATATGACACAACTTTTAGAGGAAAAAAAAGAAATAGAGGAACAGAAAATATTGCCCAAACAGACACGCCAAGCGACTTCACTTGCCAAGAGGAAATTTTCCTCAAAAGTTTACTAGTGATTCAAAACTGTGTCTCCCATTTTCTGGAGCGGCTCTCGCCTAAGCCCTCAAGTCCCTGGGTCCCTTACTTCGCCTTCATCTCGGAAGATGGCGCCACCGCTCTAGGCGCCACCCCTTCAGCTTTGCGTCGTACATCCATCCCAGGCGCCTTAAAATATTCAGAGGAATCTCGCGCGATATCCATGAAAATATGTAGTTAAGCTAGTCGGCCGGGTTCAATTTTGCATTCCCTCGTGAGCTGTAGCGAGAATGTTTAGGAGAGGGAGTTGGGCAAGCAACAAGCCGAGAATATTTGAGAGAAAAGGGAAAAAGGAAGTGGGCCGAGAGGGAAGGACGATAAGTGAAACATGATTCGGGTGCGTTAAGTGTCTCACCCTGTTGCGATGAAATGCGGTGGGTGGGGAGAGAGGATATTTGTGTGAAGAATGAGTTGGTTTTCGGGGGAAGGTTGCTTGACGGAATTTCAACATAGGATAAAGAAGGATACTCGTTGATCTTTCACAAAATATTTGATAAGCACTGTCCGGCTTGGATGTCAACTCATTATAATTACAGATAGGACATCGTAACTAAAGTATCGATAATGATCACGTACAATATTGAATAATGTGCATCGATGCCATATATGTATTGAAACAAAGATCTCCAGGTTATTAAGGTAGAGCGAGCGAATTAGTTCCATAATCATATTAGAGACCATATTCGAATTATGCGTTTTCATTTTAGAAGCTGTGGAACACACGAATTAAATACTGCATTATTATTGGTGCATTCATATAGTTTTACATGACAGAAAATGTAAGTAATCAAATGAAAATATCTAAATAATTCTTTAACTTGACTCATTAATTTCAAGCGGTACGTTTAAAACTCCATCAAAACGGAAGTTTTATTGTGATCCCGAAGAATTTACTGCGGTGACATAATGATTAATTTTCAGAAATAGTTGAGAAAACACAAACTACACACTGTTGATTTTTTGACGTGATTTAGGTGTAGGGAATGCCTTATTAGTTACATAAGGTCTCTCTGGAGCGCATACACGCACCATTTCCCATGTAAAAGGGCCGGTATTTTCTGGCAAATATCTCGGAAAGTAATGTGATAAGGGATTGAATTTTTGGTGTCAATGGAAGGGTGATATGTTTTTCTTTAAAATGATACCAAAGTCATTGATTTCTAAGTAAAGTGATATTTCGCTCAAACTACCTTAAATCATTAAGCTAAAGGGTATTTCATAAATCTCTTCATCATTAGCGCGAGCTACTTGGCACGTTATGGTGGTATTTCATGGCAGTGGCACACAGCGTTCCTGTAGCTCGAGTTCCTACGCATCGGCGTCGCAATTCAAATTGTGCCTGCTCGCGTACCTCGTTCGTCACAGCAAGAAACTATTTCAATTCATCGAATAGGGACGAAAACAACTAAAGAACGCAACAATCATTCGCCACTTTTCAATGTGACTTTCGTTGACATAACACACAGTCATTTTTGGCAATAAGTGGAATAGTTTGGTTTTTACCCCAAACCGCCTCAATTATGAAGGAGTGAGTTGCACGATCCATGTTTCGCAAGAGGAATGGTGAATATTTTTATGGCGTCGGTAATACCTTTGAAAGTTTAAGGTAGAGCGAGCGAGATAGTTCCCTAATCATAATAGAGACCATATTCGAATTATACGTTTTAATATCGCTAGCTGTGAGACAGACGAATTAAATATAGCATTATTAATGTAGCAATAATATAGTTTTACACGGCAGAAATTGCAAGTAATCAAATGAAAATATCTAAAGAAGTCTTTAACTTGACTCATTTTTAACGCGGTACGTTTGAAACTCCATCAAGACGGAAGGTTTATTGTGATCTCGAAGAATTTATTGCGGTGACAATATGATTAATTTGCAAAAATAGTTGAGAAAACACACAAACTACACACTTGATTTTTAGACGAGATCTAGGTGTTAGAAATTCCCCATTTTTCAAATAAGGTCTCTCTGGAGTGCATACACGTACCATTTCCCTTGTAAAAGGGCTGGTATTGTCTAGCAAATATCTCGGAAAGTAATGTGGTAAGGGGTTGAGTTTTTGTTGTCAGTGGAAGAGTGATATATTTTTATTTAAAATAAGACTAAATTCATTTATTGATAGGTAGAATGATTGCCCTCAAACTACCTTAAGTATCGAATTAACAAGTAATAATAAGTGAATATCGAGTTAAATCTACTTTGTGGCTAAGCAACTGATTTCCTCAGGATATTTTTATGTGAAAGAAGAAAATGGCGCGATAGCTTTTAATCAATGATAGTAACCAACGCTATTTGTGTAAATTATATAATTATCTTGCCAATCTGTTGATTGTAGTAATTTACCCAGCTCTAATGAAAGCAAATACCATACGTTGGAAGCCAAAACGAGACGAATTGCGCGTCTGAGAATAAAATTCACCAATCAACAGATATTGATATTCGTTGGTGAAATGCTTCAGAGAAGTTAATGGTATGAAAGATCGCCCGGTAGGGGATATGATAGCACAAACGAGCTCTTTAATGCAAAATACAAGAATAAAAAAATGGTGCAAAAATCAAGGTCTCCTACGACGAAATTGAACATGCATTAATCATCCGTCAATTTCGCTGAACCGATTGAGCTTCCCCTTTCTACGGCTCATCGGGGCTCAGCTGTAATTCAATACCTAAGATTTCCACATTACATTATGAATATTGCTTAAAGTAAACAGTCAAAAGAAAAGTATTTAATGCGAAATTACTTGGGTTAGAAGTAAATCTATCGACGAAAGTCGAGCATCGAGACTTTTTTCGTCTCCTTAATCTTAATTATAAGGGCTACTATGTGTCCAAAAAAATAATTATGTAGAGGATTACAAAGTTATCCTCCATCCATTGTCCATTTATTACTAATCGTAACTATTATTAGAATATACAATAAATTCTCAGGCTTCAATTGGTGGAACAACATTGCGATGATTTGTAATTAATTAATTAATAATAAATTCAATTTATAATATCCCGCAATGGTTCTTATTATTCCGACCTAGGTTTCGACTCAAGTTAAGTCATTATCAAGGTGACAATATTACACCACGAGCCACTTATATTCCCACTCACCCTGACAATATGAATTCATTTACAAATAATATTATTAGAATGTTTTACTATAACTCAATGTCCCACTTTTACATCGCATACACCTAGGTCGAGGGCTACGATATGCTGGCTTTCAAGGCAGTCCTTTTAAACGGGATTCTAGCTTAAGTAGACGAGTAAAATCGGGCCAAGGGTATTATTAGGCTTTGGTATCTCTCACGGCGAAATAGCCCCAAAACTGAACGGTCCAATGTCACTACCGCAACTAGGGAAAGCCCCACGTGGCAGGGGGGCTCTAAAGGCTGGAAACCTTGCACAATCCACTGAATCCTACTGAGAACAGTCAAAGAATAGTCTCCGACTTCCGAATGCACGATTGAGAGCGGAGACTGTGTAAGGTGGTCCCTTGGCAAGGCAAAAAGGCGGCTATGGCAACACAAAATAGACAATATGTATGTAGTTACTTGGAATATGGGAGGTATGTATTGAAAAGAGGAATTTTTGATGAAAGAATTCACAATGAAACGAGTGAGTAGACGTTCGTTCTGTGCTATTGCGAAACGAAGCACAAGGTGCTGGACGTTGTTTGTTACGGCAGAAAAGAAGAAAGTGTGTTAACCTTGTGGTTAGGTGTTGATGATGTATGAAATTAAGTCTAGGAGTAGGCTAGGTCCTCATTGAGAGAGCTGACGTGATAAATATGAAACACAAGCAAGCAATCACCAGATTGCTTGCTCGCTTTTCCTTTTATCTGAAATTGCTTTGGGTTCACACGAAAGTTGGGATCCGAATAGTTGGATTGTTTTTCCACAATGGATGGAGGAGGTGGCGGGTTTTGGGGAAACTGAGAGTGATTCTGAATATTTGTGACCCTGGTAAGAGAAAAATGTTGCAGTGACATGAATGGCAGGTTTAGTTTGAGACAGGATACGTCCAAGAGAGTGGTTTGGCCTTTAGGTGACCCTCGAGTGAATGATAACGGTTAAAACTTGGAGAAAGTGTGCTAGGAAAAAAGCATCGTTTGTTCACAATAAATGATTCAAACATAACCAAATCTATACGAATACATGACAAATGGGTGATAGTAAGAGCATGGTCGATTTCACTGCGATTGATTGTAGAAAAAAGGATTAGGAATGAGGACAAGTTTGATGAGAGGGGCAGAAAATGGAACAGGCCACCATTTGGTAGTTTCCTGAATACATCTCTGGGGCAGAAAATGGGTTCCGAGAAAGTAAGTACTCGTAAGCAAATGATGGAAAAAGTGAAGAAGTTGTAAGACAACGAGATGAGAGTGCGGTGTGGATGCACGCTTGATAATAAGCTGTATTCGTTCCACAGAGAATGGGAAATAACACCTTTTCACGGCTGGTGTCCTAACACCCCCTGCCACACGCCAAAGCGGCGGCTCAAATGGTAGCATGTAGATGAAGATGCGAGGAATTGAATATTCCCGCAAACTGCCTCAAATCGCGTGTTCGAGTGCATAAATGCATGTTTTTTTATTCGCTGGTGAGAAACTAAACTCCGTGGCAAACCTTCAAAATATTACCTTTCATAATTTCCCGCGTGGAGGGAAAAATTAGATCAGCCATAGGAGGTTTAATTTTTAGCGATTTCCAGCCCGCGAGACTCTTGACGCAAATCATGTGAGTCGTCAAATCAATGATCGAATCAAAAGCATTCTGATCAACTACAGATCTAAATGAATCGCCAAACAAACAACAAACAAGCAAACTAGAAAAAACCCACGTCACGCATGACAAAAACTTAATTATACGTTAAATTTATGTTAATATCGGTAATTATTGAATGTTTTTTAAAATTACACTCTATTTTTATAAAGACTTGCATGTTCTACACTGGTTTTTCCAACATATCGCTACGTGTATTCAATTCTGACGATTCCCTTATGATCGTAATTTCCATTTTTCAGAAACAAGTCCAAATCCCTAATTTTGCTGCCTCAGCGGTAAATTGATTAGTTCGCGTCACTTCCAGGTCAAAAAATTACTATTTCTATTCGTATTTGACAAAAAATTGGATACTGTACCACTGCCAAATTTCCTCAATAGTCATCATTCATTTAACCACATTCCAAATTTCTGTCTTCCCTAAAAGCGAAGAACAAGAAATTTGGTGGAGTAAGAGGAATTCTGATATTGGAATATATATCATTAAAAGTGGGTTTGTGATTTGTTATTTTTATTGTGAATTTAATTTTTTTAACTCTGTGAGTTTTGTAAAAGTTTTAAACATTTTATCCATTGATTCTCTAAGTTCACCTCGATGTTTAAAATTAGTAATACCTTTGGGATTATACAAGTTTTCACTAAATTGTACATTATATGTAAAATCTAGATTTGAATTACATATATTTTTATCAATATTTATAATGTGTAAAACCAGGTGACAGTGTATCATTTTTAATTGACAAAGTACCGCCTGACGAGTATATTGACTCGAGCGGACTTTGTACAGCTGTTATAGTTTTAATTCTGTAGTTATTAAATCCTTTTTGTAACTCATCCAACGGGAAATTATTACATGTAATATGAACTATTTGTAAACTATCTATTAAAATAATAAATATTTAAAATGTACTTGCCAATTCTCATGATATACTTTCCATATGGTAAAATCCTCTGTGTTCCCGAATGATCCATCACGGGCCTTTATATTCCTAATATTTGCTTATGAGACTCATTTTCAATAATGTTATCGGTCGTCAAGGGTACGGTTTAGCGGAAAAGCGACAGTTTGAGCAATTTTATCAATTTTTAAGAAAATTTTCACGATTTTGAGCAATAAAAGGCATTCAAAAGAAAAAAATAAGTATCTACATTAAATTTCCTTCTGCTAGGGGTTCAAAGTTGAATAATTACACCCAATTTGATTCAATTTAAACATGCAAAAGAAAAAATAGACTGCAAGCAAATCCAATAAACTAAATACGTGAATTTACTTATGGATAATAGCGGACAGACAGACTGACGGAGAAACTGCGAGACTTACGGTTCACGAACTCAAGCCACGAATTATTCTTTTTATTCAGTGATTAATGACAACAAATCTACATCTCCATACTATCCCGCGAGCCGCCGCATGGGCGTGTGGCAGGGGGTGGTAGGTCACTAGCCGTGTAAAGGCGTAAATAAGTATGAAAAAATAGGCAACTTCCACTGTGATAAAATTTATTCGGACCGGTTTCGCTTTTTACAGCATCTTCAGGTGGAAGATGCTGTAAAAAGGGAAACCGGTCGGAATAAATGTTATCACAGTGGAAGTTGCCTATTTTTTCATACTTAGTTATGTTTCGATTCCACTCGATCATGCCTGAAACCACAGAGTATATAAAGGTGTACAATCTTTGGGGGTGTAATTGTGGAATGTCCTGTGAGAGTGTATTTGGAGGAACTCAGTCATTATTGTGGTCGCTTATTGTGCGCGGAAAGAACGAGTTTTGGTCTCTATCTGTTCGGAGGAGTATCTCTCTTATTTTATCGCATCTGTCAGACCTATAACTGTAATAATATTCTCTGTGTCGTTCTGAAACCCACCAGTTCTGAATATCTCACGCAGCCTAAGCCTGGCGTGCAGCCTCCGAGTCTCTAGGGGCTCCCACCTTAATCCCTCTAACAGTTGCGTAACACTAGTTTTCCGTTCGTAGCAGTTTTCAACGAAGCGTGCTGCTTCCTTTATATTTCATTAATTTTTTTGTTAAATCTTTATGACCAGGGTCCCAAATGCTCGCGGCGTATTCAAGGGGTGGCCTAATCAGAGCGAAGTAGCATCTCTCTTTTACTTTTTCATCCGAGGACCTTACTGTTATACGCTTAACAAAGTCTAGTTTCTTTGATGCTGTGCCGCATATGTTTTGTATGTGTGTTCCCCACGATATATCTGAAGTTAAGGTAAATCCAGGATATTTTACTGTATTTGAAGATCTTACGTTTACTCCACCCACCCACCCAAATGCTACCACATGGTTGACATGCCCACTCGTAAAAGAAACACAATTATGGAGGATTAATTATCAGAACCAAAATCTGCGGATGGCTTCGAAGTAGACCCTCAAATCCATCCCATAAAACACCATGCCCCGGTATTGCTCCTTTCCATTATGCATCTTAGTTTGTACAATGTCCAAAGCTCGGGAACCTTACTGTCTACTTTGGCCTCCATTATACTCCCAGGAGAAGGATTGAATCCAGCGGCAAATGGAATGACGGCGTAGGGATTATCTATTAACCTTGGAACAGTATGAGACTACGAGACGCCGCGGAACGGATTTGGTTGAAAGGATCAAGGGCGAGTTGGCGGTGTACGCTTCACCCATACGATTCGGCATGCATTTCAATGGGTGTCCTGACCTGAAGGGGAACATGGACTCGTTTATAACACTCAATCACTTGATAGAACACGTACACTCTCCGACGCAGAGTAATTTTGATTAAACTCTCCACCAACAATTTTAAGAATTAGTAGTCGTAAATCCATGCGTAACTCGCATTCCAAATGTTTACTTTAATAGAACAGACGAGGTCTTTTCACTGGATGTAACACTATTAGGGGAGTTTTCCATTCAAGATTTTGAAATTACTGTACATCAGAACACTTATGCGAAGTTCAGCACACGCGAACGACATTAAATGGAAAGGTGTGCGCTAGCGAGTTTTATTGAAACCTGCTGGTGGTAACGACATTCTATTCTTGAACAACAGTCACGGCTGAATATTTAGTTCAAAGTTTTTCGAGTTTGTTCTAAATGTGTGTTTATAACGTGAGTTTTTTATCACAGAAAAATTGAAAACTAGAAAATATCCATGCTTGATACTGTTCCTGAAAATCAACAAACTTGAAGACAATCACATATGCCATTATCGAAGCTCTCTTTTTGTCTAGCGCGCATCAAATTTGCTTCTCATCATTTTCAAGTGCAATTATTGGAGCGATGGGTCTGTTTGACGAACAGAAGACAAGTGCACTATTGAGTTGCGAAGTGATTAGCGCACTGAAACGAATGAAAAGCATCCGATATTTTTGTTAAAAAAACCTTCCAATGGCAGAGCAGGTAACCATTCCTCACAAGTCAACAAGTACCCATGATTGGCTGAATATTTGTAGAGGCGACCGTCAACAATCGGACGCCTTATCAAAGAGCCAACGCAATTTCACGGCCTCAGTAGCGACGGGATAAAGCCGTTCCCTTGTTGGTCAAAAGTTCGAATCCCGAATGGGTCGTCGTGTGTTTTTCACCGCCGCAGATTTCTAAGTTGGCTAAAAAGATAAATGTGGGCCATTGAGTGCAGATTTTGATTTTTTTTATGCGATAAAAATAAAAACTTGGACCACAGTTCGTTTCAGTACAACTGTTTATGCGTTTTGACTCGGAATAAAAAGGAAATTAAAAATGAAACATATTCATATCATTTTTTCTTATTTATAAATTTTTATTGCTAAAATTTTCGGCGAGATATTCGAAATATAGATGAAAATATGTAGAAGAATGATTTTTCGAATATTGCATTCGGAGTGACACCTTGATTTTGTTATCAACAATTATAATACTAATAAATGTATTATTCCGCGAATAGAAAAAAATCTTGACATATTAAATCGAATAATTATATAATATATGCAATGTACCATAAGGTTTCGTGCTAAAATAGTATTGAATTGAAAGACACCAAATCGGTATGACGCAATAATTTCACCATTATCGACTGATATCACTAATGAGAACGCGTTTGGAAAGTTTTACGAATGGCTAAACATTGCCACTATTACATTATAACCACTCGCTCAATAAGACATTCGTGCATTGACTACACTTTCGGAACGCTTTTTGGGACACTCAAAGGAAGCAACATGACAACAAAAGAATAATGTCTGAATCACACAATACTTGACCTTGTATTAGTCCGATGATGCTAGCTAGCATACTAGAACTTGTGCAAGGTCATGTATCGTGTGATACGGACCAAGCATACTGGAAATCCTGCATGATCGCTAGCATACTTGCTGGTATCCTTGTTTTCGGAATTAGTGCGGTACTAGTATGATACTTGCTCCTAGTAGGACCTAGTAGCCGCCGACCAATCACCTTTGCTCTTAGCAATGCGGTCGTCAATTTTTGATGTGAGCGCCTCCATAGTCCCTCGTGACAATTACAATTTCCCGCGATCAAATAAACTACTCAAACTTCCCAACAATAAATAATGGCTTGGGTACCTGACGCAATTGAGGTTTTAATCGATAATTATGGTAGACACTCGTGTCTTTACAGACAGACCTTGTGCAACTACTAAACAAACATTGTGCAAGTTCAAGTATCGCGTGATAGCTCCAAGGAAGGTTTCAAGCATGCTAGGTTTCGTTCTAGAAATCCAGTACTAGCTAGCGTGTCCTCGGACCTGTACAAGGTCAAGTATCGTGTGATTCAGGCTATAGATTACACAAAAATTGTAAGGACCATTGTTGAATACGCCATAACGGTATAAGATGCACGTGATATTGGACAGAGGAGGACAATTAAAACTACCAATAAACGCCGCAAGGTCTGTGTTTGCCGGCACAATAGAAAGGATAGCATTTCAAAGGTTAAGGAAATGCTAAAAGTACACAATGGGACTCACTTGAAAAGATAAGTAAACATCCTCGGAGCAGTATTTAAAATGCCTCAAGAGACAAAAGATGGAAGGCATTATAAAAGGGAAAAACTTATCCAAATTATATCGCCACATTTAGTCACACTCGCTAATATAAATTAAGAAATCAAAAGACCTACGCTGCCATGTACTCATTTCTTAATAGGGGCATAAAACATTGGAACCAGCTCCCATGAATTATTTGGGCCCGAAATCTCTCAAGTTCTCTTGGGAGTGGATGTTCTACATCTACATACTACCTAGCGAGCCGCCGCATAGGCGTGTGGCAGGGGATGGTAGGTCACGAGCCGTATAAAGATATAAACGTTTTGGAGGTGGTCGCTTATTGTGCGCGGAAAGAACGACTTTTTGTACCTATCTGTTCGGCAGAGTATCTCTCTTATTTTATCGCACTGTCAGACCTAGAAATGTAGCGAGGCGTCATGATAATATTCTCTGTATCGCTCTGAAATACACCAGTTCTCAATATCTCAAGCAGCCTAAGCCTAGCGTGCAGCCTCCGAGTCTCTAGGGACTCCCACCTTAATCCCTCTAACAGTTGTGTAACACTATATGTTCGTTCGTAGCAGTTTTTAACGAAGCGTGCTGCTGTTCTTTGTATTTTGTTAATGTTCTCGATTAAATCTTTATGACCAGGGTCCCAAACGCTCGCGGCATATTCGAGGTGTGGCCTAACCAGAGCGAAGTAACTTCTCTCTTTTACTTTCTCATCCGAGGACCTTCCTATTATACGCTTTACAAAACCTAGTTTCTTTAATGTTGTGCCGCATGTTTTGTATGTCTGTTCCCCACGATATATCTGAAACATATCGGGCAAATTAATAATTATAGAGTAATTATTTCTCTCCATTATATTACAAGGAGTTCATGTTCATTTATTTTTCTTTTTATTGCTGCCCCGTAGATTCCTATTTCCAAAGAAAACTGTAAATAATTTAATATCTCTGTATGCGCACATATTCTGAGGTCAGTAACGCTAAAATGCCACGAAGCAGAAAATCGAGCGAATCGCATGGGACAGGGAGGGGAAGATTAACATTGGGGCCATAACCCAGAGTAATTGGCTGCACTCGGGTGAGAGTGCCGCTTTAATAAAGACAAAACAAAACACTTGCGAACGAAGGCAATCATTCCCTCTTCCGCGTGCAAAGTCTAGGCGAATGCAAATGTAGACGGCGACACTTTCGTCGCACCGCACGAGACTCTCGCATCAGATCGTTTACTTTTTCACACTTCAGCGGTTTTTTGGGCGCCGCCAGATCTTTTAATTGAAAATTTTCCCGATACCCTTAATGAAACTGCTTTTATTTCGAACGCTAATGTCGCGACCTACTTACTACGGATACGGTTCTATTTACTAGGGACGCGGTTCAACCACGATGCAATGGCTGCGACTCGTCAATAAGCGAGGGAAACATCCCGAGAGTATTGAACACGTGGAGGTGAATTGAATCATTGAATACGGTTGAACTCTATCCATCAGTAGCGACACAGTTCAAATCATGCATATATATTATGGATTTATATGCCTGTAATTGTTGCCTAGCCTACGTGTTGCCTAAATTTCCACTTTTAGTCCACCCAGTCGATGGGGCCACTTCGACTAGAGTCTTTTCAGTTGTTATTGTAAACAGACGTAGTTAATTGTTGCTAACATGAGACTACGGAGAATATTCAATAACGATCGAGGAGATATGAATTACTTGATGCTTTGAATAATATCTTGCTATTTTTGTGACCTTACAGTTAATTTGTAAATGCTAGAGAGGAAATTACATAAATCTATTACATAAAATGTGTAAGAGGATTATGAAACGTCCATGGTGTGCCGACGACTATGTTTGCCAGACTCTGATTCTAATTGGAATGCATTAAGCCCGTTCGGCTCAAATAAAGAATTTATAATGCCTAGTTCAAACAGATCTTGCTTCGTACCAGGCTGCAAAACAGGGTATGCCTCCACGGGGATCCAAAATAAGAGACTTGGATTAAAAAATATGAATCTGTTTTAAACAAAGAATCTGTGTTAAACAAAGCTTTTATTTATGTGGCCTGTTAATATTTTTGTTAAAACAAAACGCTAAGATTCTCCTGCTGGTCCAAAAATTTCCATTGGGAAATACACGTATTGTGTTCATGCTATTCACTTGTAGTATTTTTTTTATTTTGCATTAAAACTTTAACATATTGGGCGTACTATATTGAGACGAGCATCTATCGAAAGAATATATAATACAGATTTATGTTTTTACAGGCGAATTTTTTTTTTGATAGTTCAAATTTGATAAATATTCGATAAAAATTATAAAATTGTTCACAATGTTGGTTTTTCACTAAATCGTCCCCTTGACGACCGATAGCACTGCTGACGCCGATTATCACAAGCAAATGGAGGAAATTAAGGCTCATGACGGTACGACCGGGAATTATGCGCAGCTTTTGCCATAAGGAAATCATATCTTTAGCAATGGAAAATCAATTCAACGTTCAGCATCTTTCTAAAAAAAAACCGTAACATTAAAAAAAAACCTTCAATTTTTTTTCGAAATAGTTAACTTTCAGCAAGTGTCATCAGGAATGATGGTGCTTTTACCAGTACCTACATATGCTGTAAATTAATTCAAATGTCGTGAAACGAACCGAGAAAAGTGGACGTCGAGATAAATTTTTAAAATACTGATTTTCTTCAAGCTAAACTCGTGTCCGGGCCATTAGCATAGCGTAAGAAATGGGAATTGAAGACTTTAAAGGGTAGAATAGGAGAATATAACGTTCCCAGCATCTGGCCAATCTTATCACACCTAGAAGGCTTGAAGTTTACTTCGTCTTCATTGACGCAAGGGGATTTAGAGGAACGGGAGAGAGGACGTTGCGCGTTTAAGTGAAAGGGAAACTTAAATAGGTGTAATAAATTGGCGGGGAGAAGTGGCGATCCGTCAGTAAAAAGTCGAGAAAGGCATTGGATGTGAACAGCGGAGATAATGAAGGGTGAAAGACGGTTTGAAAGGGAGAATTCTGGGTAATTGGAGGATGGAGAGAGGAGAGGCATTTTAAACGCGGTGAATGGAGAAGCTCTCGCGAAGAATGGAGCGTTGAAGCAGAGAGCTCGGCATGAAAACGAATGAGGTGCGCAAAAGCTTTTCAGGATTCCTCGACTTCGCGCGGCAGCTTTTTTTTTACGATGTGTACAAAAGCTTCAGCCAGGCACACCGACTGACAGCGCCATCAATACATCACGTCGCCCCAAGTAATTCCTTATGAATGATACGAGTGCCACAAAACTCTTATTATCCTCGATCGACATGAATAGCTTCGATCCTTTATCCGTAATGAATCACACCGCAGTCACAATTACCTGACTCGGGATGAAAGCATCCCGAATGCTCATATGAACACAATAGGTACAAAGAGTACGCGAATACACGAATAGCATATTATGAAACAAGAACGGACTTACCACTTTCAATGTAACGGCATTCATGTCTCCATTATATACACGAAGTGTAACCCAATAGTTCCCGAAATTCGAGCAATGGCATTGAAAGAGCCCTAATACGAAAAAAACATCTCCAGTTGTCACTCTGCACATCATTTGTGTACCAGAGAGCCTAGCGACTTCATTCTTGGCGAACAAGTTCATTATTTGCGAGAATTTTTCCATTGTTGCGAGTTGCTGCCATGGCAATTTCGCAATGACGGGTGTGAGAAATCAGCACGACAGCGTAAGTTTAGGAAAGATCGCATGATTACCATCGACATGATACCCTGTCAGCCACCTCTAGGGTGGGTGGCAGGGGGTGAGATATCATGGATTACAAAATACGCTACTTAAAGACATTACTACAATTACTAATGCTAGAGCAAAACCCTGATAGAACTTCTCAGAAGGCAACATTTCCCGAATAAACGCAGTACTAAAGGTAAGCTACTTTGTGTTAATGTTTACAAAACAACACAAATTCACTCAGATGCAGGGGCTACACAAAAGACATGCATGGTATGCTATTAGTATCAGATGAGGGTACAGCCATTAGGGAGTAAGTCCACCAACTAGCCTCACTAACTATCGGAAAAACTATTTGAAAGTCTCACTGGCATTTGTCACATTGGCATCTACGTCTGTAACATTGTGGGTCTATCGTTAGTCGCATGCCACAGATTTTATCCTACTGATCAGATGCGAATGCAGCCACGTTCGCACCACGGCTGCTGCAGCGCAAAAAAAAGTCTGCGCATACCCGTAGAAAAAAAACATGACTACACTTCCTCATCATCCATACTCGCGCCATTCGGCCTTCTCCCGATTCTTTTTATTCGAGTTCGATGAAATTCAAGTCAAATGGCCGACACAATTTGACACAAATTTGACACAATTCTATATCTACATACTACCCCGTGAGCCACCGCACGGGCGTGTGGCAGGGGGTGGTAGGTCACCAGCCGTGTAAAGATGTAAAATTTTTGGAGGTGTAATGGTGACATGTACTATAGGAGTGTATTGGACGTGTGGGTGGACGATTTTTGGAATTTCGCATAAAAAGTTGCAGGTGACCGAGATCTATCAGCACTTGATTTGGGCCTAGAGAATTAGAAGTCGAACAAGAGTGAGAAGGCCAGAGCGTGGGTGGCGGAGTGGTTAGTGTGATTGCGCTCGAGCATGTGCATTGAGGATTCGATTCCAGCCCGATTGCTTTTGACTCTCGAGTTTTACATCTACATCTACATACTACCCCGCGAGCCGCCGCATAGTCGTGTGGCAGGGGGTGGTAGGTCACCAACCGTGTAAAGATGTAAAATTTTTGGAGGTGTAACGGTGACATGTACTGTGAGAATGTATTTAGAGGAGCTAAGTTTTTATTGTGGTCGCTTATTGCTCGCGGAAAGAACGAGTTTTTGTACCTATTTGTTCGGCAGAGTATCTCTCTTATTTTATCGCATCTGTCAGACATAGAAATGTAGTGAGGCGTCATGATAATATTCTCTGTGTCGTTCTGAAACACACCAGTTCTAAATATCTAAAGCAGCCTAAGCCTAGCGTGAAGCCTCCGAGTCTCTAGGGACTCCCACCTTAATCCCTCTAACAGTGGTGTAACACTATATGTTCGTTCGTAGCAGTTTTTAACGATGCATGCGGCTTTTCCTTGTATTTTGTTAATTTTTTTGGTTAAATCTTTATGACCAGTATCCCAAATGCTCGGGGCGTTTTCGAGGTTCGAGGAATTCGTCAATTCGAATTCGTATTCGAGTAGAATGAAGAGGAACCGCAGGCGAAACTAAACACCCTTAAGAAAAAGGACGTCCCCAGCTGACATTCAATATATCGAATAAACTTCGAAGGTGGTGCACACATTCTAAAGGTGAGTTCTTCGAAGGTGATGGCGAAGATTATGTATGGTCCAGGTGTAGCGTAATTAGATCTACTTACGTGAACTTTTGGGCAGCACGTCGAATCTTTAGATTGTTTAGCTGGTTCTTTCGGGAGGTGACGGACAAAAATGTTCACTTGCACCATTATGACAGAATGCGGGAGGGAATAGGGCGGAGGTGGCGAAACTATGGCACGAGTGCCCAAAGTGGCACGCAGAGCAATTATTTCGGCACGCGGAGCTGGGAGGGCGCTAAGGAATACCTCTATCTCATTCGATGGGTTGGCACGCGAGTCGAGCGAGTATACTCTTATTTCATAAACTTTGGCACTCAATCGCCAAACGGATCGCCACTCCTGGAATAGGGGATGGATAGAAAGGTGGAGAGAAACCCGGCATCCTTATTAGACTGCTTCAGACATGGAACGCCAAGGGGACCACGGTTTAACGTCCAATCCGTCGGAGGGATCTTGAAGTGCCCTCCAGAATGTGTTCCATAAATGATCGAGATTAATCTGAAAATCTCCGCAAATGCCTGAATTTTCAAACACTCGGATGGCTGAGATTTTCTGAACCATTAATATGAGACTCCAGCCACCACACATACAAAACCCCAAACATTTTGAAAAATTTTGAGATTGCACTGGGAGAGAGGAACGAGGCCTTTAGATCAGAAAGTGAACTGCAGGTATAGCGATAATTCCTTAATGTGACATGTTTTTTATTTTTAATTTCATATAGCTCAGCCCTGGGGCCCAGAACTGGAGTCAGCACAGAGCCAGGCGCTTTTTAGACTTAAAAAAATTTCCAGATTTTCTCGTATTTCAAACAAACACTTCTGTCTTTTATCCATTTGTCAATACTTCTTGACACTTAAATATTCACTTCAAATGTGAAACGACGGTAAACATAGGTAAATCCAAATGGCATAATTAGCATATAATTGTCACAATATTCATGCTGAAACTAATTAAGAAATGACTATGCAGCTCTTAGAAATCTATCAATATTTTTTCCAACCATAGGAACCCTCAACCCCTTGGTTAAAAGAGCTAGATACTACTTTTTAAAAAACTTGGCGTATAATGCGACCCCAAGCATTATATACCGGACTGCAGGGGAAAAATTAGATGAAAAATATCCTCAAAAGCCTGGTTTTAGTCCCAATAATGGGGCTGATTTTCCCTCGATAGAAATTTTGGAGTTGCATATTAATTTTACAAGGGAATTCTATGAGATAGTTACCCTTAGGTAATTAAGACATATTCTTGCATGTAGTAATTTATGCATACGGATATGTGATTAAATGTGCATGCATGTCATTTAATACTTCAGTGATTCGAATAAATATTACGCACATTGAATGCCATCGGTAATGTCCCCAAAAATTTACGAGACCTCGACTCTTAGCGAGGTCATAAATGATATAGAGAACGATTCCCTATATGATTTGGAAATTTAGCAAGCATACTTGTTTTTACCTGATCAGGTCACTAGCCTGATGAAAAAACATATTCCTTTATCCTTTCAAAAATAAAGAAATGACACAATGGAATTTCATAAAACGATTGCAAATCCCCGTGGGATATACCGCAGCAAAAACTGGACACTAACAAAAGCAGATGAACAAAGAGCATCAGACAAGAAACGCTGCAGAAGTACAGCTGACTAAATAATAACAGATCGGAAGCGTTATATGGATACATGAGGCTCGGCGTAAAAATTGTCAACGAAACGATCCGAGAATGCAGAAACATATAGAGACACTCATAAATAATGTATGAAGAGAGAATGCCAAATAAATTGGAATTATGGATATGAGAGACGGATGATTACAGAGACGTTACCGCCAGAGATGGGAAGACCAGGGCTAAAGGAGATCGAAATAGGCTTAAAGCCTAAGATATGTATTAAGAAAAAGAAGAATAAAACAATTCCAAATACAAGGAAGCTGCGAGACTCGTATACAGCCAATAAGAGCCTTTGTAGCTGATGCATGATGCATCGTAAATATATAAGCAAACTTGTCACCACCAAAGTTGAGATAGAGTGGCTAATTCTACACTTCTTCCCATACGGATATAGTATACCCTTACATCGTCTGCGATCCCTCATCCCATGAAAGGACGCATCGATCAGTCGACTATTTACCGAAACAGTCACGACACGTTCTCTCCTCTCATTTCACCGTCTTGTCGTCTGTCTTCCGGCTACGACCACGCATAAAATGACGCAGACACGAAGATGATACTGGCGCGCCCGCGCACACACTCGTCTCAATGGATTCTAATTCTCTTATCGAGAGGCAGATTTGTATGTTGGCCGAGGTAAGTGTTCCCCTCGCCAGGGTGTTCAGCGAGAGGAGACGACGGGCCATCCTCGGCAGAAAAGGAAAGTTGATTGATGGAATGTCGGGGGATTTGAAATCCACGTCAAGACGGATATACCTATGAGTAATAATTCGATGAAAAAGGCTCTCGGCGAAAATGCACGAGAATTAAATAAAACTGAATTACCTCAAAGACATGGACACATGTAAGAAGAACATATCTATCTAAGAACATATCATTTGTCTATAATTACATACAGTGAGATATACAAAGCCATGGACCTAAGATCCCTAGAAAGTCAGACGTTTATATCACGACATTTTGTTCCTTTACAAAATATTTCATAAGTTGTCAAGTCCTAATCTATTGAACTTAATACCTCTTCGAGAACCAATCGTTTTAACTCGTAACCCTGAGACATTCTACAGGGTTTTTTTATAACAGAAATTACATGTACAATAGCCCTTTGGCTAGCGTAATTAGAGGCGAATATGCTTCCTTCTTCTATTGATTTTTTTTCATTTGTCTCTGGAGAGTCGTAAGAGCGTTTTAAAGCAATCATTATGAGAAACTTATACCTAATTATTATAATTTTTATAACTTTGATTTATATATAATGCATTCGTTTTATGTATATATAATTTATGTATGTTTTATATATGTACGTATTATTTTATATGAAGTTATTTTTCTGGAGATTGTAGGTCATTATTCACGTATGAACTTTTACTCTTTCGCCAACCTTTCACATCTTTATTTATGCTTCATCAGGACTACAATGAAAATTAATAGTTGTATTGTACATCAAAGGTTAAAAAAGTTGGCGAAAGAGTAAAAGTTTATACATGAATTATGACCTACAATCTCCAGAAAAATAACTTCATATTAAAAAAAGAGGTCACGAAGAAGAATCATCAATGTATTATTTTATGTATGTTTGTGTACTGGGTAGCTGCCCGTATTCTAAATAAATGAATAAACACTTGCGAAAATACTTGGAATGGTTGGACGGTCACGGGCGGTATAAAAATGTTTCTCTTTGAGGATCTCTTGGAGGTAAACGCTCTCGGAGACGATGTAAATACATGCATGTAATAATTATACACATGAAAAAGACAAAAATACGCATAGAGGGCGCTTTCAAATATTTTTGTGAGTTCTTTTTACGCGTTTCTCTGTTTTTCGAGTTTATCAGTCGGTTTTATGTTCAAGAATGAATGTGTATTTATAAATGTATATTCTATCAGAGAGCCCCAACTTCGTACGGGAAGAAGCGCAAAAACAAGCATTGGGGCACAACCCCAACTTAAATCTCATTGAAATTCGCTAATATATTCATTCATTCATTCATCAGTCAGCAATCCGAAGATTAGTTTGACGCAGCTCTCCACTCAACTCTCCTATCAGCTAGTCTTTTAACACTTACATAGTTCTTCTGTTTTACATCCTTCATCACCTGCTCAATGTATCTCATCCGAGGCCTTCATCTGCCGTTCTTCCCTTCCACCAGTCCTTCAACGATTATTCTCATCAGACCATCTTGTCTCATGATGTGGCCGATTAAGTTATCTCGTCTTCTTCCCAAGGTTTTCAAAAGACTTCTCTCCAACTCTTCTTAAAACTTCCACGTTACTCACACGATCTATCCGTTTGATCTTCATCATTTGCCTGTAACACCACATTTCGAAAGCTTCCAACCTTGATTTCTCTACTGCTGTCATCGTCCATGCCTCACTACCATAAAGAAGCAGGCTCCAAATGTAAGTCCTAATGAATTGCTTCCTTACTTCCACGCTTATATTCCCAGCTGTTAAGATACTTCTCTTTTTGAGGAATGCCCTCTTCGCTTGGACTATTCTACTGACAATTTCTTTCTTGCTTCGTCCATCGCTGGTCACTCGACTACCCAGGTAGCAGAACTCTTTCACCTTCTCAAGTTTATGATTTCCTATCTTAAGGTTGGTCTTGGCCTCTTCTCTTCTACTGCAAACCAATATCTTGGTTTACAGTCTCTCGCTAATATTTCCGAAATTATTTCCGGTCATAAAAGGCCCCAGAAGAAATTTTCTGTTCGTAGCCACTGCTCAGGCTGCCAAGAGCATTGCTATTGTTGAAATTGGAGGGTAATTGACAATTTAGATTTTAAAATCTAATTTTTAAATAAAAACAAAGCGTACAATAAAATCGATTGCAAGCAAAAAATACTTCAATCTTTCTCCCGTCTAATTGTGGAAATTTTAACCCAACATTTTGATTGCGTGTAGTTTAAAAATGCAAAAAAAAGAAACCTCAGCACTAACGTCAGTGCTTGTCTTATCGGAGTAAAATACAGGGTCTCATTTCGGGATCCTAAGGTCTTTCTAGTAGTTGATGAAAATAAATAAACTTTGTATAGTTCACACAAAAATGTTTAATACACCGACGCGGGTTTCATCGACACCGTAGACATCATAAAGACCCTTGACGATGTCTACGGTGCAGTTGAAACCCGGGTCGGTATATTAAACATTTTTGTGTGAACTATACAAAGTTTGTGTAATTCTCTCGGGCTCGCCACCAGGTAAGACATATATAGTCAGCCGACGTTTCGGGTTCCGACTCGTTACCCATTCTCAAGGTTACTGATGCGAGCTTGAAAAGATCGTTTAATTTGGCGTTAGGCGGGGCGGGATTGGTCGAGCCCCGATTGTTGTGGTGGAGGACCGTTGACCAGCGGGGACTTAGCTCTGGCGTTCTGAATTATTCTCAGAATTCTATTCCAAGAGCTGCTGATCGTGTAACCAGTATCCAGGTTGAAATTCTTCATCTCCAACCTTATCTTTAACGGAGTCGAAACGGACCTTTTTGGTTAAGCGATCCCAAAATTGGCTGGATCGTCATAGAACAGTCGTGTCATCCCAAGTGATCTTATGGTCCCGACTCAGGCTATGCTCAACTACTGCTGATTTTTCCGAGCCCGAGAGAATTAAACAAATATTATTCACCGGGTAAGTGTAAAATCATACATAAACAAAGATTATTTATTTTCATCAAAACGCAGTTCCACGAAGTCACACCTGAAGCAGTTCAGTTTTCTAGCAGTTATTTACAACTTCTCTTACTCTTTTTTTATCCTCCAAAAACAAGAAATATTAAACCTCCAGTCCTTTTCGTCCTCAAATTAAAAGAATAAAAACATTTATACTTACTTTCACCTTTAGACATTTGTGAGATAGATATATGTCGTGTGGCGGTTCCTATCGTCGCCGCCGTCCAACACGTGAAATGACTTTGGGAGAGAAGATATGAGAGTGATGAAAACGTCGCCTCGTATCCCATTCCCACTCCATTCCCGGCGTCTCCTCTTACCCCTCATCCTCCTACTCCTCACGTCTGTCTTTTCCTGTCACCGCCGTCGCATTGACTCGCTCTCCTCATCGTTTCGACTTCCAGCCACTCCGGGATCTCTATCTATCTATCTCCTCGGGGATTTCCTAATTCGCCACTTCTCCTCTTCGAAGCTCCACGACGCGGCACCGTAGCACTCCAGGGCTTCACACGTCTGTCACAAGTCTCGCCGCCGCCCGCAGGCCAGCTTAAATCAAAGTTTATGTCACGTGACGGAGTTTAGGGGATATTCCTCGCATTAGTTCATTCTTGATCAAGATTATTGAATTTATCATTTTTTTACCATCGTTCCTAAGATTACCACAACACCGAACTACTTATTTTCGTAACTCATATCTGGTAAAAGCAACCCGTATTTGGAACACAATACCTCTGGAAATTGGGAAACGGAAGATTCACTGAAAAATTGTCCTTCTACCTTTTATTACCATCATAGCTTGTACTTTTTTTTACCATCGTTCCAAAGATTACCACAACACCGAACTAATTCTTTTCGTAACTAGTTTCCGGGACAAGCAACCCGTATTTGGAACACAATACCTCTGGAAATTAGGCTCGCCCCAAACGGCAGATTCAGAGAACAATTGTACTTGTACCTTTTACGTAACAAGAATTGTTGAAAATAATATTATTAATTGTACGATAAAATACCGACAAAATTTTCGAATTAAATGATCCATTAGTAAAGTAATGCTTACTGGGGTGGAGGTTCGTGCAATGGAAGTAGGTGACGAGGGTTGTCATTTTTGGTGCCCTGGCCAACCGCTCACATCAACCGAGTTGCAAAGTGTATCGGCATACACGCCTACAGGTTTTATATATATATATATATATATATATATATATATATATATATATATATATATATATATATATATATATATATATATATATTGCCCAATATTATTATCATTATCATTATTTGTTTCTATGTTATGTAGCACCTGAGGGAGTGAACCTTTTTTTTCTTTCTTTTTTTTCACTCTATTGTTTTTTCATACCGTACATTATCCACAGAGTTAATTTTCTTCAATTTTTGTAATTGGTTTTCTGTAATTTATGCAAAAGTAACTGGGAGAGTGTGTTTATTTCTAAAAATGTAATTTTGTTGAACCTAGAGTCCGAAGGAGTAGGTTCTTGAAATAAATTCTATTATATTCTAAGATCAAAATTACAGGAATAGAGTCGCTCCATGGCTCTTGGGTTGGCATGCCACGTCGGAACCATATGCGAAGGGCAATAAGTCAAGCAACGAAATTGAAACTTTCAACTCAAATAACCATGACATTACATGAAAATACTTTCAATTAAGCCATTAAGGGAAAAGGAAAGGATATTTTCTTTATCGGTCACAAAAGCGGTAGGAAAAAAACATACATTTAATGTAGGTAGTATTGCATTAGTATAGCAAGCAATTAAGGTAGTCTGAGAAAACTATCATTTTACCTAGAAATCAATGAATTTGGTCTCATTTTAAAATATCTCACCCTTCCATTGACATAAAAAATTCAACCCCTTACCACCATACTTTCCAAGATATTTGCCATAAAATACCAGCCCTTTTACACGGGAAATGGTACGTGTATGCACTCCAGAGAGACATTATTTACAAAATGAGGCATTTCCTACACTTTGATCTGGTCAAAAAATCAAGTGTGTAGTTTGTGCGATTTTTCAACTTTTTTTGAAAAATAATCATACTGTCGCCACAGTAAATTCTTCGGGATCACAATTAACTTTCCGTTTTGATAGAGTTTCAAACGTACCGCGTGAAAAAATGAATAAAATTGAATACTCATTTAGACATTTTCATTTGATTAGTTAACATTTTTGCCATGTATAGCTATTTTATTGCTCCATTAATAATGCAACATTTAATTCGCATGCCTCACAGTTGGTGGAATTAGAACGGTTATATCGAATATGGTCTCCATTATTATTAGGGAAATATCTCGCTCGCACTACCTTAAATTCTTCTTAAACGGTTTTTCAAGGAAATATGGACACTCATCACACATTTCAGACACCAAATAAAGAGGCCGCTCAGTTATAAAAGTCGGCAGTATATACTACCAGATGTAAGTACCGAAAAAAAACGGCAAAACGACAAGGAAAATTAAATTGCTAAAAAGACTGTACCTATATCCCATGGGTCACATTATGTATCGCAGTACTTGGTGCAAAGGGCTGCGGATATTATATCATTAAGGTTCCACGGGTAATGTATCACATCCCTCCGCTCTTCAACCTTCTTGAAACCAACCTGTCACTTCCCCCTCTTACTTCCGATTTCCATTGATTGATCAAGATTATCGAGTGACACTCAATGATCTCATGATTTTCAGCCATGCCATCAAATATGTCCGCGACGTCGATCACAATACAGCTTTTTCGGGGAGCCATGATGATGTCCGCATTCATCCGCCAGAGGCGATCGATCGATGCAGTTCACCTCGGGAGGCGAGAGCATTCAAGAGCGAAGGGTCTCTCGTCGGAGGCCGTTTCTTGGCTTCGCTAATTAAGCGATCGCCGGACGAATGAATTCCTTGTAGAAAGGAGATTGGGACGGCAAGGCCAAGGGAAATAACCGCCCTTCTAAAAACTCGGAAAAGACGACCGTCCTTCAGGAAAAACTCGCGTGAATAAAATTAACTCATCGGTATTCGGACCAATCAATCGATAACCTAATTTATTTGCCAAAACCCAAAAAGGAAAACACACTGTTGACAGCAATGTTAAATTAGGATTGTATTAGATATTTGAGGAGGCGACCGACAGCTAAGGTCATTTGCGCCATAGGAGATAGGTAAGGGAGGAAGGGTGGATAGAAACCCGGCGTCGGCATTAGCCTGCTCTTAACGAAAGGCGCCAAGGGGACCACGAATAAACGTCTCATCCGAAGAACTGAGTACTGTACTTGAAGTGCCCTCCACAAGACACTCATGTAGGGATCGGGTTTCCTCTGAAAAATATATTTACCTCTGCAGGGATTTGAACCCTGGTCGCCCGTATGGTTAGCCAGTACTCTTGCCACCACACCAACCCGATCCCCAATTGTCAAATTATTTCCGTGGCAATAGCTTTCAAGAAAATCTGGAATCATTACTCAGATTTGGGTAGCAATTAAATGACTAAATAATACTAGCGCTTCTACATGGGCATCAACTGATTGAAATAAGTACATCAACCATCTCCAAATCAACAAACCTAGCAAGCTGCAAAAAAGACGAGACATGAAATTAAAAGGAAACCTTTGAGGGGGGGGAACCAGAGATAAGAGGGCGCAACAACAAGAATGACAACTCTTAAAATTGTACGTGTTATTCTGTGTGCTTGTTGTGGGCATGTACATATAGTGGGAGGGAAAATTTTTAAAACGTGATTCCGTTATCTCACAATAAAAGTTTTTGTTCACTTTCCACAAAATGTTATTTTACTGACCAAGGTTTCGACGTGAGCTACGTCATTTTCACGTACTGCAAGCTCATATATATATGTTTTTGGACGGGTCTCGAATGGAGGGTAGGGACGGAATGACGTAACGGTATAGAGAAATGACGTAATCAAAGGGGAGGACGGGTGAAGGTTTGTTTGGAACAGGCTCACACGATGCATGAGTCATGTAACATTGATAAAAACGGGGATGAATGGTCAGGATACAAATAATCGTTAACAATGGGTATATTTTTTTACAGGCTGAAGAAATTTCATATTGCTCCATGAAGTCGAATTATTTCCCTTTACATTGATTACGTAGAACGGTAGCATTGAATTTACCCTGGGGATTGGGCTGGTGGGTGGCTGGAGTACTGGCTAACCATACGGGCGGCCAGGGTTCAAATCCCTGCAGAGGAGGAAAGATTTTCAGGGGAAACCCGATCCCTACTTGAGTGTCTTGTGAAGGGCACTTCAAGTACAGTACCCCGTCTGTCGGATGATACGTTTATCCGTGGTTCCCTTCGCACCTTTCGTTAAGAGCAGGCTAATGCTGATGCCGGGTTTCTATCCACCCTTCCTCCCTTACCTATCCCCTATGGCGCAAATGACCTTAGCAGTCGGTCGCCTCCCCAAATAACCAATCCAATCCTTGAATATAATGAAGTGGTTATTAACTAAGATGTGTTTAGCAAAATTTGACAACGAGTCCTCTTTGTGCCAGCACTTTGTGTGTTCATTTACCCGGGTATTGATTGCCCATCCACTTCGCCCATTGCACAAAGCACTACAATTAAGCGTATCACAGCATACTTTGTACACCTCGCTCCGGTCCTTATTGTCATATATATTAATATTTTGAGTTGAGTAGCATCTGTACTACACTTCCACAAAATATCGCCTGATAAGCTTAACTTAATTCTTGAACTTGCTGGTTCGCTAGAATATTTCCATTCCACTGTCACTTTTCTCTGACTAGCATATTTAGTATGGAATATCACCCTTTCCACCTAAAATACATTAAATATAAAATTATGTTGTAACTTAACTCTGGCACTCGATCACCGATATTTTAACGCCTCTAATGTCAATCCTTCAAATATTTACACAGCACTTACAGAATTTCTTACCGCAATGCGCGGCTTTCTATGTTTTTCGTTCATTTCAAAAATTACATTAAAAGATCATGGCACATAAAAGTGTGAATGTTTAAGCTCGTTTTACTAGTGACGGCGATGCGTTTCCCAACATTCTATCCACGCGTGCAGGCCAAAGTAACTGCTTGCAAATCTCTGCAAAATCTGCAAAATCTGGAAGGGGTATTTTGTTTTCTTCACACATTATATTCACTAAAGACATGCCAAAGTTATATTCTTGAATGACACAATCAATTTTTTTCATCAGCATTTTCTCACATTCCTCGAAAAAAGAGTTCAGTTCGTCAATACACAGTACAAGACTTCCCACTGATGAATTTTGATCACTTTGAAAGTTTTTAAAGTATGTAAATACATCATTTTCACCACGGACATTTCCTTCCGTTTTCAAGAGGAAGAACTTACGATTGCAGGCATGCAACGAAAACAATTTTCTTACAAAATAACCAAAAAAATAAGTCATGGCATTTTTTTATGGCAGTTCTATATCCCCAACTGCCGCTAAACTATTCATTTGAGGCTCATCAGAAACAAATGACTGAAAACAAAAAATCATATCATGGCCAACTACTTCTTTCATGTTACCGAAAATATCTTCCCATTTCGCAATCGATTCGCAATTGCTAGAGGAATTTTCTCTCAGAAGAGAATTTAAAAAACAGTGATCAAAAGATGATATATATCTCCAGGCATTTGGGTTTGAAGAAAACCCTACCTTGTGACGGATAATAGAGAAGACATTGTCCAAAGCATCTTGATTTATTTTTCTAGTTAGAAGGTATGTATCTGAAGGGCCATTAGTTCTCAGCTCTTCCCAAAGATTTTGCAATGAAGTAAGTAAGTTTTGTAAGTTTACAATCTGACACGGACAGAGTAACACTCCTTGAAAATGGAAAACAAGTCGTTTTCCGAAACGTCGGCAAACATGAAGCCAATCACCTGGTGCAGAGCCCGAGAAGAGTTTATTAATGTATTACTGTAGTTATACACGCTCGCCGCTTGGAGCGCTGCTTACCACCTACTGCAAGAAATGTGGCCGCCTTGTCGCGACTGTATAGACTGTGCTAAAGTTCTGTATTGGCGTAATACAGAATTAATACAGAATTTTTCCTATTAGAGAACTTTAGACTGACCGGCGAAGTGATGATCATCTCCGAAATTCGAGAGAAGTACACGTGCCTGTACAATTATAAGGACTATCGATACAGGGATAAAAACCTAAGGGAGAAGGCGTGGAGGGAGATAGGAGTATCCATTGGAGTGGAAGGTAAGAACAACTTTTATTTCCGATGATTCTCAAAGCTTACAAGTGTTGATGCATTTGCGGTAATATCATTGTGTTTTACAGCAAACAATGTGTCGGATCGGGGGAAAACCCTCCGAGATAAGTATGTGAGGGACAAACAGAAGCCCGGAAGTTTCGTCTTATCATTTTTTCTCCGCTGTTGACAGCGCGTAGGTACCTCCTAAGCTTAGGTTCGCTTGCATGCAAACGGTTCACGCGGAGAAATGACGCTTCTCGTTGCGCCCGTGAGCGTCTGACGCGTCAATGAAAAACGTAGCTTTAATGGGACGGGAAAAGGCACGCAAGAATTATATCCACATTCGACGCTCACGCTCAGGACAAAGTCGGTTTTCTGGCGAACCGGAATGGATTTGCACCGCATTCAAAATCCTCGATGAGGACGCTTCTACCGCACGGATGCTTGCCCGTCCGAGCGGTAGAACTTGAACACAGACACGCTCCACGGCGTTCGTGAAAAAGATAATTTACAATTTGTGTCGAAAATACTCGCGGCGAACTCATTTGGCACAAAGTTTTACAGGTGTGAACGCGGCGAAACAATCTCCAATTTGTGCAGTGACAACATGATGAGAAGATCGAATGAAAATAAACAGATTGAGTATCGACCGCTAGACGGATGTAGTGTTTCACGTCAACGGCAGACTGCGTCTGACAGGTTAACGCAGCCACCAATCCGGGGGTGGGGGGTGCACACCGGTCGAACTACGACCAATAGAAATAGAACAGAGAGCGAAAAAAGAGAGGTGGATAGGTAAATTTCCGAGGGTATTCGGAAAAGAGCTCCAAAATGGCATGGTGTTTTCAAACGGAGGTGCGATTGCCACGTTACTTTCGTTGATGCAAGGTAAGTCATTAAAGCAAGTCATTTTTCAAATATTCAGCCCATAAGAGTTGCCCAAAACAAAATCCTACGGGTGATTCTACGTACTCCTCGGATGGAGTCTTCGTATCTATTGCTTTTAAGGCTACAAATTCTTCCAGTTAGGTGCTTATATGTGTACAAAGATTTAAGAATTTTCTATAATCGTGGAGTGCACAAAAATAAACCTTGGCCTATTACAACTAAGCTGAGAAAAAACCATAGTTTTATAATTCCGAAACCCAATGTTGATGTCTATAAACATTTTTATAATAATTTAGCACCAAATGTTTTAATGCAGTTACCACATGAGTAATACTGTTGTAACAACCAAGTGCTATTTACAAAGAAACTGTTAAATTGGTGATTGTTACAAAAATATGTTGAAATATTATTGAGAACTGTAGCTTAAGCCTCTTCAATAAGGTTTCTATTGACCATATCCACAGATTCCATATAGTTTATGTAGAGCTGCTTCATATGCGTCTGATTGTAGTTAATTGTAATTAACTGAGGTATATATTACTATAGATAAATTGTAACATCTGTGTGATATGATGATGTTTCCATATTTTGTAAGGACATACATTTATGTTTAGTTGAATAGCCCTTTGTATATTTTATTTTGATATATTTTTATGTAACTGCCGTAAAAAGCCATATCCAAGGAATGGCAACCCCATCACAGAAACTTTCCATCAGGGGTGCCTAATTTCACTCTTCTGTTTCATTTATTATTTTTGCATTTCTTGTTGGAGTGGAATAAATATTTATTATTATATTATTACTATGATTTTCACTTCCATGCTCAAACTGTGATTTTATTTTGCCATCGTTATGTTGATCATCTAAACAAATTTGTGCTGGACTCACAGCAGTCGTTAGTAAGTCAATGCACAGCAATCTGAAGGCCATAGCAACGATCCCCGGCGTCATGAGTAACAAGAAAGAAACTAAAATCAATGGTTGGCGAGCTCACTTTGTGGAAATTCTGATTCATTATTGGTGGAAAAAACTAAGTGGTTTTATTTTTAACAAGAAGAAAGAAACTACTGAAAGTGAATTTTGACGAGAAATGTTAAGACTCCTTATAATTTGAAGAACTTGCTAGTTAAGTGTAAGGATCGCATAGATCCAAACAAGAAAGGTGGTGTGTATGCACATTGTAATGACTGCAACAGTGTGTACATCGGAGAAACTCAAATCAAATTTATTATTACGGCCAAAGAACATTGCAGTGCAGTTTAAAAAAAATAATGAATATAGAAGTAACTTCGCCAAACAGCTTTAGTGCAACGGTCATGGCAGTGCATTTGAAGCCAAAATCTTACATTATAATAAAAATTCACGTGAGCTCGATGACCTCGAGCAACTAGGAATTCTGAGAAAAATGCATGACCCTGAGGTGTGCGTGTTGTCAATGAATGTCTGTTCCCTTCCCCCTTTTCTCCTTTCTTTCACACTCCCATCATAACCTCCCCCTTTTCCCCAATATATAAGAGAGTTCCAAAACTTGTCCTGCACCTGATGATGGTACTTACGCATTGAAACCCGGGACGTTCTTTCGTGTGTGTTTTTTGTGGTTTAGTAAAAGTTACCAATAAATATCACTAAAGAACCAGGTGGATTGGACAAACCCTGAGGCACGATGGGATTGTGAAGAACAAACATGAGGGTAAATAGAGGGAAGAGTCCCTTGAGGAAGACCCAGGAATAAGTTCATGGACCAGAAAAAGAGGAAAGTACGTAGGAAGAGATACACGGAGGTAAGGGAACTAGGATTAGATAGGGAAGGGTGGAGGGCTGCAGTCAACCAATCTTAGAACTGAACGATCAATTGCTGCATCTCATAACAATTGATTGCATAACTGAATTTGCTTGAGAATGGCTACAAGTGCCTCGCATCACGTCGCTCTCTCCGCCCGAGGCGCCCTTCAGTGTGTCCAGACCAGAGTTCGGCCATGAGCAGGAGAGGGACGCGGAGGCAAGCGGAGACGTGGGGATGAAAATTTGTCTCGCAAGGAAAGTGTTGAAACGAGCAGATTGGCATCCGCCATAAAGGGGTGTGGCGGTTGGGGTTGGACGGAGAGAGGGGAAGGGAGGAATTCCCCTTCGCAAAACGAGTGAGGGGTGCGGACGGATGATGGCAGGGAGTGTGAGTTAGAGCCTCGGGGGCGTCGAACCTATTCATCTGTCTCGCCTCCTTCCGTCCCCTCCTTTCCCTTCCCCCGCGACTCATATCCACCCCACCCCTCCACTCCCTCCCTCCCCCCAATGAACCACCAACTCACCCTCCCACCCTCACCCGCGATCTATCCTGAGTTTCTCCTAAGCCGATCCGCATCGAACCTCAAGGTAGTTTGAGGGAAAAAATCATTTTACCAAGAAATCAATGAATTTGGTCTCAATTTTAAGAAAATCATCTCACTCGTGTAATGATACCAAAATTTCTACCCCTTGCCACATTTCTTTCGGAGATATTTGCAAAAAATACCAGCCCTTTTACGTGGGCAATGGTACTTTAATGGTACTCCAGAGAGACATTATTTACAAAATGAGGAATTTCTAACACTTAGATGTCGTAAAAAAACTAACAGCGTGTAGTTTGTATGTCCTCTAAACTATTTTTGAATATGAATCATGTTGCTCACCGCAATAGGTTCTTGGGTATCACAATAAACCTTCCGTTTTGAAGGAGTTTCAAACGCACCGCGTGAAACAAAATCAGTCAAGTTAAAGGCTTATTTAGATATTTTCATTTAATTACTTACCATTTCTATCTTATAAAACTATATTATTGCACCATTAATAATGCAATATTTCATTCATGTGTCCTACAGCTGGTGAAATTAAAACGTATAATTCGAAGATGGTCTCTATTATGGTTAGGAAACTATCACGGTCGGACTACCTTAAGGCTTTCTAAAAAAACTAACAGAGTGTAGTTTGTATGTTTTCTCGACTATTTTTGAAAATTAATCATACTGTCAGCGCAGTAGGTTCTTGGGTATCACAAAAAACCTTCCGTTTTGAAGAAGTTTCAAGCGTGAAAACAATGAGTCAAGTTAAAGACTTATTTAGATATTTACATTTAATTACTAACAATTTCTGTCATATGAAACTACATTATTGCACCTAT
Source organism: Ceriagrion tenellum (assembly GCA_963169105.1). Taxonomy (NCBI): domain Eukaryota; kingdom Metazoa; phylum Arthropoda; class Insecta; order Odonata; family Coenagrionidae; genus Ceriagrion; species Ceriagrion tenellum. The sequence goes on along the minus strand of OY720642.1, from coordinate 123,411,813 downwards.
AATATTGCAATATTTATGTGTCTTGCAGGTGGTGAAATAAAAATTTATAATTCGAATATGGTATCTATTGTGACTAGGGAACTACCTCGCTCGGGCAACCTTAAATATTACAATCACCAGCGAGACTGTTAAAAACTTTCACAGGAGATCTGATTGAAGTGGGATTGATGATGATACTTACGCATTGAAACCCGGGTCGTTTTTTTGTGTCTGTTTTATGCGAAAATCGCCGTGTGCAAAAGTGTAGTTTCTCCCACTTTGTTTTATGGTAGTGAAACATGGGTATGCCAGGATAAACATGTGAGTACACTAAACGCTGTGGGCATGAGTTATCTGAGGAGTTTTTGCGGCAAAAGTAGGATGGATAGGGTCAGGAATGAGTGGGTAATAATTGAATGTGGGTTAGATGCCCCAGAAATGGACATATATGAAAGAAGTGTGCTTCGTTGGTTTGGCATGTCGAGAGAATGGATAAGAGTCGAAAAGCGAAACAGATGTATAAGAGTAAAATGAATGGTGCGAGAGGTAGAGGTAGGCCGGGAAAGTCGTGGTTGAGGAAATTCTTAGGAAGAAGAATATTAGGAGTCTTAAAAACAGGAGGGCGTGTATGAAGCCGTGTATGGTGGTAAATGAAGCAAGAGAGGTTTGCAAGGATAGGTCAGTATGGAGGAAATTATTGAAGGAGAGTTAGGAGTACAAATACGTATCTATAGGTGAAACTTAGTGACTCTGCTTACCCTGGAAGGAAACGGCGTGATTGGTATGTACGTATGTATCTGGTGGGGTTGAAGCGGTCATCGTGGGACATTGAGATCATATGTTAAGATTATTTTTAAGCCGAAAATAAATTCAATAACCACATGTCTTTTCAGCGCATCTGTTTACGCTTTCGAACTCTCCATTCAGAGAGGCAAATGTGGAAATTATACAAGTGTTATGTTCCACATTTATCTATCCTAAGAGCGTGTTATGGCTATGAGTTTATGGCACGCTACTCAAAATAAAGGTAAAACTATTTTGAAATATTTTCTTTGAGCATTGCACTCCCAGTGATATCTTGATAATTATAAGGAAAATTAAGAGTTTATTAAATTGTTAACTTGAAACTTTTACAGACCACAGAATGAGTTTCAAGTTAATAAATTTGTAACAGAGTACCCAAACGTTTACGAAGATCAAGAAAATTATTAGATCATGAAATGTATTATTTATTATTTCGGGCTAAGACGACAATCTGTACACACCCAGTAGAATTATCACAAATAAATAATGCCATGTGCCGTAAGGCTTCATAGTTACATATAATATTAAAATGCCAAAAATTAAAATCAATATAAATATTTTTCATTTGGTCAGTGGATATGGCAAATAATAGGTCAAATCCGAGCATGAACGAAAATCGCTCCAACCACCTTAATGTGGTTATGGTTTCTCATAATTGTCATCAAAGACAAACAAATTTCAAGATTAGACGAAGTAACTTAGGTTTTATCTTAAAGGTGTCACCCGTAAGGCCACATAAGTGAAAAATTCCCCATAGGAATAGTCCGTCACTTTGACCAGGACTCGAACCCGGATCCCTCAGTATGGCGCCGACCCTGCTAAAAACCTCTGTGTACCCTCCTTATAAATATGGCTACAGAATTTCTTAAAAAGTTCTGTAGATATTCCTTAAAGTATTGAAACGCCATTTACGGAATTCCCTACGACGTTCTGCAGAATACCTTAGGATGTTCTGCAGAATACCTTAGGACGTTCTACAGATGCCCTTTGACGCTCCGTAGAAATCCTTACATGCTCAAGGAAACCTCACATATTTCCATAGTATTGCTTAAGTTCTACCGAACAGCTTGTAAGGAGTTATTTTGCTCTGCAGAAAATAACTCTACAGAACATGTGTTCTGTAGAGTCAGGCTCTCATGTTCTGTACAGTTCCTTAGAAAAGGAACTAGTTCTGAAGAAAAGGAGTCCATTTCTGTAGAATTCCGTAAGTTCTACAGAACAGCTCCTAAGGAATTTTTTAAGAGCGCTTTAGCCAGACAAGCTACCGAGATGCCTTTCTCCATATTTCAGCTTAAAGTTTGGCTTCAGCCTCGCGGAATGTGGCGCTGTGTGCACGAATTGGACATCTTCGTTGCGTTGTATTATGGGCCGGCAGTCTCGAACATACTTTCCTTAAGAGCCTGTTAGAAAGAATACGCAGACGTTTGTTCACATTCCCTCTGACAGAGTTCCTTGTGAATTTTAATTATACAATAATTATTTCGCCGATATTTATTTTTTGAAACATTAATTGTACGCCAATTTAGTTGTTGGCAAAAAATCAACAGAAATTTCTGTTTCTTATAATATCAAGTTAAAATAAATATTGCACAATTTGGCGATTACTTTTTCTGCATTGCAGGTTGTTTCCGTTTTGTGATAAACTAAATGGTTGAAGGCGTAAGTTAGTGGAATGTTACCGCAGGCATGAAAAAGAAAAATCTCTAAGTACGTTCCGCACTTAAAACTTTTATTCCCGACCTAGGTTTAGATTGCCTTGCAATCATTTTCAAAAGTTACCTTTGAAATAGTAACCTTTGAAAATGATTGCAAGTCAATCGAAACCTAGGCGAATAAAAGTTTTAAGTGTGGAATATACTAAGAGATTTTGATTTTTCGTCATGTCTCCGTTTTGTAAGTTGCATATTGTCCATAAATAATCTTCCTGAAAAGTTAGGTTCTAAATCAATTATGTTAGTGAGTTCGAAATGAAACGCGTTATTTATTTTACGGTGGCATGATCTGCCAATGCAAACGTCAAATAATTAATTATACTCCGGCCTAAACTCCAGATAAAAATAATAATATTATTAATGTTAAAATTTAATTTCGTTATTCAAAAAAATTGTAGTTCGCAAAAAATCAATAGAAATTTTCGTTTCTTATAATATGAAGTTAAAATAAATGTTACACAATTTGGTGAAAACTGCTTTCTCTTTGGCAGGTCGTTTCCGTTTTTTAAGTTGCATATTTTCTATAAATAATATTTTTGATAAGTTAGGTTCTGGATCAATTATGTTAGTGAGTTCGAAATGAAACGCGAGATTTCTTTATGATGGCGTGATCTCTCATCGCAAACTTCAAATGAATATGATGAATTTTTCTCGGGCTTCACACCGGTTTAGATAAGTAAGTTCTGCAGCCCGATTTGGAACTCCATTTTAAAAAGAATTAAGGATGAAAGATCTCAGCCTCCGTATCCCAACGGTCTCCGGAGCCAACAATCCGCCTCCGGCCAATCAGGAGTGACCTAGCTAAAGCTATATAATTAAGCCAGCGGTAATTCAAAATCTACCGACATTCTTGACTTGAGGATGGGTGATGAGTCGTTGCCCGAAACGTCGACAGTACTGACTAATCTAAACCGGAGTGAAGTCCGAGAAAAATTCATCAAATCTACTCGCCGGGAAAGTGTCAGATCTTTCTTAAAATAAAAAATTATATACTTCAGCCAAAACTCCAGGTAAAAATAATAATCATATTATTACTGTAAATACTACCCCAACCTCACACCTCGTGCCCCAATCCGTCTCCCTGAAAGAGCCACCGGAAAAGCCCCCGCCCCCTCGCCTCTACAATTCCTAACCCCCTCTCGACCCCCCCTCCACCCTCCCAGCCCACCTCCTCGCCACCCCCTTGTCCCCCCCCTATCTCTCTCCGCCCCCAACGGTCGACTTGACGTGTCCTGGAAGCGACACCCAAATTATTCCGACCAATTCCTCACACACCGCCGCGCTCGCCAACCTCCTCCCACACCCTCTCTCCTGCTCCCCTCTTCCGCACCCTCTCCCTCCTCCCACTCCTCCTTCCTTCCCTCCCCTCCCACACCCTCTCTTCACCCACTTAGGAGTGGGAAAATCCGTTCATTTTCCGGAACTAGTTCACTCCGGAGCGGTTCTTTTCGGGATCACTTTTTTTTCACTCGCTCATGGCTGCATTTTTAATGGTGGTCATGAATTTTCTTTTTTAATATGTTCTTGGGATTTAAAGTATGCACAAAAAAACAGAAAACTTGGTGTACCGAACTGACGGCGTTTTAGAATGTTGAATGTAATTAAAGATGGAAGGAAATTTTACAACTTTTCACAAAGTTTTGTAAAAAGGTTTCTTTTATTTAAAGAAAAAAGTACAGCTGATTATACTGGTAGCATCATCAGATGCATTTTTATGGAGTTATGAGGAATATCCGGTCTCTTAAAGAGAGGAGCGAAGGAGCGAAAGTAATGACGAGACGAAAGGAACGATGGACGGAAAAAAATGAAGGTCGACAGGACCGACGGATCGAATGGAACAAAGGATCGAAAGGACCGACGGACAGAAAGGACCGACAAACAGAAAGGAACGGAGGACCGAAAGGACTGACGGACCGAAAGGAACGAATGAACGAAAGGAACGAAGGACCGAAAGGAACGAATGACCGAAAGGAACGAATGCCCGAAAGGAACGAATGACCGAAAGGACCAACGGACCGAATGGACCGAATGACCGAAAGGAACGAATGCCCGAAAGGAACGAATGACCGAAAGGACCAACGGACCGAATGGACCGAAAGGAACGAATGAACGAAAGGAACGAAGGACCGAAAGGAACGATGGACCGAAAGGACCGACGAGCCGAAAGGAACGAATGACCGGAAGGAACGATGGACCGACAGGACTGCCGGACCGAGAGGAACGAAAGACCGAAAGGACCTAGGGAAGGATTAGAACAAAGGACCGAAAGGAACGGTCGTTCCACAGAAGTCGGTCTTCGGTCCTTCAGTTCAATCCATTCGCGAACGACTCACCTCTGTCACCCCCGACCAACGCGTCTCCCCTTTCCACCTCTCCCAAGCGACCTCTTTAGGGTTTAGGGTGCGGGAGTGGGGGGAGGACGTGACCCTATCCCTCCTCACCTATCGCCCATTTCCCCTTCGCCATATATATAGGAGGGAGGGGGGGGGAGAATTCTCATCCTACCCCTCTTCTCCGGCCAGCCTCGGCCATAACTCATTCAAACTCTCCTGTCTTCGCCCTTTCCTCCCGAAGAAGAGGTGCTCACGCGATCGGGAGGAAACTGACGGACAGCGAGAGAAATAAGTCATTCCGTCCAAAAGGGAAGGATGGTCGGGTGGCGACGTGTTAATGCTCTCAGCCAGCGTGGTGTCAGAAAAAGGCCGCAATGCACCCGGAAGCGACATACATGGTGAGAGATAATTTTTTTAAAAATCAGTACCGATGTATCCTTTCTGCTAAATTGATAACAGTCTCTCAGTGCAACAGAGAGGATACTATGTTCAAGCCGTATTTGTTGGCCTCATCTCATGGCACGACAAAGGCAAAAGAATAAGAGAGATGCATTATCGGAAAGGGTGTCACAAAAATTCGTCCTCTCCACCCATAATAATTGACCATGATGAAATCTTAAGGCAGTCCGAGCGAGATAGTTCCCTAGTAATCATAGAGAACACATTCGAATTATACGTTTTAATTTCACTAGCAGTAGGACACACGAATAAAATACTGAATTATTTTTGGTGCAATAATATAGTTTATTATGAGACAAATTGTAAGTAATCAAATGAAAATATCTAAACAAGTCTTTAACTTGACTCATTTTTTTCGCGCGGTGCGTTAGAAACGCCTTCAAAACGGAAGATTTTTTGTGATACCCAAGAACCAATGCGGTAACAATATTTTTAATTTTCAAAAATAGTTGAGAAAACATACAAACTACACGCTGTTAGTTTTTTTACGACATCTAAGTGTTAGAAATACCTCATTTTTAATATAAGGCCTCTGTAGAGTGCATACACGTACCATTTCCCATGTAAAAGGGCTGGTATGTTTTGGTAAATAACTCCGAAAGTAATATTGTAAGGGGTTAAATTTTTGGTGTCATTAAAAGGGTGAGATATTTCTCTTTAAAATGAGACCAAATTCATTGATTTCTAGGTAAAATGATATTTCGCTCAAACTGCCTTAAGCTACACACCCAAAATACACGGCACCTTTTCATTTACACGGCTGGTGTCCTAACCTCCTCTACTACACACCAATTGGACATCTCTCGCAGGGTAATAAGTTGATAATGACAACTACGAGATTAGCGAAAGACGACGTGGGTAAGGGAATCGCTGATGACGAAGTAAAACATGGGGTCTTATTCAGTAAGGAATCGACACGGTCGTTCGCGTCATAATCCGCGGGAACGATGTCACAGTCCGCATAAACCTAACATTTTGAATTACTCCATTTGAAATATTGAAAGATTTGCAGCCATAAAGATCTCACTGTTGAAGTTCAAAATTCGGAGGTCATGACAAATAATATAAATATTTGGGTGCTTTCATGGAAATCAAGTGGAACCATATACGGTGGGGCCATCTGAGGCTCTGGCGATGGATACGTTAAATTTTTCCTCGAGGATTCAGAACCTATGATAGTATAAGAACTAGTACGTTACAGTTCGAAACCTTCTTCAATCACTTGACCACCGATAATAAGTAATAATTATTAATGATAAGTAATAAAGAAGTTTGATTAAAAATAATTAATAATATTAACATTTATTATGATTAATTTAAACATACATTTATATAATACTTATCTATCTATCTAAAAATAGGTAGGAGTATGATAGGCGGCGAAAGCCCACTCCAATGCGTTAAAAAAATGATTAAGTGAGTAATGTTGGAACTGGAAGAAGAGACGATAAGGAGAAAGAGGAGTTGAGGTATTGAGGGTAGGGAGAAGTGAGGAGAGAAACGAAGGAGAAGAGGGATGAGGTAAAAAGACGCGAATGAGGAGTGGGGAAAGGATGAGAGAGGGGGAGGGACGGAAGAGAGGATGATGACGGAAGATGATGAAAGGAGAAGGAGGGAAAGAGAGGATGAGGTGGTTGGATGAGAGGAGGTGATGTAAGGAGAAATGTGAAGTTGGTTGATGAAGATGAGGACGGGATGAGAGGAGAGAAAGAGGGAGGGGAATTGAGAAGAGATGAAGGGGAAGGGAAGAAGGAGAGATGGTGGAAGAGGGAAGACGAAGCAGGGGGAGAGAGAAGAAGAGTAAATGACGGTTGAATATGGGCCAGCAAGGAAAGGGCGAGGTTCTATTTTCAAATGGTTGCAGAGAGCGATGGCCCGCACAGAAGCCTTAAACATTGGACATACATCGGATATTGATATATGGACTATAATCGCCATTCGTAAACCATATATATTTTTTATGATATGCTACATACCCAGTTCATATTATTTATATGGAGGAATGTTTGAGTTTACCATGCACGTTTAACCTTTTTTCGTATCTTCCTTAACCTTAAGATATTTTCTAAACATCGGGTTATACTTGACATTAAAATATATTTTTATCATATTTGTACATAGATAGATAAGTATTATATAAATGGATGTTTAAATTTATCATAATAAATGTTAATATTATTAATTATTTTTAATTAAACTTATTTACTACTTATTATTAATAATTATTACTCATTATAGGTGGTCAAGTGATCGAAGAAGGTTTCAAACTGTAACGTACTAGTTTTTATACTGTTATAGGTTCTGAATCCTCGAGGACATATTTAACGTATCCACCATTCCAGTCGCCACAGCCTCAGATGGACCCAACGTATATGATTCCACATGGTTTCCATGCAAGCACCCAATTATTTATAGCTTATCAACCGTATGCAAATCCGATATCTGCCAATAATGTCCCTTTATTTGGCTAAACATAGTTTCCAAATACAATTACATATATATTCTTTGTATTGCCCTATATTCCCCATATTATAATCCAAATATGGACAATGTGTAAATTGGGCCAATTTTCAACAGAATCAATACACATACCTCTATACACAGAGCATATTAATGCGAAAAATATGACTCGATATACATGTCCCATGCATGGAGCTATAGAGGGGAAATCTTTCCATATGGAAGGCTAAGGTTCAAGTCCTGTCAGGGGAGGATATTTTTCAGCATATTCCTGGTTTCTGCCTGGGTGCTACTTGGAGTGCACTTTAAGTAATTCACCAATTGAGTGAAATATTTACTGTGGTCTCCATGAATACTTTCGTAAAAGTAAGCTAATACCTCGTTGAGACTACTGTCGTACCTGCCAACGTAGCAATAAAGCACGCAATCAAACTACTGAAGTTTAACCCCACCTCCCTCACCAGGGCATTGCGACAAGTAAACTAACGGAACAAGAAATACCATATTCATGTGGCGTTTTAAGGCTTTCAAAATATAATTTAAGGTAGACCGAGCGAAAAATCATTTTACTTAGACATCGATGAATTTGGTCTCATTAAAAAAAATTTGTCACCTATCAAATGACAAAAAATTCCACCCCTTACCATATTACTTTCGGAATTATATGCCAGCAAATACCAGCCCTTCTACATGTGAACTGGTACGAGTATGCACTCCAGAGAGACATTAGTTACAAAATGAGGTATTTCTAACACTTAGATGTCTTAAAAAACTAACAGTATGTAGTTTGTATGTTTTCTCAACTATTTTTGAAAATTAATCTCATTGTCACCACAGTCGGTTCTTGGGTATCACAAAAAACCTTCCGTTTTGATGAAGTTTCAAACGCACCGCGCGAAAAAAAAATGAGTCAAGTTAAAGACTTATTTAGATATTTTCATTTAATTACTTACAATTTCTGTCATATAAAACTATAGTATTGCACTATTAATAATGCAATATTTAATTGATGTGTCCTACAGCTGATGAAATTAAAACGCATAATTCGAATATGGGTTCTATTATGACTAGGGAACAATCTCTCTCGGACTACCTTAAGCAAATGCCATATTTCTATGGTCATTCATTGAAGTAACATCGTCTGCATCCTTTGAATGATTGACTTTTTTGCAATCGTTATTCATCACGTCCGGTTCGCTGCAAAATGGCAGTGTTAGAAACAGATATAATCAATGTGCATTCCTCCAAATAAGATCAAGATTACCACGGTCCGAACGAGAACTCATCCTACGATTCCAGGCCACCGTCGTACGGGCCATGGTACGTGCGACAGTAGTTTGAATGGGGGAATAATGGCGACACCACATGTTTCTCTCCACATTAATCATTAGATGATTTTTCTTCGCGACCTCGTATTTTTATTAACATATAGTTATTTTCCTGGAGATTGTAGGTCATTAATTCATGTTTAAACTGTTACTCTTTTGCCAACATTTTGAATATTTATTTATGCTTCATTAGGGCTACAACGAAAATTTATATTTGTATTGTACATCAAATGAATACAGTTTACAATTTAGGTATTTTGATTGTTAAAAAAATGTAAATAATTAAATTTGATATTCTTTAACAACACTTGATTTTATTTCGATTTTATAACTCCTAAATTTATAACAATTGACCAACAAATAATAAATAGCAACGAAGGTATCAACAAAAAGTAATACAAAAGGAACTCTCTCTGAGGTAATAACAAAATCACATGTAAACATATTTTCTTAATCTAAATACCTAAATTGTAAACTGTATTCATTTGATATACAATACAAATATTAATTTTCATTGTAGCCCTGATGAAGTATAAATAAATATGCGAAACGTTGGCAAAAGAGTAACACTTTAAACATGAATTAATGATCAATAATCACCAGGAAAATGACTCCACATTTATTCCCACTCCTCCAACCGCACCCATCATAATAGATCGTATGGCCTCGCTTGTCGGTCACCTCGAGAGAAAGAGAAGATGGCGATAAAGGAAGGAAAGGGAAAATAAGGAGGAATACGCGACGGTGGGAATGTTCTCAAGAGGACCGATGGGATTGCTACGCCCGTGACTTTAGATTGGGTGCAGTGTACTCGGCCTTCCAATGCCCCACGCATTTTTTTCACATAAAGTAAGTTTTTTATACAATTTTTGGAGTAACTACTTTTAAAATCTTCAAGTGTCATTTTACAAAATTATTTACAACGAATAAGACTTACGGTATGTCAAATCATGCAATCATGCAGATAGTCATAGACAGGGTGGAGATCGTCAGGGAAAACCAGAAATACCGGGAAAACCTGGAATTGTCAGGGAATTTTGAATTTCTGGAAAAGTCAGTTAGTTCTCGTAACAGTCGAGGAGAAACTGGAATAGGAATCCTCGTTATTGTTGCTATCATTACGTTTATCGGCCAGTCTTTCCCGCCCTTTATTTCACCCACTTAAACTAACGTTCGTCGCTGACGTGCATGGAATAAGCACCATCAATTCGTGGAGCATTCAGTTGTAAATCCGAACTATTTAGTTGTGAATCAGGCGCACAATGTATCCCTTTTGTATATCATTATTACGATATTTGCCTAGTTGTGTTAAAAATCATGATCACTATGTATTACGCTTATTAAAAGGAATCCAGGGCTATGTTGTTCGGAAAATTTGAACTCGCGTTTTCTTTTTTAACTTTCGAAACTCAGGTCGAGAAGTGGCTAGAGCACACTAGCTTATAGTAAATGCATGCTTGCAGTTCTAAAAATACATAATAAATAATAAAATAAAATAAATAAAGAGACGGTGATTAGAAAATGTAGAAAATTTAAAGCTGTCATAGAAAATTTAAGTTGGCAGAAAAAATATTCCAATAGTACGTGACCTTTTGGCGATCGGTCAGGGAAATTGGTAAATCCATCAGGGAAAAGTCAGGGAAAGGTCAGGGAATTTGAAAATTGGATATCAGCAGCCACCCTGATAGAAATAGATTGAAAAATAGACAGGTTTATTAGTCTTTTTTCATTCGATCGATAAGAGATCATAATATTTGTAAATTAGTCTTCGCACTAGATTAGTCGATTGTTAGATTGCCAAATTAGCTAATTACCTAACAAATACTTGTTTCTTAACCTGCAACGTAGTACTAGCCTCACGTTTCGCATGATTTCTATATGACTACTGTTTCTCTGCACGTTTATGTGGTAGCAAAATAAAACAACACAACAATTTTTCTGTAGTATTGGTAGCACGCCTGAAGTAGAGTGCAGTGTAGTGTAAATGTAAAGTGAGTGAAGTGTAAATTCACTTTTTGACAAGTTTTTTCAGGTTCTTGCAAATGCATCACTAAACGCATTTTCTTAAACTTTATTTGAGTACATTGTAGTGCATACTGGTGATAACTCACACTTGCCACACGCCCTTGAGGTGGCTTGCAGGCTATCATGTAGATGTAGATGTAGAAGAACACACTAGGTGGTATAACTTTAACGTGCGGAAACATTTCCAAATGTTGAATTGCTTTGAAACATTTATTACAAACAACAATTAAATCTACGGATTTCATATTTAACTTGTAAACAAAATTAGTGATTACCCATTACGTACTCCTCTCTCACCGATCTTAGCAAAGTCTATATGAACCACTTGTAATATGAACTCCTTTCAAGTAACTTTTCCGATATAAATTGCTTACACAGGTGGTTTATATAAGTTGACGATGTATCTTGTCTTCGTAGCGGATCAAATACGCAACTGGATTTGTTAATGAGAACGCTGAACAAGTTCAGAAGGCCATACTTTTAAAATATGAATTTGAGGAGGCTGGAGCACGCAATTTCCTTCATATAAACATTTCACGGGTTCACAGAAACTTGGAACGAAATATCTTTAGAAACGACGACACGACCACATACCAAACAAAAGAGGCGTCATCAAGAGATCATATCTCTTTGAAAAGGCAACTATTAACCAAATGTTCCACTGCTTATAACACACAAAAATATCAGAGGCCAATAAAAAGAAAGAACTTGAAATTATCGAGCACATATCTTAATATTATAGATACTCATAAAAATCAAATTCCATGCTGTATGAGAATAAATTGCCGAACAACCCCCTAGTCTAATTTACGGCACTAGGATTGTATATTCCACAATGTGGAGATAAAATATCTTACCAAGGAAATGTTACCCTTGACTTAAATAAATATCTTACAAAGTATGTGGTGGCATATTGCAACAGATCAGGTATATGAACATTGATTGATCACATCCAAGACAAAATTGACAAACTGTGACAAATTGGAGTGTGCAAATCAAACTGAAGTGACCGCCCTGCCGCTTACATCGATCAATAAGGGAAAAAAATGTAGGGAAACCAGAGGTTTCTCATCTAAATGAAAGAAATTGACCTTAACGGCTGACTTCTTTTCGATGAAAATCAGTCCCGCATTTCCAACTAATTGTTCCCCAAAGGAATCGTCCAACGGGAAAGCAGAGTTACGCAATGACTCTAATTCAACAATAACAAAAACAATAAACTTGCGTTTTTTAAATTCCTTTTTTTATTCAATATCGCAATCGTGGTGGGATGGCTTTCCTTAGTCTACTGGTATACCTAAGGAGATTCACGCTGAAAATTATGACACCTCTTTAAATCCGAGGCAGGTGAATCCTCGATAGCCCTTTGCATGCCACGGCAATGATTAGGCTTTATGTTTTTGATCGCCAGAGAAAACTCGTTCCGCATATTAGCACAAATCCCACAGTAAAATATTGTACAGAGAACGATTTTTAAAAACAAATACACAAAACGACATTTTTTAAACTAATGTCAGGAGAGATCACGAAACAGTATCAACACTTATTTCTCTTATTTAAGGGTGATACTGATGCAAAAGTTGATGAATTTGATACCAGAAATGCATCATTATTTCATCAAATTGTGATTATTATGGGACGCAAAGTTATGATCACTATGATTTACGCAAGAAATTGTGTCACAGAAGGCTCACTAAAGTATTCAAGAGAACTTTGACGAATTCCACCATTTGTACAGTAAACTCAGCAGAAATCTATCTCCTTACTCCGTTAATTTTAAAGTTTCAAGCGACAACTCCTGGGAATGAACTATGGCAAATAATAAAGGCAACATTTTCCAAAAACTCGGTCGGTTAAATAAACTTGGGTGAAAATTTAAAAGGTATACTCCTTTTTTGTCATATCTCCACGATTTGCACTTCTCTATGCCAGTATGCATGCAGTGTTTAAAGAAAGCGCCATGACGCTGCGACAATTATTCCTAGTTTTGAAAGTTGTGACCGGTAACTTAGGTCGCTTTCCATTCTAGGTGCTAAAAGTTAGCGCACTAAATCTCACATGAACGACGTTCAATGAAAAGATTTACGCGGGCAAAATGTTTCGTAATAATAATAACAACAACATCAAGTGCATTCCGTCCTGCGTGGCACAGGCGGAGTCACTTGCAGTTCGCATGCAGAAGGCCGTTATACTTGGGTCCCTTCGTCTACTCCGTACGCACGACCCAACCGCAGCGTAGCCACCCATCCAATGGGCGTCGGATGCGTCGGCTGCGATAACTGTCAAACCTCTCTCGAGTCCTCGGTCATTATGGCGGCAATGAAACCCGATTCTTGCCGAGGACTCGGAGGGGAATATTACTGAACTAACGATAATTATAATAATTTATATTGCTCCAAAAGAACAAATACAGAAAAAATGCAAAGAATACAGTATTAAGATATTTAGTGGAGCTTTAGGTAACCCATAAGGCGAACCTGAGTTTAGGTTACCATCAATTTGAAAAACGACCATACATTGTTACATAGAGCTCAAGAAAAAAAATATACCAACAGTTCAAAATAATTCCTTTTAACAAGTATGTTAATAAAAATAAATAATTTTATTTAGCAAAATAAATCTTCGATTTTTTCATAGCTAAATAGCCAGTTTTTAACTTTTTTTTAAAAAGAAGCAAGATTAGGTGCACTTTTGTACTCAGAAGGTAATATGTGTAACGTCGTGCGTCCTACATCTGCCCTGAATGAGGGGTTTGATTTTGTTTAATGTTCGAGTTGTTTGATTTTTTATTATCATTGTTACTTTAACCGTGGTTTGTTTTGTTTAAATTGTTTAAGTGGTTTAAATTATAATTTTGACTTTTTTCTTAATTGTTTTGTTTTGGAGTTGTTGCTACGGAGTTGTTGATAAAGAGAAGGGGAGATTGTTGAGTGGCAAGATTAGAGATGATGTATGATGATTTGAGTGAGAAATAAAAAAAAGAGTAACGACATCACATATGTTATACATTTTTGGTAACCAAATGGTACGTAGCAATCAGTGAGCGAGCAACAGAACAGCCGAATGTTTATTGTTAAGTCTTTTAATTCGTTCTAAATAAGTACTTTAAAATATGTAAATTTTTACCACTGAGTAAATGAAAACTTTCAAATACCCATTCTTGTCACCTTTACTGAAAATCAACAAACTTGACAGCAATCACGGATGCCATTATCGATGTCCTTTTGTTGTTTAGGGCAAATCAACTTTGCCCTGGATCTGTTTTGAAGTGCGCAATCTACTTAGCGTACAGTGCCAGTTAAATGAAGGGAAGGCAAGTCGAAGGCCGTTGTGTTTTGAAGTGATTACCTCACGAGAGCGTCGGGAAATCTCCCTTCGTTTTGGTCCTAAACGATGCCTCTGAGAGCAATAGCGCGTATCAGACGCATGCCATTTGGAAAAATCACCACAGCGTCCAGCTAAAACTCACCGACACGTCGACTCCGCCGTGTCGCCGGCGATTGGCTCCGGCGTGCGCGTGCCAAACGGACACGTTTCTCGGTTCATCCTTTGGGCGACGAGGAGAGAGATTGAAAGGGGCGAACGCCTTCTGACCCTCCCGAAACTCACCACCCGTGGGAATGATTGAAAGTTCCCCCCAATACCCTCTAAAGCGAACAGGGCCCCGACGCCTGATCCTTTACTTTCGGAGCCGTGTGGTCACGTAGTAAACAGCCAATTGCTCTCCGAGCGTCGACGTGAAACGCCGAAATTGAATCGGATTAGTTTGCCCCTCTCTCGCTCGCTGTGAATTCACGCGTCTCGTCCCAAACCCTTCATCCTGAAAAAGAAAAAAAAACCCTTCGGTCCGATTCCGAATTCCCTAGAATGCGAGCATCTACAACCGCCGCGCAGTTTCTCTCGTTTTCCAAATGTTTATGCTGCGTTAAGATAGCCCGAGCGAAATATCACTTTACTTAAAAATCAATGAATTTGGTCTCATTTTAGAGAAAAATATCTCACCTATACAATGACACCAAAAATTCTACCCCTTATCACATTACTTTCGGAGATATTTCCCAAAAAATACCAGCCCTTTTACATGACAAATGGTACGTGCATGCGCTCCAGAGAGACATTATTTACAAAATGAGGTATTTCCAGCACTTAGATGTCGTAAAAAAACTAACAGAGTGTAGTTTGCCTGTTTTCTCAACTATATTTGAAAATTAATCACATTGTCACCGCGGTAAATTCTTCGGGATCACAAAACAATCTTCCGTTTTGATGGAGTTTCAAACAAACCGCGAGAAGAAAATGAGTCAAGTTAAAGACTTATTTAGATATTTTCATTTCATTACTGACAATTTGACATGTAAAACTATATTATTGCACCATTAATAATGCAATATTTAATTCGTGTCTCACAGTTGGTGAAATTAAAACTTATTTTTCGAATATGGTCTCCATTATGATTAGGGAACTATCTCGCTCGGACTATCTTAACAGTTGGTACGCACTTACGATTCCGTTTTACTGGCATGAATTAATAATTCATTTCGAGATTCGAGATTTAAACCTGTGCACAAGACGGCCAGCATCTCCTGCAAGGCCAAAGACCGCCTTCCCGAAGTCGCCAACGAAGGCATCTATTCCGTGCCCTGCAGCTGCGGCTTCAAGTATATATTGGACAGACATGCAGAGTACTTAAATGCCGCATGTAGGAACACCAAAGAGCCACCAGACAGAAGCAGTTCCACCTTTCTGCCATTGCGGTGCACGCTTGGGAGGGGCCGCAGCACAACATCCTATTCCCGGAGGCGACCATTGTCCACAAAGAAAAGAGATAGTTCTCCCGTCTCATCAGAGAAGCGGTGGAAATAGCAAAAACCCCCTAAAACTTCAACAGAGACGACGGCTACCCACTTTCCGCGGCTTGGAAAACACTATTCCAAGAAGAACCGAAGCGGACCGCAAAAAAGGCTTTCTCACTGAATATTCGATAATTATGACCTAGTGCAATGCACCAATCAGATAATGTAAATACCGAAATCTATGCCCATTAATGAATAAATTGTATGCTTGTAAATAATTATCAGATTGAATATAAATTCATTCTTCCAGAACGAGAAACAGTGAACATCAACGTAAACGTCTCAGGGAAAAGCATCCAACACCCCGTAAACAACTGCACAAACCGGGGCCACGTCATCCTCAGAAACGCCGACCATCACCGCGACCACCATCACGACCCCCGCTTATATCTCAAGAACCAAAGATGACACTGAGAATACCAAAGCCTACAAGAATCACTCAAATATACAACATTATACGGCGGCCTGCGTGAGGTTTCGCCGGTTTTCCTCACTACTTGTGTAGGGCGAATGCCAGGCCATATGCCATTCCGGAACAAATGTCGATCAAATAACAACCAATACTTTGTATATATTTTTGTTTGTTTTGTATTTATGTAAATATACAACAGAACTTTTAACAAAATTTTAAACTGTAAATACCTATCCAACCCTGAAGAGGAGAAATCCTATAACGGGGCCCATTAATGTATTATTTTTACGTTTTTGGGAAATAAACATTTTAACCAAAAAAAATCGAACCGGAATGTCACTGGACCTGAGGAAGCCTGCAGGATAGCCGGCGAAACATCGTCCTCATTATGAACCAACGCGGTGGAAACCCCGGAAAACGGATTCGACTTACATACAAGACCCGCGGAAGCCTTTATCAGAAAGAATAAATAATAGTTAAGTATTTCACAGAGCTAACGCTTTTGGTTTTCATATCACTGAGTAGGTATATTTTTCATAGGGCGCGGTCTTCCGTCGACCCTTCTGCCGGCTCCATCAGGCAACAATAAAATGTTCGATAATCTCTAAAAAGGCTTTTTTGGCAAGAAAGAAATAAGGATTCTAACGGTCACTTAGAATGCCGCAGGAAAGTCTACGGTTTTGTACAAAATTTGATTAAGAGAGATCATAAAATATTCCAATTAATGGATTCAATGTTAAGTATAAAAACATAAGTTTAATTTATGATTTTCCGGTTAATATGTTTAAATATCTTTCTCGGGCTTCCCGTGTTATAGCGGACACGACGGAAATAACACACGCCTTGAAAATGGAAGACATGTCGTTTTCCGAAACGTCGGCGAAATTTGAAAATGTTACCCGGTATGAAGCCCGAGAAAGATATTTATACATAAGTTTAATTGTTTGGTATTATAACTTTTTTATCGCCCGACGAATCCGACGGACAGATGGGTCGGCATTTGCTTGCGCTTAACAAAAAATATACCCAGCGTTACCGAAAGCAAAATTGTTCATCCAGCAACACAATGAAAAGCTAAAATCAAAACAAAATACAAAGTGTTTCCCTTTGACAGCGAAGATGCTTGGCATATATTTGTGGACCTCTTCGCACTCGCGCCAAAGGGTAGAGTGAAATATTAATGAAAACTCTCAGGGGATGTTTCCTTCCGACTGGAAAAAATAAAATGATAGTCATTTGTTAAAAGCGTACCGAAGACAATGGGATGATCATCATCTCCCGAGTCTAAACCGTCTAAAATTTGACATTTTTAAATGTTCGACGGTGGATCTTTGAGTTTTACGAAAACACCGAAAACACGCAGCCTTGTAGCACTCTTTAAATGGTACGAGGTGACTACGGCGTGTTCAAAATAAATGGTCAAACGTAGCACGTGTGATTCAAATTTGGTTGAGCTCGTCCGCTGGTAGCGAAGAAGTTGACATTTGGACGGGTCGCGGTGACAATAGGAAACATTGCAGCTGTGCATGGAGACGATTGTTGAAAGGTCCGTGGAATTTTTCATGTATTTTCCCCTCCTCCTCATTCCCATCTTCGAACATGTTTTACGTCAACGGATGACTCACCGGCGGCGAATAGAGCCGAAGCGTCCGAAAGGCCGTGCGACACGTTCGCCGGCTCGCTTGCTAACGACATGGCGCCAACGGCGCTGACAATGCCCTTGACCCAAAACTCCATGCCTCACCATGAGTCGTTCGATTCAATATACATACATATATAGGCGGCTTCATCGAGGTGGTTCTTCACCATGGATCATGGTCTTCGCAAGCATACGGTCGCCAATTATGTGCTACATAAGCGTTTGCCACCAAAGCACACCCAGAGAAATCTGCGAATATGCGTCGCAAGCAATCATTTCGAATACAAATGCTTTGACAAATCAACAAAAAAGTTGAACAACCTACGCTATGATTATAGTGAATACAGAAAAAAGAACATTCAGAGTGTATTTGATTACGTTCCGACGACCTGTATCGAAGGAAGAATACAATCGTCACTGAACGACCTTAACCTCACTATTGGTGCAACGATTCCATTCGGAATGCCAGAGGGGAGTGCGTTCGAAACCACTCGGAACGATTCCGAGTACGTAACCAAGGAGTCACGCGGTACAATCACGAGGGGTTCGAGGTTTCAGTGTCTTCAAACCACCGGTAAAAACGTCACGCAGTCCTCCCGATCCAGATTTTCTCGTGAAAATATTGCTTATAGAGCCAAATATCCCGAGTAGAGGCACGTAACCTATATATATTAGACACTTCAGTTATACAATTTGTGTGGATAGAAATCACCGAAACCTCCAACTGTTCATTACTGTACCACGTGACTTCTTAGTTACGTGCTCAGAATCATTCCGTGTGGTTTTAAACACAGGCCCCCACAGGTGAGTGGGGTTTGAACCGCTGTAGATAATCCCGAGCACGTAACTAAGGAGTCATGTGGTACACTCACGAAGGGTTTCAGATGATGGTGTATTTCAACCATTTGTAAAAATCTCACGCCGTCCCGGATCCTCCGATTGCAAATATCCACCACATCTAAGGAATAATACTGGGTAAAAGAAGAAAGTGCTGTACGTGTATGACTGCATTTTGGAGTTCGATATTCTACTCGTAAGAGACGTATAGAAGTAGTAAACTACCATGGCGCTAAAAATCATCCATTTTTGGACTTCATTTTCTTCCTTGGATGGTATATTAAAATTAAGTGGCTAACAAAACAAATTTTTATGTCTAAAGATATCTTTATATCCCGTTAGTCTCAAAGTTTTAATAATTCCACCACAGAGAAAATTAAGTCGAAAAATGGTTGATTTGGAGCGTGAAACCATACCTGATTGTTTCTAGAATAAAAACTGTTAGTTCACCACAAAAAACTTTTTTTCTTTATTTACTTTTCCATTTTACTTATTATTACTTTACGATTGATGAAATCTCATATACGAGATTCTTTCCCTTCATATAGTTTCCCCGATCTGGACAATTAGTTTTTTGTTGGAAAAAAATTACACAACGATCGAATTCAACAACATAGGAGTGTAAAAGGTAAAAAAAACATTTTAAAACATTTATATTTTTTGTGAAATACAATAATATTATTATCCCTACTCTGAAATCATTAGTTCCTGATGTATTAAGGTTAGAGTAAACATATGCATTCAAAAAAAAATTCGCTGCAAAACCCTTGTGGATTTCGCGAAAACGAGGGATAAAATTTTTGAAATCGTCGCATTCAACTGCCAACGGATATAGCAATTAGTGTACAATAATTAAATTTTCCAAGAAACGGTCTAAAGAGAAGGACTAAAAACCCCGTCAGGGTCCACGATGACTCCCACCTGATCAGCCACGCAAACAAACTGACGTATTTTTATTGGTCCACTAGACACAGAATGAACCAACACCCAGTTTAGGAAAATCAACGAGACTGTATTTATCATCACATCTATTTGTCATTAAAAGTGATTAGTCTGGTCCTCCACAGACCTCCTATCCTCCTAATCCTCCACAGACGTTCTAATGAGTAATTAAGGGATAGCCCACTCTTTAATTTCATTCTGTAATTTAATCGAACATATTCCAATGTCTAAGCATTCAAAGCTGCAAGTTGATTTCTACTTTGCGGTTTTTAGTCTGTAACATCTGCCGAGAGCTTTTTCTGAAAATTTACGTCTCCAGGTAACATACCATACCACAAAAGAATAATAACTGTTCTCAAGAAGAATTAAGCAGTTATTTTTATTTAATCTGCTGTCACGAGAGTACCTCAAGAGCTACATTGCATCTTTCACATGGGACACAACACCAGAATCCCCTTGGAGCCTAACGTCAACACCGAGGTAGAGTTTCTAACTACTCTTTCCACCCTTTCCCCCGAAAAATCTTTTCCATGCTCTTCCATGAGTCTTTAATCCGTTGATTTAAGGAAATATATGGACCCCGAAACCGCGGACTACAACCTTGACGTGGCGGAAGGGCTTGCGCGTTCCAATGACCCCTAGAGCAGGACTGGCGGGAGCAATACATATTGCTCCCGGTAGGGCCACCCATACCAGATAGGTCGAAGGGTAGGAGTCAGACGAAAGGTAGTCCCGTGATAGTGTCACGTGAAACACACTGTTGGGAAGCGGGGTTGGGAGTCCCCTCTCGACTATTATACTACCCAGAAATATGAATGTCGCACAAAGAGAATTGAATCCTGGCAACTACGGGACGCTGCCCAAAAGGGCGGGTTTCGGGCCCGGCATCGGGGGATGCAAGGCCCCCAAGGTCGTCATCACACGAAATCCTTGCACAGCACAGTTAACACAGGATCCAAGAACCAAGGAAGATAAGAAGAAAAGGAAGGTACCGATAAAAATAGGAACTTGGAACGTTAGGACAATGATGAGGGCTGGGAAGCTGGAAAACATTAAACGGGAAATAGATAGAGGGAAAATGGATGCCTTGATGATGATATGGAGCGTAGCGTTGTATGGGGCAGAAACGTGGACCCTGAGAAAGGAGAACTAGAATAGGCTGCAGGCATTTTAGATGTGGGTGTGGAGAAGAATGTAGAAGGTTAGATGGACGGAAAGGAAGACTAACGAGGAAGTGCTGGAGATGGTGGGCGAGAAAGGAATTTTTTAATGAAATCCGGGAAAGGCAGGGTAGATGGCTGAAGGAGATAATAAAGGGTGAGGGGTTGCTGAAGAGTGTGATAGAAGGAAGGATGTTGGTCAAGCGGGGAAGGGGAAGAAAGAGAATAGGTTTCATGGACGGGATGAAGAAGAGTAGATCTTATGCAGAGGCAAAAAAGGATATATTAGAGGGAGATAGGCCCCGGAATGTGTAAAAGGCCGGGAGCGGATTCTCTGACACTCAACAAAACCTACCTTTACCGGTAGAATACTAATAATAATAATAATGGACCGAAAATCCATAAGGGGAGATTACGATCGCCGTTAACTGACGCGACAGAAACGGATTGGATTGGATATTTGGGGAGGCGACCGACGGCTAAGGTCATTTGCGCCGTAGGGGACAGGTAAGGGAGGAAGGGTGGATAGAAACCCGGCGTCGGCATAAGCCTGCTCTTAACGAAAGACGCCAAGGGGACCACGGCTTAACGTCTCATCCGACAGACGGAGTACTGTACTTGAAGTGCCCTCCACAAGAAACTCAAGTAGTGATCAGTTTCATCGTTGAAAAACAATCCTCCTCTGCAGGGATTTGAACCCTGGCCGCCCGTATGGTTAGCCATTACTCTAATCACCACAGCAACCCGATCCCCGACAGAAACGGATGGTGGTGCTCAGATATCCGTCGTCTTCCAGTCAAGGAGGAATGCATTACCATTAAGGGAGAATACAGCACCATTTTACGACCGTTTTTGTAAGTGGAGCACTAAATTATCGCAAAGTAGGTGTTTATCATTATATTTGAAAATCGAAATATTTACAAAAATATTAATACAGCTTCATTATCGTTAATTATGTTTCATAGTAACGTTAAAAAGAAAGATAGAAAATGTAACATTGTCAAGATAGAAAAAAACTCTCTCCTCTCATAGACTGAGACTGACGGAGCGTGACGATAGAGTTAGACTTTGACAAGGTTCGCTCATCGTTCGTCAACGTCCGGTCATCGTGATTGGCTCCAATAAATGACAATCAACTAGCATCGTGAACGTCAGCGTCCGTTTCCGTCAATTCAGGCAATGTCGTTCGTAATCCCGCACGAAATGTTAGAAGGGACCACATCTTTCTCACTCCAAGAGCCTCCTCATCCTCTCAAACCACCACCTGCCCCCTTGAGTGCGATGAAGATGGGGGATGAATGGTGGGCGGTGTAGGGGCAAGGGTGAACGAGGGAAAGGGGGACTAAGAGCCCTGCCAGGGTCCACAAAGACTCCCAATTGATCCGCCATGCAAACAAACACGGGCGACAGATTCCAGACTTGATTAACAATAAACATAAAACCTCGAGGGTATGCTAAAAATTATTTTTTCTCATCCTCTGTTACGCTCATCATATAATCTCTGGAGTCACTGAATATTAAAAACGACAATGTTGAACTTTGAAAACGAACACTCGTGTTTTCATCTTGCTCAAAATTCAACTTCAACATTATTGTATTATTATCAACAACAGTCAGATATACTCAGGTATCATAACAAACAATCCAACCTTCAAGAGAAATATTGTATATTATGTATCACAATGCATCTTAAAAGATCATAGACTTAAACGAGAAATGCATTAAACATTTAAAAAATCATATTTTTGTCATATCACAACCTCATTGTCATATCAAAATCATACCACAACGACGATAATGTATGAGAGATATCGATGTTTAAATATGCCTAATTATCCTCCAATCTCTGACACCATATTAATTGTCAGCCCCAGTGGCGGTGGGGAAAAGTCCTCGCCTGCTAACACGAGGGTTGCGGGTTCGAGTCCCGCCAGGGTAGAATATTATCGGCCCAGGACATGGGTGTTTGTGTCTCACCTGTTGTTACAGTTGTGCACTCGACGGAAATTGACCCATTGTACTGTACTCGGGTTAGTGAAATTTAAAAAAAAATCAATAACAATCAGTTGAATTTGTTATCAATACCAAACCAACTACCAAGACCAAAACATAGCAATCTTCATCATTTTGGACTAGGGAGATACTGATCAGATTGTTCTAATAACTTGGTGTGCCGAAAGTAGTAGCATGGAAACTTGTACCCATGCATTATTGAATTTTAACGTTACACGCTCATATTATACATTAGCGTGGTAGAATACAGAATAATACTGAAATGTTCGCAAGAAATGCAACGGTTAACTGACAGGATTCGCTTCCAGGATTAATTAACTACAAGAGGGAAACGCAACGTAGACAAACAAACCAGCCAGGAGAAGCCAACGACTAGTTCAGCACTACATAGGATACCCTCATTTTATTTATGTTACGCGGCAGATGTCAATCAAGGCGCACTTCCTGATTTGTTCTTAATTGGAAACCAATCGTAGTAACCAACCAATCGTAAGTCGTGGGGAACAAACATGCAAAACATATGCGGCACAGCATTAAAGAAACTAGGTTTTGTTAAACGTATAATATGAAGATCCTCGGATGAAAAAGTGAAAGAGAAACGCTGGTTTGCTCTGGTTAGGCCCCACCTCGAATACGCCGCGAGCATTTGGGATCCTAGTCATAAAGATTTAACAAAAAAAATTAACAAAATACGAAGAAAAGCAGCACTCTTCCTTAGAAACTGCTACAAACGAACATATGATGTTACTTAACTGTTAGATGAATTAAGGTGGGAGCCCCTAGAGACTCAGAGGCTGCACGCTAGGCTTAGGTTGCTTGAGATATTCAGAACTGGTGTGTTTCAGAGCGATACAGAGAATATTATCGTGACGCCTCACTACAATTATAGGTCTGACAGATGAGATAAAATAAGAGAGATACCCTGCCGAATAGATACGTACAAAAACTCGTCCTTTCCGCGCACAATAAGCGACCACAGTAAAAACTGAGCTCCTCCAAACACACTCTCTTAGGAATGTCACCATTTCACCTCCAAAACTTTTACATCTTTACACGGCTGGTGACCTACCACCCCCTGCCACACGCCCAAGCGGCGGCTCGCGGGGTAGTATGTAGATGTAGAACGGGGAAACGTAACGTAGACAAACCAGCTAGGAGAAGCCAATGATTAGTTCAACAATACATAGGATAGATAAAGGTTTCTCGGGTTATTTTCATTTGATTCCGTGGAATTTATGTCAGATGGAACTATAATATTGCACCATTAATCATGCAATATTTAATTGATGTGTCCTACAGGTGGTGAAATTAAAACGTATAATTCGAATATGGTCTCTATTATGACAAGGGAACTATCTCGCTCGGACGACCTTAAGCCCACACGGGGCACGAAATTGCACGATTTAAAACTGCATGCTTATTTCAACGTAGCGCGCAGTAATTGTTGAATCAGAGCAAGGGCTGTCTTGCCATCTCGCGAGCATGTATTCGCGCATGCGGTTCTGTAACTCACCGCTTTGCGCGACGTAAATTGAAGGCACGTTCATACGTGCATCAAGTTGTGCAATTAAGTGCCCCGTTTAAAACGGGATTTATATGTCCTTCAATAAAGTCTTGATGCATTCCATCCTTGGTATTCAATGGTTATCCTATCCATTTATTTTTATTTTTATTTCCAAGAGACTACTATGTCGCTAAGCGTATCCAATATGATCGTCTTTTCTTCGTCTTAGGGCTTTTATTTTGCATATTTCTCTTCAACTCTTCCTTGGACATCTTCATTGCTGATTCTCTTCATCCATTTTATTGTCATAGTTCTCCGATAATACCATATTTCTGTTGTTTTCAGCCTTCTTTGCTCTGCAGCTGACGTTTTCCAAGTTTCATTGTCCCATAGAAGCTTGCTCCTTATATATTTTCGTTGAAAAAGTCAATAATTTTAAAGAAGAAATCTCTTACTATATTGGGTGCAGTGTTCTGCTATTTGAGCGATGAGAACAAATCGTGATCCTTAAATGCGGTAAATGAATCCAAACTTGACAGTCCACATTTACCGTTGATTTGATTCTCCCATGAGTGTCAGCCATAGTGGCTAGCTCGAATGCCGCATCCTAAACTTTCGATATTGGCTTTTGACTCTCATTTATTGCGTTTCAATTTTCTCATTGATCATCAAAAGTGTCATTTCGGTTTCATGCCAAACATTCATTGATATGTATTTGACTGCTTGTTGGAAGTCTTTTTGTTCAAGAAGTGTTTGTTTTTCCTCCATATGCATTCGTGGACGTAAGTGAGCTAATTTGTAGTCTGTCACCATGAACATAGTAATGAAGTAACCTTAATATTACCACTAATTCAATGGAGTCACACGGTATGAGTATCAAAATCAGTGGGCATAAGCAGTCGAATTTGATGATCATTGCATGCCTTATAAGGTAGGCTTGTGCGATGAACGAAATTGCCCATCGAGGGTCGATGAAAAAAATCATCACGATGATTCGGTTTCGATGATTGTCATCGACGACGATAAGTCGATGAATTCATCGCCGTCGATGAACTCACCGACCTCGATAAGTCGATGACTTCATTCATCGCCGACAGAAAGGTAGGGATAGGCACGGGCGGGCGACGCTACACAAATAATTATCATCTAATAGGGATGGATTCATTGACTCATCTACATCGGTGGATTCGTCGGCTCATTGACGTCAGTTTATTTATCGACTCAATGACGTCAGTTAATTCATCGACTCATCGTCGTCAGTGAATTCATGGACTCATCGACGATGATGAATTCCTCGACGTCGATGATCGATGATGTTCATTGTCATCGACGCGATTCATCGCAACGCGATGACTAAAATCATCGCCGATGAATTCGATGAATCGACTCATCGCACAAGCCTATTTTAAGGTTTTCTATCCACAATCATTTGTGAGAGGAACACGAGTAGAATACAGGGTACTTGTTTGCAGAACGCCTTCCTATAGAGAAACAGCGTGTGGCTCATGCTCCATCACTGTGCAAACGAATATTCGCGGTAAATTTCAGAAGTTGTTACTTACTGGGGATTGGTTTCCAATTAAGAACAAATCAGTAAGTGCGCCTTCATTGCCATCTCCCGCGTAAAGTGAATGAAATGAGAGTATCCTATGTAGTGAAGGATCTCAGATTTTCCCGGCGTATCTGATGAATAAAGGTTTCTCGGGTCTTCAATTTACGTCGCGCAAAGCGGTGAGTTACAGAACCGCATGCGCGAATACATGCTCGCGAGATGGCAAGACAGCCCTTGCACTGATTCAACAATTACTGCGCGCTACGTTGAAATAAGCATGCAGTTTTAAATCGTGCAATTTCGTGCCCCGTGTGGGCTTAAGGTCGTCCGAGCGAGATAGTTCCCTTGTCATAATAGAGACCATATTCGAATTATACGTTTTTTCGCCAGCTGTAGGACACATCAATTAAATATTGCACGATTAATGGTGTAATATTATAGTTCCATCTGACATAAATTCCACGGAATCAAATGAAAATATCTAAATAAGTCTTTAATTTGACTAACTTTTTTCGCGCGGTGCGTTTGAAACTCCTTCAAAACGGAAGGTATTTTATGATACCCAAGAATCTACTGCGGTAACAATATGATTAATTTTCAAAAATAGTTGAGAAAACATACGAACTACACGCTGTTAGTTTTTTTTTACGACATCTAAGTGTTAGAAATACCTCATTTTTAATATAAGGTCTCTGTAGAGCGCATACACGTACCATTTCCCATGTAAAAGGGCTGGTATATTTTGGCAAATATCTCCGAAAGTAATGTGGTAAGGGGTTGAATTTTTTGTGTCACTAGAAGGGTGAGATATTTTTCTTTAAAATGAGACCAAATTTATTGCTTTCTAAGTGAAATGATTTCTCGGTCGAACTACCTTAAGTGAAGACATTTAGAAATGATATGGTCCGCTGAAAGAGCGTGAACATGAGATCTTCGAAAAAAAACAATCTTTTAATTCATGACAGCCGATAATGACGGAAATGTCTCCCTCGTAAACAAGAAAAATTCGACCACTTCCCTCTAATGGAACATTGGAGGAATTATATCTCTAATATTTTGATACCATAAAACAGTGTTGATCGCACGCTGATACGTAAGCGCCTCGACAAATTTCTGGGGTATGGATGGTTCTGGCAAACAGCTCCTCGTATCATTCCGCAGAAAGCACGTGGCGCCGCGAGGAGATTTTATCGCCTCTGTCCACAATTAATTACACAATTAGTTTGCTTTCTGCGCGACCTGCGATAGGGAAGCAGGGAATTGCCGCCATAAAATAGACGTTTGCGCAGTCACCACGCCGCACGATTGGGAACTTAGAAGGCGGAGAATCGGAAAACACAAAAGTCGAGAGGAAAAAGTGGAAGCAGAGGGAGTGTGGGGAGCGGCGTCGAAGGCGCAATTACTCGGGAGGAAGCAGCACAAATGGGACGCGAAATGCGTTTTAGATGGCGACGCGGAGTTCATATACTTAGGAAGAGGGCAACCGCGATGTCCTCCGAATGCCCTCGTCTCCTCCTAAATGCCGAAACAGCCCCCTTTTCCTCTTCGACGGAAAACACTCCAACTAGGTGTGCCAACTTCTGCCCCCTTCCTCCTTTTGGGCATTATTCACAGAGAACGCCAACACTTTCGGACCTCGAAAATTTCTAGCATCCGACGTCACAGCCTCACAACACTTAACATTGGAACAGCGCAGAGTCTCGAGTGTTTTGGAGTAGTTGCTTCCTTCTTCTTTTAAGTGCATCCTTGAGAACAACAATTTCGCCGGCATTCCAGTCAGTATCTTCAGGTACGAAGTGAATTTGCAGAGTTTGTTGGACGCTCTACATACGTAGGGCTCTTGGCCCGCAATACATAGAGAGATTCCCCAGAATATACAAACTGCCTCAGCATATCACTCTTCTACGAGCCCATCCTGTCACCATTTAGTATGTAAATTCTTTTAGAATTAGTATACATGATCCGGTAAACGACCAAAATTGATTTGCTCACTCAACGTTAGCGAAGAATGGTAACATTATTAATACTATGTATTGACTGGTATCTACCGGTAAAGGTAGGTTTTGCTGAATATGAGAGAATCTCCTCCCGGTCTTTTACACATTCAGGGGCCTATCTCCCTCTAGATATCGTTTTTCGCCACTGCATAAGATCTACCCTTCTTCAACCCGACAATGAAACCTATTCTCTTTCTTCCCCTACCCCGCTTTCCCAAAATCCTTCCCTCTATCACACTCTTCAGCAACCCATCAACCTTCATTACATCCTTCAGCCATCTACCCTGCCTTTCCCGGATTTCATTCAAAAGTTTCCTTTACTCGCCCACCATCTCAAGCACTTCCTCGTTAGTCTTCCTTTCCGTCCACCTAACCTCCTCCATCCTTCTCCACACCAACATCTCAAATGCCTGCAGCCTATTCTCGTCCTCCTTTCTCAGGGTCCACGTTTCTTCCCTATACAACGCTACGCTCCATATAACGCTACAAATCAGAGGTAATGAAAAATGAAAGGCAATTATAATGAAAAAATATATAAAAATTGAAAACCAATATGTATAAAATGATAACAAAAAATACATTTAAATAAATATAATATGCATTCATTAAAAATAAAATAAAAATTACAAAAAATATTCTAAAATAAATAAAAGACAAAAAGTACATTTTTAAAAATGTTTTAATAATTTAATTTTAAGTGTTCCCGAGTAATTGCACTTTATTTGTAATGTATTGCCTAAATAAACTATTCCTTCTACGCAAAATTTTCACCATCACAACTTCACTCACTTCCTCAACATTGCCAGCTGCTATTGTTACTCCACTGGTTGGGATGGCATTGGCTCATCGTGTCGGTTGAATTGCTGGAACCCGTGGCGCAGAGAATAAACGAGTTAGCAATATGGTTTTATGGTTTTCTTATGGCTAAAATAAGCAAAACCTTAGGTTGATAGGGAAGGCGATCAAAATCGCTAAGACTCCCGATGACTGGGAAGATGGATTATCCTCTCATCTACTTACAAACGGATTCTCAACTACTCGACACCAACGGACCCCTCAGCCAATCAAAGCACCCCGGACAAGCTCACGTCCTACATATTGCGGGCCGAGAACCCTTTATACAGCGGCCAAAAAACTCAATAAATTCACTTCGAACTTGAATATTCCGACTGTAATGCCGGAAAATTGTTGCCTCCATGGATGGACAAACGCGAGAAGGACCCGACAAGCCTTCGAGTCATAAAATGGTCGCGGGAACCTTCGCAGTAATTTTTAACAGCTTTAATTCAAAACTGTTGCAGCTATGAAATCGAATTTCGTCACCATCTTAGAGAAAAGGAGGGAAAAATCAAATACGTATGGATTCAAAATGGCCGTGTTAGTTCGTGTTCGCGACGGCAGAAAAACGCAATTCTTTTATAGGCAAAAATGATCGTTCTATCGTTCCCCACCAATAGCGAAACCCACCATCGGTGAAATCACCATTTGTCTGATTAACTGCCAATTCCCATTTCTCCACATCGATGAGCTGCGGTCCCAATTTTCTTCTTTCGCAGCTGACATTACTTGTATGACTGAAATCTGGGGAAAGCCTGAATCACACAATACTTGAACTTGTACAAGTCCGAGGATGCTAGCCAGTATTGGATTTCTAGTACGAAACCTAGCATGCTTGAAATCTTCCTAGGAGCTATCTCACGATACTTGAACTTTCACAAGGTCTGTTTAGGAGATCTTTGATCTAGTACAGTCGCGGAAGGAGTTTGACGACCGAAATGGATGACTTCGAACGAAGACGACGGCTTTTAGCCGCTGCAGCTCCTCAACCTCAATTGCCTCAGGTACCCAAGCCATTGTGTCTTGTTGTGAGGTTTGAGTTAATTATTTGATCGCGGGAAATTGTAATTGTCACGAGGGGCTATGGAGACGCTTAAATAAAAATTTGACGACCGCATTGCAAAGAGCAAAGGTGATTGGTCGGTCGCTACTATGTGCTACTAGGAGCAAGCATCAAACTAGTACCGCACCAATTACGAAAACAAGGATGCCAGCAAATATACTAGCGATCATGCAGGATTTCCAGTATGCTTGGTCTGTATCACACGATACTTGACCTTGCACAAGTCCTAGTATGCTAGCTAGCATCCTCGGACTTGTACAAGGTCAAGTGTCGTGTGATTCAGGCTTAAGACTTAGGGTCCCTGATATCATGGTGGAACTCACCGACCACTGCACTGCTTATTCATACATGATTGGATCAGTAAAGGCGGGTGTAATGTTGGAGTCTACATTCATCATCGTCTCCATTCATTTGTGTTGGTGACTACTGTGACCTAAAGAAGCCGCCCGGAGTTCATGATACTTGAAGTGTATGGTATTGATTTCACCTAACTTCTACTATTCGTTATTTCTATATCTCGGAACGAGGGATCCTTCATTTACGTCAAAGTTAATCAAAGATTTTATCAAAAAAGAGAACGCAACACAAACAAAACTGAGCACATTGGAACTATGCGAACAGTAAAAACGGTGTGACTTCAAAAAAGCGTGCGTGAGAGTAGCATGGGCCACGAAACAAAAGAAAACAGAAAATATAACTGGTGAGCAAATCACCACCACCACTCTAGTGTCACTACTATACAGTGCACTTATACGTAAACGCTTCCTCCTGAGTCACTGTACAAAGAAAACGGAACTCTTTTTGTGTCAAACCACATATCACTTTTAGCATGCATCCATTCATTCATTCTCACAAACACCTAAGCCACCTCGGAGCATCTAAAAAGCACACGACCTAGAGGTTTTGTCAAAATATCCGCAACTTCATTTCCACCTTCAATGTGATTAACTGCGATTTCACCATTTAAGGAGGTTCCAACGAGAAACGAAGTAAATGTCATTTTCATGAAAGTTTCAAAATAAGCCCTTCTTATTACACTCTATCGATTGCCGTTGAAAAAAATTAGGCTTTCCACGCTATATTTCTCGGAAATCGCATTTAAAAATGAGAGAATTTCTATAGGATCTTATGACAATGCTTGCCTATGAGTAGAAGAAATGCAGATTACTATTCGAATATAAATGTCGTTTTGACAAAAAACTGATATAAGGTGCGCCACAGTATAAGAATCAGGATAATATTTAAAAAATATACCCTTACCACGTTGGTTTAAATGATATTAACATATTTTTGCAACAAAAATAGCAGAAATCACGTAGTTACTAACATGTGGCGCTGCAGGTTGATTCCACATCGGCAACGCTGTGCGGCTGTGCCGTGACGAAACGAGTGATTTTCGAGCAGACGGGAATTTACAATGAACTTTGTGGAGCTGGATTTTTTGTGCATTGGCGCTAAATTTAATACATTGACAAAATAGTATTAGAAATTGTCGTTGTTCCGGTAATGTTGTCCGGGTTCCCTCGGCATGGCAGGAAATTGATAGCTTCCAATGAAACGAAAGTTATCTGAAGATATGTTATAATACTCACGGGTATTTATATAAATGAATACATAAATACAGTAATGTATTATACAAATATATATGTATAATTTTAACGATTTCCTGGAAAGCAGTCACTAACAAACTCAAACACACGCCAACACGAGAGCAGGAAAACAAGTGAACGCAGTAATTGAGCAATGTTGCACTTACCACCGTTGCCAAGTCGTTCTAACACATGATTTTTACCCATTATATTTAAATAAGGAGTTACATTTCCATGTAAATACTTTGAAACTTATTTTTAAATTATGGAACACATTTCAGATCACGAAATAGCGGTGATGAGCTCAAATATATTGTCAGAGCAATTAAACGTGGCAACGAGTTGCCAGCCAGAAACCGAGATCAAAATAAGCTACTGATGAGTTTTAAAAATTATTTCCCACTTTTAAGTGCTTCGGTACAACTTCTTCACAAAGTTTATAAGTACTTGTTTAAATACTATTGGTGACTACGTAAGGTAATGTTTTTTTAATCGACTTCTTAAAACACTTAATAAGATGGATTTTTCACCGGCTTTTGACGCACCGAGCGGCAGAGGAACCTCCTTAAGTAACATAGGAAAAGAACGAATACCTGGTGCTGTAGACGTTGTCATTTGAACTTGAAGGAATAACCTCGAAATTGCAACAATGTAAGAGACAAGGTGACTACTGACAGGGAAGATAAATACCATACAGTTAGTGGTACATTAGCGGAAACCCAAATTGTCGAAACCACGGGGATAGGCTTTGGAATGAGGATAAAACGGAATTCAACTGTGGTAGCATTCGACTCCATCAATGAGAGAATGAGCAATATTAGGAATAAGAGTAATTTAAAAATATTTCGCCAGTCAATATATATATTAAGGATGAGTCGAATCCAAATGTCGATTCTTAATTCCACCGATTCTCAGGATTAGAATCGGTATCGAAAATCGATCGCCTAAAGTCGATTCCGATTCCATCGATTCCAGATAGATAAATATTCAAATCAAATTTCATTTATCACATCATATTCGTCTCAGTAATTTTGGGCGTAGGCTATCAATTTTTACCTTGTATCTACTGCAATAAGGTGAGAATATAATTGCTATTTGTTAGTAAATACACTTTATGGGAGACTTAATTGTCTTTGTTATTTTATTTCAGCCAATACTTGAATTTAAATAATAGTCGTACGCTACTGGTATATCAATATCCCATCTGTTAATAGGAATCAGAATCTATGGAATCGGAATCGAAAAAAAGTGGAATCGACTCATCCCTAACATATATGCACCTACGGAAGCTGGAAAAGACGATGTGCTCTATGAAGCTCTTAAAGAGTTAGTCAACAAATTTTCAAATTTTTACTTAAAAATTATCTTAGAGGACGCCAAGGGGAATATAGGAACGTAGATATATGTGGAACAAATTCATGGATACATAGCTTACATGATTCAAATAACATGAATGTTCTAGTGTAAAAAAAACCCTCAAAGAAACAAGGGTATCACTAAATGGCCGAGTGAAGAACCAGATAGACCATTTTTGGCACATAGCACATATTGAAGTAGTGCTACAGATGTACACAGCCTCAGATGTGCAAAATGTGGGTCAGACCACTATCTGGTGTTAGTAGAAGTCAGAGGAAGGATAGCAATATCAAAAAGATGAGTGAACACCAGATTTATAGAGATGTATACTATATCCTGCCACAGATAACCTCAAACCAGGTAGGGCGCAGAAGACTGCCAAATAAGTATACGGAAAAAGTAGCAAAGAGAAAAACTTTGGCTTGATGAAGAGTGTCGAAACAAGATAGATGAATGGGAATTATGTAGCTAAGAAAGAGTAGACAGGTAAAGGGAACGAACAGAAGAGAGCAAAAAGCAGTTCATTCACAAAATGACGAAACCAATTTACGGCTCAGATAGAAAAGGTGATATATAAGCAGTCTCCTAGAGATGGAAGAGACGGATGCTAAGAATACCGACAGCAAATACTTCTATAGGACAGTCGGAGTGTTCAAAAGAGGGTTCACACCGTATTCGTTGCTGTAAATAGAAGGGATAAGAGTGTTATGGAGAAGGATCGAGCACTCTAAACAAGGAGAAATCACTTCCAAGGGCTTTTAAATGAGGAGAAAAAATCCTAGAAATTGTGGAAACCCCGGCTAGATACAATGTCCAACCTAAGGTTGAAGAACCTAATTTTCTGGAATGATGAGAACAATAAAAAATACGAAGAAAATTAGAGACCCTGGAAATTATGGCGTTAAAGCAGGAATATTCAAGGGAGGGAACGAAGAGCTGGCAACAGATGTACAAAATATTATTACAAAAAATATTATTACAATACTGAGGGAAGAAGAAGAGTTGGTACGGATGCTTCCGCGGTGATTTATTGAGGTCAGTTTATTCGGGTTTTTCCCGCGTTGATTCATGTTAACGGACAACAGTTTCGCTAACGTTACAGCTAGCGTCGTCAGGTCGTGAATGAGCTGCAGAGATTCTTGTTTCTTTATATACCTATCGCTTGAGCTAGTCGGGCGCACCTTGATTGTCCGGCTGGGCATTTGAATTCAATTGTTGGAAAAGAAGTTTGAACGTTGAGGAGAGAGAATAAAAGTCTTTCCAGTTGAAAATTTCTTTGTTTTCGGCCACGTCATTAACTTTGAAAATTATAAGATCATCGCCAGGGAAAATAAATATTTCCCTCGGTAAATACGAAAGGCGATTGAAATAGCTAAAAACAAAGAAAATTTCAACAGAAAGTTTCGGCAGCTACGCCATCATCTTCAGGTACACTGAGTCATCTGTCGTCCGGGTACATACGCATAAGACTGAGGGGAAATGTTGAGGGTGGCAAATAACATTCGGAAATGAAGTCTCCAGGAAGATTTTTTGGATAAAGAAGGCAATGTATGGAGGATCAGACACAACCGAGATGTAAGGGGGCCGTTCAAACAACCAGACGTAGTTGCAGAAGTGAGAAGCTGGAGATTGAGATGGGCCGCTCACGTCATCTGAAGAGGAGAAGATGAAATGCTGAAACAATGATGGGAAGGAAATCCGACATTAAGGAGGCCTCCAGGAAGGCCAAAGAAACGATGGAAAGGCAAAGTAAAGGTTAAGATGGCCAAGCTGAGAGCAAAATTTGGATGCTGTGGCCCGAAAGAAGTGGAGGAAGCTGGTTGGAGAGGGCAAATACGATTGGGGGTATGCATGGCCATTGAAGGAATATACAAGGAAGAAGACCAGCCTAAGTTTGATTGGAAATTGAACCCCATTTCCTACAGCTCCTAAATTCATGGATGAGCCCGCACGAAACAGCATCGATTTCCAATAGAGACATATAATAGTGCACAACCAATTGTTTGAATGATGAATAGAACTACGCTTGAGCTGCTACGAAATCACCAGGAAGAATTATGTTCTCGCACGTCATTTACCATACACGGAACTAAAAATTAATTACCTACATAGCGGTTACCATTCACCAATGATTAAAACTATATTGCAAGCGCCAAGGAAAAATATTTGCCGAAGATTTGCATTAATTATATCATACGAACCCGTGCATACTACGGTGGATTAGATCACGACAGTAAAATTAGGGAAAGAAAATGCAGAACGAACAGGTTTCAAATTTTATTTTTCCCACAAAATACAAGAGATTATAACAGCTGAAACTGAATTTTTAGCTATGTACGTTTTTCAAACAGCAGTTATATAATTACCTCCTTGATTAAACCAGCTTTGGCGTCTCGAGGATGTATGTGCAATAATGTGTCACAACTGATGATGTTCAATTAACCAATCATTCCCAGCTAACTTTATCTACATCTACATAATGCCCCGTGTGCCGCCGCATGGGCGTGTGGCAAGGGGTCCCAGCCGTGTAAAGGTGTAAGTTTTTTGGAGATGAAATGACATGAATAATAGGAGTGTATTTAGTGAGCTTAATTTTTATTGTGGTCGCTTATTGTCCGCGGAAAGAACGAGTTTTTGTACCTATCTGTTCAGCAGTGTATCTCTCTTATTTTATCACTTCTGTCAGACCTAGAGATGTAGTGAGGAGTCATGATAATATTCTCTGTGTCGCTCTGAAAAATATCAGTTCTGAATTTATCAAGCAACCTAAGCCTAGCGTGTAGCCTCCAAGTCTCGAGGGGCTCCCACCGTAATCCCTCTAAAAGGTGTGAGACACTATGCACGCTCGTAGCAGTTTTTAACGAAGCGAGCTGCTTTCCTTTGCATTTCATTAATTTTTTTGGTTAAATAGTTTTGACCATGGTCCCAAATGCTCGCGGCTTATTCGAGGTGTGGCCTAACCAGAGCGAAGTAGCATATCTCGTTTACTTTTTCATCCGAGGACCTTCCTATTATACGTTTAAGAAAACCTCGTTTCTTTAATGCTGCGCCACATATGTTTTGTATGTGTAATCCCCACGATATATCAGATGTAAAGGTAATTCAAAGATATTTTACTAGTTTATTTACATTGATATTTATCTTACAATTGTTGTATGGTGATCCCCTTTTATTTTCATGTAATGTTGTTGTACATGGTTATAGTATTCTTTTATATAGCCCTGATGATGGTGTACATTATACGCCGAAACGTAGGCAAGAGGATATATTTTTAATTCCACATGACCTAACCTCGAACGTCTGAACAGGTATTTACATTTTTCAATGGGAAGTGTAACTAGGAAGTTAAATCAATCCCTAACGTTACATCGTTATCTGACACCTAGTGCTCACAGCAGACCGTGCATGTATAAGGTGTAGCACTTTCGCATTTATATAGTCGTAAAAGCATAAACCCAAACACTATTAAATTGATATTAAGCACATATTCGTGAACATTTGCCAACGGACAAATTAAGCACGGTTTTATTGGTGGATCAATAGTCGAATCAACATTAACTTTAAGGGTATGGTGTACTGTAGGTTTGTGAAAACTCCCACAAACCCTTGAAGTGGCTCGCAGGGAAATATAGAGACATGATGAAAAATGGTGCAAATTAAGCATACATATAAAAACCCCGCAACAAAAATGAATGTGATCACCATTCAATTAGGGCTGGGGCAACTGTATTCATTCACTGGTAATCGAGTACCCGAATGAATAACTGGGTACTCAAATGGATAATTGGGCACTTAAATGAAAACTTGGGTACTCACATGAATACTTGGGTACCATGAATTCATTTGTATACTCGTATGAATACGTGAATACCCGGACTAATTGAATGGGCGAGTACCTGGGTGCCGCGATGAAGACTCGAAAGCCTGGGTGAATACCACTGAATACGAACACCCCAATGAAATTAGCAGGCGAATACCAAGTACCATTGGCCATGGCATTCGACCACCTCGGCCGAGTAGATACTCGAGGACTGGACTTTATGAAATAAACGTAAACCCTCGCCCTTGCTCCGGGAGAATCGCCGGCCATATTAGATAGGGACGGATACATATTCGCTTGCCTTGTCGAAGGTTTTCACTCGAGTATCCTCAAGATAATTAGAATAACAACGTCGAAGACAATATGTATCCCAATGATGAACCTATGGAGAAAGCTTCTAAATATCGCAACCATGGTACTCTCGGATGTCTTAATAGCGAACATCTTACGCGTCTCAACAATACGTCCTAACTCAAGAGCCCTAGCAACGAGAGTGGGTGGCAACTAGAAACAATGTCTTGTATAGTAATGACCTAGAGACCAAACAGCATTTTTTCAATGGGTATCCAACGGAACCTTCATGTGTGTTTTTTTAATCTCTATAACATTTTTTCATTTGTCATGTACTCGAGCTTTTTATAATTTTAACACTTGTGTAATTATTTACACTTGTAAAATTTTTGCTGAAAATTGAACGACCTAAACTAAATCGAGTACATTATATCTTAAAAACTACTTAATTAAGTGACTGGCTCCATACACACTGCTTCATTTGACAATTATTACCACCTTATTTATTGTAAGATTAGAGTAATGATAATACTAAGTATAACTGTAATGTTTTCAAAACATGCATCGAATTTTTAAAAAGTGCACTCTACACAACACTCTCACGTGCCACAGGCAGATTTATAATGCAGTTGCGAATTGCTTTATTTATTGATTTTATGTTTTCTTACGCTACCAAAATAAAAGAAGTTCTGAAAAAATGGAAAATTCTACACATTTATAAAGTAAACAAGTATCCTATTAATACCCTGATACATATCAGATAATTGGGCAGTCAATGCAACATCACGGGAACGGAGTAGGAACTCCAAATAACCTGTCGAGCCATTGCTAGATTTTAATGACTGGGTTTCAGTAGGACCACAATATTATTACCTTATAAAATAATTCAATGATCTTAGGTTCAAGGCCTACCCTCTTGATTTTATGTCACGCAGGTACCATTTTAAGTATGTAATTAGTTTCACCCTAAATTATACACTTTAAATCAAATGATTGATAAGCATTGATATTATTTTATCATGGTTTGAGTAAAACGCCGAATTTTTATCCAATTGGTACAAAACTTATTTGATTGAAATAAAAATAATAGCTCGACTTTTCAGTGCAACCCGCCTTCCCAATGACCTCACCAGAGGTCAATGACCCTGCCCGAGGTCAATGACCCATCCAGAGGTCAATGTCTCATCCAGAGGTCAACGACGCCACCGCTCATTGACTCCAAGGGTCAATGACCCTACCAGAGGTCAATGACCGTACAAGAGGTCAATGACCCCACTCCAAGGGTCAATGACCCTACCAGAGGTCAATAACCCTACCAGAGGTCAATGACCCCACTCCAAGGGTCAATGACCCTACCAGAGGTCAATGACCCTACCAGAGGTCAATGACCCCACTCCAAGGGTCAATGACCCTACCAGATGTCAATGACCCTGCCTGAGGTCAATAACCCTACCAGAGGTCAATGACCCCACTACAAGGGTCAGTGAGCCTACCAGAGGTCAATGATCCTACCAGAGGTCAATGACCCCACTCCAAGGGTCAATGACCCTACCAGAGGTCAATGACCCTTCCCGAGGTCAATGACCCATCCAGAGGTCAATGTCCCATCCAGATCTCAACGACCCCACCGCAGGTCAATGACCCCACCGGGGGTCAATGACCTCTCCAGAGGTTAATGACCCGACCAGAGGTCAATGACCCCACCGGAGGTAAATGACCCATTCTGTGGTCAATGACCCCAACAGAGGTCAATGACCCCACCACTGGTCTTGGATCCACGAGGGTGGACCTCTGGTAGGGTCATTGACCCTTGGAGTGGGGTCATTGACCTCTGGTAGGGTCATAGACCTCTGGTGGGGTGATTGACCTCTGGTAGGGTCAATGACCTCTGGTAGGGTCATTGACCCTTGGAGTGGGGTCATTGACCTCTGGTAGGGTCATTGACCTCTGGTAGCGTCATTGACCCTTGGAGTGGGGTCATTGACCTCTGGTAGGGCCATTGACCCTTGGAGTGGGGCCATTGACCTCTGGTAGGGTCATTGACCTCTAGTGGGTCATTAACCTCTGGTGGGGTGATTGACCTCTGGTAGGGTCATTGACCTCCGAAAGGGTCATTGACCTTGGGGTGGGTAATCGACCTCTGGTGGGGTCACTGACCTCAAGAGTTCATTTACCTCCGTTGGGTAATTGACTTCTGGTGGGGTCATTGACCTCCGGTTGGGGTATTGACCTCCGGTAAGTTCATTGACCTCTGGTGGGTTCATTGATCTCTGGTGGGATCTTTGACCTCTGGTTGGTTCATTAGCCCTTAAAGATTGGTCATTGACCTCTGCTGGGTAATTGACATCGGTAGGGTCATTGACCTCTAGGTGGTAATTAACCTCCGGTGTTTTCATTGACCTCTGGTAGGGTCAGTGACCTCCGAAAGGGTAACTGACCTTGGGGTGGGTAATTGACCTCTGGTGGGGTCATTGACCTCAGGTGGGGTCATTGACCTTTGATGGGGTCATTGACCTCTGGTGGGGTATTGTCCTCTGGTGGCTTCCTTGACTTCTGGTAGGGTCATTGACCTCTAGGGGATCATTGACCTCTAGTAGTTTCAGTGACCTCTAGTAGGGTCATTGACCTCCAGTGGGGTAATTGATTTTGGGGTAGGTCCTTTACCTCTGGTGGGGTCATTGAACTCAGGTGGGGTCATTTCCCTCCGTTGAGGTCATTGGCCTCTAGATGGGGTCATTGACCTCCGGTGGGGTCATTCAGTTCCGGATGGGTTACTGAACCCAGTTGCGGTCATTTACCTCTGGTGGAGTCATTGTCCTAGGGTGGGGTCATTGACCTCCGGTGGGGTCATTCAGTTCCGGATGGGTTACTGAACCCAGTTGCGGTCATTTACCTCTGGTGGAGTCATTGTCCTAGGGTGGGGTCATTGACTTCCGGTGGGGTAATTTACCTCCGTGGGGTCATTGATTGGGTGAATGACCTCAGGTGCGGTCATTGACTCAAGATGGGGTCATTGACCTCAGGTACGGGCATTGATCTCCGGTGGGGTCATTGACCTTCGGTGGGGTCATTTACCTCTGGTTGGGTCAAAATACTCTTCCGGTGGCGTCACTGACCTTCGGAAGAGAATTTAGGAGAAAACACCAACGGTACTTTTCTCAAGTCTGGCGGATGCGACGTGTAAATCTTCTGCTGGATCATATCAGCAATTTAATTGGTTTTTCTTTGTCTACGACACCTTTATGTGGTACTCAGTTGTGCCTCATTACTGTTTTAATCAACGAAAATGGAACCGTTAGTGAGGTGATCACTGTGGATTCGGTCGTTGTAAGGTGATTACTTCCTCCACTTCATCTCTGTTCAACATGCTACGCCTAACAGCATTATAAAGCGCGTAAATCAGTGTGTGTGACATGAAAATCTTTGAGGGTACCAAATTTGTTTTCAATTCTTCTGGCCTTCTTGTTGTTCATTTGTTGTTATAAATGAATACCCTTGTAGCATACACCCCTTTAAGGATAGCATCGAGGAGGAAGTCTGTGGAGGAAGTATTATTCATAACGAAAGTCATTTGCTGAAGCCGCAACATGGCAAACAGCAATTTGTTTTGTCGATCAATTCAAAATATATAAGCACTTAAATAAAATGTATTACCTAGCTTATATGTTATTCAGTACGTTTGTTTTTATCAATTTATTATCATCAATGCATTTATCCCGGTATGTATGTAATATTAGTCAATTATTTTGGAGATATTTATCGTAATATATTCTTGCTGTATTTTACAGATTGTTGTTGTTTTACAGGTTATTTATTTTTTGTAGTCATTATTATATTCCAATTAAGCGAACAGACAAATAGTTTTTTAATTTGCCGAAGTGGTAATGCTGTACAGTATATACGATTGACTGTTTTGCTACCGATATAGATATATATCTAGTAAATTATTTTAATTGCGTATGCGAAGCATTATTATTTCAGTTACTCTGACACACAGCTTATAATGAGTTATTCCTGTGTAATACTGCGATTTATAAACGGAGAATATCGTTTTCATGAAGACCCGATAACATAATAACGTTCAAAGAAAATTGTTGGGCGGTGCGATTATTTTATCTAGTGT
The DNA here is from genome assembly GCA_963169105.1 of Ceriagrion tenellum. Taxonomy (NCBI): domain Eukaryota; kingdom Metazoa; phylum Arthropoda; class Insecta; order Odonata; family Coenagrionidae; genus Ceriagrion; species Ceriagrion tenellum. Next base: position 123,370,725 of record OY720642.1, on the reverse strand, counting down.
TTCCACATCTTGAAGATGGATATGTTACGTTTCCAATCAGTCATTGTCATTAATCTTGAATGTAAGACAACGGTATTTGCGGACAAACATGCGTTCTCTTCTAAATTTAGGATATCAGTCTTTCTTGAGATATTTTAATCCGGACAATCGGGATGAGACTGTTTAGTGATGCATGAATAATAATCACGCACCGACCGTAAAATCTTTAGATGAGCACCAGTCTTAATCCAAAGATTTTGATTATGTGCGTCAGCATAACCCTTTCAGTCCTTAAACAAATTGTCAACTTTCCGTGCGTACTATTATGCACGATACGCTTGTTATTGTAGAAGTCCTTGGATAGCAATTGTAACGAAATGTATATGAGTACTTTAAAAACAAAGTAAATGACGAGTATAATTGCATAAGAGAGTGATGTAAGGAAGAGGAGATATTAAACATTAAGTGACACTATTAATCCATCCTTGTGGGAGTCATACTTACCACTATACATGATATGAATGAGCATCTCTTGGAAGGCCCATTGTTGGCGGTCGCTAGGCCAATATTGTAATCATCATTATTTAGCCGAGTACACCACCAACCTCTAAGCGATATACGTTATACTCAAACATCGATGAAACTTAGGCTTAAGTGTATTGCATTTATCGTGTAAACTATTATAATTGCCGCCGTCAATGCAGAAAGTGAGAACAACTGCACGATCGATGAATTAAGTTTATATGTTGCACAAAAATAGAAAAAGCATTATGAATCAACCAATATCATTCACTTACTAGTAGGATCCTTCTTCTATTGGTATGCTTCATTCTCACGAAAGAACATAAAACACGCACAGGTAGGAATACCCATCTATTCATTTGAGTACCCAGGTATTCATTCGGGTACTCGATAACCAGTTGATGAATACATTTGACTCATCCCTACATTCAATGACAAAGCGCTGTCTTGAAGGTGTCTTAACCAATATGCTACGGAGAAATGTTAATTCACGCGCAGCAATCTCGCTCAAAACAAAAAAGACCGGATCCGGTCATTTCGAGTCAATGCAGCTGAGTCAGTACGGAGCAACAGTGGATGAAATAGAAACGATTATGGTCAACCAATGGACTGCATCTCTCAACGGAGGGCATCAGTGTCAATTAACCCCCCACAGAACCAACCGCTCCCAAGCCGGGAATGGAAGAGTACTTTTCCTCTTATTTTTTTCCGCGAAGACGACAAAGCTGGATTGAGAGCCCTCATCCGAAAGATTTCGGAACACTGCACACAAAGATGAGAGTCATCGGTCATTATCTGGATCACCCCATACTGAGATTTGAGCTGTGGAAAACCGAATTGGGGAGATTAAGGGAAAGAAAGAGCGAAAACGAAACGAGGTTACATTCTTTCCCAGCCAGATCTACGAGCGAAGAGAAAAACTCGGTCTATATCATCTTGGTGCGCATCGAGCCGCTCTAAGAGCGTCTTGGGCCAATAGTCACTCCTGAGGTTTGTGAATTTAAAAAGTTCTTCAAGCATAATCAATTATACATCATTCCAACTTAATAATATGTTATTGCTCGTCTTCCAATCGCACTCGTGCGTTAATTGTTCCACAACAGCGGACTTTCCTTTCATTCTTAACGCACACTGCACCTTAGGCTATTTTCAAATAAACAAATCATGAGTATAGTTCAAGTGTGCTAAACAAATGAGTTCGAAAATAGCATTCGTGTTTACTGTCAAGCTTTTTGAGTTTCAGTAATGGCGTCAAACACCCACATTCTGAGGTTTGTAATACACATCTACATCTAAATACTACCCGGCGACCCGCTGTATAGACGTGTGGCAGGGGGTATTAGGACACCAGCCGTTTAAGTATAAGGTTGTGTGTGGGATGAGGGTGTGCGATTGTGTGTGGGAGGTCAAATGGTGACGTGTATTATGGGAGTGTATTTTGTGGAACTCAATTCCTTATTGTGGTCGTTTATTGAGCGCGGGAAAAAAAAGTTTTTGTGCCTGACTGTTCGCCAATATATCTCTCTTACTTAATCGCTTCTGTCAGACCTTGAGATGTAGTGAAGCTTCATGATAATATTCTCTGAGTCTGAGATACACACCAGTTCAGAATTTCTCAAGTAAACGTAGCTTAGCGTGCAGCCTCCGAGTCTCTAGGGGCTCCCACCTTAATCCCTCTAAAAGATGTAAGACACTAAATGTACGCTCGTAGCTGTTTTTAACGAAGTGCGTTTCGTTGCATTTCATTATTTTCTTGCAATATCTTCATGACCAGGGTCCCAAATGCTCGCGGCGTATTCGAGGTGTGGCCTATCCAGAGTGAAGTAGCATCTCTCTTTTACTTATCCATCCATGTATCCTTCATATTATACGCTTAACAAAACCTAGTTTCTTTAATGCAGTGCCGCATATGGTTTGTATGTGTGTTCCCCACGATATATCAGAAGTTTAGGTAGTTCCAAGATATTTTACTGTATTTGAAGATTTTATGTTTACTCCACCCACGGTCAGATTAATAACGAACGGAACTTTTTGACGGATGACGAGTGAATTCGATGAGTAAATTGTAGAGGTAGGCCGAGAAAGTTGAGGTTGAGGAAATTAGGAGGAGGAATATTAGGAGACTTAAAAACAGGAGGGCGTGTATTAAGCAGTGTATGGGGATAAATGAGGCAAAAGAGGTTTGCAAGGATAGATCAGTGTGGAGGAAATTAGTGAAGCAGAGTTAGGTGTACAAATATGTATTTAAGAGTGACCCTTTGGCATTCTGCCTACCTCGAAAGGGAACGGCGTGATTGGTATTTATGTATGTAAATATTCTACCTAATTGCGCCCGTACGAAGTTTTGACAAAATTTGTGGCGCGCCAAATGTTTTGTGCACTTCCGAATACGCTCAACTAAATAATTACACTTCGCAAAAATATACATATTTAGCCTTCGTTTCCACCAGATCAATAACTCTTCACAAATCTATTGCCTCGTATCCCACTGAGACCACCCGCTGACGTGAGATTACTTCCTACCCACGCAATCGCCCATTCCCATTTTCGCTCCCTTAAGAGATCACGAGAGAAATGAGTAGCTGAGTAAAAGCGTTCCTATATATCCACCGCATCCTATTCGCAGGAGAGCGCATACAACATGCTCCACGTCAGTGTTTTTTTTCTATCCGCCACTCTCCACGGAATTAAACTGAAAGTCTCGCGAACGAATGTTTCGCAGTGAGTAATCGACAAGCGGCTAAAGCTTATTGGCCCAAAATTGGAGAAGAGGAAACGACTAGCGTTCACCGGCGTTCCATTCGCGAAAATGCATTACTGATTTATTAGAGCCACAATTTCCATTTATATTTCTGGGGGAGGAGTCATCACGACACAGCCTCATCGGCGCGGGTAAGCTCAAGAGGTTTTGTATTCTCACAAATGACGCTTCGTCGTAGTCCACTCGTTTTAGGTCGAAATGCTCCTCTACCAGGAACTGATTCACTAAAAGAATAGCCTCTGCTGATGTGTAATACAACTACCCAGTAAAAACAAACAAAATAATTAACACAAGAGCAAGCAGTGCAACGGCAGCCACTTTGAAAAATGGCGGCCGAATTAACTTTTTCGATCATATTTAAAAAATCGATGAAAATATTTAAAAAAAGTGTGAACCAAAAGTTGTTGGCAAAATAAATAGGTGAGTATTCGATAAAAGAAAATACAACATACTCGTATGTTGATTTATATAATGATGTTGTACATTATTTGATATGAAGTAATACTACTCATATGCCAAGCTCCTCCTTTCAGGGAAATATTCCCTCTTAAAACTTGAAGATAATGGACCAATCAGGGAAATTTCGGTCGAAATGTAGAGGATTGGAAAAAAATCATTATGCTGTTTAAAGATCAATAAAGAGAAATAGGTGAATTGTAGATAAGGTTCGTTCACGACCGATTCGTTAAAGAAGAAAGAATCACATTACTGAACGAAGAGATGCGGTCCAAATCACTTGATTCGTTCGTTTTGAGCTGAATCAACTTAGGAAGGGAATTTCAGAGGGAGAAATCGTGGTCGGATTGTGGATGTGCGGTTTAAATATGAAATGCAAGTCGCAAATTATCGCATTACGTTGCGGCCACTCGACTGCGGCGAAAATATTTTGGTCCCATCACTGACCGACCATCAATGCAACAAGAACTACGACGTAGATTTCAGCAGAGCGGTGTAAAAAAGGACGTAATGCTTCTCAACGAACATCGGTTTGCGTAAGGGTGAGTGAAGCAATACTGAAACTATACTGCAGTAAGAACACTCACGCGATTAAACAATAAGAGCCGACGAGCTCTACATTCACTCTCTCCATTTTCCAGTAGTCAGATCAAGAACTCCGCGATTCGACCATGTAGAAACTTTCGGGAAAGGAAGATCAAAAGGGCTAAAGATGGTTCTAGCCTCAGGGTCACTCATTACAGCAATTCTGAACACTTCAAAATAACATCTTTGATGTGCGTTCCATACCATAAGATGAAAAAAAGGGTTTGAACTTAGTATTACAGCAACCCAGCCATGATAGTGGAAATGTTTACAAGCGCTTCCATGGAGATTGCTCTGATTACAACAAAAAAGAAATACAGCATTTATAAACTTCTAATGAAACCTGTTTATGAGTAGAGTACTGGAAAATTGAATAAAAATTCAATTTAGGAATCTAACCACCAAATTCTTAAATTTATCAGCGAATTACTGACATAATTGAAGTAAAAATGCGGAATTCCAAATAATTGGCGCTGCAGTCGACTGTGGAAAAATTTGACCATCAATTATATATCCGTGAAATAATCTGCATATTCGGTGGATATTTTCATTAAGCTCCATTTTATTTTATTGGGTAACCAATGTCATTCGAGGAGGCAGGATTTTTCCAACACAATAAACAAAAATGTGTAGTTTAGCGTTTGTCTTGACTCACAGTGTAACGCTAAGCCCACCTTAAGGTAGTTGGAGCGAAATATCATTTTACCTACAAATCAATGAATTTGGTCTCATTTAAAAAAATATCTCACTTATTCAATGACACCAAAAATTCAACCCCTTACCATATTACTTTCGGAGATATTTACCAAAAAATACCAGCCCTTACACACGGGAAATGGTACTATATCTTTCAAAAGTCGTGTCACGAATCGAGCGGCGCCACTTTCGCTACGATAGTTCGTCAACTCCGCGATAAGCCCGCCAGCTCCGCCAGTCTATGTTCTAACACTCGATGCTCGGGCTATGAAAAATATTACGGTGCATTCGACTCCTCACGCGATATCACAGTCTTTTTCAATCCCGTGGACGAAATGTCCTCTCATATTCCTTCCCTTGCGTTGCTATTTATGTGTTAAATTGAAGCAATATCGGTTGTCAATGACATGAAATCAGGGGGCCGATTTTATAACTTAACCTTCGAGTGTTAGAATCATTCCCGCTGAATTGTGGGTAATACTTCGAAAACAATTGCCGGTGCCTATTATGTATCCAAAGTTCGAACCTATTTTGCCTCACGCTCGCATCCTCGGCTTACAATACACAACAAAATATCTTTCGAAGCGGCCATTAGCGTTCGAAGGTGGGTTTGTTTTTGTTTCTTAATTGATTGTTATTTGAATAGCTATCGTCATATGGAATGTTTTCATACTATAAATGAAATATAACACACCATTCTTGACTTTAATTATAATTGGAGGCCTAGATTGCAGTTCATTAATGTATTGGAATAGTATTTCAATAACGCGTATTCTTTTGATTAATTATAGTATCCAATTGTCGCAAACGATCCTATAGTAGCGATTTGTTTTCACTTTTAATTGCAGTTGGAAGTTTTAAATCTCATTTCTGCAAGGACGTGGATGTCATAATTGCTGAGGATAGTGGAAAGGTTTATCGTGTGATTAAGCGGCAATGTTTATTGTAGCATACCAGTGCTTATAAATGTTACTTATGCGCTGTGATGGATTTTGTGTGTGCTCGTGGTGATGTATTAACATATTAAGGTTAATAAGAGTTATGCTTCATCTATTGAGATTGTGTATTGTGACAGGTATTGTGCTTAAAGACTTACAATTGCGTAACAAATGTCGGAGATGACTGACAGCAGCAACTATTACGTCGTTGCATCAAATGTCTAGCTTGAGATTTGGATTCTATGTCAATTGAAATGTTGTTGGTGATTTAGGTTTGCTTCTGAGTATTAAGTGTGGTTTTTTACGTCCTCAATAAAGGATGAATATTGAAGTGTTTTTTAATTTGAATGCAGTAACTTGCCATACCAAGAGTCACTTTGCGACAATAATAAACCCATCTACGTTTAATGCAAGTGATAATTAGTTGAAATAGACGTAGGCATTTGAATTTTTGGGCATGTCAAAGCTTATTCTTTAGTTTGAGAGTATATTGTGTGATTGTTTTCGTCCAAGTGAAATGGCGATGATTATTTTGTCAAATGAAGTTTTTTGGTCAGTTCTGGTTTGAAATATTGCTTTATACAATCATATCCTGAAGTAGTCGAGACGAATGTTGAATGGTGTTGAAGCGGATTTCAATGATATAAATTATTATACATTTTCTGTGATAGCCTACACGGATGTCTATTGTGATATTTCTGCAATTAGTGTATAGTTATTGGCAATTTGGGCTTAAAATGCGTTGTGTCACGTTAGTCAGTGTGTTTGAAGTGTTGTTAGAAATTAGAAAAATATCGTGGATGGCTGTGTTTACTAACTACAAAACGGAGCTGGATGATGCAATGAAAAATTCATGGCAGAAAGTTATTGACATTATTGAATGTTTTCTTAGGGAGTTAGGTAATTTTCGCCAAAGTGAAAGCTTGATAATATGTCTGTATGCGATGTATGATGTTTCATATTTTAGCATAGATTAAATTGTGCCTCCTCAACTAAGAGTTTTTTGTATTTATTTGCCTCATTATCATTAGCATAGATTGTTCCATTTTATGAATAATATTCAATTTTGAGTTGTTGTTTCAGCTTGTTTTATTTGTAGCAATTATGATGGAAAGATGCTCTAAAAATCTAGCGGAAGATATGGTATTAGCTGCAAGAAATAGACTTTTGAAAGTTATCAACTCTGCTCTTTTCAATTTCACTTGATCATACACTGGTCATCCTTGAATATAGCCATGTAGGTGGATTGTTATATTAATTTTTTGGGTCAGGAATTTTCTGAGGATAGTAGGTGTCTCACTAATGAGTGTCCTAATCAATTTATGTAGGGTATTACATTTCACATAATGTCCAAGATAATTTAAATGGACTCTATCCTGTGTGATGGTTGGACACTGACATGTTAAGAGAATCGTCGAGCTTTAGTTGTATTTAGTGTATGTAATGTATTAGATAATGAAATATAACGGGAAGGATGTAAGGGTATTGGATAATTATGAGAATAATGTTTGCTCTTGCAACGAGTATAGTTCCATTGGTTATTTGCAGTAACTATTTTCTTTATTCAAAAGAATTTTATAGATCTCTATATAGAGATATATATGCGCAGAATAATGTAGTCGGGAAAAATAAAGGTTTTGGAGCTGAATACGATGTGATATGAACGGGAATGAGAATATAATGCTATTCGAATACATAATATTCATTGTTAATGGTGAAATCTTAGTAAATTATGTTCGCCGGTTTGATAAATTAAGCCCATCATTATTCACTAATGAAGATTAAGATACAGCTAAACTCTGATGGATCATATTTTTCTGCTTTTAACTTTTGTAAAAAGATTATAGTTTTAAAGAAACAGGCAATTGGAACCGGCGAAATAGTTTTATCCGAAAAATACTTAGGATGACAAGGCATTAGGACTGAAATTATCAAATAAAGACATTTGAGGCAAATTTATAAGACTCGTGAGAAAGTATAATTCGAATTCGTATGCATTGAAAATTTTAAAATTCTTCCCAATGGCTATTCTAAAATATTTAAAACAAGTGCGATAATTCAAAAATATTCTCGTTGCGCATGCGTCCAAGATAAACAATTGAGAAATATGCTATACATCTGACAACAGAGTAACGTTCGACGGTCTGATGTGCGATCGCCCATATAAAATTGCTCGAAACACTTCACTCGAATTAAGTGAGCTCGATCGAAGGTGAGCGGATTCCTAACGTTCGGACGTGAGCCAAGTTATAAAATCGGCCCCCAGGATTGACCTCACCACGTCATGAGTCAGGACCAATCAAGGGGACCGGGAAAACTGTCTTCCTGGAAATTAAGCACATTTCTACTCGAATCTCTGATCGAGTGAAGCATTGCTATACTTATCAATCTGACTTACACATTATCAAAATTATCTTTACCTATGTTAGTTCATCATCCTCAAAGACAAGCTTAATATATTTATATTGAAATACGCAACCTAATTCTTCTATATCCTTAAATAACATCTTTAGGACTTGCAAAAACAACACTAATCTGGTTTTTAAAACCTGTGCAACATGGAATTTTTTTGCTCCGAAAAACCATTTTTTAAATAAATTTCTCATGTTCTCGGGTTACGTTCTCTGCGACAGTCCAACGGTAATGGACGTGACGATAAAAACCCGCATATTATTAACCATTCATGCACTATGTAAGCATGAATATTAACACAAGAAAATACGGCTTTTTAATCGGCGTGCTTCTTGGTCCATACTGGTAAGAATAAAAAGACGATAGTAAATTTCCACAGTTTTATAAGGACCGACCATGGTTTCGACACTTAGTCATTCTCGAGGTCTTTTTATTCTTACCAGTATGGATATTGAATATTTCCACCAAGTCACGCCTGAAACTCTTTCATACGTGCATCTTGGTCTTTATATTGCCTAAATTTACCAAAATTGATATTTTTCAGTTTTGCCAAAGGGTGGTTAAAGAAGTATTAAATCTTAGATCCATAGGAAACGTACACGATCTATCAACTCAACGCTCGAGAAACAAGTGCCTGCGACTGTAAAAATGCGGAAAATTTTTCTCTCTTTTCCATTTTAACCCAATTAACCATTAGAAAATCCTGACATATATTTCAATTATCATTCCTAGTGATACTAATGCCACCTCGGGAACTTGCCCTGAGTTCCTGGTATGAGTATCCGGCCGATGGCACCAAGCCCTGGAGGTGGCGTCCTGGATTGACTGCTGAGCGCGACCAGCCACGCCGTCGCCAGCACCCTGAGGGCAAAGGATTCGCTCCTGCGGCGTCCCCCCGGGATCCAACACAACAGTCACCCGGCGTTCGCCAGCCGGATAGCCGGTTCACAGGCTTAAAATGTCACATCGTAACTTGCCATCCCTCGAATCCAAAATTTTGACAACTTCATGAAATTATATAAAACGACTCTCTACATATGAGAAGTACTAAGATTTGTCGTGGCTTTTTCCTGTTGAGGAGGATGTAATCCCAGTATAGCCTGCGGTAAGTATTGGATTTGGGCTACGTGTTGAAGGAATTCAAAGGACTTTCTTATAATAGGACCTATAAAATTGGAACTTAGTGATAAAAATGATTTCCAAAAAATCTCCTTTTATCGTTTTGAGAATTTTCTGGATATTACGAGAAATGTTACAGAGGGTATTAATGCTTAGTAATTTCGCAGTACTAAAATAAAAATCGCCAAAACTATGAATATACCAGCTAAGCAAGATACGACTTGGAGAATAATCTACCCGTATTCATAGTGGCACAAATTTAACCCGAATTAAGCTTTTAGGACGAGGGATATTCACGTATAAGAGTAAAGTACATCACGAGCTGTTCGAGGTCGGGCATATTGAGAACTATCTAACAAAATGCAAATATGGAATTAAAATATTTATTTGCGGTATTCGGGCTTGACGTATTGTCATATCTCGGGATGAATCTCGCGAAAACGCCTTTTCGAAACAAAGGCATTGGTTGACACTAAGTAGGTCGTAGGCGCGCGTTATGTCTCGAAGAACTTCGGTGCATTCTTTGACAACATCAGTGCGACATCATTAGGTGGACCTGATGATGACGCACAGCAACGAAATCCAGATCATTAAAATACGATTCTCATGTGGACACCACAAAGTGTTTCGATCTATAATACTACCTTGTAATGTTTAAAGAACTTGTGGCGACTGCCTGGTGTTAGCTGGTTGGAGCGCCACGACCGAGGATCGACCTGGGGAGGCTGGCAGAGATCACCAGGGAACAACGTAAATAAACAAGAGACACGACGCGAATGTTATTAAACTTAGGACGCGCCATTTCTTCGGAATAAATCGTTGTCATCGAACTCCGTTTTCTTATTTCACTCTCGCTCACCAAAGTGGTAACCCCGAAACGAGTGGTGAACGTTAACGTGAGTGATTATTTATCCGAAATAGGAAGACTACACCGGGCGTCTTTGGTTTTCGCCGTGAATCCAGATGGCGAAGACACAGCGAGCGTAAACCGCGTTATCGTACGTATCCCCGCATCCGGGGACGAAAAGCCAAAAGGCCCTATGGTTTAAACAAGTGAAAGTGCAGTTCCGTTTGGCTAATATTATCAATGACATGACGACGTTCTCGTACGCGGTTGCTCAGTTGGGCAGCTGATACATTGAAAGAGTCGAGGACATCATCATGGATCCTCCCGCGACTGGCCAATATGAAACTGTCAAAGCAGCCGTTTCATCTCCTGAGCAGCGCATGCGACAGCTGTTGGAACAGGAGGAGTTTAAAGACCGAAAAAATTAAGAGTTCCTCCGTCATCTTCGATCGCTGGCTGGGGCTTCCATGTCTACCGATTTCGTCCGCTCGCTTTGGCCATCGAACTTCGTTTTCTCATTTCACTCTCGCTCACCAAAAATTATTGCAATTGACAAAAAAATCGCGCCTACCTATGTATCTTTGTGGAAAATTAGCGTGATAGCTCAAATTAAAAAAAATTCTTGAATTATTGTTCATTCCGAACTTAATGTGTGAAATAAAAACGATAAATCTAGTAAAAGAGTTATAGGTTTCAATTTCTCCAATGATAAAAAAAATATTTTCGGTTCACTTAGAGAAAATTTGTCAGAGAGGATGGTGGAGAGATGTCTTTATGCATTGGCACCTCTTCCATCTCAGATTTTTAAGGGTCCCATTCTCAGCTACGTATCCCCCATTATATTGCACTAACAGTGCATTGTATTCATTCTTCCATTGTATTGCATTATTCCATGCATCCTTATCCCAAATCGCATTACCTCTATTCTATGCGTACATTACTACCTCCAAAGGATAAATCCTTTCACTTCGACAAGTAGTGAAAATTGGCACTGTTTTCATGGAGGAGTTTCGAACGATTGCAGGTTCTTGTTTGCTCATGTTCATGAATAAGTTAAAAGTTTTCAAATAAACAAGATTGCAATGTTTATTCATGAAAGTAATACGACATAATGTTTGCCATAAACTCATTCGTCATAGAAATCGTTGCCTTAAAAATACAACAATGGTTAAGCGCCAGTAGAAGTTCATGGTAATTGTTGCTAGGGAAACTTCACTTTTAGAGTTGACTGCTCAATAGTTAGAAAAGTGGTAGAAGTTGAGCGCGTGTTTTTTCCTGAGAAAGTGCGACAAAAACGACTTTTTCAGATAAATACCATTTAAAAAGAAAAGCAACTACAGAATGGGCGGACTATGTGAGTATAATCCTCTACATTATAATTTATACTAGACTGATGTTCGAGTGACTTATCGCACGTCCACCAATTACTTAAGAGACAAATTAATGGCGATGAGAATGCTCCAAGAAAGAATGAAACTGGACCGGGAAAAGAATCAGAAACAATTACACTTCCGGACTAAATCGCATTACAGAGAGCCTTCCTAACTTTGATCGGCCAAATTAGGTGGATTCAATGAATGGGGATGCCTGAACCGGCGACCAACATTTCATGATTTGCTTAATAGACTCGGCAGATTGCGGGCATTAATTAATAGAAGATATGATGAGGATGAGTAAGGTTTTGAAGTTGCAAGAAATGTGTTTATAGGTAGAGAAATGCTTAAGGCAGTAAAAGGGAAAGCTAAAACTTGAAAATAAATCATATTGTCACCGCAATAGGTTCTTTGGTATCACAAAAAAACCTTCCGTTTTGAAGGAGTTTCAAACTCACCGCGCGAAAAAAATGAGTCAATTTATAGACTTATTAAGACATTTTCATTTAATTATTTACCATTTCTGTCATATAACACTATATTATTGCACCATTAATAATGCAATATTTTATTCATATGACTTATAGTTGGTGAAATTAAAACGTATAATTCGAGTATGATCTCTATTATGGCTAGGGAACTAACTCGCTCGGACTACCTTAAAGTGGTCCAATCAAAAAATTTTATTTTGGCTGTCCGAATAAATTGTATTAAGTTATTTATTTCGAGGTGCTGTCCTTGGACCTAGTTAGCAAAGGGTTAAGATATCTCTACATTACTCAATTGCTTTTCAATTCATACCCTAGCTTACGACTGAATCGATCATGTCACGTTTCAGTGTCCTGCTGTAAAGGAGAGCAATCCTTAAAGAAAAAAAAGGAAGAAATGGGAACAAATGAGAGGGATAATGACAGTAGTCATAAGAAGAAGAGAGGAGGAAGAAATGGTTCGAATGGAAAGGGTGTTTCCCTTGCCCCCTCCTCCATCCCTGTGTCGACCCCTCCCCCCATTCCTTTGTCACCTACTCACCCCTCCAAAATCCCAGTACCAAATTCTCTCCCTTCTCCTACTCTCCATTCTCCTTCCCCCGACTCCCCACGAGATCTCCCCCAGAATACCCCCGTACCACCCTCTCCCACTCTCTCCGACCAACACCTTTATTATTCCCACATCACCCTTCCCTTCCCTTATTTCTCTTTCTTTCGGCAACCCTCTCCTTTCCTCGGACACCCATTAAGCACCACCGTCCCTCCCGCAAAAATTATCCCAGACGGCGGCTAAATTTCCAACTAAAGAAAGCAAGGACCACGACATGGAATAGATGTAACAGCGGCCAAAACAGAAATCCAAGCCGAATATTTGTGGTGATAAAAAAACATGTAAGGTAAAAAAAGATATCAACCCTTATTTACAGTATTAGTATATTATCCCGAAGTAATTTACAGTTTAAGGTGTGATATTTCGATGTGAAAACTATAAGAATTAGTCACAGAGGAAAATGGTCGAGGAATACATATTGATGAATATAATACCTAATTTTTAGATTTACTCATGTTAAATGAACCTTGAAGTTTATCTGCAAAAACCTTTAACATGTAAAAGTTTTCTTTACTTTGAAACTTTTGAGTAATTTTAATAAAGTGATGTATTTATTTGGGTATTGATTATTGTCAGATGTGAAACTTTACATTCATCGATGACCTTGTTAAATGCACATTTTCAACATTCTTGGAAACATACTATAGATTAAGACTATGTAATAAGCATTATGACGTAATTAATGTGCATGTACGGTATAAAATGCATACGAAATCATGAGCCTAGGTCATAGATGAAGTAAAATCACAGCTTTTTTCGGTTTCTATCCAATGTAAATGATCATGCGACTGAATTATTCAGTTGTCAACAAATATTGTTGCATATTCCTAAAGTGACCACTATATTTTCAAATAAAAAAAGACGGAATTTTTACGGCAATCATAGAAAACTCAACAAGATCGCTATGAGAGAGTAAGTTTGGAAGAATTGCAAATGGAGGTTTTAATATTCCTTCCGCGATAAATTTCCTTTTTAGAATCAGCTTGACGTAATATCGTAAACATGGAATAAAACACACATAAGGGGTTGCTATGTACGTATTGGTGAGGGAGATTGTTGTGTGGTTTTTCTGATGACAGTACGAGAGACTGAATGAGAATTGAGAAGAATAAAATAAGTGCAAAGTGTTATGAAATAATTTAATTCAATCGCTTCGACACGACAAATTGGCGACCGTGACAGGACGACGATGAAGATATTCATGGAAAAAATGAGTATCGTGCTCCTTAAAAAGGCGTTAGCAGACAGGAATCTGCCTACAACGGGAACAAAACCGGACTTGAGGTTGAGATTGGAAGAAGAATTGAGGAGAGAAGGAAATGATCCGGCAGATTTCTTTGTAGAGATCGAAGAAGCCAGCAAACAGCGGATGGGGGATTCCTTGACGGCGGTGAGTACGGATATATTATCTGAATTACTGACGCAGATGTCAAGTATTACGAAGGAAATAAAATTCCAGTCGGCCGAACTTAAGGTTCTTACCAGTAAAATAGAAAAAAAATGAGGAATTTCTGGAAAAGCTCGAGGCCAGATGTTTAACCAAAATTCAGGAAGTTGACAATAAAGTTATTACTCTTGAAGAAGGACTAAAATTAACTAAAAGTGAAATGGATAAACTTGGAGGGGAACTCTTAAGCAAAATAGCTACGATTGAACTTAGGCTTTGCACAAAACTACAGGAAGTGATTGATAATACAAAGCTGGAATCTCGAAATGATGCAAAAGTAACACCACTTGAATGTTTACCCATTGATCCGAAAGTAATCAGAGACTGTTTACCGGAGTTCCATGGAAGGTTGGAAGAATGCCCAAAGCTATTCATTGACACTTATGTGGCCATGTTGAACAGAACGAATCTTCCAGAGGAGGTCTATGTGCGCATTGTATCTCTTCAGCTAAGAGGTTCAGCAGCAACCTGGTTTAATGACGTCAAAGGATTAAATTTTGATTGGGTGGATTTTCAAAAAGAGATATTGCGGAGATTTGATTCAGAGACAATGAAGGCTGCTATAAATAGAAAACTTTTCACGTAAAGTCAACCATCAGGCATGAGAGCTAGTGCATTTATAATTCAAAAACAACAGTTGTTCAAGAGAGTTCACCCATTACAAAACCATGATGAATCTGTCCCTTTTATAATAGAATTACTACATGATAAAATTAGACCGTTAGTAAAGGTAACCCGTCCCACAAGATTTGAAGATTTGAGAGAAATTGTGCAACAGTTGGAAGAGGAAGTCAACGCCAAAGGGAAAGGTGGTTCGGAGGAGGGAACGACGAGGAAGTGTTACACTTGCGGGAAGTTTGGGCACTTGAAAGATAGGTGCCCGAATTCGGAGGAAAACTAAATCCGGTCCATCCTTGGATGGAGGAAGATGGTACCGGGAACCGCACTTACCTCCAAAAGTCGGCCACCAACCACAGGCGTGACCAAACCTGGCACAAGACTCGCAGCATAGGGCAAATTAGCATACCTAGATCCTAGGCGTACACTCTGCCTACAGACCGATGCCAGCGAATTAGGGCTTGGGGCAGTATTATTTCACGAGAATGAAAAGAATGGAAAAGATATCATCGAGTATGCAAGCCGAAAAATTTTGCCAACCGAAAAAAGGTACTGTACCGCGGAGAAGGAGGCGTTAGCAGTTGTATGGGCAGTCGGAAAATTCCGTGGATACTTGGAAGGAAGGAAGTTCCGACTATATACGGATAATTCTTCGCTACAGTGGCTCAATAGTGTGTCTGGTACCAAATCAAAACTGATGCGCTGGGCCTTATTGCTTGCAGATTTTGATTTTGAAGTACGCCATGTTAGCGGAGAAAGGAATCAAGCAGCTGATAGTTTCTCAAGACATCCGAATTGTGATGCAATGCCTGGGGAAGTCGAAATGCTGGAGAGAGAGATTCCTTCCCAAACAATTACTGAAACTGAAGGCCCTGTTTTGATGAATATTAAAGGTGAAATAGACATCGATAAAATTAGAAAGTGGCAAGAAAGCGATGAAAACTGCAGGAAGATGCGAGAATGGATCACAAGAGGTACCAATAGCAGTCAGGGTGTGCCCAATGAATTTAAGATGTGTTATAAAGGTTTTCGAGTTGAGAATAATCTGCTTATGTACTCCTCCCATATCTCAAACTCACCAAATGTAATAGTTATTCCCAGGGCTAACAGCGACCAGATTCTGGAGAGATTCCATGACGGCGCAGAGGCAGGCCATCCTGGGACGGCAGAAACCTATAATTCGATTCGTCGGCGGTTCTTCTGGGTTTCCATGAGACGGGACATTGCAAGTTACATCCAGGCATGCTCCATCTGCGCCTACACTAAACCATCAAACCAGAAGGCCAACACTAGTATGCGTGGAAGGAGACCACGCCAACCATGGGAGGTGGTAGCGCTTGACATAATGGGACCATATCCCAGAACATCACGTGGCAAAATCAACATCCTGGTAGTGACCGACCTATTCACAAGATGGGTGGAAGCATTCGCCATTCCAGAGGCCACGACGGGACGAATCTTGACATTACTTCGGACTGAGATTTTCAGTCGCTATGGGTATCCACGTTGCTTGCTGTCAGACTACGGTAGCCAGTTTACGTCACGGTTATGGCAACAGACGCTGTCAGATTGGGGCGTCGAACACTGGACCACACCAACCTACAACCCCCGAGCAAATCCAACGGAGCGACGAAACCAGGACTTGAAGCGGGTTCTGCGAGTCCATCTACTGGACAAGCAACATAAAACTTGGGATCAATACTTACCCCAGTCACTATTCGCTTGGCGTCAAAGGGTGAATCGCATCACGGTGTATTCACCAGCCGAATTGTTCCTTGGGCGTCATCTCAACAGACCGGGCGACTGGCAGATCCCATCACCGTCTCTAGAAGGAGACCATGTAGGTCATTCCGAAGAATGGCGCGAAGAGCACCAGAAGGAAGTTGACAAGAGACGTGAAACGGCAAGAAGACGGATATTAAAACAAGCAGAAGATCTGGACGTACAAGAAGAGAGTTTCTTCGAATCAGGAGAGCTAGTCTTGCGGCGAAATCATGCACTGAGCAACAAGGCGGAAGGATACCACGCGGGTCTAGCTCAAAAGTGGGTTGGACCGTTTGAAGTGGATCAACGGTTAGGCCAAGGGGTATACTCTCTTAAAACTGTTCCTCCAGTGAAGGTCCATGCAGCGGATCTGAAGAGGGTGAAGCGGGCACTGAGAACAAGAGGTGTTGGGAGCGGCAATTCGATGGAGGAGATGGTTAAACTCAACTCGTCGGATGTCGAGAGGACACGCTACAACCTCAGACGACGCTAGGAGATTATGCTGACCGGATTGCTCTAAGTGATGGATTTGCATTTGTCTGTTATTTATGTTCACTTAAAATTTATCTGGTGATGTTAATTTTAGGTATTTGTAAAGATTATGTGTGTTTTAGGGGGGATATTGACGTAATATCGTAAACATGGAATAAAACACACATAAGGGGTTGCTATGTACGTATTGGTGAGGGAGATTGTTGTGTGGTTTTTCTGATGACAGTACGAGAGACTGAATGAGAATTGAGAAGAATAAAATAAGTGCAAAGTGTTATGAAATAATTTAATTCAATCGCTTCGACACGACAAGCTACGATAACTCTATGAGGTGGGAAAATGTGAGTTGAGATTAATTTAAGAGGCTGAACTAAGTAATTCTAAAAGATATTGTACATATAAAAAGATGCATAATGAGAAAAAGTTTGTGTAACGTTTAACATTTTCATTGGTATTTCAGAGGCATGGATTGTCATTTTCTTGTGTTTCTTGGGGAAGGCATGTACTTCATCAGTCGAAATTATTTTAGGAGTACAAGATATGACCGCACATTTTTTTATATAACGCAGAATTTAAACTATTCCATTCTGTACTGCTGTGCTTAATTTTATATATGATGTACAATAAATAGAAATTTAAACAGACCACTTTTAGAAACGCTCAGCAAATAATTAGTGCAATTTTTATCCCGCATCGGTTATATTCTAGACAGAATAGATTCCGAATAATATTAGAACCTGGAGATCAATTTTAATTTTCGGTTATGAAACGCGTCCGCTTTTGATATGGACATTTCAAATCTTATTGTGTTCACCAAATCTGTGTGTTTTCCCTTACTGTCACCATAAAGAATATTCTAGTTCAATACCATTACAGAGAGACACAGAGTGACTACTTGACCACTATGTAAATGATTGTATCACACCATCCACAATGTTGTTTTCAAAGACAAATCCCAGAAATACTCCGAGTAATCAAAATAAAACCTTACCATCTCATTTTTACATTAAGTTTCCACCAAATTTTAAAACTTTCAACCAAAAAATCAATCAGAGTTAAACTAATATGACAAACTTTAATTGGCATCTTGTATGAACATTTTCTTTGTATCTTTCCCCTACATTTTAAGGTGCGGAAGCCAAATCAAGTTCCTCATTTACTACGACAGAGTGGAGATAACCGACCCCAGGCGAGCGATGACATCATCAAAACCAGTTTAAAATTGTGTGCAATCCATTAGCTGAATGATACTAAACTTCCTACTAATAGCCCTGCGTTTCACCTGTCTTCGAAGTACTTACATCTATTGAAAATTTAGCACTTTTGTATCAACAGTATATGATATTCTTTGAAATGCTTAATTTAAAATTATGGTCTACTAGACTCAGACTTCTTACGTTTTACCAAATATGATGCAATACAATTATAAAATTCATCAAAAGCAAATAAAAATTACTCATTCATTATTCTCATACATGTTTTATGTTTTTTTCTGAACCAATGAAGTCCAGCCACCAATAATTTGTAATGTAAAAACCTTAACATTACTCCTTTTGAAATGTGCTCCGTTTTATTAACACTTTATGACCTTCGAAATGAAATAGTTTTTTTAAGTAAATGAATTTAAGATATATCGAAGTGGTTTCAGTGATTATCAATGGAACGTCATCTCTCTATATTTGGGCTCATGGTTATAACAACCATTCACTCATGGCTGCCAGTGGATTAATTATATCGTACGATGAATGCAACTTGAATTACGAGAGTCATCACTATTTTAGCGATGGTATACCATGTTCCGGGTCGATGGTTAAGGTGTCATCGTCCGTCAACTGGGATATAGGCTAATCTAACTTTTCCTATTTGTATTATTTGCAGCCATTTTCATCTGATTCCCAAGATGATGGCCGAATGAACATAAGTCTTACGGAGTACTGGAGTTTAGCATAAATTTCCTCCAGTTCATTACCAACTTCCTGCCGAATGATTAAAGGCAATCTATTTGTCATCAAAAAGAAGACACGTGAGGTTATTCTTGTTTGTGATTCCGGGGTTGATTGGGTGAGAAAATTAGATGAACCAGCGAAGTTTAGAAGACACTGCCTATAGACAAGAGTAGTCGCTTGAACCCACTCAATGAAGAACGAAAAGGAGTCACGTACTAAAAAAATGTTTTCGTGTTCTACGACAAATAAATCATAGGGCTCAAAGAAACGATTACCCAAATGTGAACTTTAATACGCAGGTACGCTTCCAAATTGGAATCTCCGTGCACAAACTCCGAACAGGCGAGTTTCAGTACAAAGTGGAGAAAATTATTTTGAACCTGAGCTATAACTGACAGAAGCGACAAATTAAAAGAGACACAAAGCCGAACTGATACGAACCCAAAATCCCTTATTTCCACGCACCAGTATTGATTATATTAAAAACTGCGTGACAATAAAATATTAAGATACGTCATTAAAATACTGTTCACCTCTTCGCACCTCCACCCCCTTTCCCTTACACCTTACTCTTACTACATGATTGGTGTTCTAACAACCCTTGCCACCTGCCTCCGCAGCGCCTCGCAGGACAGTTAGTCGATCATTGGTTGTTCAATCCTAAGATTGGTTGACTGCAGCCCTCCACCATTTCCTACCTACTGTTAGTTTCCTTACCTCCTGGTATCTCTTTTGATGTACTTTTATCTTTATTTGGCATTATCCTGGGTCTTCCACTGGGGACTCTTCCCTTTATTTTGCCTTAAATTATGTTTTTCACAAACCCATTGTGTCTCAAGGTGTGTCCAATCCATCTGGTTATTCTTTCCTGTGTAGTGTCCCAAATGGTTCTTTCCTCTTATACTCTTCTGTACACGTATATTTCCGTATATCGATGAAGGAGGTAAAATGAGGACGTAGTGATAGAGCAAACTTGACGATATCAGGCGTACCTTCGTAGAAGAGCTTAATATTAGCATCAAAATTGAAAAGAATAAATTGTACTTTCCTGCTATTCTTTAGCTCAGTAATTTTCATGTTCGACATGGGCAAGCCAACAATTCCAAAGTATATCAGGTAAACTATTCTGTCTTGATAAGACGAAAGATATCAATTTACAAAATTACACATTTTGAGGTTGTAGTCGATTTTTTCATTAACAAACTTTGAGAATTTAAAACAAACGAAAAAAGACCGCATATGTAGCGGTTTGTTCAGACAGACACCAGCCCCACTCCCACCTCCTAAACGTCCACCAGCTGACCCAACGACCTGAGTCAACTGAACGACATGCACTGAACCTTTCCCCAGCTTATCCTAAACCCAACCCACACCAAACCCATTTTACTTGTAAACAGCGGCGCGACGGACCTCAATTCATTGCATACATTGTACCTGTTGATGGCGTAACAGCCGAAACCGGCCGTTTCGATTGTAATAAATCCATGGAAAATATAAAGTCGTGATATTTGGGAAGGTTTCTGTTGATTCACCTTGTTGAATTTCTATATTTCAGGACAGTTACGTCCTCGTTCACAGTAGTATATCCTATGTTCGACTTTAAGATGCCCTCTGGAACGAGAACGAAATTGTCGTCCACTAAAGTAATTTAACGCGAAGGATCACCGAAAACTCGCTCAAATATAACAAAACAGAGTTTTCCACGAATTAATCACACTCGATCTGAAAGTGCCCTCTTAAGCGAGGACAAAACTGCCGGTAGTGGGTTCACAACAATCACGGCCAAATGTTTTGTGAAAATATGTCGAACTAGTTTTAAAATAATCCATTTAAAAATATATTCTTTCTACCACAGAGTGTCTAAAAGCTTTACACTATCCACGATTGACGCCATTAATGACAATAAAAACAAAAAAAAAACCTCTATGGATGCGATTGACGAAGTTCTTTTGTTATTCAGCGTATATGAACTCTGCTCCCGATGCTTTGAAGTGAACTGCCAAGTGCGCAGGTTCTAAAATGAATAGAGGGCAAGGTCGCCGTGTGCTGCAGTGAGCAGTGTACTATATCGGATGGAAAGTCCCAATAGTTTACATGAAGAACAAATGAGGAAATGAGTTGAACGATCATTTTTGAAAGATATGTAGGTAACTAAAGAACTGAGAAGATAGCGAGAGGCAACTTACCAATTGAAAAGCGAAGTGAAGGGAGACTCAGAGGACGATGGATGGACATCAGGGAAGAAGAACAGCCCACTGGCATAATGCAGATGAAAAATAATAAGCGAATTTCCCTGGTCACATGTTACCCGAGTCAATGTGATACGTCTGCTGAGACAAAACCATCACAAAAGGTATATGTTTACTTGAACAGGTGTCACGTAGCCCTTCACGATGAAACTTCACAGGCGGACAAACACACCAACTGATGATCGGATACGTATTCCTCCGAAGGAGGCTAGGAAATGAATGGTGGTGACATTCTACTCGATCCATGATGCCGATTCCTGCATTTCAGTAGGCCTTCCCCGGGCTCACGTTTCGGTCGGTCGCGTTTGATTTTCGTCAGATCCAAACGTAAGTTAAAATTCTCAGGCGATACGATGTTTTGAGACTGATAGACCTGGCCTACACGACTCTGAATTCATCCTTCACTTTCGCCCAGGAGCGTTCGCCGTCATGCCTGCTATTTTCAACCTTTTTGTTCACTTAGTGCGACGCCACGCAACGAACTCCTTTCAACCCCGAGGTCCATTGTATGTATAGCCCCCGCCAAAGTTCTAGCGCTAACGTGAGCGGCAGGCGGGAAGCTAGAAGCAGAGAGGGTGATGAGAAAGAAATAGAAAAGAATAGAATAATCATTCATTTTACTCTGGGACAGGTCCCTTAGAGCAAGAATAGAAAAATAATATAATAATATAGTATCGAAGTAGTAAACAAATGAAAATATTATTTTGTTCAAATAAAAAAATAAATAGAGCTTAATAACATACAATGTATAAAAAAAGGATGGAGGGGAAGTAAAGGAGGCAGGGGAACCCATGTATGCACCGCTTCTTCTTCTATACTTCGCGAAAAAAGCACGAGCCGTGAACTCAAATGGCGAGTGGTTGAAAATCACTCGTTGCAAAACTACGAGTATACTGTAGAGCGGAATACAGCTGAGTTCGACTACCATAGCGAGCAGTAGTTCCCAAAATGGATGCTACCACCCTCCAGGTAGGTAGTACATACATACTATAATACAGGATGCGAAAATTATGGTGGTTGGAGCGCGATCGTAAGTCGTCGAGTGCACAGTTGATTCGAAGGTCTCCGCAGGATATGATTCGCAGCGGAGCAGCTTTCGGGCGCTCCTCCGCGTAATGTCCATGGTTGACAACAGTTTCTCCAGCCTTCCTGCTGGCGTCTTCAGGTCTGAAGTGGCAATGTATTTTTCTGGTCCGTCTTTAATAGCCGGGTCTGATTGGCGGAAATTTCTCTGACTGGCGCATTGTTGGTTTCCCGCATTTCTTTTTTGAACATCATCTTCCAGGCACTAGGGAGATTGTAACCGTCCTCCTGGTAGAAGTTTTTAGGATGCTTAGATAAAATCCTCGGATTCTTGATGTCCACCTAGTGACCGGGTTTTGACCACACGTGTTCCGTGAAGTGTCGAAGGAATCAATCCAAGGAAAGCCACTGCTACCCCAGAAAATTCCGGGTTGCCATTGAAATCACAAAGCATCCTAAAAACTATAACCGGAAGAATGGTTACAGTCTCTCTAGCGCCTGGAAGAGTATGTTTAAAAAAGGAATGCAGGAAAACAGCAATGTGCCAATCACACCCGGCTATATAAGACGGACCAAAATAATGCATATAGCATCTTTGTAAAATAGTTCCCTCTGAAATGCAGTATTCCATCTGTACATGTTGACATATTGCCTTCCACCACCCGTGTTAGTTCTAGTTTTAAAAAGAAGTAACTTACACCACATTAACACTATTTCATTAAAAATCACTACACCTTGCTCTCAGCCAACTCATCATTACAATCTACACTTCACACTTCAATGCAGGTGTTGCAGTGGGATTAGCATTGCAGCTATGGCAACGGAGGTTGTGATATGCATTAAATAGGGTGGCTGATCTCAAAAACCTCAATTACCAGGTTGGCTCCATTAATACTAAATTTGTTTAACATTTATCCAGGCATGCGGGCGCTAATTTACCCCCTCATTCATAAAAGCTGACGCAAATTTTGAATGATGGTATGCAAGAGGTGGGGACGGACATGTATTCTCCAGTTACACATTATGACACTAGATTCCTGATTAGTCCTAACGACCTAGCCTGTCTTCCATCTCAGTCATCATTAAACGTTCTCTAGTGCTAACATTTTCTCATGCGTAATAAAGTTATTAATCAAGTTGATCCAAATGATAATGATTTACGATGAATAATTGAACAAAATGACGGAAAAACAAAAGTCGGTAAATTACCGCCACACGCCTACCAACGCTGCAAAAGAGTCCGGTTGAAGCTTAAATGGACCATCGCACTGTTCCCTCCACTCCTTAACATGGCTTCTGAAGGTACCACACCACAGATGTAAGCTACTTTAAGGACACACCAGAAGGCTTGGAAGATGGTTGCCACCATTGTGTTAAATAAAGAATCAGAGGTGAGGCTGCATAGACTTGGTTGAGTGCGGATGTGAAGCCACTTCCATGCATCTGAGTGCCTGAGATTGAACATTGAAATTTATATCAGGTCTCATATTACCAGTCTCTTATACGAGACCTAAGCATATTTACCCATGCATTTTCTGTGCACAAAATGTTGAATGACTGAGAAATTGAGATGATATCAGAATATTTGAAGAGCCAATATATTTCCACCTCCTCCACACTATCTCGAGGAAAAATAAGCAAGATGGAGTAATTGAAAGTATACTATCCTTTGCGCTTGACTGTCTCTACTATGAGTAGTGTCTTTCAAATTAAACATACGAATAAGTGATCAAGGAGTATGACTAACATTGACAGGGCAATACCATTGATATAAGCACAACAGGATCTATGGAAAAGGAATTTATCCAAAGTATTGCATGCAATGGAGTTTAAAATGTCCAAATTGTACCCTTTCTTTTAGAAAAAGTTTTTACATACCTCAAATATTTCACAATGAAATAGGAAGCTCGAAAATTAATCGTCAGAATATCCCATGGACCAAGAGACCAATGCATTGGTCTCTTGATCCCATACAGCAATCACAATATCCTAGCAGCTGGGATTAGGATCCAGGTCCTTGGTAAGGAAAGACAATGCATGAAAACAAATATCACATCAAAATACATCTGTGATGCATATCTGAAGCTTTCCATGCAAGGTATTGAAGTTAACGCAGATCAGTACACATGAGAAAACTTCAATACACAATACCAATGATGAATGATAATCATCGAAGTCCAATTTATGGAATATCCAGCTGAACTATAGTTTACCTAATTAAACAATTCAGACAAACTACTCACCGATGAGTTGGTTGTACTATATCAAGGATTAGTATATGGCATGAAGCTTCAGAAGAAATGGATTCCCAGGTTTCACGTGCCTCTTTTGACTTGGTATAATCTATGTGAAAATATGGCATTGGGCCTAATTTTCAAATCTCTATCGATGACCAATGATCTACAATCAATGCTCAAGGCAAGCTTCAAAATGTTTGTTGGCATACAAGCTTTGAATGGTGGGCAACCTGTTTGGACTATCTTCATCTCTTTTGATGATTCATTATTTATAATAAATACAAATAAAATTAATATATTTATATCATAAAACTTATTAAATAATTATTGTCTCGAAAACTACGGAAGAGATTCTCCTGAAAGTCGGCATACAAGGGTTTTCGGCTACGAGGAATCCATTGGGCTGTAGGCCTCAGGGCTGCAAAGGTCCCAAGGCCCACAAAATGGGTCCCTTTTTTACTCCGGATCAAAGCAGAGGTTTTTTTTCTGCTTTTTTAAATTACTCGCAGTCTAGATATTGGGTTTATATTTTCACTATCGGATGGAATAAATGATACTCTTGCTTTCATTAAAAATTACGTTTTCAACTGCAAAGTTGCGAATTTCTCTCCGTTTTCAACAATTGCATATTTCCATTGGAAATCTGAAGGACGCGTGCAAAGTCAAGCATCGTGCGATACAGACCAAGCATACTGGATATCCTGCATGATCGCTGGCATACTAGCTGGTATCCTTGATTTCGTAATTGGTGCGGTACTAGTTTCATACTTGCTCCCAGTATGGACCTAGTAGCCGCCGACCAATCAGCTTTTCTCTTTGCAATGCGGTCGTCAATTTTTTGTCAGGCCTCGATAGTCCCTCGTGACAATTACAATTTCCTGCGATCAAATAAACAACTCGAACCTCACAACAAGACACAATGGCTCGGGAACCTGAGGAAATTGAGGTTTTAATCAGTAATTATGGTAGCCACTCGTGCCTTTATAATTAACTCGAGCGAAATCATCCATTTCGCTCGTCAAACTCCTTTCGCGATTGTACTAGATCAAAGATATACTAAACAGACCTAGTGCTAGTTCAAGTATCCTGTGATAGCTCCTGGGAAGATTTCAAGGATGCTAAGTTTCGTACTAGAAGTCCAGTGCTCGCTAGCATCCTCGGACTTGTACGAGGTCAAGTATCGTGTGATTCAGGCTTGAGCAGTGGCTATAAACGGGAATTACGCCCCAGGCGTTTGACGCTTCATCTTTAAAATGAGCGTATGGGTATGCTAACATTTTCTCATAAACTACGGACCAATTCTTCATAGAGTGAGTTTTAGGGCTGTAACTCTCGCCACATATTAATATCGAGAAAAACCTATTTCAACCATTATTAATGGCATTTTTTTATTCTTGATAAAATGTAAATACGGTCATCCTATTGAATGAAATCACCTGTTTTTTTAATTTTAATAACTCATATTACAAGTACTTAATATTGATACCGCCAAAATATCAAGCGAATAAAGAGCTCGCCTGATATTCGAAACATTTTTCTGATTTTTTTGTCTCATGAACTGTGAGGATTATTTTATGTAACCTTGCAACTATGTTCCTGTATTGTTGTGGTTCTATTGTACTTTGCGTATCATCTGTATACCCGAATTGTGTTTACAACGGTCTGTATGATTGTTTCATGATTCTCTCTGTCGTGATCGATGGTGATGCATGCGAGCACTGTAGTGCTACAGCACAAAATGTTAGTAGGTTGTAGACCGTGGATAGTATCGAAATAAAATAAAATGGCGAGGAATCATTATTTTAGGCACGACCGATAATATACCTTGATTTTAACTTGTACTGTAAAGTATGGTATGGTATGAAAATATTTCTAGGTCATCGATCTTTTTACGAAGATCGTCCACAAATACTTTACTAACTATACCTTGTACAAGGTATGACCAGTCAAGGGTCTAGTGTTGTGTGCTCTAAGAGAAAAATTTACGTACACTTCATTGAATTTGCAAATGTGTACGTATAGCAAAACTCAGGAGAACTATCTGAAACCTTAATGAGAATGCAATTGAGACTTGAAATAGAAGCGGGCTCGTTATAATATGAATATATATGCCTCACACAAAATGTTTCTCACCCCGGCCAATTTACGTTTTCGATAAAGGAAATAATTGATGTAAACAAAAAAATTGCATTGATGCATTGATGAAAAGCTAAATTGATGTCGTATCCTGCCATATATTAATCTTAGTTAATCGTGTTGCCTCAAGAGTTTCTAAGGACTCCCAGCCTTATCCTTAGTTAGAGTCGAAAGAATCTTTGAAAAAAATCAACATTCTGGCCTACTGTTGAGCTGAGGAATTAAATGCTAAAACGGCGTAAGTAGATTTATTTAAAGAATTTTAATAATAATAGACACATTTTTTTAACAAAGTTTCATTTTAAAAAAATGAAGGGGAGTCAAATACTAGATCGATTTATTTGATAGTTCACGGACAATTTTTCAAAATCTTCACTCTAAAATTAATTCATATTAATCGATAATTGTAAGGATGATGTGGTGTAGTGCAGACCACGTATTCTATCGATTCACATTTTTAAATGCGCCCTAATATCACCAAAATGTCCCTGCGAATGCATAGAACGGAGTGTCATAAGGTTTCCAGCCAGATTGAGGTGATAGATACCACAGGCCTCAATATATAACTCCGAACACAATGGCATTGAAACGTCGCGACTATCAAATGACGATATTGAAAATAATGCTAGGAAAGGTAATTGAACCATTGGACACCAAGGTAATCGTATCGAAAGCTAATCTCGTAGTAACTGATCCTGCATGTTTTCTTCATAAATTTTACCTGAAACTTATATAATGAAATCTATTTTGATATCGTCCCGGGAAAAAATTAATCATATTTCAGCGTGTTGCCTCAGAGTTTCTAAGTACTCCCAGCCTTATTAATAATTAGAGTCGAATGCATGTTTGAAATAACTAGCATATAATCATTAATGAGTTGAGAAATCGAATGAAATATCGGCGTAACTTGGTTTATTGGTAGAAATCTCATGACAAAATTTTTATATTTGTAAAAGTGGCATAAATAACTGAGGGGAGAATAAAGACCAATTCATTTGCTTCGATAGTTCACGTCCATCTTTACAAAATTTTCACGCTCCAAATATTTGCATTAATTTTATGTGTGGACCCCAGAAGTCAGGGGTCTAAGTGACGTTAAAAAGAAATAAGTTAGGTACAGGAATGGGATGTGAAAATGTTAATCTTTTAGATGGTAAAGCTATCCAAGTGATTTTATTGACAGATGATGCTATCTAGGGTTATGCCTCTTAACTACTTAGTGGGTTGTACCACAGAGTAGTACTCTATGGTTGTACCAAACATTGTCAACTTTGACTAAAGTTTTCTCAAAACAACGATTTTGTTACTTAGACCCCATTGACTTCCTTGGGGTCCTCATATATTATTATGTAGTGCGTTTCAGAGTACTTATGGTATCAATTCAAATACTATGTACGCCTTAATTCTCACAATAATGTCCCGGCAAAGG
This sequence comes from Ceriagrion tenellum, assembly GCA_963169105.1. Classification (NCBI taxonomy): domain Eukaryota; kingdom Metazoa; phylum Arthropoda; class Insecta; order Odonata; family Coenagrionidae; genus Ceriagrion; species Ceriagrion tenellum. The sequence continues at coordinate 123,342,598 of OY720642.1, read as the reverse complement.
TGAAGTACGAATTTTTCTTGTATTTTCAGGTGGGTGAGGGAGATACCTGATTTTTAGAATAGATCGCCGAAAACCCTTGCAAACCATAGCATGGAAAAGTTACGACAGTAAAACGAATTAATAGAGAATACGAGTCCGTTTTTTTAAACACCGTTGCCAGCCCGAAAGTCATTAATTTTGAAATTATAACCGTTGAGTTTCCACGGTACATAATATATTCCAAGGATTACAAAAATACGTTCAAAATGATAAAATACTTAATTTTGGTTGTTCTCCTTTAATCAGTGATAAGACTTACCGATTACTTTTACCGATTTAAGATTTAATATCCTGAATATGGGTTGCTATATTCATGTGTAGTCGTAATACTTTTAATAATTATCAAAAGAACGACAAATGGGCGCTATGAAAAGTAAAAGATCTTAATAACGTAGAAATAATAGGTTGACTCGCTCCATTACAAACACAAAATATGGAGACATATATTCGTTTAACTTCATAGGAAATCAATTTAAATGGGAGATTAACGGGAAAAAAATTATTTTATCATGGAGTCAGCACTAAAGTGTAAAGTTAAAGAACCTTACTATTTTTAAACGCTCAATAAAAGTAAAAAAATTAATGACTTTCGCACGGGAAGGACTTGACCGTTGCTAGACAATATATAGTTCGCTCGACTAAAAAGTATTTTATCCGTGTAAGATGGAAACCGGCTCCTCGACCCCATATTCAGTCAACTCCGACCTAGGTTTCGACTTAAGTCATTATCAAGGTCTTCAGTCGAAACCTATATTTAAGTCTAAATACCATGTGGAATATTACATTCATTCAAAATCATCGCAATGTTGTCCCACCAAGTGAAGCCTGAAAGTTTACTATACAATCAAACTCTTATACTTTGATAAGAATAGTATTTTTCTCGCGCTTCCATCTCGATGGAGGATTTTTATTCCAAAGGAGTGTGAAAATTAAATTGAAAACTCATGCAGTGCATCAACTAAGCCTAAATTTACTTTTCATAGTGAATTATATTCGTCTTAGGAAAACGGTAATTCGAAGAAGAAGGCGTTCTGTCTTAAGCACTCTCAATAAGGATGCGACAACCAGTTCAAATAGCAGACGAAATGAGAGTTTATTGTCGATAATGCCGGTTCATCTAATGGAGCGTTATCGACATGAAGGAGAAGTGACTTTCCTAACCAAGGGGCACCGATCAAGTTTTATCATGACAATCATTACATGTATTATGTATTAATTCGCTATAGACAAAATCGGGGTGTTCCATAATGAATTTTCCTCTGAATATTACGCCATAAAAGGTAAAATGATAAGGGTTTTAACGTCTAACTCCACCTTCCCTCGTCAAAGTTGCAAAACACACAAAATATTTTCAACTATCATTGTAATTTTTTTCAATATTTTAAAAAACCCACGAGTATATTGGCTTTCCTCAGTTCCATTACACTTCAGTGATGAGTTGCCAGAGTTGTTACAATTGTGTCTTGGGACAAGTCTTCAGTTTGATATGGAAGGTAGCATTCGTTTAACTTTATAAGTAATGTTCGCAATTAGAAGTTCATTTCGTATTTCATGTCTGCTGCTTGATACTTTCATTTATATTCATTTGACATTTAAAAGCCCTCTGGTATTAATGGGTTCTGTGCTCAAGTTTCCTCTTTCCGTTAATATGAGGCAACAATAAAACACATTATTACCCTTAGTTTTTATTTACTTGCGTTTCGACAGTAAAAATGTGGGAACACTACACCAATTAATGGTTAGCTCAAAATTAGTTAATAAGATCCACGAATATATATTATGGATTGTGATCTCGTCGCCAAAAACTTTTCTAGAATTCCGTAACCATATTACAATGAATATGCATGGGTTATACTTACAATTAATCATAATGCTGTGGATAAAAAATGTGGTACTACATGCGGGACGTAATCATACTCTTTTTTAATATTGTCCGGTCTACAGATATCTTTATTTCTAAATTTAATGACACAAATGCACAATTAACTTCTTAGCACTTCGTGAATATCGCTGTACGGAAATCTATAATAATGCGAGGTGACTTTATGAGTATTCCCAATGGCCATCATTGCAGTGTAGGAAAAAAAGGAATGCACTTACCGCCAACTAGAACACATTCTTATTTTTCAATCCGAGTGTCCTATTTTGAGTCCTCGTAGACTCATGCCCTGTTTTGTAGCCTGGTACGAAGCAAGTTCTGTTTAAACAAGGAATTCTAAATTCTTTATATTAGCCTAACGGGCTTAATGCATTCAAATAAGAATCAGAGTCTGGCAAACATCGCCGTCGGCACACGATGGACGTTTCATAAACCTCTTACGCAATTCCTGTAATAGATAATTCCTTTCTAGCATTTACAAAGTGAATTTTAGATCACAAAAATTGCAAGATGTTATTCAAAGCATCAAGTAATTCATGTCTCCTCGATCGTTACTGAATATTCACCACGGTCTAACGTTAACAGCAATTAACTACGTCTATTTACAATAACAACAGAAAAGACTAATCGAAGTGGCGCCAAGGACTGGGTGATCTAAATGTGGAAATTTAGACAACGCGTAGCCTAGGCAACAATGCCAAAAATCCGAATCCATAATATATATTCATGATAAGATCTATCCTATTAATGGACGTTTTCGTGAGCTTTCATTGTTGACGTTACGCTCCCTTCCGCTGTGAAAATTTGAAGCAAGCGCCAGTGTTTCATACTTTTATTTATATTAATTTGATATTTAAAAACCCTCTGGTATTAATGGCTTTTTGTACTCCATTGCACTTCAGCGGTGAATTGCCAGAGTTAATGCCTGCATGCCGGAGCTCACGGAGCTAGGCGGAAGACGAATAAAAAGCATATAAATTTAAATCATGTGCGGATTTCTAAGGAATTTGTTCCAGGAGAGGATTGTAATAAGGATGCGAGGTGTGCGAATTGTAGACATAATAAGAGTTGGACGCCGATAATACCAGTTTGGATAATGGATTGTTAGCGACATGAAGTGGCTGTGACAATCTAAACAAAAGCGCCACGATCATGCTTTTCTTTTGTCAAGATTGCATACATAATGTATTTATTAGCAAGAAAATAAGTCGGGGTATTCAAAATTAAACTTTACCGATAATATCACGTCATACAAGTGGAAATTGTAAGCAGTTTAAACCTGATTCCTTATATGTAACTCAATCTTCCGCTGTGAAAATTTGAAGCATGCGCCAATGTTTTATAACCTTATTTATATTCATTTGATATTTTTAAAAAACCCACAGTTGTTATCGGCTTTTTGTACTCCATTACAATTCATCGGTGAATTTCCAGAGTTAATATGAATATAGTCTTAGGTCAGAGGTGTTAGGTGCAGCCCTCGGAGGTAGGCGTGAGATTAAATACGAACGCATAAAAAATTTTTAACGAGCGCATTTATACTTTTATTCTAGGTAAGGTTAATAATAATATGAAATAAAATCGAATAAAATTGTATTACCGTTGGAAGTGCGAGGCGTCGAATAAAAAATCCTCAATCGAGATGGACAAGCGAGACAAATACTAATCGAAAAGATGAGCAAGGGATCGACTGACTGAATATTGGGTCGAGGATCCAGTTTCCTTTCATACGATGATTAAAGAGCTCTTTTTACTTCCTCATCCTCAAATGGGGATAGCGTGAATCGAATGCTTTTAGGTTAAAATGCAGTCGCTCATAAAAGGCGTCCTACCTATTTTTAGTATTTTTTTACGTTTGGACTTTTGTAATCCTTGGAATATATATCGTACCATGGAAACTGGACGGTTATAATTAAAAATTAAGGACTTGCGTGCTGGCAACGGTGGTTAAATACACAAACGCGTATTTTCAATATCGTCATTTGATAGTCGTGACGTATCAATGCCATTGTTCGCCATGGTCTTCAGAGATCTATTCTGAAGACCAGGTGTTACCTTACCGTGGCTGAAAACACGAGACCTCGTCGTACTACGCCATCGCCGGGATAGTACGTGAGCATTAGAACGTGCCTAGCAATTACAATGATTACATAAATGCTCTGAAATACACTACATTATATATTAAATTTCGATTAAAGTGCAAACACTTGGATCGTAAATATTTTGAAAAGATATTCGCAAGCTATCAAAGCAATTGACCTTAAATCTCCCCTCGGTTTTTTATGCCACTCTGACAAATATAAAAATTTTGCCTTAACATTTCCCTAAATAGACCTAGCTACGCCGTTATTGTATTCCATTTCTCCAAAAGCAATGATTGTATGTTGATTATTTCAAACATACGCTAAAGTATAAGTATTAAAAAGGCTGAGAGTCCCAAGAACACTGAAGCCACAGGCAAAAATAAGATTAATTTATCGCCGAGATAAATTCAATATAGTTTATAATTTACGTTATTTTCATGTTAAATTTTTGAAAGTAAAGATTCGGTACCTAATACTACGAAATTAGCCGCGACATGATTGGCTTCCTGGGCAATAATTCGTTTTCTTTTCTTGGTATTAATTATTCCGGAATCCTACGTAATATCTGTGTTCGGAAGGCGCGAGCAAAGACCTCGGGGTCACTTTACCGGGTGTCGCGACTGACTTTGGCGTTCAAAGGCCAGTAATTAGTGTGCCTATAACTCCCCCCTCCCATCCCGCGTGTACCTATTGGACCGCTTTCCCGCAGGAGAGCGGAGAACAGCCCTCTCTGCCCCAGCGTGTGAGAACCAAGGTCTCAGTTAGCTTGGCCACGCCACTGTTTGCGTTGGGCGATGTTCTGATTTTTGGTCCCCAGCCTGCCTAAGAGTGCAAAGGCAGTGCAATGGCTGGGGGTGTAAAATGGGGCCCTTAGCCAGGCCAACGAGTGCGTCGGGGGCGGCTAAGGGGTTCTTTCGTGTACCAGCCGTAGTCTTCTCGACTCCCGGTCTCCAAGACCGGAAGCCATTCTCTCCGGGCCGGAACCTCGGGCCTTAGATCCCCAGGCGGGGAGGCCCCTTCGGAAAGTGGTTACGTAAGATCGGTTACCGTTGGTCGGGCCTCTCAAACGTTCCAAATCCCTGTCCCTATCACGTCGCTGATGAACCTGTGAAAGGACGTCACGAGGATGGTATTCCATTCAACACGGCCCACTGGCTGTCTTCGCTGGCTGGTACTCCTTCGGGGATCGTCCTTTCATCAAGGACACCGACTCGTCGCAATGGCAATCGGAATCTTGGAGAAGATCCCATTCTCAGGCTCTCTCCTTTGTTATCCTTGGGTGGTCGACCTTCGTCTTTGTCTGGTGGTGATCACACGATGTTGTCCTGGCTGGAACGTGAAGATTGTAGCAACGATGCCAGTCTTTTATAGCGGATTTCGATTCCGCCCTTCGTCGTTATTGGCCGATGACTCTTTGTTGATGATTCGGCCAATCCGAAATCAGCACGGTATGAATCCAAATCGGCATTCGTGCATAAAAACCAATCCGGTAATAAAACTGAATCCATTCTTTTTCTTTTCCCCACAACAAAAGTTGATTTTTAAAACTTCCTTCATCGCGGAGGATAACGAAAGAAAGATGATCAATGGAGACATACATTTGTGATTACTCCATCAGTTACGAAGTAATTACTTGAATAATATTATTTCATGTATCTTGTAGTAGTCTCGATACCTCTAGGTCACGTAAAATATCGTAATATCCACCTATTTATTTATCGAGGCAGATGAAGTGTATCATTTCTGTTAGAAAACTTAGGAAAACGAAGAAATAACACGTCAGTGTTGATGCCATCTAGTCATTTCCATCGGTTTGACCTGGTGACAATAAACACTACCTTCAGCATCTCTCGTTGCAGTTCGCAAGATATGAAGAGGGCATAGTCACATATTTACTCCTTTGTCAAAATTCACTGTTGTCGATTCGTTTGCACATAGATACTTAACCGTCGCAACAGCTTAATTCTCCGGAGCCAACGCCTGGGTGGCCAACTTACTCAATTGAATGGGGAGTGGACAAGAGCAGTATATTCAGTCCGCGAGAATTTTCATGACCAGAGAATTAGATTGAATCTGTGAGACCCTCACCATTGTTACCCGTCGACCGCGTGACCAAGAAGCGTAAGTAATATTTCGACTGGAGGCCACTTAGCACTGTCCAATATAGAGCAGTACTCATTAGTAGCACCTGCTCGAAACGCGGCATGTTCAATACACTGTTAACCCAGAATGATTGGCAAAGATTATTGGTCTTTACCCGAAACGAAACTTGATTTGGATTACACCTTTGGGTAAATAGTTGAAGCTTCAGAATGATATAAGCGAGGCAACTGAAGAGTTGTAATTTATTCCAACATTTGATATTTATAATGACGCAGTTACTTTTCTCTTTGAAATAATGTGCTCATATCTCTGCCTTTTTCAGCCATGGAAAAATTGTACTAAACACATAAAAACTTCAAAATTTAAACGAAGGTATTTTACTTTTGGAATTTCCACGGCAAGGAAGTATTAATGAGAGTGAAAGTTGTTCAAATGTTATCGCGTTTTTTTATATACGGCATCACGACCTCCAAATTTTCACAACATTGTGAAGCGCGTCAGTAAGACTTGAAAATCCTTTTCATCGGTTTCGCGTAGTGACAACAGACAAACGCTCTCTTTCCCATTGTTCAGAGGAATTCAACAAAAACGTCTCTTCGATATTGATATTACGAAATTTGGTTTTGCCCCACTTGATTTAAGGTAAGGCTCTTGCAGGTCTAACTTTGGAAGGCCTCCGAGTTATTGCGTCATTATTCAGAAGCACGCACCTCTTGTTTGTTTCTGCGATTGAGAGGAAACAAGGTGAATGATCTCATTGCAAGCGGTCGTATTATTATTCACAACAATATTTTCGAAAATGATCTTTACTTCTGCCGACGAAGAATTCCCGTATGCTATCCCTTTATATAAATCGGCCAGACTTAAAAGTGGTGATATTATTGGACCAATATAACTGTCAGTCTTTACTCAACGTAAAAATATGACTTGAGAGAGAAATTGCGTTACTCACACGATGCCAAAATTATATCCTTCCAGTATGACACGAAGAAATACCGACCGAAGAGTCGGGCGACAGCGCGTAGTCCTCGTCGGTAATAATCAAGATGATTTTCGGAATTATTGTCGAAAATAGTAATACGGTTGATCACAATGAGATCATCCACAATGTTTCCAATCAACCGTAGAAACAAGTGAGAGTGTTTCCGAATAATGTCGCAACAACTCGGAGTTCTTCCGCGCTCTGAGCTATTGAAACATTTTTTGAGTCAAGTGGGGCACTATTGAATCTGGAAAAAAATCAATACTGAAGAACAGTGAATGTGAATCACTTGAAATAATGAAAGAGAGAGTGTTTCTTGAAACTACGCAAAATAAATGAAAAGGACGTAACAAGTCGTACTAACCTTCTTCACAATTTCGTGCGTTGGGGGAATGTCATAAATGAAAAACGATGACATTCGAACAACATACACACTTATTAATCCATCCTTGTGGCGCAACTTTAAAGGGTAACAGACCATATAATAACATAATAATCTCCTGATATTCGATTTAAATTACAAAGTTTTAATAAATTCTAAGGAGTTAATTATGATTTTACAATAGGTGAGAATGGTAGAGATAGTAACACAATATTTAAAAGAGAATAATAATAGCTTCGTTAATCACATAAAATAATAGAATATTTGTTAGTTCGTCGGTCTCATCGTATCCATTAGATTTCGTCGTCAGAGGCTACAGCTATTCACGAGAAAAGGCTAAATTAAAATAATTAAATTGTCCTGGGAAAAAAGACGTAGGATGACTGTTAATTGTTCCGGGTCAAAAAATATTAGATAGCATTGAAAAGGCCCTGTTATGTCTTCTTTTCCCTAACGATTACATGAGAAAAGATATCCACTTTATTTGCCATTATAAAAAAATTGATAGTTAATACAAGATTTTACGTGAGCCAGGAGAGTATGAGACTACTGAAAGAAATTTGAAATAATATTATAACAGTAATAACTTTGTATTGCGCAACAACTGATAGGATAATCACAAATGTATATGTCTCCATTGATCATCTTTCATTCGTTATCCTCCGCGATGAAGGAAGTTTTAAAAATCAACTTTTGTTGTGGGGAAAAGAAAAAGAATGGATTCAGTTTTATTACCGGATTGGTTTTTATGTACGAATGCCGATTTGGATTCATACCGTGCTGATTTCGGATTGGCCGAATCATCAACAAAGAGTCATCGGCCAATAACGACGAAGGGCGGAATCGAAATCCGCTATAAAAGACTGGCATCGTTGCTACAATCTTCACGTTCCAGCCAGGACAACATCGTGTGATCACCACCAGACAAAGACGAAGGTCGACCACCCAAGGATAACAAAGGAGAGAGCCTGAGAATGGGATCTTCTGCAAGAGTCCGATTGCCATTGCGACGAGTCGGTGTCCTTGATGAAAGGACGATCCCCGAAGGAGTACCAGCCAGCGAAGACAGCCAGTGGGCCGTGTTGAATGGAATACTATCCTCGTGACGTCCTTTCACAGGTTCATCAGCGACGTGATAGGGACAGGGATTTGGAACGTTTGAGAGGCCCGACCAACGGTAACCGATCTTACGTAACCACTTTCCGAAGGGGCCTCCCCGCCTGGGGATCTAAGGCCCGAGGTTCCGGCCCGGAGAGAATGGCTTCCGGTCTTGGAGACCGGGAGTCGAGAAGACTACGGCTGGTACACGAAAGAACCCCTTAGCCGCCCCCGACGCACTCGTTGGCCTGGCTAAGGGCCCCATTTTACACCCCCAGCCATTGCACTGCCTTTGCACTCTTAGGCTGGCTGGGGACCAAAAATCAGAACATCGCCCAACGCAAACAGTGGCGTGGCCAAGCTAACTGAGACCTTGGTTCTCACACGCTGGGGCAGAGAGGGCTGTTCTCCGCTCTCCTGCGGGAAAGCGGTCCAATAGGTACACGCGGGATGGGAGGGGGGAGTTATAGGCACACTAATTACTGGCCTTTGAACGCCAAAGTCAGTCGCGACACCCGGTAAAGTGACCCCGAGGTCTTTGTTCGCGCCTTCCGAACACAGATATTACGTAGGATTCCGGAATAATTAATACCAAGAAGAGAAAACGAATTATTGCCCAGGAAGCCAATCATGTCGCGGCTAATTTCGTAGTATTAGGTACCGAATCTTTTCTTTCAAAAATTTAACATGAAAATAACGTAAATTATAAACTATATTGAATTTATCTCGGCGATAAATTAATCTTATTTTTGCCTGTGGCTTCAGTGTTCTAGGGACTCCCATCCTTATCCTTAGAGTTGAATGCATGTATAAATAAGCATTTAATATCTCTTGATGGTAATTTGAGGAAATGAATGCAATAACGGTGTTATTATCGGCATTTGCTGAAATTTTAGATGAAATTTTTAATTGTCAAAAGTTAAATACAAAATGAAGGGGGTTATAATCTTTCGTTCGTTCTCGTGCTTCTTTTCCAAATATTTTTACTCTCCAGTTATTCGCTAATAAATTTTAAATTTTATATATTTTGCAGTGAGTTGTGCAGAGCACTTATGTTATCAATGGAATTGGTAACTATGCCCTATGGCTGCCGAAAATATCCCAGCGGATGCTTAATAAAAAGTTCTAGCGTTTCCAGCATGGTTAACGGGATATCGTGGATTCAGGATACGTCTTTGAAACAAGAATTTGATCATTAAATGAAAACTCCCTAAAGTTCGATCGTGGATGAACCTAATTGTACACGGACCGAGACCAAAGGCATTTTGTTAAGGTAGTCCGACCGAGATAGTTCCCTAATCATAATAGAAACCATATTCGAATTATACGTTTTAATTTCACCAGCTGTAGGAAACAACAATTAATTATTGCACAATTAATGGTGGCATAATAGTAATATATGACAGAAATTGTTAGTAATTAAATGGAAATATCTAAATTAGTCTTTAACTGGACTCATTTTTTTTCGCGCGGAGCGTTTGAAACTCCTTTGAACACGGAAGGTGTTTTGTGATCCCGAAGAATTTACAGCGGTGACAATATGATTAATTTTCAAAAGTAGTTGAGAAAACATATACACTTCACAGTTAGATTTTTTACGACAATTAAGTGTTAGAAATACCTCTTTTTGTAGATAATGTCTCTCTGGAGTGCATGCACGTACCATTTCCCATGTAAAATGGCTGGTATTCACTGGCAAATATCTCGGATAGTAACGTTGTAAGGGGTAGAACAGATAGCTTAGGTAGCTTAGATAGGTGAGATGTTTTTATTTAAAATTAGACCACATTCATTGATTTCTAAGCTAGAAATTACTTAATGGATTTTTACCTGAAAATAACGTATATCTTCGTCAGATTTTCGCGTATATGAAAAGAAGCGTGATTTATGAGCGCTGTAATTGCAGCGTAGGAATCATCGTTCATTTAACGCACATGGAGCGAAGTATTTCTAAATAATTAATGGTTTACACAAATTATATCACTTCATAACATCATTATTATGATTTCAAAATATAAAAAATAGCGGAACGTGTAGTAATTGCTTCTGCTACCTTAGAATCAACAGGAAAGCTTTGGCTATCGCTGAATATATATTGTTTGCTCTTCGATAAATAGAAGTAGTCATATGACCAAAAAACTTGATTCCTGAATCGCTCTATTTTGGCAGAAATGTGAAAAAATTTAAATGGGCAATAATCACGCTAAAATCACTTCATAGAACATTTCATTAATACGTCTGAGGTCAAATGCTTTCCGAACAGCAAGTTTGTGTGAAATGTGACATCCTGAGGGACAACCGTTTGTAGTATTCATCTACATACATCTACCAGCCGTGTAAAGCTGTTCGGGATTTGGTTTTGGAAGGTGAAATGGTGACGTGTATTATGGGAGTGTATTTAGTGGAGCTCAGTTTTTAATGTGGTCGCTTATTGTGCGCGGAAAGAACGAGTTCTTGTGCTTATCTGTTAATGGTAATGTATCTCTCTTATTTTATCGCATTTGTCAGACCTAGAGATGTAGTGAGGAGTCCTAATAATATTCTCTATGTCGCTCTGAAAAATGTCAGTTCTGAATTTATCAAGCAACCTAAGCCTAGCGTGCAGCCTCCGAGTCTCTAGGGATTCCCACCTTAACCCCTCTTAAAGTTGTGAGACACTGTGTTCGCTCGTATTGCAGTTTTTAACGAAGCACGCTGCTTTCCTTTGTATTTTATTTATTTTTTTGGGTTAGATCTATTTGACCAGGAGGGTCATTCTGTAACTCCGAACCGATCGGCATGGGAGCCTTTTCGTCGTGTGGCACGTCACACCGACAACCGTGGTGTTCAGTATGAAACCGATCGGTGCACGGAGGAGCTTCCATCAGTAGATCCTACTGACACGGAAGAGCTGTCTCTACCAGGGGGAATCAGTCGGTTTACTTGAGAGACACTGTAACAAATGGACAACGCATTTAGATTTTTATCTGAAATAGGTTTATTTGAGGCTTGTAATAGCGATATAATTTATTTACAGGATTAATGGAGATATAATATGTAATGCACAAGTTGAAATAATGATAATGAAAGTGACGGCCTAAAAGAAAAACCTGAAAACAACTGGGATTCCGATGTGTAGCATTGCATTGATCGCTTGGCTCAAAATATTTTACTATTTGGCGCTATCAAGTACATATACAGGCCAATATTTTGCCTATGAAGCATGTTGGATTACCTTATTATAGTGTTTGCAATTAATTCCCAGAAAATCCTCCGCAACAAATGTCAGTTATTATTGCGGATTAATATATAGTCTCAAATTAGAAATTTTACCCATATGGTCTAATTTTGTTTATTGAACCACGCATGAAACCCACTTATACGCACTACAGTAGTTTATTATTTGAGAAAATAGGATATATCGTGAGATCTGTGCTTTTATTGGCGTTTTTTTTGCGCTTCAGTCCGTTTTCACAACTCAACTGAACATCTTGAAGCACCCTTGAAACTGAACTGTCAATTATCACTGTGCCTCAATTAATTCGGATTAATACATAAATACTGCCAATAGTGTATCACATTCGAACGACAAATTTTCCACTTGAACCACGAGAAACGTTCCTGCTCGGCGTAATATGCTAATAACTAGGAGTTATGTTGTTACGGAGGGAAGCAAGCTTCAGCGAAACTAAAGGGCTCCTGACATTAATAAACATATATATGTACTGACAATGACATACATGCAACAACAGCAAAGCAAGGAAGTGTTCAACGACATACTTAGCGGCACCTCCACTTCATTTTCTCTCATCATAGTTTTTAATACCACTCATTCAAGTCATTTTTACATTCAGCTTCGTTCCACGAAGACGCTAAATGAATGTTTCATGGCACGAGCACGCAGCATAACCATTGCTATACACAAGAATAAAGCATATAAATGCGAACATTTCATGATCACCCCACAAATATGGACTACATGGCCATTCTATATTCATGATAATACTGTTCCATTAGATTCAACTATTAATTCGAACCATCGTCAGAAGGTTTGTACTCCACACAGAGGCCACTTCTGCGGCCAGAAATACCAAATATATACAACGCGATAAACTGTCTGCTTTCCATCACGCGCGTTAATTTGCACATAAATTAAATGAATAAATTGGTACACTTGACCAATCATATTTCTACATACATGCAATCATAACACATTAGTTCTGGTTGCACCTAACTTGTCTTTGGAAAACTTCATATTCATAAATAAGCTACTTATTGCAATGTACTTGAAATATGGAACACTTTTTTTATTGCACAAATATACATTGTCACGCACTCAATTCACAGAACTTTATTATCCTCCTCCTCTCGACATTACTGTGCGTGAGAATGACTTTAATTTCGACATTACTGAGTCTGTATATTATAATATTTGTCACTGGATGTCGTTTTGGTTGATACCCACGAGAGCACTAGGCGGTTTCATTTAGTCATTTGTTTGTTCTATCGTCTCCCTCGTCTCCATCGGTTGAAACGGACCATGTGACCCTCAGCTTCGGCAACACTTGGGAGGGAGGGGTATCGCGAGAGGGAGGAGTTACCAAACCGACTGGAACAGCGCTCGACTTGCTTACAGAATCGCCCGAGAAAGCTCCGTCGGTGAGGGAACTCCGACGGGGACTCCCTGTCGGCACGGAATCCATGCCGTCTGTAGGCTTTATACCGATCGGTGCGGAACCGACGACAAAATACGGAATGAACACCCCAAGAGGTCACAAATGCCTGCGGCGTGTTCGAGGTGTGGCCTAACCAGAGCGAAGTATAGCATCTCTCTTTTATAATTTCATCCGAGAACCTTCCTATTATACGTTTAACAAAACCTAGCTTCTTTAATGCTGCTAATGATATGTTTTGTATTTGTAATCCCCACGATATATCAGATGTTTAGGTAATTCCGAGATATTTTACAGTATCTGAAGATTTTATGTTTACTCCACCCACAGTATAGGTATGGCATTTGTGTGATGACTTTTCTAGGAAGTGAACTTTGGTGCATTCACTAATATTTAAATCTAAACCCCACTCCTGGCACCACGAATGAATATTGTCCAAGTACAAGACGTCTACGTCCTAGAAATATAGAGGTCGTCCACATGCTAATAATTGTTTTTATTCGACAGTTAACCTTTATTTAACCTTTACACATATGAGGAATCATTTCATCCCTATGAGAAGCATATTTCCGCGTTTGAAACAAATTCCGTGCATATGTCATCGTATTTAAAGTCATTTTAGACCGAGCTGCCATGTTCGACGAAACGTTGAAAATATAACAGTTTTCGAGGCTTTGAAGTTTTCCGTAAGGGACATGCGAGATAACTGCCCGGTTAAAAACAATGCAAGGATAACTTCTTCAGTAAAAATTATTACTCCTAATACGGCAGAGATCGTTTTCGAACTTGTCAAATCTAGCAATCTTCCCTTGGAACCTAGAGCTCATTGGGCGGATATGGCGTTAATGTCACGTGACCGCAGACGCCATATTGTCTAGATACCAAGTAAATAAACCACAGGGGTAGCCTTGAAGCTCTCTCCAGCGTGGAGAATCGAAGCCGAATTTTGCGCATTTAGCCATGTTGTGATTATGAAAACATTGGGTGATCCTATGTAAAAGCATTGAAATCTGATGACTTTCGTGGCTGCGTTATGGCTCAGTTGTGTATGTATTGAGTCCATCGAGGATACTAGCTAATAAAACGTGCTTGTGGCTGCCTCCATAATCAACACAAGTGCTGTAGTCTCGCGTTTTATATCGTAAATTGGTGAAATAAGGCAAGTGCCGCGAGCGACCATCTGTGCGTGAAAAATGGCATCGTGCTCTGCGTTGGTCTCCCAAAACAGGATTAATAAGACATCTAAACAGCTACCAAAGAGGAGTCATAATAATATTCTCTATGTCGCTCTGAAAAATGTCAGTTCTGAATTTATCAAGCAACCTAAGCCTAGCGTGCAGCCTCCGAGTCTCTAGGGATTCCCACCTTAACCCCTCTTAAAGTTGTGAGACACTGTGTTCGCTCGTATTGCAGTTTTTAACGAAGCACGCTGCTTTCCTTTGTATTTTATTTATTTTTTTGGGTTAGATCTATTTGACCAGGAGGGTCATTCTGTAACTCCGAACCGATCGGCATGGGAGCCTTTTCGTCGTGTGGCACGTCACACCGACAACCGTGGTGCCTCCATAATCAACACAAGTGCTGTAGTCTCGCGTTTTATATCGTAAATTGGTGAAATAAGGCGAGTGCCGCGAGCGACCATCTGTGCGTGAAAAATGGCATCGTGCTCTGCGTTGGTCTCCCAAAACAGGATTAATAAGACATCTAAACAGCTACCAATATTATTGTCTTTCCCAAAGTTCCTTGGTGTTGAAGGTGTGATAATAAAAAAATGTCGCCCATTTGCCGTGGATTTCTTTTCGCAGGGAGTGCACTACATGTTTTGGGCAGCTCTTGCATTTCATTATTACATTTATCATCCGTAATGCACAGGTACGAACTTGTGATAAAATATGATCCAATGTGATGGCTAACTAGTTGCCACCCTGGTCCTCGGCCTCTTTTCGTCAGACCATGCTCACAATTAGTATCGGAGACGACGAAATTGGATGCATTTCTGATATCAATTTTTTCGTGCATATGTAATTGATTGAGGACTACTGAAGAAAAAGAAAAAAACATTTGCTCCCAGCAAATTCTATGACGACGATTGAAACTACTTGGAATGCGAAATGGACATATGATCAGTGGGTATTCGGTTTTATTCGACATCGTAGCAGACGATATCTAAGGCATTCCTGACATATACGTCATTACGTCCATGTGCGATAAACGGAGACAAACATAAGCTTTGGAACTGTCATTTATACACAGGAGTTTCCCCAACGATACTTGCATGTAGTATTGTTTGTAAATGGGAGGTTTTCTGTAAGTATTAGGTTTCCAATGGAATCGTAGCAGACGATGATGTAGGCATATGTTACTTTCTCTATTGCTACGAACTGTCGCGAATAGAAGAATCAAAGCAAGTATTATTTCTAGGTACAAAGGTTAATATAAATATATAAATACATTTCCCGTGTTATATTAGCTCCTGGGTCCCGTATTCGATTATTTATAAGTGCACCGCTAAAATACACGGAGTTAAAGGGAAGAAGGCAATGTTTTCATAGTCAGAACATGGCCAAAGAGCAGGACTGGTGGCTTCATTTTACTCGCGTAAGGTAACCCCTGTGAAATAAACAGAGTAAATGAAATCGCAGTATTGTTATGCTCACTATGTATTGAGCTAATCGTTGCGCTAATCCCTACGACGGAAACCGCTAATCGGTCTCTTTTGATAAAGATATCATGTTCAGCTTAAATGTTCATCTACATCTACGTAATTCCGTGCAAGCCACCACTAGGTTGTGTGGACAGGGTCCTCTTGAGTTAATTTTACAAAAGTTAAGCTTCCAACAGTTAATCTTATTTTGTTTTTGTGCTTTATGCTCCAAAGCGCAGTCAACTATAGAAGGCGTACGTCTCAGAGGGGAAAGAAAAAAAATAAATAATGGAATGGAGAACACTGGATCTGGAATAGATGCGATGTCCATTTCGGATGAAGTTTCTCTTTCACACTATTGTGGATAAAAAGTTCCAAAAATCGTGGAGTGAATCGGTAAACACTTTTTAAATATGAGGCACTTCATTACTTTCTATGTTTTAGCTTACTGAAGTTGGCATATAAGGACGCCATTGGGTAAATGGCGTTTAGCACAACATGCACGATGCAAAGAGATTATGGATAGAAGGTTAAAAAAATAATCTCTTAATTTATTTACTGGATTAATGTTTTGCAGAATAGACCTTTAAACGTGAATCATCATAGTGAAAAGGGACTTGGTCATGAGTTAATGTTTCTTACTCGAACTTCAATGGGTGGTGAACCTTTCGCTTGGAAGGAAATAATATGTCTTCCCAAGTTTGTATATCCAGCAGGCAATGTGGAAGAAACCACAAATAATGACCCAAGGATTTTTTTAAATGGACCGAGTCCTTTGTTCTTTTTACCTATTATTGAGCAACAAAGAAAGGGTGATTGGAAGCATGGTCAGGTCAGCTACCATATTAACTGCATAGGTGTTAGAAACATCGCTAAGTATTGGATTAGTGAAGCGCCGTCATTGCAAGTGAAGGCATTTCCTGGGCGGCAGCTTAAGAGTTCCTTGAACCGTGATCTGAGGTTATATTTTCTTTGGTATCATTCTCCACGACCTCCACATTAATATTCCATCAGTCCAAAAAATTCACCATTTAGAGCCGGAAACTGATATAGAAAATGTCCGGGTCACACTCAATTTGTCATCAAGCAATTAGTAATTGGAACGAAATAATATATCTTCTCAAGTTTGTATATCCAGTAGGCAATGTGGAATAAACCACAAATAATGACCTGTGACGGATTTTTTAAATGGACTTTCCCGGTTTCACCAACGACGATCAGCCCTTGATCGAGGATCATTCTTGAGTTGACCGGTGATTGCGTTTCACCAACGACAATCAGCGATGATCGGTGATCAAAATCGTCAGTCAAGTTGATCGTAGATTTTGGCCGATCAAATCCACAATCAACCAACATGGTGGAAATATTGTCTTCACCTCAGAAAAAAACAGAAGTCATACTTAATTGTTTGAAATGGTGAGAAAACCACAAGCTAGTCGAACGAAGTGAACGCATATTAGTCCTAAAATATGTTATAGTACACTATATATTATGTAGATCTATACACGTTAAGTGATTTGTCACGTGTTGTTTCTGATATAGCCTTTCTTCAAGTATCGTTGTACGCTCAGAATTTGATAAACGATGATTTTTATTTCTAATTACTTCAAAATACCTTACGGGTTTACTAACACAACCATACTTACCAATTCACATCGATATATTTACTTTGGAAAAACTATCGACTTTAGGGAAACTAACGACAGGAATTTCAGATAAAATGGTGCGCGGCTTACATGAAAATCTGGAGGATTCGTGTAAGCCGCGCACCCCCATTTTTTCACCTGCATTTCCGGAAAAAAAAGGTGCGCGGCTTATACGAGTAAATCTATCTATATATATAAAAACGAATGTATGTCTGTGTGTCCTGTATGCATTACTACACCGTTGATCCGATCGCCAAGAAACTTTGGAAAGTGGTTGAGTACACTCTCGCGAAGGTTTATGGTATAAAAAGTTTTTAATTATCGCCCCCCCCTCCCCCCCCCCAAGGCCATCTTTCGAATACTTTTCGCGCAACAACGCCCGACGGGTAAGCTAATAATCCTAACCTCAGTTTTAATCCTATCGTGCTGAAATTTTGCCGAGTAATAGTTCAAGGCAGGAGGAAAGTTATAGGCTACTTTAAAATGATCTCAGGGCCCATAAAAGTGCCATGGCCCTCTTAGGTGGGCCCTTTAGGTGGGAGTCTCAGGGCCCTTAGATGGTTCGCGGTACGTTTTTTTTTTTCGGGTTTTGTGCAGTGGTTTCATTTTTTACTTTTTTAAATTATTTCCGCTCAAGATAGAGAGTTGGAATTTTAAAATTAAATGTCTGAATAAATGAAGTTTTTAATTCTGTCAATTAATTATCCTTTTCACTTCGTAATTGACTGAAAATTGCGTTTTTAGCTGCACAAACACATATTTTTCAGTGAAATCAACAATACCATATTCGCTTGACAACCAGATTTCGGTTATTGCTGTTGGAATTCATATTGCTTAGTTGAGCCGATTAGGAATTCTAAGCATTGGAATTTGTGCTTCGGTTAATTATTTCGTTTTTTAAAACAACTTTAACTAAAGATATAGATTAGTGTAAATTTCTCGGGCTCGCCACCGGGTAAGATTTTTATAGACAGCCGACGTTTCGGGTTCCGACTCGTCACCCATTCTCAAGGCTAATGATGCTTGTTTAAAAAGATTGTTTAATTTGGCGCTAGGCGGGGCGGGATTGGTCGAGCCCCGATTGTTGTATTGGAGGACCGTTGACCAGCGGGGACTTAGCTCTGGCGTTCTGAATTATTCTCAGAATTCTATTCCAAGAGCTGCTGATCGTATAACCAGTATCCCGGTTGAAATTCTTCCTCTCCAACCTTATCTCTATCGCCTCTTTGGTTAAGCGATCCCAAAATTGGCCGGATCGCCAAAGAACAGTCGTGTCATCCCAAATGATCTTATGGTCCCGACTCAGGCTATGCTCAACTACTGCTGATTTTTCCGGTTGACCAAGCCGGAAATGCCTACGGTGTTCCTTCAGACGAGTGGATATAGTTCGCCCAGTCTCTCCCACGTAGACTTCACCACATTCACATGGGATTTTATATACCCCCGGAGTCATGAGGCCAACTGGGTCCTTAGCCCTCACAAGGCGGTCTCTTAAATTGGCCATAGGTCTATGGATGCTCTCGATATTGTACCTCTTCAGAACCCTCGAAATTCTCCCTGATATGGTAGATACGTAGGGCAAAAAGGCCCTGGATGTAGGTTTAGGCCGGTCAACCTCCAAATCCGATGTTTGTGAATTTTCACGGGACTTTTTGAAGGCCATCGAAATTTGCCGCTCTCCGTATCCATTCTGCCGGAAGGTTTTCCGAAGGTGGTCCAATTCCACAGGAAGACTCTCTGCGTCAGATATTGATCTCGCACGATGTATGAGAGTGGAGAGGACAGCACTGCGTTGAGAGGGGTGATGGTGACTAAGGCCATTCAGGTACAAATCTGTATGCGTCGCCTTCCGATAAACGCTATGCCCCAGTTTGCCATTTTCTTTTCGGGTGATAAGGACGTCGAGGAATGCGATTCTATTATTTTTCTCCATCTCCATAGTGAACTGTATGTTGGGATGTTGGTTGTTCATATGGTCTAAAAATATTTTAAGAGCGTCCGGTCCATGAGGCCATATAATAAACGTGTCATCCACGTATCTGAGGAAACACTTCGGACGAAACGGAGCTGTTGAAAGGGCTTTTTCCTCAAAGTCCTGCATATAAAAGTTGGCAATGGCTGGTGACAGAGGGGATCCCATCGCAACTCCATCTGCCATTTCAATTCATCGGCCAATTTTGGGATCGCTTAACCAAAGAGGCGATAGAGATAAGGTTGGAGAGGAAGAATTTCAACCGGGATACTGGTTATACGATCAGCAGCTCTTGGAATAGAATTCTGAGAATAATTCAGAACGCCAGAGCTAAGTCCCCGCTGGTCAACGGTCCTCCAATACAACAATCGGGGCTCGACCAATCCCGCCCCGCCTAGCGCCAAATTAAACAATCTTTTTAAACAAGCATCATTAGCCTTGAGAATGGGTGACGAGTCGGAACCCGAAACGTCGGCTGTCTATAAAAATCTTACCCGGTGGCGAGCCCGAGAAATTTACACTAATTTAATTCGCCGGGAAAGTGTAAAATCATACATTACAAGCCTCTACGGGGAGGATGTGCACCGCAGTATACGTAAATTAGAAGGACTGCGAAAGGAGAAGGCGAGACTCCTCAGCTCTCTTGCCTTTCTACAAAGATGTCGCGACGAGGATATCATCCCTACCTTTGCGCGAGTCAGGTCATCAGTAAAATCACCAGCTGTGAACCGGATTTTAAGACGGACGAGTGTGGCTTTAATTCGTGAGAGGATTCACGACAAGAGGAGATCACTCGATGTGAACGCCAAGAGGTTATATGCCCTCCATCTTCACCTCGCTTCTCTACTCTCACCTCTGGATTGGGAGTTCATTGATTGCATAACTTCTGCCATGGGAGAGGTGCTTCTCAGGAAAGAAACCGAAAGACAGAAGAGTAAGTACAATCGACTATCATCTTCGAAATCTTCCGCCGCTCCCTTGGATCGCAAGCGGGTAGTGATCAATTTGACCAGTGAGAGATTTGACGAACCTACTTTTTTGGTTCTGTCTAAAGGACTGAATTTTACACCAACACCGAAATCCATCCCATTTGTAGAATTCATTGGTGGAATAGAACAAGCTGTTCGAAAACTTCCAAGAGATTTAGCGGAAGAGGTGAGGGACGAAGTATCCATGATTCTGAAGAAGGCCGTCATCCCAAAACCCAACATCTCGAGAGATGAGCTATCTGCACTTCGAGCTTTGCGCGAAAACAGGGCGATTACAATTTTACCAGCTGACAAAGGAAACGCCACTGTTCTTATGAATACTTCGGAATACCAACAAAAAATTGAAGAAATTCTTAAAGATCGAGCGTACCGAAAGTTAAATGGTGATCCAACGGAATCCGTTACGAGGAAAACGATCTCTTTAATTAAGAAGTCTGGTGTGTCAGAAGAAGTAGCCAAGAATATCTACCCTCAGGCTCCGGCACCTCCTAGACTGTACGGTTTACCTAAAATTCATAAGGAAGGTGTTCCTCTCCGACCGATTGTGAGTGCCATCGGATCTCCCACTTACAACTTGGCCAAATACCTTACGGGAATTTTATCTCCATACGTGGGTGGTTGTGAACATCACATTAAAAACTCTTCAGAATTTGTGGATATCCTGGAAAACCTTAGAGTGGAGACGACCGATATTATGGTTAGTTTCGATGTTGTTTCTCTTTTCACGCGGGTTCCTCTCGCTGAAACCTTTAAGCTGCTGGAGGATAAATTTGACAGCGGGACGGTGAAGCTTTTCCATCATACGCTTACATCCACGTTTTTCAAGTACAACGGTGGATACTATGAAATGGCAGATGGAGTTGCGATGGGATCCCCTCTGTCACCAGCCATTGCCAACTTTTATATGCAGGACTTTGAGGAAAAAGCCCTTTCAACAGCTCCGTTTCGTCCGAAGTGTTTCCTCAGATACGTGGATGACACGTTTATTATATGGCCTCATGGACCGGACGCTCTTAAAATATTTTTAGACCATATGAACAACCAACATCCCAACATACAGTTCACTATGGAGATGGAGAAAAATAATAGAATCGCATTCCTCGACGTCCTTATCACCCGAAAAGAAAATGGCAAACTGGGGCATAGCGTTTATCGGAAGGCGACGCATACAGATTTGTACCTGAATGGCCTTAGTCACCATCACCCCTCTCAACGCAGTGCTGTCCTCTCCACTCTCATACATCGTGCGAGATCAATATCTGACGCAGAGAGTCTTCCTGTGGAATTGGACCACCTTCGGAAAACCTTCCGGCAGAATGGATACGGAGAGCGGCAAATTTCGATGGCCTTCAAAAAGTCCCGTGAAAATTCACAAACATCGGATTTGGAGGTTGACCGGCCTAAACCTACATCCAGGGCCTTTTTGCCCTACGTATCTACCATATCAGGGAGAATTTCGAGGGTTCTGAAGAGGTACAATATCGAGAGCATCCATAGACCTATGGCCAATTTAAGAGACCGCCTTGTGAGGGCTAAGGACCCAGTTGGCCTCATGACTCCGGGGGTATATAAAATCCCATGTGAATGTGGTGAAGTCTACGTGGGAGAGACTGGGCGAACTATATCCACTCGTCTGAAGGAACACCGTAGGCATTTCCGGCTTGGTCAACCGGAAAAATCAGCAGTAGTTGAGCATAGCCTGAGTCGGGACCATAAGATCATTTGGGATGACACGACTGTTCTTTGGCGATCCGGCCAATTTTGGGATCGCTTAACCAAAGAGGCGATAGAGATAAGGTTGGAGAGGAAGAATTTCAACCGGGATACTGGTTATACGATCAGCAGCTCTTGGAATAGAATTCTGAGAATAATTCAGAACGCCAGAGCTAAGTCCCCGCTGGTCAACGGTCCTCCAATACAACAATCGGGGCTCGACCAATCCCGCCCCGCCTAGCGCCAAATTAAACAATCTTTTTAAACAAGCATCATTAGCCTTGAGAATGGGTGACGAGTCGGAACCCGAAACGTCGGCTGTCTATAAAAATCTTACCCGGTGGCGAGCCCGAGAAATTTACACTAATTTAATTCGCCGGGAAAGTGTAAAATCATACATTACAAGCCTCTAAAGATATAGAGTTGAAATTCATTTTATCGCATACCCGAAAGCATGATACTACTAAAATTAGTGGTATCATGCCCGAAAGAATGAAGTTTCTCTCTTTTTCAATCGATTTTTTTTACACATTTTCCTTGACAACCAAATAAACAAACAAAAATAAACATCAAATCAAATCTTAATTAGTTAATTAACGAATCGCCAAGAAACTTTAAGAAGTTGTTGAGTACACTCTTGCGAAGGTTTCGAAGGTTGAAGGTATAAAAATGTTTTAAATATCGCCGCTCCCCTCCTCCCCCCAAGGCCCTCTTAATCTTTTGAATACTTTTCGTGCAACAACGCCCGACGGGTAAGCTAATAATCCAAACCTAATTTTTCAAATACGATATTTATTTTAACCAATGAGAGATGTTCTTATTTTAACCAATAGAAATTGAGAAACCATTGAATTGTTGTGCGCTCGCCCCTGAAGGTTTCTGAATTATTAAATCCATTTTACATTAGGTGGAGCGCCAGTCGTTTCAAAATATTAGTGCTGGCACGCGAGCTTCGCAAAAAAGCGAGGAGCGGCAATCAAGCAAGCGAAGCAGATCGTTTACGAGTTGCTCAATCACGTGCATCAGAATCATATTAGTGAGACATTATTTGTTTTAAAAGGTACGTAATTTATTTTTGCGTAAAATATATTT
Organism: Ceriagrion tenellum; assembly: GCA_963169105.1. Taxonomy (NCBI): domain Eukaryota; kingdom Metazoa; phylum Arthropoda; class Insecta; order Odonata; family Coenagrionidae; genus Ceriagrion; species Ceriagrion tenellum. The sequence goes on along the minus strand of OY720642.1, from coordinate 123,319,323 downwards.
TGTTGCAGTGGTCTCTTTGTCTGATTATTTTAAATTCTTGCATTCGATTTTCGTATATCCTTCGCTTTTTCCTAAAATTGAACATTTTAGCTCGAAAATCTTTAATGTTTGTACTGCTTCAGCAAAATAATATTTTATTAACTTGGAAGCCCCAGCATAGGCATGGAATGGAAACTCATGGCATCATTCGTACGTTACAAATTTCTGTGTAGGTACGAGGAATTCATTGGACTGAGTCTAAAAGTCGTTCAGGGACCAATTTTGATTCCGGAAAAGATTTGTGGGTCAAACCATGAAAAGTATAAAAATCAGTGGGGAATTCAGGATGGAGAATTTTATTTTTCAAATTTAAGTAGGCAATTGGAGGAATTTTGTACATGCCAATGTGTGTACTTTTTTCATGTTCAGGAAGCAGCATACTTTGTAAGATTTACTCAGAACATTTATTGCACGACCGGTTTAGTTTACAAATTTAAGGCTGAAACTATTGAATTTGTTGAGTGTGTACTTTTTATATGTGTGCCTGCTAAGAAAGAAAAAGAGGCAATGCAACGCATGCCGGGCACAGCTAGTACGGTAATAAATGTAAGGTCTTTAAAGAAACATTGGGATGAACTTAATGTGCTGCACAATCAGTTTAACAACTTTTCCCCTGTCCTTGGCTTTGCCCTAACTGAGGTTAATGTCAAATCGTCAGAAATACATCCCTTTCATGTACTTGGATTCACCACCTACCATTAGTTCAGGCAAAATCAAAAAGGAGGGGGAATTGCGTTCTACCTAAAGGAAAATTTTCCTGGTCAGGTGATTGATATTGAAATAAAAGAGTGCGAATCTCTAATATTAACAACTAACCTAGGCTCTGAAACTGTTTTAATAATAAACATCTATAGACCACCACACAGAAACAAAAGGGATTTTCTAACTAGTCTAGAGGCTTTCATTGAGAACAGAAAAGCACAATATTACTCGGGAGATTTCAACTTAAGCTCAAAATCTAACAGGGATATCACTGTGTCAGCATATAAAAACATCCTCGCTAACAGTGGTTTCCTGACCTACATAAATAAAACCACCAGATTAGAAATAAAAAACAACAAAGTGATAAGATCTTGCATTGACCATATTAGCGTTAGAGGTTTTCATGATAATATCAATAGCTTCACCATAAAAACGAAATTCTCTGATCATTTTCCGGTTGGCATTTTCATCCACAGTAATGACAATGTACCTGACACCAACTCCAACCATTCTTCTTCTAACCTTTGCAGCCGGATAGTAAGGCAGATGATGAATAACAGAAACTGGTTGAAACTGCTAACATTAAAAGACCCAAACTGTATATATCAGCAACTGCACAAACAACCGAGTCACATATACAAGAAGGCTACCGTCAAAAAAACAAACAATACTAGAGTTAAAACATATAAGCAACTTTGGATCAATGATGTCATTTATTTGGAAATACAGAGAAGAGATGCCTTATTTAGAAAGTGGAAAGCTAATCCATCAAACGATTTGCATAGACAGAATTACAAAATACAGATAAATAGTCACTGCTATACTAAGAAAGTCCAAAAAATACTTCTACAACTCAATCATGATGGCCTAATAATTTTCCTCGAAACCTTTTATAATAGTTTGTTGGAGAAAAATGAAGCACGCATCTTGGCAGAGTTACGATTTTTAAGTTAGTAGAAAGATATCGTACGTCAAGTTTTCGCTATGTTTCCGTTCAAAATGAGGCAAATGAAATAATATACATTTCAGTGTTGTATGAAAATCATCCTCAATAAATGAATAGAGAAAACTAAACGTCAACACGTTTGATAATATATTCCATTTTTAGTGGATAAGTGTTATTTAAATTAGGAAAAGGTATCCGAAGGCACCCGAAACGTGCGGCCGAATCGTAGGAAATACTTCATTATCTACGCCCTATAAATAAGGACCCAATTCTAGCGGATAAGATCTATTCGCATTGAAAAATATTTTTGATGGATGAATGTTAAAACCTTAAATCGCAATGCAACAATTTAAAGACTACTTGAGCAGATGAATACTTTCACAGTAGGACCGACTATTGATAAACCTGACTCATGACGTGGTGAGGTCAATCCTGGGGGCCGATTTTTTAACTTGGCTTACGTCCGAACGTTAGGGATCCGTTCAACTTCGATCGAGCTCACTAAATTCGAGTGAAGTGTTTCGAGCTATTTTATATGGGCGATCGCACATCAGACCGTCGAACGTTACTCTATTGTCAGATGTATAGCATATTTCTCACTTGTTACTCTTGAACACATGCGCAATGAGCCTACTGTGAAATGCCCAAATTTCAGAAATTAAAGAAACCAGCGTAGTAATATTAGGCAATTGGACAGGTACTATTCAGGTGGAGAGCAGTAACTTTACGCGACGAAAGAAAAATATTGGAGGCAATACCATGCTCTATTAGCATTTGGACTTAGATGACTCCGCAGCCAAACCATTTTTAAATGATCGCGCTTGTTTTGAATATTTTTGAATAACCATTTAGACGAATTTTAAAATTTTCAATGCATACGAATTCGAATTATACTTTCTCACGAGTCTTATAAATTTCCCTCTATGCCTTCATTTGACAATTTCAATCCTTATGCCTTGCCATCCCAAGAATTTATCGGATAAAACTATTTCGCCGATTCCAATTGCCTGTTTCTTTAAAAGTATAATCTTTTTACAAAAGTTAACAAGCCAACAAACATCATTTGACAAAATAATCATCACCATTTCACTTGGTCGAGAAAAATCACACAATTTACCCTCAAACTAAAGAATAAGCCTCGACATGGCCAAAAATTCAAATGCCTTCGTCTATTTCAACTAGTTATCACTTGCATTAAACGTAGATGGGTTTATTATTGTCGCAAAGTGACTCTTGGTATGGCAAGTTACTGCATTAAAATTAAAAAACACTTCAATATTTATCCTTTATTGAGGACGTAAAAAAACCACACTTAATACTCAGAAGCAAACATAAATCACCAACAACATTTCAATTGACATAGAATCCAAATCTCAAGTTAGACATTTGATGCAACGACGTAATAGTTGCTGCTATCAGTCATCTCCGACATTTGTTACGCAATTGTAAGTCTTTAAGCACAATACCTGTCACAACACACAATGTCAATAGATGAAGCATAACTCTTATTGACCTTAATATGTTAATACATCACCACGAGCACACAAAAAATACATCAGAGCGCACAAGTAACATTTGTAAGCACTGGTATGACACAATAAACACTGCCGCTTAATCACACGATAAACCCATTCACTATCCTCAGCAATCCACATCCACGTCCTTGCAGAAATGAGATTTAAAACTTCCAACTGCAATTAAAAGTGAAAACAAATCGCTACAATAGGATAGTTTGCGACAATTGGATACTATAATTAATCAAAAGAATACGCGTTATTGAAATACTTTTCCAATACATTAATGAACTGCAATCTAGGCCTCCAATTATAATTAAAGTCAAGAATGGTGTGTTATATTTCATTTATAGTATGAAAACATTCCAAATGACGATAGCTATTCAAATAACAATCAATTAAGAAACAAAAACAAACCCACCTTCGAACGCTAATGGCCGCTTCGAAAGATATTTTGTTGTGTATTGTAAGCCGAGGATGCGAGCGTGAGGCAAAATACGTTTTCTAACTTTGGATACATAATAGGCACCGGCAATTGATTTCGAAGTATTACCCACAATTCAGCGGGAATGATTCTAACACTCGAAGGTTAAGTTATAAAATCGGCCCCCTGATTTCATGTCATACGTTCAATGTCGTTATTCTCATTGACAACCGATATTGCTTCAATTTAACACATAAATAGCAACGCAAGGGAAGGAATATGAGAGGACATTTCGTCCACGAGATTGAAAAAGACTGATATCGCGTGAGGAGTGGAATGCACCGTAATATTTTTCATAGCCCGAGCATCGAGTGTTAGAACATAGACTGGCGGAGCTGGCGGTCTTATCGCGGAGTTGATGAACTATCGTAGCGAAAGTGGCGCCGCTCGATTCGTGACACGACTTTTGAAAGATAGTTCGTGTACGCACTCCCGAGAGACATAATTTACAAAATGAGGAATTTATAACACTTAGATGTCGTAAAAAAACTAACAGCGAGTAGTTTGTATGTTTTCTCAACTATTTTTGAAAATAAATCATATTGTCACCGCAATAGATTCTTGGGTATTACAAAAAATCTTCCGCTGTTAAGGAGTTTCAAACGGTCCGCGCGAAAAAAATGAGTCAAGTTAAAGACTTATTTAGATATTTTCATTTAATTTCTTACCATTTCTTTCGTATAAAACTGTATTATCGCACCATTAATAATGCAATATTTAATTCTTGTGTCTTATAGCTGGTGAAATCAAAACGTATGATTTGAATATGGCCTCTATTATGACTAGGGAACTATCTCGCTCGGACTACCTTAATGTTAGTATCTTGTTTTAGATAGCCAATCAATTCCTCCAGCTCCCACAACGAACACTGACCTTCACTTAGGTAGTCCGTGCATCCACGACAAACACAGTCACGCGATGGCCAGCGTTGAGACACTTTCTCATCGCGAGAAACTATCCTAGCACTTTACAGTGCCCTTGCAACAGCTCGTGACAGATGTGCAACGCATGATATTGAATTAATTACGACGGGAAAACTTTTACAAACCACAGAGAAGTGAAATATCAACACGAGCCAAGGTCCATAGAATACACAGGTTGCCTCAATCGGAGATGTTTACGAGTTAGAGATGTGGTAGCTATAGCGCCAGCGCTGCTGCTGTGACGTCACTGACGTCTTCACTGACGAACCCCTTATAGAAGTGTACAGAAATATAGATAATAAATAATACTGATTTCTTAAAAGTTACGATGATTTATTTTTTGTATTACTATTCAAGCAATAGTATCCTCATTTACTGAATGAAAATTATATGAACTCTTTTAAAAAGACTCGTTGAATAATAATAAAATCGTCGCGCGATGTCAGTGAAGTCACGCAAAAGGCGAGCCGCTAGCAGCGCGGACAGGGAAATCGCATCGTTTACGCGTTGTGTGGCAACCTGTGTAATGTGTATTTTAAAGACCCGAGTTTCGATACATTAGCAACACGATCATTTGGTAATTTCACAACACAACACATCTTTTATACACCACACAGCAATTAGAAGTGGTGAATAGGGGAGTGAGGAGAAGCTTAATTTTACTCTGGATGAATAGGAGATAGAATAGGAATCTCAAAAAATGCTAATCTAGAAACAGCGGATAGGATGGGGGAATTGGCGGAAAACAGGCACTCATTATAAGGAGATTAACTCTCGGGACACGACATTTAAGCTGCTCTGAAGCATTGAGATCACGTCGGTCAATGGTAAAATACAATGTATTCGCTTTAAAATCACTCCGGTGGTCACAAATAAAAACATGTCCAGTGAAGTTGCACTAATCGTAAGCGTATAATAGGAAGGTCCTCGGATGAAAAAGTAAAAGAGAGATGCTACTTCGCTCTGGTTAGGCCACACCTCGAATATGCCGCGAGCGTTTGGGACCTTGGTCATAAAGATTTAATCGAAAACATTAACAAAATACAAAGAACAGCAGCACGCTTCGTTAAAAACTGCTACGAACGAACATATAGTGTTACACAACCGTTAGAGGGATTAAGGTGGGAGCCCCTAGAGACTCAGAGGCTGCACGCTAGGCTTAGGCTGCTTGAGATATTCAGAACTGGTGTGTTTCAGAGCGACACAGAGAATATTATATCATGGCGCCTCACTACATTTCAAGGACTGACAGATGCGATAAAATACGATAGATACTCTACCAAACAGATAGGTACAAAAACTCGTTCTTTCCGCGCACAATAAGCGACCACAGTAAAAATTGAGTTCCTCTTAATACACTCCCATTGTACAAGTCACAATTTCACCTCCAAACATTTTGCATCCTTACACGGCTGGTGACCTACCACCCCCTGCCACACGCCCATGCGGTGGCTCGCGTGGTAGTATATAGGGGTAGATGAATCGCCATGATTATTGAAATTCCCAGGAGTGTTTCTGTGAGTATCTGACGCCCGCGAACCCCTCCCCCTCTCGCCCCCGTTCCATCCGCTGTTGTTGAATAAGCATTCTCAAGCTCATCCGAAAGCTTTTCCTCCGTTTCTTCCCTTTTCCACTTACTGTTTGGTGCATTAGGGCTCGGTTATTTGCATTCAAATCACGTGATGATGATGCTCATCCTCTGGAACGAGGGCCTTGATGAGGTTTTGTTAACCTGTGGCTGTACAAAGTTTTCTCACCATAAATATTACTGATGGTATGCCACACAGTTTGTAAAGAATGTGTTTTCTTAAGTACGATATTGATGCTGAAAGTCTATTTCATCGTAAAGTTGTGAATGGGCAGCGATTGTGAGCCTTAGTTTACTTTCCGACTCCCCAGTGAGAAGTTCCCGCCACCATCCCGACTGTATATGAAATTACTTTCCGAAGCGAAAACATTTCCCTCGCCTTCCTCTCTTTCCCTTCTTACTACCGTTTGCACCCGATTACAGCCCACAGTGACCCATCGTCCAACTAATTCATCTACCATGAGAGTTGGCAACGGCTGCGCTTACCTGCGATCAAAGCTTGTAAAACATCGACTGTTCAAATCCTTCTTGATTGGGCTGAAAACTCTCTGCCATAAAAAAATTACAAAAATATAGGTGAAAATACGAGAATAATCAAGTAAATCTATCTCTTGGATACCAGGAATCTTCTTGACCATTCGAGTTAGATTGAGAGGACTTTGCGTCACCAAGCTGTAGCCTGACAAACGAAATAACAACCATATTATTTAACCCTGCCCTCAATCCTTCCTTTTATTTGGGTAGCACGACGGAATGGACGAATTAGCGGATGTAAAGCAAGTAACTCTTCAAATATATATATTGGGTACCCTTAATTCTACTTGATTGCACCATAGCTTTCACCGTGAATGTGAGAAATTATTATTTGAATGAATAAATAATATCTATAGGAACAATCCATACTAAAGAAGAAAATGCATGCTGATTTATAGTAAGTTATTGATGGGAAACATCGTAAAATTGGATCATTAGCTCGGTACCCCGTAGGCGCTAATGGAAAATTGGGTTTAACACAGATGGTGCTATTGCTAAAAGCTGTAACGTGACCACGCCCACGTTGTAGCTTTTAGCATTGGTCACCATAGCAAGCGCCCTCTCCGTCGACCTCAATGGTCTTGATATTTAAAAATGTTTTATCTTCGCACTATCGTGAGTGGGCTTACAAATATAAGTAAATTTGGTCTCTTGGTACCAGGATAATGTAAGTTGTACATTGTGCTGTCTAAAGAAGTCCATTATTACGAGACAAGCGTAATAGCCATGCCCAATCATGGATTTGAGGCCAATTTATTTATCTTAGGGTTTCCATGGTAGCACGTTAGCAATTTCGGTACAGCAGAAAATTTAATTACCGTTTCTTTTCGGTGAAACCTAAGATAGGGAGTATTCAAAGTTTTTTTATTTAACTTAAAAAATTTGACAGATTTCTGGATAAGAATGAATTCCTCCTAGACTTCGTTGAGTAAAAGAGAAGGACGAGTCGCGAGAAAATTGAGTACGGCTGTCAGCCAAGCAAGGGGTTTACGATCTACTTTTTTGTCTCGACGTCACCGGAGAGGTTCATTAATTTTTATTTTTAGGAGCCAATTACGATTGTCAGACGTCGAAGGCGACGCCAATGAAGGACGAGTGAATCTAGTCAAATTTTAACTAGTCCATTATGCTACGTCATCAGCCAATTAGAGGAGAGCTTCTTTTAAAAGTATTTACCACAAATTTATTTCCACAAGTCCATCATACTTTATGACTAAACAATTGAGCATAAAAACTTTTTATATATTGTTTTTATATTATGAATATATACTCAGTCACTTCGCAACAGTTTACAACTCCGTTTTCATAAACGATCGGTGTTGATTCTCCGGTCTCTTGAAATAAAATCCATAAACTTTGTATAGTCCACAACAAAATGATGTCTACGGTGTATATGAAACCCGGGTCGGATTATTAAACATTTTTCTGAGGACTATATTAAGGTAGAACCTGTAATACAAGTACCTGCGATAACATGCCTTGATATTTTAATATGTTGTAGACAAATCATTTATTCGTCAATCCCTGAAAAAGTAATGGGGGGTAATCGGCCATTTAACGATGATTACAGGATTTGAAAATCGTAAATTTCAGTCTCAAATTACATTGCTCTTATGGAGGAATGGTGACGACCCTCCCTTAAAAATTTTATTTCTCGATATTTTCCCCGAAAAGGCTATCTCTAAAATTGCTATATTGTGACTGAATAATCAACGGATGAAATATATTTCTTTCAGGTAGCCTAATCGACCATTCAAGACTATTATTTATGATTGAAAAACGATGAAGAGTCCAACTTCCGTTCTATAGCCGCCATATTGAAACAAGTTTGGCAATGATGTTAGGGGAAGAATCAAAACAAACCGGCGCATTACCTCCGTCATTCATGCCTCACGTCACGATTGCAGATGATTTATGCTACGACGTGTATCCAGTATGATATTACCTGTCAGTACTGGTTACTCAATCAATAGCTAAGTGCGCTCAAATTTTATTAGACATGGCAGTTATCTTACCCGGAATATCATAGATCCCTGAAAATAGTAGACGTCACTGTATATGCGACAAAGACGCCCTTTATTGATACTCATGAGGGTTTATATGTTCTTCAAAGGACTGTTTCCAATATTTCAATGTGTATTTCGAAATATAAGGACATCGTTTTCACCTTGCAGAATATAATACTTTGTTTTGAATACGAATTTATGATCACCCACATAATTTATTTCATCGACTATGTAATTGAGAATATAATTCGATAATATGATTTGTACGGTTATGAACGAGACACGTAATTGTTAATAGGTACCTATAAGTTTGGAATTACAACATCTCAAACTTGCTCATTGATCGACTACCCATGAAATCTCCGACAGAATGAAGAAGTTTGTCTGGGGTAGCTTAATTGCTCTGGTAAATTATATAATTACTCTAGTTCCTCCGGAAATAAGTTTTGAGCAGTATATCTATTTCATTATGTCCCACTTATTATGCCAGATAATTGGTAGTTAATTTATCTGATTGGTCATTACTCCGACGATTATTCACTGATATGGGTCAGTCCATATCAACTCTTGACACCTTTGTTTCAGGGTTCCCACTTATAGATGTGTTGGATGTGAGATTTAAGTTTCCTTTAAATATACTACTATTTTTAAATGTCCAGTCCATCTATTTTGATATTTCCCCTACTAAAAATATCTACTGGTTACAGTAGGATTTTTCTAGTGTTTCCAACTGAACTCTACTGTATCCTGTTCTCTACTGTCATGGGTACAATAGCCCACTGACTTCTACTGGTAACAATAAACCAACTGTACTCTACTCTTCAGGGAGCAAATAGCCTATGGACGTTAATTCACATGTATCTGCAGTTGTTGTTGCTGCAACTGTCGTCCAATGAGAATTTTTATCATAATTCAATATGCACATGCATAATAATGTTATATGCATTACTACAATAGACCAACTGTGGCCAGTTGAAAACAGTAGGAATATAGTAGATCTACTGCAAACAGTAGAAAACGGTAAGATTCCAGTAACCTACTGAAAACAGTAGGATATTTCAAAAAGCCTTTAGGCAACTGTAAACAGTAGGCGAAATTTTCAGCAGGGTTCCTTCTAATAAATAGGCAAAAAGTAAATGATATAATTTAAACAATTGACCCCTCCAGAGAAAAACAAATATTATTAACAAAAGGAGGGAATTGCCTGATTTCCCAGAAGTACCCCTGCAATGCATCCACTACAGTGAAAGAGAAATTCTCAGCAAAGGCTTGTGGAATTATGATCTCATGAGAACATGCAATATTACTATGCAATCTAAAAAATGGACAATATTTTGGGTCCAATAGGCAACATCAGCCTACTACACTACCTGCCACTAAGCAGCGTGACCTCTGCAAATTGCACATTTCTCCAACTCCAAGTGCAGGGTAACAAAAAAGTAGATGATACAGTGGCTGTGTTGCTCTAACACTTGAAGAGAGATACATTCTAGGGAACTTCACTACCTACCTGATAACAAGGATAAGTCATACATTTGGCCAAAACATTCTGATGAGTGCTGAATACCCTCAACAGACGTGTTGGTGTCAGTACCATTGCCAAAGACTATCACAGGAAGACATTAAATCTTGCCTGACAGCAATTTTATGGCTTGAAGCAAGTCTAGAAACCCAATATATGTACTTACTTACTTTGATAGAAATACACAACATACATTTAAACAGATATTTATTTCTGCAACACTTTTAGCAGTTATTACTTCGTTTTTTGTTATTTTTAAGGTACTAAACAAATTATATAGGCCTTCATCACCTTCAAATTTACATGTATTAACTAATGAATGAAGGCCAATTTCCTTCTCTGCCAACCTGTTTATCATGTATGGTGACACACCCATATCCCTTAAAGATTTCAATATTGGGACTAACTCTCATTCCCTCTTGGTCTGCTACGTCCTCTTCACAAATGACTGCAGAGTGAAACTGTATTGTGAAAACCTAGCTTCACTGACACATTATTTCTCACATATTTTCTTTAAATTCAGTGCATCTGAGTGAGCATTATGCCCATTATTTGAAAAGTCTCCAAGAACTTCTTTGACCAAAACACTGAATCACACTCCGTACAAGTCATCTGCTTGGCCAAGTAATGCACGTCAACGATTTGGCTGGCATCCTTCAATAGGTGAACACGAAGGGTTGATTTGAAAATCACTTACAGCAACATTCCGTTTCCTTAGATTTTCAAAGCTATTAGCCTTACATTCGAACACAAAGTTACCCTTAAAACGAACTGTTGAAGCCATTACTTTTGCTCTCGAATGGAATTAGCGATTCAAAAAGCCAAAATACACTGCCCAAGAGAGCTGAGTTATAAAAACAGCCGCACTCTAAAGTAATACAGGAAGTATAAAAGGTAACTACCACATAAAATGCCGTATTGTAAAACTGAAGCTAAATGCTTGAAAAATATTATTAAAGGCAATGAAACTCAATGAGGTAACGCAAAAGAACAAGGTTGTCTACCGCAGTGCAATACGGGTTTCTTTACGGTGTTGTCAAGTTTATCGCCAGTGTATGTGTCTAATAAACTAATTTTAATTACATTTCTATGAAAAGGGCAAAAGGGATTTTTAGTTCTGTTGTTTTATTTCTTCCCTATAATTATTATAATTGCAATTATAGAGTCTTTAATGAGAAAACTTGAAAGTTCCTCTGAGACATGACGTCAATATAAAAGCCTTTCTTCATATCACTGAATTACTCCATTTGGAAGAAAACTCATGTTCAATATAGCCAAGTTGAATAGTTGAAAATTATCTATTATTATTATTATTAATAACGTTTTGAGCAATTTCATCTTGTTCCGGCCTAGTTAATTTGTCCATTGAAAGTAGTACTTCGAAGCGCTGGTTCTACCGTAAGTTTATTTATTTTCATCAAAACGCAGTTCCACGAAGTCACGCCTCAAGCAGTTCAGTTTATAAAATATAATCCACTTTGACGGGATGACAACGGAAAACTGAACGCCGTCGTTCGTTACGCACGTCGCATCATGAAAACGTCGCTCGTGATTCCGCCCGCGGTGCACGCACGCACGGTGACTGCGAGAATATATTCGGTCTCGCTCCGCACAGCTCGATAAACAGCATCACTCCGTCCCGATGGGACCGCGCATCCATGGAAAGCTCTTTTCTCGACCCGTGTGCCCGCTTGAGCGCTAACGCGGGCACGGAATGGCTCTTAGGAGGCTAAGCCCTGCGGCGTTGCCTTGGGTTGAGTTGAGCGCGAGAGCGGAAGGAATAGACGGGAAATACAACGAACATTGCGACGTCAAATGGATTGAAAGAGGTCGCGACTGTTCAAGTGCGCTCACTCCCAAATGGAAAACTAAGAGCGCAAGAGGGAAGAGAATAAGAGTGAGCAAACAAAAGACACGAGAGACACACGGGGGCAGGAGCTGTACATATCTATTTTGAGAAGGGAATTGCGTGTAATAAGGGTGGCTGGAGCGGAAATCGTGGATCGCTGAGAGGCTATTTTAAGGTAGTCCGAGCGAGATAGTTCCCTAATCATAACAGAGACCATATTCGAATTAGACGTTTTAATTTCACCACTTTGGAAACATCAATTCAATATAACACTATCAATGGTACAATAAAATAGTTCTTTATGACAGAAATTATAAGTAATAAAATGAAAATATCTAAGTAAGTCTTTAACTTGACTCATTTTTTTCGCGCGGTGTGTTTGAAACTCCTTCAAAACGGAAGGTTCTTTTGTGATACCCAAGAACCGACTGCGGTGACAATATGATTAAATTTTATCAATAGTTGAGAAAACATACAAACTACACATTGTTAGTTTTTTGACGACATTTAAGTGATAGAACTACCTCATTTTGTAAATAATGTCTCTCTGGAGTGCATACACGTACTATTTCCCATAAGAAAGGGCTGGCATTTTTTGGCAAATATCTCGGAAAGTAATGGAGTAAGGGGTAGAATTACCGGTGTCATTGAATAGGTGAGATATTTCTCTTTAAAATGAGACCAAAATCAATGAATTCTAAGTAAAATAATTTTTCGCTCCAACTACCTTAATTGTAATGTTTCAAATACGTCGACAAAATTCTGCGGCCACATATTATTACAGTACGTAAGATTAAAGGTAGTTTAAGCGAAGTATTATTTTACCCAGAAATCAATGAATTTGGTCTCATTTTAAAGAGAAATATCTCATCCTTCTAATGACACAAAAAATTCAACCCCTTGCCGCATTACTTTCGGAGATATTTGCAAAAAATACCAGCCCTTTTACGTGGACAATGGTACATTAATGGTACTCCAGAGAGCCATTATTTACAAACTGAAGAATTTCTAACACTTAAAAAAAACTAACAGCGAGTAGTTTGTATGTTCTCTCAACTATTTTGGAAAATGAATCATGTTGTTCACCGCAATAGGTTCTTGGGTTCACAATAAAACTTCTGTTTCGAAGGAGTTTCAAACGCACCGCTTGAAACAAAATCAGTAAAGTTAAAGGCTTATTTAGATATTTTCATTTAATTACTTACCATATCTATCTTGTAAAACTATATTATTGCACCATTAATAATGCAATATTTTATTCATATGTCCTACAGCTGGTGAAATTAAAACGTATAATTCGAAGATGGTCTCTATCATGGTTAGGGGACTATCACGCTCGGACTACCTTAAGGCTTTCCCGACGAATGCTTAGAATATAATGCTCTCGGGTTTCCCCCCCCCCCGGGGTTTGGTGGCCTCGGGAATCCTGATGGCGACACCACAAACCATCGTCACCCGGTTGGAGACCCTACACCTTTACATTTTATTATTACAGTAAATATGCTTAACTTAGCGCTTGGACTCAACATACCGGCAGTAATGGAAATTATTAAATAATTATAGTTTACACTGTTCCCTTTGATTGAAGCACGCTATGACTTCACTTTTAGGGGCTGTATTCGAAATTTAGGCGTTATTTCTCGCTAAATATGCACTTTTGAATAGGCATGAGGCCTTTTTATTTGTAAAAAAACCTTGTAATAATATGCAATGTATTATAATTATTTGATGCTTTTCCAGCGAATAGCATATCTATATGAAATTTTCAGGAGCATCACACCGGATTATCACTGCCCTATGATGATCACTGCCCTGATGATGGCGGTAGGGTATTTTGTCGAAACGTTGGCGGAAGCCAAATATTTAACCAGGTGTTAAACCCGAGAGAATTCCACACAGGAATGTTATTGTTTCGCGATTAATTTCTGTACATTTTCATTCTAATTACTACGAAATGGATGCCATCAGCCCTTAGGCTACATGTAACAATAGTATATATAAGGTATTTTGAGCGAAATATCATTTTATTTAGAAATCAATGAATTTGGTCTCATTTTAAAGAAAAATATCTCACCTATCCAATGACACCGAAAATTCTACCCCTTACCATATTATTTTCGGATATATTTGCCAAAAATTACCAGCCCTTATACATGGGAAACGGTATGTGCATGCACTCCAGAGAGACATTATTTACAAAATGAGGTAGTTCTATCACTTAAATGTCGTCAAAAAACTAACAATGTGTAGTTTGTATGTTTTCTCAACTATTGATAAAATTTAATCATATTGTCACCGCAGTCGGTTCTTGGGTATCACAAAAGAACCTTCCGTTTTGAAGGAGTTTCAAACGCACCGCGCGACAAAAATGAGTCAAGTTAAAGACTTATTTAGATATTTTCATTTAATTACTAACAATTTCTGTCATGTGAAACTATATTATTGCAATATTAATAATGCAATATTTAATTGATGTGTCCTACAGATGGTGAAATTAAAACGTACAGTTCGAATGCGATCTCTATTATGACTAAAGGGAACTATCTCGCACGGACGACTTTAATTGACAGAAAAACCAAATCGGCGCAGTGCAAGTTTTTTTCATTTTTATCGATACATATCACAAAATCCGTTGGCAAAGTTCCACGCAAATCTGTAAATGTACAAAAATCACTCCAACCACCTTAAAATGATGCCGCAAACGGGGTTAAAGGAGGGTTAACTCAATGAATGACTCTCGCAAAAGTTCCTGGCACTGATCTGCGCAGAAAGGAAGGGAAGTAGCAATGGAGGGGGGTAACAGATATGACGAAGGGGAAGAGAGAGAGGGGGAACCAAATTACTTCGCCATAGAAATTAGAAAGCGAGGCAAATACTTGAATGGAAAGCTCTCAAAATATCGAATGCGTTTGAAAAAGCATTTTTCATAACAATCATAATGAAAAACATTTAATCACTTGCATAAAAAGCATGTTTTAACTGATAAGAAAGCTGAACATCAATCATTTACAAGGTAATACCACGGTTTATTGATGCAATCAAATAAACCTCAAAGCAATTCACTGTACCCGAGTTATTCGAATTTCTTAGTAAGGAAATATATATCCATTTAAGTAATTTTTGTAAGGTGTAAGTGATGCGTAGATTGATCCTCATGTTTCTACCCATGACGAAGCTTCACAGACCACAACAGGACAGCTTAATAATCGCTGGTATCACAAAATCAGGTTTATTTCGCACTGAGCGCGTTTGACACAAACTTAAATCTCCCACGCACTTCAGGAGATTACTTCTGGATTTACTTTGGGATATTTGGGGGGTCCCTTCGTGGAATTTTAGTGTGAAATTCCTTAGATATGAATATAAGATGTTGAGAAAATCTATTCTGAAAGTCCACGGATTAAAATATTCCAAGGTAACCGACGTTTTGATGGCCGAGTAGTATATCGACTTCAGGGAACAATGAAAGAGTCTTCGACTTTTGAACTTCGGCAACCATGGAATCTCTCACCATGTGGACCACCCAAGTAGGGATTCTGAACATCACACCCCGGATCTCACTTATTAAGGTAGTCCGAGTGAGATAGTTCCCTAGTCATAATGGAGACCAAATTCGAACTATATGTTTTAATTTCACCAGCTGAGGGACATCTCAATTAAATACGTCATTATTAATGGTGCAATAATATAGTTTTATATGACAGAAATGGTAAGTAATTAAATGAAAATATCTAAGTAAGTATTTAACTTAACTCATTTTATTCGCGCAAATTGTTTGAAACTCCTTCAAAACGGAAGGTTTTTTTGTGATACCCAAGGACCTTATGCGGTGACAATATGATTAATTTTCAAATATAGTTGAGAAAACATACAAATTACACGCTGTTAGTTTTTTTACGAAATCTAAGTGTTGGAAATACCTGATTTTGTAAATCATGTCTCTCTGGAGTGCATACACGTGCCACTTCCCATGTAAAAGGTCTGGTATTTTTCGCAAAATATCTCAGAAAGTAATGTGGTAAGGGGTTAAATTTTTGGTGTCATTACAAGAGTGAGATATTTTTCTTTAACATGTGACCAAATTCATTGATTTCTAATTAAAATGAAATTTTGCTCAAACTACCTTAAACGGTGTACATTCCGCCCTGTTTACTCGCTCGCAGCTTTGACCAGTCTCCTCCCTCTAGTGTCATTTTAATTAAAAAGGGATAACATTTTCCCGCGATGCGAGGTCACTCGCAAAATCAGTTGAAAATAAGAATGAGGGCTATTAGGGAGATGTTATTTTTTGGTGAAGGACAAGAGAGGAGAAGACAGAGGGGCCCCGGTGGCGGCGGGGCAAAGTCCTCGCCTGTTAATCTCAGGGTCACGGGTTCGAGTCCCGCCTGGGTGGAATATTATCTGCCCAGGACATGGGTGTCAATGTCTCGTCCATTGTTACTGTTGTTCACCCGACGTAAAATGGCCTGCTGTGCTGTATTCGGGGCAGTGAAAATAAATAAATAAATACTTGTCATGTACGTTATAATGAATGGACCGAAGGAAGAAATTAAGGGAATGTTTTCGTAGAAAGTTGGACTGATAC
Source organism: Ceriagrion tenellum (assembly GCA_963169105.1). Classification (NCBI taxonomy): domain Eukaryota; kingdom Metazoa; phylum Arthropoda; class Insecta; order Odonata; family Coenagrionidae; genus Ceriagrion; species Ceriagrion tenellum. The sequence goes on along the minus strand of OY720642.1, from coordinate 123,302,631 downwards.
GTGATAGAGGTAAACGTACGGCTGGAATCCTGGAAAGGATTCCAATAATAATTTATTTCCTATAACTTTTGTATAGAAAATAATTTAAAAACTTTCCAGTAAATCTAGACTTTACACCTCTGCCAGGATCATGCATAACATCACCATGAAAATCAGACGAATGTTTACAAGCAGATAAATGGTTAACTCCGTCTAACTTTTATCCACGACCATAAAGAGATTTAAGATACCAATTTGTATACTTTTGTCTTTAAGAAGTCCCAATCCTCACCTATTTTCACCTTCTCCCGAAACCTGTGCTTTCCTAAACTTCCCTCTTTCTTTTATTCGGCCAAGTTTTATTTAGTAGTTACTCCCTAACGGAAACAATGAATCCGTCGTGAAAATGAAGCAAGAGTACTGGAACCGGTCGGTGTCACGCGTGATTAAAAAGCAAAGAAAACGTTAAGTAAATTGACGAAAGTGAGTCGATTTGCCATCTTTTACAGTTACATGCTAATGCCTTGGTTTCAAGCGTCATGAGAACTCAGGCGTCTTCTAGAAAATGGCGTCCAGAGATTCTCGAAAACTTGCTCCTCTTAAACCTGAAAAAAGAAATTTAGTAAAAAGACGACTATTTTTAAATAAACTTTGTATGGTAAGGTGAACTGTAAATGGTGTCAGGGTTAACTTTAGTGGAGCTTTTCACGGTGGAAAAATTTAAATCTTTTGCTTTTTCTACAAGCTTTTTTATGCGTGCGACTCATTTTTTGTTGAATAAAGGTCTCTCGAGCATTCCGCCGAGTTAGAAGCTTCATATCTCCCGACGTTTCGAGAACCTCTGAGGATGAAGAATACGTCGCTCTTCGAAACGTCAGGAGATATGGAACGGCTAACCCGGTGGAATACCCGAGAGATCTTTATTCATCAGATACGCCGGGAAAATCTAAAATCTTTCATCATGTTTCGTGGAATCGCTGCACCATGATGTATAACGGGATCAGCGGATGTACGTCACAACGTCATTAAGTCTTATGAACCTGACGCTGTAATACAACAAAAGATGGGTCAATGCAAAAGAATCTTGAACATAAACCAAGTTATTTTATTTTTCATTTGGGAAAAGTGACCTTGGAAGTATGTAAAAGAAGCATTGCGTAGTAAAAATGGATACAAAAATAAACATTCAACAAGTTTTTAAAAGCAAAATTTGTGCTTCATTAAAAATATGAAAATTTCACGTAAAAAATGTATTTCCGTCCAATAACAAAATATACGAGCAATTGGTCTCACGAAGAATACATATCTGACAATGAAGTAAAATGGCGCATAGGACAAGCCCTAATGGCATATATTAAATTAATCTCAGTTCTTACATGTTCGGATTTTGACTGTGGCCTATAATTACGATTCATAAAATATTTTTTCTCCGACGATACTTCTTAATGATGTAGAAAGTTGGACATTGATAGCAAACACTTTCAACAATTCAAAAGCTTTTGAGATTTGTACGTACCCTAGATTCCTTAGGATATCGTGTACGGCGAGGATAATAAAAATGAGAAAGTTCGCACGTATAATGGCAAAGAGCACCAGATATTCAACATAATTAAGAAGAGGAAAACGACGGTGCGTGGACAAAAATCGCTCCAACCACTTTAAAGTGAGCTAGTGAAGCCAGCACAAGTTAGTACACACTTATTCAAGACAGAAGTCAGGGAGGCTGTTTAAAAATTATAACTCTTAAATGTGTTCACTCTGAATTATTATAAATTATTTTGCGTTGGAGCTCTATGAATTCGTTAGGACCATGACAGCTAATACCTCACGTTTCACTTATTTAAAATTTAGTTTGATATTTTTTGAGTAGGTTGAGCTTTAAGGTAGTCCGAGCGAGATGGTTCCCTAGTGATAATAGAGACCATATTCGAAATATACGTTTTAATTTCACCACCTGTAGGATACATCAATTAAATATTGCATTATTATTGGTGCAATAATATAGTTTTATATGACATAAATTGTTAGTAAGAAAATGAAAATTTCTACATGTCTTTAACTTGACTGATTTTTTTTGCGCGGTACGTTTGAAACTCCATCAAAACGGAAGGTTTATTGTGATCCCAAAGAATTTAATGCGGTGAAAATATGATTAATTTTCAAAAATAGTCGAGAAAACATGCAAACTACTCACTTGAGTTTTTTTACGAGTGTTAGAAATTCCTCATTTTGTAAATAATGTCTCTCTGGAGTGCACACACGTACCATATCCCATGCAAAAGGGATGGTATTTTATGGCAAATATCTCCAAAACTAATGTGGTGAGGGGTTGAATTTTTGGTGTCGTTGGAAGGGTGAGATAATTTTCTTTAAAATGAGACCCAATTCATTGAATTGTAGGTAAAACGATATTTCGCTCAAACTACCTTAAATACTTTCACAGATAAATATTTTAAATTTGAATTATTTATGACACTTGATATAGTAATTTAGTTAGTTTATATACTGTTTTCAGCAGGAGTATACTAATTTTTTTATTCTCGGTAAGCGTTTCCCAAACTGTGCTCCGCGGGTTAGTTTGCGGCAGTTAAGGAGACGACCAAAATCATAGATATCATACGCTGCATCCTTCTAGCTTTTCTTGTGCTGTTTTCTTAATCAAAATATGCAACTTATTATTCATATTTCCGTTAACGCGTAGTGTGTGATATGCCTTAGGAATATAGATAGAACTCTGCAGAATTTATTCCCAGGGTCTCCAAGGGAAACATTATCTATGAAAATGGCGAAAAATGAAAAGCGATCCTCAGCGTTGACAGCTGAGGGCAGAAGGAAAGTTGGACGAAACAAGATGTTTAGAATACAAAACATTAAGCAATAGAATAAGTCACGTGATATTAAATCTCAAATAAACAGCGCAAGAAACGGATAAACGATGTTTCTGTTCTTCATTTACAGATATAACACAATAATAAATCTGATGCTAGCAACAGCGATTGTGCAGAGGTGCCATTGGAGTTTACATGTTAGGCTTTACATAGTTTTCCTGTTAGTATGATAGGTCGCACGATGGCAATTCTAATTTGTTTATTCACCTCTTTTACAAAAGTTTGACTAGTTGCCAAGTATAAAGAAGTAAGTCATAGAATTTATTATACAAATACCATTCTCTCAGGTTATAACGAGAATTCTTTATCTTTTTCATGACATATCCATAAACACAAATATCCCTGACAATGCCACGTTTTCCCTGACGGTCGCCATCCAGAGTACATCTACATCTACATAATACCCCGCGAGCCACCGCTTGGGCGTGTGGCAGGGGGTGTTATGTCACCAACCGTGTAAAGGTGTAGGTACGTTTTTTGGAGGTGAAATGGTAACATGTATAATAGGAGTGTATTTAGTGGAGCTCAATTTTTATTGTAGTCACTTATTGTTCGCGGCGATAACGAGTTTTTGTACCTATCAGTTCTACACAGTATCTCTCTTATTTTATCGCATCTATCAGATCTAGAGATGCAGTGAGGAGTAATGATAATATTCCGTGTCGCTCTGAAAAATATCAGTTCTGAATTTATCAAGCAAACAAAGCCTGGCGTGAAGCCTCCGAGTCTCTAGAGGCTCCCACCTTAATCCCTATAAAAGTGCAGTGTACTACATGTCGGTGATAACTTACTCTCTGCCACGCACCCTTGATGTGGCTTTCTGGGTGTTATGTAGATGTAAGTGCTCCAAATCACGAAAAACAACGCTCACAGGGATTTTAGGGGACTTTGGGGAGCCACCCTCTCACGGGGTCTCCGGAGACGGCAAAAGGGAAAAGCGGAATAGGAATTCTTGACGGAAACTCTGTGGAGTCTCCAATTAACGGCTGAATGACAATTATTTTCCGAACGTAACAGGGAGAGAGAGAGGGCTGTAGTCAGTTTGCGGCGACGGAAAGACCTTGAAAGCCACCCCCGCGATTGGCGATGGGGAGGCTTGACGAGGGAGGGAGGGGTGTTGATTCGGTTGGACAGGGTTCCGAAGAGGGTGGGGGTTTGAGTGTGATTGATATTCAGGGTTCAGGAGGGGAGGAGGAAGGAAGGAACCGCAAAGAGAGAGGGAACGACATCCGGTCCCTACGAATCGGGTTTAATGAATCCGGAGGGCTAGCGTGAAGCAGGGGAGAAGAGGGCGGGTGGGGGGGGAGGGTTCACTGCGGTCTGTGGTGGGGACTACATGGGTGGGGGGGGGGGTAGCAAGGGGGGAAAGTCCCCCCTATTTGCCCCCTTCGTTCTCTTCCGAAGAGAGGGAGTGGAAATCTACACCGGGACAAAAAGTGGGCTGGACGGTGAATTACCGACTACGCGCGGTCATTTCCTTCGTTTGCGGTCAAGCGGCCTGTCAGTGCTTCCGAAATGAAAACAGGCTCCCAACGGCCGCAAATGGGGAGGTGGAAACAACCCCCCTCCCTTGAAGATAAGGGAGAGAGAGACAGAGAATGCCAAAAATACGAGGGAAAAATTCTCAGAGCTCAATGGTTGCTATACCTGTGATTAGGAATACGGAAAACGTCTAGAGGGTTTACTATTTTCGACAGATTTGTTTCGATCCCAAGTACTTTCGCATTCAACAATGTTCTCCCAATAATTTATTCGAATGAGTATTCATACTGTGTCATAGAAACTTAGGTATCGAATACAGTACAGCCCCTATCAGCCGTACAACCGAAAGGATTTTTGAAACCACATGAGTTCCATTTCGAAAATAAAGCCTGAAGATATTTTTCAGCGCTCTTTTTATGACACCCCACAATATGTCACTCTGTATCCACTCCTGATCATAGGCCTTTTCCAGGTCTATGAATATTCGAGGTCTATGCCTCTCCATTTCCAGTTCATCGGTTTCAAATTGGCTAAAATACTGTCCTATTCATTCACTGATTCAATTTGACTTCATCCCACTCAAGTCGCTATCAGAGCTATTTTTATTTTCCTAGCGTCGTTGTAATGGCTGACAAGAGACCCTCGTGGACCCTCAGTGAAAAGTGATTTCGTGGCAGAGTGAAGTTCCGATGCAAACTTTCATATGGCAGTGGTCGAGAGTTTATCCTGGTCTACGCAAAATTACATGATCGCTGCCTCAATGACCATCGGTGTGACTGCAAACGCCTTTAGATTAAATGGGCGTCAAATGCATAGAAATGCACTCATTTCTTGACATTGATCACTTGGTACGTGTGCAAACAAATCGCTACGAGTGAAGACCCAGCAATCTTAAGCGCGCTGAAGGCCATCAGGGTGCCTTAGTGTAATAACTCCTAGCGAATTCGGGGAGCTGAATGCAAATCTAAGTCCAAGGCCATATTAGCATTTTTTTCAATGAAATTTTCCAATATCTTCGGATCCGATGACCCCCATCGACTTTAGAATGACTTAAGTTAAAAAAGCGTTAGCTTCTGCAAGTGCACACTCACTGCATTTGGATTGCTGTCAAACCTAAAAGTGAGTTCGATTGATTCGAGCTTAGATATCTGATGATATAGGAGTCAACCATTGAGGTAGGTGTAGAAGAGAGCACTTGCTTTGGTGACCTAAGCTTGGAGCTGAAACGTGAGTGTAGCCTGTCCACTGTCTTCGTTCTGGAACATGAATTCTTCACGTATATTTTTATGTATTTAAATTAATAACAATCGATTCTCCCAGGGGAAAAAAACAGAAAAATCAAGTAAAAGAAATCACTCCGAGCAATACCATATTTAAAAGAGTTGCTTACCTTTAGTTTTCAACTGCTTTAAGTCCACTAATGTGTCCGCTCTCGAAATGCAATCCACAGGCAAGATAGGAAAGCAGAGCAGGGGAATCGATATGGCGACGACTTCGGTTGTCAGGATATAGGTAGATGACGTCATGCCCTCTCCATGTAACTCAAATATGCCAACCTTCAATCGGAACAAAAAAAAATAAGGATTTTTTTAAAGGAAATACAAAGCGGAATATTCACACTTAGTAAATAGTTCAAAGGTACAGAGTCTCCTAAAAATACCTTAAAAGAAAATATGGGCGGTAAGGAAGGCACACTGTTAAACAAGAAGTAAATAACCAGGCATGTTGGAAAATGGAAAGAAGCTGAAATGAGAGCGAAGCGGATCGTTACAGAAAACCAATTTTCAGAATTAAAAACTCTTGCAACAAACATGACAAACACCTTAATTGTAGATAATATTGCTTAGTAATGAGTTTGCACGAATCTACTGTTCTTCTATATGATTCACTTAAGTATTTTAGGCAAATAATGTGAACAACTTTCCAACGCAAAGTAGTCACAGGTTGACATCGACAAAATACACAATGACTTGATACTTTATAATCCATCTGGTATCAATTCGAAAGGCAATGAGTTCGGAGAAAGTAAATGATGCCGCTATGGAAACAGTTTGAAAATATGACCCTCGTAGCCTCGGTTACGATACTGGTTTTGACGGAGATCTTTCACGGGAACTGGAATAGCAAAATATAAGAAAGAACAAAGGAGAGTCATCCCAGGTGGAGAGGGCAATACTGTCTAGGTCCTAAAGTCTTCCAGTCTCCGGCGCTTTAGGATATCTCCAACATTATTTATCGATTTCCTGGGATTTTCACATTGAAATCCTAGCCGAGGGAAGAGCGATTATCTGCGAATAGAGTTGAAGAGTGGAAATATTGGATGGGGCAGGCAAAGTACTTAAATATAGACAATATACTTTCCTGGAAGAAGAGGCTTGAAACTTTTGCAGAACTGACATGATCGTGGCACTTTCTATCAAGCGCGGGGAGCGGGTACACCGGGTCCAACTTCTCTGCCGAACCTGGGCGGGTGTTTATGAGATGGAAGTGTTTTGCCGACCATAGTTACAATCAATTAATACAATGGAACTGAACTGATTGACTATAAATTTCCCACAGTGTTTACAATTATTTGGTTGTCAATACCCCTCCTATATTTAAGGGAAGACGGAATTAAAGTATTTATTTGTAATCTTATGTCCCAAGGATATCCGCTCATGAAATAAAGTGACCAATTTAATTGAACTTTTGCATCCCCGGGAATTCGAACAGTGTTGATGACTGCCCGGTGAAATTTTTGCAAGAGGTTTAATAATTCTATTCGCCACGCAAGTGATATGCCTTCTTACCTTCCTCAAGACTGGGAATGTCGGGGGATAATGTGATCTTAGCGAATTTCAATATATATCATCCGTTTACTTTGGTCTGAGCTGAAAACCTTTTTCACGTCAGCGGAGAGTGATATTCTGGATCAGATAGAGTAATAGTGCAAATGACGGAGACTAAAATACGCTTCAATCAAGAAAGAGCTCTAAAATTGGAAATGAAAGCTTGCTCGTACTAAATAAAATGCTGAAATTGAATTCTCTCCTTAAATGTCAAAGTTTACGCTTTTCGATCAAGGTTCACGAGAAACGTCTCTTGTATTACTGCTGATGATTAAATTATTATAACTCGCAGTCAATACTTAGGTTTACGTAAACATGTACATAGATACCAACAATATAATTCAAAACCCGCATACACTGATCAGTCAACATCAATAGCATCTCGAAAAGAGGCTTCACATGCGTTGCATGGACATACATTGGTGCACATACACTGATCAGCCAACATCAATAGCATCTCGAAAAGAGACTTCACATGCGTTCTTTCTCAGTTTCCACGTCCTTGCGGCCATGTCTCTTCAAATTAAAAAGCCGAGATTTGGCGAAAATTAAAGATGGAATGCTAAGTCAACAGTCAACACGGGCACTCCCGCATGATACCATACACCAGATTTTTTTGAACCTATTTCAAACCATCGGGTCTGAAGACGAACTTTTTCTTGATCGCCACCATACTATGATACGTAAAAAAATATTTTATTTTACTCCATTTTTCAATGTAACCCTGGCGCCAGATTCATCTTAGCTGAAAATGCCGAGAGAAACTAGAAACTATTTGCGCAGCATTAGGAAATATTCGGTGACCGCCTACCCACCCCAGAGACTCGGAGGCTAAACGCTAGGCTTAGTTTGCTTGATAAATTCACAACTGATATTTTTCAGAGCGACACAGAGAATATTATTATGACTCCTCACTACATCTCTAGGTCTGACAGATGAGATAATTTAAGAGAGATACTCTGCCGAACAGATAGGTACAAAAACTCGTTCTTTCCGCGAACAATAAGCGACAACAAAAAAAATTAAGCTCCACTGAATACACTCCTATAGTAAATGTCACCATTTCATCTCCAAAAAAACGTACACCTTTACACGGCTGGTGACATAACACCCCCCGCCACACGCCAAAGCGGTGGGTCGCGGAGTATTGTGTGGATGTAGATGTAATTAGAGAAACCTGATTGTATCATTCTCATGATTTTTTCACAACTTAAAACACATTATCGTCCCCGGCGAGAATCCTTCCTCTGGATAAAGAGAAGTCAAAGAAGGGAAGAAGGTAGAGAGCATCGTCAGAATAAAATCAACCATCGACGAACAAATTATGTGCAAATTAATCATAGAAAGCAAACCATAACACTGGGGATTATGAACTATGAGAGGGACTAAGGACAGGGTCACGAAGAAGTGATTGAATGAGGTGAATGAGGTTGGCCAAGGAAACCACTCGCCATTTCATTCTTTGCCAGCACCTCCCCGTCCTCAGTCCATTCTCCATTTCCCCGAACTTGGTCCCTCTCAGAGTTTATAATTACCCGTTTTGCTCCACCAAAAACACCCTTTCCCCCTTCCGGATCCCGTCCAAATGCGGAACTGACTGCTCCAAGCTTTAGTTGCCTCTTGAAAATGACGTGGAACGTCGAAACCGAACCATAGTAAGTAAACCATAGTAAGTAAACCATAGTAAAAAGAACCATTCACTTAGAAATTTTCCGCAAAATTTATTTCCCTTCGATAGTTTCTACATTTTCACATCATTTTCATGAATTTAATCTAACAGGAGGCAGAACGTCTCTCAGTTATGAAATGTACGCAAGAAGGCAGAAGGGAATAGGGGACTGGATGGTGGTATGGTACAGAAGTAAGTAACACTGGGGATTATGAACTATGAGAGGGACTAAGGACAGGGTCACGAAGAAGTGATTGAATGAGGTGAATGAGGTTGGCCAAGGAAACCACTCGCCATTTCATTCTTTGCCAGCACCTCCCCGTCCTCAGTCCATTCTCCATTTCCCCGAACTTGGTCCCTCTCAGAGTTTATAATTACCCGTTTTGCTCCACCAAAAACACCCTTTCCCCCTTCCGGTTCCCGTCCAAATGCGGAACTGACTGCTCCAAGCTTTAGTTGCCTCTTGAAAATGACGTGGAACGTCGAAACCGAAAAGAATAAACAAAGTGGGGGAAAATGACTGAGAAGATATTATTTTCCTCTGATATCATGAGAGGTTAAGTAACAAGTTAGACAAGGCAATACACATGCTAAGAAGGCTAAAATCACTGATTTCTTGGCAGTATCTCACGACACTCTACTTTGCGTCTTTTCTATAATAGCTATATAAGCTATAGAGTTGAACTTTGGGGGCATGCTACTTCGGTTAAGCAAATTTTATTGCTACAAAAAAGAGCTATCAGAATTATTTCTTATGCCCACCCACTTGACCACTTCAAGCCTCTTTTTACCCCACTTGGAATTTTGACAATATATAGCTTATATGTATTTAGAGCCCTTCTCTATGTGAAGGACAATCTGGATACGTTTTCCTGCAGATTTATTGCACACAATTATAACACAAGGTGCAGAGATAATTTGAATGTTGATTATTGCAGATTGCCATTAAATTATAAATCCTTTCATAAAATAAATGTAAGATTTTTTAACATGTTGCCAACCAACTTTAGAACTGTGGATACTATTCAATTTAGGAAAAGGAATTTTCCTAAAGGAAAGGAAGAAAACTTTAGGAAAATAAATATGATATGATATGAAGGCGGAAATACGTCATGGGCAAATGGGTTTTCATTCGCGATATTTCCAACCCAACGCGACGAAACGGAGCATCGATACGTGAACGACACGAAGATGATCAAGCGTCGGAGGATTCGGAGAAGTTATCACAGATTTGACAGACTCATGGGGAGAAGTCGCAGGGAGGAGTCGAAATGAATAGGTGCGGGGCGTTGTGCCGAGAGTTGCGAAGAGGATCGATACGAGAAGGGAGGCGTCCGTCTTTTTGAGCATGAGTAGCTGTGACAACGCTCTTTTGTCATGGTTGGGTCCTTTGTCATCCAGGAGATGGTGGGGGGGGGGGGTCACCTCATTTTAGGAAGGGCTGGGGAGAGAGACATTGGTAACGACAATCATTAGGTACTGAACGAATCCCATATTTTCTCGAATTCAGATCTTTAAAGTTTCTGGAATTCCTGGACTGCGTTGAAGTCGAGACTTTTGAAATCCTCAATTTATGACAAAATAGAAAAATAAAAATAAAGACACTGCTTCATTAAAAGTTTTTAATTGGGGAAAATCGGATATCTACCTTTCCGGGATCAAAAAAGTTAGAAATTAGATACCGAAAAAACCCCACATTTTTATAAAAAGAGACTAAAATAGCAAAAGGAGTGCTAATTATTTAATCAGTAAAATTAAACCTGTGTAATGTTTTAACAACTATTAGTGGACTCAACAACACAAATTTTCCGCGGATTTCGATGTTTTCTCCAGCTAACATTATTAGCACCGTAAGACAAGCCGTGGGCATTAACCACGGATAATTGAACCATTGTAGGGTTAGTGCCATTGAGGTGTATGAGGAGGGTACTACTCAATCAAACTGAAGCCTAACAACTGAAATAACAACCATATTGACAGATTTTAAGCTATCTGGGACTAGCTACGGAGTTCCACTTTTACGGAGTCACCCGCAATGCACAATTGTGCGAAATTCCACAGAGAAAAAGTCATCGGCCTTGACGGGGATCCGCAGGGGGAGAGGGCGCCTCGGTAGCTTAACTGGCTAAAGCACTCGGCCGGAAGTCGAGGGATCCGGGTTCGGATCCCGGTCAAGGCGGATCATTTTTCCTCTGTGGAATTTCGCATAACAACCATATTGTTAATCTCTGCTCTTTCCTTACTTTCCTATGGATAGCACGACGAAATTTGTTAAAAACTAAGACGATAAACATAGCAGTGTCACTAAATTGTTGACGGAATAAGAGTGGGAACCTCTATATGATCGAAGGGAAAAATGTAGATTACATTTTTTACGAAATTTTGATAGAGACTATTTTTTGCCGAACGTTAAACATATTTTGCTAGAGCCCAACTATTATGGTAGAAGCGATTACAGGCATAAGATTAAGGAAATAGACTGCAGAACCGATAGATTTAAAATGCATTTTTTCCGCGTACAATAAGGGACCATAATAGCTGCGATAAATCAGTTCTAGAATACTTGGACTAGGTAAAATAGGTTTTTTCAGTAGCGCTAAATATCTTAACATGATTATTAGGTACTAAACTCGCATGTAAAAATATTCCGGCATGATATACCTCTTGCAAGAATTGGTGCCTCGTCGTACTATTAATTTGTCGCATAAATAATACTAACCAGTAGTTGTAACTTAAGTAGTATGGTAGCATGTTCTTCTACGTATCACTCTCCTAGTTTCTGGTCTCACTGCGCACTGTTGTCCTGACTGCTTCTGGCCTGCGCCTGGCATCCAGGCTAGCGTGCGCGGTTCTGATTTAAACTGGGATGAGTGCTGCATGCCTGGTGTGGAATCACCCCGTACCACACACCCTAGTGGTGGCTGGCACGGTATTTCGTAGATGTAGATGTAGAATGGACGAATTAGCAGATGTAAAGCAAGAATATCAACCATCTGTTTGACCTTTTAGGTAGTTTGAGCGAAATACCATTTTACCAAGAAATCAACGAATTTGGTCTCATTTTAAAGAAAAATATATCGCCCTTCCATTGGCATCAAAAATTCAACCCCTAACCATATTACTTTCCGAGATATTTTCCATGAAATATCAGCCCTTTTATATGGGAAATGATACGTGTATGCACTCCAGAGAGGCCTTATTTGAAAAATGAGGTATTTCCTACACCTATATCTCGTCAAAAAATCACCAGTGTATAGTTTGTGTGTTTTCTTAACTATTTTTGAAAATTAATCATATTGTCACCGCAGTAAATTCTTTGGGATCACAATAAACCTTACGTTTTCATGGAGTTTCAAACGTACCGCGTTAAAAAACTTAGTCAAGTTAAAGACTTATTTAGATATTTTCATTTGATTACTTACAATTTCTGTCACGTCAAACTATTTTACTGCTCCATTAATAATGCAATATTTAATTGATGTGTCCTACAGCTGGTGAAATTAAAACGTATTTATCATATATGGTCTCTATTATGATCAGGGAACTCTCGCACTTCCTTAAGGCAAGAAACTTTTGGAATTATGTGAAATTCACAGTGGAAAAATCATTCGCCTGGAATGGGAATCGAACCCAGGTCCCTCGATTTCGCGCCGAGTACTCTAACCAATTAAGCTATCCAGGCGTCCTATTCCACTGTGAATCTCATGGGATCTTTAAGGAGCACTCGGCGCGAAATCTAGGGATCTGGGTTCGATTACCAGTCCAGACGAATGATTATTCCACTGTGAATTTCACACACATATGTGTGATCACTACCGGGTGACTCCGTTGAAGTAACTACGCGGCTAGTTCCGTGGTTCTTTGAAAATAAATGTTGAAACATATCTCCGCTATTTAGTGCTATGTATTTTACCCTAGCTTTCACCGGGAATGATGGTTATTGCTAATTTACACAAATAAACAATTTAATTACGGAGAATCCATATAAAAAAAGCGAATTCATGCTGACTTCTAGTACGTGATCGATGGAAAAAATCGTAAGATTGCAAAATTAGTGCGTTAGCGAGCAAGCGCATTAGGAGAATGAGAGTTAACGAAGATGGCGAACTGGATTCTGCTTCTAGCATTGGTCAGCATAGCAGGTGCCCTCTCTCCATATAATCCTCAATGGTCAGAGCCATTCCCAAACCAGCCAGTTAATTGTCAATTGGCTAAATTCAATCATTCACAAGATAATAGACCCCGAGCAGCAGAGATGATATCTTGCATTGGTCGTACAATACGATCAGTGGCCTCGAGCTCATACTTGTTCCAGTAATGACTTAAAGTATAGAAATCTAGTGATCAGTACTCTGGTAAAGATATAGGTAACAGAACGGAGGAGATGATCAGCAGCGATCATATTGAAAGATGATGCAGTTTCTCAGTTAAAAATAACTTTATTGCTTTACTTAAAAATGCGAATATTAAGTTTCAAATTGACGCTGAACAAATTTCCAGGGCTTTCTACCCTTACTACCAAGCATAACAAATACTATTTAGTAAATACGAATTATTTATTTCCTCAAATTCTGTGGTCTTCCAGTAACTCACATAACCGTAAGCCCAATTAAATATGCGGCCCCACGTGTCACGAAACCTTGCCTTAACTTATTTCAATATAATTCTTCTGAAATATGTAGGTTTCAAATCAAAATATGCTTTAAGATATCATCGGAATTCGGCTGGCACGTTGTACGAGATGAAATCACCACTAAATGCATTTGCATCTTTAGATGCCATTAATCTATCCAAGTTAGTCCCTGCGTCGGAAACTAACATTAAATCAAATCATAAAAAAACACGTCGCGTCGTCTCTGAGTGATGATAATTCAAATACCTGTTGTATCTCAATGTTAATTAGATTATTTTATACTATGTGAACAACATAAAGTACAAGACTACACGGCCTTGCCATTGGATCTCCGTCGTCTGTATCTTCGCTGGAGTGTTTATGTATCATTTATGGTGTTGATTACTTAATTTACATAACCCGTGGGCAAAAGATTGGTTTCCAGGTACCGTTACGTGAGAGAGCGCCAATAATTTTTCCCTCTTTGCACCAAACAGTTTAGTAATTTTTCCTGATTTTAATGCCTTGATTTGATTAAATTCTTCTATGAATCTAACTGATTATCTTTTTCTTACAAATCTCATTTACATCAGTAATTAAACTAAACCAATCGATATACAGTAAACCGCCCTTTGCGGATTAAATAATTCCTTACTACTGTTAGGTTGTCCTGTCCGCGGAATAGGCAGAACAAATAATACTCATGATTATTATTTTAAATAAGCCAGAAAGCAGTTATATGGTTCAATGTAATTTATTTAATACTTAGGCCAAAGGATTTTTTTAAACCATCAAATGCATAGGAAATTATTCCGAGCCTATAAATATTACGGAGTGAAAACATGGGAATTTACTCTTTAAGCAGAGGAAAAGGATTGGATACAGTTGAAAGGTATTTACTAAGGGGGTGTAATGCTCAAAGGTAGTAGATCTGACTAGGTGGAAAGTAGACGTTGCAATATAACGAACTTTGAAACTTCCACTTTTTCTAGAATGTACAACAGGTTTTGACTGTAACATCAGGTATCATCATCATCAGGTACATTACAGGCACTTCAGGTACAGGTGTTCCTGAAGATGATGTAACTGCCCTTATGTTTGTTTATTCGATAGAGAACTGGGGAAATTAAAAAGCTCGTCTAATTACAAAGGTATATGAGTTTAGATAAGAAGGAGTCACGAATGAAAAAAATAAGTAATAAAAATGACGCCAACGGAACAACGACAAAAGCCGAAACGTGTAAAAATTATAAGGGGACATAAAAAAGGATGGAAAATCACCGATGATCCAAAAACACTAAACTTTTCACCACCTTGAAAGAGGGAAAGACGATCATCAAAGGAGAGGAAGAAGCAAATTAACGCAAGTTACACGAAAACAGGAAAAAGGAAAGGTGGATCAGCAATGGAATCTCTTAGTGAAGGAACCGAAATACGATCAAAAGCCGCATAAACTGGGCTACTCGAGGCCTTTGAATACAGATATGGTCCATCCCACCTCAATTCAACAAACGATGGAACCTTAGTGCCTCCGGTTTCACTCATACTTGGTGTATGGGTAGAATGTGACCTCAAAGGAAGTAATCTGAAACCATATTGAGAAAAAAATATGCTGTGTGTGATACATGTGTATTCAATTTTTTTGCTTTTTTTTTCAATAAATGCGTGTCTTACATAGTGTTTTTTCACATATTTATGCTTCTAACTGTCAAGAAGCAACGGTATATACCCCATTTTAAAGCTCAGTTTTTCAAAAATAGGGGTACAATAAAATTTTATTTTTTTGAATTTTCTTTTCTTGTTAAATTTTTCAAAACTGTCAGACGACGCTCCTGATATACTCCATCTCAGAGTCGGTAAAACTTTTTTTCATAGTCTTTACGTACCAAAATAGCTATCCTGAAAAAATCCCATCGTGATTCACAAACGCTCTAATTAAATGTTTTCAACTTTTGCCTGGAAACTGGAAACGGCTTTTGTAAGACATGTAATAAAGGCATGGGCATATGCCGGTAGCTCTAGTTGGTTAATTTAAGTCTAATAAGTAGTATAATGAACAACAACTACCTTATATTTGTTACTTATTATGTAAAACTAATGCAATTCGCTAAATGAAAACCTCATTAGATCCAATCTTAAAACAGGCAACTCGCCCCCGAATTGTAACAATGCACTAAATGTATACATACAATAATCATCATTATAGGTCGCTCAATCCTAAGATTGGTCGACTGAAGCCCTCCATCCTTCGCAATTTGATTCTCTTACTTCCTGGTAACTCTTTGCACGTACTTCTCTCTTAATCTGGTCTCTTAGTCTTTAGTCCTGGGTCTTCCTCTGGGGAATTCGATCGACTGAGGAATTCGATCGAAAAGGACCGATTTGTTCCATACATGTCCTGGGATGAGTAAACTATTTATATTTTTGATTGAAAATAAAAATGTACGTAATTGTACTTTAACCTTATTTTAAAGTGGGTGAATAAAGGGGGCGGGGACTCGAACAAGTTTGAGAAGTATTGCTCAAGGTTATATCGTCAGTAAAACCAACACCGCTTACCTTTTTTCCCGCTACACTCAAAATAAGCATGGCGGAAATCTTAAAAACACCTCTTATTTCAACAATAGCATTCCCATAGCAACACTTCCAAGGCATCTTGTAAGAACACTTCGTTCCTTAAGGAGGATCCGCCGCAACTGTGGGAGTCCAAAAAAATTACTAAATTCCAACTTTACGTTAAATTGAACTCTAAAAATTATGGCTTTTCTGAAGACAGGCGTTAGCCATTGGAAACCAAAAACACGATACAAAATGTGTGTTAATCCACGAATATATCTTTATCACTTCTTTATAGGAATAGGAGCCGTTTACAGCGGCATTTATACGGATTAAAAGCAGTTCATTCCAAATATCGCAGGTATTAGTTGATGTCTCAAACAAAGTTAAGATGAGCATAATTTATAAAAATTCGAAGTCCCAGAAGTTTCGTATCCTATAAACAGTATAATGCAAACATAGCATTTAAATTCCATAGAAAAATACTGTTTTCCTCGTGATTCT
The DNA here is from genome assembly GCA_963169105.1 of Ceriagrion tenellum. Taxonomy (NCBI): domain Eukaryota; kingdom Metazoa; phylum Arthropoda; class Insecta; order Odonata; family Coenagrionidae; genus Ceriagrion; species Ceriagrion tenellum. The sequence continues at coordinate 123,286,113 of OY720642.1, read as the reverse complement.
CCAATTATTCCTTACAAAAACATGTAACTTAAAGTTCAAAATGCGAGAAAAATAGCAAGAGACGGCCCACATCAACATCTATATACTACACTGCGAACCGCCGCTTCGGCGTGCGGCAGGGGGTGTTACGACACTAGCCGTGAAAAGGCGTAAAGAATGAGGTTTTGGGAGGTGAAATAGTGAAGTATATCATGCGTGTATTTTAAGAGGAGTTCCGGTTTTATTAAAGTCACATATTTTGCGTGGAAAGAATAAATGTTCGTACCTATCTGTTCTGCAGAGTATCTCTCTTATTTTATCGCTTCCGTCAGACCTAGAGATGCAGCGTAGCGTCGGTTCCGAGTCTCTAGGGGCTCAATAATAGTTTCCATATCTTTAAAACGGGGCTCCTGGAAGACACGACCGGCGTTCATTAACGGTAGTTTTGTTTCAGTACTCCAGTTTATTGTGCGTTGGATTTCATTTTTCAATTGTGTTTTGAAAAATTATGCGTACAGTCACCTGAAGTTTGTCCCAGATAACAGCGCAGTTGGCAGGAATGCAGTTTATCAGTAAACACGCCCAATGCCGATTGGGGAAGGGAATCACGTGACCGAAGAATCAATGATGGTGGACTGCCTTCGCTTTAAGGTAGTTTGAGCGAAAAATCATGTTACTTAGAAATCAATGAATGAGTGACACATTTTGAATGTGCCTACCCCGAAAGGGAACGGCGTGATGGGTATGTATGTATGTATGTACGTAGAATGGGGAGAATAACTGTATGATGAGGGCGAATGGTGAAGTAATTGAACAGGTGGATGATTTTGTGTACTTAGGTAAGATGTATGCGAAAGATAGAAGAATAGATGAAGTGATAAAGAGACGAACAAATGCTGGAAGGAAAGTGGTAGGTAGCACGTGGAGCATATCAAGGAACGAGTGCTTGTCTAAGGAAGCGAAAATTGCCGTGTAGAAAAGTGCACTTCTTCCCACCTTGCTATATGGAAGTGAATATGAACTTAGATGTCGTCAAAAAACTAACAGTGTGTAGTTTGCATGTTTTCTCAACTCTATTTGCAAATTACTCAAATTGTCACTGCAGAAGCTTCTTGGGTATCACAATAAACCTTCCGTTTTGAACGAGTTTCAAACGCACCGCGCGAAAAAAATGAGTTAAGTTAAACTCTTACTTAGACATTTTCATTTAATTACTTGCAATTTCTGTCATATAAAACTATATTATTACACCATTCATAAGGCAATATTTAATTGGTGAGTCCTACATCCGGTGAAATTAAAACGTGTAATTCGAATATGCTCTCTATTATGAATAGGGAACTATTTCACTCGGACGACCTTAATCATATGCGATCGAAAAAATATCGTACTGCGATACTAGAGAGGGCTTTGCGACTCGCGAGATATCGCCACTCGAGGCGAGAGTCGCTAAAGCGCGGGTGGCTAAGGCCTGTTTCGTGTTACGCAAACGATCTATTGCCATATTTGAATGGAAATTTAAAAAAATCCTTCTTTAAGATTGTAACGTATCATTATTCAATCGGTCAATACTTATGATGGGAGCGAAATTCGGATATGCTTTTGACAGACACCACTTATTTTATAAACACTTATAAGCTATTTCATAAATTATGATGATTTTTGACATTTAAAATATATTTACATCTGCATATTACCCTGCAATCCACCTCAAAGGTGTTTGGTAGGGGGTGACTTATCACGAACATGCACTACAGTGTAGAAATCAACTTTCACCAACATGCATCACACCACGGGCATGCTACAAATGCTACAGAAACTACCAAACTAATCGACATTGCGACTACGTAAACGTGACACAAGAGCTACATTTATACAACCATACCCATAGTATCGACCATATGTTTCATCAGGTAACAAATCAGCTGTAATATTTCGGGCTTCCAAACCACAGTCTCGGAATACTCCGTTCTTTATCGCCATCTCTAGAATTTTTCGATGATCTCCTGTTTAGATGCAGTTCGCTAAATTAATTATCCTAGCTTGACGTTTCAGTTTCTCCTATTTCAACACGGTAAGCCTTCCAGTAGAGTAAATAAGTCGTTGCTACGATAAACAAATAGGATGTACTGTGTACTCAACAGGGACCAAAATTCACACTTTCTTCCCGAAAAATAGTGCAGAAAAACAAACTTTCCGTAGATAAGTGGCCAAAAATGGTTTATTTTCCATTTATTTCGAAGCCAAAACAGTATATTTCGACTGCGCGATAATCTCTAACAGACCTCTATTATGTCACCCATGCCCATTATTCATGCTCCGACACACAATTGCCATTCCCTCCGTTTAACTGACCGCAATCTGCAATTATGCTTACGACTTTCAAGTAAAACAGCTGTACATAGCATTATAAGCCAGGCTACGGGCCCTTAAAAATTTTGTCTTTGTGAGACACTTTTTGTATCGTGTATCCTCGGACACCAATTAACACAAGAGACCGTCACATAGGTTAATACGCGCGAGTGGTCAGTGAAAGGATTCCTTCGGCCGTCCAGGGGAGGGAGGAGGGGGACGTCTCGAGGGATAGGGGCGGGGAGGTCAAGGCCACACACCTGGAACTATTTGGATTCGTTCGAAAGGTTGAAGGGAAGTTTAACTCAGGTCGTGACCTCTGCAAAGGTCCGCGAGCTCCCGAACACTCTCAGTTCTTCCCTTGCCGATTTCTTCTGTCGCCCCATTCTTTTCACCTTTCTCTCATTTCCACAGCTTCACGTTCACCCTGAATGTTTCATCAATCGAAAAAAAACCGACGAGGTTTAAAATAAAACCTACAGAGAACTCGTGAATTCCACACAAAATTGGAAGCAGATATAATTTTTTGTCGCCGACGGTGGCATTTTAATCTGGGGCTATTTTTGATATAGGCTAAGATTTGCATCCACTTCACAAAGGCGACCGCGAATGAGATTCACATACACTTTCATGATGAATACTTTGCGCATAAAATTAGGGAACTATACTACAGAACATACAGTTAAAAAATGTCATTTTCTCGCGATCGATAAGAGAACATAAAAGGTGCAAACAAGACTTTAAACTAAGCTAGTCTCTGGGTTGCGAAGCTAACTATCTGATTTGCTACGTAATTATTAGTTTCTTAATTCGCAACATAGCACCAACATTACGTTTAGCATACTTCATGAACGACTCTTTCATCTCTGTTGCAACATACTTAATATAAATAATTTATGTCGCATCGGTAGCACACCTATCTACATCTACATACGACCCCAAGTGCCACCGCATGGGCGTGTCGCAAGGGGTGGTAGGTCACCAGCCGTGTAAAGAGGTAAAATTTATACCTATAGCGTAGTGCATACTGGTGAAAGTTCACATTTGACAAATATTTTCAGGTATTGCCAATGCATTAATAGTCGCAGTTCCGTTAACATTATTACGATAAATTGAAGAGCATGTTGTAGGTATGTGTAGAGAACTCCTGCCCTGCCATACTCCCTTGAGGTGTCTTGCTTGGCATTGCGTAGATGTACACGACTTTGGATTATTATGATTTGACGTTGCTGTGGGAGTCAATCAACAACCTTTGTCCGTCTTTATCTGAGCTTTATCCGAGCCTGTGAAGGACAGTGAATACCTCCATTAATTCCTAAGGTTTATAATGGTACTGAGCGAATATCACAACAGGGAATACTGGTTATAGGAAGACGAAACGGAGAGCTTCAAGTTGATTGCCGCTGCACTCCATTGAAGGAAAAAGGGAGGGAAAAGTTCCAAGAGGAAACACAAGGTATTAGAGCTTAGATCAACAAAAGAGGAAAGCACAGTACATTAGCAGACCTACCAGTGAATACGGGAACTATCATTAGATAGAGAAGAACGGAGGCCGGCAGTCAACCAATCTTAGCATTAAACGACAGATGATTATGATGATGATAAAGCGCCAATGATGCATCTTTTTTCCATCGAGTGACGTCCAATATCACCGTAGCGGACAACTTCCTTATCGACCAGCTTATCGATCGAGGAACAAGTCTCGGAGCGTCTGTTCTACCCTTACGTTTTATCTGCTCCTCGGTTGTAATAGATCTCCCTCTCTCTTATACGTCCACCTAGGTCATTGATTCCGATGAACGAGTTGAGGTGGAAGGACCCAGTAATCGTGGGTCATTGAGAGCGTATTTTACAAGTAAATGAAAAAACATCTTGGACCGCATTTCACTAAAGTTTATCAGATTATGCGTAGGAATTCATCATGCATGCGTCTATGGAAATGATGCCAAAATAAAATCGTTCTTTGTTTTCCTTAATTAAAGCATATTATGGCAAGAGTTTTCGCCGCGGTATCCAAGATGTGGAGTGAAATATATTGAAAGAAGTTGAGGAACTCGGGAATTCCACCGGGAGAGAGACTCTATAGGTGCCGACATTTCGATTGTACAGTCGTCCATCATCTTTAGGGCGGAATCAAAAGGGCGGAGGACGATCGACGACTCGGTCATCGAAACGTCGCGACGTTTTCTTACCAAAAATTTCTCATTTGATGAGGATTTATTTAACAGCGAAATATACTTTAAAATTCAAATCCATTACCCGAAGCTTTAGACCAATGGTACAGATTTTAGCTACTTAACGCCGTCACCGCTGACTGCCCCTCTTCTTCGACTTTTGACTGATTGCTATCGCTTAACAGAGAGCAGAATGAAGCCACTTAGGGATGCAACTTATAGAAGACATAAAGGGGAACAATAAAACAACTGTCGAAAAAAATCTAAAAAAATGTAGAAAATTTGATTTTTGGCCAGCTTTTTCCGATTTGGGCCCACTGTGCGTCGGCACCTATTGAGTCTCACCAGGTGGAGCTTTCGAATAGAACTTCTCAACGTCTTACCCTTGGAAAGCCTTAGATATCACTTGAAAGAAGTTGTTTTCTAATACTGTAATCGGCGTGGCACCTTGATATATGTCAGCAACGACAATTATAATACGAAATGCTTTACTTTGCGATTAGAAGAAAATCCGAAATTATGCAACCGAATTATGACGAAATGGGGGAAGGTTGCCTAATTTGGGCCATTTTTTATTTTTTTTAATATTTCCCTCACTTATCTCTCAAAATTATAGATCCACGTTTCAAAATATTTCTCACATCATCATATTTCATTTTTTAGCATTATAGTTGCAATAATTTATTCTTGAGATATGCGATATGATAAAACAAAAACCAAGAACCAATGGCTCCAATGGGGAAACCGGTCGCCTAATTCGGAGTCGTAGTTGCCTAGATTGGATCGGCGGAGGAAAATTATGTAAAATGTTCAATGATAGCAAAGCAGCTTAAAATATGGACAAAAGCGTTTATAGACGATGCAAATCACTTAATATTACACTTCTACTTGGATTAAAGCGCATTCCTGCCATTATGAAAATATTTATAAATAAAATATCCATAAATTTATTTGAAAGTTGCACTCATTATACGACTCTTTTCACGCGTAAAATGATATAACTAAGAACTAATTAATGATTAATTCTCAATTGTTTGAAAAACATTACGTAGAACCTTCTATATTCTGTAGAAATAGACTAATAAACATTTCAAACTCAAAATATCGTCAACCGCACTACAGCAATATTTTCACCTTGAAGGGCACCGCTCGCTCCCAATGTTTGCCTACCTGAGGCTTGCAATCACTGAAAATCAAATTTACCTCTACACTGAAGCAACTGAATTTAAAGCAGTGTACAAAATAAGTTCTATTTTTAGAAATAACCGAAAAGTCTAACAGTAGTAGGTACAAGAATATTTTTACGCCGGTTTACACTTCTGCGCTTTGTGTGAGAACCCACTACAAACAGTTCATACACTGGATTATGTCTTCTTCCTGAATCACCACACACAAAGAAAACCAGCTTGAGTCATAATCAGTGCGATGCTCTCGCTTTCCAAAGGAAAACACGCTTGTCTTCCCTGGTTACAATTTTTTTATTTATCTTCACATTATTGTAACTGTTGCGAGTATAATTACACATTTGGGTTTTCCTTTGCCTTGACCAGCCGGTACTTTTGATGATTTTGGCAGAGGGGACATTTCGTTTTCAGTCTTCCTGATTTTTTTTAGATTCTCTATACACAAGTAGATTCGCCATCTGTACAGTGTTCATTACAGTTGTTACGCTTCTGATTGGATTGGATATTTGGGGAGGCGACCGACAGTTAAGTTCATTTGCGCCATAGGGGATAGGTAAGGGAAGAAGGGTGGATAGAAACCCGGCGTTGGCATTAGCCTACTCTTAACGAAAGGCGCCAAGGGGACCACGGTTTAACGTCTCATCCGACAGCCGGGAGTACTGTACTTGAAGTGTCCTCCAAAATACACTGAAGTAGGGATCGGGTTCCCCTGAAAAACATTCTCCTCTGCAGGGATTGTGAACCCTGGCCGCCCGTGTGGTGAGTACTCTAGCCACCACAACAACCCGATCCCCATGATACGCTTCTGAGCTTTGTAAGGAGTAGGCTCATAAGCCAAATTTTCTTCGAAATCCAAGTTTTCCAATCGCACATTATGATGATCTGAAAACACATTTCTATTGACGAGTCTATTCCCTGCCTCGCGAAAGGCACCCTCTGCTGTCGCCACATATGCAGCTCTTTCATATGCTTCGTTTAGATGTCCAGATATCTGAAATTGTACGATAGTTTTTCCCACGTTTTGACGAAACCATTTCTCTTGAGCTTGGTCGAAGTGCGTTTGAAAGGGTGCACAAAAGGAAGATCAAGAGTTGCCACTTGCGTGTTGTGTGACCAGACAACTGTAACATAACAAGACCATTTTCATGAGCATATTCAAACACCTCTAGGTTTCTACTGTGTATGGTGTGACCAATCAAGGAGTAGAAGTACAGGAGCATCCATAATGCGATCCACTTGCCTTTTAAAATGCTCGAGTCACGAAATAACATACTGAATTTATATAATCAGAGTGGGAAACTTCTATCAAGTTTCCTATTGGGTCACCTGTTCCTGTGGCTTCCTCTTTCTTTTGAAAATTATCATCAATGATATGAAGAACGCCGCTGGCTTGACAGCACACACTACTCTCGCGATAATACCTCGTTCGTAATAGCTCCAACTTGCTGCTTGCCTTTACGGGAAATTACTTTCTGCATCTGTTTCTGCACATTTGTGAACCGGGATTCGTCAACGTAAAACACAGTGCGCTATTTTTTCATTATGCACAGGCCGTTTATATTTTTCTAGCGCATCGATAAATTTGTTGACGTTCTCCAGAATGAACCCCTTCGCTCGAGCGATTGAAGTCCCCTCTGGATGACGGGAGGGAAAGTAGCGTATTTCGTTTCATAAACGCAAAAAACAACTTTTTCCGCCATTTTTCTCCCTGTCAAAGCAGTGGAGGAGTACATGTTTCAATAGATGCAGGCGAGATATCGTGTAAGTTCGTCATATTAAAACAGAAACAACAATTTCACTATTCCACAATGTATTTTAATGCGTGCGACGCGTTTCAGCTCACAGAGCCATCATCAGGTACCAGACACCTTCCTGTACCTGCTTAAGGCTCTGTGAGCTGAAACGCGTCGTAAGCATTAAAATACCTTGTGGAATAGTGCAATTGTTGTTTCTGCTTTTTAAGGGTACGTGTTTCTCTGCGATGTCCAAAGCTAGCTTACGGATATCTTTAATCGAATACCAAAAGACCTCTCCTCAAACAGAAGAATGTGTTCGGCAAGAACTTCTTCCATCTCTTCCGTAAAGGTTGTTAACCTCCTGAGGATGTCACAACATTCGAAAACGAATTTTCACCATCAATTTGCCCCTTTAATGTAACTTTAGGTTCTCGATACACACGGCGACATTCGTTTTGTCCATAATCACCAATCTGGAATGCTGCTTCAGCCATCTGTAAATGCTTTTTGTCCCATTTCCCGTATTTAACCCTTTTTTTCGTCGAGGAAGCCTTAAGAGACAAACTTAATAATACTATTGAAAACGTAAAAGTAATTCATTTTCCGGTTTCATCATTCAGTAGTCTCCTAAAATGATCAGGTCTAACTTATGAAACGCGTATTGGTCAAATTAATGCAACAGGTCCTCGCAAAAACTAAAATGGCGCTATCGAAACATAAGAAGTTGAACCCTAATTTTACAGTATGTGGTGAGCACACAACATAACTCATATTTAAAATGTTTTGTAGAAATACTTATCGCTTACTTTTACTGGAGACAGGAGTTTGTGTACGGTGGTAAAACATTTATAGCACCAATAAAGATCCACTCTAGCCAAATGGCTTCAGCTCAGGGACCGCTCAGTCACATATCTACACTATGGTGTTTCCACCTAGTATTGCCGACTGACCAGCTGCAAGTACTCGTAGAGAGAGAAATACAAACGTGGTCATTTTTAGGAAACGGTCCGATATCGGCAACCTTCCCCTACATGTCATGTGCCATAGTGGTACGAGTTAAAATAACTGCCAAAAGACCGAATTGATAAGATAATATTTTCTCAATTTTATCCACGTTTATTTCCAACGAGTACGCGTATGCAAATTTTCACGAAAATCAGTGTATATACGTACAAATAAAAATCCTCTCGACCACCTTAAGAGACTCTAGCGACTTCTCTTTCCAGGCCGTCTCCACCAATCAAGGATAGCGGTGATCGAGGCTCATCATCTCCAGGCTTTCCTCTTCAAGATGAGCACGAATCAAGCGCAAATTTGAAAACTGGGGTGCTTCGTGCTCCATTTGAGCAAGTGTGCACCAGCCGGCGGAGCGTAATCTTCCAACGGGAGAAGTTGAAAGTGCGAGGGGTCAAAACTATCGGAAGCGATCCAGAAACTTGCTCAAGGAGATCGCTGCTGAGATGAGCGGAGGAGGACCAGGAATTCAGACGCGTCGCGACGTCTCCGAGAGGGCGAACTTTGTTAAGGTGCTCTCGAGAGAGGGAGTCCTCGATCCGACCTCCGAGGGCACCCCAAACAAACTCGTACCAAAGAGTGCTCCTCCCATCTCACCGCAACCCGCACCATGCCAAAAATTTGACTGTCATTCCCTCATTGCCTTCGTCTCTCCTCTCTTGCCACTACGCAGACATGACTCTTTGATCCTGAAAAGACCAATCCACTCATTCATTGGTCGTTCACTCCTAAGGTTGGGCAGCCCTCAATCTTGCCCATCAAATGCTAGTTCCCTTAAATTCTAGTACAGGGTGGCTACTGAGCCACCTTTCCATTATAAGCGTTTAATTTCGATTCGCTTTCTTTTTCACGTTTCTGACGAGCACTGCAACCCTCTGCAGCAATGACACGCCGGGATCCGGACTCGCATAGGAAGGAGCCCCGAAGATAATGTTAGTGCAGTGATTGAGTGTTATGTAGATAGTGCGATTTAATTATTTTGTGTACATACTGAGTACATTTTAGCTTATCATTATTACAACTATTTTGATGCAAATAATGATAAAAATTTCTCAATTAAGATTTTTTTCCTTTTGCACATATTTATATCACTCTAGGGTTGTAAATATTATTTTCGGGCGATTTTTAGTGTGTGTTTGTATAAGTGATAGTTAGGACAAGGTTAAGTGAATTCTTATTGTGTTTATTTAATGGAACAAAGACATTTTTGACCACCCGCCGCCCTTGAGTGCTGCTCACGGGAGGTATGGACGAGGTAACAAGTTCGGCGAGACCGGCTAATGACGTGTATCTTTTTATCACGTGATAAACAAATTGCATGATATCCAATTTTCAAATTCCCTGACCTTCCCCGACTTTTCCCTGACGTATTAACCAATTTCCCTCACCGATCGCAAAAGGTCACCTATTAATGGAATATTTTTTTCTGCTGACTTCTAATTTCTACGGCAGCTTTAAATTTTCTAATCATCTTCTAGTATTTTTAGAACTGCAAGCTTGTATTTGCTATAAGCTAGTGTGCTCCAGCTAACTCTCAACCTGAGTTTCGAAAGTTAAAAAAAAACGCGAGGTAAAATTTTCCGTTCAACATAGCCTCGGATTCCTTGTGATGAGCGTAATGCATTGTGATCATGACTTTTAACACAATTAGGCAAATATCGCAATAAGGATATATAAAAGGGATACATTGTACGTCTGATTTACAACTAAATAACTAATATTCACAACTGAATATTTCACGAATTGATGGTGCTTATTCCATGCACGTCAGCGACGGAATTTAGTTTTAGTTGGCGAAATAAGGGCGGGAAAGACTGGCCGATAAACGTAATGGTAGAAAAATAACGAGGATTCCTATTCCATTTTCTCCTTGACTGTTACGAGAATTCCCTGACTTTTCCAAAAATTCAAAATTCTCTTACAATTCCAGGTTTTCCCTGACGAATACCACCCTGTAGTAGTTCTTCCCCTGTCCTTGATCAGATCTATGTATTAGCCGCTTGGCTTTCCTTTCGGGACTTTTCCATCAATTTTTCCTTCAGTTATATTCTTCAGCAACTCTTTGTGCCTCAGAATGTGTCGAACTCATCAGTTTCTTCTCTTCTGTCTTAGTATTTTATTATAATCATTTATAATTTAATGAGGTAAATAACTATCGAAATAATCATTTTAACCTATCCCGTGTTCAAAAATTTCAACGATAAATAATCAACTTAATAATAAAAGGATCTTCGAAGTACAAAGTTTGCATTCAGCGCAAAAAAAGAACTTTATATCCTTGCAACAAATGTTATATTTCATTGCACCCAGTATTTTCATAGATTTCATGAGAAATAACCTAATGTAGCGTTGTGCATTTACAGGAATCACCTGTTAAAACTCTCAAAATATAATATTGTAATGTATTATGCATCTTATATGTTATGTGTCATTCTAATAAGTGACATTTATGGCAAAAATAACATATATTTTAAAAAGTATCTTTCTCAATCCAATGCTAATGAAAACCCCGCATTTAGTTCATTCAAGTGCCCACGTACAACTTAATTTGCATGTAAATATCTCCCTGCAAAAAAGTTAAAAGTAGGTTTTTTTCGTTTAAATGATTCCCATGAGATAACTCAGGCAAAACAATTGAATATTTTGAATAAAATCATTCGGGCACTAATGGGTTAAGTATATTAAGAGAAACCTCTGTGACACCTGCAGAATTTTTTGCTGCAGTGACACAGGTTTAAAATACACAACAGTCAGACCACTACAAGGAAACGAAAAATAGAATCGACAAGCCACAAAGGTAACAGAAATAGCAATAATGGAAATAATTAGGCACTCCAACAATCTTTGTAACGTACACCCCTCCCCACTTAATCCTGCGCCCTTCCCCACTCACTTCCGATTGAATTACCTTGTTAAATAATATCCTTTCCCATCACACCATCCCTGAATCTACGAGTCCCATCCTTCTTCACCCCTCGCCAAAAGTTGGTATTTTCTCCACCCCGATTCCATTGTTTACATCAGAACGCAAGATTCGCATTCTTGGTTTTTTAAATCAATAAACTTAATGGTTGAAGGCATAACTTTGTGGAATGTTACCGCAGACACGATGAAAAAGAAAAATCTCTTACAATTAGTAAATTTCACACTTAAAACTTTAATTCCCGACCTACGTTTCGATTGCCTTGCAATCATTTTCAAATGTTGAAATGATTGCAAGGCAATCGAAGCCTAGGTCGGGAATTAAAGTTTTAAGCGTGGAATTTACTAAGAGATTTTTCTTTTTCGTCATGTTTAAAAAATCAATTGCAATAGAAGTTTTGGATCATAAGCAAATAAACAATTTACCAATATTATTAGCACGAATTGTCACTTAGTGACGCCGAGTGGAAATAAAATAAGATTTCGTTTACGTTTGAGCCCGCTTGAAAAGGCGAGGTAAAAATCCGGAAATTGGGAGTGCGACCTTTTAAGATAGCCTTAGTAAAAGGTGTGAGGGATAGTTGCACACGTAGGGCGAGCAATTGGATAAACAGAACTCTTCGTTCGGTCGGATTGGACGAACACAAACATCAATTCGAGTCCACGACGCACGCAGTCGCCTCCTCGACGGAACACCTGCGACTCGGCGTCGCCAAGGGGCGCGTTCCCTCTGCTTTCCACCCCTCCCCCCGCCTTCAAAACCCTTACTATTAAAGGTAGGTGAATTAAGAGGACGACGAATGAAGCCTCTCTTTCTTATCTCCCTGCCCTCAAGACCCTCAATTTAATCGATTCATCAATTTTATCGATCTATCGATCCGACAGACGACGAAATCCCGAAAATATGGCGTGGTTATTAATCGCTTTTATTTAACTTCACTTGTGTGTCAGGGTCCTGAGTGTCTGGATCAAATTTTGTAATCAATGTTTAACTACCTTCCTGACTAGCTAGAGATCTGAAATTCTGCACATAGGTTCATTTCCGGTGACAATACAATATTCAGTCATAAAACGTAGAAAATAAAATGAATATTAAAGAAATGTGTTTTTTTTTTTTAAATAGCTATTTGATCCTGTAGTGTATGCAATATTGTAAACTTGTGTGTCAACCCGACGGAGTAAAAATGTTGCTGAGCGTCCCATCGAAGACAATTTTTTCAACCCCTAAAAATTGGTGTATTTGAATGAAATTTAGTGGATTTTTTGGTTTAATAAAAGCAATTTTTTTTTAAATATTTTTTCCCCAAATTTTTCCGATATTCTCAGTGATTCCCAGTGATTTCATTTTACGCTCTCACCATCCATCCGCCCCGCACGTAAGAAGTCATCGCAACATAATTAAGGCTCATTTCATTTTAGTATCCTACCCGCTGATTGGTCGGTTTTTGAACAGTACTTATTCCAACGTCCCAAATTCGGGCATATCGTTTTGACTTTTCCATCGATAAACGTAAAAGGCTGTACATGATGATTCTTGCATTAAAAGAGTTTCAAGTACTTATTCTAACTACCATTCATTAAATTGTTGAGCATACAAAATCAACCTTTGGCCACTTATCCTGTTTTCGGTATTCTCTAAAATACTCCAAAAATGACCTCGAGAAAAGTTCATATCTTTCTTTTAAACTTATTCCCAAAGAATCGAATAGGGTTTTCGATGAAGAAGGCTATTGAAGAAGCAGACGTGCATTTTTTGCTCTTGGTGACCAGCAGGTCTAATGTTTTCCTAGCATTTACACTGATTTCAAAGTAGCCCTTCATTCCACATACCATGTGATACCCTTCGGAAAGTAGTGACACTCACATGTCGACATTTAGCTGGTTTATAAAATGCTTATGGGTCCATTGTGTTAGTTCTATCAGGTCCATCAATGTTCGGTCCATTGTGTCATTGCGCACGATAAGCGACCACAATAAAAACTGAGCTCCTCTAAAATACACTTCCACATTACATGCCACCATTTCACCTCAAAATTTTACATCTTGGTTTTTTTAATTACATCTTAGTTAATTTTACATCTTGGTTAATTTTACACGGCTGGTGACCTACCACCCCCTGCCACACGCCCATGCGGCGGCTCGCGGGGTACTATGTAGATGTAGATTGTGTCAAGTTGAAAACTTGCCATATTTTAGTTGAAACTGCGGCCTATGGCATTCCCAAAGGTTCAATCCTTGACGAGTGCTTTTTAAACTTGACGTAAATAATTCTGATTTGACGAATTTCATATTTTTGCAGCCACAGATGGTATTTTTTCCGTTTGTGGTAACCGAAAGCAAGTATTAGGCGAGAAATGAAACACGATGAAAAAGTTAAGATCAAAACCAGTTCTCTTCTTGTTTAGCTCTTCACGATTTCCCTTTTTTTGCATACAACATTTCTTTATGACCCATAAAATGGACCTGATTTTCACGTTTATTTTGAGATTCAAAATTACCTGTCCAAGCTACACTTCTTCTGTAATATCATCAAAATTGCGTTTAGTAAAAAAGCAAAATTTACACTTTTTAGTTTAAGGTGAGAAATAATTGTACCATTCAGTAGTATTCCAGATGTACTAATTACCTTCAACCCGAATGAAAGGTAGTGAAGGATCAAAAATATTTAAACAGACCCGTGCAATCGATAATAGAGGGACATCGTGAAAGAAGGGAACCGTTTGACCAAATATGAATCCTATCCAACTCCATATTCACATCATGATTCGAAAGTTCCTAATTGGCCAAGTTCCTAGCTCCAAGCTAATATATGTTTCGGTGTAATTTGAACCCCGATTCCATTAGCTCATCATCTCCACTGCATGGAGCCCGACTGGATGATCACTTAATTGCATCATTAATTTCTCCTGGAAAATACGTTTTGTACACACTGTTATTTACATTTACTACCGATGGGAGACATTTGCGTTATTCCGTCTGTGGTTCTCAGTGTAGTACAAAAAAGTTGTCTTAGCGATAAATACGAAAAAACGGACAAGAGGAGTAATTTGCTCCATCGAGGTTACAACGTGGTGTGACTTGCCATTTAATTCACGGAGAATGTCAGAGAGAATGCTTTAACCAGCAACGGAGATGGATAAAAAGCTGAAATCTTTGACCACCACGCCAACCCAGTGATGCAAGCGTTCACCGTGTTTCTCAATAAAAGCTCCTAAATTTGATCTAAATAAATCAATATGTGTGTGTGTGTGTATATATATATATATATATATATATATATATATATATATATATATATATATATATATATATATATATATATATATATATATATATATATACACACACAAGGAGTATCGACATTTGGACACAAGTAATGGCATTGTCGAGTTCATTACGTTGCTATTATACAAAAAACTGCAATAAAAGTACAATTTTTGTGTTCGTCGCGTTAATGGAGCAAATCACATCAAACTGGTCATTTTCGTATACCAACCCAATAGCTTACTAATGGAATTCGAAGTGAAACTTATAACAAAAGCTTAAGTAGAGTTAAAGTAAAAAAAATAGATTTAATCCATTTTTTTCAAGGGCTATCGTAATAACTCGAAGTCGAATCATATGCAGATTCGAATATTTCGAATCTTTTGGTACCAAAGCAGCCACTTTTCGAGGGCGAATAATATTAATAATTTATTTCGTTCCATCGGCCAATAATGGCAGAGATTACAGTCAATTTTTCAAAGTGAATGTCAGTTTAAAATATTAATAATAACAATAAAAAATACATAAAATTACATTGCCACAAAATACACTTAGGCCTTCCTCTCATTAAGGAAGTCATTCACTGAGTAAAAACAGTTTAAAAGTAGGTAATTTTTTAGATCTTTTTTAAATGAATTGAGAGAAGAAATGGATTTAATTTTGTCCGGCAGCTAGTTGAAAATGTTAGAGGCTGCATAAAAAGGACTCTTTAGGCAAACAGACAATCTACACCCCAGTTGATGGATGTCATTTTTTCTTCGGGTGCCATATTTGTGATCTCTGGAATTGGTGGGAAATAGGTGGGGGTATTTTTTCACAAAAATGGCACAGTGTAATAGATATATATATAAATACAAGGTAAGGAGAGAATTTGTAAGCTCTGAAAATAGGGTTTGCAATGGTAAGTGAAAACTGAATCGAATCAAATGAGGCTTGAACCGATTCCATTTAGAAGTAGTTGCACAGCTCTAGACAAAAGTATTAAAAATAGCAAAATGACCCATAACTCTTTAAGAGTGAAATGGAAAAGAGAAAACTTCCACAGGGGAACCTTGGCTGGCGGATAGATAGTCCGACAGGCGGCACACCCAATTAATTCGGTCGAAAACCCGCGATAGTTATTGAGAGAGAGAGAGAGACGAGGGTCAGTAGGGACAGCGAATTAGAAGATAACATTGGAAACATAAAGAAACAGGTTTTCGCAAAAGGGATTCCAGCTACATTCGCCGGACTCGGGATTTCTCCATCCACACACGACCTGCGAAATATAAGAAACGTAACTGACGCGCAAATTCGTCCGTTTTTATTTCGGGATCAGGAAAAAGGGCTCGCCCGCCTACGGATTCCCCTTTTTCCGGGAGTCCCTCGGGGCGTGGATATCCAAAAAAAAAAACAAATGAGAGAGCAAAAGGGACCGGACCACCAGGATTATGTCCGACCGCGCGCCAAGGACGAAAAATAAATGCCTCTTCTTTTTGAGTTTCCACTCTATTCCCTCTCCTTCGTATTCCCCCATTCCATCCATCCTCTCGAATCTTCATTACGAGTGCGTGTCTCGCATACTTTACTCGGCCAAAGGCGAGGCTTGGCTCTTTCCCCACTCTTTTCATCGCTCAAAACTGCGAGCGCGGACAAGGAAATTGAATAATTCACCACACAGACACGCTACGAAACAAATTACTAACTGAATTCCCGAACTGTAAGGTTCCTATTCACTTAAAAGCCACCTAACTTTAATTTCACTAAACAAATTTATTTGCAATTTTTTTTAAATTTCACTCAACTTTAATTAGGTTTTAGATGTAAAATAATTAACCACGGTTTCCGCAACAGCTATGTTAAATCAATTTTGTGGCATTTCAACGCTTCTGGGAAAAGACACTATCCATTTCATGATTCAAATTCATAACGGTAATGACTTAGTGCTTCGTAATTCTTGAAAATAAAAAAATGACACAGACACTAGATTTCAAGATAACGTCGATATTTAAAGGTACAATTATATACATATATTTCTGCTCCACAGCCAACAAAATCGCCAGTCCCAATATGCTCCTAGCCATAACGACAATCGCAGTTAATGAAAGACATATTTCAGCGATCAGAAAACAATTACATTACCGCTCACATTAGCTTCATTCCCTAGAATATACAGATAATCCTTCCACCGATAAGAAATGTAATGCCAATGCCAATTGAAATTCTCCCGAATAACTTCTTAGCATTGATGCTAGCAAAAGATTCTTATGTAAGTTTTTAGCACAATTTATCAAAATATCACGAAAACTATCATAATCGTAAGAGCAAAAAAAAAAGTATCAGGGAGGTGAACACCGGAGAACTTAAAAAGAGAGTACGCCTGAATATTATTCAAAATCAATATCCTTAAAATGTACTCGTGTACTCGATCTTCTCTGCTCCGATAATAAATATGCCTCTGTTGAACATTACGGAAAAGGTATCGACTGAATCGTAAGTAATCACGATATCATGCAGAGGAAAAAATAAACTCCCCTTTTTCAAAACGCTTAATATTCACCGCTCACTACTCACTTCCTTTCAACGAGTCTGCTTCCATTTTACGGTTCCATCTTCCCGAAATTAATAATCGACTTTTAGGGTTATTTCCCACGGCTAGATAAACATTTAATTCATATAAGTTTCTTTCTTTAATCACCGGTAAAAGAATTTAATCCAGCCGCAAGTAAATTAATGCACGAACATATATTATTCAACGCAGGACATTCGTAGCTTATTCACAACCCGAGGATTCGAGAGACCGTTTTCTCTTCAAAATGGGAGAGTGTTAAGAGAGAGAGCGATTCTACACTTTGGTTGAAATTTACTCCCAAATTCTCTTACACGGGTAATTGTTACTAAGTTCAGTTTTCCTTACGAATCTAAATTTTTCGCAACAATTGAGTGATTAATTTACGTCACAGACACTACCCAACCGCGGCAATTTCACCAAGTTGCAAGGCATATAGACCCAGGCGCTCAATGCAAATTGCATCGGAACTCATTTTAGTAAGGATACAGATCATAATGGTCGACTTCGATTATATGACGAATCATTGATAAAGAGATCAATAAAATGGGCGTTCGGTGGGAGTTGGATCGCTTCCCGGAAGGCTCTGAAAATCAACCCGTCATCTGAACCGTCCGACTGTCAGTTATTCAGCCAGTCGTTTGTTCTTCAAAATCATCCAAATGGGGCTTTTTGGAACACCTATCACCACACAGAAAGTTCTCCATTTAAGACGTCAAAAGTAGCCAAAATGGGAACACAGCTTTATTTCACACGAACAGCGATAAATGGAAAATTTACACGGGTGAAAGGCGGAAATTTGCTTGGCAACACCCTAGTCACCACTGAGTGGTTTCCAATCAATCTTTACCCTAATTGGGATGTTCTGCCTCACTGGCTGACTGATTGATTCGTTCACTCAACAACACGCAGTCCAAAGTATAAGTGAAAAATTCGTGAAATATGGGGGATGTATTCCCATATTATTGCCAAAGATTGAAGAATATATAAAATATAAAAATGCGAGCGAATCCTGGAGGAAAAAGTGTAGTTAGTGAGAGCAGTACATCGAGGAATCAGTTCTCGAAATCAATCATCGCAATTTTTCTCCTCAAGTTAGTAACTTTAGTCGCCGGTCAATACCCGCACACAATTCTTTCAAATAATGAACTGTTATCTAAACGAAGGGATGACTCCTTTTTGACTTATGGCATCTTATTGTGGTGACATCTTAATGTAGTCAACGTAAAATTATTGAAGCAAGAGATTTTTTCTACTTCTTCTTATGCATTTTGTATGTATTTTGCAATTATTCATGCTCAACTGTCGCCGGTCAATGTCCGCAAAATAGACCAACAAACTAGAAAACAGTACGCAAAAACACTGGTGTGGAGTGTGGCACTCTATAGATCGGAAGCATGGACCATTGGAAAAGCAGACCAGAACAGACGAAAATCCTTAATAACCTGGTGCTGGAGGAGAATGTTGAAGATCAAATGGACGGACAAAGTTAGAAATGATGAAGTTTCAGAAGACCAGAAGAGGAAAGGACCACATGGAACGCTATACAGAAACGAAGAACAAAATGGATTGGGCACACCCTGAGACAAACGGGTTTGTGAAAAACCAACCAAACCCTCTTACCATCTTGGTAAAACCAAAATCGGTCTTACCAAGGCCGATGTTGACTTTCTTTTACTTTCTTCTCTCCTCCATTTTCCTAATAATTTTTTCTATAACCCACTGCTTCTTCACCCTTTCCATAACCAACTCCTTCGTTTCTATTGATTCTATTGTTTTTCCGCTGCTCTTACCATGCCTAGTTTTATATTCTCCCATTTTTTCCTTTATCCTCCCACTTTAACTAAGCCTGTTGAATCTAATATTATAATCAGAGTCAGTATCAGCCCCAGAATAACTACGCGAGTTCTCGACACTGTTCCAGAATCTTCACCAAGCCATGAGGATATTATAAACTAATTGCTCAACCTCATTCAACGACGTAGCAAGCTGTCAAAGAACCGATTCGAGAGCTTACGATGAGTGTGACTTAAGGAAGGAGAGTTTATTTGCTATTTCATTCAACTAATAACAACAGCTCTGATTTCTAGTGCACCTCCATTTTAATAGAGCATTTGACATTAAGAAATGCCGCCATTTTGTGAACAGTTCCGATGCCGTTTGAGGAGAAGAGTCAAGCGAGCATATAATACATGATGGCGGCCTTCGTTTAAATCATACAATATCGAAAAAAATATTTACTTTTCATTCCTTCCAAACTCGAATCAGAATATTTCAACTGCACATTTATATCGGATGAACTGCTTGAAGTCTAAAGAGCAAGAGAAGACACTTGTTTGCGATGAGACACGACAATGAAACCACTAGAGCTAGTCCTGAAATAAGATGAACTTTGAGATCTTTCCGACACCTTGTTAAATAATATATTGACACTGTTAATTGACGACTGACAAATACAAATCGTGCTGACGACTTAGGACGCGTTGACGACTTAACCCTGTGGGTGCGGTATGACGTGAAATCACGTCATGGTTGTCTTTACGCTGGAGCTGATGACGTGATATCACGTCATGGGTACCGTGAGTGTTCCTGGTGTCACTAGGGAACTTTCATTTGGCCTCATAGTGAAAGCTGGAACACTCACAGTACCCATGACGTGATGTCATGTCAGCGTAAAGTCAACCATGACATGATATCACGTCATGCCGCACTCAAAAGGTTAAGGCGACCTTCGTCGAGCTAATGTTTGAATGCCCGGGTGTTCTCATTCCCCTAATTCCGTGTTTGGGGGCATTTCAATAACCACTTAAGACGATATTGTCAACTCAGCTCAAACATCCCTCCGCATCATATAAGACAAGACGATATTTCGTTTAGCCTACACTCTACACCGGCTTACGCAAGTTGTCACAGAAGTTTGGAAGAAAGGGAATGGAAGAAATTTTCGATGATTGACGTTTTAAACGATTCCGGCAAACAATGGCAATACCACGCACAAGATATTAAAGGTTTTCGTGTAACTGCAGCGGAAAAAATGTTGGCTGTCTCCCTACAAGAAGTCATCCGGTGGCCGCGAGTGCGTGGATTAACTGATACCACGGGCGGACGCAACATTTGACAAAAATCATACCGAATGAAGTCACACTGAGTTAAGACATGCTGGGAGGACTTCAGTCATTGCTATACGTATCTCAATGGCGCTCATGACACTAAATAGGAAATCTCGCAGGAAAACTTGCCGAGGAGAGTACCTTTAAACTTATTTCAATGCCACCAGCAACGATTTTCCGTCCAACGATAATTCAGGAAGTGATACAAGTATAATCTAACGAGTAAATAATTTTTTCATATAGTTATAGCGGAATCCACCAATACACATTTTATAATTAATGCCAATAAATTGGAAAATAAACATTCACAAAACATATAAATATAGATGTAAATACAAAATATTATCTATCAAAATTTATATCTCTACATTATTTATACTATAAAATGGAAGGAAAAATGTGAAGAATCGAACTGATTTCATCTCTCTCCCACACACAGTCGCACGGGACCTAACGCGCATGCATGGTACATAGCTTTGGACATAAATGTTTATCAATACATATATCCTATATCGCAATTGCTCACATTATGACTACATTCCAACAGATCTACATCTACATAATACCGCGCGAGCCGCCAAATGGACGTGTGGCAGGGGGTGTTAGGTCACCAGCCGTGTAAATGTGTGAGTTTTTGGAGATGAAATGGAGACATATATTATGAGAGTGTATTTAGGGTAGCTCAATTTTAATTGTGGTCGCTTATTGTTCGCGGAAATTACGAGTTCTTGTACCTATCTATTCGGCAGTGTATCAATCTTATTTTATCGCATCTGTCAGATCTAGAGATGTAGTGAGGAGTCACGATAATATTCTCTATGTCGCTCCGAAAAATATCAGTTCTGAATTTATCAAGCAACTTAAGCCTGGCGTGTAGCCTCCGAGTCTCTAGGGGCTCCCACCTTGGACCCTCTAACAGTTGTGAGACACTATATCTATGCTCGTAGCAGTTTTTAACGAATCGCGCTGCTTTCCTTTGTATTATATTAATTTATTTGGTTAAGTCTATTTGACCAGGGTCCCAAATGCTCGCGGCGTATACGAGGTGTGGCCTAATCAGAGTGAAGTAGTATCTCTCTTTTACTTTTTCACCCGAGGACCTTCCTATTATACGTTCAACAAAACCTAGTTTCTTTGATGCTGTGCCGCATATGTTTTGTATGTGTGTTTCCCAAGATATATCTGAAGTTAAGGTAATTCCAAGATATTTTACTGTATTTGAAGATTTTATGTTTACTCCACCCACGGTGTAGGTATGGCTTTTGTGTGATGAAATTCGCAGGAAGTGAACTGTGGTGCATTTACTAATATTTAGTTCTAAACCCCACTCCTGGCACCATGAACGAACGTTGATAAGGTCAAGTCGCGCGAGGCCTAACGTGCATGCATGGTATATAGCTTTGGGTCTAAATGCTTATCAATACATACATCCTATATCGTAATTATTCACATCTTGACTACATTCCAACAGATTAATACCAGACGATTGGCATAAGTATACACCTCATATTTAAGATGATGTCTCACTTAGAGAATATGTAAAAACGAAAGTCGGCTTCAAGGAATTATTCACAAAATAATTCCCTCGTATTTAAAAAGGAAAACAAACGTCAATTGCGGTCAAAAATTGTCTTTGGAACGCCAGTTTGGCCCCAGTGTGTGACGGACGGAGGAATGAACTAGATGCGCTCCCCACGTCACCACTCTAATCGGGATTCCAACGAAGAAACTCTTCCCAGCGCCACGGGGGAGGGGGCTTTGTGCTTGAAACCACTCGCTAATGATTCTGAGCACGTAGCCAAGAAGTCGCTAGGGCACCATCACGAGGGGTTTGAGATTTTGATGCATTCACGCCAGGGGTAAAAATGTCACGCAGCCCTCACGATCGAGTTTCCCTCGCGGGAATGCAGTTAATGAAATTGAACATTGCAATTGGAAGATACAATGAACAGTTTATCAGACACTTCAGTGTTCAATACGGGAGCGTAAAACTTCACACTCGATCGGGGAGGCTTCCCGAGATTTTTACGAGTGGTTTCAGTACACCGAAATCCCGAACCCTTTCTTTGTTTCACCACGTGACTCCTCAGTTAAGTGATCGGAATTATCTCGATCGGTTCAAACACAACGCAAAACCACACTACAGGGACACCGCAATCGATGGTTTTCAAAAACAGTTTCCAAAAAAGTGAACCACTCGAGATGCGAACCAAGACCATCTAGTCGATCGGGGAGCCATTCTTATGGTCACCACGCCAACCCAATGCCCTTTATTGAGCGATGGGGTGGAGGGGGGGGAGGAGGGCAGCAAAAGACAAACGCGTGGGCCATCAGGAGGAAAATAAGACGACAATCGAGAGAGAGAAAGAGAGAGAAGGGTCGAGAGGATTATTATTATCTCCTCCTTCTCCTAGAGGGAGGGAAGCGAAAGAGTGAGAGAGTGGCGGAGGGCGATAAGGACGAATGTGGACCCTTTTGGGAATTGAGAGGATGATCGGATGAATTGGGTCGGGGGATCTAGCTGAAAGATGAGAGTGGACATTTACGGACGACAGATAGATAGGAGGAAGCGGGGGAGACAATGCGATAGGAGGAGACGACATTGGACGGAGAGGAAAATAGAGAGGGGGAAAAGAGGCCAAATGGGGAAGTGATGATCGCCGGGTGTCCTCTTCGGGAACCGTTCCACTCTCACCGGACCGACCAGCGTTTGAACTGCTCCAGATAATCTCAATCACGTGAATAAAGAGTCACGAGGCAAAACAAACGAAAGCATAGGCATCTCAGTGAGTTATTCCCGCTCGGATGGATGACTGAAATGTCTGATATGTTGTTAATTGCGTCTCTAACCGCGATTGTTTACTCCATCGGCGACATTCCCGTGAGAAAAACTTGATCGAGGAGGCTTCCCGAGATTTTTACGAGTGGTTTCAGTACACCGAAATCCCGACCCCTTTCATCGTTACACCGCGTGACTCTAGACGTGAGAGAGTGACGTAACACCCTCGAAAATGACACGAGAGTGTCGAAACTGGTAGGGTTTGGTATTCCAAATAAAGCGTGAAAAATACACCGTTTAAGTTTTATTTTCTCAATGGATTGCGTGAAATTCACAGTGGAAAAATCATTCGCCTGGATTGGGAATCGAACCCAGATCCCTCGATTTCGCGCCGAGTGCTCTAACCAATTAAGCTACCCAGGCGTCCTCTTCCACCGTGAATCTCATTGGGGCTTTAAGGAGCAAGTTGTCCTCACAGGTGCATCGTGCATATGATGGCAGAGGCATCCGTATGCGAGCGCTAAGCGCCACAGTCCACGGGGTAAAGCCCAACTTTAAACACAAAGGTGTTTACTTTGGACATTTTCAAAGAATTGTGTGATCACTAGCGGTTGACTCCGTTGAAGTAACAGCGCGGCTAGTTCCGTGGTTCTTTGAAAACTTATTATATCAAGTTACTTTTTCACAAAGTATCGCCTGACTCGATCCAACTTATACGTGACTCCTTAGTTACGTGATCGGAATCATCTCGATCGGTTCAAACTCAACGCAAAACCACACTAAAGGGACACCGCAGTCGACGGTTTTCGAAAAGAGCAAGGTCAAAATTCATTTTTGGAAGTTTTAATCCGGGGATCAAGTTTCTCCAAGTATATTTGCACCGTAAGATAGGCAAGGTATCTCTTATCTCTTAAGCAATTATGAATTCTGGAAGTACATTCAAATTTGAGCAATTTCCACCGAAAACACCGCCGAGAAAAGCGTTCAAGCGAAAATGGAAAGATGCATCATGGTCTGTGGTGTCTTTTTTTTTAAAGTGGCTGCTATCATAGTTAACGTGGATCATTATCGTGTGATTAGACAGCATCGCAGAAGGTAATAATTATATTTTCAAGTTTTAATGAATGAAGTAATGCCAGGGTGGCTGATGATATCCAATTTTCAAATTCCCTGACCTTTCCCTGATGAATTTACCAATTTCCCTGACCGAACGCCAAAAGGTCACCTATTATTAGAATATTTATTTCGGCTGAAAGAAATTTTCTACGGCAGCTTTAAATTTTCTAAATGTTCTAATCATCGTTTCGTATTTTTAGGGCTGTAATCATGTATTTACTATAAGCTAGTGTGCTTCAGCTACTTCTCGATCTGAGTTTCGGAAGTTAAAACAAAACGCGAGGTAAAATCTTCCGAACAACATACCCTCGGATTCGTTGTGATGAGCGTAATACATTGTGATCATGTTTTTTAACACAAATGGGCAAAGTTCGCAATAAGTATATACAAAAGGGATACATTGTACGTCTGATTCGCAACTAAATAACTAAGACTCATGACTAATAAGATTTACAACTGAATACTCCACGAATTTATGGTGCTTATTCCATGCACGTCAGCGACATACGTTAGTTTCAGTTGGAGAAATAAAGGGCGGGTAAGACTGGCCGATAAACGTAATGGTAAAAGAATAACGAGGATTCCTATTCCAGTTTCTCCCTGACTGTTACGAGAATTCGCTGACTTTTTGAGAAATTCAAAATTCCCTGACAATTCCAGGTTTTCCCGGTTTTCCTTGACGATCGCCACCCAGTAATACACTTTGCCATGAAATTCCATGAAACACAGCGGAGATCGTTATTATTGGAGGATTCTGGAGCAGAGAAGCGTATCGGCAGAAAGGCGAACCCTGTACGGCGCAACGGAAGAAAGAATCTGGTTATAACTCGAACGATTGGCTTTAAGGTGAACAAACATATTCAGAATGAGTCACAGAGCCGGTAAATTGCAATGGCGATGGGCTACAGCAAGATTTCTGTTTATGGCTACACTTTTGCTTCTTTTATTGCAACCTTAAAGCTTCCATTCGTCATCGAGCGAATCAGTGATTGTCAGCGATATCAATGAAATGCCCCTCTCACTTTCACATTTACCAAAATGGCCAACAACTTCAGCCAAGAGCGAAAAGACTCCCAACTACGTGGAGGAGAATATCTGGAGCGTCACTTAAGCTAGTCCGAGAGAAATATCAGTTCACCTAGAAATCAATGAATCTGGTCTCATTTTAAAGAAAAATATCTCACCCTTCTAATGACACCAAAAATTCAACCCCTTACCACATTACTTTTGGAGATATTTGCCAAAAAATACCAGCCCTTTTACATGGGAAATGGTATGTGTATGCACTCCAGAGAGACATTATTTACAAAATGAGGTATTTCTAACACTTAGATGACGTAAAAAAACTAACAGCGAGAAGTTTGTATGGTTTCTTAACTATATTTGAAAATAAATCATATTGTTACCGCAGTAGGTTCTTGGGTATCACAAAACTCCATCCGTTTTGAAGGAGTTTCAAACGCACCGAACGCGCGAAAAAAGTGAGTCAAGTTAAAGACTTATTTAGATATTTTCATTTAATTACTTACAATTTCTGTTATATAAAACTATGTTATTGCACTATTAATAGCGCAATATTTAATTCATGTGTCCTACAGCTGGTGAAATTATAACGTATAATTCGAATATGGTCTCTATTATGACTAGGGAACTATCTCGCTCGGACTACCTTAATGTATACGTGGCTTCCTTGACGATGAGCCCACAAGTGCCCGTCCCATGCATTTATATACTACTAGACTTGGGTAAGTAGTAAACAACACGAGTGAGGATTGTTGGTTTTCCACACACTTCAAGGTTCATTATATTAGGATGAATCAGTCGCAAATATATTTCTTATTGTTATTATACTTCGAAGAGAATAGAACAATCGCCCAAATGGCAACGGCAATGTGTAAACACTTCGATAATATATTGATTCGATTGGGCAGGATAAGAGGTATGCGCCGAGCTGAGAGATTTAGCTCCTACAAACAACTTCAGAAAAGTTTTTTTAATAACTGTTATGCCGGGATTTTCAATTAAGATAGAATGGAATGAATGGAATAGAGCCCGTCTAATTTCCTGGTAATGGAGCAACGGAAGTACTTCAGCATTGCAGGGCATCTCGAGGCACTGGAAAAGATCAGGTTAATGTGTTTATGACGCAGTTTGTGATTGAAAAGTAAGAAACAAAACTATCTTCTGCAACTACCAAGAGTTTAGCCAAGCAAGGAACGGCACTTGTACCATTTTCGATAATTATTTGATTAACAATCACGAAAATAAAACTAAAATTACTAATTAACAAAAACAAACACTTGTAATGACGTTCGAAAAACTCTAGAACAAGAAATATCTCGAGTTAACATTGGCGCTTCCAGATATCCCGCATAGCTGCGACATGATTTACTGATAAATACTAAACACATCCCTTCTGCATACCTGTTATTTTGTTTCCAGGTGTAAAAATTTCGAGATGACTACACTAAAATTCCTTGAACTTGCTTTAATTTTCCCGAGGGAGTTGCCCTAAAATCGCGTAAATAGCACCAGGTGCAAGAACCAGGTCCTATTTACGCGAAAGTTCTGCATTCATGAATAGTTTGAATTCTCTACGATGAGTAGTGCGAATGAATGTTAAGAATCTCCCACTAAGAATAGCTGGGCCCATTTGGCGTGAATTTAATATAAACGATTCACACATCCTTGACGATCGGAGCATATGCAGCATGACGAAGAAACACTCCTCCTATGGTGCTAAAGGACTGAGGGCACTGCACTAATAAGATACGCGAGGACAAACATAATATTTAGCCAAAATAAAATCGAAACAAAAAAGTAGTTATTGATATTTTTAGCTCTGACATGGTCGAAGTCACATCCGGTGTTCCTCAAGGGAGCGTGATTGGACCTCTTTTATTCATTATTTATATTAATGACATAAGTTCTCGAGTTAGCACTACATTAAGGTTATTTGCAGACGATACAGTAATGTACCGTGAAATAAGCGAAGACACGGACTTTGTAGCTCTGTCACCTGACCTTAACAACGTTCATTCGTGGTGCCAGGAGTGGGGTTTAGAACTAAATATTAGTAAATGCACCACAGTTCACTTCCTGCGAAATTCATCACACAAAAGCCATACCTACACCGTGGGTGGAGTAAGCATAAAATCTTCGGATACAGTAAAATGTCTTGGAATTACCTTAACTTTTGATCTAACATGGGGATTAAACATACAAAACATATGCGGCACAGCATTAAAGAACCTAGGTTTTTTAAGCGTATAATAGGAAGATCCTCGGATGAAAAAGTAAAAGAGAGATACTACTTCGGTCTGGTTAGGCCACACCTCGAATACGCCGCGAGCATTTGGGATCCTAGTCATAAAGATTTAACCAAATAAAATTAAAAATACAAAGAAAAGCAGCACGCTTCGTTAAAAACTGCTACGAACGAACATATAGTGTCACACAACTGTTAGAGGGATCAAGGTGGGAGCCCCTAGAGACTCGGAGGCTGCACGCTAGGCTTCGTTTGTTTGAGATATTCAGAACTGGTGTGTTTCAGAGCGACACAGAGAATATTATCATGACGCCTCACAACATTTCTAGGTCAGACAGTTGCGATAAAATAAGAGAGATATTATGCCAACCAGATAGGTACAAAAACTACCTCGCCTTGCCGCTAAAACAATTTAAAAATCATTTTATAGGAATCCTCTCCTAGAGCGATACTCTTTTTTTCATATAAGAGCTCATCTACTAGTTAAATCAGGTAAAATTACAAACTACATTAACACATTTTCGAAACATTTCGAGAGAAAAACTGAACACAGTGCCAATCAGTCAGCATGTCAGACACAAAAACAGAATCCAATCAAAGGGTTACACCAGCCGAAGGCTGTTGTAACTCCTGGTGCTATTCAACGTCCCAAAATTCCGCTCTATGGTCGTCATTTCCAGTAACTTCAAAGAAAGCACGCATAATTTCGTCTCACTTCAAGGGGTGATTTTAACACGCAAGATAATATCATAGTCCACTGATAGTCCATCTCAGGAGCCAGAAGTTTTAGATTATTATAAAGTAAATTTCCTAATGAGGTAGAGGTTCTGTGTAACATAAATATTAGTGAAAAAGATGTTTACAAACACTGACTGAGAATGTCAAACATCCTGGGGATATGAAAACCATTTATGAAAAAGATTATTCAAGAACGTTTTGGGTTTTTTGCTGGATTAAGGGAAGAAACCATTATCTGGCTAGAAAAAAAAACCCACTTCACGACCCCATAGCAACTGAAAATGATATTTACACAAACTATTCACTTAATACGCGTTCCACCACTAATACAAAGTGTTGTGATTCGTGATATATTAAATTCAAAATTGAATTTTCAGTTTCACACTGTTAAGCAATTTTATGCCTCAGGCACTAGTGATAGCCACATAAAATAAACCATAAACACTCATCCTAAGTAGCGTTGGCAGTGATTTTTACGGCCATAATTTAGTCTCAGCACACTATTTGGACGTATTTTTATTTTTACTTTACCTCAATTCCACAAATTCTACCTCCCTATGAGTATCTTCTCCACACTTATCAATAAAAGGTGCACACACAAACGACAAATACCCTTTAAATGATATCTCGATTGCTTCAAGCGGTTCGTGCCGAGGCTTACTATTTGATTGCCGTTTAATTTATCTTTAAAGTTCATAATATACTCTATGAAGGCGAATCGGGTTGCACCACAGTACATGTTGAAAAATCACACATGGTGCCTAGGATGATTCACATTCCACGTCGACCAATGTTACTTGTCAAAAGAGGGCGAACTCCTGATGTCATTTCTCCACGGCCTGCTCACACTATATCCCGGGGTATTCAATAGCGCGATATTGTGACAGTGGATGCTATAGCGCGTAAAATATTTTTACAAGTAAATATCACAGGAAAAGCTGAAAAAATGTATGTACTTTGCATCAATTTTTCAACAGCTACTTTTCTAAGTCACTCGATAAACTACGAGATCAAATACCGCCACAGTTGAAGTGTTTCCAAGAGAAAGAGAATTCGACCCATGCTAATTAGCAGCTTTTCCTTCCATTATTCACGTAAAAATTCTTTCTTTCGTAACACAGCGGCCAGTGAAGAATTCAAGGAGCATGGAAATTGGAACTGGTATATACGCCAGAGCTTCTGATTTCCAGCAGCAAGGAGAATACTCATATCACAAAACACAGGACAGAAGGGTACCTTTCGCTATACCTAGAAGGTAGGTACATACATGCACAGGACATAGAGAATATTCTCTGTGTCCTGTGCATGTATGTACCTACCTTCTAGGTACCTGGTACACAATGCCGACATCAATCAAAGCCATCTGTGGGAAAACGCCAAGCCTTAAGGACAAAAGAAATTCATTTCACCAAAATTGGCTTACTTTTAAACAATAATTGATAATGAGTTCAACGGAAAATCTGGGGACTTTTTCATTTTAATCCAGTCACTAGAGTAACTCAAAATTTGTCATCTATGATATCATCCATAATTCTGTTTCAAAATAGGAATTCATGGCAAAGGTTTAATTTAAGCCGTATCCTGAATGTTTATACATGTGACTGTGGACTAGATGTAGACCTGTGCGCCGCCGCACCGCGCCGCCACCGCCGATGGATTATGTACGGCGAGCCGCCGATAGCGCCGCCGGTCTTCCGAGTCGGCGCGGCGCGGCGCCGTCATTGGTGGTCATTTACCACGTCGGAACTATACTTATATTCACTCATTACTGCGGACTCCTCATAATAACGCAAAACTCAATAACGAATAAAAAAGAGAGCAGCTCTTGAGCAGAGCCATTAATATTCTCTTCTTCTGCGGAGCTTGAAACAAGAAAATATATCCTCTTTTCTTTTACCGCTCTTCTTCGGAATTTTTTACTGTAGCGTCCCCTCCTCACTCTCATCCCCCGCTCTCCCCCCGCCGACTATGATTTCCCGGCTTGAGTTTGGCGGGTCAATCTTAATGGGTAATAAAAGGGGAGCCTTATGAATTTTCCTCTGCGGATGAAGCGAGTGCTGAAGTACAGGTAATGGATCTTTATTAAATAAGATAATAAGCGTGATAGAAGGGACGGTTACAAAATAAACGTCTCTGCGGCAATCTGAGAGGAAGAAAAGTTGTCTCGGCCCCGATGCAAAGAGACTATGGGTACGATTTTTGTTTGAACGATTTGAGGGTGGAGGTTTCTTTAGAAGCACAAAGGAAAAAGGAAGAGGCCCTGACCATTTAAACTGACAAGTGTATCCGATATGCAGCACCCAAGGAGAAGAGCAAATGTGCCCATCAGATTCCACGCATGGCTCTCACGTAATAATGTCCCCACTTGTTCTTTGTCTTTTGTTTTACTTAAGGTGTTACAGAAATATTCTGTCCGCATCTTCCTTGAGGTCGATGACCAATGAAAATGTCCCTATAATAATAAATAAACAGGCAGTTTAGATCTCTAGGGAGCGATATTGACAGAGGGGGAGCGGTGCAGTGCTTCAAGGTAGGCGCGCCGCTTTTCCTCCGGATTTCCCAGGCACTGAGCTGTCCTAAAATGAGGGAGTAGGCGCATGTCTGCTCCAAAGATGATTGGGCCGTCGAAAATCTGGTGGTGGTGTTTGCATGCTCTAGAAAGGACAAATAGAGACACTTGCGCTATGGTCTTCATTGAGACAAATCGTTTTACTGTCGACGGTCTATCATAAGATTATCATAAATCCATCACAGCTCCCACTCACTTAAACTGAAATTATGTATTCGAGAGAAGGAACAGTTCCGGAATGTTATATTTGGTTCAATTTCTACTTTCATTCCGAAACGAAACTAAAACCAAGCCAGACTTAAGGTTTCAATCTGAAACGAAGTCACATTGAATAAGAAAGCTTATAGTTTTGTTCCGGTACGAAAATACTCATTGGTTCCTGTTCCGTTTTGCAGTCCTGTTTTTTTTTCAACGGAGTGCCTTTCGATTAAACAAAGAGGTGGCCATATTATGGGTGGCCAAAAAAGGAGTTGGTGCGCTTTAAATACTCCCGTACTTTTCGAACAATCGTTGAAGTATAGAAGACGGAAGGCAGGATGATGTAACTTATTTTGACATTTGTGGTACTGCATTGTCAATTGAAACATTAATGAACCACCTAATTAATTTCATTTGACTTCGAATTTTCTGTACTAATTGAACATAGCACTAAACGTGCGGTGATATTTTTACTTAGGTCGTTGCTATGTTTTCTGCACTGATTGAATGCCCTTTCGATAATTTTCGACTACGAGGTCGTCAAATATATTAAATACAGATTCCGATGAGATGTGGTGACAAATTTCCATACGTACATGATTACGGAGACATAATTACGGAGAAAATACTTACAGTTCCACTAATAAAAGATTTAACTCAACTAGTCCCGATATTACGTCATCATCATCATACTATTCAATATTTGGGTATAAAATATATTCATGGAAATGTGGGTGACGGAAGAGATATGCGTCAAACAAAGCAGTTTCAGAAGGGCATGGGGCTGGAAAACAGAAACCGTTCGGAGAAACCCTGGGAAAGGGACGTGTGCTGGGGAGGTAAGGGGAAATCACAAACAAGAACATTGAAAGTCCAAAAGGTCTGATGTCTATAGAACCTACAGACAGATGTCTGTAGAATCTACAGTGTAGATGGATCGTTCGCCGCTGCTGGTGAGGGGGGGGAAAGAAAAACCGTAAAGGCTTGGGAAATCCTGGGAGAGGGCGTATGCTGGGGAGGAAGAGGGAATCAAGAACAAAATCATGGAAAATCCAACGTCGTATCCTTGATGATGGGTCATCGGCCGCTGCCGAGTACCCCCTGCAAAAGTGCAAGACATCGCCTGGGCATAACGGTTTCTGCTAAAACCAGGTAGCCAATTGTTACATGTGTTATTCCTAATTTGATTAGTTGAACAATTACTAGACCTCGATTGTCTTTTCACCATTCTCGAATTACTTTTTCTACGACACAAATTAAGAGTTATGTTGAGAGTCCATCTCTTTGACTTACTCCTGTTTTGATTTCGAAGGGTTCCGAAATTTTCCCCTGAATTTTACTTAACATTTTTTGTCAGTGAGCGTCTGTCCAATGGTTGCAAGCGTTTTAGAGTCGAGCCCTTGTTCTTTTAAAATTTGATCAAGAGATTCGCGATCAACTGTATCAAAGGCTTTTTTGAAGTCAACGAAGGTGCAGATAATATCCTTGCTGTACATCTTTTGGTGCCGAATTTTTAGTTTTAGATTTAGAATTTGTTCTGGGAGTGATATACCTAGCATGACGCCTGCATGATATTCGCCAATTTTGGATTAAAGTTGTTGCTGAACAAGAAAGCATTGCGAGAGAATTTTATACGTGAAAGGAAGGAGTGGAATTCCTTTCTAGTTGTTTACATCTGTTCTATCTGCTTTTTTTAAATAAAATGCATGAATAAGGACATTTACCCTGTCATTAGAGATGTTTATTTCGCCAAATTTTTTTATTTATTGTTATTTCTGCTATGGTTTTTAGTCCACCTGCTATCACGAGTTCTGCTATGATTCCGTCTTCACCTGATGCTTTAATGTTTTGGGACTTTTTAATTCGTCTTGTGGTTTCTTCTTAATCTGGTGCTTGTGAATTAGGATTATTTTCATTGGGATCTTTTTGGGAATCTTTCCTTGGGTTCTGGGCAGTTCGGAAGTATTTCGAAATAATTAGCATATTCTCAGCCATTGTCTAGATTGTTAGGTTCCAGTTTCCCATTTTCTTTTCTAAAGCGATGGTTATGGGGTTGGTATCCCAACAGTTTCTTTTTAAATTATTTGTAAAAGTTTGTATTGTTTTTCTGTAAGTCTTCTTCAAATTCCAAGAGTTAATTTTTTTATATTGCCTTTTTGTTCGTCTGATTAATTCGGATATTTATCTATAAATATTAAGTTTTTAATAAAAATCGAAAAAAAGGGAGGCCTTTGCCATAAAACCCTCCGCTCTCAAAATTTACAATGCGGTACATAGATGAATGCCAGAGGCGATAAAAATACACACAGGATCGTTTGAATGGTATTTCGTCATATTTGAAAAACTATAAATAAAATTTTAACAGTGAAATGGACATATCTGTTTACAATGAAACTTTTCGGTCGCATTTGAGATAACAGGTATATTAGTGATGAATTTGTCTTATAACATTTAGTAATGAAAGGGTATAATATTAGGTTTGATAGAAGTTGTACGATACGATATATGCTTAAATACTTTAAATTAAAAGAAATTTCTCGCATACGTTAATAAAAATGTAATAAAATAAGTTTTAACAAGAAATAAACAATTGAACATATAAAATAATGAGAACAGTGAATAATGTATGCTATAATGTGCTGTAATACTTGTAAATACATTATGGCTGGATGAGTACGCCGCCGGTCACGCCGCCGCCGCCGGTAAAAACCATCGGCTCGGCGCGCTGCCATTTCCGACCCATTTCCAGCCGGCGTCCGCCGCCGATAGTTTATCCATCGGCACACAGGTCTAACTCGATGCCATTAAAAGGGCACTTTTACAGTTAAAGATTTAGTGAAGAAGATTTCATTCAGTTTTACCGAAGTCAAATAGCTGTAAATAGAAAGTCAGTTAATTCATCACAACTCACCAGTTTGTGCGAATAAAAAGAGAAATAAATTATCATTGTTAGTAGCATTAGATTTTGGCTCTATTTAGAATTGTAGTTTAATGTTCCATATTTCCACTGTGAATTTTAAGTGATTATTACACTTCCCATATCTAAGCACCTCCTGACGAGCAATACATTTTGCTAAGTTGCATTAGTCTTTAATTTCCTTTGTTCTATTTAATAATAGTCGCATTGCATATACATAATATCTGGGTATCATGATGAATTGTGAAGTCTAATGCAATAAAAGAATCAATTTGAGAAAAGGACTATCCTATATTATAAAACAGAAATAACAATTAGACATTTAACTCCTACGAGATAAATAGGAATTTAACTCTCACAGACGTTACGACCAGCACAAATTACTTCCTTCAAAAAGCAGTCAAATATACATGGAATAAAATCAATGAATTTATATTCAGATGGCTTGAGTCGTAAACCACATAAGCCTACCACAATTACCAGATGACAAGAGCTAGTTTCTCATGTAATACTCAACGTAAAAGTCCAAGTAGGAGGGGCCCACCAGAGCGGGGGGCTTTGCTTCCCGCAAAAAAACTGTACAGATTCTGTTTATTTATTAATTTATATAAATAACGATAGTTCGATGCTTATTTTATCTCCGGAAGGGGTGATATAAGAGCAGGGTTGTGGGAGAGTTTGTTACGGCAGCAACATTATACATATACAATCATTATTATATAAGGACAATGGAAAGGATAGCTTCACCATAATTCACCGACTCCGGGATTTTCAATATTGTAGATTTAGCAGCCCCTTGCTGAACCTATTGACATTTTGCAGGGAGAGAAGGACATATAACGGGGATTTTAAAGCCTACTTAGCACAACCTCCTCCGCCATTTCAATATCCTTTACAATAAAATGTTGAATTTCTGCTTTGCACTTCTGGACACACTTGCTTCATGAATAGAAAAAAACAATAATTCCACTGATAATTACGCATATATTTGTATCGGTAGGTAGCAATTGCTAAAATCTACTCATTTATATTTGCAGAACTTACGGAAATGCATCTACTTGCAAGCAAAGTGATGGAAACAAATCACTTATCATTAGTAAATATTCTTTAATGCAGGTTTTTTGTAACATTTTTAAATGAAGAGCTGGTAAAATTAATTACCCTGAATCAATTTTAAAACTGCCATTTATTCCTAAGGAGAGAAAATTGGAAGAGGCATAGAATATGTGCCAAAAACTTAATTTCGAAAAGATTATATCAGTAACCAATCAGTCTACTTCATTAATCACAGGGAATATAAATCGAGAAAGGAAGATGAATACAAATGGAAAGGCTCAATATCGACTCGGGGAAAAATCAAAAATCTCGTCTGAAGGCTAGCACAATCAATTCTGGGATCGTAATTTTGGCACTGGCTAAGAATGGAGTGACCTTAACTGATTGCCTATAAAATTTTGAAAAACAGACGGGTAAAGGAAAAAGTCATGAATATATATTATGGATTGTTATCTCGTCGCCAAAACTTGTTGTCTTGAATTCCGTAAACAAACAACTTTTTGGAATGTGGTACTGCTTAGCGATAAAAGACGGAAGTTCAAATGTAAATACAGTCGATAGTTTGTAAATAAACACGTCTAACTGGTTTTACTTACAAGTAATCATAATGCAGTGGATAAAAAATGTAGTACTAAACGCGGGACGTAATTATATAATTTTTTAACATCGTTCGCTCTGCAGATATATTTAATTCCTCTTCAATATTTAATTTAATAAATGCACAATTAACTTCTTAGCACTTAGTGAATATCGTTCTACGGCAATTAAATAATAATACGAGGTGAAAAACTGGCCATCATTGCAGTGTAGGTAAAAAGGAATGCACTTACCGCCGCCTTGAACAGATACTTATTTTTCAATCCATGTCTCCTATTTCGGATCCTCGTAAACGCATACCGTTTTGTAGCCTGGTACGAAGCAAGTTCTGTTTAAACAAGGCATTCTAAATTCTTTATTTAAGCCGAACGAGCTTAATGCATTCAAATTAGAATCAGAGTCTGGTAAACATCGTCGTCAGTATACGATGTACGTTTCATAAACCTCTTACACATTTCCAGTAATAGATATTTCCTCTCTAGCATTTACATATTAACTTTTAGGTCACAAAAATAGCATGGTATTATTCAAAGCATCAAGTAATTCATATCTCCTCAATATTTATTGAATATTCACCACAGTCTCAGGTTACCAACAATTAACTACGTCCATTTACGATTCAACTGAAAACACTTTTTTCGAAGTGGCGCCAAGGACTGGGTGAACTAAAAGTGGAAATTTAGGCAACACGTAGCCTAGGCAACAATTCCAAACATTCAAATCCATAATATATATTCATGGAATAAGTACTAATGGCATCCAGTACCCAAAAGATAAACGTAAGTTTGCCCAGCGCCTTCATTATCACTCCTTTCTGGCATTCACTGTAAATCTGGAGTGTTATTCGGGCATCCTACGCTTCCACGAACCGTAATCGAGGGGTCACATGGGATTCCTTCGATATCCTCGAGGAATACTTTGGGATGATGGTTGAGAGGAAAGAGTGAGAAGGCCTGCCAGTAAGGCAGGCAATGCATATGCGAAAACATGCCGATGGAGAACAGACGAAGAAAATTATTACTATCTTTAAGACGGAACCGTTACATACACACGCAAATAATCCTCATTTTAACCACTTTTACGTTCAAAAAAGCTAACGAAACTACCACGAGACTACGCCTAAAGCCGCAAGATCGTATAAATTTCACGTCACCGGCAAATAAGTGTCTTCATGTCGTATTGAGGGCCACTGTGCTCACGGCATGTTAGCCAAGCATAGTGGAGGCAACGTTCTCCTTGACCACTAGAACCACAATGTACCAAACCGGTATAAATTTCGTTCAGTAAGCTAAATTTTTTCTTTTTCCTTTTTTGCAAAGAAAAAGTCCTCCGCTGCGTGCATGGTGTTAATGCAATTAGCCTCATTTCATTAATTGAATTTAATATGCGATCAGTAGTAGATATCCAAATAAAACACGCTATTTATAACAAAAATGCTTGTTTTTACATTCCAGTGTGCCATTCCGCAACACTTTATTCCATCCCCATGATTTCGTTAACTTTCTATTTCCACTTCTACAAGAGGATGAAAATGATGAAGAAACTTAAATGCATTAGCTGCAGCGAAGAATATTCATTAGCTGGTGAAGATATTATTGCTGGAAAACAGTCTGTCTCAGACAGTATAAATGTTTAA
Organism: Ceriagrion tenellum; assembly: GCA_963169105.1. Classification (NCBI taxonomy): domain Eukaryota; kingdom Metazoa; phylum Arthropoda; class Insecta; order Odonata; family Coenagrionidae; genus Ceriagrion; species Ceriagrion tenellum. The sequence continues at coordinate 123,248,956 of OY720642.1, read as the reverse complement.
ATATTCTAATATTTTCTCCGACAAATGGTATATTCTTGAAATCTTGCAATTTTATTATTCGATATGCTCTATTATACAATCTTGCTTTTGTTTACTCATGAAATTGGACTTGGAAGTGAGTTAAGTAAATTATTGTATTCTGTGGCATTAATATATTTTTGCAATTTCGCTGCTGCGTCATCTGTTTGACTGTAAAAGATGTATTCATGTTCCTCAGGGACATATTTATGTCGGAATAATAAATGTCACTTCCGTCCTTTCTTTAAGGAAAAACAAAAATGTTCCAGTCCCTAAGCCCCCATCGTTGAGACGAAGGTTCAGCACGCAGAGGTGATGTTTATGATCACAACATAGGATGGTAATGCCCTTAAGCCGAAGAGGAGCAAAACCAGAGAAGGAGTAGTACTATGGTCGGTTGTTACGGGTTCATCGACGGTAATGGTCATTTCGCAACACTCATTTTAGATATAAGTTTAGGTCATTAAGAGTAAAAAAAAAGAGTAAAAAAGAGTAAAAAAAAGAGACAAAATAATATCATAACGGTATTTAATAATTATATATTCGCAAGTACTAGAACCTCCCGGTTTTCCTAACCCTTCCGACCGCCGCGCCGACGGGATACAATTACCCCTGATTATATTTAAGCAGGAAATTGGCCACTTTTCACAAAGATTGCGTCACCAGTTTGCCTTAATTATGGATGTGACAAGCTAAAAAGGCATTAACAAACAATAATCGAATTCTTATTAATAACTTCAAACATGTGAGCGTACAGTTCATGCCTAGTTTTCCAAATAAGGCATAACAGGAGCCAAAAACATTGCTGTTACAATTTTCGTATTTCCTAGCAAACAAAAATATCATATTTTAAATAATTAAAGTTTAAATTTAAAAAGCAGTAACAGACCACTTTTTGTTGTAAATTTCCTTAGCAAGATCCGCAAGCACATTTTTATGGATATATACAAATTCTACTGCAGTTATTTCACACTCGCTCCATCCACTCTAGCATTAGTTTTGTCTTTTAAAAAAATTAACAATATAATTATACATATAATGCCCAATCTAAAAAAAATCATACAGAGCCGAAAAGAAAAAAAACGTTTTCACAAGAATCATTATCACCCCTCGACGGTTTTGGTGTTAAATTAAATTGAAAACCCTTGTTTTGTGTAAAAATGAAACCATTAGTCGATCGAGGTCGTCCCCTAGAACATAATCTGGGTCCTTCGGCCTGCAGCGCACATCTCAGTATTTGCCGCACTCCAACAGAAGGTGTCCCACATTCAAAGGAGAGTCAAGGTCTTCCGGGGGACGTGAGTGAGAGTGGGCAGGGTGTTGGTGTCCTGTCCTCAAGCGTGTGATGTTGATCCTCCCTTAGCCTCCCGACGACAGGCGACGCCCACAATAATACGCCTGGCTTCACGTGACGCAGCTCATTATTCACTGACTTTCGCCACATGTCCCTTCTCTCCATGAGCCCAAGATTCTTAATCGCAGATTTTAAATCACCCATTGTAGCAAAGGGTATCTACAAGGTATGTCCTGAAAGTAATGTCAGTGATTTTATTGTGACACGACTGTACGTCGGAGCGCGATCGAGCAGTTCGAAACTGGTAGTGGGGGAACCCAGCGAAGCAGCGTTCCGTCGCTCAGTGTTCTCCGAGCATCCGGAGAGAGGGAAAGGGCCTGTCTGTGAGAGTTGTTTTTTGATCTTGTGCAAGTGAAAATGCAGCGCTCGTTAGAACAAAGATTTGCGATTAAGTTTTGCGTAAAACTTGGCAAGACCGCTACGGAAACTGTTTTCTGATCAAGACTGCTTACAAAGAAGATACCCAAGAAGATGTCAGATCGGCAAGTGTTTCGGTAGCACAAGGCCTTTTTGGAAGGCCAAGAAGAGGTCGACGACGAGGACCGTCCGGCGCGGACGGCCATCCACGACCACCACGGCCGACGATCTGACGCGAGTGAGGAAACTGTTGAACTCAGACCGACGATTAAGTGTTCGTTTAATGGCCGACATGTTAAACATTCCGAAAACTCAAGTTTATGAGATCGTTACGAACCATATCGACATGCGGAAGGTGTGCACAAAAATGGTTCCAAAATTGCCGGACATCGCAGACAACGGGAAGTTGGACCACGACAACGCGCCGGCCCACAGCGCCTTCATCGTCACCGACTACCTGGTCAAAGCAGGGGTGCCAACGATCTCCAAGCCCCCGTACAGACCGGGCGTGGCTCCCCCCGATTTGTTTTTGTTTCCACGCCTCAAAACACCCCTGAAAGGCAATCATTTCGGGACAGTGGACGGGATCAAAGCAGCTTGCACCGCGGCATTAAAGGACATACCGGAGGAGGCCTACCTCATCGCATTCGAGAGCTGGAAGCCCCGCTGGAACCGATGTATCGACGCAAAAGGAGCCTATTTTGAAGATTTTTAAACACTTGTAAGGATAAATTCAATAAATAAGTTTTAATAGACTTACTGACATTACTTTCAGGACAAACCTTGTATATGTATGTACATAAATGTACACACTACCATGTACGAGCCGCCTCAGAGGCAAGGGGTGTTAGGACTCTATCAACGAAAAAGGCTAGTTAATAGGGATGGGGGCAAGCAAGAGGTGAATTGTGTATTAACAATGCACCTAAATATAGTGCCACGCTAATTTTGTATTAATCACAAATGGTGCGAGAAAAGAAGGAACTTCAACGGACGGTCAACGGAACGAAAAATGTTGTATGTTTTTCAAATGTTCAAATGTAATTTGTTTTTATTCCACTGGATTAAAAGTTCACTATTTTTCGCAACCAAATGTTAATTGATATTTGGAAAATGGGTGAAAGTTCTTTTATAAGAAGATGTTAAATGTTACTTCATGATTTTGTATTACTGAGATACTAGATACATTATTTCACTGTTAACCGAATGCGAAGGGAACATGTTAAACACTGATGGTAGCTCAATTCAGGTCTTGTCCTTGGAGCCCACCTAAAGCTTCCGTTGATATGTTTAATTATTTTAAATGTAATTTTCTGCAGATGGAAGCAAATAAATTTCTATTGTATTGTATTCTAGTACCTATCTATGAAGGAATATAGGAAAGTGTGAAATTGATCTCCTGGACGAGAGGATATGTGGGGAAAAGGCCGAACATAATTTTCTTGTAATCCACGGTGTCGCAGCAAGGCAGATAATGAGAGGCTGGTTCTTCCATCACCACATAGAGAGCCATCTCATTTTGCGAAAGTTACGCAGCGTATTCACTAATCAGCGGACTGGGTTTCGTTTCCATGTCAATGATACGACCGCGAATGCTCTGTCCGAGTCTAACTTTGATCCATTCATGAAGATGGGGTCAAAGTCAGGGTGAATACTTAGTATTTCATTTAACAGATAATTTATACTCTAAATCTGTTTTGGCAGCCTTTTTGCATTCAGTCAAAATCAAAAGGACTTGTGGCATGGGAGTAAACCATGACGGATATCAACTATACCCACCCGAGATCGCGTCAGGGAGATTAAAACCATTCTGGTCAATAAAACTATAAAAAACAAGCATAGCGGTCCACTGGCCCTTGTCCGTCAAAAAATTAAACGGGGTCAAAACAGCGGTGCTTTCTCATCGATAAAACCTTTGTAACGTATTTTTACATTAAAATTTTCTCAGCTCGCCCGCGTCTGACAGTCACTACGTTTACCAGTCGAACTCAGATCGATATTAACTTGGATCGATCAGAGCATTCTATGAACAAAGAGGGCCGAGTAAGCCCGATTCTCATATCGATCCCACTAGCCCGTTGCGTTTACCATACCAAGCTGAACCGGCTAAATCGATCTGGGTTCGATTGGTAAACGTAGTGCGTGTAAACTTAAACTGGTAGAAGTCCTAAATGCACCTATAACAAAGCGTTTTCCAACGATGAGGACTGCAGAAAATAGTCTCAGATAAAATTCGCGACTAGACGAGTAGATTATGGAACCATTGGGTGGAAGATAACGAAAAATGGCGCGATTAAAAATAAGAAATGAAAAATGGATTAGCACGGCAAAGAAGCAACTTGGATGCAATGAAATCCACAACATAGTTGATTGCGATTGCTAAGAGAGTTACACTGAGTACAGACCATTTCGGGAAATCATTTTCTAGTCTAACAGCGACGAGAAAAAAATAAACAATTATTCGATGGCAATCCGAGGGTGAACAACAGCCACGGCCGAATGTTTTGAGGAGTAAAAAAGCAGAATTTTTCCACAAAAGCATTTAAAAACAAATCGTAATCGCAAATTAATTAAAAAACTTTACAATGCTCATGTTTGACAACTTTGCTGAAAAGCAACAAACTCTTGACAACAATCACGGATGCATTTATGAGCGTTCTTTTGTTGTTTGGCACGCACAAAATTTCAACCCGATCTGTTTTTGAATTTTGCCACCTGATGCATGGGTCTGTTTAAGGAATGGATGGCGAATTACCTTTCCTGCCTTGAAGTTATCAGCGCAATGGAGAACTTGCAAGGTTTTTTACGGCTATTTTAACTAATGCTTCATATAGATAACCGAAAATGTATCCTACATATCTTATCTACATATCCTTCTTTTTATCTGAGCGACCCATATTTATTTAACTACAGTGAATTGAAAAGATGATGTCGTTTAAAACGCAGCTTTTTGCGCGCCATTTTGGAAGTTAAACGCGTGACGTCACACCTGCCGTCCACCGTACGAGACATACGAGATACCAGCGAATTGTTCGACGAGTATCACCGTTCACTTACCGTTCATTTATCTTTAGCCTCGTGATATTTCGTTGAACTATTGCGTCTGAGTTTCAGAAAATGGAAGTTCGTACCGAGTCAGATAATCTGCCGATGAAGCCGACGCTCTAGTGATGATGGAGTACTTATAATGAGATGCGACATGTAGACATAAGTCCGAAATACAAACTGTTAAATCACTTCGTTAATTATTGACTGTGATTTTCCCGATCAATTAATACATTAATTTCTTTGAAGGCTTCCGCGACTCTTATAATTGTTTATATTGCTCTTTTCAGGTATTTCCGTCGCGTGTTTGGTTTTTTTTTTTTGACAAAAGTTTCTGTTGATGTTGATGACACATTCGTCGTATGGCCACACGGGAAAGAAGAACTCGTGCTTTTTCTGGAACACCTTAATCAGCAGAATCCCGCCATAAAATTCACGATGGAGATTTAAGAGAACGCCTGCCTACCATTCTTAGATGTTTTGGTTTGTAAGAAACCAGATGGAAGCCTTGGTCATGCAGTGTATAGAAAGAAAACCCACACAGATCGGTATTTGGATGCAAAATCGCACCATAATCCCGCCCATAAGAACTCTCTAATCAACACCTTAGTTCATCGTGCCTACAGTATTTCAGACACCGAATCTCTTCCCTCAGAGAAGCAACATTTAATCTCAGCGCTAGAGAAGAATGGATACCCTAGGCATATAGTCCTTTTAAGGACCGCAAGGAAAGAAAAGGAATTGGCGGAAGCAAATGATCTAATAATAAACAGAACCAAAGAAAGACCTAAAGAAAAGCCAGCTGCATATGCCACAATTCCATACATCGCAGGGACGGCACAAAAGATTCGTAGGCTCCTTCGGAAGTATGGTATAGTGACGAGATTCTCAAACTCGAAGAAAATTGGAGATATCATCCCGAAACCCAAGGACAAAATTCCCGCTGCAATGTATGAGGGAGTCTATGAAATAAAATGTATATGTGGTAAATCCTACATCGGCCAAACGGGGAGAGCAATTCAATGTAGAATTAAAGAGCACCAGAGGGCCACCGAAAAGAGGAGATTCAGCCTCTCCGCAGTTGCAGAGCATGCGTGGTTCGAGCCAGGACATCAGATTGCCTTTGACCAAGTGAGAGTACTCTCAAGGGAAAATCGTTATTTTCCCAGGCTGATCAGAGAAGCGGTAGAGCTGGTTAAATATCCATCAAATTTCAATCGGGAGGATGGATACCCACTTGCCTCAACCTGAGAGAGAGTGGTGAAACCACAGCGAGGAGCGGGCAATGGAGACACCCTATGGTCCTAGATGTGCTAGCAACGAAATACATAACAACGGGAAATAAATAATAACAATTACAAAAATGTCCAACGGACCTGAAGACGCCCCCAGGAAGAGGGGAGAAACTGTTGTCAAAAAAAACCAAACACGCGACGGAAATACCTGAAAAGAGCAATATAAAGTAATACATTAATTGTTTGCCATTTCTATTGCTGTATTTCGACATTCTTAGAAATGTGATCTTTTCGAAAAGTTCGATTCCAAAATTTTAATGCAGTTCCGTTGCAGTGCAGAGTTGCATTGAAGCGCGAAATATTCCCGGAACATCGAACAGCGAATGAAAAGCTCCCTCTACGTAGCAATATCTCCCTTTCGCTCCGCCGTTTAGGATCGAAGGACACGCCCGAAGCTGAACACTGTTGTACACCCCCTACACCCTATACCCTAGCACATCCTTCGCCAAAATGACAGCGGGACGGCGACACACGGTCCCGTAGACGGCGCCGGATGTTTGCGCGAGGAGAGCCCTTAGGGCCACGAGCATTCGTCGCCCTCGAGGGCCTACGAAAAGGGACCCAACGCTAATTAAATCTCTCTGCTACCCACTTCGCCCCCTCTCTCTCTATAGTCTGAAATTGATCGAGTTACCTCCTCCTCCCTTTCCAAGCGCCCCCTGGACCACATCCATCCCATTCCATCCTCTCAATCACGCACGCACACTCAGACAGAAAGACACACTCGATGCGCAGGATAGGACGTATTCGACCGCAAACGCCTCAACGGTTACTCGCCGCAATTCTAATTGGATACAACCCCGTCCTCCCGGGACGTTTACGCAGTCCTCCACGCGAGCATGGATCGATTCCTCGACAGAGCTTTGTTCCTAAAGCCTGAATCACACGATACTTGACCTTAGGCTTGTGCGATGAACGAATTTGCCCATCGAGGGTCGATGAAAAAAAATCTTCGAGATGATTCGGTGTCGATGATTGTCATCGATGACGATGAGTCGATGAATTCATCGCCGTCGATGAGTCAATGAACTCACTGCCGTCGATGAGTCGATGAACTCACAGACCTCGATAAGTCGATGAATTCATCGCCGTCGATGAGTCGATGAACTCACCGACCTCAATAAGTCGATGGATTCATTCATCGCCGACGGAAAGGTAGGGATAGGCACGGGCGGGCGACGCAACACAAATAATTATCATCTAATTGACGTCAGTTTATTTATCAACTCATCGACGTCAGTTAATTCATCGACTCATCTACGTCAGTTAATTCATCGACTCATCGACGTCAGTTAATTCATCGACTCATCGTCGTCGATGAATTCATGGACTCATCGACGATGATGAATTCATCGAAGTCGATCATCGATGACATACATAGAAATCGACGCGGTTCATTGCTACGCGATGACTAAAATCATCGTCGATGAATTCGATGAATCGACTCATAGCAAAAGCCTACTTGACCTTGTACAAGTCCGAGGATGCTAGCGAGTACTGAATTTCTAGTACGAAACCTAGCATGCTTGAAACCTTCCTTGAAGCTTGCTTGCTTGCTTGATACTTGAACTTGCACAAGGTCTGTTTAGTAGATCTTTGATCTAACACAGTCGCGGAAGGAGTCTATAGAGCGAAATGGATGATTCCGAACGAACACAACGGCTTTTAGCCGCTGCAGCTGCCGTAATAGCAGGAGTAGGGGCTAAAATACGTCAATTAATTATCGATTAAAACCTCAATCGCCTCAGGTACCCAAGCCATTATGTATTGTTGAGAGGTTTGAGTTGTTTATTTGATCGCGGGAAATTGTAATTGTCAACGGGGACTATGGAGGCGCTGACATAAAAAATTGACGACCACATTGCAAAGAGCAAAGGTGATTGGTCGGCGGCTACTAGGTCCTACTAGGAGTAAGTATCAAACTAGTACCGCACTAATTACGAAAACAAGGATACCAGCTAGTATGCTAGCGATCATGCAGGATTTCTCGTATGCTTCGTCTGTATCACACGATACTTAACCTTGCATAAGTCCTAGTATGCTAGCTAGCATCCTCGCACTACTACAAGGTCAAGTATCCTGTGATTCAGGCTTAAAGGTAGCCATACACGTACGGGAAATACTTTAGGTTTGTACATCTACACATCTACATCTACGTCATACCCCGCAAGCCACCCAAAGGGTGTGTCGCAAGGGGTGCTTCCACACCAGGCATGCATGAATTATACGGCAGAACACCGAAACTACATTGAAACCAGCGTACCACACATGCAACGCACCAATTAAAAATCTACTAGCCAAGAAACATTCTATCGTCAAACGTTCCAGCATGCAAGGGGCACAAGGACCACTATTACAGTTTCAAAATATCATGCATGAGTAAGAACATCAATATTTACATCATGCAGAATTAAGAACGTAGAAAATATTAAAAAAAGATATCTACAGTCTAGCTAATTTCACTATTTGCACTATTTATGATGACGATCACAGCTGTTATGGTCCCGAATGGTATGCGGAAAAAATTACATTTTTTACCTATCGGTTCTACAATCTAGCTCTCTAATTTGATTGGCGAGATCTAATCTGCAGTAGTCGGAGGGGGTTAATAGTATGTTTTTTTACGGCGTCAGAGAAATGTTTGTCCTGAAATTTAGCTAAGAGGTTAAGCCTATAATTTAACCTACGCTGTGATAGCGATTCCCATCCCAATTCTTCTAACAATCCAGACACACTAGTAAACTTATCATAGCATCGTTTTACAAACCTAGCTCCTCTTCGCTGCACGCGATCTAATTCTGATATCAACACCGCTACATATGGATCCCATACACTGGCAGCATATTCCAGATGAGGGCAAATATTTTAAAAATAACGTTCTTTCACTGTTCTGCACTTGTACTGCGCAGTCCAAACCTCAAGGATTCCCCTGTAGTATGTGGGTAACTCCTTGAGGCCGGTGGCGAACTGCGCAGTCCCCGAAATCCCGATCGATCATTTCTTCTTCCGTCGGCCTTAAGGTTTTGAGAGTTCCCGTCGATGAACGTTTAACGTCATGTCTCGCGAATTTTTAGCAGATTTCATTAGAACTTACCAAAGTAAATCTTGCCTGTGGCCAATTAAATCAAACGATTATCATGATAGAAATAAAAAGGAGGTTGGCTATGCAAAACTATTGGAAAAGCTGAAAGAGATTGAGCCGAGCATAGCGTTGCTGAAAGATAGTGTAGTTAAAAAAATTAACAACTTGAGAAATGCTTACCGAAAGGAAAAGAAAAAAAATGAAGGAGTCTATGAAGTCAGGAGCATCTACTGACTCTGTGTACAAGCCAAAGTTGTGGTACAGTTGAGGTAAGCGTTTAATGTATTTCAATATGCAGTTTCTTGCTGGTTGAAATGCAATTTGCCGCGATGAGGCAACCGACAGCCGCCAAAATATCTTCATCAGCTGATGCCATGACTTGTAGGGAAGAACTGGCATAAAAACCTGAGGATTTTCCGCGCCATGTGTGTTCAAGGGTTCAGTTGAGGAAAACCTCAAGGAAATCCTGCAGGCTTTTTCCTTGAGGATTTCCTGCGCGTGTGTGGCTAACTTTAAGGGACGCGCGGAGGCAAAGTTAAGAAATTTGTAAGATTTAAGGCTTTCCCGGCGAATGCTTAGAATGTTTAGCTCTCGGGTTTCCAACCGGGTGATGGTGGTATTTGGCACCGACGTTCGAAGGCGTAGTCTGGGAGGGTGTCACTCTATATATATATATATATATATATATATATATATATATATATATGCTCGGTGGATGGGCTAGCTTGCTTCTGATTGGCCCACTTTTCCCGCTCTTTTTCTTATGAGACTCGTGATTGGTTTCCACGCATTGCTGATCTGAAAACCTCTATCTCTGTTGATGTTGTCTCTGTGGTTGTTGATTTCCACAGTTATTGGGACCGGATTGTGAAGGAGGCCATACGTGGACAAGTGGTCCAAATTAGAACAGGGACTATTTAATGACCCAGGGGTATTTCTATGGTTCATGCATTGATGCAAATTTAGGCGTTTACATGAAGCAATTTTAGAGACGAATGTGTTCACGCATATACTCGACCGGGTACACGCATCGTGAAAAAACGAGACTTTAAAAACCACTACGCTCTAGGTACGGCATTTCAAAACAGATTGGGAGCAGAGTTGATATGCGCTAAAAAAACAGAAGAACGGCGATAATGCCATCTGCGATTAATGCCAAGTTTATTGATTTTCAGCGAATGCGTCGAAAAATCATGCTGCGAGACTTTCAATTACTCTATCATAAAAACATTACTTTTTTAAGTACTTACATTTAAGGAATTCAATAACTTTACACAAAATAGCCGGCCATGAGAGTCGTTCACCTTCAAGAATGTTATCTTTCGTCCAGTTACAAAACGTTTCGCCAGCCGACATCGTTCCATTCTGCATCGTTCGTGTATTTAGCTGAAGAACGTTGATGTGTTTCGAAGCACGCTAACCTTGAATGAAAAGCTCTCAATCTCCGGTAAAAAAATCCATGACTTAATACTCTTCCAATAATGAAATTTCGTTACTAAATATACGCTGCTAAAATTCTATACGTGGCTACAGTATATCCATTGGCAAAATACGCGCGTGGCATGTAACTGAACTGGAAAGTGGGCCGAAACGGATTAATACCCGTACCAAAAATTCTATAATTTCAAAAACAATTTCTGGAAACGCAAACAAACATTAAAGGATCAAATGTGGGTATTTCTGCAGGCGATCCTTCAACAAAATGTAATCGGTTGTGATTAGTTTTGTAGGATTTGACACTTTCCTGGCGGATCAGGGATATGACCTGCTCTAGAACTGCACACCTGGTCAGTCCTTCCAAGGCGACCGACGTTTCGATGGAATTTTCCCCATCTTCTTCACGGCTGATAAATGAGGGTTACGCGAGCATCGCCGCGAACGCGTAACAGCATTCATCAGCCCTGAAGAAGATGGGAAAAACTCCCGTCGAAACGTCGGCCACCATGGAAGGAATGACCCGGTGAGTATTTCAAGAGCAGTTCATACCACTTATACCTAGTTGATATGTTTTCCTACGAACCTACCTACGACATACGAATCAAACTATGGCTACTAGAACATAACCAAGTAGCTTCTACTTACGACTCACCGAACCACTATATTTCATAAGTCGTTTGTCGTGGCCGCCTCACAACTTTGGAATTCCATTCCAATTGATGCGAGGAAATCTCGCTCTTTGGCAATTTTTCAATCTAAATTCTATGAAATTTTATTAAAAGAATGTTTTCCAGAATAGTTAAGCCTGGTCAAAATTTAATTCGCATTGCCATTTTTTAAATTTTTGTATTAGACAAAAATTGTTTTTTTTTCCTTCACGGTCTGTTTATTGTCTTGTATCATATATCTATATATTGATTGTATTTATACCTATCTCTGAGTTCAGCTGTATAACATGTACAGTTAATTTTTTTCAATGAGAGTAGCTGTTTTAGTCTTTTTCTTTATACATTGTATGTTATTAAGCTCTATATATTTTTATATTTGAACTGAATAATATGATAATTTTTTATTACCTCGCTCCTATATTATTATATTATTTTATTGCATTCTTGCTCTAAGGGACCTGTCACAGAGTAAAATAAATGATTATTCTATTATATTCTAATTTAACTTTAAATTTGTTAACAACCATACATAAAATTGAATTTCCCATATATCTGGTTTTCATTTCCACCAGCATGCCTTTAGCGATGAAAATGTTCCATTCGCGCCATGCAAAAACCGGTAAAAGCTTGCACCCAGAGTCGATAAGTACGAGAATATAGAAACCTTCGGCTTGATTCATGGCCAAAAATATCTCCACTCTTTAAATTGGAATACTCTACCATAAAAAAGAGCTTTTTGAAATCCACTCATGGCGCTAAGGGTCGTCTAATTTACATTCCAGTTTCTGCTAATGGTCCCATTCATATTCTAAAATCACCTGCAATACAATAAAAGTGCTTTACGGCGTGTGATGCGCGTGGCATGTAGCGGAAACTGGGAAGTGGAGCAAAACGGATTAATACAACACCCACCTAAAAACCCCCATACTTTCAAATGCAATTTCTAGGAACGCAAACAAACGACCAAAGTATCAAATGTGGGTATTTCTGCGATCCATTAGCGGGACAAAATACTACAGGGCCAAGTCAGCAGTATCGCATAATCCATGAAAATGATAGCGGAACTCCTGGAATGCATGCGATGTGCTTTGGCAAACTATCTCGACCGTGGCTCATACGAGAATTTGCCTCGGTTGCGTCATTCGAAGTTATTTCAGTGACGACGGTGATAATCCATTTTCGCCTTTTTTATCACGCTATAATTTGTTTCTATAATTATCCCACAAAAAGATTGCATTAGTGGAGGTAATTGTGACGGTATTCCACAGCGAGAACAGAAGTAGCGCGTTTCATTTACGCATGAAGCATTCGTGAGGTACTGGTTCATATAAAGGCTGAAACACAACTATTTCATTATACTCCAGCAAGCATCTTGCAGTTATTTCTGTGACCAACAAATCAAAAATGAATTTAGTAGGCGAAAAACGTAGCTATAGAAATACATAAAAATTGCGTACGCACGCCAACGAGGACTGTAGACAAAGAATCAAATTATCCCACGTTCATTGTAATTGTTATTGACTTATTTTTAATACAGACTTCGTAATGAAATAGTCCCTACTAGAGCACATAAACCTTCATACATTTCACAAACTTAACTGTGTAGTAAAATTATCAAAATTCGGCCCAGCTACGCTACACGTAGGTATTTTAGGTAGGTAGGAGACCATTTTATGTTTTAATTTTGTTATTTTCACCAGCATTAATAAGCATGGAGGTAAATTTATAAAATTAAATTCGCGGAATAGTCATTACATGTGACTGAAATTCTCATTAATTAAATATATGGGTCTTCCCACCTCAGTTCAGCAAACGATTGTCCCTTAGGGTCGGAGATTTCGCTCAAATTGATGTTTGGGCAACATGTGACCTCAAACAAAGTAATCTGAAACAGCTTTTTGAAAAGATGTTTTTGCGTGATTTATGTGTATTCAAATGTTTTCGCACATTTGACAAACATTCGTGCCCTGAATCACGATTCTATTTATATCTCGGCTTCTACTCATCGTAGAGGAATGATATATACTTCATTTTAACGCTTATTCTTTTTCAAAGATAGTTATACTATTACAAACCGATTGTCCTGTTTTGGTTTCAGTTTAAAATTTAAAATATTGTTCCCTAACGTTCCTCAAATACTCCATCTGAGAAGCAGCCGAAACTTTCATTATGAGAACATACTTATCAAGCTTTTGTAAAAATAATTCCTTGGAATTTCACAAACGCGTTCGTAACAAATTTTTAAACATTTGCATTGTTTCACGCCCGCGGGCTCACCTCTTATAGCTAGCATGTAGCGGGCATGACATAAGGGTATGGGCGAACACGGATCCAGCTCATCGTATTAAGTGTCACAAACAACAATATGAGCAACTAATTGTTTATATTTGTTGTTTATAATGTGGACCAATTGCTATTTTCTATATTAACCTGAAGTCTCATTGTAAGACCAAATTATAATTTTTGGAAACTAACCGCTTTAGTACAATGGAGCATAAAATGCCTATGGGTTTAAAAATATCTAATAAACAGTGATGAAGTTGAAAATACTTGTGTATATTTAAAGTTGTGGAAAAGGAAGGTAGCGTGCTTTACATGAAATTTGGCTTCAAACGCTCGCTATACTACCATGCAGGGGATGATGTTCTCTGGAACATTTCCTTTTGAAGACTCAGCACTTTCGTTATTAACGCTAAATGGTTGCCTCTTTACTGGAAGTTGCGCATGGAATTCGGTAAGATAGACGTCATCCTAAGAAGGTCTCACATGATCACTGAACTTGTTCCGGCGGAGAAGCAGTAATTTCATTCATATTTTAATGCATGTCCACTAAAATATTAAATTAAATGATGAATGATAGCGGGGGACCGACACAGCAGTTGGAGCACTTTAATTAGTGCCGATTTCGAAGCCTGCAAATTACTAAGAGCCTGAAGAAGGATGAGGTGACGTTTACATCAGAAAGTGAAGACCGCACAGCGGACCTAGTATCAAAATAGTACCTAATCCATTGCGAAATTAAGTAGCTCAGCCAGTATGATAACGATTATTCCTCTTAGCCAATATGTTGATTCTTCACCACACGATACTGGTAACGTATCATGCCAGCAAGTACCCTCGAACTTGTGCTGGATCAGGAATCATGAGAAACGGGCCTTTAGTTTTTTGAGCGAGATTTTTCCCTAGCATTGTAAAGACCTTAGTCTAATTTTATTGCTTTAATTCGGCAGCTGCGAGAAGTATGAAGTAAATTGAGCAAAGCTAATAGCTCCAAAATACAGTTTAACATGACTGCAATACTTCGAAATTAAATAAATAAAAATATACAAGTCTTCAACCAGACTCAATGTTTTTAACACCGTACGATAAAAATACCAAAACAACAAGTTCTGATAGCGAATCTGTGAAGCTTACAACGGTAATTGATTTCTTTTTTAAAATATATGATTAAACAAAGAAACTACACTCTATTAAATTTCTGAAGATATCTAGGCGTTACGAATTCATGATTTTTTTTAAATAAAGTTTTTTTTTAATTTTCGGAGTGCGTATTTGTGAGGTACAAATACGCACTTCTTAGGTCTTAAGTAAAAGGGCTTCTATTTGTTTGCATATATCTCATTACTGGAGTTAGTTACTGACATTGTGGTATCTTTGAAAAAAATAGGTATATTTCTCTAAAGCGGGACCAAATCGATCGAATTTTAGGTGGAAACGATATCTCGCTCATACTACCATTGATGGTTAAATATTTCTGTACTAGCCTCCTCCACTTTCCGCTTCCCCAAGAGACTGGAAGCGGCGTTGACGGCACTCGCGTTCCCGTTCAACACCCAGCCACACATTCTGTCGCAGTCGCACAACCTACGCAGTCGCACAGCAGTGCACTAGGTACAGAAAAACCCTTTCTCCCCATAAGCAATTTCGCAGTAGCCTCTCGTCAACGCACGAACAATGGGGCCGGAAAATGTCCAACAGAAGTCCCAGCGCCAGCCGTCTCATTTGGAGCTCTCTAGGAATTACGAAGCTAACGACAACATAGCACTAGAGAGCAAACCTTCACTTAAAGCGAAAGTCAAATGACCTGACTGAATAGCCCATTCAGAAGCGAGGACGGCTATTTCCACTATTTCGCTTGCTTAGGAAAACTTTTACAAATGCCATGCATGAAAAACAGTAACGCATAGAAAAAACAGACTTTTAAGGAAAAAGGTGCTTTTGGGCGCCACATTGTAGCTTAATTAAATTCATAATTTGTGCAATCATAAATATGGAGCCTCTTGTGCAAATGTTATGTTACAGGGATGTGATAGCTAATGACTTCAGTTTTGATAAAATCACTGGGCCCATATAAGCATTCATTAAGTCGTAGTGGTAGACAGCTTTTATCAATGCTTTTAAGTTGAAAGTTACATTTATTAAGCGATTGAAAATAATATAAGAAATGCATAAAATTTAAAATATTACCAAATCGGCTTTTCATACACTACGTCAACCAATCGAACTCAAATCGATCTGACCGGTTCAGCTCGGTATGGTACACGCAACAGGCTAGTGGGATCGATATGAGATAAGATTTCAGATCGATATGAACCATCGGGTCTGTAGCGCTCCTCTTCATTAATTTGGTTGCCATTGGGAAACGAAATCGTTAATGTTCAAGGCGTGTGTTGTAAGAGTTTCAACAAGAGTGCAATAATGGCGAGAGAAGAAAATACATTTCATACGAAATAGTTGTAAACGCTAGGTCGATCGTGCGTCAACAATTGGAGTCGATTGTTTAATATCGATATTTTCAGTCCGCATTGGCAAACCAGGCGATCTGAGTCGGCTAGCTAACAATGTTCAGATCGCTCCGAGTAACTCTCGGATCGATCTGAGTTCGATTGGTAAACGTAGTGATAGTAACACAATGAGTAACATTTACACGTAGATAGAACTTCAAATGTTTGTGTTCATGTAAATGTATATTTGTTTCAGGACTTTCCGGAGGATATTGGGTGTCAAACTTTGACGCCCAAGCATCCTGTTAATTATCACAATGGATGCATATTTAATACATCTCCCCTTTCATAGCTATTATCAATTCCGAATCTTCACTCTTTCCGACATCCGTTTTCAGTGTTTTCAACAGTAAATTGGTGGGGTTCGAAAAGTCGCCCCAACGTTTTATTTTTAGTTGTACACAAAACCAGGTGATGGCTTAAAAACATTATTTTTTACTTTTTAGAGCATTTCATTAAACAATTAAGCCTTTTCCTTAAAATTTCCATAATTACTATGCTTTATTTTTAGCTTTTTAGTGTTCAATTACTTGTAATGATAATCGAACTTAATAAATTAAAACTGTGATTTTTGCGAAGAACCCAAGTCCAGGGCTTGTACACTGTCTATTTGTTTTCGGGGGTCTTAGTAACGCTACGCTTTTTATTTAGCGGTACTTGGAACAGATAAGTCCGTGAACGAGAGCAGCAATCGAGGAGAAAGACTCCTTCATGGAGAAAGGGGGCGCCGCGATTTTTCATCCCTAGAATATACACGTACAGTTAGTCAATTATAGTCGGTATTAATTAATTACTGCAGAGTCACCGGAAAAGGGTCCATGGAAAAATATTCAGAGCTCTAAGTCATCGGGAAGTGGTAAGATATTTAGTCACCAGATTTGACGCCGACAAACAGCTCATTCATAAAAAATCTTTTAACGAAGGCGCAACAATAAATTAGCGTCATTATTCAAGTTGATTATTGTATTGTCACCGGAAGTAGGCCTATGGACAAAATTTCAGAACTCTTCGTTAACAGGAAGAAAGTCACATTTCAATCACAAGAATTGACCCAGACCAACTGGTGATTCTCAATAAAACCTTTCGCCAACAGGGATTACAGAAGCTCCTAGATAAGTTTTATGAATCAACAGAGAGAATGGAATTGAGGGTAAATGCGTGCAAGACTAAAGTAGTAGTTTTTGAGAAGGAGAATGGGGATAATAACTGTATGATGAGGGCGAACGGTGAAGTAATTGAACAAGTGGGTGATTTTGTGTACTTAGGTAAGATGTTTGCGTAAGATGGACGAATAGATGAGGAGATAAAGAGACGTTCGAATTCTGGAAGGAAAGTGGTATGTAGCATGTAGAGCATATCAAGGAATGAGTGCCTGTCTAAGGAAGCAAAAATCGCCGTGTACAAAAGTATACTTCTTCCCACTTTGCTATATGGTAGTGAAACATGGGTATGTCAGGATAGACATAAGAGTAGACTAAACGCCGTGGGTATGAGTTATCTGAGGAGTGTTTGCGGAAAAAGTAGGATAGATAGGGTCAGGAATGAGTGGGTAATAAATGAATGTGGGTTAGATGCTAGTAAAGGACATATATGAAAGGAGTGTGCTTCGTTGGTTTGGCCATGTTGAGAGAATGGATGAGAGTTGAATAACAATTGGATTGTATATTTGGGGAGGCGACCGACGGCTAAGGTCGTTTGCGCCATAGGAGATAGGTAAGGGAGGAAGGGTGGATAGAAACCCTACGTCGGCATTAGCCTACCCATAACGAAAGGCGCCAAGGGGACCACGGGTTTACGTCTCATCCGACAGACGGAGTACTGCACTTGAAATGCCCTCCACAAGACACTCAAGTAGGGATCGGGTTCCTCTGAAAAACATCCGCCACTGAAGGGATATGAACCCTGGCCGCCCGTGTGGTAGGCGAGTACTCTAACCACCACACCAACCCGATCCCCATCGAATAACGAAACAGATATATATAGGAGTGAAAGGAATGGTGCGAGAGGTAGAGGTAGGCCGAGAATGTGGTGGTTGAATGTGGTTGAGGAAATTCTTAGGAGTAGGAATATTAGGAGTCTTAAAAGCAGGAGGGCGTGTATGCAGTGAATGGTGGTAAATGAGGCAAAAGAGGTTTGCAAGGATAGGTCAGTATGGAGGAAAATATTGAAACAGTTAAGTGTACAAATTTATATATATATATATATATATATATATATATATATATATATATATATATATATATATATATATATATATATATATATATATATGTATATATATACATGAGTGATGACGGCGCGGTTGGTATGTACGTATGTAAGAAAGGTATCAAAGTTCCGGAAGGGAGCTACCAATTCGGCAAGATAATTGCATCTCTTTAGCGCGAAATTTTAGTGATAGGTCAAATGTATTTATCATATTCCACCACACAAGCAACCCCTTTCCACTCAGTATATGTAACTTCGGCATCGTCATGTTCACTTTGGTAGACGTAAGGATTTTTAAGCGCAACAAAACACTCAGTCATTCCAAGTAAAATGATCAAATGATTGTCGCATAACCACTTCTGGAAGAAAACCCATTTCTTTCACGACATACCTACAAGAATTAGTAAATGAATGCCACGATTGCAAAATTTTTGTCCCCCTCGTTTTATAGCGGCAGCCATTTTCTTTAAGATAAAGAAATCGAATATTTGAGAATTTTTACGTCAACTTTATTCCAGATACCTCAAAAACTTGCTCAGGCTGAAGACAGATACAGAAACTCAACCAATTTACACATAATTTGTAGCATTTATCCCCAATTTTTCATTTTCCCTTCTACCTTTCTTCGTTGTTGAAACTGAAAGTGAAGTCATTTTTCTCCAACAAAAACTGATTTTCGATTCGAGAAAACTGTAGGAAGGAGAAAGGCCTCACACTTGAGAGTCTTTGTTCTCAAAGGAATAAAGTACAAGGATAGTATAAAAAAGATTTAAGAAAGAATAGACGGGAAAGCTACCGAGAAAGATTAATGAGCCATACGAAAATGTTATCGTGGGGCGACGATAATTCGGCCCGAAGGTCCCAGGAAACTATTTATCTCGCATCCCCATCAATTGGCCGCAACATGAGAGGCAGATACGCCGGAATATAAATAGTGGAATGCATTTCATTATGAACTCAATCAATGCATGACTTGCAACAACCTTTCTCTTCTCCGTCGCATTTCGAGGAGTTGTCCTCGTGAGAATCATTCTCGCACACAGTTTCTTATCGGCTGACCCAGGGAGGAAAGACGTAAGAGAAAAAGATAAAGGCACAAAATAAGAAAAACTACCAATAGAGGTCAGTTTGAAATCCATGCATTGTCCTCTGGTGTCCATTAGACGAATTTAAGATTAAAGCGCGAATACCGAACTACCACCATGCAATATAATGCGGACTTTCTAGCTGTCGTATTCTGGATAAAATTCTACTTAGGTGCATTTGAAGTGCCCGCCAATACTTTTGAATAGTTATCTATTTCTCTTCACAACGGGGAAGATAGGTTGAGCGAAGAAGAGGAGGAATGAGATACATAAGAAATTTTCCAGGCTTCATTGACACAATTAAGAGAGGTACTTAAGCTCGTTAAGGAATTAGTTATTTATGGCTCAGAAGTACTTAAGCATGGGTTATGTTCCTGGAATAGCTAAATATATATCTACACCTTTTCGCATTTCATGATGATATCAAACAGAAGTTCTGTTTCCAACGAAATATTTTCGGCCGAAAAGTAAAACTTAACGCCAACTATAATGAATAAGTGCATATTTGCGAAGGTCTATCCCTTCTAATACATTAGTACAGTCATGACTAACCGAAGGTCCCCCGCGGGCCATATTGGTCGAATTTTACTGTCACAAGGGCAACACGTGAAAATCGTTTGAAGCCATTTAATTAAAATAATTGCATAATATTTTTATCATTTAAACTTATAAACAAAAAATTTCCCAATAAATGGTTTAGTGGCTAGCCTTATTCAAGAATACGAAGTAGTAGTTTGACCAAGGAAAAAAAAGAAAACGAAATTTTAAACAACATAACTTTTACACAAGAGCAACAAATAGATCTAAAATCACCGGTTTAAAAACTGAAACAAAATTTTGGCCAGCCTAATTATCCTCCTTTGTGCGGGCTGTGAATATGCTTCAAAGGGCCGCGTGCTACCCACAGGCCGCATGTTCGACATGTCTGCATTAGTAGATATAGAGGAGTATGATTTAATAGAAAAAAATTGCCTGTGATATAAAAGATTTAAGATTTTCCCGGTGTAATATGTTTAAATATCTTTCTCGACTGGCCGAACAATTGAAACCAGGCTTAAAGAACATCATAGGCACTTTAGATTGGAGGAACCAGAGAAGTCGGCAGTGGCGGAACACATGCCATTAATTGGACCGATGCAAAAATCCTTTGCCGCGCACACCGTTACTGGGACTGCATTATCAAAGAGGCCATCGAGATACGATTACATCTGAATAATTTTAATAGAGACACCGGATTCCAACTAAGTAACACCTGGAGGCCTGTGATCAAATGTATTAAATATGATAAAATAATTCAACGGCCAGCGGGACACGTCAGCCAAACATAGGGATCGTAACCTTCATTGTTGGGGCATCAACGGCCAGTTGAAAATCAGTGTTATAGCGGACACGACGGAAATAACACGGGCCTTGAAAATGGAAAACAAGTCGTTTTCCGAAACGTCGGCGAATTTTGAAAATATTATCCGGTGCGAAGCCCGAGAAAGATATTTTAGCCCGTGATATGCTACCGTTGGGAAACAGAAGTACCGGGAGGAAAAAATGGGATGTGATAACTTTGCCACCGAGCGGGAATAAGAGGCGAAGGGACGAAGAAGTGACAGGAAATCTGGCAACAACAGGGATAGAAGGAAGAAGGAGGGATGGAGGAACTGGGAGTGGAAGAGTCTGTGTAAAGGAGGAGGGGTGACTGAAGGGCATCGAGAGAGAACAAAATATAAAGATTCGGGGTGGTTGGGAAGGCGAAGGGAAGGAAGGAGCGCGGAACAAAGTGGTTTGGGAGTTGGTCCAAGTCGGAGCGAATGGATTATGTACACATGTTCCCTCTCAAGTCAAACATTAACTTGGTAACACACTCAACTTCGTCCATCAAAATTAGCTCGACTTGAACGGAATAGCTGAAGTTCTGAGCTATATGACGTGGACCGCCAAATCCTTCCCCCTTGCTCCTTGAAAGAGAAGCCGATACTCCGAAATTTCGCTCCGTCTATGCGTTCGTCAAATTGTTCCGCCTCCCTTAATTGACAAAAACAACACATTCCATTCGATGAGCAGACAAATTCTCGCACCGCCTGAGAGACACATTACGCACAAAGTTCGCCCCGGATAATAGTGCAGTTAAGAGAATGCAGCTAATTAAGAAATACATCCAAAGCCGCTTGCGGAAGGCAAACGCGTGGCCGAGGAATCCATGAATTTGATCGTATGGTTTGAGCGATACGATTTTGAATCAATTCCCCACTTTTCATGTCTTTCTATGTAAGCATTATCAGTATATTTCTGCTACGCTATCAACTTGAACAAATCAAAATTGTTTCCACAGTACATTGTTATATGGAGGTGTTCCCAGTAATACAACATACTGGTCCATCCGATAGTAGGTAGATACGGCATAAAGGCCTTTTCGATCTGTAAACAATGTTCGAACATGTGAACGGAAAGGTCTTGAGAGAATCGCCGACTTACTTTCCTGAGTAGGCGTGGAACGTTTCCGTTGCCACGATTCCAAATTACTGAAATGTACCAGCTGCACAATTCAAGGATAAGATTTACTCTTCAGAGTGACTACTGATATCCAATTTTTAAATTCCACTGACCTTTCCCTGACTTTTCCCTGATAGATTTACCAATTTCCCTGACCAATCGCCATAAGGTCACCTATTATTGGAATATTTTTTTCTGCTAAATTATATTTTCTACGGCAGCTCTAAATTTTCTAAATTTTCTAATCATCGTCTCGTGTTTTTAGAACTGCAAGCATGTATTTACTATAAGCTAGTGTGCTCCAGCTACTTCTCGACCTGAGTTTCGGAAGTTAAAAAAGAAAACGCGAGTTAAAATCTTCCGAACAACATACCCTCGGATCCGTTGTGATGAGCGTAATACAGTGTGATCATGTTTTTTAACACAAATGGGCAAAGTTCACAATAAGTATATACAAAAGGGATACATTGTACGTCTGATTCACAACTAAATAACTAAGATTCACAACTAATAAGATTCACCACTGAATAGTCCACGAATTGATAGTGCTTATTCCATGCACGTCAGCGGCGGACTTCAGTTTCAGTTGGTGAAATAAAGGGCGGGAAAGACTGGACGAAAAACTTAATGGTGGAAAAATAATGAGTATCCATATCCCAGTTTCTTCCTGACTGTTACGAGAATTCCCTGACTTTTCCAGACAATCAAAATTCCCTGACAATTCCAGGTTTTCCCTGTTGATCGCCACACTGCTCTTAACCGCATCGATCTAGCGGGTAAATATTTTTCAAGGGACTCTGAACTTGATCTCTTAGCATTCAACGGCTCGACGCATAAATCCATGTCATTCGTTATTCCTGAATGTAAAATGCGTATCGCACAAATCATGGTTGAGAAATGTATTTCGTGGAAGCTCTAGCTCAGCTATGGACATGACATTATGCCCTCAAAGGGATGCCAGTAAATATGAATGAATCAATCTACCTCCGAACGAACAATATGGTAGCGAATCACACATTTAGAAAAGGGAGTGGTGCCAGGCTACTCTACCCTATTTTGTTATCTATGTACATACATTAATGGCATAGGGAGCATTCCATACCATGCATTTAAAACAGCGCACATCGTAATTCATTAGCGCACTTTAGCGCACTCGAACGACGTATATCTTCGAAATACCGTGCAAGCAACAACTAGGGTGTGTGGCACAGGGTGTTTCTACAACAGTCTAGCAGCCCTCATTCCAGTTCAAATCAGAACCGCGCACCTTCTCCTTCTGCCGCTAGTGGGCGCAGCGGCCAAAAGCAGTCACGATAACAATGCGCGGTCAGACCAGAAAATAAGAGAGTACTTCTTAGACGAGCATATGACCGTGCAGTACTCTAGTTAAGATATAACTACTGGTTAGTAGTATCAATGAGATTCAGAAATAGTACTAAAATGTACTAAATCATGCAAAAGCTAAGTCATACATGAAATTTCATGCGGTTTTAGTTGTTTATAATGATTGTGAGATATTTAGCACTAGTGCAACACCAACTTTACCTACTGAGGGTCAAATTTTCATAGACGTCGAATGGAATGATGCGCGCAGGCGAAATGTTTTGCTTCCAGCCATTACTTAACATTCTGTGGCAGAACAACCGTCAAGGCAGAATGTTTTACTTGAGGTTTTTGGATTTGATCAGAAAAAGAATTCAAAATCGAAAGCTTTACATCACACAGGAATCATAAACCTCACAATACGCTAGTTTGACGCCTTTATTGAAAATAAAAAACTTTAAAACAACAATGGATGCCATTTTTGACGTTTCTTTATTGTTTAGCACACACATTAGCTTAGCTCCTAATCCGTTATAAAGGGCGCAAGGTCTGTAACGAACGACATTCAAGTCCGCTGCTGTTTTGAAAAGTTAAAACCGCGCTAGAGCGAATAAAAGGCTCCCATACTAAAATCCAGAGGTCGCAGGTGGTCCGCAAGGCCTACAAACCTGAGGTCAACTCAGAGCGAGGAGGAGGACCTCTGGGAGTGTACACTTCCTCCGACCGCCATTTTGGTCGAGCGGGTGTAAGAGGATTTAGCATCCGTTGTAAGTCGAGCTGGGAAGGTCTCCACGGGACGAGATTCCGATAATCCAATTTTTCCAATCAATGATTCCAATCTCGAATGAGGGTGGCAAACTGCCGAACAGACAATTGAAATCCTTTCCCCGCATCATTAGCGACTCAAACAAAATAAGCGCGGGATAATGAGGCACTCCGTCAACTTTCGCCCTTTCACTCTCCTTGTTTCCCTCCCTTTGGCGAGGTTGAGGCCGTAATACCCCCTGCCACTCACGCCAGGGGCGGCTTGAGGGGTTATAAATATGTAGGTGTAAATGGATAGCTCCAAATTTCCCGTCTTAAGATAGACCGAGCGAGATAGTTCCCTAATCAGATTACAGACCAAATTCGAATTATACGTTTTAATTTCACCAGCTGTAGGACACACCAATTAAATATTGTATTATTAATGGTGCAATAATATAGTTTAATATCTAAATGAGTCTTTAACTTGACTCACTTTTTTCGCACGTTCGGTGCATTTGAAACTCCCTCAAAACGGAAGGATTTTTGTGATCCTGAAGAATTCGTTACGGTGACAATACTATAAATTTTCAAAAATAGTTGAGAAAACATAAAAACTACACACTTTTAGTTTTTTTTACGACATCTAAGTGTTAGAAATACCTCATTTTGTAAATAATGTCTCTCTGGAGTACATAGACGTACCATTTACCGTGTATAAGAGCTGTTATTTTTTGGCAAATATCTCCGAAAGTTATGAGGTAAGGGGTAGAATTTTTTGTGTCAATGGATAGGTGAGATGTTTTTCTTTAAAATGAGACCAAATTCATTGATTTCTAAGTATAATGATATTTCGCTCCAACTACTTGAAGGCAACTATGGCTGTCTTACATTCGTCCTAGTGCGCTAATCACTTCGCCACACAACACCACACTCGCCTTCCATTCAGACACCGCGCACTACGTAGAATACCTCAATACATGTCGGAAGCAAAGTTTATAAGCGCTAAATAATAAACAAAACCGCGATAATGGCATCTATGGTTGTTGTCGATGGTTCCTTTTCATTAAATCCTTCAAACATGCATATCGTCACGTTTTTAATCACACGTGAGATAAAAGTCGTGCTACTTTTTAATACTAATTTTGATTGAATTCGACAACTTCACTCAAAAAATTCGGCCTTGACCGTCGCTCTCCAACAACATTCTGCCAACTGGCAGGTCACAAGATATCGCCAACGCACTCACCGTTCCATTCAACGTCGATGGAGGGTACTTCACTGAGCAGAAGTGTTCCGATGTGCACTCACTTCAACACCTTGAACGACAAGCTTTCTGTGACAGCGAGAAGGAAAATGCAAATTGAAATCTCCTTTAAATGTAAAGGACTGTCGGCATCAAAGGAAAACAGTTCGAGGAGACAGTTTAGATGGAGAGTCCAAATTGAGACGAGGCTCCTTTCAGGAGAGCGATGGGACGAATTAAGGTAGTGCGAGCGAAAAATCATTTTACTTAGAAATCAATGAATTTGGTCTCATGTTAAAGAGAAATATCTCACCTATCCAATGACACAATGAGTTCTACCCCTTACCATATTACTTTCCCAGATATTTTCCAGAAAATACAAACAGCCCTTTTACATGGGAAATGGTACGTCTATGCACTCGAGAGAGACATTATTTACAAAATGAGGAATTTCTAGCACTTAGATGTCGTTAAAATAACAGCGAGTAGTTTGTGTGTTTTTTTTCTTTTTTTGTCATTTTTCATGTTTCATTTGTCATGTCATGTCATTTCATGTCATTTGTCATGTTTCAACTATTTTTGAAAATTAATCATTGTCACCGCAGTCGATTCTTGGGTATCACACTAAACCTTCCGATTTTAAGGAATTTCAGACGCACCGCGCGAAAAAAATGAGTCAAGTTAAAGACTTATTTAGATATTTTCATTTAATTACTTACAATTTCTGTCATATAAAACTATACTATCGCAACATTAATAATGCAATATTTAATTGATGTGTCCTACAGCTGGTGAAATTAAAACGTATAATTCGAATATGGGCTCCATTAAAACTAGGGAACTATCTCGCTCGGACTACTTAAGCCGTCGGAATTCGGTCAAGGCCTGATTCATCATTTACTGTCTATTAAGAATAAATTAGAACCACAACCCAAAATATGGAGAGTTGAGGCATCTGTGGCGTTATTCGAACCATTCGTTCACCAAAAAACTACACCGAATGAGTGGAAAAAGCATAAAGGCGTAGTCCGACGCTGATTGGGCGAGTATAATTACTGATTGCAAGACCTGAAGTGAGTTTGTCTTCACGTTGACGGCTGCGGCGCCTGTACTCCGGCAAACGTGGAAGAAGAGTTTAAAAGGTACCTAACTTGAATATTCACGATGTGAAAACTTCTTAAGCTCATTATGAACATTGAAATCTTAGAACTATTTTGACACGTTACTAATACTAAATTCTATGAATAGTTAAACCATTTTAGTGATATTGATTGATTGTAGATGTTGTGCCGCCCATGCACTCACAAAACCCAACTCAACAAATGTTTATTCCTCCCTTAAAGTGCTAGACTATATATAACATGACAGAAGCATAAAGCGCAGATCCCGCTCCAGGCTTTCTCCTCGTCAGGGACTGATGAGGAGAGAGCCTAACGGGAAAAAAATGAAAATGGGAAATGAAAATTTAAAAAATGAATATGAAAATATTACGGCAGCGGTCTCGGCCCGGCATTTGTCCCTGGACGGTGGAAATCACGCATAACCACCGTCAGACCATCGAAATTAGCGATAAAAGACAAATTAAATAAGTTGATAAATACATAAAATGTGTAATAGGATAACACATCGTTGCTATTGAATTTATTAGTAACAGGTCATATAGTCTCTGTATGTAAATAGATATTGTTTGTAAATATCGGTATAAATTTCACTGGAAATGAGTATATCAGTGGGTTGATATCACAGAGTCACGCAATACCTTCCTCTGCATACCGCTGCTTCCAACAATCTAACAATTCCATGAAAGGTTGTCGTTATGTAATATTGTATTGCCTTACTTGAAGGCGGACTGCAGAAGTCCGGAAGTGGCCTAGTTAGCCTAATCTTATTCATCGAATTCGCCGTAAATTTTACTATCGAATGGCTTGAACAATTGGCTTCAGACTTCATTTCGTGTAACGTAGTGATAATGAGAAAGAATCACTTTGTGGAACTCTTTTTATAGTTACAAGAATGAAAAAAAACTTCAAATAGTATTTACGCACTCAAATTTGTTATTACTAGTGACTAAGGTTTCAACGGGCCCCCGTCTCGTTCAAGGTCGCCTTCAAAATGACGGTGACACGATGAAACCTTGGTTGTTAGTCATAACAAATTTGTGTGCGTAGATACAATTTGTAGTTCTTATTATCAATCTTTCTCGCTCCCTTGAATGGTCCTTAAGAAGCGCTGAATCTTCTTCTAAACCTGAGCTGGGGTAATGTGTGCTGTCCTGAAACGGGAATGGCTGCAATAAGTCAGAATGGAGTGGTGAAGGTTTGCTTGTAATCAGCACCAAAGGGCTTAGGGTTCCATAGGAAGGAGATAATTTCTTCCCTGAATCCGGACGGAGGGTCGTTAAGGATCCTGGGGCGCAGACCCGAGTGTTGATGTCCCTTCCCGAGGATTCGAGGGCCGTTCGTTGGTTCTTCGCAATTGGCGCGCGGTGCGGGAGAGAGAGGAGACTTTGGGGCAAATTGCGGGCAAGGAGGAAAAAACAAACAGCCGTGGTTTCCTCGTCCACGGCCGAGAGGCAAAAAACGCAGGGGAGATGGAGGGCAGGTGAAGCGGAGAGGGAGGGCTTTTCGTTGATGTTTGACCCGCGCGCGCTCGTTAGCGAAAGGAAAGGTGAGGGAGAGAATCTGTGAGTCTGGGACGGAGGGCAGCGGGTGGTGTATGGGGGGTGAAGGAGGGATGAAAGGGGGTGAGGGAGGGAGGGACGGCGAAGAGGATGAGACCATTTATTTTTTTTTAAATTTAGGCGAGCGTCTTCTCCATCGGACCGGAATTCACCTTCTCTCGTCGCCAACGTCGCAAAAAAAGGTTCCCCTAAGGGTGCTATTTCACTAGGGCCGTGTTCCAATCCGTAGGGTGCACCCTATGCGCTTACCAGCACTTAACGCACTTTTCTACTCTTAAGGTAGCCAGCGCCAAGGTCTCCCAGTGTCCAATGTCGGAACTATATCAGTTGATGAGCGCAATTCGAAATAGTGATAGAGCAGAGAGCGCACTACTTGGTAAGAGGATTATTGAGGAAAGGAAAACCAAATAAAACGCGGTAATGGACGACGGGGATATCCCAGTCCTACAATATATCATGGCATTAAACGCCATTACTGAGGCGATGGTGTTGTCGCTTCGGGAGAGTTGCCGCGATATTGGCGTGGTATCATCGTGCGCTGATGTTGCAGGGAATGGTAAGTTAAAAGCAGTTTGACAACGAATGTTAAAACCAATTTATAATGAAATAAATGATGAATGTTTTTTTTACCTTCAGCAGCCACAAACAAGATATTGCATCTTGAATGTACCATTAAGGAGGAGGAGTATTTTGGGATATTGTTCGCTGGGACATTATTCAAACTAGGAGACCCCTTAGGGTTGACCCAACTTTCAGAAGTTAAATTACTTTCAAAAGACATTGCGATTGATCTTCCTTCCCTTTCCAATGTAGAGCGTCTTCACCGCTGGCTTCTTAGGGCGCAAAAGGGTGTATCGTCATACACTTACCTTCCTTGTGCACTAGCGCCCTATTCATGATGCGCTCTAACGGATTGGAACCGCACAATGCGACGTCACATCCGGAAAATGACACTCGAAAAGAGCACATAAGGGTACGAAGTGTGCATAATATCGGATTGCAACACGGCCTAGGACACCACGGTCACGCAACCAGTCGCGCAACCCTGGTGTCTTTAAGCTACCAAACCGAGACACCAGAATCGCCACAGTATCAAAATGGACGTACACTTACCTAAGTCTTTCTTTTGCTCATCAGTTTGCCCCTGTCCTCCAAATATGTCAACCACTCCCTCCCAACATTTCGTTTTCAAGTCTCCATTGGAATTATCCGGTGATAAACTATCTCAAATAGAAGGTCTACTTTGTATTTCGGTAATAAACTTTTCTGTATCGAAATTATCCATCATAGCGTACGCAGCAACTAAACAAACGCCTAGACAACAACAACACTGAATGCGTGTGAATGGAGGAGAGTGCGAGGGAAGGGGGCGTGGCACTGGCAGCGCGACTGGCGGCCGAGTGAGTGAGACACCATACAGCGCTATACTAATTAGTGGTGGCGCTGCCAGTAACATTCTGTGCACGCGTCCATGCTGGTCGCGCCACCAAATTGGTTGCGCAACCAAGCGGACACCAGGTGAGATACTCTCTATAGAGCCGTATACATTTTGTTGGTCGCGGCGACTGGTTGCACCGCCATGGTGTCCCGGTGAAATATAGCTCTACGGCCGGTGTCACGCGGGTCGCGCCACCTGGGTGGCGCGCCCTAATGGAGTCAAGCATTGCAATGGCTCTTGCCACACCGAGTGGCGCCACTCACGGAGTGGCGCGAGATGGTCGACCATCCGCGACGCAGCCCGCCACTTCTGATCGGCACCACCCCGTCAACTTGCAATTATATATACCACGCATACGGGGTGGCCAATCAGTGTGTGACACGACGCCACTTGCTGCGGCCTCATTAAAATGGAGGTTGACAACGAATCTTTCATTCACCAAGTTCAGCCACGTCCAGCAATCTGGGATACATCGTCGGAGGATTATTCCAACAGGGAAAAAAAGAATACCGCATGAGCAAAAAAAAAAAAATTGGCTCCATCTTCTTGAACCCGAGGGTACATTGTATAAAATATACTCGACAACTTTCTCTCCATTAACATGGGATATACCCAAAATCGTCTGTTCTTCTTTTTCTTGTATAGATACAAATACGCGAGCGCAGATATTTCTTCGGTGTTTATTCTTCCTCTGAACGAAGACAACTACGCTACTCAGCTGCGCCACCCGGGTGGCAGTACAAGTAGCGATAAACGGGAGTCGCGCCACCCGGGTGGTGCGTCCCAGGTGGCTCCGTCTGCCACCGGCCTAATTCTCCCCCGCCACTCCCCCTTTCACCCCCCACTCCTTACTGACGGACGGAGACGACGGGGCCACGCTCGGACGTTGAAAAGGGAAGCCGATGATTCCGTTCGTTTTGAAGTGATTACATGTGGCATACGACTTAGGTCGATGTCCCTCGGTCAAAAGTTTTTACATGTGGCGGCTTGTAAATCCCTGCGGGGGGGAGGGGGAGGTACCGATGGCTTACGGTGATGCAACGAAATTGAATAGGTATACCAAACATTACTCGAAAAGAATACAGTGTACCTAAATGGGCCGTGTGGGATTCAAACGGAGAATGCAAATACTATACGCATGGGGGGGATCGTGTTGGTGTGGTGGCTAGAGTACTGGCAAACCATACGGGCGGCTAGGGTTCAAATCCCTGCAGAGGAGGGTATTTTTCAGAGGAAATCCGATCCCTACTTGAGTGTCTTGTGGAGGGCACTTCAATTACAGTACTCCGTCAGTCGGATGAGACGTTAAACCGTGGTCCCCTTGGCGCCTTTCGTTAAGAACAAGCTAATTCCGACGCCGGGTTTCCATCCACCCTTCTTCCTGTGCCTTCCCCTATGGCGCAAATGACCTTAGCTGTCGGTCGCCTCCCCAAAGTCCAATCCAATCCTATATGCATGGACAACATTGGAATGGACGACGTCAGCATACAAAAGGAGTGACCACTGAAGAGCATACAAGCGCGTGTTACTTCTCCGTTAACTTAGAGTAACTTAATGTAAAATCTGTCATTAAAGAGCGGGGGTTGATGTGAAAGATCAACAACGCCCATTACACTCCAAACAAATAGCGCGAGGTAGGTGCAAAATTGCGATATTCGAGGAAACTACGGCAGGATCTGGCTCTATCCGGAATATGTGAAAAGACGCTTTATCTTTATGAACACAAAGTTTCCTTCAGCGAGCATTTAATGCGCTTCAAGATTTTTACATTCTGTCTCACGGTAAAACACCTTGAGATGTCAAATAGCGACCACATTTATAATTTTCTTCACACGGTGAAAAAACATTTTCTTCGTAAGATTTCTTTTGAGTATTCTACCTAATGATTGGTAGGTTTTAGGGCAGTACTTATCCTAACGTCCTAAGATTAGTCACATCGTTCAGTTTCCCCTCTGATACGTGACCCGCCATTATATCTCTCTTAATATCCTCACATCAACGTCCTCTTCTTATTAGGTCCAGAATTCCTATCCTCTTCTTTCCTCTTCCGCGCTTTCCTGGTGTTCTCCCCTATATTACCTCTCGAATAACTCCTCAAAAATCCTATTTTAAAAATGTCCTCCATCCATATCATATGCCTCCGAACCGGCGCAATTACTAGTAGCTCCCTCTCCTCTCCAACCTTATCCAATATCTTCCGAGAAAACTTCTACAAGATATAATCACCAATCCTAATTAACCGTACAAACAGTAACGAGATTACTAATAGGTCCAAAAAGGTGACCTAAGAATAAAATATAGGACAGGTAGAGATAAGATTTGCATCCCATTCTTCAAATGTCTCTTGACGCAGGTCTAAGGACAATGAACTATGAAAAAGCGTGTGAAGGCACACAGCCGTCACTTGACGAGTTCCCTTTCTACGTTATATTAAAAAAGGCTTCAGTACGAGCTTCCAATAGTATCAGAATACCTCAATTATCGACAATGCCAACGGTCCCTGAGTCATTCAGATACTGACCAAATGGGCCAAGAAAGCCTAGCTTAGTATGAAAAGGAGCAGATATTGTAATAAATCCAATCTTACCATAATCACTGGGTATATCCAATTGAATTGGCATGAAAGGAGCAAAAATCGGCGGGTGAACACCTATTTCTGGTGTCTGTTTCGGGATTTTGATGATTCGTTAGAACTCGACTGATGTGCTTACCATGATGAACCATAGAAACTGAGCCTTGAAATAGCGGAGGAATGGAATTGACGCTGGGAATAATTTAAGAAGTTTTTTCTCATGGCCACCGCTATTTTACACAGCCCGAGAAACGTTCAGCCTCTCAAGGATATTAAAACTACATTGAGGTTTTACCACAGAGTTTATACTCTGTGGTATTACTGCCCATTAAAAAAGGTTGAGTCCGTTGAGTTTAAGACGCTGTATCTTCAAGTAAGGTTAACCGATTTTAACGAAATAAAATGCATACGATAGAATTATCATTTCTACGTTTACTGATATGTGTAAAAAAAATTTCTATCCTTATCTACGCTTTTAATAATTTGTTTTGAAAAAAGGCCCTCTCTTCGGCGCTCAAAACCCGATGGCCCCACTTTATGTTATTGTCATTCTCTTAATATTTATTGTAAACATATTTCTAACATACCAAAGGAAAAAACTGTTTCTAAGTTGGGTTTTAACACGAGCTGTTGTAAAAGTTGTAAACCTCGGCTAATTCCGAAAGTAACGACGCGATAGAGGTTTGAATTATACCGTTGTAACCGCAATGACGCCAGCTTTATAAATAAGCACTAAACCATTTGTCAAATATCCTGGGATTTTCAATAACGATTTTTATTTATTTTCCTTCTCTGCCCGCCCAAACTGCAAAGTTGAAATTCGATTCAATTCAAATAGGTGTATACTTTTTTTTTAAGTGTAAACAATTATGTCGCCTCGAAACTCATTCATTACATTGGTATCACAGAATCGTCGAAGCGTCCACCCGTAAATCTAGGCACCACTGTTGGGTGGTAGGAATTCACACTGGAATTTTTCATGACAATATTTAATGAAATATTGACGCAAAATTTAAAGCTTCGCCCAATCAATACCTCATATACCTTTCCATGTTTAACAAGTCTGTCTTTGGAAATCATGGAACAAGTTATTTCGCCTTAAATAGCGCTTTCGCTTAGAACGTTAAACGAAAATTTGAAATTTTCGCCAAATTGCTTCGCTGCGATCGAATTATGCGACATTTTAAGTGTTCCTAGGTAAGATTCAAGTATTTTAATTAGGAAACACTAGCATATTAGCCGCAGATTCAACAGTCCGAAAGAAATAGGATTCGCCAAATTAAGTGTCTGTTTCTAAGTGTTTATCAAACGTCATTTGGATGACATAATTTAAGACCATAGGGACATTTTGTTTGTTCATCACAAAGAAAAATGATCTGAACAAGTGTAACAAAGGAAATATTCAGCTGACTAAATGCAAATTTTTAGATTTTTCGTCGATTATAACCAAGACTATCAATTATGGTCGGTAGCTCAAAAAACCATGTTATTACACCGATGAGTACTTTAAAGCAATATGAGTTCTGCCCAGGTAGCTTTAACGAAAAAATACCATTTTAATGGTAAAGTTGACCGTTAATTTGTATAAATTATTCGCAAAATAACGAGTATCTGACCTAATTAGTCCCATAATACCGTTAGTTGGAATGCGATACTTCCAGTCCACGAAGATAATAACGCCAATAAACTGTCTTTTAATCAACCTGACGAGTTATTCGGCCCCACGTTCGCTGGGAATGACTTTCACTCGAACCTGAATCATATTTTTTTTAATTTTTTTTTTCAATTTCACAATTTTATCGAGAATAGATCAACTCCGTAGTCAGTACAAATAATATATCATGGTATAATCCAAAGGCACATACTTAAATAACAATCATGGACAGCGCTATTTGTTTTTGGAATAAGTGAAATGCGTCCAAACATACCTCTTTGGTCGATTCAAAAAGTTGATGAATACCGAGGATGATTTTCCATGAGTTCTATTTTTTCATTCAAATTAATCAATTCTAGGATCTTAAGGTAGTCCAAGCGAGATAGTTCCCTAGTCATAATAGAGACCATATTCGAATTATACGTTATAATTTCACCAGCTGTAAGACATCAATTAAATATTGCATTATTAATGGTGCTATTATATAGTTTTACATGATGGCTTACGTGACCGATTGTCGCAAATTGTCACCGCGTACTTAGTTCATCTAGTTGCTGACTCAGAGAAGAAAGAAATTCGAATGCTTAAAATTCTAAATAATATTTTATTAAAACTGAAACTTAAAATAAATACCAAGAAAACAAAACTCATGGTGGTAGAAAGAAAGAGAAGTGGAAAGATAACGAATATACGTATAGACGGAGTGAGACTGGAGGAAGTGACAGAGTTCTGCTACTTGGGTAGCATATTTGTGAATCATAACAACTGCTCCTCAGAGGTCAAAGAAGAATAACGTTAGCCAAGAAAGCCTTTCAATTAAAGAAAAGTCTCTTAGTAAACAACAGTATTAGTAACTAAGAGTATTGAGACTAGGAAGAAATTCCTGAAAAGCTTTGCATGGAGTGTGCGAACATATGGATGCGAGACATGGACACTATAAGGAAGAGTGAAATGACCAAACTTGAAGCTGCAGAAATGTGGTTTTGGAGGAGGGTTACAAGAACTAGGTGGACCGACAGAAAAACTAATGAGCAAGTAATAAATGAAGTCCAAACAGAAAGAGAAGTATAGGAAACAATTAAAACGAGAAAAGCAAAGCTCACCGGACACTTACTCAGGCACGACAACTTCATACAAAATATTATGGAAGGAAAAATACAAGGCAAAAGGCGGAGAGGACAACCGATAACTTCGCACCAGAAAGTATTGGCGATATAAATGGGATACACCTCGTACAAATAAATGAAGAGGAAGGCTCAAAAAAGAGATTGTAGGAAGTCGTGGCTGCAACAACAAGGATAAACTTTAGAAGAGAAGAAGACTTAGTTCATCGAGCAGTGTGTTGCAAGGGACTAGAATGGAAAGAGAAATCATTACAACGCATGACGCACTGGACGCAGGACAATTAGAAGTAAAAATAAAGGCGCCAATCTGCTACTGGTTAACCAGCATTTTATGATTTTTACGATACAGATTAGTGTTGCCCACCCTTCCGAATTCTTCATACGACTCCTTGAATTGGACAAGGGTCTTTGAAATCTACAATCCCCTGAACAGAGGCGTTTCCTTCCGCTTTAAGTTTAAATATTAATAACACTCTTATAATTATTATCGTTAAATACCATATGCTCATATCCAGCTCTATTGCTCCTATATATTTGCTTATCACCTAATGGAATGATCGGATAAATTTCAACATTCCATCCTTAAATATGTACTACAATTCTTAAATAACAAAATTTCACAACAATAGATTTGAACTAGCTTGCGTTAGAGATAGTTTCACATTGGTAATTTTAAAAATACTGAGAATTAAATGCAAGGTTAAAGTATGACATTAGTGTTTTGTAAATTAAAGGACTCATACCTATTTAATTTTCATAATCTGAGACAAAACATTTCTTCCATGGAAATAACTGCAATAAATATAAATCGCAAATTTGCATACTTATGCTACATTATTCATGTCAATTAAATATCGTGAGTAAATTTTTGCAACAGCTTTTCAGTAAGGGTACCTGGGAACGTTGCATATTGCTAACTTATTGCACAGAATGCAGTTAATTCATGCGGAAAACACATTTCTCATTGTAGATGTGAATATGCTCATCAATTAAATATTTATAAAATTTTTAATGAAATGAGGAATATCTAATTCGATAAAATATTTAGGAAACTCTGAATAGCCAAGTACTTCCCATTAGGGGAAAGGACATCTCCTGGAATAAATTTTAAACAATTTGGCAACCATAAATACGTTCTTCAGGAACACTCATGAAATATTAAGCCACCCTTATCTTTATAAATAATTATTTTTTCTCATCGTGACTCTTAGGAGTAAATTGTAATAGAGTATGCAAGGTTACCAGCCTTTGCAGTACCCGCACCACATATATGAATGGAGTCTGCTTCGTTGGTTTGGACATGTCGAGAGAATGGATGAGATTCGAATGACGAAACAGATATATAATAGTGAAATGAATGGTGCGAGAGGTAGAGGTAGGCCGACAAAGTTGTGGTTGAATGTGGTTGAGGAAATTCTAAGGAGGAAGAACATTAGGAGTCTTAAAAACAGGAGGGCGTGTATGAAGCAGTGTATGGGGGTAAATGAGGCAAAAGAGGTTTGCAAGGATAGGTCAGTATGGAGGAAATTATTAAAGCAGAGTTAGGTGTACAATTATGTATTTATGAGTGAAACTTAGTGACTCTGCGAACACCGGAAGGGAACGGCGTGATTGGTATGCATGTAAATATGCATTTTTTCTCAAATATATTTATTTCACCACGTCATGCTCAAATTTGAGAATTTTGTGAGCTCACAAAATTACGCATGGGAGTTTGAAATGTTTGGCCCGCAACAATCAGGAAGGGAACCGATTGCGAGCAAATAAAAACTTAAAACTCTCCAGAAAATGGATTTTGAATTTGCCATCGCAATCGAAGAAAGAGAAATATGAAAGGAGTCAACGAAAAAGAGTCTCTCTCTGAGTTTCCTGCATCGCCCGAAGAGCGCCTCTCTTCTTCACACTTCGCACCCGGTCGAGAAAAAGCGGCACCTGTTGCTCCTCCTCCACGCCAATCCTTCTCTTCCTCTGAGACGGACATTTCTTCAATCATGACTTGGTGCACTTAGCCTGTAATGCTATCACAGTGAGACCTGCAACCGGACATAGTTCATCACTATTGTTTAAACAATCTGGTATATAATAGGAAATATTCCGGGTAGTTATCCTCATTTGCATCGCCATCGCCTACCAAGTAGGTAAGTACAACGGTGAATACAATGTTACACGTGAAATTATGGTGAATATAGCGATTGCCAAAATTCTGGGTGGCTATTGATATCCAATTATCAAATTCCCTGACCTTTCCCTGATGGATTCACCAATTTCCCTGACCGATCGCCAAAAGGTCACCTATTATTGGAATATTTTTTTCAGCTGAATTAAATTTTCTCCCGCAGCTTTAAATTTTCTAATCATCGTCTCGTATTTTTAGAACTGCAATACTGCAATCATGTATTTACTATAAGCTAGTGTGCTCCGACAACCTCGCGACCTGAGTTTCGGAAGTTAAAAAAAAAAACGCGAGGGGAAATGTTCCGAAAAACATAGCCTCGGATTCCTTGTGATGAGCGTAATACATTGTGATCGTTATTTTTAACACAACTACGAAAATATTGCAATAAGGATATACAAAAGGGATACATTATACGCCTGATTCACAACTAAAATAACTAAGATTCACAACTAATAAGATTTACAACTGAATACTCCACGAATTGATGGTGCTTATTCCATGCACGTCAGCGAAGGACGTTAGTTTCAGTTGGTGATATAAAGGGCGGGAAAGACCGGCCGATAAACCTAATGGTAGAAAAATAATGAGTATTCATATCCCAGTTTCTCCCTGACTGTTACGAGAATTCCCTGACTTTTCCAGAAATTAAAAATTCCCTGACAATTCCAGGTTTTCCCTGACGATCGCCACCCTGAAATAGTAAGCCTTTCAAAGCCTGGAGCCTTTCAAATTTACCCCACCCCCCGCTCCTGGCGGAGCGCCTCCCATTGGCCAGCGAGATCCCTCCGGCCGTATACAAGGGGTCCCCGGCAAATCAGGTCCGTAGCCACCCTGAAGAGGCGCCATCCTAAAACGGAGTTCACACTTGTTGTTTGTGTTTGTTGTCATTTACCCTGCTAAAAAAATTCCTTAGAAGTTGTTCTGTAGAACGTAAGAAATTCTACAGAAATTGACTCTTCAGAACTAATTCCTTTTTTAAGGATCTGTCATGACAAGTCAACAAACAAATGAAAGTCAACTAGCGCGTATTTTGAGCTTGGTAAATTGTTTTTGGTCGAAACTCACGACGACACAGCAGTCGAGAGAAAATAATTAATTATCCTGATATTTCACACACTTAGACTTATTAGTAATAAACAACTACTAACCCATTCGTTTCTGTTGAGTAATATAATCATTATTAACAGGAAATACGAACTGTAAGTTACAATGAATATTATTAACGCCAACATGCGGTATGTTACCATTAAGTTTCGTTGTGATATTACGTTGTAACGTCATTAATAGTGGTTCAATAAAGATAAAACCAACCAAACATGATATCTTTAAATGTAAGTATTATTAATAACTACCATTTAGAGCTCATCCTATAAGAAATACGTCGAAAGAAACGTTTACATCTAATGATGTTAGGTGAACCCGAAATCTCGCATTCGCTTGGGATCTTTTAAGGTGAGTTGGGACATTTAATTACTTTCCAGCACATATTCAATCATTTGTATTTTACCAAAAACGTTGCACCAACTTTTGAATTGGAAATATTGCAAGGTGCACGCCCAAAATGTATCGTAATCATCCAAATACGAGTAATGTATGGTCTTGATTAGGCCCGCCATTTTTTTTGGACTAGTAGAAGTCTTCGGTTAGGTATATCTGAGAAACCCATCCACCTTGTGAAAATAGTTACGTGACTTGTAACATGTAGACTTGTAGCACTGAGAAACAGCCCCCTGGTCATACCTTACAATAAAATAGTCGGGTGGTACTGAGGAGCATTTAAAATGATAAAAACAAGTTCTTTTCGGTAGTATGGGCATCATCTTCAACGATAGCCGAAGTTTTTCCGAACACTTAGAAGCACTGATCAATCAAACATTATGACCGAGCTTTTTCGTTCTGGCCTCCAGCAGTCACCTACAGTGACTGCTATTACACGTCCTGTCAGTAATGTCGCACTTCTTTCAGTGTTCCCATACAATATTCATACACTACCGATAATTAGCTCGCATTCCCGTTGGACATCAAAAATGTTCGGTAAATTTGATTTTTTTGTATTTTCGCCAAGAATAAGGCCATTTGTACGTCGAGACGCGTCGCTCGCGTGCGCAAATAAACGCTCATGTGTTCCTATCTGCATTAATGTCAACATAACACAAATCTTCTGGAGGATTGGTCTTGGGTTGATGATTTTCATAGTCTCCAACCAACGCTTCGAAGTTTTATCTCTGCATCCTCAGAGCTAAATACGCATAGAAGGAGTAAGTGAACTAACATTTTTTTCTAACCGTATAAAAAATTTAAAACAATGTCTTCACCTTGAGATTCATTATTGGTGTAAGTTCATGGTCACAGTATGCTGAGTATGATGTAAATAAATGGTAACAATTTATTGGTAGCTATAGATATCGATCAACAAGAAAAATAGTCAAATGTAAATTTTAATGGTATCATAAATATTAAAGCGTTGCATAAAAATATTTTAAATAAAAATGCTGACAATAAAGCGTCAATGATATTACATCAAAGTCGGTTTAAATTTATATGAATTGACAAGGATGTACTTGACGTATCCATACATTTCTTTAGGCCAATGCTGCTGCTAACAACCATGTGCCAAGGAATAGTTATTCTTTCCTAAGTTGGTGTTATTAGATATCGGTGAATTTTATTCAATTTTTTTACATCCATTCAATTGTTTCAGGCTGTGGTTATTTTGACAATATACCCAATTTTTTTAATCGACCTCTTATGAATGTTCGGTTCACAATCTACAAATTTTATTTCTTATATATAAAATTGAGGTCGAACGTAAGCATAGATCCAGGAGTTGGTGGTGATTGATTATTTATAATTATCAATTCTGTTCTTTAAATACTGAGATGTGTTTCCTATGTTAGTCTTTTCACATTCTTGGGAAGACATTGAATATGAAACCTTACTCTTTAAAACCGCTGGAGTATTGGTTTGTAATTTTGAATAAACTAACCGGTTGTATGTTTTTTGCGCTTGATATGTTATTTAAAAATGTTATTTCACGTACTTTTGTAATACTCTGTTAGCCAAGAGGATGCAGAGATGGAGCTGCGAAACGTTGGCAAGAGACTCCTGAATTCGTCAATCCAAGGTCAATCATCCAGAAGAATTGTATGGATCCCTATATAAAAATAGTCAAAATCTATTTACATTACGCTAATATCAACACCTTGAATGGAAAACCACCGATGTCACGATTCCACAAGGTTACTTCGCCTG
Organism: Ceriagrion tenellum; assembly: GCA_963169105.1. Lineage (NCBI taxonomy): Eukaryota > Metazoa > Arthropoda > Insecta > Odonata > Coenagrionidae > Ceriagrion > Ceriagrion tenellum. The sequence goes on along the minus strand of OY720642.1, from coordinate 123,208,930 downwards.
CAATCACGTTCAGAGGGTGAGATATTTAGGGCGTTAAGTGGTGTGACAAATTCGACTAGTCCAAGTCTTAAAACTCGACGTCGCCTCTCTCTGGTACACACAAGGATCTAGGATAAGGACGAGGGCCATTTCGTTGGGTCGTCGGTGTGTTCTCGGGCGTCGGAAGACCGACGTCGCCGACGCGCCCTCCAGCGCCGTATCGAGAGCACCCCGAGACTCATTTTCTCGCCACGTGGAGGGCGCCGGAGGGTGGGTAGGTGAGTTGTAGGGGTTGTGGGGTGGGAGGGGGAGAGGAGGAGGACCGTGAGCATATCGAGTGCGGCCAAAGTGACCGTTTGGCGCCCACGAATCGACTTCGGGCGCCAAAGAGAGAGGGAGAAGAGAGGAGGAGTGCTCACATCATTGAGGCGGACGGAATGAACTCCCAAACAACGTCGCCCGCCTCCCCCATCCGTTAATGCGAAGAAAAAACCGGGGGGGGGGCGTCAAGGGGGCGGAGGTGTGGTGAAGAATCAGCTGGCGAAGAGAGGCGTCGGATTCAACGCCCCCGCCATTCCCTTCCCTCCCAACCCTCCCCCAAGGCCCAAGGGTGTTGGTAACGGGCTCTCGGACGGAGAGGGAAGGAATTATGGTGGGGTGGAAAAGGCGACTCTATTGACAAAGACGAGACAGTGGACTGATAGATGGGAGTCCAAATAGAGAAAAAAGGCCGACCGCCGCGCCGGAAATGGATGTACTACAGTAAGACCCCGATTTACGTCGTTTTCATTTATGTGTGATTCGATGTAACGCACATGCTGGCAGAGGGTCGTCGGGGAATATTTCCCGGTTCAATGGTAATAAAATGATACATTTATGCATACGTATGGGTTCTTTGATATCGTAGACACGTGATCCTATCTAAAAACATTCACTCAAATTCACTAGTTCGTTAATTAAGACAAAAAAAGAATATGACTAATAAATTCAGGCTTGACTTAGTGGAACCTCTCCATATCGGAAATCAAAATATTCTTTACTACCCGGGTTGTAAAGAATCAATCTATTTTGTGGACCATTACTTGAGTATTTTGAATATTCTTTACGACCCGGGTTTCGTCACATAATTACATCATGATGTGACCTGAAGATGTCATTATGAGACGAAACCCGGGTTGTAAAGAATATTTTTATTTCCGATTTCTGTCTCATAATGACATCTTCAGGTCACCTCAAGATGTAATTATGTGACGAAACCCGGGTCGTAAAGAATAAATCTATTTAGAGGATCATCACTTGAATATTTTGATTTCCGACAAAAAAAAGAACTTGGAAATTAACACCTTGGTAAATAATGGAATTGAAACGGTCACGAATATCTTGTTCCGCTTCACGTCGTTTCAATATACGTCGGTCTTCTTTAGCACGGTACTCCGACGTAAATCGCGGACTTATTGAATAGGGGGCGCAGAGTAGGATGGGGTCATTAGGATGAACAGACGATGGTGGCACGAGGCGAAGAGAATGAGGCTGTGAACGTTGGTCCAGGCGGTCGTCCGGACAAAGGAGAGGACACAACAGTTCTCGAGAGAATCGGCGTCCGATGGCGGTATCCATTCCAAAACGCTAGAAGTGGAAGGCTTATCACAGTGTGCGCCATTTTAAAGATTTTTTGGTCAACCATAATAACTGTTGTTTTCATTGAGGTTGGTGTCGAGTGTAATGTAACTCTTGAAGCATTGCACTTTAGATACTTGGAGTTATTGACTCTTCTGGATTTTAATTGGTTTTTTTTGGTTGAGAATGCGGATTATTATTAATCATATCAGTAAATAAAAATCAGGCGTACAATTGCATTTTTTCAAGAAGATAATATTTTATAACTACGCATTTCCCCGCCATCACAAGTTTCGTCTGCTAGTGCACATTTTAATTCTGGCGAACTACAGTGAAATTGTTTTTTAGACCGCTAACCACACAACTGTTCCAAGGACATCACTGAAGTCACTGAAACATGCCATACGCCAAACAAAGTAGAGGAGTTGAGCGTACATTGTTGATTGGACAGCGCCATTACATAGATTAATCTGCATGCCTTCATTCTGAGCATAAGAAATGAGCGTCAATGAAGAATACGGTTAATTCCTGGTTTGATCATGTAAATACCTCATAGGAATTGGATCGAAAGCGTAGACCGTTGGAAAAACAGACCAGAAAAGAATGGAAGCTAGAGAAACCTGGTGCAGGATGAGCAGACTGAAAATCACGCGGAAGAACGAAATTATAAATGAAGAAGTTAAAGGAATAGTAGAAAAGGCAAAGAGTAAGTAGAACACAACACAGAAAGAAGAATCAGATGGAAAGGACACACCCTGAAGCAGTCAACCAATCTTAGGATTAACAGGGAGTCCAGCAGCTGGGCATTTGAAAATTCCCTGAGATTTCCAGGTTTTCCAGACATAATTCTTACTTTTCCAGAGGTTATGTTGATTTTTTTCTCGTAAATTATAAGAGAATGTTCGGTATGTTTTTTGGGTGATTAAACGAAAGGATCATTTATAAACTTGCATATTTGGAGGAATATAAACACAAAATTTTAAAATAGTTTGACAGAAAATCACATCACCTTTCTTAGATTTAAACATTGCCATGCTGGTGCTCAGGAACAAGTTTATATTAAAGCCAGACTTCGCTATGAATACGAGGATAATCTGAAAAGTTTCCGACCCGAACATGAAGATGGCAGCATTCATCAACAATACCTAGGGAATGTGTTTACGCATCTTTTGAATGAGTCTATGTGAGTGTTTTTGTGAAAATGGAAAAAATGGAGTATCGAGCTGTCATTAAATATTTGTTTTTGAAAGGCAATACGCCTACGCAAATCAAAAACAAATTGGATGTTGTGTACGAGGACTCTGCAACATCAGTTACCACCGTGAAATTTAGGGCAGCTGAATGTAAACGTGGCCGTACCAACTTGGGAGACGATGAACGTTCGGGACGTCCCAATTCCGCTACCATTGAAGATAACATTGCTCAAGTTCACCAAATGGTGCTAGACGACCGTCGAATTAAAGTGAGAGATATAGCAGAGTCTATGAATATGTCCAATGAACGTGTTTGTCACATATTACATGAATTATAAGGCATCAGAAAGCTGTCCGCACGTTGGGTGCCGCGTTTGCTCACGTTAGACCAAAAACGTGTTCGAATGAACATTTCCAACGCTCTGTTTTCGCAGTTCAGGCGAAATAAATCAGAGTTTTGGCGCCGATTAATTACTGTAGATGAAACTTGGATACACCATTATCCCCGACAAACAAAAATACAGTAAAAACAGTGGACTGCGAAGGGGGAATCGGCTCCAAAAAAAGCAAAAACTTTTTTCGGCTGGGAAAATGATGGCGACTGTTTTATGGGATAGTCATCGAGTTATCTTAATGGATTATCTTCAAAAAGGAAAAACCATTATACGAGCATATTATGCATCATTACTTGACAAGCTGAAGGCAGAAACTGCGGAAAATTGGCCACATTTTCAGAAAAAAAATTTTGTTCCACCGAGACAATGCGCCGTCTCACACCTCAGCGGTTGCATTGGCGAAAATCCAAGAATTACGGTTTAAACTACTTGATCATCCTCCTTACTCACCATATCTAGCCCCAAGCGACTTTTTTCTGTTCCCTAAGCTAAAAGTTGCGCTCGGAGGACAGAGATTTTCATCAAATGAGGAGGCCATCAACTTCGTAAACACTAATTTTGCAGAGAAAGATGCCGAGTACCACTTGGACGGGTTAAAGAGATAGGAGCACCGCTGGGAGAAGTGTGTAGACTTACCAGGAGACTATGTAGAAAAATAAAAATAAATTTGGAGAAAAAGTCTTTTTATTTGTTGGGTCGGAAACTTTTCAGACCACCCTCGTAGCATTGATATAAAATGATCAACAACATAAAAAACTGAAGGAATTGACTTTTTTCCTTATTTTGCTAAATGCGACAACGCAAGGGAAATTTGACTTCGCAACTTGCCGATAAAGGAACGATCTTTACGCCACTGATTTACAGACTATGACCAATAAGAACACAATATACGTACATGGAAAACATTGTACCGACTATCGGTGATTACAGGAATGCAAAATGCGACAACGGAAGGGAAATTTGACTTAGCAACTTGCACTAAAAGGCACATTGCTTCCGTTGCTGTTTTATATATTGACACCACTGAAAATTCCAGAGTCAATTCGATATTTCCCTCATATTTCCAGTGAAAATTAAATTGTCTGAGATTTCCCGGTCTTCCCGGTTTTTCAGAGTGCTGGACACCCTGATTAACCTACCGATTATAATAAAATGACTCAAGAGACGCCCAGAAGAAATTCTAAAACATGTTCCCCTGTCATGAATATGATTTAGTTTTGAATATTGATATCGGGAAAAATTACTCCCACACATTAACTGACTTACACGACTCGAACGCAATGCACTAGAAATAACGTTGACAGATGCGACTCCGCCGAGGTCGTTCCGAAAACACACATGGACTCCCAGAAGAGGGATGACTCCACTTAGCAAAAGTGAGCGTTCGAAAAACAGGATTGAAAACTTTCGTTGTGAAGTGGAGAAGAATAAACAAGCTTCAAATTGAAGAAAATATTCCGGGAGCAGGATAAGAAAATACCAACAAGTAAATTGAAAGAAAACAGTTTCCTCCGAGGTCAAATCTCACCGAAATATTTAAGGAAATCGGAAAACATCCCAGCTAAAAAATTCCTTAAAAGCTGTTCTGTAGAACGTAAGGAATTCTACAGAAATTGACTCTTTTTCTTCAGAACTAGCTCCTTTTCTAAGGATCTGTACGGAACCTGAGAGCCTGACTCCACGCAGAACATATGTTCTGTAGAGTTTGTAGAGTTATTTTCTGCAGATCAAAACAACTCCTTACAAGCTCTTCGGTAGAACTCCAGCAACTCTACGGAAATATGTGAGGTTTCCGTTGATGCAGTTCCTTTCCTAAGGACCTATATGGAGAGTCGTAGAACGTCCTAAGGAATTCTGCAGAACGTCCTAAGGTATTCTGCAGAACGTCGTAGGGAATTCCGTAAAATGGCGTTTCAATACTTTTAGGAATATCTACAGAACTTTTCTAAGAAATTCTGTAGAGGCATTTATAAGAAAACAGATTTTTTAGCAGGGATAGCAATCACATGATTGCAGTCTTTACGCAGCCATAACGCATCGTCATGGTATCCGCTCTCAACAGCGCATAGCGATGACCGAGCAAGTCGTATATAAGACGTTCCGCATGAGTTTTCCGTCACTCTTATAGCAAGGAATGGAAGGGGTTTCGTGGTGATAATCTGAATCCACACTATTCAGGCAAACCTTCGCATAGACAAGTGGCAAGGGGTGTCAGGTCATCAGCGGTAAAACAACATTGGAGGAGTAAAAAAGGAAACAGATCAAAATGGCAGGGGAAGTGAAAGAAGGAGCCTTCAAGGTTAAAGGGTACTACTTTTCAAAAATTATGGAAAATTAAGCGAGGTTCCCCACCAAAAAATATTACAACCAAATTCATTTGTGCTCAGCAACAATTAGTGATTTGGACCCGTGACTTTCTAACTGAAGTATTCGGTAATCGACTGCTATCGTACCGACATGGGTTTAATGATAGGCATACTATACTGGTATTTAGAACTGATACTATCCTAATACAAATTATCTGCTTTTCGGTACTACTAGGTATTGTAACCCTACTAAATCTTTCATCACTCTAAGTGGAGATACGGAAGCAGGCCACTATAACAGTTAAGCGTATAAGACATACAAGCTAGTGATGTGACAAAGGAACTATTTCCGGTCTCAGTAGGCTCTGGACCGAGCTGAGGAGCTCAAATCCCACCTTCGAGATGGCATACAAAGAAGAGGTTGATATCTTCAATCCGAAAGCCCCTCCATCGAAATACTTTACACACGAACTGAAAATATAGGGAAACAATACGGGGAAATATACGTATGCATCATGGGGCCCAGGTATGACATACAGCCAGCTGCTAGATAGAAGATACTGCAGGAGCGGCTGTCTTAGGCCGCTTTTGAACTTGGCAAATCGAACTATCTTTCCTTCGTACCTGGAGCTCATTGAGCGGAGATTACGTCAAATTCACGTGATAGTTGGCACCACACACACTATATGCATAGTGCAGAAACCCAGTAAGTAAAATGCAGTCCTTTTATGCTCACTGAATGTTACGTTAGAATGCGGGGTGTGATAATATGGGTACGCATGCCAAACAGAAGTGAAGAAACCTTCGCATGGACACTGCTTTATCATTAGTACGTATATTTTTTTAAATACTTACTCATTTTTTTGCGGAAGAATTGATGAATTCGCTCTATGTTAGAAGAATTTAAAATGTGGATATACTGCTGAAGAATTTGATAGCTAACTGTTCTGATAAAAATACATAAATAGTAGATATTCCGTTCTTGTTTACTTAATTAAAATCACAAATTCTGTTATCCTTGCATTTGAAGGAGAAAAATGCCCTCGTTATAAGAATCAAGGTCCAGTGATTTGTACTCACAGGTAGCCATAATTTCATCGGCAGCATTAGTTTCAACTAACGAACATCATAATTGTTAATAACGCCGAGAATCGGAGAGGTTTTACAGTTTTCACCAAATAAGAAATTAACCTTTGGGGTAAACATAATTTAATTTCAACTGAATTATTTTAGTGCAATGCATGTAATTCATCAGTTAACAGTTGAAGACCATATGTTATTTGTCCGGCGAGTAATACCTCAATATTTTTTCTTGTATTTGCCTATAAGCATAGTGAGCCATATGCCGTTCATTTTAGCAGTCCCGAGCAAGCAAAGCATAATTATTATCTTCCATAATATGACATATATTAATTATTTTATTCATAAGCAATAAGATTTTTAAAATAAAATTGCCAATCAACATATCTTGATCCTCGGGCAGACTGAGTGGAATCCTCCCTTGACACCTTCGTAGCCGTTTTACGACGGAAGAGACATCATGCGGCCATCACCTCATTAAACATGATCGCTGGCGCCACATTTTCTACATGCATAGTGAAGAAACGGTGTAAATAAAAATACAGTCTTTTACTGCTTACCGACCTTCAGGTCATCATAATACGTAAAACCTACACGATAGTTCACTGACCTAACCAGGGTCGTGGCCAGGAGGAAGCAGAAGGGGGACAGCTGCCCCCCCTATTAACTTGACATTTCATTCTAAATCTGCCATAGAGCCAGACAGCATAACGTCCTGCCCCACCCCAACATAAGTCCTTGGTACGCCCATGAAAGCAAACCTAGGTTAACTACCGTACCACTACAGTTCTCGATGTCTCCCAATCTCTATCCGCCAATTTCACCAGACCACTTTTCCTTAACTATGTTCCACCAAACTAGCATTTGCCATAACGTTGATGATTTGCATGTTGACCTCCATCTCGCCACCTGAACCCTTGAATTAGCGGTGCCTGACTATCTCTCAATCTCTACTAAATCAACCGCATAGTCCCTGCTTAAGCGGCAACCTACAACGACGACCTCATGCATAGCATTATCATCAACTTAGTAGGTCTGCTTCGAGCGTCAGATGTGATAATCAAACAAAATACACAATCGGGCAAACCCAAAAGGCCTGAGTAATATAAAACAAACAAAACTGTTTCAGTCGTTACTTTGTGGAAGTTTTGGATATTCATGATGAAAAGACACAACTTGGTTAGTGTGGAATCGACCAAGTTGTATCTTTTCATCTGAGTAATATAATAGTCGAATATAACGGCTTGAGACGTGAAGCTACGTCCACGGTTGGTCAATTAAATTGAATGTCGATTCATAGTTAAAATATAATTTGGGTGCATTTCGAGTGACATATATTGGACGACATATTTGATTCAAAAACTTTTCCCCATAAGTATCAACTAGAACCACTAAATAACTAAAGCACTAATCAGCAACAAACAGAGAACCACAAATCACAATATGACCAATTAAACAAATGATTTAATAGTTCCCTCACATTTGGCACGACATTAGAATCAGCATTAACTATTAAACCAAATGAATTTTTCTTATATCATCCCCTTCCATTTATTGCACAAGATGAATAATAAAAGCCTATCAAACTCCACGGTCAAATTCGAAAGAAAAGAAAAATAGCTCAGTTCAGCAAATAGCCAATTACTGAGATGAAATACGTTTAGCATATATTACCAAAGAATCTTAGCTACATACCTTATTAAAGGATATTGAGTTCCACTTAGAACTGCAGGCTCACTAAATTTTCACTGCAAATGTTGAAAATTCACTAAGAAAAGACAACTGCCACCGCCAAGTCACGTTAAGCTATGGGTCCTGCCGCCTGACACCGCGATGACGTCGAGCACCTATCTCCAGCACTGCGCGCGGCTGTAAGGTATCAGTCATCTGTTTCAATAGTCCGCGAAAGCTGTCTGCCCGCTAGAAGAGGCCCGAAAGGAGGAAGCTTTAATCATGTTGAATTCTGCAATTCTTCGTGGTTCCAAGTTCCAGAACTTGAAGTGAAGTGTGTAGCGGAAACCATCGTACAGCGTTGGTCGACTAACATTGCGATGACCACAAGAGTCATGCTGCAAGGCAATTGTTAGGAGACGGGTCTCTTTCATGCTTCTCTTTATAGGTAACAACACATGGCTTTGTATTCTGTTATTCTTTTCAAGACTGAATATTTTTCAGTTTTATCACATGATGTCGTTCCTTATAACTATGCTTCAATGTGCAGCTGTGTGCGGCTCTGATGAACCTCAATTCAGCCGCTGTATTGTGATTTAGCGTCTCTCTAGGAGAGAACCCACGTCTCGCTATCAAAGCGTAATATTATATATCGTTACCACAATGTACAGCATTTAAAATACCTAAATTTTTTGTAATTTGGAAACGGCTTTTTTTATTCTTTTAGAAGTTTCTTCCATGGTTTCTACAGCGAAAATCGTTTAATGTTGGCTGCTACACCGTATTTGCAATTGCACTCTAATTTGCTAATACAAATTTTGATCCTTCTTCGGAAAACATTTCCTACCCCTACCCTATTTGTACTCTCTATATGGACTCTCCCCCGCCCCACCCATTCATAAATGAAATCCTCCAGACCACTGTGTGTAAATGCCGGGGATGGTGAGAATAACAATGCTAACTATAGCTGAATATACGAGCAAAGTTGTTCCTCCTTTCCAACATGTACTTCAGTAGTTCACATGAGCTGAGATATACTCAGGATGTGATTGCATTCCAGAAAGCTCAGTCTCAACTGAGGTGCTATATTGCTGTTGAAATATCATCATGAAAAAAATTAACCACTATTGAAAAACTTTTCATAAATTCTTGAAAAATAAAACATCACTTACTGATATGACTTCAGTTAGCTCTTCATTACTGATATTTCTTTGGTATTTCAGAACATTGGTCATATAATTTCTAAGTGGTTCTCACACTTCATACTTGAAAATACTACCCTCTCACTCTTTGAATGACTGATATTTCACCAAAATTGGGAAGAATACATTCAAATGTATAGTGCAGATGCCGGCTTGGCCACATTTCAATTTTTATGATAAAAGTAAATTTCAACTTCGGCACACAGATTTTTAAAATACAGGCTGTGCTTAAAAATCAGCCTAAGAGTTATGAGCTACTAAATTACAAATATGGAAGATTTATGTCTAGTTGGTAAGCAATCTCTTAAAATACAATTCAATGAACAAATGAATAGCAGAGCCCTCATTACAAAAAAAATTCAAATGCATATATCACTATTATTGTACACAATCAGAATTTTAGGACTGAAAAAGTTTTGCTGCATCAAATATTTCACAATTAAAGATTGCAGACCAGCATTCCTTTTGCCTTTCCTGCCGTCGCCCAGTCCCTGAGCTGGCATTCCTTTCTCCCCCTTGTTCCTTCCACCAACCTCCCACTTCCAGCCAAATATTCTCCATAAAGAGTAAAAATCTCCATAGTAAACAGCAAATAGGTAATACCTCCAATTAAAGTGTCCCAACTATTTCTAAGAAGATAGCAAACACTGCTAAGTCATTTACTCAAAGCTTGGATATGTTCCACCCATTTGAATCGATTATTATTAATTGCAGCATCCCATTCCTATAAAGTAGAGTCTGTACAACGGTATTACTACATAATTGTAAGTCGGTGACTGAGGGAGCTCAGAGATTAACATTAGTGTAATCTGCACACAAGAAAAGGCAACAGCCACAAACAGGACCAAATATATACCTGTAGGATCACTTATTTACAATAGAAAGAAAATTGATCTCGATACATCCCCGAGGAATGCTTTAACTTGCTCTTTATGAGGGGTTCAATTGGCCATTGGCCTTTTACATTGGGCATACAAACAACAACAGTAACAAACAAATGCCAATGTCCTGAGTGGAGAAAAATCCATCTATGCGGGACTCAAACCCACGACCCTCAGATTAGCAGACTCCTGAAAATTATCACGGTAAATTTCATAAATTGCAGAGGTATTTTACATAATTTACTGCAGCTGTAATTTTCAGTAATATTCACCTCTGTCTCTAGAATTTTTCGTATCGATATATTTCAAACATCATTTTAAGCCAAGTCTATATATATTTCAAGCTACCTATTTTTATCTCAAATTGAGGCATGTACAACTCATTGGTGAAATATTTTCACTGGTGGAATATTTGTGGGGCTATCATTTTTACAGTTTGAATGAAAATTTCTCATGCCAAACTGAGTGTGGGCAGCCATGTTTGTTTTTGAACTTTCTTTATTTCTAATACATTAACGTGGCAATAGTAAAAGTTTACATGCCGTTAACCCCTATCTATTGCTATTTAATTTCCTATTATATCCTCAAATAGCTATTAATTCCTAAAACTTAAAAATCACAGGAAAATAATAGTAGTATATGAAAATTACCACAATTATCATGGTACATAATGTCAGATGAAAATTACGGTGATTTAGTCATCTCTATAGACATGGGATAATGGGGAAGGGCAAAATAAGATAGGAGAACATTGGAGGAACAACCAAGGTGGATCCCATTGAGACACTGGCACAGGTGCAGATCGAGAGTGGAGGAGTGTTGAGCATGCCAGATAAAGGAGGGAGCAGGGAAGAGAGAATGGACCACTCTTGAACAGAAGGAGACAGAAGATCCAAATGAGACAGGAGGTGCACAACACAGGGAGCGGCAAGAAAGAATCTAGGAAGCAAAGCCAATACCATTCGTAGTAATATATGGAGGAATACAAAACCATGTATTTTTAGACCCAAGGACTAAATGACGCAACAAAATTTTACAAAATAATCATTCTATATTGCCATCAAATTTACATAAAATTACACTTGTCCATTAAAATTTTCTTATTCATTCTCTTTTTTTAAAATGTACATTAGGAGTGCTTAACAATTACATACTTATCTTGAAAGTGGAAATACAACAACAGTTCATATTTTCATGGACATGCACCTTAGAATTGAACCAATATATACTATGGGGTCAGATTTGGGCATTAAATAGTGGGAGAGCAATTTCATTGGCATAGTAGCTAAGAGCCAAGAACTGCTTTAGGCCAAATTTCAGTTTCTAATAAATTAATACATCCACTCTAAAAAAAATTTTGTCTCTCACACATGGTCAATACTTCAAAATTATAAATAGCTAAACAATATATGTCTTTCAAATTTATCAAAAGATAATCTCTCTCACACTATTACTGCACATCTTGCTCACTTGTTTCAAGTCATGTTCATCATAACTCAAATGCATTATCGACATTAACACTATAGAAACCATTACCTATAATACACCAAATATAGGAAGATAGGTTAAGTGTCCATATGGACACACAATAAGGGCACACATTTGAACTTTGGTATTTCATTATTCCAAGCTCATGCTCCACAAATGGAATTTCATGAATTAATTACCTAGTTAAGATATCTCATAGTTACTGGTAATGCCTGAGAAATATCAATAGGAGACTTATGACATATACTTTTCCCCAAAAAGCAATGCTCACACAGTCATGTTTTCCAATGAAATGACACTTTTGATCAATGTTTGCAAAACTATCAGTAACCATGATGCAATGGCATAGTCAACAATTAGGTCACAATTAACCCATGGCCATTAATCACACATGTTGTTAACAGTACCACTTGTTCATGTGAAACAATATATACTATCTGATCAACTCATATCAAATAAAAACTCTATATGTGCTTAAAATAATATAATCATTATGATTGCCAGGTCACAAAAACCAACGTCTGAAGGGTCATGAAATTGCTTCACCACACTTGTAGAAACCCTTACCACCTCTCTGTCACATAGTCTCTTCACCTTCATTCTCCTTCCTTGGATAATACTTCATAGAGAGAGTCTTACTCAGATCACATATATGTAGCAATAAACATGAAAAAAATCATTCCTTTTATTTTGGTAAAATTTTCATGTCCTAGCTTGTATCCAGTTGACTTAGCAAATTAAATACAGCACCACTAAAGAACAGAAATAATATAAATAACCTAACTGACCTTATAATAGGCGACTCCTCTTCCTCAGAATTTACACTTAAGTTGAGACAAATAGAGCTGAATTTTAATGCCAACAAATTACACTGACTATCTCTTCATTTAAATGTTTATATCAGAAGAAAGTTTATCAGTTTTTGTATTATTAATTTGGCATAAACCAGTGCTTAGAAAATATTATATAGGTAAGCAGGAAGTTATCAATTAGCAGAGCAATTACAGCAGATTGAATGAGAAAGTTAGGAATAAATATGGATATTCGATTGAAAATTTGCATTGAACATTAGCTCTAATTATTTTATAGATGAATAAAGTGTTTTGATAAAAATGTTAAATAGGAGTTTTGAACAATATCAATTTACTTGTTTTTAGGAAATTCACGTTAGATTAACGTGAATTGTTACAAGCTATGCACTTGGGAAGGGGTAAATTGCTTTAGTAAACACTGAACTGTGAAATTTTAATATCCTCCACACTTTTCCTATGCACTAAATGCATGAAAGTATCCATCCATTGGGAAGGAAACTTCCTTAAACATTAAAATCTCATGTAGCACTAGACAATCAAGATTAAGAACACAAATGGAGATCAATGGCACACACCAAATTTCCATATTTGACCAAAGAAATGACAAAAGGTAACACAAAAGGATTTGACACTCACCATGCCATATATTCTACATTCATTTTTCTTTTAACATATGTAGTTTCAGTTCAGGAATAGTTTCAGCCCAGAGTGGAGGTCTCCTCACAGGTAATTTTCCCAAGTATTTCTCTGCTCTTCTGTTTGTTTTCTCATCTGCACTGTGGCTGACCTTCATGACAATTGTGCATTCCCAGCTCAGGCTGCCTACCAAAGCTTTTTTTTTCTAAGTCCATTGACAATAACTACCAATGCAATATACCCAAGCAAACAAATAGGACCCGTACTTCCTTTCCTTTTTAAGACCAAAATATACCTGTTGAATATCAATATTTAAAAACTATGAATTATTTCCCATTCAAACTATATATTTTTGGGTACAGCTACATGATAATTTGTCAACTCCTAAAAATTGTTTCCTTTCAATTTTTTCATTATTTGGGGCACTGAGAACACATGCTGTCCTCAATGAGGCCCCTTCCCCGAAGGAACATATTCATGGAATACCCATTAACACCAGTAATGATCTCCAATAGCGATTTATAAGAAAGAAGCTAATATCACAATGAAAAACATGTTATGCATCACAAAATGGAGGGGCTTTTTTCACGAGGGAAATTCTCTAAGCATGGAAAAATATTGATAGATTTTCTAATAAATAATAGCAATGTATTACACCAAAATTTATCACTTTGCAAGGCATAAGAAGAAATGATTATACATGTACTCCTTTCATGAAAGAAAGCAATCAATTGCAAATTTCTTGCTAAAAAGCATGCGTTAGATACACCATCTAGAATCTATTAATTTGCTGGAATCTATTAGTTACGCTGCTTAAATTTTCCTCTTTTATTTTATTATCCTTTTCAATACTAATAATCAAAACTGATAGTCAATTAAAAATTATCACTAGGTGCCAGCAGAGTAACAAGGCTGCAGATTTCCAAGGGCAATCATTTCGGTGCTTGCACTTTCTGACTTTTTTTTCAAGCTTCAAAACAAACCTCAAATCCTATTAGGTACTTGTCACCAATCCAAACTCATAATTGTGGTTTTCTGGCTCAGTTTTTGTCTTCCACTAGAACCAAACCAGAGTATTTTTTGCGTATTCCCAGGTGTCTTCAAATTTCCCTTCACATTCCAAAATTTCCATTCACCATTTGCACTCTCTTCTTGATACATTTTGGCACCCTATTGTGGGCCCTATTTGATACCTCAAAATGTAGCAGAGGGCCCCTTAGGTGCCCTCTGCAACATTTTATGGCAGGAAATGCACCCCCTTGTTTCCCCCATCATTATGCCACTGCTAGGTGCCTACCGCACCAATCCACTTTACAAATATAATATGATGGATGGAGCCATTATAAAGCATGTTAAGAGGGTTATTTGCTTAACTATTCAATTTTCACAAAGATAAATCACCTAAAACTATGTCATAGCTTCCACTTACCATTACCAATAGGTATTTGTAGTATTACAAAGCTAAGGCATGTAATCAAAAACTATTTCACTTACAACTGCCAAAGGTGTCAATACTTTAACTGTATTGATTTGGCCCCAAGCAAAATACAAAAGATCAGAAAATTTCTCATGCATAATTTTAAGATTTATATTTTTAATTACCAGTTCAATTCTGATATGTTTGGATTTGGTAGAAACAAGTTTTCAAAATTACAGAGCTCCACAACTATCATAGTGGGAAATTACCACTTATTGGCAATGGTTCTGCAACATACTCAAGCATTGTACTTATGGTAGTATATGTATTCTTAACATATAAAATCTGTGTATACCTCTGATGGCAAAATTGGGACTTTTCATAACAAGGTATTCACTGAGCCTCTCAGGGTTGAAGGAAGTCAAAGCTATGGTGGTCAAGCTCAAGAGTATGAATTTTATCTAAAGTTACACCATGAAACCTCCCATTATTCAGCACTTCTCTCTTACAATTTTTGGCATTCCAGACAGATTTACAAGGAAAATGAAAAACATACAACCACAAAATGCTGGTCACTCTTGAAAATGTAAGCCAAAAGAATAAGAGAAGATAAACTCATTTCTCAATAGTTTCTGATATTTTGTTCCCTCATTCAAATTGAAAGCATTAGGCGAGCATTCTGAAACAGACAACTTATTCCAATTCCATGGAATCAGGATTCTATTTTTTTTAAATGGGAATGAGACGACGATTAAAAGCAAAAAGTCACAATAGAAAATACTTCAATATTCCGAGGTAAAGAAGTGGAAGGGTATCCAATGCTTTTTGCATGTAAGAAAAATCAATGAGAGCATCATCTGTACCCTAGTGAACTTTCCATGGAATTATAATGGTGTCAACAGTATTATGGAGGTGAAATGAAATCGTGAGAAGTGAATCCAGCACTCAAAGCTGTATGCCATAAATATTTGAATGAATAAAGTTGGTCATGAATGAGACTGCCAGATATAGGCCCTCTCGCAACAGCGAAGATTTTTTTCCCTAGCCTGGAAATGTCTGTCCCTGGGAGGTTTCACCTCTTTTTTCTCATAAAGATAAATAGTTCAGTCCTCATTTATGAAGAGTACATAATACTTAGGAATGTATGACTTTAGGCAATCTACATGAATCTAGTACACTTAATGTATTTTAAAGTATGGACACTGAAAAATTTGTTTCACTTAGTCTAACAAGTCAACATAAATACATTTATAAAATGAAATTATTCATCTCCTCATGAGCAATAGAGAAATGAAAATATAATACTTGATTCATTGGTGGAATTTAATATTTATGGATAAATCAGCAACTGAAGTTAAAATTGGATTTTTCATAAAGAGAAAAAAGATATCTACATATAATTTCTTAAGACCCATCCACCTCGTCAGACTGGAATTGTAGTCCCTATGGTACAGAATATTTTAATAGGATCATTATGGAAACCCTACCTAACAACAAGAAAATTTTTCTTTATTTCTGAATGATGCCATGACAGTAGTATCTAGCACCATCAAATCACTCATTAGTTTTAGGCAAAAACGTATTAGTAATAATTTCTTTCAGGATGTCCCACAGATTTGTTTCCTTTAGTGAAAATCTGTACACATTGCAAAATACCATCACAATCATATTATGGAAAGATGGGCTACTCAACACTAGGAGTAATGCATTTCCCTTCTGTTATCTATTAGTCATATTGAGAGAAAACCCTGTTGACTCAAAAGGTGCTTAAACACTCTACTCACAGAGTTGAGGCAATTTCCATAGTGTTTCTAACATGAACACTATCATTTGCACTATGTTTCCCAAGCTGAGACCCAGGAAGAGAATGGAAGCCACTCTATTTTTAGCATGTCCTAGTACAACAGCTTGGATCTGTCCATTTATCTTCCTCGAATATGGCTATGTATCGCACAGTTGCCTTTCAAAACTTTAGATTATTATTTCACTAAGAGAGGAGTGTGCCCACTGAAATTCAATGGGAGGAGGAAAAAATCCAAACTGGCATATTTAATTACAAGGATTAAGGATGAGTCGAATCCAAATGTCGATTCTCGATTCCACCGATTCTCAGGATTAGAATCGGTATCGAGAATCAATCGCCTAAAGTCGATTCCGATGCCATCGATTCCAGATGGATAAATATTCAAATCATATTTGTCTCAGTAATTTTTTCGGTGAAGGCTATTAATTTGTACTTCTTATCTACCTCAAGAAGCTGAGGATATATTTGCTATTTGTTAATAAATATACCTTTTTAAGCGACTTAATTGTCTTTGTTATTTTATTTCAGCCAATAGTTGAATTTAAGTAATAGTCGTATGCTACTGGTATATCAACATCCCACCTATTATTAAGAATAGGAATCGATGGAATCAGAATCGAGAATCAGGAATCAATTTGAAAGAATCGGAATCGAAAAAAAGTGGAGTCGACTCATCCCTAAAAAGGACTTTCCTTTCAATACGACCTGTGAAATGCAATGACCAAGCAGAGGAGCCATTAACCACCCATGGAGAGAGAATGAAATATTCTTGCTCCAACACCCCATCGTGATTCTCACGTCAACCATTTTGCCCAACTCATGAAGGCCTCCGGCTCACCTTTCCATTCAAAGTCCATGCCCCAGTTGCTAAGAAAATTTAAGTACCTATTCTTAAAATGGTGAAAAACTGGACTTTTTGGAACCAAGGACCCAATTATAAGGAAAAAGCAAAGATAACAGAAATATCGAAAGCAAGGATTAAATTCTTAATTCTTTCCACCCTGCATGAGTAAAAGTATCAACTCTGTATTTAAAGTGGAAGTAAGTCAAAAAAGCAAAAGAATTAATCACTGCACCAGGTTCAATGCTTTTCTTGTGGATCAAGAAGTTGACAAAATGGGGTTTAGGAACCCCTTTTCATTATTGCTTGCAATTCTTACTATTTTTCCACAATCTTCATAAAAAAACTTAAAGCTAAAACTTCATCACACCTTAGTCAGAAATACATCGATATCGAACTTGAAAAGTGAAAGCATTCATCAACATAAAAAGAATTTCTTCACAGAAGTTGGAGAAAAGTATAGGGAGAGAAACCAGAAGGGAACAGTTAATCAGATGGCAGTGGGTGAAGAATACAGAAAATGGAGAACTGGAGAAGCTTTACACTCATTCTAATACATTAGTCAGAAATTTTATATCTTCACATAAATATGCTAAGATCAGAAAATTTACTTGTTAACAGGATCATTAAAGAACACTCATTAGCAGGTAGTAAAATGATTGCCCTTAATAACGAGAGATAGTCAACCAAAAGTTTTGCTTTACCAAGGCGCTGGCATAAGCAACAGACTGAGATGGTTACATGGCAAGAATGCCAGAGGATAGATCTGTAGAGAAGGCTCAAGTGGGAATTATCTGTCTGGTAAGTTACTGAGGGGAGATGACTACATAGTAAGGAGGGAGATCTGAAAAAGTTACTGTTAATTATATGCAGAAAGGATGCTGAAATGCATGAAGACCTGGTTAAAACTCTCAGAGGGACCTTACAAAGGCTGAGCTGGGAATGAATATTGCAAGACTTTTGTAACTTTTGGAAGTACTTTTTCCTAGCAAAAGAACCTAACCAAAGGATACCTTCCAACTCCCAGATTGTATAACCTTATTTTATTTTTATTCTTGCTTTCCTTATTTCTCTAATTTTCTGTTTCGTAAATACGCTGCACTACAGTAGTAAATTATCTCTCTTACAACTTAAGCATAGCTAAGATAAATAAAATTTAATAAAGCTTTTTACATTATTTTATCCTGTAATACATTGGCCAGAAGATTTATGTTAACACTATTAGATCAAAATGGTTCCAAATTTTATTGGCTTTTAAGAAAAAATCAACCGTCTCTTCACTCATCTTTCTGTTGCCATTTAGATTACCTATTTTCAGCAGCTAAATGATTTCCATTCTATTTTTTTTAAATTGATTATCACATAATACCTACACGTAGATATCTAGGGATATTCCATTGAGAAATTGACTACTTCCAAAATCATTCGGTATTAGCCAAATTTTAGGCTAAAATGTACTGCCTCCTCCAAAGCAAGGATCCAGCCACATTTTGCGATTCTTCAATGTACTATTTAACAATATACCAAACAACTATATGATTACTACATATGTTTCGCACTTCATAACATTCTATTGAAAAAATGGAGGTCATTATGCATATTTATCAAAGACCTATGAATATAATACAAATAGTAATTTGAGGAAGCTGATGGCATCATATGATGGTATGTAAGGCAGGGAAGTAGATATAGTTGAGTGGTTTCATTGAACAGCATGTATTCACCAAGTATAAGCTTGACAACTACCACAAAAACAATATGTGAGATGTACAGCAGATATTTGAGATGTATTCTGGCAAGGGTATATTTTAGCATTAGTATGTTAAATCAGTTCTCACAATTTTCTCAAGATGATACACCATTTTTGGGCTAAATATGCTAAACAGTCTGAAATTACATTATGTCTTGTATGTCATAACACACCTCTCCACAATCTGATTGCAATGGTTTTCACAGAGTAAATTTAATCACCACATGGAACAAATTCTGACGTCACCTCATGGGATATTTGAGGCCAAATACTTAACTACATATTTAAATATTAATTCACTCCTCTCCAAGCCCTCAAACAAAAATATACCTGGAACCAAGATAAACTACTGAAATCACATGCCAAAGGTACTTGATATGAGTGAGTAAGGTTTCACCTAATTATTATCATCTATAGGATTTAAAAACCTATTTGTACACCATTTGATTCAAGCTTAAATCGTGATGACTTAATTATGAAAGACAACTGATGGTTGAAAATTTGTCCCACTAAGATACCATTAAAACCAAAAATATACAATTAAGCCTCGCAAATGAGTCTGTACATTGACCAAAAAGCTGCTTTCAAGAGCAAAATATGAATTGCAAATCTACAAAGTACGAATCTAAATAGGATTTCCTTTACCATAATAGCATCCTTGATATATCCTCAAGCATGGCCTATTATATATGACTAGAAAAAATCACAGCACCAAAAACAACCTTTTCATATGTGTATATCCCACATCTGGCCAGGATGTATAAATAACGTCAGGACTCCTAGGCACATTATATTGGTTAAGGAATGCTATCCACCCTATTTCACTCAGCACTTTTAGTTTTGCTCAATACAAATTCTTAACCATTATCACATCATTATTATTAATCACATATATTATAACTAAACACCACAAATAATCTTCATGGATGAAAGAAATAACTTGAATCACGCCTATTACTGTATAAAATAGACATAATGAATCATTTACACAGCCATTCTTTAAAAAATTGATTCCATATTTACATGCAAGAAAATTTGTGCATAATTTATTACAACCTGACAATGAAAATGGGATGAATTTCACCGAAAGACGTTTCCAGCATCTCTTCGGTACAACCATCTCACCTTAATGCTGACACCAGTTTTATACTGAACACCACCCATTGCCATACACATTTGTTGGCAATTACAAAACTAAACAGAGTTCAGGATATTTAATTTACTTCAAACTATAGTATTTTTATGCATAGCTAACATGAAAGAAAGGAAATGAATCAAGGAATTCTTCGCTACCCATAGTAGTTGCTCCCATTCCATGTCCTTAGTGAATTATTTATATGAATGAAGGAAAGGCTGTGTCCAAATTAAATGAATAATGCAAAGTGCCTTCTTTGGGCGCAATGATGTAAAAATAATATTTTCTTTTGAATTTCAAATAATTATTCAATGAAAATAAACTTATTCCAAATTAAGAAGAGGGAAAATATAAATCTGGCAATCAACTTATTCATCCTGATCTTCAGAGCTTCCATTGCATAAAAACATTTGCTAAATAGTTACTTTCCATTCACCTTCTAAAACTCCTACCACATCCCAAAGCATTGGAAACTGGAAGCAATTCTAGCTATCATTATCAGGTGAAGTACATCCATGCATCCAGTATGCTCCATCGTGTATTCAACTTCATGAGTAAAGCATGTGCAGCCACTCCTCCACAAAGATGCATACTTGACATATCCAGAGGCCAAAGAGAGATCTCAGGAGCTTGGATAAAATACAGTCACAAACAGTTGGTGCTCCAATGAGATGCAATGCCAACTGTCAGAGTGGGAATATTTCCAATCATGATACACAGATATTATGGAAATACAGAGGATTAACCACCCACAGTTAACAGTGTGACCAGCAATCTTTTAAAAGACCTGTTACGATGATAATTTGAACGTTTCAACAACGTAAAGCAAGAATAAATAATTACAAGTAGTAATTCGTTCAAATTATGACGAACTATTCATCAACTTAAGATGGCTGCTGAGAATAGGGAATCAGAGATGGATTAAAGAGGGGATGTTTTTCCCCTCCCCTGATCTAAGGCCTCCGTTGTACATTAAGCAGAATGTGGAGGGTGCTTCCTAGAAATATTAGGAGGGGGGTTTCATCCCCCAAATTCTAGCCAACATTCACTCTTACAGAGAATTGCACATTCTTGGACATCTATCTTGAGATAGCTCAAATGTTTAGGTTTCATGTTTCGTGATACACTTTCCCCATGTTCAGTACGATTTTAAAAAGTATAGAAAAATATGTAATGCATACTTAATCTTCCATGGCTTTATGCTGCAACCGCAGAATAGCAATGGGGAAGAGAATGTAGATTGGCTGAAACAATCACGCAATTTACCTACTAATGCCAGGGTGCACAGCAGACAGCTACCTGACATTCATTCATCGTTTGATGTTGCCACATGTAAAAAAGCAGCATAATTGTGAATCGGTGAGAAATGATCAACTCATTCCCAACTTCTCAGAATTTGAACCCAGTTGTGGAAAAGCTAATGCATAAGACATTTTGCTTCTGTAGTAAAAAGCATGAGCTTTCATCTGAATCTATCTGAAAATGATATGATTCTTAACTGGGCTTTAAAAAAGCCAATATTACTCAAGTACAGACATCCTATGATCAAAGAGATGCAATGGTCTTCATCAGGTTGTCTGGCTTATATCCGCCATTTCCCCTTCAAGAACAACTTCTCTGGGGGGATGGGGACTGTTGAATCAGGAAAGCAACCAACATGTAGTATCCAGGCAGTTAGAGGTAACCCAATGTGGCGTACGTCTTCACAAAAGGAGCGTCCACTTTACATGTATCCCTGGTGAGGAAAGAAGACAGTGCATTAGTTTCATTGTTATTTTAAAGACAGCCCAAAGTTTTTTTTTTGTTGAATCTTAACACTAAAAAATTAAAAGTCTACAATTTAAACACTTAACTTTTGTAAATAGGGTTGTCTATTTGGTGTTTATTCCTTTGTTGAAACAATTAAATAAAAAGATTTACAGCAATGAAAGGAAAATACAGAAGTCTCCATGAACCTAATCAGATAATTTTAAACTTAAAAGTCCAAGAAAAAGTGACTTATTATCTGATAAGAGTTTTGGGAAATGTATAAAATGCCACTGAATGAAACATCACAGGAGTTGTGAACATGTCGTCCCATGGGCTCACATTACAAAATAATGTTAAGTTCCTCAGGCTACTAAGGAAGCTTTCAGGAGACTCTTCTTCTATGTATTTAGTTTCGTTGAAGCAATGTACCCCGCTACAATTGCACAAAGCCTTTCCATGTCAATAAATATAGCCATGAAGGAACTTTAAAAGTGGCATTTTAGGAGAAAATCTGTTTTTCCATCTACTCAAATTATTAGTTTTTCATCTCTTAAGAGGATAAATCATACATCATAAAACCATATTATCAAAAAGTTTAAATACATGGTGGCCAGAAAGATTTTTTCTTTTTGTTTATGACAGTGTATTTGGCTTCTAATTAATACTTCTTCTTCACCCTAAAAATATTGAGTAAAAAATAACGAACAAATGCTGACTCAAATGCAAGGGATCATTCTGAGAATTTGGAATGAGTAAATAAATTGCCAGTGAACACTGGTAAATATTGAAAAAAGTAGCCAATAGTAACCCCAATTCAGGCTATCTAAGTGGTATCAGGTTTTCCCGGATGGACAGTTCATGACAAACATTATTTTTGCATTTTTATCAAATGACTCTTGAAAGTGGCTGTTAGCATGATTACAGAAGCAAATGTTAGTCATGAATGCTACCAAAACACTATGATACTAATGTTAGTATGGTGAGGGTAAGTGTCCATTTACACCAACAAACGTCATTACCATAATTATCACTCAAAATTTTTCTGCAGAACTGACCACATTTTTCACATTAATCACTGGTTATAGTGCAGTTTATCATACAGACTTCACAGGAATGATGAATAACTAGGATAAAATAATCCCCCTAGCCTTTTCACTAGCATATCATCAGGGCCTCTAGCCCAACTGTTCAGCAGCTGTAAATATGGCTAAGTTATTAGTTGTTCCCATAGTTTTCTCTCAGATATTATTTAGATTTCCCTCATCTTTTGAATTCCATCCATTATTATGTTCAGCCACAGTTCTAATGCTCCTTGCAATTCTTTTTCTGAGATGACACACAGCTATCTTTGCATATCCAGGTGAATTTTGTCAACCATTAGAAAATTATGTCCTTGCAATGGTTTTCAACTTCAGGAACAGAAAAAAAAAGTCTGTAGAAGTATGTCTGAAGAGTGTGGAGGCTGGGGAAGGAACAGTCTCATCTTAAGCAGTCAAAAATACTCAGACAAGTACAGATGAGTGACTTTAACATGTTGTCATGATATGCAACCTTCACACACTATTTCTGAGCATACCTTTTTTGAAAATAATATTTTACTCCTTTAGCTTTATTAATAGTCTGCCCTTGTGTCAAGAATTTATGATGAAAAATTTCCATTGATTAATAAACCAATTAAAATTGACTTCAAATTTGACTCAAGTATGCTTTTTTGGTCAAAGTAACATTTTCCTAACCTATTGCGATGATTGCACCATTGTTTCCACAACACAGCCACAAACCGTACTTTTATCTCGTTCAATGATGATCCTCATGAAGTTTGCGTCACTATCGACACAGTCAACCTTCTTTTGCCTGATATGGATGCAGTTCTGTTTTTGGTCCTCAGCCAACAGATATGGCAAACGTTTTACAGAGACACAATGCATGCCAAGTTATTTTGTTAAAATTTCATGTCCCAATGCTGATGTCTACTTTCTCAGCTATCATGACAACAGTCAAATGATGATTTGCATGAATTACAAAATGAAGAGCATTAATGTTTCTTCACTTGCTGGGATGGAAGGTCAACCTGATGTTGAATCGTCCACAGTTGATGTTCTGACTGAGAAAAAATGCATAAATCACTTGTGAGACTGTAAATGGTTCATGCAGTCCTCCATATACACCTCCCGAAGCAATGCCTATCCATCAGTAGAAGCAGTAAAAGCTTTCCAAACTTTAAAGGAAAAATTCACACAAACACATTGCCCAATATGATCCTTCATCTTTTTTATCGCAATGCAATGACCACACATTCTTCATTTAACCCCCAAAGAATGAATACTAATTGAAGACAACCAGACAACAGGCCAAGCATGGTTTAATTAGTGAGGTTGCCATGAAGTGGCAATGTATGTATGTAGTAGCCACAGTATGCAGTGGCCACTTCATACCTCCCAGTACAAAGTAGCAACCTTCAGATAGTGATAGCATTTCAGAGATAATATTGATGGGTAAGATTGCTAGAACTTGATAAGTGCAATGGTTGATTCATGCACTATTACTAAAGTCCAGGTTTTTTTTTAACAGGCCTCATGTTTCACCCTCAGAATAGGTGATGTATCTTTCACTATTACTTTATTGCTTCTAAAACATGGAAAATCATTTTTCTCTTTGATAAATATCTCAATTTTACAGTTAAAATAAACAATGCAGGAAAGGAAACCTGAAAAGCAGGTAGTAATGTAGAGGATGGACAGTGGAACCCCTCTATTCATGGTGAATTCATTCAGACACCTCCATAAATAACAAAGACTGGGATAAACTGAACATACAATGTATTGGTCTTTTTTCATTGTGTGCGTGAAGTTTGATTACCATACAAGGAAAATATCTCCTCAGTACTTTTATCATGAGTTTTGTTTGAGTCATAAGCTGCACAAGTTTACTAATGAGTGAAAATTACAAAGTTATTCATTTCTACCATAAGTATGGCTTTGAATTTAAAAAGAAACAATACCAGAATCAGCTTCGAACACTCACAAATAGAGATTGGTTAATAACTGTAATATTCATTTGAGGTAAATTACAGTAACTTCCTACCTACCGTAGTTACCTACTGTAATTTTCTGGTAATAGTTAATTTTCTGCAATTAATAGCTAAAGAGGATTTAATAAGAAAGCCAATAGCAATAACTAGGGGTTAATGGCATTAGATTCATTACTATTGCAAACATTAACATATTAGAAATGAAGAAAATTCAAAAATAAATACAGCAGCCCACATGCAAGTTGGCATTCTTCTGTTTGATATGAGAAATATTTGTTCAACCCCTTAAAACGATAGTAGCCCCACCAATATTCCACTAATGAGTTGTACGTACCTTAATTTTTAATTTAGACTGTATGAAATATATACAGACTAGGCTAAAAATAACGTTTGTAATATATCAGAAAGAAATATATCTGAGAAAGAGGGGAATATTACCACAAATAATGGTAATTTTCAGGGGCTGCAGGAAATAATGTAAATTATCACAGTAATTTAAGTAAATAAATTTTCTGAATGGCCCATCTCTACTCACAAACATCACTCTGGCTTAATCTTAAGCTATGCAATACCACATGGACCTGAGATTCCATTTTTCTTTCCTAACAGTCGCCTTAGAGCACAAACAGGTACCTAAATGAAAATTATTTCAGACACAAAAACTGTAAAAATGATCATTTTTTATGATTATCTTGTTGTAAAAATGAATACCCAGTGCTTCCATAGTTTTTCACTGATGGATGATTTGTTCTCGTCATAAAGTTAAGCAGCATCAGTTTTTTATTTCTTTTGGAAGAAAATTCAAAATTAGCTCTTTTTCATTAGACCAGCCCTAAGTATATCTAGTACACTTCCTCTCCAGTGTGTATTTTGATCTCTGGACAAATGAAGATTATTATTATTCTTATGCCTGAATCACATGATCATTTTTTCCGTCCCTTCTAAGGGATAGCTCCAATGATAGCTCAAATGATCGCTCGAAAATGATCATGTGACTTGAACAAAGTCAGGGATGGCTCCAGCGATAGGGATCCCAATAGTTTTTTCCATCCCTGGGCACGTCCCTTTTTCTATCCCTGGAGGCATCGCTGACTCCACCATTTAGCCAATCAGAGTGCTCGGTCGCAAAGAGCGACTCTAACGCCACGTTCGGCTTTCAATGGAATGAGAGTAGTTAACATAGAAATGATTCAAAAAGGGACGGAAAAAATGATTGAAAAAGGGACGGCCAAAATGACCGTGTGATTCAGAAAATGATAGCTCGAGATATCATTGTCACGGTCCCTGAAAAGCTATCATTGGAGCTATCCCTTAAAAGGGACGGAAAAAATGATCGTGTGATTCAGGCTTTAGATAGGAAGAACTTCTCGCCCATCATAAATTTTGGTTAAGCTGCTGTAACAACCTTTTTGTTTTAGAGCCATTATAAAAAATAAACAGCTGTCAATGAAATGTTTTGGCACATGTCATTAACAGCTGTTTGACAATATCAACAAGGACCTGTTTTTGGCACAGTAAAAAATATGTACATGAAAAATCTCTCATGTATTTTGAAGACTAAAATGGTAGTAGTTATAAATTGAAGGATTTTCATATCATGATTTAAAAAAAATAAAATAACGCATTAGCATTTCAGGCCTCCTCTTCCCTTTTACTGAACTACACTAAAAATTTTCTGTTTAGGATCCATCATAAAAAAATTACTCTTCTCAAGGTTGAATTTCTCTGAAGCAGGGCGAAATGTTCAATATGGCTTTATAGCTTTTGCTCTAGAAAAAGATATAGATAATACATCTGTTAAGGTAAATTAACCATTAAATCAGGACAAGGTTTTGGATATGCGATAGAAAATGTTTTATAGTGTATTTCTGATTTTTAATGGAAAATTTCATTAAAACTATCATCCTAAGGTTAATGCCAATGTTTTGGTCTAAGTAGGCATGGTGTACCCAAGCATCCCTCTTCCTGCCACGCTTGCCCTCCTTCCTGTAGGGCCCTCTCAAGTATGTACCAACCTCCTTAAATACAAACCAATACTTCCATCCAGTGATGCTTAGGCCCAAAAGCCCATGGTAGCATAGTATTAAAAGCTAAGGAATACTGGTTTTACAGTACTCTAATGGAGTGAATGGAAATCAGACCTCACCTATTCATAAAAATTAACGTTAGTAATCATGATCAAATGAAAAATTTGGGCAAGCTACACACTTGTTACACTGCTCTGCATCAAAAATGATGTTTTCGAATGAATGTGTGTTCCTAAATGAATTTTTTGCGCTGAGTTTAACGGTGTAAATCGTTTTTTTCTATCACGTCAGGTTTTCGAGAAAATCAAGAATTTGTGTTTCATAAAGGCCCCGTCTGTATACCATATTAGGACATGGAAAGTACTGAGCGTTATAAAGGAGTGAATGATGATTGTGTTGTACTCCTAAGGCCGGTTACACACATGGCGGATTTATAAGCTACGGAGAGTTTACCGTCGCCACTCACAGAAATCTAGCGTTTACACACAGAGCGGTCTAATCTTCGTCGCCGTCGTACAAGTCGGGTGAATACTTTTGTCGCCATATGGCTCAGAAGGCACTTTGTGTAGTCTGAAGTGGTCAGAGAGAAAATTCTAGCTTTACTGTTATTCCGTCGTCGAATGAAGAGGAAAGAACAATAGAAAAACCAATAAATACTCAAGCAACAGTGTTGCACTCACAAGAGCTTAACTTGCACTGAGCAAAACAATTCCAAACGATCCGTTCAGTGCATAAGCTCTAACTTACTTGGGTGTGTTACTGTTGGAACAGCGGCGACGACCAATTTTCCGCGGCAGAAAAATCCTCGTGTGTGCAACCAGCCTAATGGTGTGGTGTTCGAACGGTTTCATTAAGTGACAAATTGTGAATTCTGACTGCAATGTCTTCACGTGGTTGCAATAATGACCCAAACACATTCTGTTACGTATGTGGAAAGTACATCTTGTGTAAACAAAGACTGAACATGACACCATTTGTCAAAGAAGCCTACTTTGTGTATTTTGGACTCGTACTTGCTGATGAAAATAAACCATGGGCACCCCAGAAAGTATGTAAGACTTGCGTGGAAGGAATGAGGTTGTGGATGAATGGAAAAAGAGAGAATTTTATTTCACTCTTCCAATGGTATGGATGGAACAATTAAAGCATACAGATGACTGTTATTTTTGTCAGGTTAAAGTGCAAGGTTTCAGTGCCAAGAACAAAATTGACATTGTTTATCCACATTTGCGATCCGCAATGAGACCAATCAAACATGACAAAAGCCTACCTATCCCTTCTCGTCCATCTTCAACCTGTACATCGCCTCAGATGGAAATTGAAAGTGATACAACAGACATCAGTGGATCAGATACAGAAGAGTTTGTACCCAGTGCAAGCGACAATACCCCACATTTATTTAGTCAGACCGCATTGAATGACTTGGTCCGTGATCTTGCGTTACCAAAGGAAAGTGCTGAACTGCTAGCTTCTACTGAAAGACAGACATTTATTATTACCTGGCACAAAAATTTCATGTTACAGATCCCGGTAACAAGAAATTGTTTCATTATTTTCAGAAGAAAGGTCTATGATTTTCTGAAATGATAAACCGAAGCATGTAACATGGCTTGGTGTGAAGGACGAACTTCTGAATGGAGGCTTTTCATAGATTCTTCGGTAACCAGCCTGAAAGGTTTTTTACTCCACAATGGTAATGTCCTTGGATCGGTACCAATTGCTTATTCAATTACATTGAAATAATCATATAAGAGTTTGCCGTTTATACTGCAGTGTGTGAATTACTCCTTGTTTGGGTGGGTTTTATATGGTGACTTCAAAGTTATCAACCTTTTACTGGGACTTTAAATGAGATACACTAAAATGCCTTGCTTCCTGTGCGAATGGGATAGTCGAGACCAAAAAAATCACTGGGAAAGGAGAAAGTGGCCAACCAGAGGATCCTTGACACCCGGAACAAAGAATGTTGTTAACGTGCCCCTAGTCGAACCCACAAAAGTTCTTCTGCCTCCCCTTCATATTAAATTGGGTATTATGCGTCAGTTTGTGGGTTCCCTAGACAAGGACAGTGAGTGTTTTAAATACATATGTAGTGTTTATCACAGAATGACCCAAAATAAGCCGAAAGCAGATGTTTTTACTGGACCTCAGATCAGGAAATTAATGTGTGACCCCAATTTTGAGGATACAATGAGCAAACAGAAAAGCAAGCCTGGCAGAGCTACAAAGATGTTGTGAAAAACTTCCTAGGGTACAGGAGTCTAGATTATAAAACAACTGTGAACACCATGCTGGAAAATTTGAGGAAACTAGGTTGTAATATGAGTATGAAGTTACACTTCCTACATGCTCACATTGACTATTTTCCAGATTGTTGTCTTGGATTTTACAGCGAGGAACAATGTAATCGTTTCCACCAAGATTTTAAAGACATTGAAAGAAGATACCATGGTGGTTGTACTATTAATATGATGGCAGACTACTGTTGGCCCCTGAAAAGGGAAAATACTTCTCAGGCTTATGGAAGAAGTGCAAAAAGAAGAAAATTTTTGCCAATAAAATAAAAGGTTAGGTCACTAATTCATATCAATTGTTATTACTTATTGTAAAATGAACTCGCTCTCTGTTTAAAATTACAGGACTCTCATATATGCCAAGTTTATAACCATGACAATGATCTTGAAGAGGGATATAAATATATGCCGATAATGGATGAATAAGAAAATTTTGTTTTGATTTTTAAAAAAATCTGGACGTGATAGAAGAAAACTGATTACACATTTGGAATCAGCATCTCAAAATTAGGGGGAAACGATAGTCAAAACCAAAACATCAAAAATTTTTTTTCAAAATGCAGAGCAGTGTTATCATTCAAAATTGGCTTAAAGCAAAAAACACGCTAAATGAGTTTATAATAAAGTTACAAATGATATGAAAGAAAAACATTTCCACTCCTCATGAAAGCTTGAATCACACAGTATCTATACTTCAATTAATGCAAGACACCAACACGACCACTTGAATGAATTACAACTTCCCACTAGCTCAACAAAAAAAAATGAGCATACCTGGACTAGCCACAGTGTTACCTTTACGGAGTCACTCGCAAGTGCACATAAGTGCCGTTAAAGCCCACAAAAATAAACAGGGGATTAGTGCACCTTGGTTGATCCACTGGCTAAAGCACCTGGCCAGAAATAAAAGGGTCTGAGTTCAAGTCCTGGCCAGAGTTAATGATTTTTCCTCCAGGGACTTTGCATTTATAGCTTCATGAATATCATTTTATAACAATTTTACTTTTTCGACAGGCAGAATAGAAATATCCTCCTCTCTTCACGGCTACTAACTTCACCTGATACAGAGGCATTTATTTCTTGTAATTCAAGAAATTTAAATACTGGCCACCCAATATAACCTTTGGTATAAAAAATGGGCCAGTAGACAAACTGTCCTAGGATCTCAGATGAAGGCTATTTGGTTGTTGTCATATTTCTGAGCTGATTTTCCCAAACCTTCTAGATTGCTCCAACAATGGGTTCCTATGTGGTGCTCAACTTAAGCCTGAAATACTGTAACTCAATGAATCTCTTTTGAGGGTCAACAATCTCTCTTTTCTCATTTCTACTCATAAAAGAAATGCAGAAAACACTTTATCTGGGTATGTATATTGATTGCCTAGATTTTGCTATTACAATCACCTTAAATTATTAAGTTGTGGTCATCCTACCTCATCTTAAGAATTATGTCATTCATAAAACCTGAGACCGAGAATAGAGGAGAACGGAATGATCAAATAACCACTTTATAAGCCAATTTTCAGGAAATGAACTTCGGGAGTGACAC
Organism: Ceriagrion tenellum; assembly: GCA_963169105.1. Classification (NCBI taxonomy): domain Eukaryota; kingdom Metazoa; phylum Arthropoda; class Insecta; order Odonata; family Coenagrionidae; genus Ceriagrion; species Ceriagrion tenellum. Next base: position 123,178,073 of record OY720642.1, on the reverse strand, counting down.
CAACAGATCAAAGAGTAGTTTACAGTCCCATACAGACCTGAAAAAAACATTCATTCGATACAATACATTTTTATGCTCTTCAACACCCATAGTAAGTCATTTCTCTGGTTGGAATTGGGAGAATATTCCCCAGCTAGAAGATCACTTTGAGACAATGTTTTTGAAAGACTTGCTGAGTTGAAGTTGAAAATAAAAATTTATCGATATAAGGCTTTTGGTATTTTTTACCCCCTCTTTGGATAAATCTCATTGGCTGATTCATTTTGGACTTCCTCACAGGACTTTGCTCACACATACAGACAAACAGCAGCAAGTCATCTCATCCCTTTTACCCATAGTCGCATTTCGTCTTGATCTTGCCATTTTGCCATTGCACCCTTGCTTGTCTGAGCCTATCATTCACACCATTCAAAAATGCTGTCCCTATGCTACTCACTGCCTCATTCATATGTGATGGAGGCGGTTACCCCATCCAACATCCCTCGAATGATGACATTGCCATGTTTGAGGCAATGCCCTCATATGTGCCAATTGAATGAACCCTTTCACGCCGAGCGTCAGCTATGGTGGTCGGGGATTTTCATACGCAAACAAACGGACAACCACTATAGTCGACGGGTATTTTCCTACGCAAAAGAATGAACGTCCACCATAGCAGTCGCGAGGGGTGGGAAAGTGACCGCCACCAAGGTACTTGGGAAGGGTATTCTCTCACCCTTTCACATTCCAACTCAGCAGGAGGCATGACCTTTTCCTGGGCAATTCCGCTCGACCCACAAGCCCATTAGTTACCATTCCCTCACCTTAAGTCCATTGTCGTTAATTTTGTTAGGTAGTGGTTTTTCCAAATAAATATATGATGAATATTCCAAAATTTTAAAATTTCAATGAATTCTTGTATTTTGCTAAGCATTGGCAACTTTTAAGCAAAATTCTAGCTCTAATACTCACGGAGTTATCTTTTGTTTAGTTGGACCACAAGTTTCCATCATGTTTTCTCCATAATTTTATCCTAAAGATTAAATGATTTGTAATAACTTGGCGTAGTTTTTAGAGATGGGTCGAATAGCAGATTTCTCAAAATTGAATATCGAATTCAAATATTAAATCATAGCTCGAGTATTCGAATACTCGAATTTCAAATACCTCAAATACTAGAATTACACAAAGCATATTAAATATTATTCTAATACTTCATGTGATGTATGTATAAATAAAAAGAAATAATCAATTAAATTTTTAAAATAACTTTTTTAATTTCAAATGTAATGAAATCAATAAAATGATGTGCATCAATAATATCACTTAAAACTTATTACCTACAACAGATTTTTGTTTAGGAAAACAAGCATTCTAACTCATTCAGGATCTAATCTGCTTCTTTTCTTGTCACAAATTAAACCAAAGGTGCTGAAGAGTCGCTCAGAAAAAACTGTTGATGGAGGAGTGATTGAATATTTTGAAGATAATTCCTTCAAGTGAGGATACAGACTGTTCATTTTCCAGTAATCAGAAATGTTTTCTCTTGGTGGAAGCAAATTTTCATCTTGGTATCTTTGAAATGCTTCTTCTGGAGTTTCCCGACTCTTTCTGCTAGAACCTGGTACTGTTACCATTAATTTGGAATAAAGTCCCCACATCGTATGTTGATGCTTTACATCAGCTTTTATCAGTTGCACTTTTCCTAAGCTATCTGTTTGAGTTGAGTGACATTGTTCAGACACCTGTCATCTGCAAAGCCAATTGATTTTTTATCATCTCAATATTATTTGAATCTTGGAATACACTGATTTTGAATCGTGGATCAAGAATTGTGGCGAAAGTGTAAAATTGTTCTTTATCCAGAAATTCATACCGATTTTTGATAGAAAACAGCAAATATTGACAAAACCTTGTACATAACTATGTGGAAACTTATTAGTTTCAAGGAAAAAAATGATGCTATTCACAAGAGGGATGATTTCAGAAACTGTGACTGTACTTCCACTAGCAACAAATGTTGCTCTTTCAAAAACATCCAGAACATCAATCAGTTGCTTGATAGCATCCCACTATGGTGGAGTTATGTCTACATTAAAACTCAGGTTAGAGGCAGCTAATGCTATTGCTTGCTTTTGCTCCAGAATACACCTCACCATTTGCAAAAGGGAGTTCCATCGTGTTGGTCCATCCTGGATGAGCTTATGTTCTTTAATGTTCAGTTGTACTTGGGCCACTTTTAGTTGTTTTGTTGCTTTAGAAGAATGCTTGAAGTGACCTACAATGCTGCGACATTTTGCTGCAAGATCTTTCACCATCGGCTTGTTGAGGATTCCGTCTTTGATCACTAGTTGAAGAGTGTAAGCTAAGCAGGAAATGTGACCAAATGGACTCCCTTCAAGTGCAGAAGCAATATTCCTCCCATTATCTCGTACAATGCATACAACTTTGTCTGTCAAACTCCAGTCTTCTACAGTTAGTTTGATGAAGTTGCAAATATTCACACCAGAGTGTGAAAGCTCTAGAAATGGCACACAATCCAAGCATACATGATGATTAGCATGACTTGAATCCAAAAAAATGAGCCGTCAAACTCATGTAGTCATTGAGAGCTGTTGATGTCCACATGTCTGTTATAAGAGCAACGTATTTAGCTTCAGACAACGACTTTGCTGTTTTTTTCTTTGTTTCCTCATACAGATCTGGGATAACTTTGTTTGCAAAATATTTTCTGGATGGAATGGTGTATCTTGTTTCTGAGTGATTGATGAGTTAATGGAAGCCTTTATTTTCTACAACTGATATTGATTGATTGTCAAGACATATCATTTCTCCAATCAATCTTGAAACAATTGAACTTCTTTTATCACCAGACTTAAAACTCTTAGTTTTGTCAATAAAACTCTTCAGAGTAGGTTGAGCACTGGGAATAGTAGATTTTCTTTTTCTAGTAGGAGGCTTGAATTGCATGTGGGAAGTTGAGGGGGATAGTGAAACTGAAATGTATGAACTATCTGAGGAAACACTGGCAGCATCATCAGAATCAGTTGAACCATGTGGAAATCTGGGATTGGCAACTGGACTAGGAAGAGAACTTGCAGATTCAGTATATCAACATCTTTAATTTCCACTTCTAATTCTTCTTGAATAGTCAGTGAGCATGGAAGAGGAATACTTTCCTCAATTTTATAAACATTTGCATGTTTTTTTCTTCAGATGAGCCCATAGAGGGGTAGTTGTGTGGGATTTTCCTCCCCTCGATATTTTAGAAGCACAATGGATGCACACGGCACAATTGTTGTCCGTTTCTAGTACTGAAAATGGCGCCATATACTTGAACTATTCAACATCGTGATTTGCAAAAATGTATTTTTTTTACTAATTATGGTCAATTGAATGCACTCAAATTTTACTTTCAATAAGTAATTGCAGCAAGTGTCGTAAACTTTTGAGTTGAGTTTAGAAACGCTTACATAAAAATCATAAACTACTTTTGAAAGTACTCCACATTTGGAAGTATAGATGCTTTTTCAAATCAATGATGACAATATATAGTGGAGCGAAAGTTTTTATTCTTAACGAAGCTCGTATCGATCGATAGAGCAACCATCGACAATGTTTACAAAAGTTCTTCAACTTCGCATCATGACAAGTTTCGTCGTGATATTTACGGTGAAAAGATAGTTATTCTTACTGCTACAGTTTTGACAGCATTCAATTCGTAGATCCTGTTGCCTTTGTACCATAACTGATGTGGTGAAACCCGTCATGATACAAATTTTAACGCATCAACACCACGGAAATGTACCTTTGAACAAACTTTCTTCAATGAACAAAATCAACAGAGTAAGAAAAGTATACACAAACGGTATCTCCAAGGAATATAATTATTATCTAATGGTATGTCTTCACTGCGAATTTGATGTAGTTCATCAACGTGCCTAACATTTGCACTTAATGGCCAGAGTCCTTGATGCAGTTGCCAAGTTAACTACCAAAGACTTCGTATCGATGCATATGGTATGGGTGCCCAATGGTGTATGGCGCAAAATTCAAAGTATTCACAGTATTCGAGTTGATACTTTTAGCATAATTATTCGAGATCTCGAATATCGAATAGTTTCTAGTATTTGAGGTATTCGAGTATTCGCAGATACTATTCACACATCTCCAGTAGTTTTATAACTTAAGTTGATAGAGCTGGCTTCTACTTATTGGAAATTCATCTTAAAAATTGACACACCCAATGTATTCTTTCACAGTTTTTTATTTTGACGATTTGAGGAAATTCAGAAAATTTCATGATCACATTATATAAGTAGATAAATATCCTAAAATCGTTAATATTACCGCTAGCAATTAGTTCAAAATTTTAAAACTATCAGGAAAACAAGAAGAATTCATTTCAGATATCCATACTGTCAAGTTTGCAACGAGTGATTGTTTAAAGAAAACACTTGAATGCAATAAGTTGACTGCAATCACATGCTGTGAAAGGGTCTGCTAATGACACGGTGGGTCGAGAATGGTTGCCGAGGGAAGGGACAGAAGTCCCACTGAGAAGGGACAGCAGGGTGGGAAGGACGTGGGTACCCAGGGGAAGGGTAAGGCGTGAGACTGAGTGGGATTCCTAGTCGGGTGAAAGGCATACCTGAGCGAGTCGCCACGAGAGAGAGCTCCGTAGAGAGGAATACAGAAAATTGTCATGCTACTCGTAGCAGGGGTAGCGTTTCCCTTCGAGAGGCTTCGGCGCGAAAGGGTTAAAGGGCTCATACTCCCCTTATTTTCCTTCCCCTTAGTTACAGAAATTTCCCCCAACTCAAACAATGGCAGTTGACCCAGTTGGAAGGAGTAGAGGATTGGTGACTCACTTAATTTGCCAAGGTAATGGCAGTAACAGCTGGGTCGGGAGTGGGACTGAGTGTTCAGCAGGGTTCCTGCTGATATTTTTGAGACATAGTCCTTTCAAATGGTATATTTTGGTCTCAGCCTAAATACAATGGGTGACTCTTTATTGTTATGACAGCTATGACAGACTATTTCATTCACACTGAACACAGTTTTCACCCCTGTGGTTTTGAATGCAAAATGAGAAGGGTGTATTCAACATATTCTCGAAGTAATTCATATGGAATGCTACACAATGTTCAACCCGAGAAGAAGGATTTTACTCTCATATTGATTCAATTTCTCCTTACTGCTTATTCAAATTGAATTTTTACAGATAGAGCTGGCCACTAAAACTTTCATCATATTTCACTCAGTTTATAAATCCACTTTAAAATTATACATTTTTCTATATTATTCAATAAATTAATCATATTGTAATTTATTCTGATTGCAAAGTACTTAAGTACTTATATTAAAATACATGTATTTGTGGTTAAAAGATATATCACCCAGATATAATTTTTCAAATACAATTTTTAGAGTATTTAGCCAGGCCCTCACCCCTTTAGAGAAAGAAATCAGGAAATATGTCTGTGCTCAGCCAGAATTATTGAATATTGATAGGAAGGCTTGATCTTATTCAACACTAAACAAAGGATTTTGGAGTGAATAACAAAGCAATGGCTAAGTGCCATTGAGTAAATGGTGATTCAATGCTTGCTAAATAGTTTTATTAGGCTTGGAAATGCAAGAGTTCCTCAGATCTTTTCCACTGGAAAGTGAAAAACTACAAGTAAAGAATAATTACGAATATCTAGGAGACATAATCTCAGATTTCACTGCATACTTCATTTCAATTTTGATTGCTGTTCACGTAAACAGCCGAAGCAGACTCCATTCAAAGGATGAATAGAAACCCAATAGGCACACACACACACACAATGAGTCCAATTGCTGGCTCAGAGAGCACCACTCCCTGGGCAGAATGGCACAAGAGGAGACAATAATCAAGTTACTCACTCATCCTCCCACGGGCAGACATCATTCTCCTCCGACTGCCGCCTAGCCTCCTGCTGCCATTCCACCTCAACAACATCAGTCGATGACAGCCCCGGTGCATTCCCAACGGTAGCGGCACCACCCTCAGCACTGGCCCCCCCACCCTTCCTCCTGTGTCTCCGTTTGCCCTCCTTTCGCTTCTCCTGACCCTTCGACTCACCATTGCCCACCCCATCCTCCCCACCACCCACCACCGTTTGCCGATTGCCGATGATGGCCTCGTCATTGGCCGCCTCATCCATCTTGGACACCTCACCACCTTTCCCCACATTCTTTTCTCTACCCTGATATGAGGAGACAAAGCAGTCTTTAACTGGCACCCAGTCCTCATCTGATTAGTGCTGAAAGGTGTAGTTTTTAATCCTTTTTGTGGCTGAAGTTTTGAAATGCAAGTCAGCAGCCAATGTTTCTTTTAATGACAAGTTAACTTGCATTGATGTTTAGCAACAATGTCATCCCAAAAACTGTTAATAAGTGGTATGACTTGACACCATTTTCTACCTACTTTCACTTTCACCTACATTACATCACAAAGGCTAGTTACAAAGACCTCAATGTAGCACTTGAGTGTGCTCAAGGTGATAAATTTGAATTTTATTGGCAATATTCAGGTCCACCTCAAATATGAATAAAATTTTACTAAATTGTTAATTTTTCATAATAAAAGCAAAATTCAATTATATATAAGTAAAAAGAATTATGAGCATAACAGAAAAATATTGGTGTCAAGTGCTTTCCCAATGGATATGCCACTTTTGAGAGCACATGTGTTTAATTGGAGCACTGAGGTGTAACCATACTTTATCATTTGTTGGTGGTTCATTGGCCTCGCATCATCATCTTCAGAATCCACATTTCCATTAAAATATTTGTCTTATTTCAATCATTATCAAAGATCAATGGAATTCTTAATATTTTTATCAATATGAGTATTAATTTTTTCTTAAGAAATAATTTATACCAGACAACAAGTTAATGAGTGCTTAAATATATACAGAACTTGAAATTAGGGTGCACAGTTAAACTTCTTTTTAGCATGCAAAATGTTGAATTTGAAACAAACATGTCATTAAGTTGAGAAATGGAAACTAAAAATCACAGTGAATAGCAATTTATTTTAAATTCACTTTATATAAGTTTTTGTTAAACAATTTAGAGATTTACTTGCAATTTTCAGTGCTATCACAGAAAATTATCTTTCATCAAATACTTGAACATATGAATGAATAAAAAGATCAGTCAGTAACTTCATTTAGTTTCAAAGATTTAGCTAGTTATTGATAAAGAACAAAAAATAGTTATCAGAACATGCAACAGCATGTAAGAATATTAAAGACAAAGAGCAATTTCTTCAATGCTCATTCTTTGGTATCCAGATTTTCTACCCTACATTTTCTATGTAATCAAAGAAATCACATGCTCATTTTGATGATGCACTAAGAGAATGTGTGGAAAATGGTACTTCAGCTTGCTTTTGTGAAAAGAAGGAATATATGTGAGGCAGTACTCTCACAAGCTAAGTAGCTACGTCAATGAACTTGAACTACAGGGTCTTCTACGGCAGTTTCAAAATTTTACATTCGAAATAATAGATAGCCATAAGTATTCATTTAAAAGAACTGGGCATAATTATTGATGTTCTAATAAAGGACTACAGAGGGAATTCAGAAACTTCTCATTGATGGTGCAGCATTAAGGGAACCTTGGCACAACAGTTCTCTACTCTCTCTTGAGAAATAAATACATCTATCTCTTTAGAGTGAAAAACAATACATAAGCCAAAATTTTGATATAGTGAAATGAGACAGACAGCCCCATCTGTCAATATTGCTTTCATGAGAATGGCATTTGATGTAGTGAAGTATTCAATTTAGTGAAATCACTTATTCAGTCCTTAACTTCAGATATGCAACAATAGCGAGATATAAGAGCTTGGGATTTTTCTCAATTTTCATGAATTGAAGAATTCCATAATTATATGTGTTTAATTTATGGTTAGTTGTACATGATTTCAAACAAATTTGGCACAAATTTTGTTTTGTCGTTTTTTTAACCACTCATTTTTACCTAATATTTTAATGTGTAATTTCAATAATTTTATATAATTTAGTTAACAGCCTATACATTAAAAATCAGTATGAAAAGGGAGTTTTTTTCCTTTTTCCATTAATTAGCATAAATAAAAAAATTTAATTGTGGCCAGGCCAATAGTAATCATGTATGCCAGAAGATAATCCCCTACTTCTGGCAAAATATCGGCTGTCATACGTGTGTCTGGGTTATTTTCAAGCATATGAGAAAAAATAAATTGGAAATCCAAGGCTAATAATGCAGTATGTCAGAGGAAGAGAGGACTGAATGCACTTATATCAATCACATCAGTGAAAACTGTCTTAACAATTTATGAAAACTTTTTCATTATTTTCTTATTCTTTCTTGATGGTGACATTGTATCTGCTGACGATGCAGTGTGGTTGGCAATGCAACAGTGACTTAGGGTTTTCTCAACTTGTCAGTGCAACTGATGCAACTATTGCGAAAAGATTAGCAAAATAGCATATCTAGAGGTACAATAAATTATGAGCTTTTTCTTTAATTCCTCGTTAATTTGTCTTCTTGCTGATGCTACTACAGTCACGTGCAGGCACCTCCAAGCCCTTACGCATTACTTGATATTTAGACCTAATTAGTTCCCAGGAAATTTGTGGTATGAGAGGCAAAAATGAGTCGCTGATGATATTTTCATACCATAAATTAGAAGTTTATGTTTTCACCTAGGCATGATCAGTGTGTGTGCTTAATAGGGACAAAAATGAAAAGTAACTGGCATAAAGAGGAATGAATGAACCAACTCAATCTTTGGCAGCCAATTAGAACATTTCAGGATATTCATTATACAATGGAAATTAATTAATACTGTCAATGTCAGATCCTGGATCATTCAGGGGCCATGTTACAGAAGGCAGGAAAAAGGACGACGCCAGAGAATGATATTCTTTATGGTAAAACTCGATCTAGTGAAATAGAAAAATTTTTTGTTTCATTAAATTCACTAAAAAGAGACTTTACTGAAGCAACATTACCCTAATTAAATTTCTACAGACATCACACCGAGCATCACATGTTACCTCCAAGAGTTAACATAAAAGGAAAATTTTGTCCTTTTACATAATGGATGTCTTCTTGGAATTAATCAACAGGCATTAGCAAAATCATGAACTATGATATAATTTTAGGACCTCACACCTTATAAGCTCATACCTACAGTTACGTACAAGTCTAAAATATTCCAGAGAATATGACTTTCGATAAGATTAATTAAGGTAGTATATAATATCAAATGCAATGATTCTAAATCAGAAATAATGCAATCAACCACAGTGGGAATGAAAATTAGCATAAAAAGATTTTAAAATTCATTGATGATCAATTGAGCTCCATTGCTTCACATGTTAATATGCAATATGAAAAATGGCAATAAGTAAATCTAAGATTGTGAGGGAAACACTGGTAACAATTGGCACACTAAAGAACATTCAAGGGAAAAAAAGCTGTGTCAAGTGTAACCTAACCTAAAATATGAGCCTTGACATTTTAAAGCAACGTCAAGAGAAGTTATTTTCCTTCGAATACAAAATGAGGAAATTGGGCTGTTAGTAAGCATGGATATACTCAAGTTAACTGACACCAATTTTTTCTACTTTTTTCCGTTTCCCAATTCTGATAAAATAATTGATTTATGGAATTCCTCAAGATTAATCAAAATGAAGATCACTACAACAATCTGTTAGCAGCCCATTATTAGAGTAACAATGAGGGAGTTCAATCATAAATTCTTGTCAACATCTTCTGAATATTTTTTGCCCCCATTTTCGATTTAGATAAGAATAAATCAGTAATGTGACATCAAATTGGGGGTAACATTACCATGGAAAAGCATGCACTCAAGAAATCCTATTCTATTGGCTAGTTGGTTCACATGGATCCTCATGAATGCCTCCTGGTGTGATCTTTAGTTACCTGGGTCTCAAAATGCTTCCTTACTCTTCTTCTAGGTAATTCCTGCACACTCACTCTTATCCATCAGTCAATCTTGTAGGTGCATGTTTTATTCCAAACTCAAAATGGTATTGTTATTTCAAATGCACAATAGTAAATACTGTAAATAGGCGCATATGCACTTTTTCATTTCCAAGAAAATATGTGTGTTTACAACTTTTGCCATATTTTAGTGGCTGGTAGTCATTTATTCAGGATATTGATTGAACGCCTACAGTGGGACTTTTTACCAAGGATATCCAAGTTCATGATTCAATTACAATCAAACCAATAAACTAATTGCCAAACAAGTTAAATCAATGTTTTTCTTATTACTTATTGCCACAGGCTATATTAGACATTTATTTTAAGTTCAATTATAACTTTTATGAGAAGTTACATTGAAAAATGTTCTGGTTTTTAGCCTCCTCACCAGGAAATGCCCACTTTAAATATGTTTAAGTAGATAATTATTTATTTAATGGTGATGAAATTTTTATGAATTATAGGCACATTAATTAGAAGTGTAACACTCAAGTTAAAAAATTTTTCAGTCACCTAAAAAAAAAGAATCAAAATGAACCCAATGTTCTATTTGTACAACTATCTCGGGCTCAGAAAACGTTTCTTTAGAAAAATATCGAGAACTTTTCTCAGGACGATTGAAAAAGTATTTAACAAGACTTTTTCAACTCAAATATATGTGCCTATAATTTATAAAAACTTCATTGCCATCAAACTAATCACTGTCCATTTGTAAAGTTTCAAAGTGAACATTTCCTAGAGAAGAAGCAAAAACTGGGACATTTTTAGTATAACCACATAGAAAAGTACTTAATTTAATTGATTTAACTTTAAAAAATTGGCTTATATAGCCTAAGACGGGATTAAACAATAAAAACAGCTCCTATTTCAATGAGCCCATTGACTGGTTCATAATTAAAGCATGAACTTGAGTATCCATAAGAAAAAACCCAACAGTAACTTTCACCATAGGTACTAATTACAGCATCCATTTTAAGTTTTCCGGCGCATACCCTTCTATTACCCATGAATTTTACCATGTAAATTAACCAGCAAATCCCTATCTTGTCTGATCATTTGCTGAATTTAAATGTTTACAAATATGCTCTCCCAGCTATTTTTCCCAGAGTTCACTGTGTCACCACAATAACAACTGCATCATCAAAAGTGCATCATGAGCACAGCAGCAAACATTGAAGACTCCTGCTATTCAATCCATATTCTAGCTGTTTCTTATATAGAAATTGTTCCTATAATCTCAGTGGTGGTTAGGCAAAGGCTTCCTTCATTAAAACAATTCTTTTAAAGGATACTTCAAAACATTACTTAATGTTTCAGGGGATTTATCAAGGGTACATAGGTATTAAAAATGATTTCCAATCAAAGTAAGTAAATTCAATTGCCCTCGAGTCAAAATTATATAGTTACCTCTATCACATTAGTTTAACTCTTCCTTTAAAATTTAATAGGGCATTAATGGAATCAGAAGGAAAATAAACAACTCAAGCCGCCAATATGAATGCACCATTGACAAGATTGGACTGACCGATTTAATATCCCTGAAGCAGAGCTAATTCAAAAAGTCAGGAGCCATGTAGCATGATAATTTTTATTTTAAAATAAAATCTGGAATCTATTGTTGGGAATAAATATTTTGAATGTTGGTGTTCTATATTTTTATTGTTCTTTTGTTTTTTTTTATTAACCACCAGATGTCGTGTGTTCATTATTTTGGCGTGCTTTACTGTGCTTGTTGCGGCTGAAGCGTCGAGCCATGTGCAGGGTTATGTATTGGTTAACCACTTGATGTTAGTAATAAACCATGCTTATAACTCAATATAGCCTTTGATTTGAAACCGACAGGTTATGGGTCCAGGACATGGATATATTCAGTGCCGATGTGCGTGAATTTCGGAAGGCAGGCAGTTTATTCGAAATTTCCGGTATTTGTATTTTGCGGGCTAAGAGAGATAAGTAGTGAAGAGTGGAAATGGCGGAACTAAGAGAAGAATCCACATTCATCGGGCTCAAGGACGATAATTAGTATGTGTGGTCCGTGCGAACGAGAGCAATATTAGAAAATAGAGGTTGTTGGAGTGCAATAGAGCCTGGTTTTCCGGGGATTTCTGATGCATTGCTCCAAAATGCAGCACAGAGGAAAGAGAACAATCACACTGGTACATTGTTATCTTGATCACTGTAACTAGGTAACACAGATTGCATCATTTTAATTGAATATTTGCTGTATGATTATAGAATTTGCATGATAGAGAAAAATTACTTATCCAAAATATTTTCTGTAATATCAATGAATATTCAAAAGATTCCCTAGCTTTGCAAATGTAAATTGGAAGCACTAGTTCCAACTTGATCACCAAAATTAAGCATAACTGGCCTCCGCTCAAATTTGGATCGGTGATAATCCAATTACAACACAAGTTCCAAGCACAATTGCTCCTATCTACAAATGGGTGAAAGTAAATGACAAAGGAAACTTAAGCACCACTACTCTATTAGCATTGCAATAAATCTAAGATGGATAAACAGTAATTTTTTCTCCATTCTTGGTTACAGCAAAATAATTGGTATGTCAACACAGGGGTCATTTCCTTAATCTGAGACCTAAGGCATACATGTTATGTCCATATTTCCCTTCTTACTTGTGATGATAGGGGCAGGAAAGAGAGGCCCAGTGATTACATAAAACATATGAAAGGTGTGATTGGTACTTTTTCCAAATGACACTCCCAGAGCAATGCAAGTTTGCTGCGGTCTCTCATCACTAGTTTTTCAGACAAAATGTGCAGTTCTCCTTCTAAGAGGAAAGCCTAGAATGACTCCAGAGAGAGCTCTAAATCCATTTCAAGGAGCCACCCTGGAGGAGCTCTGCTACAGGGGGATTCTCAGCTCAATACAATTTCACCAAAATTAAGTCAACATTCATTCGATAGACTTAATGTTTTCAGGCATCACTAGGTCATACTTTTCCATAATAAAGTAATAGAAAAGAAAGCTTCATATGGGCCATTGTATTTTCATTTACCATTTTCCCACTCGGAAGTATTATGAGATAAACCACTTTTCCATCTTATAAAAAGACTTTCTTTCACATTACATGCACATTGCATGTAGCTCAAAAGTGATGGCCAGTCCTCTATCTGTCTCTTTCAGTGACTGACAGCAAGATCTCTTCATTCAACCATGCTGGACCAGCCAAGTCACCCATGCCACACACATCACTTATGATTTGCAGGGACTCTGACCTGATACCTTTTTCAAACCTCTACATTCTCTCATATTTAATGTCCTAAATCCTTAACAAAATTATTGACATTTTTTAATCATAGACTGCAACTGAGTCAGTCCTTACCTCACAACAATGCATTTATCTGGGCTCTTCAAGTATCCTAAATACAATGTTCCATCATTTTAAAGCCAATGCTGGGCAGAAAACCAATTCTTGACACCTATTTGTGTATGTCGTTCCTTTGGAAGAAATAACCGCAATAACTGACACAAAAAAATTGAAAAGTAATCTTAAAGCTATCAAAATTACACGCTATGCTGCATTGCTATGAATATGCAGAGGCTGGAGTATGGTCCAAATCAATTAGTACAGAAAGTTGGTGGTACAGAAATATGTCACATTTCTGGAGAGAAAATTCATTAACTCATTCACTGTCAGTTGACTGCTCAGTAAAGAGCTAATTTTGACATGATAGGGCTGGAAACTCGAAAATAACATTGATGACTCTAGCCATACACATTTCTCCACAAAATGCCTTTTAACTTCACTGGATAATCATAAAAGATATTCCCAGGATATCTGAATCAAAGAGCGGTATTGGATAAACAAACATTCTAACAGCACCCAGTGTTCTTAGCAGATATGCCTATAAGCTACACATGCTGTCTTAGGACATCCAAGTACCACAGGTCCCCAGGGAAACAAATTTAGAAGAGCAGATTTAAATTCAACCTATTACCAATGATAAAAAACAATGATGGCATGATTCTTCACCAAGTACCAGGAGAGAGATGACTACACTCGATGATCCCAGTGATTTTTTACATCACAATTAAGAAATATTACTTTTTTAACTTTTACATAAGCTAAGTGCTGGCCAGCAGGGAATTGAGGATAATTTGAATAAGCCATGTTTCACTTTTGAAGCTACCACCAGAATACATACGAGAATAGAGAAGATTAACTTTGAGTATCAAAGTTAGATACAAAATCTCATCATATTCCTTTCAAAGTTAATTATATCAATTCTGTAGTACATAATTATAATTTAAAGTCATAACTTTTATTCCATTTCTGAATTGTACAAAATCATCACTTTGAAAGTCAATTTATTTTACAACATAACCATACATTCATTCATTTCATAAAAAATAATTTCAATAGGCGCCTCGCTGAGATGCCTATATCCCTTGAAAATGGAGAAGATTTTGAGCACTTGAAAGATTTCAATATGGCAGAGAAAATATTTCAACAGAATTTTGTTTAAATATTGCAACTCATCCAACCACGACAGGGTTAAGAGTTTGAAACCCCCGGAAGGAAAAAATAAAATGGAGTAATAGATTGTTGTAGTATATTGCAGTAGATAGATTGCTTCAACCATAAAATAACCAATAATTGTGATAAATACTATTTTAATGGTTCTAAAACAATTCAATGATTCATTGAGGAACAGTAGACCCTTGCTAATCCTAACTACGAAGGGCATGAGATTGTCCTGAATATCCAGGGATTTCCCAAAATGAACACTTCTTAAGGGTAATGTCTGTGACCCACAACTTCTAGTCATTATGCATAAAGTAGGAGGTCATATGGAGGACAACTGGTGGCTAGAGTAAGTGAATCTTACTTAAATATAATATAATACACGCATGATACTTCCTGCAATTAAAGGCAAATATCAGATTTTCAAATGTCTATCTTGTAGCAAAGAATTGGTAAAGTTTTGCAGTTAATGTCAACATAAAATGATTCAATTTTCCCATTATTGTTGGTGTCAAAAATATTTTTTTTGTAAAAATCTGACAAGATAATACTTTGGACTCATTGAGTCAGTTGTTAATTATGTATCAGTAGTGAATCAAGGCAGAAGCGGTGTCACTGTAAACCTACTAGACAGTAGGCAGATTATGACTCCACAGCAAGATTAAAAATTCAATATCATTTTCAGCATCACTCTTGTGGCAACTTTTCATATTTCCCTATGGACTCAGAATTCTTTACAGAGTCTTACGGCATGAATGCTGTTTCATGAATGTATCGACATACATGGGCGTAACCAGGATTTATGCTAGTGGGGGGAGGATAGCCATCCGTAGCTGTAGATATATGCCAGGAGGGACAGGACATCATCCTGTTCACCTCCTAGTAACAGATTTGGAATGAAAAGTCGCATCAAGGGGGGGAGGTGGATGGGGCTGCTGCCCCCCCTGCCTCTCCTTGGCTACGCTCATGTCGGCCTATATAAAACTTTTTTGAAGCATAGAGTATACATTAACCAAAATCAGCATCTTTGATTTTGTTATCTATTATGAGTAAATATAGTCCAAAATGAACATCAAATACACTAATGTAGCATCGATAAATTCATTGAGTCAGGCCAGACTTTGTTGGATATCAGTACCAGAAGAACAAACTTTGTAGTTGCACATACCACAAACAAAAACAGCCACACATTACAAGAAATACTGGCTAAAGTTACCATTTTCTCTATCACTCAAGGTCAAACTGACAAAAAGACGTGTGGAAAATGATTTATCAACTCGGGGATATGTGAGAAAAGAATGCACCTTCATTCACAATTTTACATGTTTGATGCATCATATCAGGCAAGGCTGATGTGTAAGGTGTCTACATCAGCAACAAGTTAGCTGATTCAGTTTTTTGACATGATTCATAAAATGAATTCCATTTTTTCCTGGGGACCAAACTGATGTTTGTAATTTCATAAAATTAATATTTTCAATACTTCATTTTTTTTAGAGTTCCATGTATTTTGCATAGGCCTTTAGTCAGGACTGACAAGTTTGCTTCATATAATCTAAACTTCATATTTTAAAGTTACAAATTTTTGAGTTTCTGACTGTAATTGTTTATCGTTCATGGTTAATTAATAAGATATAAAATAACACCCCTTTATCAGACATATAGCACCACTTAGTGGAAAAATAACCCCACTTTCCACCAAAAGTAACCTCACCTTTAGCAGGCTTTTATTCATTAAACATGGTGAGTGCTTATTTGAATTTCTTGAAATCATTGAAGAATCTGTTGAATAATTTCCTCATTTCCTTGAGGTATGCATGACAGATGGTACTATATCAATAAAGGAATGCTAATTTAAGGGGCATCAAACTTTCGCTTGTGCAGGGCCCCACAACCCCTAATCCCTGCTAATGAACCCATAATAACCACATACATAACATATCAGAGAATTCCAGATAGTGTAGGCATTCAGATTATCCAGGTCCATATTAGTAAGGGTCTACTGTATTTCCTATAAGTACCATGATGAATTTTATAAACTCCTCACTTACTTCCGCCCACTTTTGCCATAAGTTTGACTTGATAGCATTCACAATACACTCCAATATCTAGGCCAATCAACAAGTCATCATTCACAACATAACTTTACGCAAAATGAGCATACAAAAATTTCTTACTTCATCACACGTCAGACTTCTTACTGCATATCCCAAAAAAAATTAATTATGATAGGCAAGGAGAAATTTTTCCAGCTTTCATGGAAATCATAACCATTACTGCCCCAACTCTGTGTCATATCTGACTCATGACATGCCAGACATGGGATTTTAAATATTTATGTACAACATTCTAAGAAAAACTAAGTGTTCATGGCTCTTTCTCCTAAGAGAAGAGAGCTATGGTTGCATGCAGTTACGCAATTTTGTTAGTATACTATCTTGAGAGAGAGGTGATATCCTCTCCATGCAAACTGCTCATGCACAGCATTCAGCGTGCAGACAACCATCTCGGAAGAGGGAATTTGGTGTCTCGGGAGGAGGAGGGAAGTCTGCCCTCACCTCTCGCTTCCTTCTTGCCCTCTCCTCGCCCCTCGCCTTCCTCTTCTCACGCCTCTCGGCCCTATCCACTCCCGCTATCTTCTTCAACTCCACCTCCTCCTTGGACTCCCCCACCTCCTCCTTGGACTCTTCCCCGCCCTCCCCTATCACCTCCCCCTCGGCCAGGGTGGGACCCCCAATGCCGCCGACTGCTTCCGATGGCAGCGAGCCACCCCCCACCACTCCCTCCCCTCCTCCCACCTTTGCCCCCTCCACCTTCCCTTCTGCCGTTGCCCTCGTTGCTGTCTCCACCACTTCCTCCTTTCCAGCGCCAGATCCCTCCCCCACTGCCCCATCCTCTGGCCCCTCTTCCTCCTGCCAAACACAAGCGACACTCCAAGGAGACAACCAACACGGCCAGTTCAACGAAATATTGTATCCCAGCCAGGTCTCATGCGAGCCACCCCCTCCACTGTCCTCCAATGCAGAGTTCTCACAACTCTTACTTGAAAACTACTTTATGACACAATAATTTCTAATAAATCAAGTAAACAACATTTATGTATTAGTAAAATCTTCTCAAGCAACACACCGGGTTAACAATATCACAGCCTTGATGATTGTAAGAGAGATTTTTCAAAATGTTGGCAATAATGGAAAAATTAACCTGGTACAAATCCAAGAAGCTTAAAATAATATCATTTGTCATGAATGAATTAGTTCTTATTTTACCATTGATTTACGTTTTTAGAGTAATGTCATTAAAACCAACGTTTTCATCGGCTCAAAATGCAATTTGGCATTTGCCAGCTGTCAGTATCCCAAGGGATCACCTGGATCATTTGCCACCCATGTTCACCAATCACTAGCGTAAAAGCTTTTCGTGAGAGGGAAAACTCACAAATAAATTTACATCAATGAAGAGCAATGCATCTTATATGAAGGTAAGTAGCAAGCATTTACGAATGTATAGGCTATGTGAATCCAAGCTCTTTAAATTTTATGACCGAGACATGTCAATTTAATGTTGCAACCCATGAGTCATCACAAGGATTTGAGGGAGGGAAACATAAAATAACACCCATTCTTAAGTATTAGCAAATGAAAAACACCCTATATAATTATTTTGTACTGTCCATCTCAATTAAATAAGACCTCATGGTTCTTGGAAAATCACACTTTCTTCTGAATTATTGTCTCAGTGGGTGAGAAGACATTAAATGACATACTGTAAATTCAATCATTTTCCATTGTTTGTTCAATCCTAAGATTGGTCAACTGCAGCCCTCCACCCTTCCCAATTTAGTGCTAGTTCCCTTATATCTGGTATCTCTTCCTATGTACTTTACTCTTTATTTGGTCCATGAACTTATTCTTGGGTCTTCCTCTGGGAACTTTTCCCTCTATTTTGCCTTCAATTATCATCTTCACAAAGCCATTGTGCCTCACAGTGTGTTCATACCATCTGGTTCTTCTTTTCTGTAGTGTTCCATATGGTCCTTTATTAACTACTCTTCTGTAAACTTCATCATTTCTTATTTTGCCCATTCACTTTATCTTCAGCATCCTCTCCAGCACCAGGTCTCAAAGGCTTCTAGTCTTTTATGGTCAGCTATTCCAAAGGTCCATGCTTCAAATCCATGGAGTGCTACGCTCCACACATTTTTTCACATTAAGTTTCCTGGTGTGTAGTCCTATCTTGTTTGAGCACAGCAGTTGTCTTTTTCCCACGAACTCTTCCTAAGCTTGGGCTATTCTCCGCTTGATTTTCTAGTTCAGTGAACTTGTTCTCATAAGAGTTCATGTATAAAAGGTTCAATCAGCACATATCTAGGATGTGCCCATTAAGGTGGCTTTGGTCTCTATTTGCCTATAAGATATAATTTAACTTAATGATTGCAACATATTACACTAATTGCAAGAGAACAGAGAACTGATAGACAAAATATGCTTCATATACTTCTTAACTTCTGAACTCATGTCAGGGTAGATAATGCACACTTGCACAACTAGTGCTCCTGAGAGTCAGATTCTTCTACCCCAAACAATAGCATACCTAGGCACATGCCTCTTCAACGGCAATTTGTGGTCTCCCCTTGACTATGACTAGAGAGTCTTTGTGCTTACTCAGCCCACTCTCTAAGAAAAAAAGGCAAGGTCACCATCCACTTCAATCCCTTGAATGCCTTTTCAACTATCTTCAACTTCTTAGAAATGTCAATTGGCATGTTTACAGAATGTATGTACTCTAACAAGTACATGGCTGGTCAGATATGTGAACAAATGCTCCCAATTAGAACAGGGGCTATTTTATGGCCAGGCGTTCACATATTTGCACATGTTTTCTGCATGTATACACAGTGCAATTTTCATGGTGAATGTGTACAAGCAGATGCATGACCACATTCACTGTGAAAACTGAATCATGTAAACATGCAAAAAACATGCAAAAGTGTGAACGCCTGGCCATAAAATAGCCTCTGTTCTATTTTCCCCCTTTACATTGTCAGTGACAATAGGTGGAAAAGTTGCATTTCCTTCATACTTTACTAATGCCACCATTTACATGCTGCCACATTATTTCCCACTTTTGTCATGGTCTCACAATTTCCATTATGAATATGAGCCTCTCTTTTCTGGAAGATTAATATGACAATCCTCTAATGATGCCTTCTATTTAGGGATGGCCAAAGCCAGCTGTTGAAGCATTGAAGTATTCAGTGACCAAATAGAACCCAAATGAAATCACCCTTTGCGGTTTTTCTTGCAAATGTAGCCCCTCTCACAAATAGATAGCTGCCCTGGAGAGCTATGAAGGAATGAATGGTGCCAAGTGAGGTTGTAAACAAAGAAGGCATTGGACAACTTAGGGTGGCTGAGGAGAGTCACCACCAAAATCTAGAATAAACTTCCTCCTGGTGTATGCTCTTCATTTTTCCTAGGTTCCCATCTTCTCCTGCATCCTAGATCCACTCAATCACCAATCAATGTTACAACACTAAAGAAACGTCACTTTCAAGAATTAGTTGGTCAAATAATGCACTTAGTTAAATACTTAAAGAGCAGTGATTAATTCTATGGGAAAGGCTTCCATACTTGGAAGGCATTTTCAAGGACAAAAATAAAACAAATTAAAGACAAATACTGAGTAAATAACTCCAACAGCAAAAGGAAGTATTGCAGAGTGAAGATGTCACCAGCAGGTTCTACAGGTGAAGATTTAAAGAAGAGGATGAATAAGACTATAAATATCACATCTGTAGGAAATTTATTCCCTAGATGATTCTGGAACCAGGATTTTTTTTACGGATTAACAATAAATACGGACCAGTAGATTTCAAAAATGCCTTTGCATAGGCTGAAGAAAATACAGTGGATCATGAGGATAACTAGCTTTGATTAGCAAGAACTTGATACCACTAGTGAGAGAAATAAAATTACTGGGAAAGTCCATAACAGGCACAGAATTTGGATAAACTCGATGAATTCAGGCTTTACTTTGTGAAAATCCACTCTAATGAATTCAAAAAGATATGGTACTTTTTTCACAATTTTTTATTCCAAGTCGACCGGTTTCACTGCATAGGCGAACTCATGTACCTCATGATATCGCCTATGCGACGAAACCGATCGACTTAGAATAAAAAACTGTGAAAAAAGTACCTACCATATCTTTTTGAATTCATTAGAGAATTTGGATGGAGGAGTTAGAGCCACCCTTGGATATTTGGGTTCTTGGCGAAAGGAGAGGAAAGAGAGTGCGAGGCAAGAGAAAAGGTGAAGATGGGTATCCTTAATGGTTAAGTGACATTACACCTCACCTTCTTCCCTGTCATTGGCTCCTCAGCCCCCTCACCACCACCACCACCGACAACCATCTCCTCCTTGGCAACCGTCTCGTCCTCGCCTGCTGCCTCCTTCCCATCAACCTCAGCAACCACTTCCTCCTCCTCATCCTGGCACTGCTCTGTCGACACCACCTCACTGACTGTCACTTCCACCCCACTGACCACTGCCAACGCTTCCTCCATGAGCACCTCCTCCTGCACACCGCCAATGGGAGACGGTTCCTTGGGGGAGGGAGCCACATCCCAGGGACACACGTCGCTGTCCTTCCCACCTCCACCCACCCCACCCCCAGAGTCCCTGGGAAGAGACAAACAAGAGTGACAGAAAGAGAGAGAGAAGGGTGACCACAGTGCCATCTGCAATTGTGATCCGGGTGAAATCAACTTTGCCGTGTTATTGGAGACTGTCTGGATTCCCACTGACAATGAGTCACTCTCCATCAAGGCAGAATTGGAAGGTTTGGCCCAGTGGGAAATCTGAGGTCTTCAGTTACCTCATACGTCTGGAAAGCTTTGGATCTATCTTCATTAATGCTGTGTCTTTACCTCCGTTATTATTCTGGGAGGCACTTCCAGACATGCTCCTTGATTAATTCTAGTTTTTGATGCCACTTGGTTTTCACAAATTCACCATCACTAAACTAATAAAACTGTATACATGTTTGTTCCGAGTTTTGAAACCATTTTTTAAGTAGAAGTTACAGAAAAACAAATAACACACACGTGGCGTGAAAATGAATATCTAACAATAGGAGAGTAAGTTAATTGGGTTCAAAATTTTGAAAAAATTTCAGTGAATTTAGATCCGTGGACATTGAATTTTTTTTCATTGCACCATTATACTCAGGCACACTTTCCAAACTTAAATGTCTACATACAAAATGCATAAAATAAAGTTATGTTTTTCTTTATTCAAATGTTGACCCTTGATCTCTTGTACCTCAGAGACCCCTGTCCTTCTTTCAGGCAATTTGAGAAATGATCTCATATAAGCTGGGTAGTTCTGTCTTCCACTACTTAACATTGCTTTCAGCAAGAAAGCTGTAGTTTGCCATTTCAAGTGAAATTCTTAGGGAGAGTAGATTAAATAATTCTATATATGTGCAGTGCTCATCTTGTCAAACAGTTCCCACAAAATTTTACAACCTCCTAGCTTTTCCACCACCAAGTTACTGTTATCATTTATGAAATGGAAGGATGCAGCAGTGTTTCGAAAGAATAGGTATTTTTCCATACAATCATTTTCTCCAGGTTTCATAGCAATGAAAAGTATATGTTACTAACTTACTCATTCAAAATATAAACTGATTCTATTTTACTGTAAAGCCTATGCTAAATACATGGCACAATTCCAAAATACTAAGTTTTGAAAATACGAAATTTTCGAAATTACGAACCTCAGACCCAGTCCCCACAGAGAAACAGAATTTGTTTTTACGAACCTTAGGGGGAAATCGCATCAGAAAAGCTCTCTATTTGCCAATGTAGACACCTAACAAATCAGCGTTGCCGAATGTAATCTATCAGTGGTGTATAATGCGTAAATTTCAGAGCATTTATCTCTCACAAGTGCCTGAGTCAACCAGTTATTTATCAAATTTTAGTCGTGGATAATTTAGTTCTCGAGTGACGGGGAAAATTGTAGCTTGAGGCAATATTTCAAGGCAATGAGGGATACCTGTTGCAGTACTATACCTAAATCCATGGCTTCATTATGATTAAACCTGCGTTTACTCCCGCCATTGTCCATTTTCATGAGACAATAGAAAAAAGTTTCCAAGAATTTACGAGGGTATAGCCATCCCCACAATTGATATACTTTTGCATTTAAAACAGATTATTAAAAATTTTGAAAAAGAAGACCCAATCGGGGGAGTGGCTCAACAATATAACATTGTAATGTACTAGCTGTGCCCAGCATGCATTACAATGCCTTTTTCTGGGTTCAAAATCGGTCCCTAAAATAATTCCGGACCTAATCCAATGAATTCCTCGTACCTACACAGAATCAATAAAATATTCTATTGTTGAAGTAGGGCAAAGATTCAAGATTTAAAACTTAAAAATCCAACTATAGGAAATAGCTATACCTATATGAAAATCAAACGCAAGTATTATGTTAGAATGTTACAATTCTATCATTAAGAAGGTTGTCATCTTGAAGACGTTTCCAATATAAACAAACAGAAGGTTCGATACGTCTTTGTGTATCGGCTCGGCATTGTTGTTCTGACATGGAAAGCACAGCTTCTTATTTTCTTAACCCTCTTTGCCATCAAATAATATTAGGTTATGGGCCCAGGCATTGAGCTGTAATTAGTAAAATACGTAATTAAATAAGTCGATTTTTTATCGGACACATCGGCAAAGGATGGCAGCGGAATATTATCAAGACAACGGATTCAAAATTCCTTTGTTCGACGGAAATGAATACGACAACTGGAAATTTCGTATGGAAACTTTATTGGAAGAACTAGACCTACTATCACTCACTGAGGAAGAGCCAGTTTATCCAGGACGTATCCTAAATGAAACGGCGTCGGAACGTACAGCATGGGAAGAAGCGAACGCTGAATTGTGGAGTCGGGACAAAAGATGCAAAGGACTTATAATTAGGAAGCTAGCAAACAGTCATTTAGAATATGCAAAAGGGAAAATATCATCATACAGCATATGGAAAGAGTTGAAAGACACTTTTGAAAGAAAAGGTTTAGCTACACAACTACAAATTAGAAGACAGCTTTTATCTCCAGCTTGTCAACATAATTCCAGAAAGGAAAATCTGGAAACTCATTTTCTTCATTTCAAGCAACTGATTCGTCAGCTGAAATTAACGGGTGCAAATGTTAGGGACCGGATATTATTTGTCATTTGCTACTAACTTTGCTGCAAGAATATAACGTGGTCATCACAGCCATAGAGACTATGTCTACGGATAGACTAACTTTAGCCTTTGTGAAGAACCGCTTACTTGACGAAGAATCCAAGCGATCACTCCAGGCTGACGGAAATCAGCACATGGATTCGGAGGTGCAATCTACGGCAGCCTTCGTTACGCAGTCCAAACGCGGAAAGAATAATCCTCGAAATGTACCGAAGACTGACATAGCTGAGGTAACGAATGAAAATAAATATTACTAGCCTTATATTCGCTGTCACAACTGCGGTAAACCAGGTCATACAACGGCTGAGTGCCGGAATGGTAAAAACAAAAAGAGAACAAGCTCACTCAGCAGAGGAGGTTGAGGAATCAGAAGCAGACGACTATGGAATCACCTTTGCAGCGCATGCGGAATTGGAAAACAGGGAGAAGTCCATGGTGGAAGAAATAGAGGAGGAGGAAGAATCTACCGCTATGAGGATAAGCTCAGGGTCTGAAGGTTAAATAACATTTACTTTAGATTCTGCAGCTACTGAACATTTAGTTGGGAAATTAACTCCTTTAAGTAATGTTACTCCACTGAAGAAATCGATTAACATAAAAGTTGCCAAAACTGGTCAGCTGCTGATTGCCAAGGAAAAAGGGGATATTAATGGTGTTATTTTTACCAATGGCAAATGGCTCGACTTACACATCGCCAATGTGCTAAGGGTACCGAATTTTGAGATGAACCTACCGTCCGTCCAAAAACTGGATTCGAATGGCTGTGGTGTGCTGTTTGCAGATGGAGAAGGAAAAATATTGAAAGGTGGTAAAACAGTAGCAGTTGCTAGGCGCTGTGGAAAATTATACAGGATTACTTTTCAGAGGATAGACACAGCTTGCCTTTCAATGGAAGCAGAACATCTGTGGCACCAAAGACTGGGGCACATCTCCAAGGATGGTTTGAAAAAATAACTACACTGGTGGATAGAATTAAAGAGGAAAAATTCAAGAATACATGTGAGCATTGCTTAGCTGGAAAACAAACAAAACAGCCACATTTGCATTAAAGACCCAGAGCCAAACGTTCATTAGAACTTGTGCACAGTGATCTGGTCGGACCAGTATCTCCAATGTCATATGATGGGATGAAGTACATAATGACATTTGTGGACGATTACACCCACTTTACAGTGGTGTATTTCTTGAAGTATAAGTCAGAAGCCTTCCATTACCTTAAGATTTATGAAAAAATGGCCACAACTAATTTCTGTAAAAAGCTTAGCCGTTTTAGGTGTGATAACGGCAGGGAGTAAGTCACCAATGAAATGAAGGTCTATTTTGAAAAACAAGGGATACAATTTTGAATTCACCATACCATACACGCCACAGCAAAATGGGGTGGCAGAACAAATGAACCATACAATGCTTGAAAAAGGAAGATGTTTGATACACAGCTCTAGCATAGGAAAAGC
Organism: Ceriagrion tenellum; assembly: GCA_963169105.1. Classification (NCBI taxonomy): domain Eukaryota; kingdom Metazoa; phylum Arthropoda; class Insecta; order Odonata; family Coenagrionidae; genus Ceriagrion; species Ceriagrion tenellum. The sequence goes on along the minus strand of OY720642.1, from coordinate 123,152,847 downwards.
TTTGTGGACAGAAGCTATACTTACTGCTGTCTATTTCATCAACAGGACTCCAACAAAAGCCCTGGAAAAGGAAGTCCCAGCTCATCTCTGGTATGGAAAGAAACTAAATCTTAGTAAACTAAAGATTTTTGGATGCACAGCCAACCTGCATACTCCCAAAGAATTAATGAGTGGTAAGCTAGAACCCAGATGCAAGAAATACATTTTTGTAGGTTCTTGTACTAATGGGTACACATTCTGGGATCCAGAACTAAGGAAAATTGTCAGAGGGAGAGATGTCATTTTTGATGAAAAGAAATTCCAAGCTAAGAGGGAATTAGGAGAGTGGAGTGATAATCAAGATACAGACAAAAATGTCAAAGAGAAGAAGGAATTAGGAAACTGGAATGAATATCAATGCATCACTGAAAAGAAAAAATAACCAGAAAAGAGGAACCAGAATTCAGAGGGAGATCAGAATTCAGGTGGAGATCAGAATACAGGTGGAGATCAGGATTCAAGTGGAGATCGGAATTCAGGTGGAGTGTTGGAAGTAGGAGATCAAGTCAGAAGGTCATTCAGAGAAAGAAGAAGACCTGCCCATTTTAATGATTATGACACTGAGTATGGAACTGTTTGTGCTAAGAGTGCTGAAGCATTCCTTGATGAGGTGCCTGAGTTTCTCAGATATCCAAGGAAGAGAGGATTAAGGGAAGTGGTACAAGGCAGTTAATGAAGAAATGAAGGCTCTTCATGAGAATAAAACTTGATTTTTAACTCCACTTCCCCCAGGAAGGAAAGCAATTGATTGCACGTGGTTTTTCAAGGTAAAGCGCACTGAAAATGGGGATATTGATCGCTACAAGGCTAGTCTTATTGTTAAAGGATGTGCTCAACACAAGGGATATGACTATGAAGCAACCTACTCACCAGTAGCAAGTCTTGTAACTCTACGGATCTTGCTGGCAAAATGCAATCAAGATGGACTCTATGCAGAGCAACTTGATGCCGAGAATGCATTTCTTCATGGGAATCTCAGTGAAGATATTTATATGAAACAACCAGAAGATTACACTGAAGACAATGAAGAACTAGTCTGCAAACTTCAAAAAAGTCTCTATGGACTCAAACAGGCTCCACGAGAATGGAACAGGAAGTTTGATTCCTTCATGAAACGATTGAGTTTTACTCAGTCCCAACATGATCAGTGTTTTTATGTTAAAATCAATGATAGCAGAGTAATATATGTTTTATGTTATGTTGATGATATTATCGTAGCAGCTAGTCTTCAAGAAGACCTTCAAACTGGCAAATTGAAACTCAAAAGTTAATTCATAATGACTGATCTAGGTCCTCTGAGATGTTTTCTTAACATAAAGATTGGCCAGTACAGGGACAGAATCATTCTCAGCCAGCAGTCCTACATCAACAAACTGCTGCAGCATTTTGGCATGGAAGATTGTCATCCAACCAAGATTCCAATGGAAGCCAAACCTGAAGCAACCCTGGAAGGACCCTGCATAATTAATGAGAAGCCATACAGAGAGATTGTAGGATGCCTTATGTATCTGATGTACACCACATGACCGGATCTTAGTGCTTGTGTCAATTTCTTTAGCAGGTATCAAACTACTGCCACAGAGTCCCAATGGGTGGCACTCAAGCAAATCCTACACTACTTAAAGAGAACCATCGACTATGGTCTCGTTTTTGAATGAGGCTCGACTCCAATATTGGTAGGATATGCAGACTCAGATTGGGCTGGAGACACCATGGACTGCAAGTCAACATCTGGCTACTTGTTCCAAGTGTATGGAGCAACAGTAAGCTGGGCCACTCGAAAACAAACGACTGTAGCTATTTCAACAACTGAGGCTGAGTATGTAGCCCTTCCAATGGCATGCACAGATTTTCTGTGGTTGAAGTATCTTCTTGTTGATTTGTGTGTAAAGGTAGAGGACCCAACTATTGTCTATGAAGACAATAATTCATGCATTGCTTAACTAAGTGGCAACACAAAAGACTTAAACATATAAATGTGAAGTATCATTTTGTCAGAGACTTAGTTGAGAAGAAAGTTCTCTCAGTAAAATAAATACCAACTGCTCAACAGAGGGCAGATATATTAACTAAAGGGCTAGTAGGTGAATCGTTTTACATGCATCGCACTGGTTAGGATGTTAAACAAATAATTCCTTGCATCAATTGATTCTATTTATTGTTCTTTTTCTAAAAAGATGTTTCAATTTTTGTGTACACATTTAAAAGATTTATTTGTTGATATGTGTGCCAGAAAATGTATTCAATTTAAAGTTATCAAGAGCATGCATTATTAAGATGTAGGAATTCAAAGTGCTTGAAAGTGTATTAGTGTATTTCACGTTTTTAAGACAATACTACAAGTGAGGTGGAGTGTTAGAATGTTACAATTCTATCAGTAAGAAGGTTGTCATCTTTAAGACGCTTCCAATATAAATAAACAGAAGGTTTGATACGTCTTTGTGTATCGGCTCGGCATTGTTGTTCTGACATGTAACGCACAGCTTCTTATTTTCTTAACCCTCTTTGCCATCAAATAATATCATATTAAATAAAAATACAAACAAAGAGACCACTGCACCAAATTTTCTTCCACATAGAAATAAATCATGCACTTTTTAACACAAATTATGTCTTACTGATATGATTCTGAATGACATGATTGAGCGACTCGTAAACAATCTGCTTTGTTGCTTGCTTGTCGTTCCTTGCTTGTTTGAGAAGCTCGCATGCCAAAACTCATTTGTTGAAGCAACTCACACTTTACCTATAGTTACAATTGATTTTATATTTCAGAAACCTTCGCGGGTGCACGCACAACAACTCACCAAAGTTTCATCGCAATCTGATGAATGGTATTGGAACGCATAGAAGACGAACAAACAAACATTTTTCCATATTAGATAAGACATGTGATAAATCACTAAGACACTTCATCCCGAAGAAGCCGTCGTCCACGAAATATCGTCCTATGAAGTAGAGTTCTATGCATTAGTAAACTAGAAAACTGAAATCTTTCAAATAAAATCCCCACGGAAGCCTTCTCTTTAACTTAATTCCAACATGTTGTAGGGGTAACTGAAATGTGTAAATGAAATTTTACTGTAACAAACTTTCATCCATGAATTAGTACGGTGAATTCATTGAGTAACCAGTCCTCGACACATTACATTTGATATATCATCATTGCTATCCCTGATTTCCACAAGATAAATAACCAACTGAATCATATTTCATTGTGATGGCATGAGTAGCTTTGAGTCCTTGGCATTATAATATATGGATATGACACTACATGGGCATAAATTGGATCCTGATGCGCTCTATTTCAAAATCACCTGATGTTTTGAAGGATCTAACAATGGAAATACTACTCTGCGAAAACTTATTGTCGTTATCAGGATTTTACCACAGAAAAGAGTTAGGTTTCAGCCTCAGCTGCGGCAGATTTTTTCCGTGACCCCTACCTCTTCCAAAGTTCCCCTTGAGTTAATCTGACAAAGTTTCACTTCAAACACTTGATCTTATTTCATTTTCGTGTTTTATGCTCCACAGCACAATCAAGCATAGAAGACTTTCGTTGCAGAGGGGAAAGAAAATAACTAAATAATGGAATGGAGAACGCTGGATCTGGAATATCTCCGCAATGTCCATTTGGGAATAAATTTCTCTTTCACAGTAACGTGGAGAAAAAGCTCCGAAAATCGTGCAGTGATTTAATCACTTTTTATATAATCACTTTTTAAATACGAATTTGGCCTCTATGTTTTAGCTTACCAAAGTTGGCGTATAAGGACGCCATTGGATAAAATGGTGTTCAGCATAACACCTACAACGCGAAGAGATTATGCATAGAAGGATAAAAAAATTATCGAAAGGATGACTGCTGATGTTACTATTTCACAAAATTTGAAGGGGTTCTGGGACCATGCCGATGCTGACTGGGCTATTTCATGTACAATAGCCTTGCCCTTGAATGGGCATCCCATCAAAATTTGATATTAAGTGCTGTATTTGGCTTCTAGGCGGCAGGGAAGTGCAGTGACAGGTTATGTTAGTTTGTGTGATAGAGTTGGATTTCCTGCACCAAAGTTGTGCAAGCAATTTGTATTTAAATTCTAAAAATTTTGCATAAAATTGAGAATATTACACTCAAAGAAGGGACAAATTGTACTGCATAAAATCAAAAACTGCATAAAATTGTGAAACTACGTACAATTAAGTATTTACCACTGAAATTCCCAAAAGTGTCTGACTGGACTTAACTGTCACTATACAAAATCAGGAATTACGTAAAATCAAGGTGCATAAAATTGAGGTTTTATCATATGGGGACAAGCCACAGAATGTGGCATTTGTGGACATGGAGACAGCTTTCGACAATGTTGAGTGGAACAAGAAATTTGAGCTCTTGGAATAGCTTGGAATGGATTACAAAGCTAGAAGAATAATCTATGAGCCATAAAAGAGCACAATACCAGATGGACTGAACACAACCTGAGGCACAATGGGTTTGAGAGGAATATTATTGAAGGAAAAATAAAGGGCAAGGTCCCAACAGGGCCAAGGGAGAGCAAGAATCTAGGCAGAAATATAAGCTCCAGAGAAGATGTTTACCGTTTTCACACATTTTGTTTCTTTGACTTCAAACTAGCGATGGGTAAGTTCCATTTTTTGGTTCTAAGCTGTGGTTTTTGGTTACGGTTCTTAGTTATGGCTCTGAATTAAACATTTCCTTTGTTTAATTTTATATAGCACAATCAGCTTTTAATGTTTCATTGCCAGACATTTTTTTTTTAATTTATCTTCACTATCCCGAATACAGCACAATGTGCCAATTTACGTCAGGTGGATAACAGTAACAATGGAGGAGACACAAACACCCATGTCCTGGGCAGATAATTTTCTACCCAGGCGGGACTCGAACCCGCAACCCTCGGGTTAGCAGGCGAGGACTTTACCCCGCCGCCACCGGGGCCGACAATCTAGAATAAAATATCCAAAGGTAATTAACAGCATGGAAGCTTTGAAAACAGAGCTACCAACAAAATAATGCCTCCGTATAGATTGGCTAACAGTATTATTTTTCATTAGCACATTATATCAACATTTAAAGAAACAAGTTAAACATATAGAACTACTAGTTGGAGAGCAAAGATACATCACAAAACTCCTTTCAATGGCATTGGAATTTAAGGTGAGGGTGAATGAATTGACTGACATGTTTGAAATAACTGAAGGGTTTGCAGTTAGCAGTGACTCACATAAACACAAAACTTCACATAAATGAAGGTCCACACATCAAATGAACAGTACTCACCACGGCACCTGCTCAGCACCAGGAGTTACCCTCTGCTGATTCATGGGAGGGCGAATGGCATTGGCTGCAAGGTCATGGATGGAACCAGACAGACTTCGATCGTCAGCTCCTTTCTTCTTCCCCATGGCCCCTGAGCCAGGAGCTGCAGATGAGGAGACCTTCTTCTTGTTTGGACCCCCAAAGTTGAAAAACCTATGAATAAATTTTATCAGTAAATTATGAACGGTATTCATCCAATAAACTTTATCTAACAACACAAAGCACACCATATTAACCTCAAATAATCTTCACTTAGGATCAGGTAGCTATTTTTAATACCTATAACCTCTGTCCATTTTGTTCAAGGGTCATTCATTTTTCAAAGATTGCAGCATTATACTTTGTCAACTGATCAATTCGTGTAAGTGATTATTAATGATGCTGAGAACACACTTACCTATCTCTGTTGGTACATGTTGTTTTGATATTATAATTTCTATCATAGGACATTTCTTCTCAAGCTTTTGCCAACGCTCCAAATATGCTTTCTTTTTAACGGCTGGAAAGTATACATACCATATTGAACTTTGGTAGCTTATTAGGCTTCCACTTTGCCTATTAACATATGTTGAGCCCAAGCTCTGGCATCAGGAAGCAATATAAACCTTTTATTATGTCTTGATTCTAAAACATTTTCAGCTTAATGCAGATGGAAAGAAGGTTCTCCAAGGCCAAAGACCAGAGGATAGGTATCTGAGAAAACTAGGGCCTTACTCAGTCCCTTGACTGCACATAAGCATTTAGGTTATCAATTAGGCAAAATGTACCACTTTGTTTGTTAATGTCATTACCTTACCATTCCCCTTCAACATTTTTCTATTACCTTAACATTTATGGGCAGACTGAAATGAAGCTATCATTTAGTCACATGTAACTGCCCACAAGGGTTTTGACACCGGAAGTCTTCTTCTAGCATCATAGAATGTACAAAACAGTATCTACGATCAGAGTCAATACAATCACCTTCATGCATATATCCATCACATTGCCAAACTTGAGAATGAAAATGATCTAATGTGACTGATAAGCTTGAGTTGCTCTTTATCATGGCTGAGGGTGGAACGGCACTCACACACCGCAACCAAAAAGTCACTCACCATAAGAATGGGAATGCTAAAAGAGGACTAAAACAGCTATATCCCTATCCTGACAGACATTTCCTCACTTGAAGTAAAGCATTTTGTGGCATACTATGTAACAAGCAAATAAATTGAGAAAGATTTAGTTGAGGGGAAACTTGACAAAGCCTAAAGCAAAGTAAAAACATTACAATATAGACCGAAAACTAAGAGCAACCTGGTGAAAGATAAACATGGGAAACTATTATTTGGGCATGAGGAAGTGTGTGATAGATGGAAAGAATATATTGAAGACTTGTATGATGGTAAGGAAAGTGAAAAAATAGAAGAGTATATTGAGGAGGAAAATTCTATTGACACTGATAGCAAAGGGCCACCCATAACAAGAACTGAGTTTAACAATGCTCTGAATAAATTAAAGCAAAATAAAGGCACTGGTGCGGATAACATTGCAGCAGAACTACTGCAAAATAGTGGTCATACAATTATCCAATTTCTATGAGGAAGGAAAGGTACCATATGATTTCACAAAAAACAGAACCATTACACTTCCCAAGAAAGGCAATGCAAAGGATTGCACGAATTACCGAACAATAATGCTTCTGTCCCATGCTTCAAAAATTTTATTGGTTATAGTAAAAGAGTGAATAAAAAAGAAAATTGATGCAACATTAGATCGTGATCAGTACGGCTTCAGACCAGGAAAAGGCAAGCGAGAGGCAATTTTAGCATTGTGACAAATCCTAGAGAGGAGGCTAGAAATTAACAGGAAAACTTCTGTAGCTTTCGTTGATTTGGAAAAGGCTTTTGACCATGTTGACTGGAGACTACTGTTCCAAGCAATGTGCAAAATAGGGTTGGATTGGGGAGACAAAAGATTTATTTTAAACCTCTACAAAAACCAAAGTACGGAAATAGAAATCAGTGGCACCAAGAAAGAAGCAAATATAAGAAGAGGTGTTAGACAAGGTTGCCCAATATCGCCTTACTTGTTTAACTTATACATAGAAGAAGCAATGTCTGAAATGAAAACAAAGGCAAGAGGAATTAAAATAAATGGCAAACAAATTCATTGCATTCGATTAGCAGACGACATAGCTCTAGTAGCTGACTCAGAGAAGGAATTAAGTCGAATGCTCAAGATTCCAAATAATATTTTATTAAAACAGAAACTAAAAATAAACACCAAGAAAACAAAAATCATGGTGGTAGAAAGAAAGAGAAGAGAAAAGATAACGAATATATGTATAGACGGAGTGAGACTGGAGGAAGTGACAGAGTTCTGCTACTTGGGTAGCATATCAGAGAATCATAACTACTGCTCCTCTGAGGTCAAAAGAAAAATAACGCTGGCCAAGAAAGCCTATCAATTAAAGAAAAGTCTCCTAGTAAATAACAGCATTAGTATTGAGACTAGGAAGAAATTCCTGAAAAGCTTTGCATGGAGTGTGCTAACATATGGATGCGAGACATGGACACTAAGGAAGAGTGAAATGACCAAACTTGAAGCTGCAGAAATGTGGTTTTGGAGGAGGATTACAAAAACTAGGTGGACTGACAGGAAAACTAATGAGCAAGTACTAAATGTAGTACACACAGAAAGAGAATTATTGGAAACAATCAAAACAAGAAAAGAAAAGCTCATCGGACACTTATTTAGGCACGACAACTTCATACAAAATATTATGGAAGGAAAAATTCTAGGCAAAAGACAGAGAGGACGACCGAGGACTCCGTACCTAAAAGTATTGGCGATGGAAATGGAATGTACCTCGAACAATGAAATGAAGAGGAAGGCTGAAAAAGAGATTGTTGGAAGTCGTGGCTGCAACAAGGATAACCTTTAGAAGAGAAGAAGATGTAACTCCAAGAGTCAAACACCACCATGTAAGTAGCCTACACAGGTGAACATGCTCACACAATCGGGTATAACATCATCACCAATTACGCAATCATTTAAAACTGGATATGCATAGATAGTGACTTATGCCAGCTAAAAGGGAGGTTTAATTTCTTACACAATATCAAATGTCATCAGTGGTGTATTACTTCTTCGACTCACTCATCAGATATGGATAATCTATTCTAACTGAAATACTAAAAATGCATGTAACACCTTAAGATATATTTTCTGGTGTATCAATATTTTTATGATAAATCAGTGCCATCCATTCTAGCATTGACATATTTGTGAAGGTCCACAGAGCACCTCGAGATGCCACGTCTTGCTCTAAGAATACATATAGTGAAAAAAGAAGGCCTCCATACAATCCTCTCTATGCAGCTTCTTCACTTAAATGGAATCCACATCACCATCAACATCATCAGCAGCTGATGCCAGGGGTAACATCACCATGAAGTGTTCAACATTGCAGGGAGAGAACGAAAATGTATTCACATGTGTGAAAGATGAAGTGACAGTGTGAGAGCATGCGTAAGTGTATGAGAATGTGAGCATTAATATAGACATGGCTATGAACTACAGGCATTTATTGTGTGTAAATTGCACATAATCATCTACCCTTCTCTTACGAGTACATTGTGGCAATTATACATACATTATGGCAATGAAACCACTGGAGCCAGAAATCAACTCAGCATAAAAGTAAGGGATATCATAATTTAAGGTTAATAAATTATCCATTATATGGCTCCCAAAATTGCAGAAGTATGTGATAAATCAATATTAGTCATCAGTTTAGCTAAGTAACATCAAGATGATGTGCTTTTTGAAATCCATGGAGTTGATTAATTTACAGGAATGATGTAATACATTTTCACAAGATATTCACGGAATGCAGCTTTCAGACAATATTAATGTTTATTTGGGTAAATAAAATAAAGAAACATATAGATGTCATTAAACTTTGTAGGGATAAAATTTGACTGCCATTTCTTCACATCGATCATTGTCTCTGGAGCATAGACTTAGTTTTGAGAGGAACTTTTGACTTTCATGATTTTGGACTTGCACAGCATGTGTCGTAATGCATCTATTGCATAACTTAGAGAGTGCCTAAAAAGTAGAGGGCATATTATTCATGCTTATGGAGTGGTATGACCAATCTGATAATTAAAAGTGAAGGCTAATCCATCCATGTTTAATTTATGGTAGTTGTGGTCATGGTTTCAGCACCATGATTTCTCTGTCTTTTGTGCAAATTGTGATGATCATATTAATTTCCTATAAAATAATTTCAGTCATCAATCAATAATGCATTCCATTAACTTCTCAGAAATATTTCACCAACAAAAATGATGCATGTTGGTTACGTGCAAATATGGTCCATGCATACATATGGTCCATGAATTTTTGGAACATTCAGTGATGAATCTTATTTTCAGATGTGCAATGAGTTTTGTTTTTTATATACCTACTGGAAAAGATTTCCTACAAATACAAATTTCAATATGTGATCACAACACTGTTGCACTATTTGTGAGGAATCAGACTATGTCAATCAGCAAAATTTGCTTGACTTTTTCTTAACTTCTGGAACTCTCATCAAGATAGAGGATGCACTCTTGTGCATTTACAGCAATTCCTTCACCTCAAGCTATAACCAATGTAGGTACAAGTCTCCTATGCTGCAATTAGTGACCGTCCCCAGGGAGTTCATAGTCCAGTACCCTCCTACTTACTCAGCTCACTCTTGAAGTAAACAAGTCAAGGTCACCACCCACCCCAATTCCCACACACATGATGATACTAACCTCCTGTTTGCTTTCAGTGGTGCTCTTACTACGTGCCACAGTAAACAAAGATCTAACTTGAAAGCCCTTCCAATATTCTTCATCTTCTCAGAAAGGTCAAAAAAGTACTTCCTCTTTGCCAAAGACTTTGACATTTTAAATGAAATTTATTGCTGAGTGATACTAAATAAATGCAAATCTATTGCAGAAGCAATACAAGCTTGCTCCCTCACTCCGGGTAATGCAAACACTGAACAGTGATTCAGGGGACTCACTATAATGTAAAATTGTCAACTGCATAACTGAAAAACTTGCTGTAGGAAATAACATGTCTGGCCAAAATGACAGCGTAGCAATTTTGTTAGCCGCAAGCTTCAAGAGCGAACAAAATTGGTAGTACATGGGGAAAAAGATAGGGCAGGGGAGAGAAAGGAAGAGTAGAGGATGGTGGTGTTGCAGGACTGATATTCTGACAATTCAAAGGTTGGTTCACCAGACATAGGTTAATTGGCAGTCTACAGTAGTTCATAGTTGCAAACAATGACTAAAATATGTGAGAGGGGTTGATCACTTAGAATTCAGTACATGGATCCTGAGATAATTCCTTTAATCCTTCATCAAGAGGCTAACTCTAATTGCGTAGACTTAATAATTTTTTCATAATTTATCAGAAGGAAGAAAATCACTCCAATGATAGACAAAAGACACAAACAATAAATGGTTAGAGAGACAAGAGATATTTAGCGAGGAGGAACCTGTTCATATTTAAAAAAGTACTGAAAACTAGGTAAAAATGCCATATCAGTTAATGAACAATGTACAATTGGTTTCACCCTGATCAGAGGACACCATAACAATTGAAAGTTAACAAACTATTGCAAGATTTTTACAAAGTTATTTTCTTTCTCTCAATATATATTTCATGAACCATCATTATCCTTGATTTCTATCAACCATTCTCTTTCATTTTTAACTTGTGTGGACGGTGGAAAAGTTGTTTGCTTGACCATTTCATGTGTTAGTGAATAATATAGCGGAGACATTTTAGGCATCCCAATGGGATTCAAACACTCAGAACTGACTGAAGGGCCATACTAAATGCTTACTGTTGAGTGACTCTAAGGAGGAGGTCATGCTAATCACTTGAGGTGAGCAGCAATTTAAAACTTGTGCAAACTACGCCAAAAAATAACAAAACTTTTTATCCTCTACAGTAAATTCCTTGAAATGCATGATTTGACACAAAAACTGCAACAGCTAATGGTTCACTTCCTCTCATGTATATCAGCTAAAAACATCAACAGTAATGTCTATCAATTAACACACATTTTCCACTACACTCACATGCTGCTACAATGAACATGGAAAGAAAAAACACTCCATGAGAGGACAACCTCTTTTTGGTGGATGGCTGGATGCCGTTGGCTAGGAGGGCCTTGTAGTGTGGGGATCGTATGAAGCGTGGGTAGCAGTCTTTTTGAAGGAGCAGTGCATACACATGCTCTGCTGCTGCATCAAAGGCAAATCGTGGCGAAAGACCTCCAATGGCCGTAGAGCAACGAGACACCTGCTACTCACCAAGGAAAGGAAAACGAATATCATTAGTCGAAGGTTAGCCAAATTGCTCAGATTATTAACCACAACTACCCACTTACAATAATACCAGTAAGGCAATGGCAAGCCCCATTAATGCCAAGAACCAGACAGCAGAAGGAAAAACTTGTTCTAGCCTTGATAGATTCAAACTAAGGATGAGTCGAATCAAAATGTTGATTCTCGATTCCACCGATTCTCAGGATTAGAATCGGTATCGAGAATCGATCGCTTAAGGTCGATTCCAATTCCATCAATTCCAGATAGATAGATATTCAAATCAAATTTCATTTATCACATCATATTTGTCTCAGTTATTTTGGGTGTAGGCTATCATTTTGAACTTTTTATCTACCTCAATAAGCTGAGGATATATTTGCTATTTGTTAATAAATATACTTTTTGAGCGACTTAATTGCCTTTGTAATTTTACTTCAGCCAATACTTGAATTTAAATAATAGCCGTACACTACTGGTAAAACAATATCCTACCTGTTATTAGGAATAAGAATCGCTGGAATCGGAATCGAGAATTGATTTGAAAGAATCTGAATCGGGATCGAAAAAAAGTGGAATCGACTCATCTCTAATTCAAACCAATTAAAACTAAGAGATGTACTAGAACATGTCTATTGACTATGTAGACCAATCTATAGACGTGGTCTGCCACACTCACAATGAGTGGAGAAAGCCAATATAGATGTGTCCAATAAAAATTTACTGGTACTCATTAAATTGTTTCCATTCCTAATAACATGAAGTTCTACAGCTTAAGTGCTAAATCCACCACTTTTTCAAGGATTTTCATGATTTTCAGTTCTGCGAAGAAAATTTTGACTTTGTAATATTCATGTTCATTGATTTTTACACTGTGAGTAAAAAAATTGCACATGACTTTCCATGTCTGGGTTTAGAGAGAGACCTATAGATTTGAGAATTAACTTCAAGTTAATGAACACTTAAACTTGTCAATCTACCTAATGACTATATATCTTTTTACATTAAAAGATAATGATACATGATGAAGGCAAACATTTCTTCAAAAAATTACATTTAAACATCATAATTATTAAATAACTATGCTCAAGATGTATTTTTGATGCATTATCAAACAGAACCTTCTTATTTCCATTAATGATTCCTCTAGTGAGGATTCTCTAAATGTGTCTTAGTTACAGAAGAGATTCTCCGAATTTGCCAATTTAACTGTACTCTGGCAATTATCTTTTAAGAGTTATTACAACAATATTAGACAAATTCAAAGAGGTACTAGTTTTCTTTGAAACATGATTAATTCACTTTCTGTAGATACCACAGCAGGAGTACCACAACAGTCAGCTTTGGATCCTCTTCAATCTCAAAAGAATTCATCCAAGGCGATACAACGACAGTATCAGAGAAAATTGTGAGTACCCAGTGAGGACAGGAGTATACAAGAACTGCGCAAGACCAGTACACAATGCAAACCCATGGGCAGAATACCAAAGGCATTGAGAATGGTAGCACAGCAGCAAAAATGTTTTCTACAAGATGCAATATGCATTCCTGCAGCCCGGAGTTTCAACACAATACAGGACAGTAAAAGTGATAAAATGGATGGATTTAAAAAAAATCAAGATACAGTGAAAACTCCTGACGATGGATAGTCAGGACCAGAAAAAGGACGTGTGTGTAGAATGGAGGTTCATTGCTCGGAAGTGCAGCAGGTTGCATCTCTGCACAAGAAGCTCAACGTCTTGCCACTTGGGGAGTAAGGGGAACAAGTTATAATGATGAGATAATTGATGCCATAATGATTTTTATTGCATCCACAAACTAAGCCATTAAGATAAATCCAAGTTATGAATTGAACTTTCCATCCAATTTGATATAAAGGGTATATATTGCCTTAACCCCTCAAGCGTGACTTTAAATGGAGGTATTTAATCCCTCAGCGTGTGCGACACAACGTGTGTCCGCTCAAATCTATGCCTCAAGTGTGTGCGACACACCCTCTGCGTCCAAACTTTTCATTAAGAAATCTTATCGCTCACATTCTTATATGTACTTTCAGTGAGTATATATGTGACTTAATTCTGCCTGCTTTCGTTCTCTGCTTTTTGATTGCCTGTATCTATGTGCCCGCATTTTTTAAACTTTTTTCCTAACTCATGCCTGGTAAAGAAAATGCTGACTCGTGACACAGGGTATGGTGAAATGGATACGAACAGATATCTCCGCTCATGCTCTGATTTATTGCTTTCGGAGAGCTCATATGTGCGTGTTGATGCTGACTTCTTTCGTTCTGTGGTTCCTTGGTATCTTCATGTCTTGAGTAAAAATTTCTCCATTCTCTTTCATCATGGCAATGCTCTCGTAGGCATGGTCCCTCACGGCATGGTCACACAATGCTGCTCGCAGCCTCGTAAGATCTGTCATCGTGTGGTATCTCATTTACGAAATTTGAAGCTGAGGGTTGAGGTTTCCTGATGCCTACTTCCGAATGACCTTAGCCGCATTGTGGCTTTTTTATCTTTTTCTACCCTGGGACCATCCCTTGGCTGAACCCCTCTTTAGTTCACCATGGCGTTTAGCTCTCCTGAGTCGTCTGACCAGCAAGTGTGTCATGTTTTGGAAGAAAAGAGTGAAGCAAGTTCAGATACAATTTCGAAGAATTCAAGAGGATACACTCTGGACTCCAGTTTCGAGGAGGAAGTAGAAGAATCTCCTCGATTTTCTGTGAATATTCAAGAGAATACTTGGGAAGAGGTCGACAGTGCTAATCCTTCTCTGCCTTTTGCCTGTGATTTAGTTGGGAAACAAATAGTGCCAGTTAGGTGCGCAGATAATCCCCTGGAATAATTTGAGCTATTTTTTGACGACGATCTAATTAAAATCATAGTGAATGAAACAAATCGTTACGCAGAACAGTTTCTAGCTCATGAGAAAGAAAATATCTTGGTGCAAAAAAATCGCTCTTTTAAAAATGGGTTCCCACAACTACAAACAAATTTAGAGTATTCCAAGGTTTGCATATGTTGATGGGAATAATTCAGAAACCAAGCCTCAGAATGTATTTTAGTAGGAAACATATATTAGAAACACCATTTGTTCCCAATGTAATGAGCGAAGAAAGGTTTTCATTGCTGACCAAATTTCTCCATTTTGTTGATAACACCAATAAGGAAATTTCAAAACGAGATCCTAAACTGTATAAAATTCTGCCCATTAGTGAATATTTGAAAAATGAGTTCCAGAAAGTGTATATACCGGGTAAAGAAGTCAGTGTCGATGAGTTTTTGTTGTTGTGGAAAGGTAGGCTTCCATGGAAACAGTATATTCCCATGCAAGCTTCCCGGTTTGGCATAAAAATGTTTGAACTTTGTGATTCTGCAAGATATTTATGGAATTTTATAATTTACAGTGGCTCAGGGACAAAATTAGACTGTGAAATCACCAAAGACAGATCTTTTCTCAACAAAAGTTGTTCTAAGTTTGTGTGAGCAACTATTAGATTCGGGAAGATGTGTATATATGGACAATTATTATAGTAGTCCCGATCTTTTCCAGAGGTTGGTTAAGAGGACAACAGATGCTGTTGGAACAGTCAGAATCACATGCAAAGGTATACCAATGCATCTAAAAAAGAAACTGAAGAAAGGAGAAGTGGTTAGTGCAAAGTGTGGGAAATTGGTGGTGTTGAAGTGGAAGGATAAGCGCGATGTCTCAGTGATGACTACCAAACATTCAGATGAAATGCAACCCATAAGTCGAAAGAGTGGGTTAGAATTTATAAATAAACCTGCGTGTGTAATAGAGTATAGTAAACACATGGGAAGTGTAGACTTGAAAGATCAGCTTTTTGAATCATTCTTGCTTGAAAGGAAAAGGACAAAAGTGTGGTAGAAAAAATTATTAAACCACTTAGTAAATATGACTGTGTTGAATGCTTACATTCTATATTGCAAGGCTGGAAACAAGAAAGATCATCTATTGTTCAGAATAGAGTTAGTGAACGAGATCATAGCCACGTACCATGGGCAGAATTTAGAAAAGCGCCAAGGATGGCCCTCATATACCAACACGGAATGTACGCGATTGACATGTCAGCATTTCATTCAAGGAAATCCGAAAACCGAAACTTATAAAGTTGGAAGAAGAAGAAAGTGTGTGGTGTGTACAAAAACCGGAAAGAGAAAAGAAACGAGATGCAGGTGTAAAAACTGTCCAGGGACAAGGTCTCTCTGACTAGACCCCTGTTTTGAACAATACCACACACAGGTCAACTACTAATCACTGGTTATGGAGAGAAGAAAAAAACGGCTTGACAAAATGTAAGTATAAAGTTATAATAATAAAGCATAAACAATTTTAAACTTAATTTATTTTTTTGGCAATTTTTAAAATTGCGATTATAATGATATAAATATTTAAGTAAAGGCCTGCACAAAATATTCGAAGCTTGCAAAAAAAAGCACCCTGGGCGATTTAAATCACTCTGATTAAAGTCACGCTAGAGGCATGGCATTGAGCGGACGCATATGCTGCGTCGCACACGCTGGAAGGGTTAAATTCAGTTGCTTTGTTCATACATTACTCCAAATGCTTCATCAGGGATACCAGCATACCTATTTTACCATAATGTTTGCAACATTATCTTCAAATTGAGAATAATATCTTTGTTTTGTAAAAAAAATTTGCAAATCAAGGGAGAATCATACTTTCTAGCAAATTTAGTCAGTTCTTCAAGGATGGAAATTCATAAGAATTATCAGTAGTGTGTATTGGAAGTAATTATGCAAATGCTCACTTTCAAGCAGTGCAATTAGCAAAGGCAGAAGAATGTTAGGTAAAAAAAATTAAAAGTTACCCAGTTATTTCTGGAGCACGTCTTTAACTTTGATCACAATGGTCTGATTGCATTCAAATACCACTGTCTACTAATACACCAGTGACAGAAGGGTTACATAATCAGACATCTGAGATAGAGAGGCCATATGTGTGTACATGTATTATCTCCCTCTTCCTTGTTTCCCACCTTGTTGCCAATTGTAGTGGCTCAGACATCATGAGACCAGTTAACAACACACAGGTCAGAACTGTAAAGTGTAATAACTTTTAGAAAAAATAACATTAAGAGCCTTCATAAGGTTAACAAAAAGAAAACCTTTTGGGAAGTTTTGCACCCTGGAATTCTTATCACTTATGGGCATAGTTTGAAGCCATCCTAATTGTTAATATGTTGGGCAAAAGAAAGGATTAAATCAGGGAAGGGAGCATTAATAGACAGTCCAAATCTATGAAAATATCAATGGGTGGCCTTGAAACTCTTCCCCCAAAACAAAATTCCAGTAGCACTCTTGTTAGACAATAGTCATCATAGCAACAGAATCATTCATAAAATCTTTCTCCATAGTTGTTGAGCAGACTGATTAAAACTTACCGAGCTGGCTTCCGAAGGAGAGGCATCTTCATCTGCTTCCATGGCCTTCTCCTCCTTTGAGAAATGGCCCAAGCAGGCCTGCACACGCTCCATTGTCTGGCCATCAATATTGATTTCACATGGTGCACCAGGCACTAGGAACTCCCTGGTGGGAATAATGACAAAAATTAAGCCACAGAGCCAAATTGACCAATCATTACACTTAGAGATCTAATCCTGTCATGCACCATGTACAGTGGCGGAAAAAATTAACGCAAAACTCATTGGCGTCTGAATGTGGCGTACACGGGAACTAATTGAAATCACTTTTCCTTCGACAACTTGACAACATTGAGACAGCATATTGAAACCGGGAGTATTCAAACTCTCTATGAATTGATATCGATTTTACGCGTCATGTCATACTAATAGGGTTTACGTTCGCGATATCGTCTAGAAGTTATAAACGTGATGAGCTTGCTTCGACCCACCCCAGTCGAGGTTCCAAACTCGTAGTTGATTATATAGAGATGCTTACCATATTTTTTTTTAGAGCTTTGGACCGTTTAAACAAATTTCTTGTTTGAAACTTAAGAAGCAATACGATGACAGCATTATTTGTTGGGACATAAAAATTTTTTATTCTCCAGATCAAATTCACTTTCAATAAAACGTATTTCCACGTGCAGGGAATAGCTGTGGATGAACATCGTTTTAATAGGCCTCAAACTACTTCAGAGAAATATGATGCATTACAATTAACATTTTGGCGTAATATCCTGTGAATTTCAAGTTAAAGTATGGTAAATCTGGTAGAATAGAATGGTTTCCATGAGGAGAAAATTTTTCTTTACAAGCACTTCCAATACCTTAAAACCCTACGTAAGTTTCCGCCCTTGTGCATTCAGGTCGTCCCAAACACTTCAATTTCTTAATTCCACCTAACGTAATATTATTTACTTTCTGAAAACTACTTTTAAAAATCCAGAGCATTTTAATTGGTCCAGTTTTTAAAGGAAACATTAGAATTCCCATTTTTCGTTGAATAGTAAGAACCACTGGACGCGGTTTTCTCTTGATCGATGAAGTGGCCTAGAGGGAGAGCGTTCGTCTGCGGCCAAGAATGCCTGGGGTTCAAATCCTGGCGTGGCCTCTTTTAGTATCTTTATAATTAATCTACGCGATGTGACTTTATTGCAACCAAAACTTCGCAGGAATCCGCGGAAGGCCCAGGGAATGGACATTGACCTCAACCATGAGTGTGTAAGTTTTACATATATTCGGACTTTGCAAAAGAATCAGAGCGGTCTCCTTGGTTGTCGAATGAGATGTTTACTTCCCATTCTCGGGTACTCGGCCCCACTTGATTTCTACGTCCTGCCTGTCGTATGGTGCTCATATCCACTCATTTGCCAATTTACCACTCAATGAAAAGCTATTCATGAAGGAGGGAACAGGCCGGATCTCTGATTGTGTCAGTTACTCGATTTATTGAACTTACCTGATGCTACATTCACCTTTAAATTACTTTGAAATGATTTAGTAAAGAGGGCAATTATTTTTATTAGGAATTAGAGTTTGGTTCTATCTGCCGGACTTGTAAATATCGATTACTTATCTGAGTGAGAGACCAAACAAATGTGGAATTTTCTTCAAAATATCTTTATAACGGTTTTTGAAGCTTTCCCAGCATTGTTTTCTAGGTTTGCTATGAACAATATATTAGTCATGTAGTTAAACAGTTCAACTTATAGGATGGAGGATAATACTTAGAGGATAAGGTAAATTATTGAATCACTTTGCATTTATGAATGTATACCTTTTGACATATTCGCAGTGAAAAATGTTTGGCTAAAATTACGAAGTTAAATTTTATGAGGAGCATTTTTATACCCACGCGTAAGTAATAGTCTGACAAAAATGCATTGCGTATTTCCCCCTGTGAAAGTGATAAAATACTAAAAATAATCTTTTCCATGTAGCGACTAAGCAGTAATTAGATATTTTCCCCATGGTCATTTGTATACTCCTCATAATTCCGCAGAGTAGTCAATGGAGTACAAATTAGGAATGTGCACCATCAAAGATATACAATTGCTAGGTTCCTAAAGAATCTATATCTCTTCAAAAATGTGTCAAAATATTATTGCTTCAATGGAAGTTATAGTTGTGAGTGCCCCCACTGGAAGATATTAAAAGACTTTTTACAGGGTCATAAATTTCATCTTAGTAGTAATGTATTTTAACAGATGTTGAAAAGGGACACTATAATGCAACGAGTGGAAAAGGGTAAAATGTATGCCAGTATGCCTAATTCTCTCAATTTGAGTTATATGTGCACATGACCACAGCCATTGATCATCGAGAAATATGCTGGTATTTACATAAAGAATGTGGATGTTTATTAGCCTTATAATCAATCCATCCCCCTTCATTCTCGATTTCCTGACCAAGTCTTTGCGACATGGAGTTGTCCACATTTTGGTATCCTTTACTGGCTTCATTTCCCATTCTTCCTCCAAGATTTTTCTCATTGCATATTAATTTGGGGTTGTTTCGTTTGAGGGGTCGAAAAACGTTTGTTTCTCGCATTGTCCTTATAATAAACGCTGCGCTCCATGCAGCCCGCTCCATATATGTTATATGATTTGTTTTGAACCATCGCCTAAAATTTTGACATTTATGAACTCGCAAGTATTCCTAGTTGCGGACGAAAAATGAATATTGATAAACATTTGAATAAACATAGTTCTTATTATAGCAGACATAAATTTAATGATTTTCATTTGATAGTAGTGAGAAATAGGTTTTTTTACTTTTAAACACCAAATAAAAGTTCAGTGGGAGAAAGTCGAAGGCCCAACACCTCTTCGGGTAATTTTTCGACGGATGTTTTTGCCTTTTACACACCTACTATCCGATTCCTCCACCTGGGAGAAAAATGAGGCATACTTATCGGCTAATAAGATCTTTCTTTCCTCCAAGAATATACGGAGAGGCCGCTAAAACTATGAACAATTTCTCTGCTTGCGCTGTCCGCTCTGCTTGTTCGTCTATCGACGCTCGTCTCAATGAAGTAGTCATCAGTAAACCTTAGCTAAGTTCCGGGTGGTGATGGTCAGGGTGGTTTGTTGTTGTGAATAAGGCACAGGTTTCAAATTCTCGCTGCACCAGAAAGAAAAGGCTCGTCGTGCTTCGAAAAAATCGGAAGCACCCGTCAAATATTTTATAGGGCGTAAGAGAAGTCAAATACCACTTCTTTCCTGTGAGGTAAACGACTGGCGTCCGAAACATTATCTATGGCAGAAAAGGTATCGCCCGCAACACAAGGGGAAAGTAAACTCTTATTAAAGGCATACTATTTCCGAAATCAATATAATGCGGCCTTCATACATTCCGATTTGAATGGATTAGTATTGGTGGAGCTTTGTATCGACACAGGGGGAACCTCTAGGGATCCTCAAGAGTGCTCCAAGATCGCTCGTTGCTTTAACTCAGACTTAAAGTAGCTGGCCTCCAAAAACATGCATGAGGGGAACTATTGGTGTTTGATTGGAATGGTCTGGGCTGCAGAGGTGAACTACTTCTTTCTGTTTGTATTCCCGGAAGAGTAGTATGCTTTTTCCTATCCTTATAGTTATTTTAAACATTCGTAGACAGTACCACTACTCATTTTAAGAGTAACTTAGTTCACAGTAACGCATACGGATGCAAATAAATTCACTGAAAGGATATGAAACATTAGCTTAAATTCGCCTTGACATAAGAAAGCTCAGTAGTTGTTACTGGATTGCAAACCTGAATCGCAATCATGGTTTTCCATAATAACATTGTTCAAGTACGCCTATGATTTCGAAAAATTGATCGTCGTCAAGAAAGAACGGGTGCTACATAGAAGTTGAATGTGCTCCCAGGACCTTGAGCATTTCCCTACCAATGCGGCTTGCCTTTTAGATGACGATAACGACCATTAGAAGAAAAGAACCGTGATCCCACCCCTGGTCGAGATATTTTTGAGTTTTTCATTCAATATCTGGTGAAGTAAAATGATTTTTATTCGTCAATTTTTTATCTTTTTTATATTTAAAAAAAATCATATTTTCAGCCAGTCATTGCAGCTACACATTACATTCATTCATATCGCCAATATGAGAAACTTTATATAAAAACTCATTTGTGTTCATTAAAAATCGAATCTGGGTAAACTTTTCTGAATGTTTATTCGTATATCCTGCATTTACTAGATAAACCTTAACAGTGGACAGCTCGTCACCAAGTTTCCTGTAATAAAATGAAAGAAATATCAGGAAAATATGCCTAGATTATTCGGTATCGATGCGAGCACATTTATTTTTATTTCTTGAAATGATATATATCTACGTATGTTTTCATTATTTAATCCCATTCTGACAAACTAAAAACGGATTTATATTGGATCAAGAACGATTCATTAATAAATATCCGTTTAAGGAACTTCGTCAATCTACAAATGAAAAAAACGTGAAAAATTTCATCACGTAGACTATACTTATTTTTACTAAATCTTTTTTGTATCGACATTTGGTGCGGATAAATCTCGATTTATATCATTTTGGTGAAAAAGACACAGTACACGTCATTCAAAAAGATCCTCGGAAAGTAAACACCAATAATTATCCCTTGGTGGTAGAAGATGAAGATGTCAGCATATATACCGAATTGGGTAGGATAGTGAATATTTTTTATGAAGTCTTTCTGTATGAATGATATCATTCGACGTAAGAACCATGCTGAAATAAACACAGCGATAAACCGCGACTGAATGTGCGAATAATATGAGAAGAAAGCTCGAAAATGTGGCGATTGATGGCTAAGTTTTACACTCCAGTAAATGTGAGTTCCATTGCGGATTTCAAATATTTGCGGTAGACGATGTTTTCCTCAGTGTTGCCAGTCTTTCAAGAATCTACTGCTCCTAGAAGTTCCCGAAAATGCCGCTTTCTGGCGCGCGAAAAATTTTGCGTTAATTTCTTTCGCCATGGTACATTAGGGTGGTCCTTATTTTTCAATTTTTCGAATTTCTTTCAGAACACCCCCTCATTTTGTGCCAATTGGTGTAAAAACATGTTCTGTAAAATAGTATCGTAATTGGATAACGGGAAGACATGCCTCGCACTCAAAGTTGTGAAATTCTGGCATTTTTGGCTATTTTTCGGACATTAATGGCCATAAGAAGGCGCTGCTATTTCTCAACTGATTTTCTCTGGTAGCCAACGACTCATTTGACATTTGACATACTTCACATATAACATTTTTCAATTCTGACCGTTGGCTCCCGAGATACGGCCCCAAGAGTGAGCGTGTGCCTCCCCAAGTGGCGCCCCCTCGCAACAATGCTCGAAGCTCCCAAGTCCACTGCTGCTCTTGGCATTAGTCCAATTCCTTCCACAAAATGTGTTGTTATGTGATATTTTACTAACACATTTTAAATTTGTTAATGTCATTAAATTAAAAAATGCACATTTAGTGAAAATTCAATGTAAATGCTGTTTTCTGACCATATAATAATAAACTATTCATATATGGTATACCTACACCTATAGTCTTTCCAAGCTCCCGTGAGACCTGGCAGATTAACTTTCCTTTCCACTCCATTCACAAGCACAACGCAATTCCAACACAGCGCAAGAATACTTATCTCGCTAATTCCTATCGCTGTCAACGGTCTGGGAAGGATGTGTCACCTTTTGGACTTCAGATGACTAAAAACCAACTTTTCACTGTTAATTTTTTGTCTCCGTGGAATTTCAATATAAGTAATGTACGCACAATATATAGAATAATGGTCTGACTTCATTTAATCAAGTAAATATGTCTTGTTATACTATTGTTAACCTGCAAAAAAGGCTCAAATACTGTGTGCGGGTGAATGGAGTGGGAGGAACGTTAATCCGCCAGGTCTCACGGTAGCTTGGACAATGGACAATCTATAACCTCATATTGTAACTGATGTAGAGGAAGTTGAGATATCTTTGTCTTTTATTTAGGGTGCGACACAAATGCTTTGGTCCCAACACCTAACTACATTCTTTCATATTCATATAAAGTAACAAAGCAGGCATAGGAAAAACGTGAAAATCTACGTAACCGAAATGTTTCGATGAAAAATTGTTTCTGGCACGAGGCATTAGTCGATCCAACACTCGGACTTGAATCCTAGACAGCAGAACCCGAGGCTTGTCTATATAAACTGGACAGTTTAGATGTACATTTATAGCATAGGAAACAGAGATTTACTTCGATATGAAGACGGCTGCTACAGTGGAGCTTGGAGTAGAGTGGACTGCTGGGTAGGATTTGGATATGGAAACTAGAAACGCCGATCATATATTCCTAATTGGTCATTACGAGAATCAAATTGTTAGTTCAAAGTTGCCATCTAATGGACAGTTACCACGAGTTATTTTCTATAACATTCGTACCGTAAATTTAAATTTGCGATCTAGTGCTAGTCTGGCATTGAAAGAAGCGGAAGTTTTTTGGGAGAAAATGCAGATACCAACGCGGAAATTTCAGCACAGCATCAGTTAAGTGGAAAGTTGCTACCAAGAGTGGTGCTTATTGCAAAAATCTTCTGGACGAAGGACTCAGGCGCAGAATGAAAAGGAGTTAAAATTCGTGTCAGCCCTAGATGATCTGTTCGACATCTCTGATGTCGAAGCTTTAGAGATGATACCTCTCGAAGAGGACAGACTTTTCCTCCTCAGTCAACAAGAAAAGGGCAGACTGGGATGTATGCTTGGACTGGATAAGTCTTCACAACAGAGAGAAAGGGAGGCTATACTGTGGTGCGAACAAGAGGAATTGCGGCTTCAGAGGTTTAAAGGCATTGAAAGTGTGACAGGTACCACTTTATTATTATTAAAACCTGACCTAAATCAATCATTCATCAACACTACTGAATGTTTTCTGAAGAATAATAATTATAATATTCAAATGTAGCACTATATTTCTGTCAGTTACTTTAAATCTCATACATTTTTCAGACGTTTGCAAATTATAGTTGAACCATTCCCACTGACATCTTCAGAGGGCAGCAATGACGAATGTGACAAGTCCAACTGTTTTGGGGGAAGAGCAGAGGAGGTTGCCACCAGTGGTTCCTACAGCCCGACAGTAAAGCGGGCCCGAAGAGACCTAATCACTAAGACTTGTCGCAGCTTTCGACAGATGCAAAGTGAGCGACCGGGAGGCAGTTCACATTTTGATAGCAGCTGCCGAAGCATTTTACCAAAATGTCAATGAATTTGTCATAAATCGCTCATCTATCCGTGAGCGTTTACGGGTGGAGTATGCAGCCAACCTATGCAGAACATTTGCATTGGAGGAGCTGAATGCAGTTACCATAAACTGGGACGGAAAATTGCTTCCAGCATTGATGGGCAAAAAACTGGTGGATAGGCTCCCTGTCATAGCCACTAGTCGGGGAGTTGAGCATCTCCTTGGGGTTCCCATTTCACCATCAGGTAGTGGGAAAGATCAAGCCGTTGCCGTGTATCAGATGCTAGAGGAGTGGAACCTCCATGAAAATGTGCAAGCATTCTGTTGTGAATCAACTGCAGCAAACATTGGGAGAGTCAATGGCGCATGTGTCTTATTAGAGCAACTTCTTAAAAAGGACATCTTGCTTCTACCATGCCGACACCATATATACGAACTGGTTTTAAAAAGTGTCTTCGATGAAAAGTTCGGGAAGTCTTGGGCCCCTAATGTTCCTCCGTTTAAAAAGTTTCAGAATATGTGGCCTTCAATAGATAAGAAAAATTACAAACCAGGTATGATAGACAGACGTTCGGTAGAAGTGCTGCAATAGGAAGCTGGAAATATTATCGTTTGTGCTACAACAGTAACAAGA
Organism: Ceriagrion tenellum; assembly: GCA_963169105.1. Taxonomy (NCBI): domain Eukaryota; kingdom Metazoa; phylum Arthropoda; class Insecta; order Odonata; family Coenagrionidae; genus Ceriagrion; species Ceriagrion tenellum. The sequence goes on along the minus strand of OY720642.1, from coordinate 123,127,810 downwards.
AAATCACCCTAGGGAGGACTACCGAGAACTCCTTGTGCTCACTGTTGTATACTTAGGGAGGGTCCCTCCATGCGGTGTGTCGTTTCGCGTTCCTGGTGCTATGCATCATGCAAGATGAATGTTGAGAGCGCTTTACTGCCTGAAAATGTTTCTTTTTCGGAAAGAGTTCTCTTTGTCAGATGAGGAAGAGACCTCAATCCGTGATATGCGCTTGTTTATTGTGCATTTGTACGTCGAGGCATGGATAGCAGCACCAAATGCGGTTGAAGCCCTGAGGTGGGATTTGATGTTCTTAAAAAAAATTGTATGAATAAGGGCAAATTGACAGTGAAGTTAGTGACATAACAATGAACAAATTTCGGAACCATTTATGGTATTTATCTCCAGAAGCCGCAGCCCTAGGATTTTTTTATAATAATCTACCATTAGAGACCAAAAGACGAATGGTAGAAGCTCTGGCAGCAAGCTTCACTGATGGTGGTGAAGAGACCCGAAAAAGATTCTCTTTACTTCCGAAAGATGTTGACAGTTTCGTCAATAAGGGGCTTGAACACTTTAAACTTTCTGAATCGAAAAATCTTTTCGAACGATTTCGAATTTCTATGAAATTTCTCTCCAAGGATCCAGCTGAATGGAAAAGTGATAAGGAATATGAAGAAGGACTGAGGATTGCAATGCAACTGAAAGTGATAAATGATTTCGCTGAAAGAGGGGTCAAATTGATGGAGGAATTTAATGATAAATTGACGAAAGATGAAAGTCAGAAACAATTTTTACTGAAGGTTGTGTCTAACTACAGGCGTAAATTTCCAGACTGTAATAGAGCTACACTGTCCAAAGAATTTTAAATTGTTATATAGAATAATCAAAAATGCCAGCTGATTTAAATTTTGATTTAAAACAGTGTTTAATTATTAGGGGTGTACGTCAGAGTATATGGGAGTGTGTTAAGTTCTGACAAAAATGTTTTTTGCATTAAAAGAAAACTAAAGATGCAATCATTGAATTTTCAATAAATATGCATTGTTAAATTTAATGACATTATTAATTTCACAGATGAAAAAATGTGATGGCAATGCATAATCATTGAACACATTACACCCTAATTAGCAGATATATCCACTATTCCAAATGGTTTGAAAAAATTCTTAAAGCCTCTTTAAATCATATAAAAGCCCATATGGGTTTATATGTGAACTTATTCAAAAACACATCCTCAGAATTAGAAAAAGGGCAATGTGTTTCCTTCACAGGCATTCCTGTATTCATGCACGTTGCTGAGTTTAGATGATAGTTTTTTGGAGGGAGATGCAATCATACTAAACGAGACAATTCCCTAAAATCTCAGGAAACATTCATACTGCAATATCAACTTTCTGACTGAATACTCAATTAAACACAATCTAACTAGAGACATTAACACTAAATCAAACACAACAGAACTTCTCAAGGCAAAATTCAACTTCAGCCATTAGAAACCTTCAGAGTGGCATGCAAAGGCTATCATGCTTACAGGGGCTGGGCACCTTGTCCAAGTTAACCAATGATAAGGATAATGAAGTTTTACATTTTAAGAGTCCAAAAATTCAGCATACATGCATAGATTTACTTCCAGACAGTGTATGCTGCTCACAATATGAGGACGCATGTGAGAAAATGAGGAGATATGGCAGCCCTAGTCTTATATTAAAGCTAACCAGACACATATACATTAAACTGGAATAAGTATGACTCTTATGTATACTCACTGAAAAATATTTTTCATCCTGTCTTGCACTTGGGATTGAGCAGCTCTTCTTAGGTCTCTAACAGCAAGCCAGAAACGAATGTTTTCGTGAGAATACTCTTTATACAAGTACCATGTAAACTCCTGAAGACCTGTGAAAAGGAAGTATAATCTCAGTATCATGTACCAGATATTTGGTATAATAAGGCCCAGTTTATTTATGTCTAGTTAAAATTGGTCACAAGGCAACATAGTCTTTTAATGTAAGATTAGATGTTAACTAAGAATGTGGGTTTTGGATAATACATCAGACTAGCTGTGAGTTAATATAAACATTATCAATGGGATAAATCATTAACTTCAGTTTTCAACTTAGTTTCATCCTTAGTTTATCAACTCAGGCCTTAATGTCAAATAGCATCACCAAAAGAAATAGGTAGACACTGAAAAATTAACTGTTATGAACACACTAATAGAACATTATAAGAGAAAACTTTAAACATGTTGAAAAAGAAAGAAGGGTATGAGATGGTCAATATGCTATGGCATTTGAATTATTAATAGAAGTCAATCATCTTGCCAGCAAGCTTACCACTGTAGCACTGCCAGATCCATGGATTATGACCCACATTTTATAAAGTATGTACTGCCAACTAAGCAAGGCATTTTCAACACCAGCAATGAGAGACATCTTTGAAATAAGCAATAAAGGAACAGGCTACATAAATCCGTTAATTGAAAAATGTCACAATGATCATATAATATCAAGTCAACAATTTTAAATCAGAAAAAAATGTAGTTCACTCCAAAAGTAACTTGTCACATCTGAGATTCTGAATTAAAAGACAAGGCAAGGAGTATGTACACTAGAAACTTAATATTATGATGTCAGCGGGATAAAAAGGGCACTTTGTATTGTTAAATTTCATATTTTCAAACCAAAAAACCTTTAATAACTCGTGAAAAGTATCTATTTCTGTTTCACCTAATTTTTTTGGTGTTTGAAAATGTGTTAAAACAAGTTAGGGCCATTACTTGGAAGAGCATTCTTCAAAAAATTGCTTTTACAATAAAGAATCCTAAAACAACTACTACTTGATTGTCCTCTTCGCAAATTCTTTAAAATTTGCAATCATGGTATTCGTTGAATTCCCACATGGTTTAGAAAACATATATTAAGCTCAAATTGTACACAAAAACTAGAATGTATATTATAATAAATTAGGTAAGAATTCAATTTTCTTAATCTGCGGTCTGTAGAGAGTAGCAACCACTATGGGCACCTAAGATAGACATTTGTTTCTAACACCCATGAAGTAACAACAGTAGCTAGTGTGACTGCACTTCGAGTTGCCTCTTCATTGTGCAATCATAGGTACCAAGAGTGAGGGTCTCAGCCCATTTCCAGAGTAAATCCTCATATCATTATTTGTGGTGTCTTCTGTATCATCTGCTAAATATATGCTTGACAACAATTGGGGTGTGATTTGGCATATTTTCCATATCACTGTCAGTTAGAGATAAGCTTTGTTTTCGCTTCTAAATGGCACGCTTTGTAATGGGTACAACATTAATATGGAGGTCAAGGAGAATGATGCCAAAGAAAATACCATTGACTGTTTGTGCAGATACATTATGCCATGTCATATATGCCATCAAGTGCAGATAACATATAGTTGGCAAAGACAGTGATTCATTATTCAATAAAATGATTGTGTTTACATGTTCAATCTTATCATCGTCATTTCACTTTGTGGGTGTCAGGAGGTAAGTGGATCACCATTTCCTCAATTCATTTCTTTATTTACCAAATTTGATCAGCTAAGATATAGAGCTAAGGTAATTACTCCATATTTAAATGTGATAACCGAATCACTCAATGATTTTGGGAACTTTTTATCCTCTCGAAGAAGTAAGAAAGATAAACTTTGTCTCAAATCGGTATTATGGGGATATTCCCAATCCATTCAATCAATTAGGTATCCAGTTTCCATTCCATAAATTAGTTATATTCTTCCCTTCCTCTGACTTGCAGCTAGTTTTCCCATTGTGGTATGACTTTGCACTTAGGATATGAAAATCTTCTCACTTAATCACATTGAGGCCTTGAATACCTGTCACCACAGGGCGTAGACATAAGGGGTCGCCTGGGCTGGGAGCCAATGAAATGGTAAGGGGAAGAGGGAAAGGAAGGGGCTGAGTGTCTTGCCTGCAGCTGAATGGAGGGAGATCATGTTTAGTATGACTCACAAATCTAAGAGGATCTCACACATTGATTTTGGAAGACAAGATATTCCACAATAGGATTAGGAGCAGAGAATAGAAGGTCAGTGAAAAGCACATAGTTGGATTTGATGGTTCCTTCTCATCATTAACACAGGTTCAAGCATGGTAAACCTGGCTTTTAGGGTCATAACTATTTTTTTCTTAGTCGCTACAGTGGGTATCTCTGTCCTATTCCTATAAACTTATTACATAATTTTTCTGTCCCTGAGCATGCAAGAGAATTTGAAGCACCGCCAATCCAAGCACATAGCAGCAAATATGTTATACTTAGCACTGTAGGTGAGTTTCAACCAAAACAGAATTATTTATTCTACAGCAATGCTGCCAAGTCAAAACAATAATAACCACACATTTGAGGAAATAGTGGTTTATGCAACCTTTTTCCCCGTCACTCAAGATCTAACATATTAGGAGTAACATGTAGAAAATGACAGGGTGACTTGAGTATATACGAGAGAAGAACGCACTATCATTCATGAATTTCACTCATTTGATGCATCTTAGCCAGCAACTCTGATATGCAAGGTAAGACACCTCACATATCAAAGTTGCTGGCTATGAAGCAATATGAATTCAATTTTTTCATGACTAGGCAAGAAATTTGCAATTTTGAAAAATTGTATTTTCGTAACTTCATATTTTCAAAGAGCACCATGAATTTAGCATAGACTTTTTATTGGGACCGACAATTTTGCTCTGTATAATTGAGTTTCTATTTTATATGTAATTTTTTTACATTAAATCTTGAGTAATTGCCAAGTCATAAATGTTTCATTTGTAGTACTAATGAGTTCCAAGTCATGTCTGAGATCACAAATTACACTGAATAGTAAAATATAATAGAAAATCAATGAAACACATTATTAAGATGTTGATGACAATTTTTGTAAATTTTCACAAGAAAAATGTAATAAATAAGAATTAATGCCAACATATACCTGTTGGATCTGAAACAAGGTCTTCCATGGAGAGAGCCCAACGACGAACCCTTTTTTCAGTCGGCACTTCCACTCTGTAAAGGAAAATGTGTATACATTTAGGAAAGGGAGAGGAGACCAATGTTATTGGGTTAATCATAGCTCATTGTAAGTAAAAACTGAGGAGGGAATTCTTTAAACATGCGAAAATAGATTATATTTGAGCTCCCTTTCACTTCCTCTCGGTCATATTTGAAGACAATATTATTCATTTTATTCTGAGTGAAAGGGTCACACTAAGGCTATAGAAAGGAATTGCTACAGGGAAAGGTGCAGAGAACAGGGAAAACAAGATGAAAACAATGCTTCAATAGAAAACCCTTGCATGACACAAATACCCCACGAATACACAGAGCTGCAGAAATGTTAGAATTGTGAATGCTAGACCATTCCATGTTAGTTCATCCACACAAATGAAGTTTGACACCGACCATCTCAGATTTCGATGAAATTTTGAGTCTTATCCTTCAATGTAGTTTGAAACCAAGTAAAGTTATTCTTCTCTATCCTGACTGATTTTTTAACAGCCATTGTAAGTTATTTTTTTTCCATTACCAAGACCTCTGTGAATGCTTGTATCTCCAAGGGAAAAAAATGCAACTGTCTAACTTATTCCTCAACCCTTAAGAAAAAGTGCTGTTTTATCAAAGAAATCATGAGAATTTCATAAATAAATGGAATTATATTCTCAGATGGGTTAAAAATTCTCAGAACACTTTAAGTTTCATAAGAAAGATGATAATTTCTCACAAAAACAGGGTTTCATAAAAAAACTAGTTATCTACCAACGGCAGTGTATTTGCACATGTTCTGAATAACAAATTTAGCACTAGTGCATATTTTGTAGCTATGACCTTTTTGAATCTCATGAGATACTTTATATCTACTAGTATCTGCATCATACAGCATATAAAATAACTTGACCAAGCATGGTTTGTAAATGGAACTATTGTACGATGTATTTCTTTGTATAAGGCACAATATAGTCACTTTGTATAAGGGATGATTATACGTTGTATTTCTTTGGATAAGGCACAAAGGCTTACTACAGAGAGGGGAAAGTTGTAATTGATTACGTTTTAACAATGGAGTGTTTGGGTCTCTTAATCAATTACTCTATTACTTCTCATTTTTCAATTTAAAACAGTTAAATTTTATACATACTTCATTAATTCATTTTTTTATTGTTGAGGGGCTAACATATTTTTACTTAGAATCCACATTGAAAAGATGCTTAGTACTTTTCAATATGGATTCTAATGGAAGATTCTTCCACAAAGTGATGCCAGTTCATATTTTTACTTTTTGCTGTAGAGGTGTTAGTTTTCATGAAATGCATTGCATTTTATGCATAATTTAATAAATGTTGAAGCTCAGCATTAATTAGACATATAAAAGTTTTCAAGAAGGAAGCCAACATTTCATGATACTCATCACCATTGCTAACATAAGTGTTTTTGCCAGGGCGTACAGGTTAAATTACCTAAATTGTTAAGCTAAGAATAGGATCTCATTGAAAATGAAAGGTGAATCAATGACAGAAAATTGAATGAATATTAGAGCCTTAATGCAAACATTTTAACTCTTAACCAGCAATGTGCAGTCTGAGAGACCACAGTAATTTTTAAATAATGAATATCTCCAAATAGTGAGTTTCAAAAGGTCATACATGCTACGAGTTATAAATAGTACAAGTATAAAAATAAATAATTCCATTTTTTTGTCATTTGATAATCACTGGAAAATACATGATTCATTTGTAGTTTTTTAAAATATGTTCAATGGAATAGAATGGTTACTGAAGTTAATATTGGGGATTCTAGCAAAATATCCTGCTTTTTTGGACATCTCACGCTCCCACCTCTAGAAATGTCAAACATGCTAGTAATTTTATTGACAATTTGTAATGAAGAGAGTGGTTTACTGCGTTTTTTTTGTGTCAATATGCATGTAACCCTTACAAGCACTACTTAGGTCACATGTGTGGGGAGAATGAAGGCACCCTTTGAATTCTGAAATGTCGACCTATGTATGCATCATTCATTAGTGTCTGCTTTAGGTAGTTCACCTATTGTTAATTGTTTGGGTTCAGGGCGTCAAGGCATTGAGTTTCATAGTAATTCCACCACAACATCTGCGAAAAGGCTATTCCCTTCAGTTTGGAGCTCTGCAAGTAATTGGAAAATCTTGGGGATTCCCACCAGCCTCTGTTTATTGTCCATGGTGATTCTGCCCTCCCATGTGATGCTTACACCCATTCATACTCAATATACTCCTTCTGGGCATTCGTTGAACACAATACCACATGCCAGACATGAGAGGAGGCAAATTTTGGGAAACACCGAAGCACCACGGGTAGAAATTAGAGAATCCTCCATGCACCAAAGGCAAGTAGCAGCATCAAGGTTTCATGAACAAACCCTGAGCAGCAAATGTATGTGAAGGGGATAGTCATGTGTCCTCCCACCGTGTGATCTGTGTACAACTACTTGCAAGTCTCTGTTTTGATGATCATGGGGACAGAATGACCCAACACAAAACTGACTTGGTTACTCTGATTCACAATTTGTTGAATTGTCTCATAAAAACTCCCAACACTGCTATTAATGGCACACCCCAAGTTGCATTGATGAAATGCTAATTGCCTTACATGGTTGATGACACTTCAAAATGAATATCCCCTGCAAGCCAGTCAACTATGGTTTGAAAATGATGTGCTTGACTGGTGCCACAAAAAGTTATCTGCACATTGCATATTCATATGCTGGAAAAGACACTGATGGGATGTCTTTAAGAGTGAGACCAAAAGCTATTGAAACCAACCCATTCAGTGCTTCATTTGAGCGAGTCATGGGGACCCCATTGGAAACATCACAGCAGTTCATTGGCCTTCATTTTTTGAGCTGGTAGAAGAGGTGAAAGCAAATGCACTGGCATACATTGGCAAAATTAGAAAAAATAAATGGAAACATAGAGTTCCAGTCATCCAAATGCCCAGCATTAAGCTAAATATTGAACAAATTTACAGCTAAAATGGCTGTAGCGTCTTATTTACTGAAGAAAAACAGCAGATTGTCTGGTTTTCCTCAATGAACCATAGGAAGAGTGACGTGATAGATACAGGGAAGACATAAATTATAGCATTTTATAATGTGACCTATGGTGGCAAAGATACATCAGATAAAATGTGTAGTGGCTACTCATCCAGCCAGGACAAGGTGGTGGCCAATGGCAGGGTTATTTCAGGATATTAGTTATATCATTTGTTAAAAATTTACGGCTTCATCAGCATGCAAAAGACAAAAATACTAGGTGAGATTGAAGTTTATTAAATTAATAGGTGCAGAGCTAGTAAGGCACCACCCGAGAAGGAGAAATTGAACTGTACACTCCCATGACAGGAATAAGTAAGAATGGGGGAAATCTCTGCTGCCCACTGGAAGAGGCAGGAGAGGTTGGAAAAATGCAAAAGAAGTGGATAGCATGCAAAAATGCCCTTCATTTAAAAAACAGAAAACCTTTTTCTTTGTGCTGCAAGTAAGGAAAACCAGTGTGACTAGTCTGCCACAAAAAGTTTTGGGAAGATTGCGCCAATACTGAGGTGTGAAAGATGCTATAATAAATTGCAATAATGATGAATTGCAGATACCAAAATGCAGTGTTTTTCAAATTTTCAATCATTTTTTGATTTTCAAGATTCATACTTATACATCAAGGTCCTTATTTTCAACTATTTCTTTCTTTCAATTTTAAACCCCTCTTCAAATAGTAGGTGATAATTTACTCTGAAAAGTTTATTAATGTAGAAGTAAAAGAATTAAATTTGAGTTAAGTGGAGACTTGGTGAAAAGATACATCAGATTTAAACTATGCAATAATTATTGCAGTTATGCAATAATTATATTTTAAGATATTCATGCTAACAGTGGAAAACCATCAAATAATGGTCTAAGATCACAATCACTAATTGGATGGCAAGAAATACCCATCACTGGTTAAGGGTAATGCATGAGACTTTTCCGAGTTGCCTCTTGATACATGCATGTTAGTACATTTTGATATTCAAAGTAGTGACTTGGCATAGACTAAAGGTGGGTTAAAGCAATGTTACATAACCATCAATTAGTAATAACGGAATTATCTATCATTTGAGAATCCAATTATTGGAATATGGTTAGTTCTCCCAACTTGAATGGCATATCGAAATTTTGACTGACCGTAGAATCCCGGAGGTCCAACAGATCTTAAGAATCTGTGCAACTGCAGAATGGAAACAAGGAATTATTAACCTGAGACCTGAAGTTTATTGGAAAATTATTCCATATCGGAAACTAGCAGGTAACAATGTAGATGACCTCGGCTACTTGGTATTACTGCATGCCTAGCTGAACTACCCCATCACACACAGTTTGCAGGTGACATTACATTCCCCATCATCTCGTTCACACAAGGATTTTTTATGGATAGTATCAAGTGGAAATAGAAGCCAATGGATTCTGGTATCCATTTTGTCTATGGACAGTACCTATAAACTAATACGTGGAAATTGAATCTGTCCTATCAGGGAACCCCTGCATGAATTCAACTCTTTGCTTTCGATAGGTAGCAAGTGGCATATTCATAACAATTTGTTTAATCAATACTCCTTAGCGAACTTATTAATGATCTCATCAAATTGATCTGTGATAGTGTGCGAGACTGGCAATTCCTTATAATATACAGGTTTACCTCCTGTTACTACATAACTTTGAAGTATAAGCTCTGTTTTCGCCGAAGAGACAACAAATGTACTTATTACACAACTCACAGATAGAAATATAAATTCTTACATAGACAAATGCTTTAACGTCTCAATCGGCCATTACATGTCACAGTAGGGGCATTTACCATACACCAGTCAACACTTGATGGTAGAAAGTGCACACCAAATTACTGGCGAGAAAATAGGCATTGGACGAATTTTGAACATCATGATGCAGTCTTACATAATTTCCGTGGATTATTACTCACAAAGATTCATAATGCACATTGACACAATCCTTGGCTGCAAATCCCCAAAAACTTGGCTAAGTTCCTTCCTTCTGTGTCCTGGGGATCATCGTAGCGAAGACTCAACCGACTCAACATCGCCAACATTTACCTAATTTATATGGGTGAAATTGGCATTTCACGCAGAGAGTTTCAGCAACTTTAGAGTCTAAAGAGGCGAGTTTCAACAACAGTAAAAAGGGTACTTTCAAATTCCACTCACAAATTACTTCACTGTCGAAAAGCACGGTCCATGGGTTTCGAGTCAGTTATTGTATCTCGAAATAGACGACCCTATATCGTCAAGGTCTTTCCATTGGTTATCAATATATCATCAATGATTATCAATACATCATCAATGATTATCTATATAACAATCAAATCCACAAACCCAAGGGCTTAACCTATGAACACTATCGACAAACCAAACAAGTCTTTCAAACATAACGCCCATATCATCGATATCGCCAGCACCGCTTGTCAATTAGTGGCGCTACCGGCGCTACCTGTCAAATAGCGCTACCTGGCGGAAACTGCGCGTTATTACGGTACATTACTAAAGGCGCCTTAACGAATAAATTCGTACAAAAGCTTCCGCGGTGCATTGACACTTCAAGCTTTCCTGTAAAAGCTGTGGTTCTTCAGTTACATTCGGCGCCATTTCTAAGTCATTGTCTGCCACTTGCAGACAGGGTCAGCAGCACTAGGAGACTAGGACAAAAGCAGGAGCCCCAAAACACTAAGCAAACGCCACGCCTCTCTCGCGACTGCATTCCCTGAATCGTGTTTGCGACTCATCGGATCGAACAAAATGGAGCGATCGATGAATCGGAATTTTTTATTTATTTATGGGTGAGTGAATAATGTAATACCCGAAAAAGCTGGCCATCGCGATTAAGATGCAATTAAATAGTTACTGGTCACCTGTATGACAAAAATCATCCCATAAAGGAGCGCTTCAAGTAATTTCAAATGAAAATCAAGATAATTGAGGGATGCCGATAGCTTTACAATGATTTGTAGATAGTTTTTAATCCATCCTCTAAACATTCTTTACTGTAAACAAGCTTTCACGGTTTACCTCAGAGGATACACCTCTCAAATTCACGAGTCTTGGTCAAAATGGCTTTAAGCAATTATGAAGCAAATATTTTCATGGATTCATCAAGCGAAATTTTAATGCTAGATATTTATATTTCCATTTATAAAAATTAAGGTTTTGGCCGTTTTTGGAGATAGACTGTTTCTCCGATCGGTAATTATTTGACCGCCGCGGCGGCCGATAGTTCCCTCGCGGTATATACAGATGTCGCTGGCAATCGCCAATATCTCCGAACGATATCACTCATTCCGCCCTTTGTTGTCTTTCCGCCAATACTCTACGGGATCTACTTTTCTCTGATAGTGGCGGTTTCTACACGTACTGCTGCACGCTTATCATAGCATCCGTCTCAGCTGTTAAGCCCTCCTGGTTCAGAGATACCATTGCTGTCAGGAAAGTCAGTAAACCTTGTCAAAAACTGCTGCATCCCGTGACGACGGCAGGAAACATTTTTTGCCTTCTGTCTCTGGAAAAGGATTTCTATTTCTAATTCTGCCCGCTTCATTGCTTTCTCGGCTCGTTCAAAAACTCGAAATGCCACCTTCTCGAAGCGAGGGTCCAAAAAGGAAGTAATTTTGGTGATGGATCTTCACTCGTATGGGAACAGTCTCTTTTCTCCGCCTTAAAAAAAACATCGCACGGCAGAAGAAAACCCGTACGAATAGCGTGGAATTGTGAGATGGTAAATTTGTCACCATGAGCCTTAAAATGACTACCTAATATTTCAAGTAAAACCACGAGTATGAATACTGATAAGTTTGCTTCCCTTGCATGGGAACTTGCTGGCATTTCGGTAATGGAGAAATGTCGAATGCATAGTGTACTCCATTATCTGCGGTTACGCTGCAGGAGAGGAAGGTGCGGGGGTCCTGCTGAAGAATAATACCAAAATAAAAAGATGGAAGGGAGCTTTCAACTCACACTGGTGCATTTAAAGTCCAGTACTGCACGTCGTCGGAGAGCCAAGGGTTGGAAGGCTGCGGCGGTGTAAGAAATGGATCGTACTCCGCATACGTCTCCACTCTCGAAGCTAAGCTCTCCAGTGCCTGCGACGCCTTCATCCTCGTCCGGTTGAGACCCACTTGCAGGAAGGCCACCTGACCGAGAAGGCATCAAACGATTAAACACTCAATATATAGAAAGCCATCACAATGATGAGGTGAGCTCTTACGGCTAGACGATTAAAACAAAACAAAGAAAGTCTCCAAAAGCCGTAAACAGTTGGCACCCTTCGTCATAAAACACCAAACTTACTGTGTTGGTATGCTGGGAAACCACAGCAGCGACCAACCACAGCCTCTCCACCAAGAATACACCCCTGTGATGGTTTACGGGAATGTTACTTCCTCGCCAGGGACCAAACCTATTTCAGGGGTGTGTGTGCATCTGTGTTTGGTCCCTGGCGAGGAAGTAACATTCCCGTAAACCATCACACGGGGGTATTCTTGGTTGAGAGGCTGTGGTTGGTCGCTGCTGTGGTTTCCCAGCATACCAACACAGTAAGTTTGGTGTTTTCTGACGAAGGGTGCCAATTGTTTACGGCTTTTGGAGACTTTCTTTGTTTTATTTTAATTACTCAATATATATTTTGCAAGCCATCAAACAACTAAAGCCATGGAAAATATGGTGCAAAAATAGTGCTTCCAATTAGGTGGCTGTTAGCACGCGACTTCCTTGACGGGATTTCATTTCATGTTTCAATGCCCAATGGGCCAAATACAGTCCAAAAAAAATATTGACAAAATTTCCACAAATACTTAACATAGTTATAATGTTTTTTAGTTGTAATCTCTAAAATTTAGCGATTGGGAGAAAATGTTCTTTCTCAATAATAACAATTTTGGTTCATTGGGGTTAAAAGAATTCATCAAAGTCATACACGCAAAGTAGGAGCCTATGACCTACACTAAGACCTTAAACCCTGAATAGGTTTTGAACGAGGGCAGTGGTGTAACTGAGCGCAACGCATCGGAAATGGTAGCATCTCGTAGCGACGCATTCATTCATGTTTAAAGAACTAATTGAAAAGTCTGTAGAAACAGGATAAAATATTGGCGAAATACATAAAACGTAAAGATAGTAACTAAGCATAAATGAATATTAGTTATTAATTTGTATTTTCAATTACAACAGTATATGTAACAAAGGTTAACAATATATCATATTATTTTATCCCCTCGAGCTAATTCAAAGAATAATAATTTATTTTCCTTATTATCATTAGCCAACGTTTCACAATTTTACGTTTTACAGCACCTCCAGATCTTATTGTCATTTCCGTCACTTATGGAAGCTTTCCACAAAAAAAAACAATGATATGACGGAAGCGGACGTTTCCGTGGGATATATTGTTTACCGTTATCTACAACCATACTACAGAAGGCACGAATGCATAAGATACGGATACGGAAGATTTCAACAGGAGCTCCAGAGCTTACATAAAGGGCGTGATGATGCAGTAATAAAAATGCGAAACATGGCTGACGAGAAAGAAATTAAAAGATATTCTTCGACTCCAGAAGAAAAACAATAATAAATATATTATTAAGAGGTCATGAAAAATAATCATCAAAATATGTAATATCTAAATATCAAAGATTTCTAAGTACAGCATTTCTGTATGCAGCATTTTGGGGGAGCAGGCAGAACTGTTGCTGAGCAGTTATCCTTATGGTATTAGTATTTCAAAAATTCCAACGCCCGTGCCATATGTCAGTTATTGAGCAGTACGCATTCGACATATACGGCATATCGGCATTCAATATCGATTTCAACCTTCCTTCGGCACAAGTCTTCTTGACGTTAGCAAGTCCGTCATTAATAAGGTTATTCATGATGAGAAGATACAACTTGGTTAATTACACACTAATTTATTAAAATCGACCCGAGTTTCAGCAACTGAGTGCCATTTTCAAGGTTGAAAACGGCACTCAGTTGCTTTGCCGCTCAGTTGCACCATGTAAATGGCACTCAGTTGCTGAATCCCAGGTCGGTTTTAGTAAATTAGCGTGGAATCAACCAAGTTTTATCTTTTCATCATGAATATCCAAAACTTCCACAAAGTAACCCCTGAAACACTTTCGTTTATTAATAAGGTTATTTTGGTGTATTCTCCATGGGCATTGCAAAGGTTGTTCAACGTTTTCATTGATTTGGCAGTGCATTTGTATTCATAACAAAGACTTGCGTCGCTTATTCGCAGATTTCATATGGTGTACTATGGCAGTAAATGCTTAGAAAGCACATTAATGTTGCCCGCGAGGCGGGAATGGTTACGAACAAGGAGTATAGAGTATTCTATTCTCCTTGGTTGCGAATACCCACATCGATATATGGGTACAGATGTATTGAATCGAACGACCTGGCGTAGGTATATGGGGGCTCGCTTTCCGTCTATTGGCCCTCACCTGAATCACCACACCTGGCAACTGAATCGTACGCACGAACGCGCGGCCATTTACTATGATAATTAATGCCCGTATTCATAGTCGTATTCCTAGGGGTTACCTGGGTATCCCCTAGTCAGGTAACACCTAGGGGTCCCCTACGCTGAGCGATTCATTAATCTTACCTGGGTAACACCCAGCCTGGGGACGCCTGGGTAAGAGATTCGGCAACAATCCCGCGGAAAATACATATGAACGGTTCTGCTGAATAGTTCTCGATGTTTTCGATGCTCCTTTTTCACCATAACCAAGAGCGCTATAAACAATAATAAGTATACTGTTACGCGATGCTGATGAAAAATGATCGAAGCAATATGAGAGAATGTTTACAATATAACTTAAATATTCATGTATTATGAATGGTGAGGAGTACGAGGGTGGTTCAATAAGTACCTGTGTTTGTAAGCAGAAGACGTTACTATGGAAAGTTGTTGATATTATCGTGTACTGTGATTAGTACCGTAGTAGCAATTCGTTCCTCACGTGGGCAGCAGTACTGCGTTAGGGGAGCTTTGGATAAGGTTCAGGCCTCACTCAGGAAATCGACGGCCTGGGGGAGGGTTAGGGGACGGCAGTCCCCTGGGTAACGACTATGAATACCGTTTCTGAGCCAAGGGGTTCCACCACACCCGGGGGATACCCAGGTAACGATTATGAATTCAGCCCTAATTATAGAGTACGAGAGACGGCGTTCGCTCACCTCTCGCCTCAGCTCCTCTTCGGTTTGTCGCCGTCGCCTCTGTCTCGGGTGACCGCCCATCGCCCTGCGCTCTCCGGGCCTGAAGTCGTCCTCGGGGTCGAATGGTCCTCCCCGCGGGGCCATGTTGCAGCAGCTGATCGCGGGGGCTGCGGCGGCCGCCCACGGAGGCAGCGGAGGCGAGGCGATCGCCATGGGAACGGAGTGCGGTGCTCCCGTCAGCATGCCCCCTTCCATCTGAAGAGTGTGTTTGAACGACGAAGGGGAAAGGAATTAATTCAGAATTCATCCAGCAATTACTCCAACACTTCTTATCATAACATTTCCCCCAGTATACGTCTTCAGTGCATAGCAAAGGAATAAAACAATCATCACACTCAAAAGCAAACCTGCAATTGAATTTGGATAAATGACAGCCTTATGAAAGGGAATCAGTCGTTTGGACAGGGTTGGAATATATTGAAAGCAGATAATGAAAAGGAGCGGCGTACATCTATGGATGGTTGAAATACATTTTAATTGTCAGTGAGGATCCACTTCAAAGGGGGGATAAAAAACTATCAAAGGCTTTCGTTAATGCAAGCAAGTAGTTTTGTAGGAGTATGTACATTAGGTTGCTTGATTGAAAAGCATCTATTTAGAGACCAAAGATAAAAAAGCAAAGTACATATATGACAGAATAATTGGAATGAAAAGCGGTGGAATGGAATGAGAAAACAATATAAATATTTATTCATCAAATGGAAAAGTAACGTCAAAAGGATGGAGGGAATGTAAAATATATACATATGTAAAAATTCACCATCAATTTCAATGAATGAATTTAATGTCACATAATTCATGGATAGAGCAGAAGGTGGAAGAATAAAAGACTCGGAGTTCAATCGATAGAGTAAGTAAAATCAGGAAAATTTCCATCTAGAGCAGCTTTTCCCGAACTGTGCCCTTCTGGCAACACGAGTGGTTCTCAAGGGGCTATGACAAAAGCACAAAAATTGAATTGCTACTTCCATCTTGCGATTTTACTCCTGATTTCTTTATTAATATGTATATTATCGTTATTATTCATAGCTCTGTGTACGTAATTCCTGAATGATACCAAAACACAACATATTATATGCTGTCTTAATAAAGTTGATGAAGTAAATGATCCTGTAAAGCTATTAGGTTTTAACATTGATGCAAAATTAACATGGAGTTCACATGTGTTCCAAGTTGCAAAAAACTTTCCAGGGCTCTTTTCCTGTTAAGGAAACAACACCTGTGTGAGTGGAGAATATATGAGATCAGCCTACTTTGCCTTCTTTCAGAGCATATATTACTTATGGTTTAAGACTCTGGGGGCATTCTCCTGAAACTGTGGAAATACTCAAGTTGCAAAAAAGGCTATGAGGATCATGAATAGCTCTGGACCCCGTGAGCACTGCAGGCCTATAATAAAAAACTTGCACATTCTAACCATCTACAGTCTGTTTGTGCTTTGTAGCCTTATGCACATAAAACAAAACCTTAAAACGTACTTAATTAGATCTCCAGTCCACTCACATGACACAAGATGCGATAAAATAAAAGAGATACTCTGCCGAACAGATAGGTACAAAAACTCGTTCTTTCCGCGCACAATAAGCGACCGCAATAGAAACAGAGCTCCTCCAAACGCACTCTCATAGGACATGTCACCATTTCACCTTCAAAACTATAAATCTTTACACGGCTGGTGACCTACCATCCTCTGCCACACGCCCAAGTGGCGGCTCGCGGGGTAGTATGTGTATGTAGATAGATGTAGAAGATCTAAAAAACAATCTTGATATCAATCACTGTAGATTATCAAAGACTTACAACCAATCCGACAACTTGGCAAAAAAAACTATTTAACAAGTTGCCTAGCAGTGACAGTCCAGTAAGCTGTACCAAATTCAAGAGTGTAATTGAAAAATGGTTGTGCTAACCCTCAATATTCCATTAATGAATATTTTGAGCTGGACTTGGAATCCATTGTATTTTAAATGTGCTTCATAATTATGCTTATACTAAATGATTATGAATGACAAAACCTATACCAATGTATTTTGTCTTTTGGTGAATAATAAGTTGAGTTTAATTGAATTGAATTTAGTTTAAAATATGCCTCGTAGAACAAGTAACTAAACAAGAAAGAGTCTTCATTGCTCCGCAAGAAACTCATCCCTCGAAAAGGCCTTCTTGGTTGAAAAAGCTTGGGAACACCTGATCTAGAGTTTAATGTTGAAACATGTGAGAATGACTTCACCTCCGCCACCTTGCACTCGTAGGCAAGACAAAAGCAATGAGATGAGATGAGAGAGAGAGTGATACCAGGGAGAGATATCCAATGGAACAGAATGGAAAAAGAGTTCTTTCTTGATTCCTTCCCTAACCATCGCATTTGCCTGTCAATTGACCTTAGGTCGTTCATCGCCATCCTCATTGACTAAACAATCACACTTCTAACGAATGGATTGGCGCTTCAACGGGCAAGAGAAGGCGGCCGGAGAGGAGTTTAATTATCCCTGTCTTTCACATTCCTCCTAGGGATATTCCTAACATTTATATTCAGTACATACTGAATAAACTCAATGAAATCATCATCAAGTATTTCCTGATATATTGCTAACGTAAGTGGAAAATTCTGTATCTAGAGTAAGTACACTGTATGCGTTGCCGATGCCGAAAACAAAGTTTCGGTCTGTGCATTGCGACTGGGGGAACGTGCGAAGTTCTGATTTGGACGGGACGAGTGCTGAATGCTTGGTGTGGAGTACCCTAGGGGTGGCTTACACGATAACTCTTAGATGTGGATAGTAAAACGATTCGTTAACAGCCCAGTATAAAAGTGCTGTAACATTTGAAGGTCGAAGTTAGTAACAGCACCTCAGGTACAAAGTTATAAAGTTAAACTTTAATGCACAGAAATATGGGCCACGGTACGGTTTGTTGACGAAAATGCTGTTTCCTAAAAAACGTTTTCCGCGTACAGAGCGGCTTCAGAACAATTCTGCTACGTTTATATGAAGCATTAAGTGGTCAATTTGAGCTTAAATTCCATCACAAGTGAAATATCAGCTGTAATATCATCGAGACTTTGAGCCGAGGGAAACTGGCACTCACTTGAAGTAGATTGTGGCTGGATGATGGGATCACCATCTTTACGGCTAAGGGCCAAGTGAGGAAGGACTTTGCCTCTATTCTTCTTCTTCAGTGGTCAAGTCTAAGGTAGTTTTGCAGGAGTTTTCCAAGCATGGGGTCTCTTCAGCTCCGTGTACGAGTGGGAGCCTCGATACTCTACGATTTGATCGATAAACTCCATCCAAGGTCAGCCTCTCGTGTTTTTTCCTTCCACAGAACCCTCTAATAATGTGAGCAACAATCCTTCATGTCTCAGAATATGCTCGATCCAGGAATTGCGACGTTTTTTGACTGTACTCTACAGTTGTTGACTGATTGACTGTATTTCTGACTGTACTGCCTCCATAACGATTTGAAAATCCAGCCACACCTTCTCCTCGCTATTTGTAGCCGATTAAGACGTATGTATGGGGAAGAGAATACTCTAAGGATGTTTTCCAGTGCGGACTTAAGGAACAGTTGGTAGAGAGGCCCTAGTTCGAATGGTCTCGACTTAGGACGTCAACGGGGGTATTTTTTGAACCGATGGACGTTATTCCGATCAGGTAACTAAGGTACAATCACGAGGTGTTCGAGATTTTGGCGCACTTAAATCACTCGCACATATCTCACGTAGCCTTCCCGATGTAATATTTCTC
The DNA here is from genome assembly GCA_963169105.1 of Ceriagrion tenellum. Taxonomy (NCBI): domain Eukaryota; kingdom Metazoa; phylum Arthropoda; class Insecta; order Odonata; family Coenagrionidae; genus Ceriagrion; species Ceriagrion tenellum. Next base: position 123,108,763 of record OY720642.1, on the reverse strand, counting down.
GCCGGAATTGAGTCGATGAGGCTAAAAGTCGCGATTAGGTACGCTCAAAAAAATATGCGATAAGCCTCACTTTTCCATATGAATGGCTAAAACTCACCAAAATTGTTGTTGCATCATGTGACTCCTTAGTTACGTGCTCGGGGTTATCCCAAACGATTCAAACAACCCCAAACGGGAGAAGTCGCATCCGGTGGACGAGTATGGATTGCGGTTGATGAGTTCACCTCATAATCTGAAAGTGGGCTCGAATTGACGATGAAAAACTAGCGGGTCGTGCTCGCGATACCACTTTAGATGTTCATCAAAATGAGACGTCCCATTCACTTCAATTATTGCCCAATTGTACAAGGCTCCGACTCGGTTGTCGCTTTTGGTTTCGATCGCTCGGAAAATCTTCTGGCACGTTCCTTGGCTGACTGGTCTTCGCAGATTTTCAGAATTGGATGCCATTTCATCATATAAACTCTTTCTATAGGAATCCCTTTCTCTTTTTGGCTATAATTCATCCTTTTTTCCTGAAATAAAAGTTTCCGGTATTTAACTGATCTTATCTTCCAGCTTTTTAAAAATCCTTTTTAAAATTTGTTTAGTTGGTAATTTAATCGTTTAGAATTATAAAAGCATTTTCAAATGTACCCACTCGTGAGCTCTTCAACGATTTCATGTAGGCCCCGCCAGAAGCTCGCGGCGGCGCGTGTTTTCTAAACATATTGAACGTCATCAATTCGAAGGTGACCATTTATGACACTCTTTCAAATTATTTATTCTCAATGACTTATGACTATTTCGTGTATCTCTCATCCTTCAAGAGTTAAAGAGACATGTTTGGGATGCTCAAATTCGTTATAAGTTAAGAAGAGAGCGGTTGGACTTTTAGCCATGGGAAATACCCACGTGTTTACGAGATTAAAACGCTCCCAGGGGGTTGGTGTTCGAACCATTCGAGGTAATTTCGATCACGCAACAAAGGAGTCACGTGGTACAATCACGAAGGGTTAGAGATTATGATGTATTTAAAACCAATCGTAGAAATCTCACGCAGCATTCCAGATCAAGTTTCTCTCGGGAAAATATTGCTGATGGAGTTAATTTAAGACGTAGTAAACAGCATATCAAACTCTTAAGTCATCCATCCGAATACTTTAAACACAACGAATTTTCCAACCGTTCGTTGTTGTGCCACGTGACTCCTTAGTTACATGATTGGGATTATCTTCAACGGTTAAAACACAGCCCCCTTGTAGATGGCCGCGTAAATGACCGAACTGCATGCACAGGAGTCTTAAATTCTCTTGCTGACATTGACAGATTAGATCAATCTTTAATTCGATTTGGTTGCATTTCCGCCAGTGGTAGCGTCTCCCAATCCACAAAGATTCATAACCCGTATCACGTCAAAAGATTGGCCAATGGAATTTTGTTTGAACCACTCGAAATTATCCCGATCACGTAACAAAGGAGTCACGTGATACAACAACGAACGGGTCGAGTTTTTGTGAGTCTTGCCCACTCGCATGGATACCTTACGTGTCTGATTTGTTGCATATTGCGTCATAAACCGCGAAATTCTATCCATCCACAACATCCATCAACAAAATTCTCTCGAGAAAAACTCGTTCGGGAAGGTTGCTTAAGATTAAAACGAGTGGTTTAAAAATACCTAAATCTAGCATCCTTAGCAATTTTAAATCTCGACTCCCTTGGTTACGTGATCTGGACCACCTCGTTCCGATAAAACACGACCGCCAAACCCAAGGACTCCAATACTGGGCCTTCACATGTTTGACACCAGAAGGTATTGCGACCCACCCGTCGTCGATCCGACAGAAATGCTTCATAATATTTTTTCTCGTAAAAGTGAACAAAACATTTTCCTTTCAAAAAATAAAGAGAAATTATGTCTACAGCACAAATAGTGCGTAAATTTTGGTAAAATTCAATAAATTTTAAAGTTTAAACAAAATTGTTAAAAAAAGGTTTCAGAATGCTATAATTTGCACAAGTTATTTTGTATGAGAATAAATAACAAGAATCTTAAATAAAAAATTGTGATGTTTTTTGGACCACACACCCCAAATTAATTCGTCAGGGAAGTGGTCAAAGAGGAGTCCCTTTCCAGGGGCAGTTCGCTCACTCACGGGCAGTAGCGTGGCCGCGGGCAGGGGTCCGCCCTTGTCTCATGGGGGGGGGGGGAGTAGGTAGCCGGTGGGGGGAAGTATTGGGTGTTGGGCAACGAAAGATTGAGTTTGAGGGATAAGGGGATAAGCACGCAACTATTCTGGGATACTAAAAATATTCCTGCGGTCGCCCGCTGTCAAATCGCCGATCAGGGGGAAAAAACATTGGACCTCGCGGACGGAGGGAAATCAAGTGAAACGCTTTTCAAAACTCGATCGTACCTCTGCTACGGCGATATTATTTCGGTTTACTAGAATGGAAACCGCTTCGTTTATAACTGAACTCATATTTGAGCGACGCAGTTAATAGGATGAGCTCCACAGGCAGCATCCGCCGTAGGGGGCTTTTTACAGATTTATATCGCCTTCAAAATCACTCTGCATCTTGCTACCTTCATCCGCACGCATTCTTTCCTTGCTCTCTTTCACAAAGATTTTGGCATTCATTCTTTTTCTTTCTGTAAATCTCACATGCCTTAGTACGCTCTTCCTCAGATTTGGCAGCAATCAAATTCTTGTACGCCTCTTTCTTTTCCCTGACTGCAATTGTCACCTCTTCATTCCACCAAGCATCACCTTTCATTCTTCCTACCACTCCTTTTCCACATACACTTTCAGCACATTCTACAATCACTCCTTTTAAACACTCCCACGCATCATTCACATTCTCGTTTCTGATATACTCGTCCCATTCTCTCTGCTTCAAGGGTAGAGTATCCTCAGGTATGCAACCATACCGCATTCTTACCTCGCTGTTTAGCAACCTTTACACTTTTACTCTCAACTGCTTACGCGCAACATTCTTTCTTGGCACCCACTTTCTGCTTAGATTCACTTTGGAGAGTACCAAATAGTGAATCTATTCATTCCGTATAACCGTAGAGTAATAATATACTCTGTTGTAATATATACCTATATAAAAAATTTATTGGGAGCAAAGTTTGTGTGTGCTAACCTACAAAAGAAGGTCGAAAATGGCATCTAAAATTGTTGACAAGTTTGCTCAAATTTACAGGAAATGCGTTAAACAAGTACGTTGTTACATTAATTTTTATATATTTTTGATAACGAATTTTAAGGTGTGACACCGCGTCAAATTTTTTTATTACTCCGTGAAAAAAACGCTCGCGCTTATGAATCTGACTTATTTTAAACGAATTCAACCACTTAACGAACAACATTAGGCGCATGTATGCGCAAAACTTCCACACCTTGAATGGAAAGCTCTCCCAATACCACGATCAATACTTAGTAGTTCCCAAAATGGCCATTTGGAAGCAAATTTGAAAGTAATTGTTGGGTTTGGCTACGTTTATCAACCGCAGCCGCGACTGCCGCGCCGCCTCGTCCTATTTTTCTTACTCCTCTCCCCCTCCCCACCCGTCCCCCATACCCCCCCACACAAAGCCTACCCTCCCCTGCCTCCCCTGAGCAGGTGGCGTGCGCCTCACAGGATCGTGAGAGAGTGAAATTCGACGTCGCCCCTCTGTTGTGGAGAGATGCTGAGGAGACGATATGCGACGGAACGGAATGGCGTTCCCTCGGCTCCGATCGTTGCGAGGAGAGACGAAGGTGCGATATCGATGGTGAGGAAATAATCGATAGCTATGGGTTAACGCCACGATAGAAGTGGACGCGCAATGCACGTAGGAAATGTAAGGTCTTACGGTCGTTTTACCTCCGTAGTGGGAATAGCCCAAAGGTTTTTAAAAAACCTCATGCCTAAGACCTACGGTCCAACCTGTTATATGTTTTGCCAAAGCCAAACTTAACATTGTACAAACAATGTTTTATCTATATGGGGCCCAAACTTTTTAATTGTTTGCCTCAAACAATCAGTTCTATAAAGCATGTGAAATTTTTACTGAAGTAGTTAAAACTTTGGCTGTTGACTGCAACAAATTTGGTACATGATAATTTCTAGAAATTGTTGTAACAACCTTTTGGGTTTATAAATAAAACTCTAGTAATAATTTCAATTTTTTTATCCTCTAGTTTGTGTCAATTCTTTGCCGCTACAATTAAAATAGACCAATCATATCAAAACTTTTCTTAAGCTGGTTAAACTCTGATTGTTGAATTTTTTCCGTATTAACTTTTATACCCTCCCTTCTGTAGTGACCATTGTGCTATATGTATTGCATCTGTCCTGATGGTGCCCTACACAACAGGCAATGTCTTAAGGGTCACCTAAAGCTCCTGTCGACTATTTTTGCTAAGTGATTATGTAATCTTGGATCATGTTTAAAGGGGAAATAAAATTATTATTATTAGGACGATTCATTTTCAATCGAGGAAAGGATAGCACATTCGGTTGTGCGAATGAGAGCAGCGTGAGAGTGCAAACTGATTGAAATCCACTCCCTTTTAACGACGCAGCACAGAGAGGAAGGATTTAACGTGGTCGGATTGATTTTTATGTACAGATAAGGGTGAAACATTTCATACATTTTCGTAAACGATGTCGACATACATATAAGCGAAAAATATTTCATCACAACAATTTGGTTTTATGGCAATTCAATGTTTTTTTGCACTTTTCCTAATGGCACATAATTCATAATTCGTCATAGTTCATTTGCACATCGAAAAATGTTCTTCTAAACACAAAATAATATATTTTTATATCATTATAACAAATTTATAGGTGTGTGATACTGGTACCAATATTCTAAAAAACATTTTAAACTATGATTTCGCCTGATTTTCGAATACTGAGTAGTAATAACATGCTTTAATTAACGAAACTAATCAAAATGTATTTCTTATACTATTTCCGTTGCTGTCTGCATTGTGAATTCCAATGCTTACACGGATGCATTTACATGGAATATTGTCCCAAAATTCTATAATTTTTTTACTTTCAAAAATAAAATAATCAAAACGCGCACTCAATGACCCACGATTACTCCTCCAACCAGCTTAACAAAACTGGATGCAGTTACATACACGGCGAAGTGTATTCATGGCAACACTTTCTATTGTAAAGCGAATACCTTCACATATTTCGGAAGTACCATCACGGGAAGTTCGGAAGTACGGAAGAAGTTCTAAGGACATCAAGCAAAGAATAGCCCAAGATATGAAAGAGTACATGATAAAAATTAAACCGCTGTGTTCACAGAAGATATGAATAAGAATGAGGAAATGGTACGTGCGAAAAATCGTGAGGAGCGTAGCACTCGGATCGGAAGCGTGGACCTTTGGATAAACAGACCAGAAAAGACTGGAAACTATGGAAACCTGCTACTGGAGTAGAATGCTGAAGATCAAATGGACGGATCAAGTAATAAATGTATGTTGAAAAATTGAACAGGACCCCATGGTGCCTCAGGTTGTCATGATGGATCATGACAACCTGAGGCACGATCTGTTTGTGAGGAATATAATTGAAGAAAAAATTAAGAAAGTGGAAGACCTAAGAATAAATGCATTAAGATGAAAGTGCACACAAAGAGCTACCAGGAAGAGAGGGAAGGATGTGGGGCTCCAGTCAACCCATCTTTGGATTAAACGACTAATGAATGACCAAAAGTAGGGCATTGAGAAATGTATCCCTTGTTTCAAACGGAAATGCTTGGATGTCCTTTACTTCCTCCTTTGTTTATGACTAGACTTGAAAAATGGAATGAGTTTTTAACGTGAGTAAGAAATTCTACTCTTCTACGTTTCTTGGAGAGACTAACATGCGGCAATACGAAGTCCATCCTGTGTTGTAATGCCTTCCACGTGAATCTGAAAAACCTTTATCGCCGTGCCCGGAAAATTTTCTGCCCAAGGTAAGATATCACATTGTACCAGCGCAGTTATTTTAAAAGTGGTTTTATCATGCGTTGGTCACAAATGATAGGGGATAATAAAAAGCTCTTTATTAAAGTCCATATTTCATTCTATTTTTTAAAGCAAAATAAGCTATATATTGTTTGTTATTTATTACTTGTTAGTGTACGCATTTCAAAGCATTCAAAACGACAAAAAATACATATCAACCAAGATAAAATTCACAGTACATATACCAAGTATCCAACAATAATTGTTATATTGAGTTTGCCTTCGGTATAGGGATGAGCATCGGAAGTCAAGGGTTCAGAGATATTGATGGTTGGCGTCCAATGGTCGATGTTTCCCTCATCGATAGTTTTCCCTCGATGTTATCTCACTATTGATGGTTTTAGTCGATGGTTACCATCGATATTTTCCTCGAGTGTTTCCATCGAGTGTTGTTAAAATTTCACGATGCCACCGTAGAGTTTATATTGGAGGCACTTTTCCAAACTTTCGGATAAAAGCGCGAAGTGTATTCAATGCGGGAAATATGTCCAATTTAAAATGCCATTTAGAGAGTGTCCACAAGGACGTACTTCATAAGATGGAAAATCTACAATTACCAAGTACCCCATATGTGCACGATGATGTTGATGTTCGACCACAAGATTTTTCACTGTCTACAGCTTCTAGTCAATTGTTAGCTCCTTTGTCGTCAACATCGGCTACTGCATCACAGCAGACTGGTATTTTTCAAAAGCCGGGTGCATCTATGTTCAAAAGAATTGAGTCATATAAAAGAGGGAGATTTTATGAAAAAATGACTCAAGCCATTTTGTTCACGACCTGCAGAGATTTTGAACCCGCTTTGGAATGCGTTGAAATGTTTTATGTTGTGGAGCGACCGGGATTTATTTCCCTCATGAAAACTATTACACCTCACTATACCTTACCTGGACGGGTCACCTTGAAATTTTTTTTGAATGAAAAGTACTATACCCAGAAACTCTTCATGAAGAGAAAGTTGATTAATGAAAAGTGCGCTTTCTTGATGATGATGTAATTTTATATTGTTCTCCGGGAACCTGGGAATAATTCTCCTGGAGGAAAATCACATCAGTAAATATCTAGCAGAAAAACATAGGTCCAACTGTGACGAATGAAAGATAAACGACAAGGTAGCGTCACAGCTGTGGTTACTGATAATGCTGCCAACATTGTGAAGGCAGTTGGTATTTTATTTGGAAGTAAGAAGCACATATCATGTTTCGCCAACTCGCTGAATATTGTTGCCCAAAGATGCTTGGAACGCACGAAAGAGGCAAAGGATATCATCGATCAGATGAAGGCTATTATTGCTTGGTTCAAGCATGATGTGGTGGCTTGAGATGAGTTGAGGGGTAGGAGTGAAAAAAAACGTATTCACAGCATCCCTACCAGTTGGAAATCAACGCACCATATGTTGGGACGGTTTCTTGAACTTCGACCCTACATTTTTGAAAGAATAAACCGTCACTCCTCAGCCCCACTGATGGTTCCTGCTACAGAAATAGAATATCAAGGCGAGCTATTTGCAATTTTGCAGCCTATGCATTCCGCCACGAAAAAAATGAGCAAAGAAAACTACTTTACCAGTAGTTTAGCCACTCCAGTGGATAAAGGTGAATAAATTGGAGATAATTCTTCTCAAAAGGAGAGTTGGGAAAAAATTTCAAAAAGAAATGGTGGAAGAGTTTAAAAAGAGATTCGGTTTGTTAGAGTAGCTCCCCCTGTCAGCTGTTTCTAATGGACCCACGATTCAAAATATTCATTTCATGGATCCGTCACTTTGGCCAAACACCTAAATAGTATTGAAAACCTCATGAAATCTAATTCTGCCGAACAGGATACATTGAGCTCTTCCCCTAATTCTGATTCAGATGATAAAATATTTAATACCAATACTACAATTTAAAACTGACCTTCAGTCATTAACTAACTCTCGCAAATTTTCTTCTAGAAGAAAGTGGTACGACCTTATTTAGTGATCACACTATATATATTCAAAATAAATGGAAAGAGCTGGACCACGGAGAGACTGACTTCGAGCATTTTCATCCAGAGTTAAATCTATATTTAATTAAGTAAAGATTACTCAATATTATTTAAATGCCATTATTTATGTATTTCTCTCCTTTATATGTGATTATATTCGCATTTATTTCAGGGGCACCTGTTGAAAAAAAATAGAGCACAATCCTCTGATAGGCTGGGCTCAAATGTCTATCGCATACCCATTACTCTCTGAGGTAGTAAAAATATATTTGATCACGGTTTACATATTGGATCTGTCTGAGCGATTATTTTCACAAGGAGGTAATTGATAAGTAAGACACGGCATAAGCTAGAAGGAAAATTGGCTTCCAAGCTCATCTTTTTAACTTTCTTTAAGGATGATTTCTGAAATACATTATTTTTTAAGCATTGTTCAGCTCGTATACATTGTATATGCATTAGTTAATCTGTTTTTAACGAGATGTTACATTTAAATATGATTTGTGGGATGTCTAATTTCGTGAGCATTGTTTAGCTCGTATACATTTTATATGCATTTATGAATATGTTTTCAACAACATGCTACCTTTTAAGATAATTTGTGGATCATTTAATTTTGTAAGCACTGTTTTCCTCTGGTAATTCTATTGTAAAAGATGTGTTTAATGGTTAACTTACATAAATATTTGTTGGTGTGAAAGTAGATGGCTTTGATTTGTATTTTAGTACAACATTGACCGCGAAACCAATCTTTAAGAAAAGCTTCCATATCATCGATGGTTTTACCATAGACAGCCAACTATCAATGGTTCATAATCGATATTTTCTCAACACCAGTGATGTAGCTCCGATTGACCATCGATGGTTTCCTTTCGATGCTCGTCCCTACTTCGGCGGAATCAGCGTTGCTATTGCAGAGGAAGAGGGTGTGGCTTTTAGGTCGGTGTGCAAGCAGCAGTTTTAAACTCAGTCAAGGTTTAAAATAGAGTAATTCATTAAAGAGACTGTAAGAAAATGATCATGGGCCGAATTGGGGCCATGCCTAGTTAAATGTCAAGTCACCATTCTAATACACTCTGATGAAGGTATTATAGGCCCAATTACGAATCTGTTGTATGGGGTGCTCAGGGAAATGATGTAGGAAAGTGCTCCAGACAAATAATGCAGGATCCAGAGAAATAATTTCGACGGACGCAGAAAAGGAGTCATAAAGTTTTCTAATACCCGTGAATGTAGGGCAGCGATAGTGGCATCTGGAAGAAGGTAGATGAATCACCGCTCTTGAATGTAAATAAACACGTTTCAGCACGAAGCCGGTTGTTCCTCACCCACCTCTTAATTTTCAGAAGCCAGCTTAGATTTAAGTCAACCACCGTCACTGAGCGCAACCAAGAGCATACTGGGTTACTGACCAACTGCGCATATCGGCACCACCTGAACCTAGGCAGGCGCAGTAGGCGTAGACAAGTTCAAAAGTTGTCCTAAGAATATCATAACCGATGATTACCCCAGTCACTGATATCTAATAATTCAGCATGGACATTGATCGGCTCAACTAACGGAAATCGCAAGCTTTCCAGCAAGTGAGTACCAATATGACATGGTAAATACATTAATTAGGTGTAGAAGTAGCCTAGATGAACGAAATAGAAGTCCGCAATTGTACAAAATATGATCCACCCACCATGGCTATCATTTGCAATTGGTCCATACATATTATAAAAAATATAGCATTGTTTTGGATATCATTTCCATTGCGAGTTTTTACAACATAAATATCAAAGAACCGCAACAAATAACTACATTTATGCTGTATTTCTTGGACTGTAACCTCATAACTATCAAAACTTTTGAAAGAAATATGGAGCGTTCGATGGTGTACAAGACTAAAATGAGAGCGTAGTTTTGGATTAGCACCATTCATGTGTGTAATCGGGTACTATGGATCCTGGGGCGATGGTGTGTGACCTTTTAATTGTGTAACTCCAAATTTTGTCGCAATAAATCACGCGATTTTGATGTGCTATCGTTTTAAATTAGGAGCCAAACTAACTATCTCCTCTAGACGAGTAGTCAAGTCGCAAAAGCCATGCTTCGTTTAATACTTGTTGGCGGACACTCGAATATCTATTACGTAATTTGCTGTAAATTTTCAGATGCCGACCCACACTCATCGAAAAACACGGAAGAAATAATGATTGCAATATGATCAAGTTTACCCATCGTTTTACGGTGAAAAAGGTTCATCGAAATGCTTCCATTTCTTTTGTTGTAATCGATCAACGAATAGGGTGTTTCAATGATTGATCGACTGTCGATCAAAAATTATTAGTGAGTTTCGGTGATCGGTTACTACAGAGGATCGGTAGATAATGTCTCGTTTGGCGGTTTGGTGCTGATATTAAGTAATAATTGTATTGGACCAAACTTAATTCAGAAGGATAAAGGCTAACAATAACAGAGAGCGAAACAAAATCCACATCCCATCAGCAGTGGACTGAACCTGCACCCTGCACATAGTAGAATTTGCGTTGAAATTGAAAATTTTCGAACTTCAGATTTAATACCTTTTGCGCTACAGTACACACGTGATAAATATGTAGGTAATTGCAACAGTTTATAATTTGGAGTCTGGAGCAGCACGAAGTCATGAGTAACATGCAAGGGCAAGCCTGTACTTTTCCATATCTCTAAAATATCCTTTCTCTGGACATCACTTTTAGCAACTCCTCGTAAATACTTCATCCTCAAATTTGGACTGAGAAAATGGAACTTTGAATATTTGATTCTAAACATTATTACCCGCAATCGAAGACTTATTCACGTGAAAACTGACGGTTGAGTCTACGTTATAGCCACATATAGCACCTTTCTTCCCTCGTCACGCTCCAAAGGAGTTGTTTTGATCCGCTCGAGATAATTCCCATCAGGTAACTGAGGAGTCACGCGGTAAAATTACTGAGGGTTCGAGATTATTGTGTATTTAAACTACTCTCGCGGAAATCTTGCAGATGGATTTGAAACCGCGATTGGAGACGCAATGAAAAACTTATAATTTTTTTCTTATGTTATCCAATCGAGTGATTAAAACTCATAAAAATGTCGAACCGTTCTTTGTCATACATTGTGACTCCATATTTATGTGATCGGGATTATGTCGAACGGTTCAAACGAATCCCCCAGGTCGTGGACTCAGTCGATCTGGGTCTTTCTATTCGACATAGCGTTAGGTATCGAAGGAAGAAGGGGATCGGGTTGGTGTGGTAGCTAGAGTACTGGCTAACCATACGGGCGGCCAAGGTTCAAATACCTGCAGTGGAAGATGTTTTTCAGAGGAAACCCGATCCCTACTTCAGTGTATTTTGGAGGGCGCTTCAAGTACAGTACTCCCGGCTGTCGGATGAGACGTTAAACCGTGGTCCCCTTGGCGTCTTTCGGTAAGGTCAGGCTAATGCCGACGTTGGGTTTCCATCCACCCTTCCTCCCTTACCTATTCCCTATGGCTAAAAATGACCTTAGCCGTCGGTCGCCTCCCCAAATAACCAATCCAATCCAATCGAAGGAAGAATATGATCGTAATCGTACGACCTTGGAGATCAATCATCGCCCACGACCGCAGCATAATATACTTACGGATCCGTGGTGCGAGGAGTGGTGTCGATGGGGAGTGGACGGGGAGCGGGAGGCGGGTGTGGAGCCGGGCGGCGGCGTCGAGTGATGGTGCCCGTGGTGACGGTGGCCGTGGTGGTGCCCATGGTGGCCGTGGTGCCCGTGGTGATGGTGGCCGTGGTGGTGCCCTTGATGCCCGTGGTGCCCGTGGTGCGAGGAGGCGGAGGAGGAGGTGGGCGGAGCCGGGGGCGGGGGAGGCTGTCCGGATGGCGGCGGGGTCTGCGAGGCGGCGGGAGGAGCGTCCGGGTGCTGCGCCTCTCCCGGCGGAGGCCGCGCCACGCGCCAGTGCGCCCGCTCCTGGCTGTCCCGCACTAGCTTCTCGCCCTTCTTCCTCTCCTTCGCCAGGCGCACCTTTTGAAGAGAAAGAGAAAAAAAGGTTTGACCTCTCCCTCACGCACTCGGACCGAATATATCGTGCGGGTTACTTACACAGAACATATGTGGCCCAACATTAAAGAAACTAGGTTTTGTTAAACGTATAATAGGAAGGTCCTCGGATGAAAAAGTCAAAGAGAGATGCTACTTCGCTCTGGTTAGGCCACACCTCGAATACGCCGCGAGCATTTGGGACCCTGGTCAAAACATTTAACCAAAAACATAAATAAAATACAAAGGAAAGTAGCGCGCTTTGTTAAAAACTGATACGAGCGTACATATAGTGTCTCTCAATATCTAGAGGGATAAAGGTGGGAGCCCCTAGAGACTCGTAGGCTACACGCTAGGTCTAGGTTGCTTGATAAATTCAGAACTGATATTTTTCACAGCGACATAGAGAATATTATCATGACTCCTCACTACATCTCTAGGTCTGACAGATGCGATGAAATAAGAGAGATACACTGCCGAACAGATAGGTACAAGAACTCGTTCTTTCCGCGAACAATAAGCGACCATAATAAAAATTTAGCTCCATTAAATACACTCCTATAATACATATCACCATTCCATCTCCAAAAATTTACACATTTACACGGCTGGTGACCTAACATTCCCTGCCACACGCCCATGAGGCGGCTCGGAGGGTGTTATATAGATGTAGAATGGACCGAAGATTTTTTGAATATGTCGCCTCCCAAGACGAGGCTTTTTCATCCCGCTTTGGGTATAAATAACATTGAATGCAATATCTGGAGTTTTCAATTTGCTCTAGTGCGCTGATTACTTCGCAATAAAACGTCGCAATTGCCTCCTATTCGTGAAACAGGCCCTGCGCACCTCAGAACAGATCGAGGGAAAAAGTTGATGTGCGCAAAATAACAAAAGGACGTCGATAATGGCATACAAGATTGTTGTCAAGTTACTTAATTTTCTCTATTTGTCGGATAATTGTTGGAATGGTTCTCTGTTTGCTTCATTGTTAACAAGAGAAATCTATAAATACTTTCACAGCTATTCCGCTTATTAATGCAGAGTTCGTATTCCAAATGTTAGTTATAGATATTGTTTTAACTTTAATGAATCGGAATGTACCTATGCTTGTAACAGACAACCCATTGGAATCAACTTCCCGTAAATTGTCAACCCTAGAGACATGCATGCATAAATACGACACCACTGACGCTCCATCAATCAAAGTGAGATGGTGTGTCAGCGGGGAAAGTTAGTCACTTCCTATCATTACTCGACCCCGCGATCTGTGGCAACCCGCACGGCCTACTAGTATTTGCGGGTTGCAAAGATTCCAGGCGTCATTTTTGGCCAGCAAATGTAGTAGCCCTTCCGCGCGGAATACCGCGCATAGACGAGCATTTTCCAAGCAAAGAACTAATTCCGACCATAAACGACGTGAATTGTCCTCCGCAAAAGAATTTATCCCTGGCACATGCGACGCAGGGTGAAGAAAAATGACAGCCGCCGAAACAACCCAGGTTTGCAGCCACCCTTTGAGACCCAGCTTAGCGAGAGTCCTGGCCGTTTCCTTGTCAACTTAGCTCGACTCTTCATCTCATAAGCTACCCTCTCCTCGTGGCCAACTAGTGTTATTCAGGGTTTTTTCTAAACAAATATTTATTTTACACTCTAAAAATGTAAATTTTGAAATGGATTTTTTTTGCCTGGTACGAGCAAATTTCAAGGGAAATTCTAGCGTTGATAGAAACGGAATTCTAGTACGTAACTCGATAAACATTAATAGGATATATTTTGTATGGATTAATAAACAAACTGCCGGTTGAAAGCCTGATTGAAAAAGGAGATTAAGGAATATGTTTTCGTAATTTTATCAGGAGAAAACTCAAACTCATATTTAGCGGTATCAGAAGATAAAAACATTAAATAAGTCAATATAAACGTCAGAATTTCGTTTAAAATTTCAGTGAGTTGACTGTGCACTCATGCTGCCAAAGAGGCTGTTAACCGAGAAGCGGCCCAACTTTGACTTTGGTCCCAAGACGGAAAGGGAACTCCGCCTTCCACCTTTCGTCTTCGCGTAAGAGCTTCGTATTGGGGACTACAAGAACTATTCTTGAGGATCGTAACGAGGGGAAGCAATTCCCTCCACAAGGCTACGGAGTGAAAGGGTTAAAGAATACAGCAGTTTTATTCCAACAGTTTCGCAGACGACGCAGTTTCAAAGTGAAGCAGTTGCGTGGAATAACAAGAGCCAAAGGCGCATCAAACAACGGACGATCGATCGACATTGCTTAAAATTCCTGTAAGTTCTGTATTTTCAGTAATAAGAAACATTTCACTAAAAGTAACAACTTCATTTATGATGATTCACAGCTCTAATTATATCGCCAATGGTGGGCTGACAAATATTGGTTAAAGTAAACAGCAACTGCCTACAACAGATTTAAGTCCAAACATTTATAGCTAATGATTGTAACGCTGACACACTTGCAGTACAACTGAAACCGAATAGAAGATGAAGCAGCGTCTGTTCCAGTTATCGCATGGTGGCACGCCAGCGCAAAGGCATGGCAGTGGAACGATGACGAGACTAACCTGTTGTTTGTAACAGCCATTTGAAACAGTTGTCAGACCGAAACAGTTGCGGCTGCAGCCGTTTCGCACCGACGACACTATTCCACTATTAGCTGGGAGGGAGTAAATTACCGTTCATGCAAAAAGTTACAAGCACCTGGAATTCAGATCTTATCTTGATATCGTAAACCGATTGAAATTTTATAACTGAGATTCAAAGGTTATTCATCGCGTAGTTTATAATGTGTACTACGCAAGGTCTTCAATCTGTTAGCGTCCAAAGTGGTGGCACCGTACAAACCAAAAATATTGATAGAAGTTCCATAAAAACATCAGATGTTGCATACCCAACATACTACAACACAACATACATATGAAAATATTTTATTTTAATGTACCTCATTTCAATTGATTTAATATTTATCCTCAATTAACCTCTCATGTCCTGATATCTTGACTTCTCATATGCACTGTAGTGCTAGTGAGGCGGAATTGATGGGTAATGGACAAAATGATTTAATTTCTGTGAAAATTGGTAAAAACAGATTTCCAAGAAAAGTTTCTTGCGAATTAAACAGCAACATTTAGTGGAAAAAGTTGGCGGATACAGGCAGTAAAGAATTCAACAATTTAAGACTTTCTTCAGTTCTAGAGTACATGTTTATGCACACTTCCAATGTATGTGCTCTTGGTGAAGCTTATTTCATCGCTTAATAACCCACCTGCTCTTCCGCCTGCATCGTCACAAAGTCCCACTTGTGCTGCAAGTTCTGCTTCAAAGTCCCCAACGCCTCCTGAAAAAATATATTATTTCAATCCTTGGGTCAAAACTCCTTAACTTCTACAAGTAGTTTCCATTTTTATTTCCACAGTCAACCCTGTAAGTGGTCATTATAACAATATTTTGAGAATTATTGATTTTAATAGAGTATTGAAACAATGGTAATTTTCCGGATAATAAAACGGATGGCCGGCAAGTATTATATAAAATGCATAAATTTTCAGACATCTTGAGACGGATAGCTTGAAAAAATAGTTCCGCGAACCAACATTCTTAGATATGCTCTACATTTCACGCTACGATTTTACAGAGGAGCCTTTCAAAAATACTGAGGGTAAGTGGCGACAACAATTGAATCTTTTAGAAAACGATAACATGTGGTAAGTATCAATTAAATACCAAATTGAAGTGTACCTTCACGGCCTTGCTAATGGTAATTTCTTATTTCTCTCTACAGTTACAGCAAAAAATATACAAATAAAACTTTTTTGACTTCAACAATTGATTTAAACATTAAAGACCGGTTTCGTCTGTCAAGCCATCGTCAGGCAAAAATATCTGTTGCCAGCCATATATATATGATGCGGAAGGTCATGGGAAACTCTTCTTTTTGGGACGGTGGAGAGATGATCGCTAGAGGTGCACAATGGATGGTGGAATAAGGTTAAGGTGAGTTGAGGGATGAATCATGCAGTACTAAGAAAAATTTGGGGGTGGTGGGTGGGGGGGGGGCTCATGAGATTAGCTGGAAGACGGAGTAACACGCAACAAGGGAGATGGGTTGGGGAACGCGAAGTCATTGAGGAGATTATGCGTGTCTTGAAGGCTGATCTCCCGCTGTTCCAAGGCGTCCATCTTCCGTCCCTTCCCGGAGAAATGGAGAGTAGGTATGTCCAGTTCGAAGTCTCTTCGTTGGCCCGTCTCCAACAGGTGTCGCACGAAAGCCGACGAGTCGTCTCTTTTCCTCCAACGCACCTTATGTTCCGTGGACCTGGTCTTAAGGTTACATCCAGTTTAGCCAATATAAGGGAAAGCTTTGCGTTTTCGATTTCAGCAAAAAATAAGTCTCAATTAGTTATAATATTTTGTCTAATGCAAGAAAATTTTAGGGTAAATGTTCAATAGTAGTAGTCTGTGACGGACAAAAGTGGAAAAGTGGTCACAGTATGGACATAAAATACTAAACTGCTTCTTTGAAAGGGTGCACTCTGGGGTGGGTCGTTTTGCCGCTTTTTCTCCGAGCAAAATGCAATACCCGGCGAAACTGGGCCACCCGTATAGACATTACTGTTACAAATTTTTTAGAAATCGGATGACATCTTTTGTGAGAATTTTTGGCTCAAAGCTTCAAAATTTCGGCTGAAAACACCAAAATTATCATTCATTTTAGTTTGGTTAAAGCGACCGTATTTTTGTTTAAGAAGACGTCCTTTGCGATAAAAACTGACATTCAAGCCATTCATTCAAGCCTCAACATGCCAATTACATGCCCCTGGGCTGCCTTCTCAGGGGCCGTAAAAGGGGGGAATTTCAGTAAAATTAGCCGTTATGAAGGTCCTCGCTCATCTAGCCAGCGATGATTGCCTAGTGACCAAGTACCTCAGGTCTTTACTGAGCTTTACTGAGTCTTTACTGAGTTCAGTGAGCTATTCTGGGTTTAGATAAGACTAAATCACATTTTATAATATTGTAGTACACCGGGCCACTTCTCCCCACGCATCCACCTCTTTACTTCAGTAGGCCCCCTTACCTTAGAGAAAAAAGTGGCAAAACGACCCACCCCACACTGAACACTAAGGTAGGCATTATGCATGATTCAGACAACCCTGCCTCTTGTGAACAATTGGGCGATATGCTGACACATGCCGATAGGATAGCGAAACAATTAAGCTACATGAAATGTAACACGCCCCCACGTTTAGATGGAATACTTGCACGCGTGCTTAATGAGTTGGCCCCACTCATCACACTATATCATAAAATCATACGTAAAAAGCCATTATGGGTAGGAAAGGTACTTCCAGAGCGGAAAATGTTCAATGTCCCACCCAAATTTAAAAATGGGAACAAATAGGCATAAATAATAGATAAAAGCAAGCTATTCCTAAATTTTGAGAAACCATTTGTCATGGTACTCTCAGAAAACTAATGTCCAAATTACAATCTTATTGTTTTAACAAAAGGATAGTGAACTGGATGAGTTGTTTTCTAAATGACTGCTAACAAAAGGTAGATATCTTTAGTACCGACATGTTTGAGTGGCAAATGGCGTCCCTCAAAGAAATAAACACCCATAATAAACGTCACCATTTCACCTCCCAAAACCTTATTCATTACATCTTTAGACGGCTGGTGTCCTAACAACACCTGCCTCACGCCCATACGGCGGCTCTCAAGGTAGTAAGTAGACGTAGATGAAGAGTGACTGGCCTTCTCTTATTACTCATTTATATAAACTAATTTAGATAGTGAGTAAGAAGGAAAATCCGATTGTTTGACAACAATCCATTCATTAGCCGAGAAATTGCCGCAAATCCAGACTCAGAAGAGCTCAATCCTTGGACTTCCAATACATTAACTCGAGGTGTCCCTATTGGGGGCTTGAACTCAACCTAAGTAAATGCACTACAGTGCACTTCATACGAAATATAACACACTATTTCTTTACTCATAAAGGGAGAAGAATTGATGCAAAGGAGTCTGATGAATTCAAATACTTTGACTTGCAATGAAATGAGAGGGAAAAACATTCGGGACAACTTGAGAGCCACACCAAAGAAACGAGGATTTATCAATCGTAAAGTAGGGAGGTTCTCAGAATAAATTGTAAAAAAGGTGCTAATATACTCTGATTATGCTACATTTCGAGTGCGTCGAGAACATTTGGCACGGAGCAAAGAAAGATTCAATCCACAAAGTAAATAAAATACAAAGAAACGGCACACGATTCCCTAAAAACTGCCAGAAGCGCAAGGAGAGTGTCACACAGCTGATGGAAGGATCAGGTTAAGATCCTTCTATTGGCTGTGTTTAGTTCATCCTCGCACTATATCGCTAAAACTGATGGGGGCGACAAAATTTTCGAGATTCGTTGTCGAACTGAGTGGTGCAAAAATTCATTCTCGCCGCGCATCATTAGTGGTTAAAACACCGTGACACTTTCTATGGACATCGTTAGCCCACAAATCATCTCAGCCTACCCAACCCCCCTCCCTTTTGATGGCTACTATCCTTTTTCACAACGTACAGCGTCCCCGGGGTGGAATTTTTCTATGCGATGAATGAAAATAAATCTAATGGTGAGATACAATGTAAAAAAGTAGTCGTTGCAACGATTCGTAATTTCCTCGTTCAAGAGAAACCGTTAAATATTTTTTCCAGAAGTATATCTTATTAGATTATAAAAATATTAGTCTAGGAAAAGAGAAAAAATGACCAATTAATTTAACTTCAACTCAAATTGACACCTTTTTATTTCCTTGTAAGGTGGCTCGTACTATAGAGACTCTTCCAACGTAACTTCATGTTCAATATTAGATTGAAAATTTATATTTCATGATTCGCACGCTTGAGAATATTGCTTAAATTTAATTTTTTGGGAAAAATCTATTAATTTACATAGATAACTGTAAAAGAAATAATTATTTAAACTTTTCATGCATAAAAGATAGCACTTAAGGCAGTCATGGTTCGTTTTTTTCCTTTTATCTCCACTTCATAGGAAGATCTCTCATACTCACCACTTCGTATTCTTCCAGGCCATGTTTCTGCTTGTTTCGAAGGGAGCGCTTAGCCAGGTAGATGGCGTACTCGACATTGTCAGGACAGTGAGTCTGAGATGGCCAATAGTAAGGGGTCTACAAAGAAAGATAAAAATACGAATAGTAAACTCTTATCAAAACAATAACTTTCCAGTAACACTCAAATTAAATTTTTTTGAAGTAATACTGAAATGAAGCGCAATGAAACCCGTGACCTATAGGTTTACCGACCATCTTGAGACCAAATAGACCAACGTGATCGGCAAAAACGTTTTTGCATTGAAGCAGCATTATAAGTCTATTTATTTTAACTTCAGAACTAATTTTGATTACTTGGAAGCTGAATGTAGTGAATGTTTGCTAATATACTAACTGATGACTTACAAGAGAGAAAAATAGCGGAGAAATGTGGAAATTATACATTAAAATCTGGTTGAGACCAAAAATATATTGACACAACTGTTAGGCATTGCAAGCCGTTAGTGCAGATCACATTTATGCAAGATCCTCGAACGCATTGTCGTTAGCAATATTATGGCATTCCTGGATAATCGTAACCTTATACATAGCAGTCAGCATGGCTTCCGTAAGGACAGGTTCTGCGAAACACAGATTGCGCTCTTCCTTCATGATATCCTAAAATGAGGTGAATCGATTAAGCTAATCGACGCGATATTCCTTGATTTTAAGAAGGCATTTGACAAGGTTCCTCACAAAAAACTCATTTATAAATTGTATTCAAGCGGAGTTAATAAAAAAATATTGAACTGGATATGGGACTTACTCAGTGATCGAAAACAAAAAGTAGTTATTGATGGTTTTAGCTTCGATATGGTCGAAGTCACACCCGGTGTTCCTCAAGAAAGCGTGATTGGCCCTCTTTTATTCATTATTTATATTAATGACCTAAGTTCTCGAATTAGCAGTAAATTAAGATTATTTGCAGACGATACAGTAATCTACCGTGAAATAAGCGAAGTCGCGATCTAGAAGTTCTGTCATCTGACCTTAACAACGTTCATTCATGGTGCCATGAGTGGGGTTTAGAACTAAATATTAGTAAATGCACCACAGTTAACTTCCTGTGAAAGTCATCACACGAAAGCCATACCTACACCGTGGGTGGAATAAACATAAAATCTTCAAATACAGTAAAATATCTTGGAACTACCTTAACTTCAGATATATCGTGGGGAACACACATACAAAACATATGCGGCACAGCATTAAAGAAACTAGGTTTTGTAAAGCGTATAATAGGAAGGTCCTCGGATGAAAAAGTAAAAGAGAGATGCTACTTCGCTCTGGTTAGGCCACACCTCGAATACGCCGCGAGCATTTTGGACCCTGGTCATCAATATTTAACCAAAAAAATTAACAAAGTACAAAGAAAAGCAGCACGCTTCATTAAAAACTGCTACGAACGAACATATAGTGTTTCAAAACTGTTAGATGGATTAAGGTGGGAGCCCCTAGAGACTCGCAGGCTGCACGCTAAGCTTAGGCTGTTTGATAAATTCAGAACTGATATTTTTCAGAGCGACATAGAGAATATTATCATGAAGCCTCACTACATTTCTAGGTTTGACAGATGCGGTAAAATAAGATAGATACCAAAACTCGTTCTTTCCATGCACAATAAAGACTGAGCTCCTCTAAATACACTCCCATTATTGTGTGTCACCATTTCACCTCCAAAATTTTACACCTTTACACGGCTGGTGACCTACCACCCCCTCCCACACGCCCATGCGGCGGCCCTGGGTAGTATGTAGATGTAGATGTAGAAATATTAATGACATTTTGCAGATTTTCATTTCATCAATATTTCTGTTAATACTCATAACATTAAAATAATATAGTAAACAAACAGTTGTTGAATTGCTGGAAATTAAGGCTTTAAATTGAATTTTACGCTTATCACGCAGTTGCTCGTGAATTACTTCCCACGCAGGCAAGTGGGAAATTATTCAGCCATTTTTAAAAACTCCATGTCTCAAAAAATTGGTCTCCATTATTGGAGATCAAACATAGCATTATCGAGTCCATATGCTTGTACATATATTGTAGATAATGACTTTCTTGGGAATCTCATGCACTATTGAAAGACTATTTCCCATGGCCTCTATCAAAAGGCATCAATAAAAGTGGACTGTAAATTGTAAATGTTCAATGCTAATAATATTCCAAAATTAAACCCACGGTAACGGAGGTCCTATGACAATGCGAAATATTGTGTGTTTCCAAGATCTAAGGCGTGGATACCAAGTCCTACGTGATTCAATACACCGTTTTCCAGAACTTTGGTCACCAAAAATATTTATTCTTATTGATATTCTGACATGAAAGCAAGGCCAAGAATCAGTCGTTACGATGTTTGATGTTAAGTGGCGCCAAAATAATACACAATATGACCGTACGTTTTTTCTAAATTCTTCATCTTAAAGTATTTTATAGCAAACCAAAGACCAAAAATATTATCACCAGCTATCGCCAGTACTTACCGATTTGAACACTAGCCATCATTATCCTATCATATGTAGTTCTGTTTATAAATTTTTATTTTTAGCGTTCGAAATGGATGAGATATTTATCCCATTTGAGGTGATTTGACTTCACAGTTAGTTTTCCACTTGAGCTATAATGTTTTTATACATAAAATCGTTAGATAACACAGGATTGATTTTGTCAGAGTCGAGCTATGTTCTGGCGTAGCAATAAATTGAGATAATTGTGTTGAGTCGACCGCTTTCAACAGTTACTTTGCTTCAGGTTTCAACTAAAATGTCGTTTCCAAAGCATGGAAAATTACTACCCGACTACAGAAGGGCCACGATAAAGTTCATCCTCTGGCAATTTATACCCGTGAGTCATTATCAAAAGGTTTCTGGTTCATTTGTATTTGATGTAATTTGGACTAACGCGGATTCTCCTATGTCGTCAATGAGTATCACAAGAAAATCCTGCCTCGCGGAAAGAATCCGGAAGTTTATTCACATTCAGCAAAAAATAACTAATAGATAAAGTTTCATGTGAAAGAATAAAGATAAGATTTCAAGACCAGTGTTTTCACTAGTTCCCAAGAGGTCAAGTGGATGTCAATCGCAGCACAACTTTTAGCAGTGAGAGCAGAATAAAATCTATTACAGCTTTAGGTATCTAGAAGAGAAGCCATTAAAAGTGCGATACAGAGATCAATGGGAATAAAACCACCACTTAGTTTGTAGTAGAAGAAAAGATTAGCATCTGAGTAGGCCACAGTTATGGAACAGGGGAAAGAGACTCCACGATTCCCTTCGATTGAGAGTCACTAGCAAGGGAGTAGAAAGACTAGGACAAATGACAAGATATAAGTATCTAGGGACGGAAATTACACAGGACTGGAAATGTGACAAGGAGATTAAAGGTAGAATTGCAATGGCCAGAGACGCTTTTATCAAAAAGAAAAAGTTGTGGTGTAGCAAAATGAATACTGGGCTTAGAAAAAATAGCAAAGTTTATGTTTAGAGCGTCTTACTGTATGGTTGTGATACAGAGACGGCTTTGAAAAAGGATATAAAACGGATTGAGGCATTGGAGATGTAGACATGGAGAAGAATGTTGAATATTATTTGGGCAGACAGAGTGAGAAATGAGGAGGCATTGACCACAGTGGGGGGAGATAGAGGACTGATTAAGACAATTAAAACAAGGAAGCAAAACTTGCTGGGACATATATTAAGAAGAGATTGTTTGATGAAGGAGGTATTAGAAGGGATGGTGGAAGGAAAGGGTAAATACGGAAGAAGAAGAAAGAAAATGTCGGATGATTTAGAAGAGGAGACAGGCTACGCGAGGATGAAGAGGAAGGCACAAGACATAGTTATCTGGAGGAAAGGCTACTGAGGACCTGCTAAACAGCAGACTACCAATGATGATGAGCAAG
Source organism: Ceriagrion tenellum (assembly GCA_963169105.1). NCBI lineage: Eukaryota > Metazoa > Arthropoda > Insecta > Odonata > Coenagrionidae > Ceriagrion > Ceriagrion tenellum. Next base: position 123,085,726 of record OY720642.1, on the reverse strand, counting down.
GGTACGGTGTTGAAGTGTAAGCACCCCTCGCCACAAAGATGAAACTTGCTCCCTCTCGCTCTCTCTCTCTCTCTCACTGGTGGAGACAAAGTAAGACCCTCGCCTGATAACCTGCGGGTCGTGGCTTTGAATCCCACCAGGGAGGAATTTTCACCACTCGAGATGTGATTGTTTGTGTTCGTATTGTTACTTTTATTCACTAAATATGAAAGGCCTGTCAGATACTTCGTACGCGGCTGTGGAAATAAATGAAAAACTGGGTGTAGCTGAATCCAATGTGAGGGGTAGGTGCTTTGCACTTTATTGAGGCACGTCCGGTAGCAGATGCCATTTAACTTCTAAACGTCGGAAGAAAGGAATAATAGTAAAACTTTTCACCTTTAAATAAATGACCCATAATGGGCTTTTTCAGCGAGGCTGTCGGAATTTTGGAACTTCAAGATTAGACATGCCTCCGTCTTGGCGTCGGGTGACCGTGCAGATATTAGAGATTGAAAAATGTTAACTTTTCTTTTTTCAAATCGATTATTGTTCACGCGCGAACTGGAACGGCAACTCAATTCTGGAAAATAATCAAAACCCCATCGATATAGGAGGGATTTTCTGGGGAGAAAAACAGGCAGAAATGGATGGGTGTAAAGAGACGGGACGAAAAGGGAACAGATGGAATCAGACAGGAGGAACTGTTTGTGAATAAGTAAACAAAAATAAATGATACCATTACAGTCAATCGATTCACTTGATATAAAATGATCTTATTAAAAAGATCCGCAAGAAATACTTTTCAGAGAAAATGTGTTCATTCAGTGGCATATCCTGGCAACGAGAAAATGTATCATCCTTATACAAGTCGGTAACAAATATGAAAAAAGAAGGCTACTCAAGGATTTAGATATACGAGGTGAAATATGATAGTTTTTGTATGATACCAATTGTGACGTCGCGGCGTTACAATAGGTATCACACAACACCTCTCCAATACCACCAAAAAAAAGGGATACGTCTCTCGTTCTGAGTCCCCGGCTCCCTGAAAAGACAAACCCCTGTGTCAATTACATCACCCACGTTCAAAGTGGGATCACGCGAATCGAAGTGAGGAAAGCATTCTGGTACCTAATATTCGCGTGTCACTATGCAGCAGGATAACAGTCTATATTTTTTGCAATGGCTATTTGATATAAAAATTGTCCCAGCAAATGTTTTCATTAACCCATTCGCATCCGTAAGCGTACTGGTATGCATGTTGATGTTTGTTCATGAATTACATGCGCCTGATAGAGTCTGCCCTCTGGTGACCTTCTAGACAAGTATTTCCATCCATAACCGTAAAAATGCCAGTTTTTAGTGAAATATTTCAGTCGCCTGAACATGGCTGGCAGTAGAAAGAGAAGTTTTGGTGAAAATGTTCAGGATGAACGCATAAATGATTTACTTGGATGGTACAATTTTTCCAAAACGTTTAGGTCTACGCAACACTATTTATTCGGATAGTTAATCAGATTAAGATGAATGTGCCTCTACAGGCAATAACATGGTATAGGATAATGATGTTGACAATAATAGTGCTGTCTGGAATTGGAAAGAGGAGTGCCTAGTTCCTGTAATTCATCCATTTACTGGTTTCCCTGAAATGTCTGTTCCTTCAGGGGGAAATATTAGTAGGCTCTTCTGATTTTAAACTTTTTTTAAAAAGTGAAATAGTTGATCACGTTGTCGCTGAGACTAACAGGTATGGATCAAGAGATAGTGAATTAAGCAGTGTCACCTCAAAGGAGATGAGAGTGTACTTTGCTCTTGTAATACTGATGGGGATTGCTGAAAAACCAACTCTTCAAAATTATTGGTGCAAAGATAAAAGCATCAGTACACCATGCTTTGTGAGGAAAGCATTCTGGGTACCTAATATTTGCGTGTCACTATGCAGCAGGATAAGAGTCTATATTTTTTGCAATTGCTATTTGACATAAAAATTGTCGTCAGTAAATGTTTTCGTTAATACCTTGGTCCATAATTCTAGGAATAATATCGTATGAGCAATAAAAAGTGGAACATCATACTGAAAAGTTTACAAAGAGAATAAGCAATTGTAACGCTCAGTATCTTTTCTTCAAAATAAGTGCCCCTCAAATATTTTTACAATATTTTAATCCACCTACTTACTCTAGGATGGATTACGTCCTAAAATGCTCGCGAGGTACTTATCAAATTTTCTTTAAACGTTAAAGAAGGTAATTTGAGAGGAATCGTTCGATTAATAGCCCGAAAACTTTTGTAATACCCTCAATTTCCCCGTATTTATTGGCCTGAGGATCTTACCTTGAAAAGACATGCTTTTGCATACGTGGTCTAAAGATCGCCATACCTCGTAGTGATAAAAAGTCCTGGATAAAACACTGCCGTTCACTACGGAGTAATTATTCTTACGTTTTAAGTAACCCTAATACTTCGTTGTACTAATCAATGATATTTAGTAATTCGGGGCCCAAGATAATGGATCCTACTACCACCGGTCACATAAAGCATTAAAAAAATGAAACAATTTCACAATCAAGTGAAGTTCTGGCTATTTCACCAAACAATCTGGAATTAAGTATTTTCGTAAAAATAACACAAATTTTTAAGTGCGTCCGTTATTTAAAATTTCCCTTGTGCATATTTAAAACCATTACGTTTGTTTATATCGTTATACTACTCCGATAATGCCAGTATTATTGTTTATTCCTGAGGGTGACCCCTCCATAAGGCGATTGCCATTGAGGTCACCTGGAACTTATAATTATTTGTTCTTGTTAATATTTTCTGTTACATAAATAGGGGATTTGATTTATTATCATTAACAATAGTGAGCAACTTTTCGCTGGAAACGAAATTCTCTGTACCTGAAATCTGTAGAGCGAGCTGTCGTCCTTCACATTCAGACTTTTGGTGTCTCCCACTGGGAAGAAGTAACCGGACTGGCAAAGTATGTTGGCGAGGTGCACGGCTTCGGCTGGAATTTAAAAAGAACATTTATCATCCAGATACTAGAGATTTATCACAGAACATGTGATTATCCATTCGTGATTCACTGAAATTGGGGGCGTGATTCCTTTCCAATATAATAGTTTTAGATTTCACACAACACCGCAATAATAAGAGATTAAACCTTGATTCACGTGCAAAAAGTTCCGAACAAGCATAGTCCTCAGCGCAGGACGACGATCACAACAACACACAACAGGCAGCGGTGATAAAAGCGAACAATGCCAATAAATATTTGAGTTGTGTCTTCTGGGATGAAAGGGACCCGTGCTGAAGGACAGAACCTGAATACATATACGTAAAATCATTCAGAAATATAGCCATAGATGTGGTTCATCAGCCTCTTTTGGCTCAATATTAAACATTATTCTGCAGCGAAGTAATTACTTCATATTTGAAAAAAAGAGCATTGGTACGATAAGGACAGACACCGGAAAGGGGAAAAAATCAATCAGTTTTCCATGAATTTATGAGCGATTTCCTCAAATATACCCATGTTTTGACAAGCGTAGCTTTAGGAAACATTCTTTTCTTCTTTATTCTTAGTTTCATTCTTTTATATCTCTTTTTTCTTGTCCGGCGTGGTATGAATTTCAACAAGGCACAAAATCCTATAGAGACAAATTAGGAACAAGGTACTTGCTAATCTCAGTGATCACTCAAGCATAGCTCTCTAAAAAGAACAAGATTTTTACATAAAATCCCCTAATTGTGGGTGATCCTCGCAAATTTCTTGATATTTACTGGAACATTCCATCTTTTCACAATTGTTAGATTTCTCAATTCAGCTACCACAATGAAAAAGCTCCAATATTTCGCCACATATTATTTAAATACCACGTTTTACTCACGAAGCCTACTCAACTTCATCCCATTTCATAAGATGTAAAACCTACGGTGGGTTAGGTTGCCGGGAAAGCCTAGAATAAAAACAATGGCCATCGGAATGAAAAAATCTATCACTTTTTATTTTGGATATGCATGGCATACTTTATTAATTTTTTCTGTTTCAAAAATGCCTATGTTCTGTAAAAATGCATTTTAAATTGCCGATAGTACGAAAAAACTATTCCCATTTTATTACGTTCAGAATAAATTTCATGCCCGGAAAAATGAGTTTCTAAAGTTGAAAATTTCTTAGAAACTGAAACCAAGGCAGCGAAACACTCGTCAAAGCTAAACCGAGGAGCCAGCAGCTTAGCGAGAATACTCGCAGAAAGCCGGCTCAACAGGGTACGTATACATCCGAGCGTCGCATGTGTCGACTACGCGTCGACGCCGGCCACCGGCGCTCAGTAGCCACCGTCGACTATGCGTCGACGGTGGCACTGAATGTGTTAACCGAACATATTAAAATTTTCTTTGCATTTGAAACATAAAAGACTTTACACAAAGTTGTTCGAATGAATAATAAAGTTTTTCACATAAATTCATGAAAATTACTTAATCTTTTTATGATTTCGGGTGACACAGTAAAAACCTATGGCCCCATATACGAAAAGGACCTTTTAAATAGTTCCTCACTGGAGTTGAGCGAGTACATGTCATATTAGCCTTGTACCACTGACACTTCATAGAATAATCATGCCATTCAGAAATAAACCTACCAGAAACGACCATATCATATGCAGATAGAAAGATAGACTCACCCGAGTCCTCGATGTTCAGCCGCTCCATCAGCCATTCGATTAGATCGTACCCTTAAAGGAGAAGACAGGGGAAAATGAATGAGAATTTGATTGAGGTGCAGCACATATCTTTTCAATAATTTTATTAATAATAATTAATATTTTTGAAATTACATTTCTATAGGTCATTTTTCAGGGCTATAAATATTCACCTCTAGGCTTTTGACCTTAGCTCGTCGAAAGTTCGCGCCTGAGGAGCCACAACAAAAAAGGAAAGTATGCGTTGGAATTGTAACGAGAAAAAATCGGCCGGGATCGAGAATGAAACCCGGGATCTTTGATTTCCGAACCTATGCGCAGACCACTACACTAGGATTATAAATGTTGGTGCCAATTTTGGAGGATAAAATAGAACTAGATCTTAAGCCCTTGTGGTCCATCAAATATGGCGAGGGAAGGAAGAAGAGGGCTTCAAAGAAGCCACACCAAGGCGTCTGTATCCGAAATTCACTTCCTGCGAAAGTCATCACAAAAATGCCATACTTATTCTGTGGGTGGAGTAAACATAAAATCTTCAGAGACAGTAAAATATCTTAGAATTACCTTAACATCTGATATATCGTGGGGATAACACATACAGAACATATGTGGCGCAGCAGATAGGTACAAAAACTCGTTTCTTCCGCAAACAATAAGAGACCAGAATAAAAATTGAGCTCCACTAAATACACTCCAATAATTCATGTCACTATTTCATCTCCAAAAAACGTACATCTTTACACGGCTGGTGGCCTAACACCCCCCGCCACACGCCCAAGCGGCGGCTCGCGGGGTATTAAATAGATGTAGATGAACTCTTGATGTCGGGCTTGGCTATATTAGACAATGACCGAGCCTTCCGCAAATATGGCGGAAAATAACGTTAAAATTTCCACGAAGAATAAAGCACGATTTAATTTCATCGCATCCTCCAAAATGGCCGGCAGAATAGGGAATGCCTGGGTAGCGTAGTGGTCCTCGCAGTGGCCTAGAAAGCCAAAGATTCGTGGTTCACCGTCCAGGCCGATTATTTCTCGAGGAACTTTAAACGTATTTCACCGCAATATTCGCGGCTGGCTTGAACACGGTAATGAAAATACAGGAAAGTATCGCCTCTTATAAAATATGCCAACAAATCAATGTCATGTTCATTTTTAGGGATATATCAAATTATCACTTTTAAATTAACCTATGCTCTTTCTCGATATCATCGTGAATTTGAACAAGTTCCGCAGATGTGACGAATGCGATTCAACTATTACCACGGGTTCTAACAGCCGAAGAATTTTTATGACAGCTGTTTTAACAGATTATGAAGAATCAAAAATAGTTTTTGCACTACTATAGATAGACTTCCTCCGATTATGGACGAAAGTGATCAGCCAATTTGTTTTAAATACCCATTTTTTTTGCTGCTTTTTCGTTGCGGTGGGTGCCGTCAAAAATGCTGTATTCAAGGTTTTTCATACTTTCATGAGGAATTGGTTCTAGGCATCAATAAAGCATAGAAACGATTTTTTTTTTAAATCAAAGAATTGGAGGCCTTCTCATGTCACTGCATATGATAGGAGGCCCGGATGGCTCGGAAACGGCGAGTTTCACTTCCAATCTGATCGCAGATATCAGTTTCAGCGCGGCTAATAGTTTTTAGTTCGACGAAAAATAATATTGAATTATATTTTTACAAATATTTGGATCTCAAAAATGATTCAAATGAAATGTTACCCCAATTTTAAGCGAGATGTTAGACCCACTGAATTACTATTTACAACTATTGCAGCCATGTAATGTTGATAGAATTAGTAGAACTAACCACGAATAAAACATTTGTATGGCGTGTAACAAGGAGATGAGGGAGTAAAATAACCATCGTAACTTGCTACACCTTGGTCTTATTTCCTCTAAGCGAGACCCAAGAGTAATCACATAGTCGTTAGATCGAGTAAGCATACCGTCCTGATATTAATTGCTTCAAGCTAAGGTGAAGCTCATCTAATTCCGTCGTTGCTGTGGAGTAAGTTAAGTAGTATAAAACTAATACCAATATTTACCTCGCTATGCTATCCGTAGATCAAAATACATCATCACGGTGTAATTATTTGAGGCGAAGAATTTTGGAAGTAAAACATTCTTTCAGTTATAAATCTTTGGGACCACCTTGATTCATTACTGGAGATTTTACACAGCTATGAAAAAATATTTACACGAAAATAATGTCGAGACTTTCGTACCTACGCGATAATTTTGATAGCAAATGAAAGCTCTCTTTCAATTCAATTATATCTGGCGTAACCTCGTAAAAATTCATTATGATGAAAACTTTAAAAATCTACACTTTGAAAACATTCCGTTTTTTTGGATGCCGCACTGCGTTTAACATAGGCCCTTCCACAACCTTCCCATCTGGGTAAAAACCCTTCCAGAATCACGCCCCCTCCTGTGAGCTCCATTCCCAGCCCAACGTCCACCTTGGGCCTCCCTTCTTTTTGCCGACCCCTCCGCAACTTCCCACCCCCACTCAAGGCGGACGATACAATAACGCCCTACACTCTGTCTTTTTCCACCTATTACAGAACATAAACATAATGACACGTCCAAAAGAAAAAAATGCCATCCATTTGATATGAAGGACAAAGTGTTGCCATTCCAAGCAACTCTTCTCGCAAATTGAATTGGAAAATACGCGGTGTTGAAAGCGACGATGTCAGAAAGGAAAATAGTATTTTTCCATTTATAAAAATGAAATTTTCACGAAAAACTGATCGTAAAAATCTAAAACTTCCGGGAAATTGACTAAAAATAAAGTTCATGAATTTCACAACCTGATTGTTTTTGTAATTAGGTATAAATGAAGCCAAATTTTTGTAGTTCCATGAATTTAGTGCAGCAGTCGGAATATATGGCCATAAATTAGAGCTCATTCAAAATGCATTTGTGAAAAAATCGGAACAACTTATGCGATTGACTTTATTAAATTGATAGGTAACGCATGTCATCAACTAGAGCAAAATATTGAAAATAAATTACACGAAAAGTTGTAATTTTAGTCTTAGCTCTGACTCGCGGTGGAATCTGCTTGATGAACCTAGCCTCTAAATATAGCATGCCTCGCATTCCCGAATTACTTCTCAAAATTACAACAGACATAAGGTATATATACGAGCTTAACCCACGAAACGCATGCTCACATCATTATAGCCTCCAAAATGTACGTGGCCTGAAATTTAGTTCATGTTTGGTTAAACTTCAACACAGGCCACTCACACATATATCCACTTAAGTCCTCACATCAAAGGTGTGCGACAGTGCTGTGAATGATTGAAACGGATAATGCGATTACAGTGCTTTTCCTAGATGCCTCCGGTACCACCAACTGCAGTCGGCGGAAATCGGAGGCAAGATGATGGAACGAAGGGAATCCGAGAGGCTTTCGGTGGTTTTCGGAGATATGAGTCAAACTCATTGCCGAATCTGCGGTACGTTTCTTTTCTACCTCCTATTTTACCAATTCACCATTTTTGCCGCGAAATCTCTTAGGAAAAAAATAATTTCTGGCACAAATCTTCACGTGTATTCGGAAAACACGAACAATAAATGTTTGCAGGCAAAAATAAATTTCAGACATAAAGCCACATTTCCGATATTCCTCATAAATACAAACTCTTGAAAAAGTGAATTTTTGCTCTCATTACCTTTGGCTATGATGCTTATTTTGACGATGAATAAATGCTGTGAATGGTGTAAAAGGAGACGGGTTTCCATCCGGTGAATTTACATTTAATTCGAACTCAGCGATGCAACGACCTCGTCAGAACTGATCGCCGCATTTATGTTAACAACTCTGTACGACTGTCATTGATACGCATACATTTTTGGATAAACGTGCTAGAATTGTCGTTGGAGTTCATAATAGCTATATAACCGCCATGAATAATCTCGAATTTTGGCCAAAGGTTGATGTGTGATTGATGGATATCTTGAAGTCGCGATTTATGAATAGAATTAATAATATTCAGTTTTAAAAAATTATTTTAAAATATCCTATATTTCTCCGATTACGGAGATCGCAAAAAGTTTTAATTTCAAATAGATACACTCGTTACCATCTCTGAAATTATTATATTTTACATTGTTTCTAACTGTTACAAGTTTCTGATGTTGCCGTAAGTAAGTAATCTGTTTTTGAGACGCGTAAGATGTTCGCTGTTATGTTATTCCAATGGTTCCATTGGTGCGCTGTTTCCAAGCCTACTTAGTAGGTGTACCATAAGGATTCCCATAATTTACCTACACTGTTGCTGTGCGAGTAACGACGACGATACGCTGATATAAGTCCCGGAACCATGAGTGTGAACCGAAAGTCCATCCGCCACTTCACTTGAACTGAAACTATTAAAAAGAAGGAACGGTTACGGAACGTTTTATTTCGTTCAAAATTCTACATTCGTTCCGTTAACGAAACTAAAGTCAAGCTGTAGATAAAGTTTCATTCCGAACCGAAACTATAGTCAAAAAGGAAGCCTATACTTTCGTTCCGGAACGAAACTATATGCTTGGTTCCGGTGTCGTTTAACATCCCTGGTACTAGCGTGTGGCAAGGTGTGAGTTATCACCAACATGCATTACACCATACCCTATTTAAGTTGACGTAACTTTCTTCTTCAGTGTTCAACCCTGGGGTTGGTTTGCAGCAGTACGCCACTCCTCTCTTCTGTCTGCTTTTCTCTTCATTTTTGTGTATGTGGTGCAACCCATATCATTCACAATCTGCTGCATGAATGACATCCTTGGTCGTCCCCTGCGATTCCTTCCCTCTATAGCTCCTTCTGCTATTGTTATAATGACGTTGTCGTGTCTTAGAATGTCCCCTTGTGTTGTCTCTTCTTTTTCGGATATGCCTCCACAGGGATCTGGTTTCTTGAACTCTTTTCAGTACCTCTTCATTCGTGACTCTATCTTTCCAGCTGAGCTTCAACATCCTTCTGTAGAGCCACATCTCCAGGGCTTCTAGCCGCCTTCTCTTTTGTTTTCTTATTACCCATGTTTCGCTCCCGTATAGGGCCACACTCCAAACAAATGCTTTCATCATCCGTTTCCTTATTTCCAAACTAATTTTCTTGCTGGTGAGTAGGTTCTTTCTTAGATAGAATGCAATTTTGGCCTGATGTATTCTCCTCACAATTTCTTTCTGGCTTCTACCATCTCTTGTTATTCTGCTTCCCAAGTAGGCAAATTCCTCTATTACTTCTAGCTTCTCTCTTACAATTCTCATTATTGGGGGTTCATATTGTTCTTCATTACTGCAAACCATCACCTTGGTTTTGCGTTTCTTTATTCTCATGCCATACTGTTTACAGAAAATCCTACCCATTGTGTTGAGCATCCTTTCTAGATCTTCTTTGGTCTCTGTGATCACAGCAATATCATCTGCATAACGCAGCATATCTATCTTCTGTCCATTAATTTTAATCCCCGCCTCAGTAGTTTCACGAACTTGGTCTATAGCTTCCTGGATGTAAGCATTGAATATAAGAGGAGAGAGAGTACATCCTTGTCTCACGTCTTTTCTAACTTTTGCTTGCTTTTGATGAAAATTCCTGATCACAACCATTTCGTTCTTATATAAGCTGAGTATCACCCGCACGTCTTTATATTTTAGGCCTGCTTTCTTCAGCACTCTGAACATCTCTTTCCAGATAACATTGTCAAATGCCTTTTCCAGGTCAATGAAGGCAATATAAGTAGTTTTACTTCTCTGCATTTGTTTTTCAATAAGAAGCCTCAATGCCAGAATTGCCTCTCTTGTTCCTGATCCTCTTCTGAATCCAAACTGATCTTCACTCAGCATATCCTCTACCTTTCCTTCAATTCTCCTCAGGATTATCTTTATGAGGATTTTTGACGCATGCGATATTAGGCTTAAGGTTCGGTACTGTTCGCATTTTGTAGCCACCGCCTTCTTCGGTATAGGAACCATGATGGATTTCTGGAAGTCGGTTGGTATCTCTCCTGTGTTATATATGGACCTAATCATTTTCAGCAGCATTGTTTTCATATTTTCACCAGCATTCTTGACGTAACTACGACTGGTTATTCGTTGACAAAAACTTGCTAACTTGTCAGGGGGCGAAATTTCACGAATATTCGCTACACCATAGCCATGGTGCTAATGAAAGACTGTTTGAACTAACGTTTTCTTTAACAACTACGCAAGTGTCTTAGAGGTTTTCCTGCTGAATATGATGCATATATTTCGACCGGGATACTCACCCATGAATGCAGACGGGATGGAGGTGAGGAAGACCTTTTGGCTGCGAACTGGCACGCCAGTCTCAGGGTCCTGCATCTCCCGCACCAAGGCCTCCATCTGGCGGGTCCAGAGACACAAAGAAAGAACACAGGGTCAATAGCTTCGTCGTCGTTATGTTGTCATCATAGTGCTGAGATGCACTTATATACTCTGTTAAATTATAATCAAATAACAGGTGAACAATAGTAACCAACAGTAGCAAACGATAATGAAGGACTAAATATCTAATTATTTTATTTACAACTTAAAGTAAAAACTGGAGAATAAAGGGTGGGAAAATTTTAACTGCTCTTCAAATATTACCACTATCAATTATTTGGAAGAAATTGCCATGAAATAAATTCAGCCTGGACCGGGAATAGAACCACGGACCACGGTGGTTTGCTGGACCAATGAGAAGACCGCTATGCTATCCAGGCTTCCTAATTCCCATGGCAATTTTGGCGGATACAAGGCAACTAGATCATAGGCCTGCGTAGTTGTCTACTCATTGGTCCGGCAAACCAAAGGTCCGTGGTTCGATTCCCGGTCCAGGCGGAAATTTTTCTCATGGTAATTTCTTCGAAAAATTCACCCGCCATGTTTGAATATTTACTATCAACTATTGTCGGTCTTTTCTGTCGCGTAGAGTAATTTTGTATTCAAATATCAACGATTCGTTCTTCTTATAGGGAACGTCTTCTGGAGACTGAAGAATTTTATTTGGTAAGCAGTAATTCTTTATTTAAAACGCAACGTTTCGTTCTTCCTATTTATAACGTCGTCAGAAGACTGGAGAATTCAGTTATATTTGTGTTTTTTGCTTGCAAAACGGCTTACCATTGCTAATAAAATTAAAAAAAGAAATATAATTAAAATTTTTAACGGCTGGTTATATACATATTCGTGGAAAGATATCGTTTCCAGTCGCTGCTTCGACGGCAATCATAACGGCGGTAGGCGATAACTATTAAAGTTTGATGAACGTTGCGCTATTTCGGTATGAGGTTATTTTAGGTTACTTTGATGCGGATGTCACAACTTAGTTTCCTTACCGCTGATATAATATGTATGTCGCTGCAACGTTAGCAGGAATGTTATTACTGTCAAAAGCACTCAAGAGGACACGGAGGTTACAAATCAGACTTAGTCGTCGCACAGACTAAAATCTAGACGGACTGAGGCTGTGAAGGATGGTATACTGTCATCATTCTACTCCTGTAGGTCATAAAAAACTAACAAAATGAAGGAACGGTTTTTCGAAGTTAAATATCCGAGAATTGCTATTTTTCGAGTGCAATTCCAAATCGAAACGCAAAATAAAGAGCGAAAATCGTCATTACATAACAGGAAACCTTCATTTTCATGCACATCTCTCACCCGATCCCTGCTACGTTTTTTCTCCCCAAAACCATTTTTCCAATATTCAGGTGCTGGCGAGACCTCGAATCGGAGATCGCGCGGTGAGACAAGGAGCTAATTGAGCCATTTGACTTCGCGATTGCCTCCGCATGAAACTCCCTTATTTTTGCATTTTTTAAAATCCCCCTGAGAAGTTTAGGCGGTGATTTCTTGGTCGAATCATTAATTTTTTGGAAGTTTACTCAGATTATTATTTTTTTTCAAATTGAGTGTATTTCGAAGACCGGGGTAAATGAAGGAGCGATAAAATTATGAATGCCTTGTCGAGATACGGCATGACACTCCGCAAGCCCACGCAAATGAGAGGGAGACTCGAAGTTATCCTATCGATTTTGGAGCCTTTTTAGCCCATAATTGTTTTCGTTGTCCTCGCCCGAGATTCTGCGCCGCGAACAACCGCGGATCGTTATAATCGCCATCGGGAGGCGAGCGGATGGCCTTCGGCAGGCCGAACTACTTCGAATCGGCGACCACCAGAAATCCCTGCATCGAGAGTCGTCTGGCGCACTGCAAATGACATGGAATCGAAGACCCTCCGGGTGTATGAACCGTTCGAGATAGTCCCGATCGTGAAACTACGGAGTCACGTGGTACAATCACAAAGGGTTCTAGATTTTGATGGATTTAAAACACTAGGAAAAATCCCACCCAGCCTTCTCGATCGAGTTGTTCTCGCGGGAACAGTCGATGGAGCAAATTCGCGATTAGGAACTCATTGCATCGCGATTAGGAACACATTACAGGATATATCGTGGGGATTACACGAACAGAGCATATGTGGCGTAGCATTAAAGACACTAGGTTTTTTAAAACGTATAATAGGAAGGTCCTCGGATGAAAAATTAAAAGAGAGATGCCACTTCGCTCTAATTAGGCCACATCTTGAATACGCCGCGAGCATTTGGGACCCTGGTCAAATAGATTTAACCAAAAAAATTTAAAAAATACAAAAGACAGCAGCGCGCTTCATTAAAACTGCTACGAGCGTACATATAGTGTCTCACAACTTCTAGAGAGATTTGGGTGGGAGCCCCTAGAGACTCGGAGGCTACACGCTAGGCTTAGGTTGCTTGATAAATTTAGAAACGATATTTTTCAGAGCGACATAGAGAATATTATCACAAGTTTCCAGATCCCGTTCCGCAAGACCTCTCGCCAAACCTTTAACTCCCTTGATTAGTTTCCAACAACCTCTTCAGCAAAGAGCATTCCATCCCTCTGAATAATGAAATCATCGACGGATTCATTACCCTCACCCATAACCACTCGAACTTGCTCATTTCCCAGCCCATATGGTCACCTGATCACCTCCTCGGAAAGCTTAAATACTGAGGAAGAAACTGCCCTGCAACGGATAAGACGAAGATCAAAAAGAAGAAATGACCAATCGACTGTGCAAATGCATATCGGCGTAGTGGAAAAGCAGCGGAAACCATTCTTTTTGACGAATACCGAATAATAATCGAATAGACCTTTTGTAAGAAGGGATAGGAATGCTGAGGGAAAATAAAAGTATCGTTAAACATCGTACTATCATTCAAAACCGTAATGACAGTTTCCAGTGAAGAGAGCACCAATTGCATGGTAATCCGGGGAGAAAAGAATTAGGACCAGATGAACATCATGATGATCAGCATTGGAAGAACTACAGAAAAATACAATCTACAATAATAATATTTCACGGAAAAGACCCAGAAGGCAAATAAGACATACGACCAGGGGTGCGATTCTGTTTCTACATAACACCGTAGCGCCGTGGCCATACGGTGAAATAGTGAGTAACGCCGCGACAATGCAATTTTGTTTTTCGAATTTCGCGCCATTTTAGTGTATGCAACGCTTATTTATCGTATTGTCGCAATTATCGTTACGTCAGAAGAAATATAATCGCACGTGGAGATTCGCTAGCGCCAGCAAACGCTAATATAGCACCGCGTTATAATAGCGTACGTAGAAACAGAATAGTCCCCCAGAAGACTTAAGACCGCAGGAAATTCCAGCTAGGTGATTTATTTTTCTAGGCGACATTTAGAATTACCGGTGAATTAAGAAGCTAGAAATACAGAGCAAATAATCCCGAGCGAAAATGAAATAATATCGGAAGAAAAGCCTGCAAATAGCTAACATCAAAGCTTTAAAATAAGGAAGGACTTCATTAAAACATGCATTTTCTACATGTTCTTTAATAGTGGCGAAGTTTGGACAATAGCAGCAACAGATCAAAGGATATTGAAAGCAATGTAAATAAGATATTACAGAAATATGATTAAGACGAAATTATTTTGAAGTAATCTCCAAAGATGAAGCCTTAAGAAGAGCTGGGGATAACATAAGTTAAATGAAAACTTCGACAATTTGAAAGAGCAAACTAATGTCTTACATGGTACGAAACAACAAGGAGCTGAAAACGGCATTGCTCCGTGAGTTGAATCTCCTCTGCTAAAGTTATTCGGAATTTTAGTAACCTCAACGCCCTCTCTGATTATTCGTTATCAGAGAGGCCATTGAGATCACTAAGACCCCGTGCAAGTGTAGTTGGAAGACGATTATAAGCTCTCCAGCCCTTGGAAACGCATCTTCCACGACCGAAAACAAAAAGCGCGCCAACAAAACTCGGCACCGGACTGATGCATACATATAAGGAGACCTAACTGCATCCGAACTACGAACGAACGAACTGAAGAAGCAAATCGGAAAATAAGCGAAACATAATTTCTGCTGTGATGAACCAACGAGAGAACCCGAGAGACCTGCCCCATCGTAGCCACTCAGCGGAAGCCTTCTTTCAAATACCTATGATAATGATGATGATGGACATGTTCCTTGGTGCCGTTCCAACGATCCCTTTCCCCAATCCCCATCATTCGCCTCTCTATCCCGACTCACTATTGATTCGAGTGCATTATTATTATACTGTTAGCAGCGAGGTTTAAATTCTCGCTAGCGGGACCTGACGGCGGACCACGGATACTCGGCAGAATATGATGCGGTGGAACGGATGCCACGAGCATGCGCGACGAGAAGAGCTTTCTACCTGTTATCATTGATATATCACATCATATTACACTATATTATATTGTAATTATTATTATAATAGCAAAGTGACCCTGCCCTGTAAAGCCGCATCTTCTCTCGCTGTATTTGATCTCACGCCAATAAAGGCGTGACGACAGTTTCGCGAGCGCTTCAGCCCGCTTCTTCAGGTCAGAAGTCCACTTCAACAACAAAAAGCATACTTAGGTTTGCCAGCCTGTCTTCCTGCATGATTGCGCCTTGAATAGAACTCCAATTTTGAGTTCATCCAACAACAAGCTATCTAAGGGTGATGAAAATTAAAAAAGAGAGGACCAATAATAAAATATGACCGAAGGAAAAAACACAATCACCCACGTACCGAAACATAACACATTAGGGAGTTGTAAGTGCATCAGATTATTTAATCATTATGACCACCGTGTAGCAAGCTCTCCGCATCGACCTTCAATGGGCGGAACCCACCTTGGAGAAGACGAGAGGCCTCTGGTGCATCTCCGCGTCCGCTGATGGCTCCATCTCGCGCGTGTCCAAAGATCCTCAGTGCATCATCATAGTCGCCCCTCTCAGCGTCCTCCGGCACCGGAAGCTTCGCTCGATCCGGGGTCCGCCATACCGCTCCAACTCGACGGCCTCGAGGCTCCGAGATGGAGGACGGAGCGAAGCAGCAGCTGTGACTCGTGAAGCGACCCTGCGAATTTGTCGAGGAAGGAAATACGTTGAATGGTTATAATAGAATAGAATAGGTTTAATTATGCTCTGGGTTTCCTCAAAAGAGCAAAAAATAGAAAATACATATAAAATTCTGCTTTGAGCAAAAAATAACACAAAAATACATACACCTGGCCAACATCTCACAGTGATGAAAAACAAAACAATTCTCAGTTACAGATAATTAACACTAAAACAATGGAAAATATAACATATAACAAAGAAAAATATAATATCAATCACAAAGAGATAACAAAAAACAATAATTTCCCCGATCACTTTGTTTCATGATGGTATTCCCAAGATGAAACCCGATAAGAAACAAATTATCATAGAAGATAAAGCACGGGAACAAGTGTCCCATTTTCGGTTTTCGGAATGCGAAATAACGCACGGCGAGGACAAAAATATTTCAAATAACATTTAAATTTTCCAGAAGATGTGTGGGACGATATAAAGAACATCCAAAAGGCAAAACCAGGAAGGAAATACTGATAAAATTTTATAAAGTATTTGCAGTTCCTACTGTATTTTATGGATCAGAATATTTGGCAGTAAACAAAGAGAGATGAGACAAATAGAGTCATAATTCATTGAATTCCTTCGAGCTGTGAAAGGGTGTCCAAGGTTTTATAAATATAGAATATATCAGTAAGAGAATAACTACGTGATACGACTATATCAGATAAGTTAGTTGAGTACAAAAATTGGTGGAAAGAGCATGTACTATGAATGCCTAAGGAAAGATATCCAAAGCAGGCTTCGGAGTCTCAGCTATTGGGTCAAAGTATCGGAAGACCAAGGATGGGGGGAAAAGAGATTTCGGAATTGGCCGAAACCAGGAGAGAAGATTTAAAGAAAGGACCTTTTTTAAGGTATCGACGAATATCAACCGCGTTTTTTCACCGTTAACAGCAACGGTTCCCAGAGTGGGAGCCACTGTCCCGCTTGGGCGGTACTTTTTCCTATGGGGATGAAAAGCCGGTGGCAGGGTCCTGTCTAAATGGTACCGTAATTAAATATCGTGGGATAAATATACTATCTACATCTATTGGATTTAAATATTAATTTAATCATAATGTTATCAGCTTAATTTTTATTATCTTTCTAATTTAATCATTCAATTTATGATTTTTAACCTTAAGTTTGGGGGCGTTAGGTAAGGGGTATCTGGAACCATGTTGGGTCGAAAAAGTGAAGGATATACTGGTTTACAGTTTCAGCACTTGCGTAAGCATGAAATATAAACATCTATCATTACAAGGCACGAGTGAATAGGCTACCACAAAATAGTCCCACATCCCACAAATAAGGACGATAAGAATTTTTAAAACAAAAGACCTGTGTTGTAAGATAAACATGGACAGATATTAACTAATAATAAATACTGATCTATGCCATTTTGATTTCTCATCAAGCTTTTTGGCTATTCATAAATACGTTTTAACAAATGGCATGCATGGTATGGCCTAGCAAAAAATGTGCGCTCACGGTGCTAAATTCACGATTAATGCTCCATATGAGTAGATCTTATGCTCATTAAATCATTTGAAATTTTCCGTTTCGGGTGTTTAAGCGATCATATCTGAACAAAGCTACGTACTCACATGTTTGGAATTCGGATGAAATTCAAAACGATCAATCCTGTTGCGAAAATTAGGCCCAATTCTAACAAAAAATATCATGAAATCTTAGCTCTTAGTTTTCTCTGGTCTTAAAAAAATATATGGCTCCATAAAAACTCTCTCTCTGTCAGTTTTATACTCGTTCTTTTTTTTACTACCCATTTATAAAAAACGGCGCTTAACAATGACTAAATAACTATGCTGTTATATGTCAAGATACTGGTTGATAAAATGTAAAATATCAAATGATCCCGCATGACCAGGCCTACATTCATCTTTGGATAATGCCTAAACCTAAATCCTACCCTGCGATCCCCTGTAGGAGCTTGTGTAAGGACGTGTTAGGATACCAGCCTTGAACAAGGGCAAGTTAGAGAGAGAAGGGATATAAATAAGGAAAGGATGAAGGTTAAGTGCATGTTAAATTACATAAATATATCGGGGTAACATTTTAAAAAATGTCAATAACTGAAAGTTTGTATGCAAGTAATAACGTTATTATTATTGTATTATCATGGCTTTTCAGTCATTTGAGCTAAATAAATTCCACCAACTTAAAGCTAAAATAGCTAAGATTGGTGAGGACATCCGTTTCCTAAAGACTTCTTGCATGTCATTACCCTTCCTCACTTCAACCTTGCGTTGACGTGACGCTATTCCTTCGGATCGCCGAAGAGGGCTACTTGGTAGCCGAAACACGCGTATTCGACCCTCACCCTCGTCCCTTCTCGTGAGTAGATATTGACCACGCTCCTTTGGAGCAGTTTCTCCCAGAAGTTGGGCCCATTTGTGTGTGTGAGTGAGTGATTTTGAGTGCTTGTGAGTGTGTTTGTGTTAATAACCAGGCATCCTTAGTAGGGTCCCATTAGCCTTGCGAAGGATCCCATGTTATAACCCAATACATCCTTAGCGGGGTCCCATTATCCCTTGCGACGGATCCTATCTGGTTTGTGTGTGCGCGTCTGTGTTGGTCACTGGCGAGGAAGTAACCTTCCCGTAAACCACCACAGGAGGGTTTTCTGGTGGAGAGGCTGGGGTTGGTCTCTGCTGTGGAAGTCCCATCTCGGCAAACCAACACAGCAAGGTTTTTTTCTGACGAGTGGTGCCAATTTACGGCTATTGGAGACTTCTTTTATTTTGTTTTTTGTCCAGCCGTAAGAGCTCACCTTATCATTGTAATGTAACAACGTTTTTGCATTAGAATTGAGCGTTTCAAATGCCATCCAAATTTCATGAATGGTATTATACCGGAAAATGAAATCATTGATATGCATTTCATACTTAAGGTACTTATAGAACAAATGTCCTCAATTTAATATAAACAAAAAAATCCTACCTTTTCTCGCTATTTTTTCCCGAACTGCACTTAAAATTATACGATGTTTAATGCGAAAGCGGAAAACACGATGGAAAATAGTATTTTTCTATTCGAGAGAAATGCCATTTTCACGAAATGCCATTTTCACTGTTAATATTAGGCAAATATTCACGGAAAATTTGCTTAAAATAAAATAGACGCATCTAAACACCTAATTTTTTTAGTTAGTTTAGTTTTGCCAATTACTGCGATAACAGAAGACAAAATGTGAGAATTCAACAGAAACGGCAAACCAGTTGGATTTTATGTTAATCAAATGCATATTCCTGAAATAATCTGCAAGTTTTGTACATAGACTTTGGTTTTCACGAGCCGACGCATCTGGATTTTTCTAACCAATCAAACGAAAGTTGGAATTTAATTTTTGGATTTAACTCCTTGTAGTTGCGTAGGAACCTTCACACGGAGTGCCCCATAGGCACGATCTGTCCTTGTTGTTGTCATGATTGTTCATTGCCCAGAAAGAATCTTTGTATGAAGTCATGAGTTTTTAAGAGTGTGTACCTCTCATATTCCGTCGCTCCCACCCGCTTCGAGAGATATAGCTCGGGATCAATATAACATCCCCCTCGTCATACTGTCACTCACGTGATGTGAAATTTACAAGCACTGGCATGCGGCCTGATTAGTCTCCAGCAGTTGTCAACCTAATCCGTACATAAGCTGAGAAATACTTCCTGTACACTGGTAGCAGTTATTTTTTAATGAAGTGTGGAGCTTTCATTTGCATTTTACTTCTCGTATTCTTTTCATGGAGCGTATTGCTCATGGCGTATTGCTCAAAATGCGCCCTAATTAAAGCCAAGTCACCCGACTGTCACAACTTTTCATTGGAGAGCCCTCTTATTATTCGGTTGGCATATATCCTAGTCTCATTTAATGCAGCTCCTCTTTAAATGCAGCAAATTTTTCGTATTTGCTTTTCATGTTAGAACTGAAATTCTTTATATTCCCAAGGGAAGGATCAATATAATAAAGAGTGAGAGAAAGGAAAATACTCTACCAAGCTCATAAATCAACACATTTTCCATTTTAAGGTAATCTGCAGAAGTTTCAAAAATCAGTGTGTTGTTCACCGACTAAAGTTGACTGTTACAGATTTCACTTCGTGGTAGTGAAAAATCAATATATTTTGAATATTAAAGCTTTTCAATTTTCCATACTTAGTTTAAAAATACGACCAATTTAACCTTGATTAAGCATGTTTGATTCCACCGAGGCACCATTCGCAGTTTTAACTAAAATATGGAAAAGTAAAATATTTTGTTATTCAAAATTGGTTTTCCTCCGTAGGTAAAAACGAAAAGACAGTTTAAATAAAGCAAAAAGTGTTTAAAATATATATTGAATACATGTAATGGTGTGAATTATGTCCGGTCGTCATGATGCATATAATAGATCACTGAAATATTTCTTCAATTCCTTCATCGAACTAATAACACCACACAGTATGTTTCAACTCAACTCCCGGTTTGACTCGTGGGCCGCGCCAATACTATTGCAGCCGCATACCTCCCTCGTAACCCCGGGATGTACTCGTTTAATATTTTCGGGTAGGAATCGTCATTACAGAGCCGCAACAGGTGCCACAGCAGCGATTCACTCAGGACTCTTAGCTACTGCGAAAATTACGTCAGTGTGACTTAACGTCCTCACAGGTCGTAATAGACGGTAGCGAGCCACAAACTAATTTACCAGAAATTAAGAGTGCTAGCTCATAAGCATAGCGGAACCATAGACTAAATGCAGTCATCAATAGGTATCTCAAGTTCGTGCTTTCAAAAATTACACTACAAATGCTCTTTCTGTAGACATACTTGCACGAAATCAAGAACACGAATCACGAACGATATTTAACAAGGTAGTTTGATCTCTCGGTTGCCTTCTTACTGGAACAATAACACAAAATAACCAACTCATTGAACGAGCCATAGCCCTGGGATATCGACAGAACCAATGGTAAACATTTCATTTCCCTTTGCATCATAATTGATTTACTAGCCAAGAGATAGAATATCGGCAATTGAGAGTGTATCGCCAAAAGTACGCATTAGGTCAATGAACGCTATTAACGCTCCCATTTTCGAAAAACTCCGTCAGTTTACCAGACCAGATTACTTAACGTTGATTCTTGTGTCTTTTTTTTAAATAATTGCAATTTAGGAAATAAATCTATTCGCAAGGAATAGAAATGTTGGAGAGAATCATAAAATCTGCCAACGAAAATTCAAGGAAGATTTGAAAACAATCCAATATTTCGCCAAATGACTCATCTATACATCGAAAAAACTGGCATGTTGGAGGCAATTTGTTATATTTACCCTCCCCTTCATTTTCCACCGCCGTTTTATTTTCCCCGTCCCATCACAACCTTGTTCGCTGGCGTGAGAAAGTAAAGAGCAGATGCAGATTCAGCGATCATATCCTTCTGGATTGTTTGGAAATGCGACATTGTTCAAAATTGACGAAATAATCATGGAAGTATGGCCTTTTTCAATGAAAATACCTCGAAAACGCCCTGCAAGAAATATTTCTGCACACAGATGACGGCCCGCGAAGAAAATATATCGAAGCACATAATGGACAATAAAACTCACGCCGCTTTGGCAGAAAGCCTATATACACTTTCAGAACTCATGGAAAAAGGACTACATTCCTGGTCTGGTAACGGCCTATCTGCCAATATCTCTAAAATCAGCTGGCCTGCCGACTGCAGTCCTTGCTGTTCATCACGTTTTATCTAATTAACTAGAGACGCAGCAGTAACTTCCCCCATGATTCTTGTCATAAGTAGGGTTGCGGTGATCCATGCTCACCGGAATAGTCATTCTCCATGCGCCAAAGGCGCAGCGATTCCTCCTTTTCGTAACATTAAAAGAGTTGCTCAAATATTTAAGATTTAACCAAAAAAATAATAAAATACAAAGGAAAGCAGCGCGCTTCGTTAAAAACTGCTACGAGCGTATATACCTATAGTGTCTTCTTCTAGAGGGATTAAGGTGGGAGCCCCTAGAGACTCGGAGGCTGCACGCTAGGCTTAGGTTGCTTGATTAATTCAGAACTGATATTTTTCAGAGCGACATAGAGAATATTACCATGACTCCTCACTACATCTCTAGGTCTGACAGATGCGATAAAATAAGAGAGATACTCTGCCGAACAGATAGGTACAAATACTCGTTCTTTCCGCGAACAATAAGCGATCACAATAAAAATTGAGCTCCATTAAATACACTCCTATAATTCATGTTACCATTTCATCTCCAAAAACTTACACCTTTACACGGCTGGTGACCTAACACCCCCTGCCATACGCCCAAGCGGCGGCTCGCAGGGTATTATGTAGATGTAGGTGTAGAATAGTCGCCCATTGTAATATCACTGTAAGTGTTACCCTAAACTTGCTGCAGATGCGTTCATTCAGGACAAGGAGGAAGTACAGGAAAATGGAATTGCCAGAGGGGGAGGATGAACGTGAACTATATGTTATATGAAGTGCCCACGCGTCTCTCTCTATGTTTATAATGGTCAATAATGATGAGGAGAAAGGAGTAATTTTTGTAACCACGATTTCGGAAGGGCATTTCTCATTTCGACTATTCTGTCGCATACCACGGGGTTGAGATAATATAATCCCCGAAACGTTGTAACGTTCACTATCAAATCATAGCATGGCCTAGCACCAGAAGATGGGAACATCTGTTTCGTATAAATCATCGAAGAAATACACCTGGAACTAAGGTAACGTAGCAATGGATACCTTCCACTCGTCAAAGAGACAACTGTGCCTCAGGGGAGCACTTCAAAACAGTTCTGAAGAACAGCTGATGCGCGCTTAACAACCAAATAATGCAGAAGAAAAGAAAATAAATTATGGCATTGGTTGTTGTTGCTGTTATTATAAGGAGAGGCGTCAAACATGCATATTGGGAGATCTTTAATTACTCCGTGGTTAAAAAATAAGCTTACGTTTACTTATTTAGAGCTAATCCAATAGCTTTACACAAAAAAATCGGCCGTGCCTCTTGTTTGCTCACAGAGTGATACCCAGCAGCAGGTTACAAATAATTTCGCCACCGCGCATCGTTCCATTGGACATCGTTCGTGTATTTTGCTCAAGTGCGCAGAAGTGCCCTCACTTCAACACCTTGAATAGAAAGCACCCTTAACAACACCCCTATCGGCAATTGTGAGATCTGGGTACGAGTTTTGGCCCAGTAAAATTATATTTACAAAGCTACTTCATCAATTGAGCGATATTTGAGGTTTGAAAGCGGTTACGGCGAACGACCCACCATCGGAGGACGAGTACGTCAAATAGAACAGGTGGAACTTCGGACAGAATGGAAGGAAGAATCCGCAGCAATATTGAATTTTAGGGAGCGTTTCCGGGAATGTTGAAAAGCCCAGAGCTTTGTGGCTGAAGAGCAGGGAAGATAGGGAGCACATCATCAACTTTATTGGTTTTTTTAATCAAATGCGAAGTCAACCCCGAGAAGGTCTCGCGATTAAAGCATCCGATTCAGGGAGACCTACTCTCTTGTATCCCTTACATAACTATTTGTTATTATTTTTTCTGTAAATGTACGTCCAATCATTAATAGTTTTTATTTTAAGGAATAATTTGACAGGTTATACAACAATTCAACAAGGTTTACAGATTATAGTTTACGAATTAAATTTGTTAAATTTTATGAAAGCCCATAAAATTTTCAATGGTGAGAAGCATGTAAATACATAGCAGCCGCATAGTCATAATCTGGTTTAAATAAATTCAGAAGGAACAATGAGGTAATCTTTAAAAGCATACATGTATACTTTTTCATTAACTGATGCAACAAACCTCACGTACTGAACCATGTAAACAAGGTAGTATAATATTAAATGCTAATTCTAATGTAGCCCAGAGTAAGCGTAATAAACACGCTATACATTTGAAAAAGAGTAATACCGTGATATATTTAATCTTTGACATATAACCGCCATAAAACGAAAATATCAATGCACATAGACTGATAGACTGAGAGAAAAAATCATCCGAAAACCAAAATCAGCCGAATGATTGGATTAAGAGGTTGAATGGCGAAATTATGAAATAAATGGGTGAATCTACGTATCTATTAGGAAATAGTCTCCTTAGTACCCATATTTGCTGTACATTCGCGAAAGATAGCTGGATAGATGAGGAGACAAAGAGGTGCGTGGATGCTGAAAGGAAAGTCAAAAGTAGAAGTTACGCTAAAAGAAGAAGTAGAAGTCAAAGAATCAACGTTTGCCTTAGGAAGCAGAACTGGCACCAACACTTCTGACTATTCCCTCACACTTTATCACGCGGTGGAAATATTGGGTATACCAAAATATGCATAAGGGTGGGCCAAATTCAGAGTGTATGAGGTATCTGAGTAGTGCTAGCAGTAATAGTAGGCGAGACATGGTTAGGTATTCGAGGATTGCGGGAAAATGTAGAAAACATAATTCAATAATGGGCATCTTTAAAAGGTGCGTGCTTCACTGGTTTGGAAATGTAAAAAGAATGGGTGAGAGTCGATTGGCGAAATTATATTTATGATAGAGGATAAAGCGGAAGAGGTGGACAAAGAAAGTCATGAGCGAATGTAGGGGAATGTATAAAAGAAGACTCAAGGATGGGAGGGCGTGAAATAAGGCATTGGAAATAAAAGGCTACGTAAAGACAGGGTTGAATGGAAGAAATAATTGAAACAGAGCCATTTTTCTTGGCCCAACACTGACACAAAACAACGTAGG
The DNA here is from genome assembly GCA_963169105.1 of Ceriagrion tenellum. Classification (NCBI taxonomy): domain Eukaryota; kingdom Metazoa; phylum Arthropoda; class Insecta; order Odonata; family Coenagrionidae; genus Ceriagrion; species Ceriagrion tenellum. The sequence goes on along the minus strand of OY720642.1, from coordinate 123,060,814 downwards.
CTGCGCCTACCATGAAATAGAACGGCGTGATAGGTATGTCACATACGTGTATGATACAGGCGCATCATATTTATCTCTCGAGAAACACTTCTGATGTTTTTCATCCCTTTGAACCGTTCATCTTCTTCACTTTTATATCCCTCTCCCTCCATCGTGATAAACCACAATTCCTCTCTAGATCACCCTCATCAGAACTACGTTACCGCAAAATTGGCCTTCCTACATCCACTTTCCCCCCTCACGAAATTCGAATATTTTGAATACTTTTACAAAATGCTCATCTCCCTACCGCAGCGACATTTGGAGTTTAGCACGCAAGGTTTTGAAGTTAGCGTACATCGAAAGACATCAGCGCACTTCAGCGCTCACAAACGACGCTAAATGGAACGATTTGCGTTGCTGAAATATTGTGTAAACCAGCCCGTTCGGAGACATTCTCTGGACGAACAACAGACACAGCCGAATTTGGTCTTAAGTTATGAAATTGGTTCAAAATTAGTATCATTAAACAAGTAAACGTAATCTTCTGTATCACGAAGTATTTAAAAACCTCAAAATATGAATGTATGACACCTTTCCTGAGAATCAATGTACTTGAACACAATCTTGGATGACATTATCAACGTTCTTGTATTGCTGAGCGCGCATTAACTTTGTTCTCGACCTGTTTTGAAGAGTGTTACCTAGTCAACGAGTTCGATAACGAATGTAATACAAGCGTGGTGTTGTATTGCAAAGTGATTAACGTACATGAGCGAATGAAAAGCTTGCATAGTTTCCGACTCGTACAACACTCTTCTTCCCCAGATTTCTAAATAAATAATCGAAGCAACCCCTGCGAAATTAGTGTAACTTACTGCTGGGGTGGTAGGCTAAGACGTTTAAAGAAAATTTGCCGAAGTTCCCTCTTGAAGAAAAGATAAGTATTAAAATCCTCGATGGATAGGAAAAGCGTACAAAGGAAGGATGTTGTCATTAGCACTAACATTTGGAGGGTGAGAAGAGCAGTGCATTTAATCAGACGTATTTATTGCCCTTGAAAGAACTAAGGGAAAAGTAATCGGACTTACTGTTCAACCTTTTTCTTCTTTTACACTAAGTAATAAATGGCATGATTTATTTCTTCCGAGTGAAATATTCCGAATGTCAACTAGCCCCTCGTTTGGATCTTCGTGTGGGACCTACTCGAGTCCTCAACAATAGGTTCTCCTGGTTAGGCTCAAAAATGGCTGAGCCAATCATATCATTTTTATTCGACTTCCCGCTACTTTACAACCACCATAAATCTCTTACAAGCAGAGCGTTAAATTTCAAGTATTGACTAGACTTAATTTGTATTTCAAGTGTTGTACTTGTTCACATCTTTTTATCCAGTAATTCACGGGCTTTTAATAGCCCCCAGCGAAGAAAAAAAGTCCTGTAATTGTTGGTCTTGAACGCGAGGCATTTTTGTTTGCGTCTAAAAGAAAAAGTATTAGTTAACACGTGTAGCACATTCTAAGATTATTCTTCTACTTTATTACTTGAAGTACAAAAGCTCTAAAAAAATGGAGACTTCCTCCCTCGAACAGTTTTCTTAAGTCTAAAACCGGTTGTCGATAGGGAATAAATGTTGACTCACGACTCAATTTCTTCAATGAAGGCGAAAGAAAAATAAAGAAACAATTTTTTATGATGTGTTTAATAGCGGGGTAATTTATTTCTCCAATATCTTAGTTCTTGAGATAATAAGGAGTGAATAAATATTAAAATTCTCAAAACTTTTCATGCGACACCTTGGAAGAATGGCTATCGCGAGAAAATTCCGAGGACAAAATTTCTAAAATCCTTTCATTAAACAGGCAATACGTGTAGGAATTTGCGCGCAAAAATGGATGTGTTAAATAATGGTCATGAAACCAATTTATTTTTTATCGAATCATTTTACATAGGATGACCCTTATCAGGTTAAGATACGCATCTCTTCAACAATGACGAAACGGTTAATGCTGACAACTTTCATGCGAATTTAATGATCCCTATCTCGAAGAAGAGCTGAGAGGTGCGGGAACTTCAGAACAATTAACTTTACATCAATGCATCGAATGCTCTCGCCAGAATTATCGACCGAAGGATACAACACGAGAAGGATGAAATACTCAATTGATACTAATTCGGTTTCAGGAAAAGTAAGGAATAAATAGAACCTTTCTTAGCTCAGAGACTCATCTTAACGAAGAGAGTTCTCAAGGACTAGCCAACATATATTTGCTGCATGGACTTAGGGAAAACATTTGTCTGTGCGGATTGGAACAGCATTTGGAGTACACTGACTGGCAAGGAGTGTCAATGACAGAGGAGTAATTTGCTGGCTATACAGAGAAAAGCAGACAGTTTTTAAACGTGGTGGTAAAACGGAGAAAGTAGTAGTGAGGAAAGAATTAGGACAAGGATGTGCTTTGCCGCCCTTAATCCCCAATACAATCCTCAATATTGACAAATCAATGCTAAAAATAAAAAAATTGAAATACAATTGTATGAAGAAAAATCAGTAAGGTACACTTTAATAATGACAGCCTTCGGGCAAATAAGAAGGGTCTAGTGAGAATGCTAAAGAGTGTGGGCATAACTTTGAATTAATACAACTTGAAAATTGTTGACACCGATGAGGAGATGTTAAGAAGACCAAAATCACAGCCAAAATTTGACAGCAAAAACGCACAGGTGTTTTCTGGTGGGATTATTTTCTATTTGAAAGGCAGGACCATTAGTAATATGTTGAGAACGAAAGAACCCAAGGAAAGTAGTATTCCACCATGAGAGGAATCTGTTGTGTCCCAGAAACACAATCTTGGCAGTACGGAACCGCTCCATTAATCTCATTTGGAGCTTGCTCCTGCAGAATAGTGGATTCTAGACAATGTCGGCAACAACGGAAAGAAACTTGGAAGTGTAGTCGAAAAATAATGAAGTGTACGGAGATAATCAGCAAAGAATTCCTCCGAATAGTTGGAGAGAGAAAGTAAGTATAGTGAAAACTCGGCGAAGAAGGGGAGACGAACTAATTGGACTCGCATTGTGACGCAATAACCAATTGAAAACAAAAATCAAAAGAGGATGAAGGGGATGAGTAACAAAGGAAGACCAAGAATGATATGCATTTTTGGAAAATTATGAAGGATGACAAAGTGAAGAACTACGTATAAACGAATCGGCTGGCGGAGAGGAATGTGGAGCAGAGAATTGCGATAAACCATTCTCTGAATGGATGTTTTCTGATTTGATGAACCTATCGTTGATATAAACTTACTAATTCTACTTATTTGTCCATATATTTTACTTTATAGTAATTTTTTTAACAAAAGGACGGACTTGTGCGTTCTTCTAAATTAATCTTCAGTGGAGATAGCTTCTAATCGGAGTTCCCTACTCTTACTTTGATAAATTATTACTTTATCTTAGGTATTGACAAAATTTTTCCAAATGTTACCTTTTGCACTGATTTTGAACATATAATCCGCCAAGAGCAAGCGTCTGTGTGATTAATATTTCTAATCTAACGCCAAATAAGGAGCTTGCAAACGGAAGCCAGGGAATGCGCTCAAATGCATTACATAAAATGGCATTGGAATCGATGTATTTGACTCTATGCACTCTGAAGTTCGAGGACGATGTCGATAAAATGCTTAATGACCCCCAGATCAATTAATAATTATTATTTAGATAGGCAAAAAGTGCAGAGGATGGAGAGAAAAAAAACTTTAGAGATATTAAATGATAAAAGTGGTAACATACTGCGGGCATAATGTAATTGGGTACATACGATCGAGAAGAGAGAATTATCACATTTTCGCAGTAACGGCGCAGGGTATTGAAAGTAGGCCAAAGAATATAAATTGCAAACATTATAGCCGCGCTTTGAAGGTCGATGAGACCGTGGTCGCAACAGCACCGCAAAGTTCCAAAAACGGGAAAAATAACAGGCGTAGATCTGGTCGTGTGTTAAAACTTGGCACGGCCCATCCGACCGGTCTAAGTTAGAAAATTCCAATTCGATTTTGCCTGAAATCTTGCCATTTCTAAGTCGTTGTGGGATCACAACAGCCTTGAACGATTTTCCTTTCACCAACAATCCAAATCTCCTGTGTCACATCCTCTTCCAATGCCTCCAGTATGCCTTCTTATATCCCGTGCTTTATCTATTAAACTGTCCATTCTCACTCACCAATGAATCAGGATATATGAATGCTTTTCTTATACTCCTCTATTTCGTCTTTCAATTCTTCTCCTAAACACATTGAGCGGCTGGTTCAAAGGAAGAGGTATCGCCTCATTCAGCCGAGGAAATATAAAGTCAAATCAACTACCATTTAATCCTTGGACTGCAATAGCCCTCCTTCAACTTACAAGCTATCTCTCAGCTCCTCCGATTCCCTGCTTTACGTCACGAAAAATGCCACACGTAATGAGCATTGGACATAGGGCACATTCGCTTACGTTTCTCATATATGCTGATCACCTTTCTTCGAGTTATCTTTCCATCGCCATCCCAGCCCGTCTTGCCATTACCATCCCATCTTCAAACGGCCTCACCGGTCGTCGATAGCCTCTCTAAACCCTTCGAGATACCAAGGTCGCTTACACGAGCATTGGAAAATTTACCCAGAAGTTCCAGTCTCTCCCCCGGCGATTGCGCCTATATGAATATTTGTGACAATCGACATGAAAAATAATGGAAGAATTTCATATTTTAAATTTAATTTTTTTGAGCCTCAAGTTACAGTTTGGCATACATTTATCTAATAATGATCCTTTTCTTTATTATTCCTCATTCGTGCTTTAAATTTCTCATTAACGTCGCTTGGCAATTTTGGTACTAATTTTGCAAATTATGGTTAGCACTCAAATGGCGAATTACTATTCAACCATGCACCACAGCACCAAGAGAGGTGGGGGGGGGCAGGGAAAATGAGGGGGTGCTATCCCCTCTCCTCCACCCTCCACTTTTGCCCCTCTCCACTCGCGTCATTTACCGGCAGACATTCTTATCCACTGCTTCCATTTAAGGGAGAGATATCCAAAGGGTGATATCAGATGACCCACTTGCGCGATACTACACGTGTTGAGCCCTTTAAGCACCACCCTCGCACCCAGTGCGCAATGTGATTCCCGCAAGCATCTGGAGAATAACACATTCCAGAAGCTGTGCGTGCAAATTTGAGAGATATTGTTGAATTTAAACGGATAAAATTTAATAGCATCACTAAAATGTTGACTTCAAATTAATATCGTAATGATAACACTTAACTTTGTTATCCACATACATTTGATTTCTACGACCCGGGTTTCGACGTTCGACGTCATCTTCAGGTCTTCAAATGACTACCCTACTACTCTTCAGGTGTTCACCTGAAGATGACGTCGAACGTCGAAACCCGGGTCGTAGAAAAGAAATATATGTGGATAACAAAGTTAAGTGTTCTCATCACAATGTTAACAGATTCCACAAAGTTACGCCTGATACTATCAATTATTCAAATTAATAATAATCTAAATAAAAACTTCTATTTAATCGTTGGTTACACCTAGCTCTAGCACGCATTTTCATTAAAACCTGATCATGATTAGGTGTTGCAGTTCCACAATGGAAATGGGGCCAGAAAAGCATTTACCAAGGCACTAATCAAAAACGTAAAACAGATTGTACTCAGTAGTTGAGGAAAACTGACATAAAATCCATGGGATTGTCCACCCATTGCAAAAGAGAATTTAAATATCTTTTACGCCCATAACATACCTACCCAGATTCCTGACATATTTTCCGACATTCCATTGCAAAGGAAAAGAATGCTAAATTTTTTTAGGTCAGGATTTATTTTAGGTTATTTCGATTAATTTTTGAAATTCTAGACATTCTTTTCTCCTTTTCATACATGGAAATTTTTCTATTGGTTTTTCAAATTCAATTTCAAGAGATTTCTTTGGGGGAGCGAGATGTATAGCTCTTAAAACATAACGCAAGCCACAAAATCACTTAAAGAGTAATTCCTCGCAACCTTGACATCTTCACCCCCACTTAATGAGGCGTACAGATGACATTCTATTCGAGGTTATTTTTTCAAATTATAGGATATATTTATTACATAGCAAATACTAGGAATCAATTCAGGATTCTGAAGAGGTAAACAGGTTACACAATGTACACTCGTTAATGCCGCTTCTCCTCCGCGGTTTTGCGGACTCATTAGAAAGGATTAGGAAGGAAATAGTGTGTTATAGAAAATGAGATTCGATCCTATTTCACGGAAGAAAAGAAAAATGCATACAGCAGACTCTCAGCTAAGGAGAAAAACACTTCAACAGGAAATATTTCTAAGTCCTTCATAGTAAACAACGGAACATGGAACATTATTTTCTTAATCTAAAATGGTCATTAGCATTCCCGCGGCAACATTTTGCCACTTTATCAGTGTTACTAATAAAAAACGGGTAGACATAGCATGCCAATCCTAAAAAACTGTCTTCTTCGACAAGGGTTCGCCTAAAACTAAATACAGTTGACCAGTCTTCCATTGAAAATTTAAGAAGACTTTCTTGCCAAAAATGAACAGGTGGAATTTCTCCCACGCAATACACGACAGGCACTCTAATGATAATATTCAAGAATCGTAAATGATACTCACTTAACTCCGACTGACTTCGAGGGGGGAAGAAATCACTGGATTCTAAACAATTATGTCCAACCCCTTCGGAGAAGAGTGAACGCAGACGAGAGGGAACGAACAGTCGACAATCGCCACAAACAATATCCGACAACCGCGGGAGCCCCCGACATCGGAAATCTTGGGTAACCGAGGAAAGCTCTCCCGTGACAAAGGTCGAAGAAGCTTCGGAATTCTTCGGAATGGGCAACCGGAACAAAACTGTGGGTATTTCAAGCGTTATAATAAACTCGGTGTCCACGGAAAACGTCTCTTCTCTCTCTCTCTGTTTTCCTTCAGACGCAGGTCCGCATCGATCGCAGGTTTGACTGACACCCTGCCACCGTCGTAGTGCCGAGGGTTCCCGAAGTGAGGCGCTACCAGACGCCAAATTTTCAACGCACCTTAATGTGCTCCGGCAGCATGCGCAATCGCTATGGCGGCTTTTTCAAAGCGCTCACGTCATGACAACATCCTTGAGCCTTCAAATCGCCTCGGAAAGAATCAAGTTTTATCCCCTTACCATCGTTCTCTTCATTGTATTATTTATTTTATTTTATTTTATTTTATCTTCACTACCCCGAATACAGCACGATGTGCCAATTTACGTCGGGTGGATAACAGTAACAACGGACGAGACACAAACACCCATGTCCTGGGCAGATAATATTTTACCCAGGCGGGACTCGAACCCGCGACCCTAGGGTTAGCAGGCGAGGACTTTACCCCGCAGCCACCGGGGCCGACAAATTGATTGAAACATTACCCATCATCCCATTCCTTTTTGGAGTAGGCAAAGTAAAAAATTTCATTATTGTTATTAGACTTAAATAACTGGCACCCCGGGGATCGGGTTTATGTGGTGGTTAGAGTACTCGCCTACCACACGGGCGGCCAGGGTTCAGATCCCTGCAGAGGAGGATGTTTTTCAGAGCAAAAAAGATCCCTAATTGAGCGTCTTGTGGAGGGCACTTAAAGTACAGTACTCCGTCTGTCGGATGAGACGTTAAAACGTGGTCCCCTTGGCGCCTTTCGTTAAAAGCAGGCAAATGCCGACGCCGGGTTTCTATCCACCCTTCCTCCGTTACCATTCTCCTATGGCGCAAATTACCATAGCTGTCGGTCGCCTCCCAAAAATCCAATCCAATTGGCACCATTTTAATAAGATCTTCCATAACTCCCTGTCATCATAAAACAGCTTCTCCTACACTCAGTGAAATTGGTTTATACACACTCTCCTATTTTTCATATTCCTCATAATTCTCTTCTGTAGAATATCCTCTACCACATTCACCCTTGAATTTCGCCGTTCCTCTAACGGTATTCAATCTACTGTCATACATCTGTGAGGTCATTCAACTGTCTCGCGCACTCATATCAAACCCTACACATCTTACTTTTACCGGAAACAATTCCCAGGCACCCAATGCCCACTGCATTCAGCCAACTCTCACGCTTTTCCTGACATTCCCAGGTTTTGCTGCCGTGTATTAAGTTGGAATAAGAACACTTTTGTACACAGCGATTTACGTTTCCCTAGACAAACACTCATTCGTAGATATGCTCAATATACTACCTATTGCTTTCCTTCCGCCATTCGCACGCCTAAAAATCACTTCATCTATCCTTATGCCTTTCGCAAAAATTCAGCAAAGGTACAATAATTTGTCAAATCGTTCAATTTATAAATGATTTAACTTCTTTATGCAATCATCTTTACCACTCTCTCCGTCAAAAACTATTACTTTGGTCTTAGGTGCATTTTTCCTTAAATGCATTATCTTTGTTGCTTAGTAGAAGTTATCCTGGAGCCCCTGTAATTCCAATGGACTCTCAGGAAGCAACAGTACAATGGAACTTGCACACAAAACCATTCAATAATCACGGAGACATTACGCATCCATGTTTCACCGTTTTATTTCCAATCAGTCACTCAACACCTCATTACCTCTTGAACTTGCACCACTATTATCACACGCCGCCTTCATACCATTCAATAGTTGCCCATTAATTCCTTAGTCCTCCAAAGCCTTCCACACCTTATTCCTATGGACCCTGTCATATTCCGTCTCTAATCCACCAATGTACAACATTCTCTATTTCTGACGTCGCACGTCCAGTATTTGCTGAAATTCTGACAGCAGATCACTTCATCCCCTCCCAGACATAAACACATTTTTTTACTCCCCAAATTCTATCGATAGTAATCTTCTTCACTCTTTCAATTTTTATTTTAGCGAACACATTTCCCGGTATACTAAATAAACAAATTTCTCCATAAATTTTACACTTCCGCATTTGCACAATGGAACTATCATCGCATTTTACCAAATTGTTGAAAAAAGTTTTCTACCATTAATTACATTATTCCCCATGGCAACTTAAGAGTCGTTTATATACACACTTCAGTATTTTATTAGATATCCCATATATTCCTGCAGCCTTTCTATTTTTCAATATTTTCAAAGCCTATATGTCAGCTCAATTCATTGCCATCTTTAGTCGTTCCGCAGCCCTCTTCCTTTATCATCTAATAATAGCTTCCCGACTTCCTGGTAGCTATTACTATGCACTATCCTATGCTATGCACTATGTACTTTTTTTGGTCCCTGTATTTCTGGATTCTTGGGACTTGGGACTCCATTTTACCTTCAAAAACGTCCCTCACAAACCCATTGTGCCCCACGATCATCTAATATTTATTCATATTTATCGAATTAGGACTGTTGCACCCCCGTAGGATTAAAGATTGTCATAAGTTATCATCGTAATGGATAGTTCACCGCCAAGAAAAGTTCTCGGAAGGGATAAGCCCTGATTTATTAAAAAGCATGTGTTTTTTTTAATCCCTGAAATTTTCCAAAAACTTCCAGGTTTCCTGAAAAATATTCCTCCATCGGGTTCCACCCGCACATATTGCAATAATAGGAGAATATCCTCCACCATGAAGTAGAGATTTGAAAAAATCAACTATTATTTGCAATAAAAATGTGTGTAATTAAAGTAATAGATGCAGAAAAAACTAAGTAGCAAAATAATCAGCAAGAAATCACGCAGATCTATGAATTTGGAGATGTTGACGTGAAATGAGTGCTTGGACAAAATGCCAAAATATTATCAACGGGGAGATTTTGGTGTGGTTATGTCAGGGACACGGCTGTGGGTTTCATGCGAATATATTTGCGTTAGCAATTTATAAATTTCTCCAATCCCTCCACACCCTCTCCACATCACTATGCCAGCAGCCTCACCTTCTTTCCTCTGAGCCCATGCTTCTACGCCGTACAATGCTACACTCATTGTGCTCTCCCAACCAATTTTCTATACAATCTCACCTTTGGTCGCAAATTCTCTTCTATAAGTGAATGCGTTATTTACGGTCGCTAATTTGCTGTCATTCAAATATTTATGCTACTATGTATGCTGATTTTCCTCCTTTACGCTACCCAAAGAATTACGTAGTTCTCTTTGCTCCAGTTTGCGCTCTCCTATTTTTATGACGAACCTCGCCTCCTTTGTCCCGGAGAACCTGACTACTTCAGTTTTCTTAAGATTAATTTTCATCCCGCATTTTCCGAACTGTCTGTACTTCTCTAGATCTTTGACAAAATAACTTAAAGTCAAGAGCGAGTATGACATCATCTATAAGTTTGCCTTTCCAATTATTTCTAAATGTAGATCCTCCCATGTCTCTTCTGTTGATTACTCGGCATTAGCTTAGAAAATAGGAGGCGACAAAGGGCAACCTTGTCTCATCCCGCAACTGACAACCCTCCACACACTGTCATCCACCAACAAAATTCCAACTCTCAGGAGGCAGCAAAGAGATGCACATTAAAAATATTTGGAGGTAAGACGCCACTGCCCGCCGGAATCGCGGTCACTAGGATAACGCCAACGATTAATATGCAGATGAGAATTTTAGGATAGGATGTCTGCCCCGAAGCCAGACCGGATCGGATCGCTGCTCTATAGTGAAATGGTCACCCATAACCGGGGAAATGAAGGAAAAGATATTCTACGGCTATCCTTCCAGTTTGTCATCTACCCTACTGAGGTAATCAACCCTGGACCTCAAAACGCATTTCGTTAAGGTGGCAGGAGAAATTTTGTTTCGGGCTTAGATTTGCGTGAAAATTTGCATTCTTCTCATTAGTGTTATCTATAAATAAATGAGACAAGAAGTGATTCACATCGGCTCAGTGTTCGGCAGTTGAATGCTGTTTTAACACGTATTATCACAGCACATTGTATATATTTTGCAGTAAATCGATTTTATGCACACAGACCTGCTTCTAATAACGATATAATGCTATTATATCTTCCTAAAAATTGTTTCCAGCAATACCAAGATGTCACGACGAGACCGATTTTTCGAAATAAACATGTTTCAATGTAATGTAGCCTAAATTTCGAATACCACGCCGAAAACTGTAATCATAACATCCTTTAACTAAGGAAAAGATTTACAGAATAAATCTTGAATCATTTCCATAGTTGTCTGCACGATGAGTTTCAACCATAAATAGATGTAATTGAAATGTTGCCCGAGAATTTCTTTTCGACGAACTAGAAAAAGTCTCAAAATGTGCAATCATTGACTCACGATTACCGATCCAGCCAATTTTAGCGCAAGTTAATGCCAGCGACAGTAGTCACTCAACCGTTCATCAGTCCGTCAACAATCTAACCCTCACCCATTTACGTAACACTCATAGAACGCACAGAACTTCAGTTGTCAGTGGCCTCCCTCGAATGACGGACCGACAGAACAGGTTTACTTTCCCTGATCCATTTAAAAGGAGAACTCTTGAATGAAGTGAATCGGCTTGGATTAGTGGTGTACCGTGGTTTCCCATTCCGACGGGGTCTGCTACGAATCCTTGGGTCAGGACAGCGATTTGAAAATGAGTCGAAGAAAACTGGTATAGAGCTCCGTGGAATTGTGATGTTTGCGGAGAGTTTAAATATGCGCGAGTTTCCGGAGGATGTTATTTTAGACTCGCCCTATATCTCTATATGTAAGAGCTGATAGAAGAAACAAAGTAATTTGCCTGAAGTTATGTTCATACAAATATTTAATCTAATTTATTTTTATAAATAAATACAAAATAAAACGCAAAACGCTGAGACGCTCCATCAACATAAGCTATCCCTCCGTCCCATCTCTCTTCCATTTCCTTGATCCTGTTCCCATTCATTTTCACGGTCGGTTAGAGTCACAACACTACCTCCTTCGTGCATTGGTAGCACTCGGTCGGCTTAATGGGAATTGGAAATTTCATGTCCATGTTGGTTTCATCCCGCAAGTTTTTCAATGCGACTCTGGTATCGGGTTATGGGGTAACTTTCGCTTTTTATTTTCAAATTTCGGCCAGTCCCTTAACATGTCTCTTTCTCTCGCAGTCTAGGAACGTCTTCAAACTTTCCAAAATAATATGGAATCGAGGCCATAGCCATATGACTTGCGAGTGTGCGAAGAGATGGTTGAGCGATCAGCCCAAGAGAGTGACGCAAGACAACCTGAGCATATTCAAGGGCATTAGTCCATTCTAGATTCGCGCGATGTTCGCCGATTTATATGAGTCCAGTCCGCGCGATGACGTGGTGATGAGAGCATTTACGTGTGCTAATGATGAAGTATTTGCGTTGTGCTGTAAGAGTGTTGCTTTCTGGTTTTTATGTGTCTATTAAGTTACGTATGTACGTGTAATAGTCTGAGTGCGCCCAACAATTACGAATGATGTGTAGTCTCCCAAGGGATCCGGCAATATACAGTGCCTCTGGGCTTCTTGCACGCCACGTTAACCTACGTACAGCTGCATAATTCCCTGCAGCCAAATCAAGGGTGTGTGGCAGTGTAGCCTGGAGGGATTAAAAATCAACAAATGACGGATAGAACATCATATAAATTGCAGGTATGTAGTTATGCTAATCAGTGATTTCTATGCCTCCTGAGATTATCTTTTATTATCTAGCTCTATTATCATTGGTCAGGATGATGTTAGTAATCGGAATAAGTCAACAAATTAAATGCATGATTACATTTCATTCTATAACTAGATGGGCAAAAAGTTTGATGATCGATCATTGAAGATTCATACATTGTTTAGGTTTTCACGAAGTTGCTTGCTCCCGTTTTCAACACACTCGCCCTCTACATTGATACGTAACGTGCCACAGGGAAAGCGAGAGAATCTGTTGTCAGCAGACACAATCAACGTGACGAACACCCAAAAATATTCAGGAAACCTCGTCTAAAAGACGCGGAAACCCATGACTGAAAAAGTGAAAAATATTTAGGTTGATTACCATCTCACTCAGTATTTGTCGTACATGTGATCAAACTTAAGGGAAGAATGAATTGCTTTACATTTCTTAGTCCTGTAATATCAGTTATGATGCTGATCTTCAGTGGATTGCTGTGTCCCTCAGTTTAAACTGTGACGATTGACTATGCGTGATAAGACGGCGATTATAGTACCGACTTGCTTCGGGAATTTCTCACTGATTTTCTCAGTTCTCAATTTATAGTAAAGGAGTAAAATAAAAGCCTCCGAATAAACCCTTGTGAGTAAATTCTAGTGATCTAGAGTATTCTGCTAATTATAATCTTTGCATAGAACATTTTCAGAAGTTTTTAGCATGTTCAAATTCAGTTCTATTCGAACTATTCCTATTCTCTATTAGAACTATTTCACATTCTCTATTCGATAGTTTTTACTGAAATGTCTTTCGTCTGCATATGGTCAAATTCGCTATCTAAATCTCTCTAACGCAAAAATCCTTAATATGCGGTGGTAAAGTGGCTAAAAAGAGAGTATTGCATCTCTTACACTTCTTGCCAGGTGATCTTAGTTCATACATAGAGTAATGCCTGTCTTTTCCAACCTAATTGTTTGAAAACAAGTCGTACGGGTTAGTAATGCTATTATTTTCCTTCAAATGTTGGCCTTTAATTATCCTTGTTCCCACTGTATAAATTGCTCAAAAAGGCAAATACAAGAGTCAAAAAAAAAAGAAATCTTCCCTCATAGCTTGCGTCCAAACCCCCAATATTAGTCACAGGTGCGTATGGATAAAAGGCGATTTTAACGATTTTTTATATTATTGAAAGTATATCATAAGAACTAAGCATATTTGAGCATCTTTCGAGGATTTTCCAAATTTAATTTTCGAAGGTTTTTATTCTGATTATTCCTCAGGAGTCATATTATCCTTACACTCAAAAGCTACAATTAGATCCTTTGTGCTTTATTCTTATTTTTTGCAACAACTTAGCTTAACTCAGCTTGGCACTTTTATATCCTCTGGAAAGTACCTGTAAAGCACATGAATCCGGTGTTATTTGATCATTTGTTAAGTACATAATGACTGTTTTGGAGTAAAAAGCACTGGATTGACTGCGGAAATCTATACCTGATTATACCAAAAAGTGCTATAGCCTTGGTATCCGTAAGAATATTTTAGCGCCATTATCATGAATAAAAAAATAAGATTAAGAACTACCAAGTGTGGTGTATTTAGTATGCCTACGAAAAGATCTGGCTGTGATCTCCATGTGACGATATTCGAAAAGTTTTCGTTTATTGGTCGCACACCGCAAAAAAAGAATCACTTGGCCTTAAGTAAAATATTTATACATTTTGAAACGCATGTGTATTATATTAGTGAGACTCTAAAAATCATTCTATTGAAAACAGAGATTGATTTTTTGTCATTTTCTTGACCGATGAACATGATAAGAAATAAAATGGTATAGAACAATTATATTATTTGGCAAATATATATCGAAAGAGATGACGACGACTTGTATCAGCTTCTGTAAGTTAAGTGATCTATGCCTATAGGAGAATGCAGAAGTCTTTGGTTGGAAAAAGTTCCAGTTAATACATAATATAAGAAATTCATTTTTTTATTTTTGTTACAGAATTCGTCCGTAAGTCAAGACAAAAAAGTTGCTTTTTATTTTTGTTATAATGCGTAAGTAGCAAATTAAAATCTTACACTTAGCTTCCTTTGATTTAGTTCCCATGTTTTGTAATAATAATTCTGACAAATGTTTTCGTTTTTCATGATGTTTCGTATCCTTTCGGTGAATTTATTTGCATCCGTATGCGTTACTGTGAACTAAGTTACTTTTGAAATGAGTGGTGGTATTGTATACGAACGTTTAAAATGACTATAAGGATAGGAAAAAGCATACTACTCTCCCGGGAATACAAACAGAAAGAAGTAGTTCTCGGATTTCACCTCATCAGCCCAGACCATTCCAATCAAACGCCATTAGTTCCCCTCATGCATGGGTTTGTAGACCAGCTACCTTAAGTCTGCGTTAGATCAACGAGCAATCTTGGAGGACTTTTGATGATTCCTAGAGGTTTCCCCGTGTCGATACAGAGCTCCACCAATACTAATCCATTCAAAATCGGAATGTATGAAGGGCGCATTATATTGATTTGGGAAATAGTATGCCTCTAATAAGAGCTTACTTTCCCCTTGTGTTGCGGGCGATACCTTTTTTGCCATAGATAGTGTTTCGGACGCCAGTCGTTTAACTCACAGGAAAGAAGTGGCATTTGACTTCTCTTACGCCCTTAAAAGTATTCGACGAGGGCTTCCGATTATTTCGAAGCGCGACGAGCCTTTTCTTTCTGGTGCAGCAAGTAGAAACCTGTGTGTTATTCACAACAACAAACCACCCCGACCATCACCACCCGGAACTTGGCCAAGGTTTACTCATGACTACTTCATTGAGACGAGCGTAGATAGACGAACAAGCAGAGCGGACGGCGCAAGCAGAGAAATTGTTCAAAGTTTTAGCGGCCTCTCCGTAAATTCTTGGAGGAAAGAAAGATCTTATTAGCCGATAAGTATGCCTCATTTTTCTCCCAGGTGGAGGAATCGGATAGTAGGTGTTTAAAAAGTAAAAACATCTATCGAAAAATTACCCGAAGAGGTGTTGCGCCTTCGACTTTCACCCACTGAGCTTATATTTGGTATTCAAAAGTAAAAAAACCTATTTCTCACTACTGTCAAACGAAATTCATTAAATTCATGTCCGCTGTAATAAGAACTATATTTATTCAAATGTTTATCAATATTCATTTTTCGTCCGCATCTAGGAATACTTGCGAGTCCACAAATGTCAAAATTCTAGGAGATGGTTCAAAACAAATCATGTAACATAGATGGAGCTGTAACATAGCGTTCATTATGAGGACAAAGCGAGAAACAAACGTTTTTCGACCCCCTCAAACGAAAAAACCCCAAATTAAGATGCAATGAGGAAAATCGTGGAGTAAGAATGGGAAATGAACCCAGAAAGAGGATACAAAAATGTGGACAACTCCATGTCACAAAGACTTGGTCAGGAAATTGAGAATGGAGGGGGATGGATTTATTATAAGGCACATAAACATCCACATTCTTTATGTAAATACCAGCATATTTCTCGATGATCAATGGCTGTGATCATGTGCACATATAACTCAAATTGAGAGAATTACGCATACATTTTAATCTTTTCCACTCGTTCTAAATAAAGCATTATAGTGTCCCTTTTCAACATCCGTTAAAATACATTACCACTAAGAGATGAAATTTATGACCCTGTAAAATGTCTCTTAATATCTTCATTTAGGGGCACTAACAACTTTAACTTCCATCGAAGCAATAATATTACGACACATTTGAAGAGGAATAGATTCTTTAGGAACGTAGCAATCCTATAATCTTTGATGGTGCACATTCCTAATTTGTACTCCATTGACTACTCTGCGGAATTATGAGGAGTATACAAATGACCATAGGGAAAATATCTAATTACTGCTTAGTCGCTACATGGAAAAGATGATTTTTAGAATTTTATCACTTTCACAGGGGAAGATACGCGATCCATTTTTTCAGAGTATTACTTACGAGTGGGTATAAAAATGCTCCTCATAAAATTTTACTGCGTAATTTTAGCCAAACATTTTTCACTGCGAATATGTCAAAAGGTATTTAAGCGATTCATTTATTTACCTTATCCTCTAAGTATTATCCTCCATCCTAAACGTTGAACTGTGGAACTACACGGCTAATGTATTGCTCATAGCAAACCTAGAAAACAATGCTGGGAAAGCTTCAAAAACCGTTTTTAAGATATTTTGAAGAAAATTCCACACTTGTTTGGTCTCTCACTCAGAAGAGTAATCGGTATTTTCAAGTTCGGCAGATAGAACCAAACTCTAATTCCTAATAAAAATAATTGCCCTCTTTACTAAACCATTTCAAAGTAACTTAAAGGTGAATGTAGCATCAGATAAGTTCACTAAATTGAGTAACTGACACAATCAGAGATCCGGTCTATTCCCCCCTTCATGAATAGCTTTTCATTGAGTGGTAAATTGGCAAATGAGTGGATATGAGCACCATACGACAGGCAGGACGTAGAAATCAAGTGGGGCCGAGTACCCGAGAATGGGAAGTAAACATCTCATTCGACGATACAAAGCCCGAATATGCGTAAAACGCACACACTCATGGTTGAGGTCGATATCCATTCCCTGGGTCTTCCGCGGATTCCTGCGAAGTTTTGTCTGCAATTAAGTCACATCGCGTAGATTAATTATAAAGGCACTAAAAGACGCAACGCCAGGATTTGAACCCCAGACATTCTTGGCCGCAGACGAACGCTCTCCCTCTAGGCTCCTTCATCGATCAAGAGAAATCCGCGTCCAGTGGTTCTTACTATACAACGAAAAAGGGAATTCTATTTCCTTTAAAAACTGGACCAAATAAAATGTTCTGGATTTTTAAAAGTAGTTTTCATAAAGTAAATAATATTACGTTAGGAGGAATTAAGAAATTTAAATGTTTGGGACGACCTGAATGCACGAGGGTGGAAACTTACGTAGGGTTTTAAGGTATTGGAAATACTTGTAAAGAAAAATTTTCTCCACATGGAAACCATTTATTCTACCAGATTTCCCATACTTTAACTTTAAATTCACAAGATATTACTCCAAAATGTTAATTGTAATGCATCATATTTCTCGGATGTAGTTTGAGGCCTATTAAAACGATGTTCATCCACAGCTATTCCCTGCACGCGGAAATACGTTTTATTGAAAGTGAATTTGATCTGGAGAATACAAATTTTTTATGTCCCAACAAATAATGCTTTCATCGTATTGCTTCTTAAGTTTCAACCAAGAAATTTGTTTAAACGGTCCAAAGCTCTAAAAAAATATGGTTAGCATCTCTACATAATCAACTACGACTTCGGAACCTCGACTAGGTGCGGGTCGAAGCAAGCTCATCACGTTCATAACTCCCAGACGATCTCGCGAACCTTATTAGTATGACTATTTACATGACACGTAAAATCGATATCAATTCACAGAGAGTTTGAATATTCCCGGTTTCCATATGCTGTCTCATTGTTGTCAAGTTCTCGAAGGAAAAGCGATTTCAATTAGTTCCCGTGTACGCCGAATTCAGACGCCAATGAGTTTTGCGTTAATTTTTTCCACCACTGTACGTCAGTGAAAATAACTTTTAATGCTGGATAAATTTGCCAAATGTTGCCTACCGTAAGAGGATTACTGTCCGCATTAGATAGGGCGTTTACCGTGCGAATACAACTAATTGCTCCACAAAAGTGTATCGTTGGGAACTTGATGCTGCAGCAAGGTCGGAGAAAAAATGGGAAAATAATTAACTGGTCAATTACACTGTGTAATGGTTGGTCATATTGTTCAAGATGTCCCGTTGTTAGTATTCAGAAGATTACACTCATCGGTAAAAGTGTTAGAAAATTCGAGGTGGAAGTGCAAATCGAGGATCTATGATGGGGAAACCAATGTAATGAGATTTTCTAGTAAAAGGGATGCAAGGTTAATTATGTCTAGGTGTGTAAAATGAGCTTTATGTTCGGAATATGAGAGGGAAATCTAATTTATGTAGATAATTTTACTTAGTGGAGAAAACTAATGACTGGTTGGTGTGTACGTGTGTGGAGGAAATCGATGTTGAAGTGTATCATATGGATCTCGTCTGCATTACATTCTGCTGAAAACTGAACGCTAAAGAGAAAATATGAGATTGGATGGAAAGTGTTTGAGCTGCGGGAGTGAAGGAAATTGGCAAGAGTGCGATGGGGAGGACAAGGACAGCGAGCGAGGAAGGGTTTCGCATGAAAGGTAAGGAGAGTAAACTAAGATTGAGTGGATGACGCAGGTAATAGCGGACGAAGGCGTGCCAAATCCCGTTATTGAGGGGAGATTATTATGAAATTGGAGAGGAAAATAGTTTAATCTTTATGGATCGGATGGAGAGAGGTGGGACTTCTATTTATCAGAAGATAGAAATCATACAGGGGCTTTCTGAGATAATTATAGGGTAATATTTTCTCCATATATACCTTCCGTAAGGGCTTTTACTCCTCCAATACAAAACTATTATTAAATACTAGGTGACAACCAAGGAATGATTTGTGTACAGACTATAACTTCGGCCCTGTGAGGTCCCCAGAGCTCTGCAGTACCTTTGTTTTGTCATCTCTTCGCTACGGTCGACTTACAATCACGGCGAATATATTTAGTCGTGGTAATTAATTAAAATTATTTAAGTGTAACAAAATTTAAATGAAAAATGATATATGTTTGTGATTAACTTTTCATGAAGTAACCGTGATGATAATATCACAGTGATGAATAAAGCCTTCTTTGATATATTTTCATCTACAAGTCGTTTATCAACAAGTAGTTGTTTTTTCGTCAAATTGCGATTAGAAAGAAAATGCTTTATGGAGTTTCGTATTTTAGATGGCGGTGAAAGAGGTGCCTGCTATTCATTTTGTTTGGAATAAAATCTGGCGATCGACGATGATGGTGATAAATTTTTACCCTATTTATGAGGTACATTAGTTAATCAAACAAATATTATTATGTTTAGGTTTAAATGCAGCTTAAGGTAGTCCTGGCGAGATAGTTCCCTAGTCATAATAGAGACCATATTCGAATTATATGTTTTAATTTCACCAGCTGTAGGACACATCAATTAAATATTGCATCAATAATGGTGCAATAATATAGTTTTATATGACAGAAATGGTAAGTAATTAAATGAAAATATCTAAATAAGTCTTCAACTTGACTCATTTTTTTCGCGCGGTGCGTTTGAAACTCCTTCAAAACGGAAGGTTTTTTCTGATACTCAAGAATCTATTGCGGTGCCAATATGATCCATTTTCAAAAATAGTCGAGAAAACATGCAAACTACACGCTGTTAGTTTTTTGACGACATCTAAGTGTTAGAAATTCCTCATTTTGTAAATAATGTCTCTCTGGAGTGCATACACATACCATTTCCCATGTAAAAGGGCTGGTATATTTTGGCAAATAGCTCCGAAAGTAATGTGGTAAGCGGTTGAATTCGTGGTGTCGTTAGAAGGGTGAGATATTTTTCTTTAATATGAGACCAACTTCATTGGTTTCTAGGTAAAATTATATTTCGCTCAAACTACCTTAAGTGTTCCGCAACAACATTTTCAAATCCTTTCATTATTTTCGCCAAATCCGCCAACTCGCAATCATTCACTTCCGATTATCCCTCGAAATCACCACGAGTTTCCTCCAGGAACGAACAAGAGCAACATGTTTCACTGAGGACCAGGCCTCCCTGGCGAAAATGAAGGAGGCTGAGAACGCTGCTGGAGTGCGTTTACAGGTGTTCTTTAAACGTTCCTGTCCTGTTCTTTGGCGTTTTCATAGCGTTTGTCGGTGTTCATCCACGTTCATCTGTGTTTCCCTCACTGTTGTCATGCGTTCGTAAACGCTGTTCCGACGACCTAGGTCAGAAACGCTCGGAGAATGTCTTCTGAGAGTGTTTGCCTTTCTGTTCTGGAACACTCAAGAACGCTATCTGACTGGGCTGTTATGGAACGCAGATGAACGCTATCTGACTGGGCTGTTATGGAACGCAGATGAACGCCCGAGAAAACGCCTACTGAGAGTGTTTGCATTTCTGTTCTGGAACACTCAAGAACGCTGTCCGACTGAGCTGTTATGGAACGAAGATGAACGCCCGAGAAAACGCCTACTGAGAGTGTTTGCATTTCTGTTCTGGAACACTCAAGAACGCTGTCCGACTGAGCTGTTATGGAACGAAGATGAACGCCCGAGAAAACGCCTACTGAGAGTGTTTGCATTTCTGTTCTGGAACACTCAAGAACGCTGTCCGACTGAGCTGTTATGGAACGAAGATGAACGCCCGAGAAAACGCCTACTGAGAGTGTTTGCATTTCTGTTCTGGAACACTCAAGAACGCTGTCCGACTGAGCTGTTATGGAACGAAGATGAACGCCCGAGAAAACGCCTACTGAGAGTGTTTGCATTTCTGTTCTGGAACACTCAAGAACGCTGTCCGACTGAGCTGTTATGGAACGCAGATGAACGCTGCCGAGAATGTTTTGAAACATGTTGGAACGCTCAGAAAGCCATGACGCTGTATTACCATTTTGATTGCAAATCCATTGTGAGAATAACTACAATTCCACTAACAAATCCACTGTGAGAATAAGCTTCTGAGAAATAACAAAGCGCACCCAATCCTCAAACTTGAATATCTACCCAGCTAGCACACCCGGATTCGTTTATATAAAAAATAAGTCAACGCTAAGGAAACAGCGTTGACGGAAACTGTTGACGCAGCGTTGAGGTATCTTTTACATAAACCCGTTGAGCAGTGGTTGATCTACCCCTACTCCCGACCGTATCGTCCTCTAATAATTGTATTTTGGCTCAATTTCGTCATGATTAATGCATAATGTATTGAGATTATCGTATATTCGGCCGAGCAGAGCAATTATTCATGGACAATAAACGTATTTCAAATGCCACTATGCATTCAGTGGAGTGCGTTCAAGTGTTTTCCGTTCACTAACAAAATATTCGCCTTCTGGTTTGTTCTATGATTCACATAATGAAACTTTCATTATTATACCTTGATACTTTTCACGGAATATAACATTAACGCATGTAAACATGCGTTTAACTAATCCGTATCTATGTCGTCTGTTCGGGCCAATGTTTCGCTGCGCCCGGCGCGCATTGAACGCTGGGTAACTTCACACAACTTCAGTCGTCCTCACGTGCAATCCTGTCACTCTGCAGTTCCTTCGGTCCATGCCTAGACAACATCTTGCATCCTGCGCTTTCACGATTCTTTATAATGCTTATCGTTTTAAACTGTTCTTTTTAGGACAATCATCCTTCATTTACCATCACTTTTCATTATCATTCATGCTTCATCGCTCATTACATCTTAGATGGAGGTTAGGATGGGGCTTAGATGGAGGTTGATTCCCTTTTTCTGGTTTTCCGCCGTGTTGAGGACAATATTTCGCCGGCTATCCTGCTGGCTTCCTCATGTCCATGTTTGAATACATGGACCTGAGGAAGCCAGCATGATAGCCGGCGAAATATTGTCCTCAACACGGCGGAAAACCAGAAAAAGGGAATCAACTTCCATATGGCAGTATTATTATCCATTTTCCAAGTAGTTCGATATGTGGCCACAAGAGGTCACTACTGTTCCGGCTCTCTTCGAAGTAGTTCGCTATCCGGCCTGTAGATGGCGTTGTATCACGTTTGGTAAACATGTTTCCCTTCCGTTGCGGCGTTTTGATGCCATTTTTTCCCTTCAGTTTCCCCGTTGTTTACATAATGTTGATGTAAACAGCCTCGGTCGTAAGAGGGCTGTTTCTGTGTTGTTTACGTAATGTTGACGTAAATTTTGTGTAAATAACCAGATCCGTGCTATCTGGGTAATATACATCTAATGGATATCATTTAGCGGTTCATATTCATCTGTGCATTTATTGAAAACACAGCCGTTTTCTTTCCGGTAGTCTTCAAGGGAATAAATGCATACCTTCTATTTATTTGTGCCAACCCACACATCACAAAAATCCGTCGCTTGCGAGCCGTGTATACCGCGTGTCTAGTTTCCCAAATGCATATTCAATATTAATAATAAATTAATAATAGCATCCATAGTGTGAATAAAATATTTTTAAGATGACAACTTTTACTAAAACCACTAGATTTATTAAACAACGGCCCAGGTTTCGATGTGCATTCACATCATCTTCAGGTAAATGGAGGCCGATGTGCAGGCCTTAAATAGTAGACATTACCAGGTGGGGAAAGGGGGGGGGAAGAGAACAGTACAGGAGGAGGGTGGTCGTGGGAGGGTAGGGGGGGGGGCTAGGAGGACGAAGTGGAGGGGATTAAAGCTTTGAGGATGGGGGAATAGGCAGGGAGCATACATTCATTAACAAGGAATTTATTACAGTCAACTTGGTTTTTAAAAATCTCTAGCTGTTCTTAAGCATTCAGCTTGCGTCTGTCATTTGTAAAATGGAGAGGTGTCATGGTAAAATCACTTTTATATCCATGGGCTAAAAGATGTCGGGCGAAGTTGCTTCCATTAAAATTAAAATTTCTAAAATCCCTCCATTATGCTCCATTTGTCTAATTTCAAAATTTCTACAGGTCTGTCCAACATACTGTCCACCACATTCATTACATTTCATTAAATATACACCACTTAATTTCTGAGGTTCAGTGGGGTCCTTGCAGTTCACTAACAGTTTTGTCACACTATATGGTGTTTTAAATGCCACTTTATAACGGTCCTTCGGAAACAATTGCGCCACTCGAGAGGAAATCTCCCCAGTGTGGGTAATTGAACGCCATTGTTGAACAGGGGGTTCTGTTTTGTTGTACAAACTGGCCACGGCTCTTTTCCTCCTATTCTTGCGAATTAATTTGTCTATTAGTGAGAGTGGATAGCCGTTATTCACTGCAATCTGTTTGATCGTTCGGGTTTCTTTTTCAAACCGAGTCGTTCAGGGGAATGTTGAAAAGGGCGTGAAAAGCGGAAAGTTTTTGCGAGTAAGGGTGTCTGGAATCAGCACGTATGACATGGTCGGTATAGGTGGGTTTGCGGAAAATTGAAATATGGTGCCTCCCTTCTTCAAGGGAGATAGTCAAGTCTAAGAAATTGATTGAGCGGTTACACTCCAGTTCACGAGTAAAAGCTATGGCTGGATGCAAATTATTAATAAAGTTAAAAAGGATGTCCAGTTGTCTAAAGTTGACTAAAGTGAGTGATATCCATAGTGTGGCCTAACGCGGCATGAAAATTGGTGCAATCTTATTTCTTTCTCAATTCTACTTCGAAATAATGTATATTAGAACGCCAATAACAATGTGCTATAAAGAAAAGCCGTATCAGCGTCCCTGACGTCAGATATGAAGCTTGAAAATCATCAGCCTTAGGTAATAAACGTCAGCTATGTTGAAATCGCGTACTTAGAGGCATATCTAACGAAGCAACTACATTCTTTATAGGTAAAGCATAACATGCTCGTATCCCATCCAGATATGAAGTAGTATAAGTGGTAGAGTATAGGTTTATTGAGTGAAAGGTCGTAGGTTCGATTCCCCTAGCCAGCAAGAATTTAATTGATGTCAATGTTCACCGTTATACGAAGAAATGAAGTAATAACTTCAAAAGACTTAAAGGGCACTAAATTTGTTTATAAAAATAATATTATTATGACAAATTTCCAAATCCCAAGATGAGTGCCTAACGTTCAGATCGATGCACACTAGCATGTTACATTATGTTGATGAACGCTCTCAACACCATAGACTGGATGACTAGACCAACATAGGATGTTCTGAAATGCACGTAAACGCTCTGAAATGCTGAAGATTGTGACTCACAGGGCGTTCACGAACACTCGAGAACGTTGCTAAACGCTCTGTAGTGTGTTTGAGAACACTCCAAGGCGTTCACATTTACGCTCGAGAACACATTGGGATGGTATTCTTAGCGCGTTCTTCGCAATTCATGAACACCTCCGTAGTGCGTTCCTAAACGCTCAGAAAACGCTCACATTTTCGCCAGGGCTAAGGTACGCCATGGTTTGCACCAAATATTACCATGTTTTTCCGAAAGTTCAATAAAGTGTCATCTTCATTGGCTAGCGTTCTGAGAAGATAAACTCGGAAAAAACCTTTTCATTGAAGCTATGACGCCTTGATTCATTGGCTGGATTGGATTGGATATTTGGGGAGGCGACCGACGACTAAGGTCATTTGCATCATAGGCGATAGGTAAGGGAGGAAGGGTGGATAGAAACCCAGCGTCGGCATTAGCCTGCTATTAACGAAAGGCGCCAAGGGGACCACGGCTTAACGTCTCATCCGACACGGAGTACTGTACTTGAAGTGCCCTCCACAAGACACTCAAGTAGGAATCGGATTTCCTCTGAAAAACATCCCCCTCTGCAGGGATTTGGATTCATTGGCTGAAGTATGGTAGTGACGTTTGTTGGTAAAATCTTGGTGACAGTTAAACCATTATCGGGTGTTAGCGTTCTCTCATTCGTGAATCGTGGGAATGGTAGGCATAGTGCAAAACCGATTAAAGGTGAGGCGTGATTGAGAGTAAAGCAGATTAGCTCCCTCATCCAATCACAACCCCCCGTCAAAGTGAACATCGTGTATAGTAATATTTATATGACTTATAAAATATAAACAGCTAAAATTTTGTGGTCGTTATGCAGCCCCCAAGTTTTAAACGGAGAACAACTGGTTAAATATCCACATTCGTTGTAGTGACGGCGGAATGGCGCTCCGAAACCATATGATGTTTGATCAATGTAGGTCTGGAGATTTTAACCAGTGTTTTTCTGTCTTGATGATAGATATCAATCGCATCCACACACTTTGTGCCAATATTCTATACTTTGTTCCTTCCTTTAGATGACGGTCTTGACTTTTTGCCAACAATGTCCCGAGATTACTACTCGGGTGTAAGTACTATATTTCGGTGGTGGTATTGACATATCCTACAGATGTGAGTAGCCACTTAATGCTACACTCAATTACGCTGATGGATTGGATATGTCCCCTTCCCGTTCATTAACTTTTTCACGGATCAATACCCGACGAGATATTTCGTACTGCCTAGGAAAAACATCATAGACCCACGAATCTGAGCTCTCCGATTTGCAATTTGAATGAGAAATTTCGTCATTTGGTATATTTTCTCTAACTTTTGCTATCGACGAACTAACGATTCCTTAGCATGGGTGCCAGACTGCAAAAATGTTCGTAAAAAACATGACTATTCTATTTGGATTATATTTATGTGTAAAATACGGTAATATTTTAAAGAGAAGAATCCGAAGACTTTTATATGTATTTTTGTATGAAGTTTTGCCTTATTTCAAGGTTTAAATTGTATTTTTATGCGTGCTAATGAACATAGTAATTGAGAGTAGTAGGCAGTGACACAAGCCCACTTACGTCATTTACAATTTTTCAATAATCGTCCAAATGCAATATAACAATAGCAATGAGATAGAGGGAATTTCATATTTCAAGACGAAGTGAAAAATCCGTCCCATGATCAAGGAAACACATGCAAGTAACATATAAGGAACCCATGCACTTCATCGTGTGAGTCAAAATTTTGCATTTATAATAGCTTCCCTAATACAAAATTATACTGCTATCACTATTCTACTGAGTGTGTTGAGAAACAGAAGGCAATAGCACCTTTTCATTTTCCCTTATGATCACTTAATGGTAGCCTTATTATTTAAGAGGTGAAGCAGTAAATTTTGCTAAGGCCCCTCGGCATGGCTTTAAAGTTAACCTTAAAATGGATGGGGTGATGGATGAACTTATCGATATTAATAGCATGTAGGCGAAGCAATAGAGAAAGCACTATGGATGCGTTAGATGAATTGATTGATTGATGAAATTTAAAAATAATATTAAATTATACGAAGATAAGATTTAATAATTCATGGTTCGAATAACTATATTTTAGGGCTTGAAAAACATAGTTTCCCTTGTCCACACAAATCATAGTTGCCAGGTGCCCCACAAGACAGTTTCTCAGGGCTCCGCTATCCCAAGGGGCGTCCCTGCGGAGGGGATACATCCAATCCATCAGTGTAATCGAGTGTGACAAATGTCTGCACACACGTGGAGTACATGAATACCATCACCAAAATATATAACTTGCACCTGGCTACTAATGACGGGACATTGTCGGCAATAAGACATGACCGTAATCTCAATATACTAAGCTCACTCATGCAACAATATATTTAACACGATCACTGCAAAATCGATTTCCTTGAGAAGCATAGGTGGCTCCCTTTGTTTTTCCTACAACTATTGAAAAACGCTGTACATACTGTACACATTGTTATGTATGAACTAGAATTACGAAGTAATACACAATTGAAATGACTATTCATTACCATTCTGGGCAACAACGGGTTATTTAAACATCTCTATGGTAGCCACAATGGACGGACTGGACTCTTGACCAGTGGTCCACCAATGAGTAACTTCCGTTTAAATACATAACACTCCTCCCTCCTTATTCTTGAACACAATAACTATTAAGAAAAACAATACAAAATATCACTTTTACATAAACTGAACATTATAACAAGTCAATATTCCAATAACACCAAAATTCCAATTAACAAACAACCTAAAATACATGATCATTGTATAACCTATTAATTACAAGTCAGAGAACATTTTGTAGTTACAGATTTAATTTAATCACAGGTTTCCTAATCCGGATAGGATAGCGTCTTTGATTATTCGCTGTAGCTGTAGATTATATAGCTATTGGAGTGGGTGAATTTTGTGGATCAGAACTATTAGGAGTACTGCTACCAGGCCGATCAGGAGTACTGCTATCAGGCCGATCAGGAGTACTGCTATCAGGCTGGTCAACTGTAGGTATTGGAATTGGTATGACTTCTGGCACTACAACAGCTGATTGCAATCCTATTAACTGGTCTATGTGCCTCTTCCAGTTGATTCCTGATTCTGATTGCACTATATAGGTTACAGGTCCTAGTCGCTTTACAATTTTGGCTTCAATCCATTTTTTCCTCCTCCTATAATCTCTTGCCAGTACTGGTTTACCTGTTACCAATTCTCTGGTTTTACTGCCTTGAGCACTAACTATCTGTGTACTTTGTCTGTCAGGTACTGTATCTTTAACCCCAGGTCCTATTCAATCCAGTCTCGTCCTAAGCTGCCTTTTAAACATTAATTTGGCAGGACTCTCATTTGTAGTGGAGTGAGTAGCATTCCGGTATGCCAATAAAAATCTACATAGAGCTATATTCACATCCTGGTTTTCCAGCAAAGCACATTTCAATCTTTTTTTAACTAACTTAACTGCATTTTCAGCTTGCCCTTAATGATAGTTTTTCCTAATTTGCTTCAGGATGGTGTTGATGAGTGGGGTTCAGGTTCCCACGTATCTCATCCAAGAGGTGGAGGATCACCGAGCCGATGTCGTTCAGTGTCCGATTCCTCTGACTCCAGGGAAGAAGTCATATTTCATGAGCACTCTGCCCAAATAGGCGTTGATGTAGGTATTGCATAATTTGTTACTATCCTCATCGGTATGCTGTCTGTTTATCAAACAAAGGTTTTGTCGTCATTCTCCACAGGACGTAGCAGCTCTGTCAGAGGAGGAGGTCCTTGTGGATGTGGTCGAAGGTGGAAATGTTGATGGGGAACTCAGCTCGGATGAAGCTCAGTTGGCTGAAGATGGAGCATTTCTACCCAGCAATAACGGTGATGGTGAAAATGATATAGTTACACCGGAGGTAGAAAATGGTAACAGAGAGGGACTATTTGATTCTGTTCTGTGCAAATGTACATCAACGACCACTGGAGATGCTTTGCTAATGTGCTTAGCATTAGGTTTAAGACATAATTTACCATGGGTGGCTCTTGTTGACATGCTGAAAATGGTGAATGTCCTATTTGGCAAGCCAGTCGTTCCTGCAACAAAATATTTCTTTCTCAAACATCTCGAGTTAGGGAAAGATCATACTAACTTTCACTTTTACTGCCCATCTTGTGAGGCATATCTTGGGAGTAAGAGTCATGGGACCGAAAATAGGCAAATTAAGTGTGATTGAGGGGAGGTAATCAATACAGCCTCCGCATCCACGTATTTTTTATCTGTTGGGCTAAAAGCTCAACTACAAGATTTACCGAAAAATGATAAATTTGCCTCAGGGCTAAATTATAGGTTTGAGAGGACGAAAGTGCATGAAGATTCCCTGAAGGACATATTTGATGGTGCAGGGTATGAGAAGCATTGTGCTCCAGGGGAAATTTTATCCTCACCATTTAATTTCTCTTATTCCTTCAATACAGATGGTATTCCAATGGGAAAATCTTCTAAAAAAACCATGTGGCCAATTTATGTTCAAATTAATGAGCTTGCTCCCAAGGAACGAGCGAAACACATTCTTTTGGCTGGGTTATGGGTTGGAGACAAAGATCCTAATATGTCCATTTTTTTGAAGCCATTTGTAGAAGAGGCAAATGATCTTGCTTCTAATGGTATCACATGGAACCGAAATGGTGAGGAAATAAAGAGTAAAGTCATACCATTATGTGTCTCTGTGGACTCTATTGCAAGGGCAAAGATACTTAATATGTCACAGTTCAATGGGTACTATGGTTGCACTGTTTGTTATCAGAAAGCGGAACACACAGTGAAGGGAATGCGGTACACAGTGCCAGAGGTAAGATGCTTTGATAGAACTCATGATGGTATCGTTAATGATATGATGTCCGCATTTGAAAAGAGGGATGAAAAGGACCCAAGGAAAAGGAATGTGAAAGGGGTGAAAGGTCCTACACCTCTGATGCTGTTGAAACATATAGACCTGGGTGTAAGCTTCCCACCAGACTGTATGCATTTTGTTCTGCTGGGGGTCATTAGGAGGCATGTGGAACTCCTTTTGACCTCTGTAGGAAAAAAATATTACATTGAAGGGGAGCATAAAATTGGAATTATAGATGCAAACCTTGCATCTATTCATCCCCCTCAGTCCATCACAAGAACTCCCAGGGGTTTGAAAGAAATGAACCTTTGGAAAGCTTCAGAGTGGAGATCCTTCCTAATTTTCTATTGTATTGTATGTTTTGACGGAATACTTAAGCGTAAGTACATGGCTCATTTGGGTATGCTCTCCACTGCTATCACGATATGTCTCCAGAAGTCAGTAAGCCACGAGGAATTGTCTAGGGCTCATGACCTTTTGGTTAAGTATGTCTTTTTATTCCAAAGTTACTTTGGCAAAGAGCAGATGGTGTTCAATGTTCATTTGCTGACTCACCTGTCAAAGGGAGTTTTAAATTGGGGTCCATTATGGACTCTTAACACATTTTCGTTTGAGGGCCAGCATAGGTACTTGCTGCAACAGCTACACAGCCCTGCCCAAGCTGCAACTCAAGTTGTAAGAAAATTTTTACTTTTCAGGGGTTCCCTAAGCTGTGCGAAAAATATTCTTCTTCGGAGAATGTGATTGAGTTTTCCGAGGAAATTATTGGAAAGAAACAAAAATTTCTTGTCCGTGTTGACAAAACTGTGCTTGTGGGCAGGGGTACCTAGTATGTATTTAATGAGGTGGAACAAGGCTGCCTGAAGAGACTGGCATTATTTGCTTCAGGTGGTGTAATGTTCAGCCGATTTATATGCAAAGGAGTTAGGTTTTGCACAGAGGATTATTGTAAAGGAAGCAAAACTAAGGACTCTTTTGTGTTTGCCTTGGGAATGTACCTCCACATAATGAAGGTCGTGAAAGTGGATGAGGCAAATAAAAATAAATTTATCATCTTTGCAAAGGAAATTGTAATTGATAGGAGGCCTATATTTTGTGATGAAAATGTGCGGGAGACTCACATAAGAGAGGTTATTGGCTGTAGTCCTTTGCAGGCCATTGAAGCAATGGACATTGACTGTCAGTGTGTTTATATGAATGTAAAAAACAGGGAGTTCATATGTAAAATGCCTTTTGGATGCTATGGAGATTAATTGTGGTCCGGTCATTACATTTGTCTTGTTGCTGTAATAAAGCTACATAATCGAAATTCTGTTTGTTTCTATTTTATTCATCGTCTTTTTCCACCATCCCATTGAAATTCAACTAACAAAATGTAATTGTTTTAATATGAAATCAAGTGTAGTATTCATACCTAAAAGTGCAGCAGTTGCAGATTTATAGAGATAATGTGTGTAGACTCATACAATTTATTTAGGATAGAAAAGAAGTAGCACTTCACTAAAATCACTTGAAACTAACTCCCAACCTTACTACCTTTAGTCAACATTGGTAGGTTAGATGTTGAAACAGTTGTTCTCAGTCGTTTACCCCCGTGTGAAATCCATGAAAACTAGAATCAGTTCATTAGCAGGGAAAGTCTAAAATTTATTAGGTATCCTTAATGTTCAGCCTAAAGAGGCTTAATTTTATAAGTGGAAATGCCTAACTAGGCTGTAAATTTAGTAACTGTAGAGAATCTTAAGAGTGGCTAGAGAAATTATATAGTCCTATAGTATTTTTTTTTTCTTAATATTATGTTCTGTTCAACAGCTGTTCATGAACCATTAATGTAAACCGTGCTGGTAGTGTGCCAGAAATGTTCTGTTCATCAGCCGTTCACGAACTGTTCATGAAAACCGTGTGGGAAGTGTGCCAGAAATGTTCTGTTCATCAGCCGTTCACGAACTGTTCATGTAAACCGTGCGGGAAGTGTGCTGGAAATGTTCTGTTCAAGAGCCGTTCATGAACCGTTCATGGTTTGGCAGATGGAGCTGAGTGCACAGCTCCTGCACGTCTCCTGAACAGCCCAGTAAGTTCATGAAGCATGCGCACGGTTAGTGCACAGCTCATGAACACTTCAGGGAACAGCCCATTTTCACCAGGGACTGTTTGCGCGAGATAGTTAGCTAGGTGACAGGACGGCCTTTTCACGCTGTTCACCGATTTCTAAAAACTTCATAGTAGATGTTTTCCATGTATCACGATAAGCAAAATCGAATCTCGTGCTTCTGAGTTATTATCTGTCATCACAATTATAGCGAGTGAATTCATTGTCGCCTCAGTTCCATGTTATGGTAATTTAACGCATGGAAGATGATTTCGAAAGAAGTCTATCGATGTACATCTTAAGAATCAAGACACAATCGATGTATATTACCACTGTTACCACTACACTGCTTGCAGAGCATCGTTTTACGTCCCTTCTCCCAAATTATTCCTAAAAATATATGAACTAATTAAATAATGAATTTTGCGAATTGATAGTTTCAACGACTGAAGGTAAAGGAGAATTCTTCAGGGGTGACTCCCATATCGTTCTCGCTGAATGTGAACTGAGGCCATGACTTGTGTCTAGTTCAGGAACTATTGGTGATACCTATTATTTTTCATCCTGAGTGAGCTTTCCGGACGATACCTCAAACGTCGGAACAATAAAGGCTGCCACCCACTTCAACCATAAGAATCAATATAAATCCATATATGCACAGACAAGGCTGTGGGTAAGTAATATTTACATATAACTGATTGAATGTATTTGGCATGTCGTATTTTACGAGCGGACAAAAGCGACATTACGGCACCCATCTTTTGATGTTATTCCAGAGGATACGAATGCACACGCCGATTGGAGAAACACTGTCTCGGATTGTTCTAACCTTTCTCCATCAAAACAGGCCTCCGGCGGTGAATCCATGTGCGCGCTATGCAATAAACAAATGACTACATCTTGAGCTTCATGGCTCAGAGAGGTGTGAGAGGGGCATGACTCGACGCGATCCCGAATGAAGTATCAGACGGCAGGGAAAGAGGAGAGTAAGTTATGCAGTGAAGATGAAGAAGTCGGTTGAGTCAGAGGCTATAACGCGGTGGCACTGGCTACGCGGCAGAGCGGCGCTGAAGTATCGCAACATGGTGCACGCTTCAGATAATAGCTTCAATTGTATCCTAAAATATTCCCACGATAGAGCTCTGAATTCATAAAGAAATGATTATTCCATTCGATAGACTTTTTTGGGTCATAAATTGTCCATCACATAGCGAAGTACTGTGCCGGCGAAAATGGCTGATTAAGGCTAATAATACGCTATTATCTCTTCAGTATTGTCGGTACCTATTGGAAACAATTTGCGACAGAGCTGTATTTTTACATCGAATTGTATTAGCCGTAATCATTTATCTGCCCGCAAATTATCGTAGCAGTGTAAATGCTGAGAGACCACAAACATATTTAATGGAGATAACGAACCTGTCCCTTTAAATAGAAGCAAAAAAATTACGAGGTCCTTCCTCACGGAATTCCCATGTCTGAAGTATTTTGCCCGATACTCTGCAACCCTACACAGATGGCAGATTTCAAGCGGGGCGCGATTGATTTCATGCGTAGCGTGTTGAAAACTTTCGATGACACCTTCTTCTGGCCACACACCTTCTTTTCCAAGTTAGGACCAGTTAGGACAGCGCCAATGCCTTATAAAGCTCAAGCTTTAGAAGGCATTGACAGCGCTGATGGCAGAACGGATTTAAAGCGTGTAGGATATCTTATCATATTTGCCTGCTTTCATGTACTTGAATGTTAAATTAGAGCAGGTTCTATTAGCTTAGTTGAAATGTATTTTTATCCATATCTTTGGACCAAAGGCTATTTGGATACAATGTCACCGAAGGACACTCAGCACATTTGTCGCGTAAAATTTGTAAAAAAATTGTAACCAGACTGGACCAAGGGACATTGGCTCTTCGTCAAATGGGGATAACATCGGAATACGGTTTTCCCTTTCCCAAGAAAAGGAAGATGTTAAATGACAATGAGGAGGAGGCTGCGCGAGGATATAAGGAGAAGAGAAAAATAAATATGTGAGCCAGGGACCTGCGCAAAGAGACAACATATGACGATGATAAATACGAGAAAACGCTCCTGACATTCATGCTATTTATGGGAATAACGAATGAATGAATGAATGGTGGACACAACACGGCACATGTAGGTAGGCTCCACCGGCGTGCAGTGAGTCATTCATGGAAGAACGTACACAACTGTGAGTCGTTCACCGCAACTCTTTCTTCTCCATGGTGATGAAAAGTGATGAAAAGAAGAACGTAAATATTTTCTTGGTTGCGAATGGTTGTGAACGTTGTGAACTGTGAACGAAGTGAAGCATGGTTGAATCTTGTACCAAGTAGATCATTCTGCGAGTCTCCTAAGGTGAAGTGAAACCGAGTATTGGCTTACTATTACTTACTTTAAAGCATTTAGAAACTCGCAGAGTGGACACTAACTGCAAATAGAAGATCAAGCAATTGCCAGCCAAGTGGGGAATGACACACGTTGTTAGTGTTGTAAAAGCTTCAAAATGAGTGAGAGCCAGCGGGGAAGAGGCTATAATTCAAAAAGAAAGAATTATTTCCGACACATTGATAGTCAACGTAGAAAATTTGATGAATACTTGGAAGCCGGCCTCAAAGGCTTCATTTGTACCTGCAATTTCAACGAAGAGCAATGCAAAAGGGAAGCATATAATATCTTAAATGAGTACAGCGAAACAGAGGAGGTAAAATAAAATATTTCAACGAGTTGGAATTGTAGTTGCCGTCTAGGGATAACATCTAAAGACAATTTAATTTCAGGAGGAAAAGCCCACACCTTCAGAAGATCATGTGGAAGAGGAGGACATAGAGGAAAGTCTCAATAAAGAAGTAACTGCATTAAAAGCCCAAACGAGCCGTGGAAGTAAACTCGTGAAGTTTCAAAATGTGAAGACTGGCGCAAAAAACTGTCTCTTCATTAGAACAACTGTAAGTACTTTTACTCGGACTAGTAGTGCAGTTACCGGTGAATTAGCGCATTTTGTACACATAGCCAGTAGCCTTCTGCCAATGACGGAATTTTCACTTTAAAAATGTGATTCTCTAGGTTCCAGATCCAGTTCAACTGGTATTGCGCATATTGGAAGACATTGAATCTACTAAGAAACACAAGTCCCGTCATCTACTACGCATGTTGCCAATCGAAATAACTTGCAAGGTAGGAGTACTTTCTAGTTGTTTTGATTTTGTTTCAACCCTTCGTATAAGTTTAAAAATATTTACTATTTTTTATAGGCCACAGTAAACAGCATGGAAGAAGCTTTCAAGCCATTAGTCAAAAAACACTTTTCGTCCGAAGGCAAGACGTTTTCAGTAATCTACAGGTAGGTATCAATTTATCCGTTTAAGCCTTATAGTTGTGGTATCAAGCTAACTTGTATATAATATATATATGTAACAAAATTGCTATAAAATAAATCAAGTGGGATGTGACTTGACTTCCTCTTATCAGTTTAACCACCTTTGAGAAAACTTAAATGGACGAACATTGGTACATTTTTCCTCTCCATGGAGCTTCATCTGTTTAACTAATTACTGTAACGAATTTTTTTAGAAGTGATTATGTTGTTGGTTAAAAATAATACTTTTCTTTAAGCCTCCTGGGTTTTCATAATTTAAGCTCCAAAACCTTCCTAGTTTGGCTGGTGTAAGTTACTTTTTTTACCATGGTAGGTGAAAGGTATTATATTTACTGCTGGATGGAGGTAACATGAAAAATTTCAAGGGGGTTAGTGCCAAATTTTTCATTGCTCTATTCCTAGAATGAAAGGTAGTGCACATGTTGGAAGAGAATGTAATTGAAGAGTTAAAATGAAAAATAAGCATTTTCCCATTTGAGATACCATCAGTTGTAACGTTCTATATCTTTTAAGAGGTAATGATGAATGTAATGATTATAATTGTAAGTTCGTCATTGGAAAGCCATCAGCTCCTAAATACATGCGTACTGTTGTAAAAGTATTAACTCTCAAAAGTGTTAGAAAGTGACAAAGCAGTGCTCTATCAGGACAAATTTTGTAACAGACAGGGAAGTGGGCTGGTCCTTGCATGATTTGTATTGAGAAAGGCTAACCAGAAAATCACAGTAATCGATATTTCTGCATCCTTCCATTATAATATATCTGAAACAAAGGCTGCAAAGAATTAGAAATGACAATATCTGGCTGGGGACATTCAGAACATTCAAATCATTCAGGTGTCAAATTTTGTCTTGAAAATGTCAGCCAAGGGAATTCTCTCAAAAAGGTTTGTCGATAATATGCTAAGTTAATGACTGAGCAACATCATCATTGCTTTTGGGCAGAAGGTGATGTTTCTTCATGAAAGTGGTATAGTTAAAAAATTCTGCAAGTGTGGGAGCAACTGAAATGTTTCCTTCGTGACTTCATGGAGCCAATCAACATAGTTGAGAAAAGTCATAAAATAATGATGTTTAATTAGTTTACTTTGTATCAATTATTCTTCCATTTTCAAATGAGTTTAAAGCTTGCAATGTAGTGTGCACATCTTACAGTTTTATGTGTACATTCCAAACTTTCATGCCATGGCTTAAAATGTTGAAAATGATCAACGACACATTTGGTTGTTGGATGAATATTCAAGCTGTAGATATTTCACTTCATTTAGTTTTTGAAGGAAAGCCTAATTTGAATCGGATCTGCCGAATGTAAGCATTTATTTTTTTTGCAACAATTAAATCAATCAATATTTCATTATATTAGCATGAAGTATTTTCCATTTTTTCCATAGGATTTGAGCAATACGGACAATATTATGAAGTAATTATTTTATGTCTATTTAATTTAAATAAAATAATTGTGCAATTGCTAGTGGTCAGGCTCTTCATATCAAAAGTGTCTGAGTTCTGGAAGTAGTATGAACTAGTCTTGGACTAATCCAAAAAGAGAGCATTTTTGATGAATCTCCTTCAGGGGTTTTTCAGCAAGGTCGAGTCAGTGTGTGTCAGAAATAGGATATATGTGATCTACATACTACCCCGCGAGTCACCGCATGGGCATGTGGCAGGAGGTGGTAGGTCACCAGCCGTGTAAAAATGTACAATTTTTGGAGGTGAAATGGTGACATGTACTATTGGAGTGTATTTAGAGGAGCTCAGTTTTTATTGTGGTTGCTAATTGTGCGTGGAAAGAATGAGTTTTTGTACCTATCTGTTTGGCAGAGTATCTCTCTTGAGTTCAGATTATTTGGGTTCAGAGTATCTCTCTTATTTTATCGCTTCCGTCAGACCTAGTGATTGGTATCCCTGGAGGGAAGGAAGTACATAAATAGGGAGGAAGTCTTAAATTGGAATAAATTATACAAGTTCCTTAGTAACTTTGTGGTATTCCATTTTTCAGAGAATGTAATGGCAACATTTACAACACCACAGACTTATAAACATGCAACCCGCATTTCGACGCTAAAGCATCATTGTCACCTGAAGATGTTGCTTAAGCGTTGAAACCTGGGTTGTGTGTTTAGAAGTCTGTGGTATTGTAAATATTACCATTAAATTCTCTTAAATTGGAGCTTCAGGAACTGGTCTCTGTCTACGAAATGCAGGGTCATAGCATTTTGCTGTTTGTCAGTAGTCACAGTGATGCTTGACACTGTTCTGTGCTGAATACTATTAAACTATAGTTGGCTAAGTGAGGGAAAGGTCTCAGTTGAAGTTGTTGGCAAGGGGTAGTCTCTGCCATTTGGAGTCGTGGGCATTACTGGTGCATAGTTGTGAGCTTGCATGTTGGGAGACACCTCTCTCCAAGTCCTTTGCCTAAGTCTGCAGGGTGTACCGTCTGTTGGGAGGAAACATGTCCTGGGGAGCAAAAATTGTGGCAAAAAAACAGGCCAGTGGAATGAATAAGAAATACTGATGGAGTTGCTAGAGGAAGAATCAATTTAATTACTTCTAGATGCCAAAAAGTTTTAAGTCAATTTCTTCCACCACTGTTCACATAAATATTACTAACATACAAAATAATTCCTTTATTAACAGCAGTATTCTGAACAGAAATATTCTTTGTATTAATTTTTACTATTTCATTTTAATTTTGTACTTAGGGTAAATTAGATTAATGTCTTTTGGAAAATTCCTAATTACCAATTATTTTTATGTAGATGATGAGTGAATACCAAAGAGTAAACTGAGCTGCACTACTGGGTTACTTACAGTTTTAGCTTATGAAGACTGCATGGAAGGCACTTGAGAATGACCTCAGGAATACTAATTGTTCTCTTATATGTGTGTTATCTTTTTCAAATTTATTCCATATTTAACTTTATATGCTCCAATAAGAAATATATGTATGCATAAAGAGTATATTTTCAAGTAAACTATTACATTTTTGGTGGTTATTAGTCTTCCTCATTGCATAAGAATGGCTGTAATTGCAGACGCAACTTCATTTGTTGCTTATGATTTTATCACATTTTTATTTATACCTCCTTAATGGTTTAGGAATGCTTTTTGATTTTAGAAGGTTCCTAACTATTGATATATTACATCAGAACTTGATAGTGGGTGATTTTTTAATCCTATTTCTATCCACAGGGCTCGTTGTAATAGCTCAGCATCTCGAAGTGAAATCATTGAGCTCTTGGCAGGATTGATAAAGAATGCCCATCCACTAAATCGTGCTGACCTTGACAATCCTCAACTTGCGGTTTTAGTGGAAATCATAAAAGGCATCTGCTGTATTGGGGTTGTCCCTCGTTATAATGAATTGAAGAGGTATAATTTGCATGAGTTGGTCAACCCAAGTGCTGCCAAAGGTGATGGTGCTGTGATGGCTGGAGGGGAAGGTGATGCCAGTGGAGGGGTACCGTTGACCACTCAGGACGATAAGGATGAAGCAGAGATTGCCAAGGGAGTGGATGGCAAGGTCAGCCCTGGAGACGAGGCAGAAGTAGTTAAAGATGACGACATGAGTGCAACCAAAGGCGAGGCTGAAGTGATGGCAGGAGGGAGAGGTGAGGGAGGGGGTGATGCCGGCGAGGGAGGAGTGCTAATGACGGCTAAGGGTGCTGGGAATGAAGCAAAGAGTGTGGAGGGAGTGGACAATGATGAGGTGGTCGGCGGAGATGCTGGAGATGAGGCAGAAGCAATTGAAGAGGACTCATGCAAAGCTGAGACCAAAGATGAAGATGAGCGTAGCCGTGGGTTGGACAAGACTGTTCCTAGTGGAGATGGGGAGTAATCATTTGTCCATGAACTATGGCTTTGTGCTTTGCCAGCATTTGGCCTTGAATCATTTCAGGGACTTATGAGAGTATTTTATTTTTCTACCATTGTATGTCATTGACATATTGGAAGTACTTCCCTTATTTTTATCATGGGCAAGATTTTATTTCCTTTGTGATCTTGTTTTGCTGTGCAGAACAGCTGCAGTGTACACTAGCGGTGCCATCTTTGTTTTGAGTTTTTTTTTGTATTTATGGAGATGCTTAAAAATTTTTAATTAAATGTTCACCTTTGGAATTGAATCAAATGAGATGTTGATTTGATTTAAGACTTCATGCAATTAGTTGGTGTTGCAAACATGTCTCCTGCGGTTTGAATAGACGAGTTATGCTTACTCTCTTCCATTGATTTCTCATATTAACCCTTTCGCTGCTGTGAACGTAGTAGCTATGTTCGCCCGGTTGACTGCTGCGAACATAGCTCATACGTTCCGTTGGCAAGTGGTTGTTCCTGCCCACGCTACTGAACTTTCTCTTTTTCCGCGAATGCCA
Organism: Ceriagrion tenellum; assembly: GCA_963169105.1. Taxonomy (NCBI): domain Eukaryota; kingdom Metazoa; phylum Arthropoda; class Insecta; order Odonata; family Coenagrionidae; genus Ceriagrion; species Ceriagrion tenellum. The sequence continues at coordinate 123,021,580 of OY720642.1, read as the reverse complement.
TTCACCAAGTTCATTGTTATACATTGTACTAATCCCATCCCGGGATCTTGAGTGACTATTGATTTGCAGGTGCAACGAGAGGCATACTTTGTGCCGACGTAGGATAGGTACCGTTCGCTTTTTCACCGCACAGTGGCTGGAACGTCTCTGCAGTTTGACCGCAGCGAAAGGGTTAATGGACAACCACAGTATCTCAGTTAATACAAACATATTATTTAACTTGGCTGCTAGAGTTAATGCTACAGAGCTGTTATAGTGCTGTACTTGCTTGTGCATGCATAATGGTATAGTTATAGATTTCTTAGATTACCTGAGCAAATTTTCTTGTTTCTGGAGCAAGTTAACAGTACTGAGTCTACAATTGTCCTCCGTATCCCAACCAAAAAAAAACAATGGTCCTTGCCCACAGTCTCCTGTGAGCATGTTGAGCTAATGTTTTGCACAAGGCATTTCCTAGGCATTTGGCATCATCTTGGGGGCAGTGAGATAAATATAACAACATTCAATTTGTTTGAACTACCCTATAGTGTCCTAGTATTATGTATCAAGGTTCCTTCTTCCTCATTCTATGAAATTCCTGAACGTTTTCCACAGACCTCTTTCTTCGTAATCCGTCATATGTATAATGCGCATAAACTTGTGCGCCTACTGCATCTGTCAACTTAATTTCTATCTTGACCAAGGCTCTCTTTTCCTTGTGTGGAAGGTTTTGGTGCTCTTCCTAAGCATTATTCCTACTCTAGCAGCCATATCAATCCTGTATGTATGATACTGTTGCTTCTTCTATAGGCTCCCCGTTTAAGCCACTATGTTAATGTCCGTATAATGTATGCATACCATGAAGAGCCTTTCAACTTAAGAACACACGTGTTGAATTATCTTGACAGTTATTCAAAGTAAATTTTGAAAACCAAACAGCTTCTTAACATGAGGAAGCTCTGAAGTAACCGGCAGTATAAATTTTCCTATCCTGGATAATTTGATGGGGTTAAACTCCCTTTTTGTGTTCTTGGTGCATTGAATTTTTCCCATATCATTCTATGAAAATAAGGTTATGTAAAATTTTTCTCGAAACCAATATGGTTTATGAGGTAGTATAGAATGTAAGATTCTTTTCTCATTAATGTTAACCATGTGAAATGATTAGAGCCACAGGAAATATTAAAGGGAAAGTACAATGAAAATGTGAAAAACTTGTGCTTACTATTCATGGAATTAAGTAGTTCTCTATCAGTCTTGAACGTCAAATGTACTTCCTGTTATGGTGAGGTGTTTAATGAAGAAAGAACATCAGCTGACCTAATTAAAAGACCGTAGCTTTCTATCGGAAAGTAATGCTTGCATCTTATACAATTGCGCCCATTGATGATCAAGATCTATACTGTAACTCCCTCCGACCAACAAGTTGACATCCCTTATCTGAAGCTGATTTCAAAGGCTCAAATACCAGTGAATATCATATGCTTTTGAGCCATAGGACACAACACATCGAGACAGGAAGAATAGAAAATGGGAAGTTCACAGTGATATCTAGGGGCTGTTAAAATATAGTTTATCCCAGAAGAGTTCCTTCACATAATAAAATGTTTTGCATAAAAAATAGCTGTAAACTTGGGTTTTAATATCAAGGGAAGTAATTGAGTGAGGGAGATGAATATATATTTTTAATGTAGAGTACAAGGGATCGTGTTGACACAGGGAGAGGGTACAGGCATTTAGGTGGTTATTTCTCTCCCTCTGGTTTGGTACTTACTATTTGGAGGATTGGTAAAGGTGGATGCTTCTTCACAAATAGAGCACCATGATATATATAGATACAAGGTAGGTTTAAAGTCTCCTGAGTTTGAAAGATGGGTTTCCCTGGAGATGTAATTGGTTCACCAAACATGGATTTTTTTGGCTTTTTCTGAATTTTCTATGTTCATGATTTTATGAAGTTTCATAAACGGGACTGTGAAAAAAAGATTCAATGCTCTCCTGGCAAATGCTAGGCTTAACTTCTCATTGGAAATTCCACATGGTAAAGTGAAAAAAAGTGCTGACATTTACCCAGGAGAGATGAACGAGCTGTTCGACGAAACGTGGGTACTTTTTGCCAACTTAACCCGATGGAATTCGTGAGAAGAATTAAGGAAAATTTTTTTACTATCACATCGATATAGACGTTCAAAAAATATACTTTCAGTGTGGAAGACCATGTAAGGAATTTAGTGTGCTCTCCATGATGAATGATATTATTTCCATTCTTCAAAAACAAGGTATTCTTGAGTGGAATCCATTTGCTTGAGGATACACTGTTATATATTTATTTAATTATAGATGATTTAATGTGCTCCAGTTCGATGTAGATGAGATTGCTGACCATGAGTAATTTCTTCCTTCTCCTCTTTCTTTGTATCGCAAAATTTTCTTTACTGATAATTTAACTATTTGAAGTGATAAAATATTAACATCAATCACAAAATTTGTTAAGAAAGACAATATCCGCGCACTGTATCGTTCAAAAATCTCAGAATAAATTTCTCGACCGACCTTTCCAAACCCATCTCTTTTGTACTTTTCCTTAACAGTTTTTTATATGCATTATAATACAACAAAAAATTGACATATTCTTAGATTTCTCAGAAAAACTCATTCGAACGCCGCAACATGAAAACGAAAATACGTGGCTTCAGCTCATTTAAGGAGCCCGCTTTCGCTCACGCTGCTGGTAATCGGCTTGTCTCGAGAAAAAAGATCCATATGGCTACATAGCTCATCAGATGCGAGTTACTTCAATGACTCGTTCATTTGTGAACGGAACATCTCGTGTGGATCGAAAGGGATTCGAGTTATTTGTATGCGTTAATCCCATGGTCTACGATTAATATGAAGCTCTGATGTGTAGTTCGGTTTGGTATGTGTGCTAAATATTTGCTACTTAGGCTTTGAATTTGGTGCAGTGCGTTATTGTTCGTTGTTTGGTACGAGTCAATTTTTCGTTGTGGCCAGTGCAAAGGAAACATCGAAGGCACCGTGAATGAGATAAACCTTTTAAAATGCCTTATGTATATATTGGAAGGACACACTCTTTCCGAGGAAAGAGTCTTTGGGAAATCGTGGGTAATTTGAAAAACTTCGGAGTCGGAAGAATGGTTGTTAGAAGTAGGTTTGAAAGATATCCAGAGCCAAGTTACATGAGGATAGTTAAAGTGGAGGCTGTGGAGAATGAGGTAAAGTGTTTCTAACTTGTCTGCTTCTATGTAAAAGCGTGATAGATGACCAAGAGTGTTTTTTGTGAATATGTAACGATTAAGCAAGAGTATTGTAGACGTAATTGGTTCATTTAATGTTTCTCTTCTTGAGTGAACTGGGCCATTTAATGACCACTGAATGTCTTGGAATTACCATCCGTGTTACTTTACCTCAGTACGTTGCCACCACTCCTCCCCTCTTCGCATTAATTGTACTAATGAAAAACTCCGTTTTAGTAGCCTCTGGAATATGACGTAAAAACATGGAAAATGGTGGAGAAAAATTATTGGTGTGGCAAATTTTGGATGAGATGACCTTTCATCACAGCTGCTAAAATATGTTTGCCCACTTCTGACAAATGCAGCTCAACAAAATTCATCTCACTTTTAATGCTAACTTTATGCATTTGTGCAACGTTCATTCCCCTGATTTAAACTTACTGTACTCGATACTTGTGAGATAGGTGCTAAATGAGGTTTTGTTGAACATTTTGGAATAGGGACATTAAATAAATATTGTGAGAAAAAATGAAGGGGAAACGAGGTTGTTCGTGTGAATCAGTTACTATTTCTTTTGTGCCAGTTCCTCGCCCTCTTCCATAGCCTTGACGTCTTGGTCCCTCTCTTATCTCACCTTCCCACCAACTCTTACTAACTGCTCCTTTTTTAAATTTAGTAGCCTCTTGAAACGTGAAGACATTGATACAGGTAGATGAAAATAAATATAAAATTACCAAAAGAACATTCCTTTTTACTATGGCAAATTGTTCGTCAAATTTCAGTTTGTGGCCATTTGCATAGATTTCCACGGATGGCTGCTCCCTTTCATGGCTTGGATTTATTTTTATGATTGGCCAAATTTACCAGGGCTGTTCTTTTCTTTTACTTTCCAGCCTAGCCGAAGGGTTTGTGTATGGGTAGAAAAGATATTTCGAGGCCAGAAAGTACCTGAGATAACCAAAATTTTGAAGACATCATACAAAACCGACTATAGGTTAATTCCCAAGGATGAAGAGGATGACTATGTGAATGGAGTGGGGCGTGAAGCTCTGGCAACTTCAACATACTCCACGAAGAGGGTCCTGCCGACAGAAATGCCTCTGCCCCCCTTGCTCTTGGTTAGTACTGAAGAAGATCAGACCCTTTTAATCAATAATACAGTCAATTATCCGACTGTGCTGTATTTACTACAGCAAACGTTTCTATCATAAGCAATGTGGCATAAATGTTTTGCATATTAAATATGGATCTGAGTTACAAGTTTCAGTTCCATGTCAACTAGCTGCTGGTATTTCTTGTATTTATTACATGTATGGGTCATGGGAAATGTAACTTATAAAGCAACTCATGTGGGCCATCGTTCAAGAGCTTTATCATTCGATCTCTCAAAATTTTTGGAACATGGGTCAGGAGAGTTTTTCTTGAGCTATCCAACCATATTCCCCCCTCATCGATCTACAGAATAACTGAGGAAGTTGTTACCATTCATTGTTCTATAAATTCTTGAGAAAATTCTTTTGCCTTTTCTATTCCCAAAGTATTTCTTGCCTTCATTTACAGTCATTCATTCTTGGTTTTGCTCCCTAGTATCCCTGATCTGAGGTATTTTATTTCTAATGTATGTGTAAATTCACAGGCCTCCAATCAGTCATATTGCTCCTCTTTATACTTCCTCCACCTATCCTGAATCTCTTCTGGTTCACATGGTATCTTCCCTGGCTTATCCTTCAGGTTAGGTACTATTTGACCTCTTTTACTGCCTGATCACTTTACCATTTAGTCTCCCCTCTTCATCTTCTTTCTATAGATTTTACATCTCATTGCTTCATTTTTTCTTACAGTCTTCCATCTTCTTCTTTCTACCTTGCCAAAGTTCATTATTTAAGGCCTTATAGCTGCTCCCACCTATTTTGGTATTGATTCTATTCCACTTCCTTTTCTATTTTATTTTCTTAATAATTTCCTCTGATATCCAGGAACAAAGGAGGAGCTCACATGTGGCCATCCTTTGTTTCAAGTATGATTTTGGCAGGAGAGGAGATTGATATAGTGAAATGTGTTGTAGCCTGATGGCCTGGGAAAGATAAGTAGTAGACTTGCATTATTACAAAGTGCACGGGACCAAAAAATTGGCGGTCCGTAATGACGGACTGCATTCAATATATTATTCATAAACATTGCAAAAATGTCTCTAGGCCATTTTTCTAGTCTCATCAATCTTTTGTGTGTTAGAGTAGTGCTGTGGTATGCTTTCAGATGTGTCAATACAATTAAAGATCAAATTATGTGTATAAGTATAAAATCAATGACACATGTTCTTATTTGTGATTTAAAAAATCATGCATCACGCCATTTCTTGCCCTAATCACCGCAAGCCAGGATATTAATTCATTGGGAAAACTGCCCTGCTGCTTGGACGTCGATTATGTTGTGGATGGATTCATTTGGGATGCCTGCACGAACACTGTAGTAAATGCACCAAAATCCATAATCAAGTATTTTGTCTCAATGGGGACCGGGGCTAATGTGCATGATTTCGTCATATCATTTCTTTGGCTATGTTTTGATACCCCTTTGATCGGAACCAACAATCGGATTTGTAAAAAGAACACTTCGTATATATGTGGTTCCTGAGAATGACAGTCCATTGAACCACCATTTTTTCATGCTAAGATCTGAGCCATAGAAAGTTTAGCTCTGGTATATTCCAGCCCCTGAATTTAAAAAAAAAAAAACTTGGTCTCAAAAAGTTATACGATATCCAGGTATGGTATGCTCATTTATCTTTCTTGTGCCAATCCTTTACTTTTTGTAGTGTAATCTCCTTTCACTATGCTGACCTTCTCTTGTAGTCATTCAGTTTATTCAGCCATCATTCCTCATCAGTGATCATGAAGTCAACCCAAGTTTGTTTGAGATGTACCATCCATTTCTCTATTACATCAAGAGAGTACGCAGTTTGTCTTTCATTACATAGTCATGCTGTGTTCCATCCCTTTGTACTTATTCTACCATTAATCGGTTCCTATCCCATGTACAATCTCAGCTACTCCTGATCCTCTGAATGGAGACTCCAACTTATTTCATAATTTCTCTCTATACTTTTCATTTAATTTAGAATGAATAGCCCTGTTCTTACAATTCCATTTCTGTGTACAGTTTGTTTAGTAATAGAGTCAGCAAGAAATTTAATTTAGTTCATTTGATTAAATTGAATCAGGCTCTTGGTTATTTGTTGATTAGTATCAATTGGTTGATGGAATAAATCTTGGGATAAGTGGAACAATAAAATCTTGGGAGTCCAGGTGTCAATAAAATAATTTATCATTTGATATGAGTATAGTTATGGGTTTGGCAGGAGAATTCTTGTTTATGATCTTTGTGTGATTATAACCATGTTTACTTTGTCTATTAATTTTTTTTTCGTATTCAGGAATTGAATAAAGCTGCTTTAAGAGGAAAGGGTTTATCAGACAAGATTCCTTCTACCATGCCTCTTATTATCCGGCAAGGACCAGCAAATAGAGCAATTGTAGTGAAAGATGCTAAACTGGAAGAAACTGTTTTAGTAGAAGAACCAGATGTTCCACGACTTTACCGGGGACTGAAGTAACAGACTTCAAAAACCTAGTTTGCGATCAAGGTGGTCATGTCGTGCAGTGCAAAAAATCTTGACTAAAAAAGCAAGCTCGACATGAGCTGTTACTCGTTTTAAAGAGACAAACTAGTCTTTGTAATTTTTTTTAGAACAAAGGCCTCTGAAGAAATATTTCTAGCAATTACAGCATTTGCTAGACTTTTTAAAGAAGTCTCCTGTTATGCTATTTAAATGTGATGTAAATCTTCAACCTGAGGAAACTTGGGAATTGAGAGTATCAGCTAATATATTAAACCTTTTTTTTGCACTTTTATTGGTGTAAATTTATTTGAATTGCAAATAAAGTAACTGAGTGAAGCCACATATTTAGCCAAAAACTGGTTCGAGCTGACATAGACTTGTGACCCTGCTGATGGAAGGATGTTCAAGGCATGTCAGGTGACTTTGGTGGCATGCACTCTCTCTCGAGGCGATATCTCAGGACTACTTGGGAGAGATTGGAAATATTCACAATGCACACATGATACGTATGATGAGTCACTGCTAATTACATGAGCTCGATTTAAATAGCCAAATGTTCTGTAATTATCAGGAATGGTGGGACAACTGTACAAATGGTGAAATTTGAAAACTTTTGGTGCGATTTAGCATGTATTTTCATAGTCAAATTACTATAATATTGTTTTTTTTTCTAAACGTCTTGTCCAAGTTTAGGGGGTATCCCAAAAGAAATTCGAATTTAAAAAAATAAGGACCATCCTCTAGTATGTGTATACAACATGGATAAGACCGATCTATTTGGGAAAGCTCTTCCAGATATAAAAAGGAGAGAAACATCATGGCTGAGAGATTTATTTGAATACTTGACTAATTTAGAGACAGTACTTAAAATTTTGAAGATAGGAAATTAAAACGAGTGACAACTCTCATCAAAAATGAGTTCATGAAGATTAAAAAGAAGTGTCTTTTTCTTTACTAATGCCTCATTTGTATCTTTAAATTGTGAGGCAGGGTTTTTATAAAGTAAAATATAAGAGACGGCCTAAATAAATTTGCATATATCTTGCATTGTTCTCACCTCCTCTTGATTGTATATATGTAGTGCACATTTTTTGGTCCCCATGACTATATATGTGAAGAGGGAGAATGGATACCTCCCATCAGAGAATGAGAAACAATTTCAACTCGTTGATCCTTTCACGAATCTCACTGGTGCAGAATGGCAACATGGTATGGCATTCTTTATGCAGAGTTGCAACGCAGACCAAAGATAACTGAATTCCTTGACTTTTCCAGGTCTCAATTTTCATTGTTCCAGTTGAAAATATCTGTTCTTTGGTTAGTATTTTAAATATTGCACAAGAATAGAAGCAAAACAGACGAATGCACGCGCTATGGGGGAATATTTTTTCATGATAAATGGAGAACTATTAAGGGCACTAGACACTATCCTTCTACAGGAAGAAACAACTTCCTCACTCAGGCATGATAATCTTCGGTCTAAGAGGGAATGAGACACAGTTAAGGGGTGGACTAATTTTCCTAGATGGTGACAGATAACCAGCCACTCACGGGCCCTCAGTATTATTTGCTCTGGTCACCATGTATACATTAAACTCAAATAAGAAGTGTGCCATATACTGCTCTTTCTGTTGAACAGTTCATTGTGATGCAGTTCAAGGATCAGAGCAGTTCAAAAGAATAGTTGGAGCATTCCAAAAGTAGGGGAGTTGTAAGACATTATCAGAAAGGCATGTTAAGATCATAAATATATTCATAAAATGAAGCTAATGGGAGACTCATCCATTCCCGCTGCCAGTGATATCTCAAAGCATTCAAATGAAGTAATCATAATTTAATATATATTTTTATAACATTTTATGAACAGCATCTCTAATTCCTTTTATTGACTTTGTATTCCTTATTCATCATCCATGTTCATTATATGCCACTAGCTGTAATGCCCATTGATTCCCAATAGGAGGGATGAGAGTAAGAATTAATGGACATGGTAGCTCGATGTATACAGAAAAGAATCTTACTTCCCATTTATAATCTTCATGGTGACTGCTTCGACATACATGCATAAACATAAATGCTAAATAAGCATTCAAATATAAATGGATAACTTATGGCAATAATACTGCTTCAAAATTGCTGCCTGTTCAGTGACAGTGATCAATTCAGTAATAAGTCAACAATGGCAATGTGGATAACGCTAATAGCTCAGTTACAATGTTATGCTGCACTTTTAATTTATCAGCCATTCATTTAAAGGCAGCAAGTGAGAAACTGCTTTTAATTAGATTTAAAAGATCCTATGAGATCTCACTAACTTTACTTTCCATCGATTACGTTTGCAAATAAAAAGAAAAGCCTGTCGAGATAACATCTGAAAGTAAATAACTGAAAACCAAGCGGCAATTCAGTTCAGAAAATGATGCATTATGTTATGGCCTTATGGCATTTTCATAGTTTTACTCATAAAATGAATATACATACTAACCATGTCTTACTTCAGGGTTTTTTAAGAAGTGGAATTTGCCTGATTAGTCACTAAATGACGCATATCATTAAGCCATTTCACTGGTATTTTATTCCTAACCGGTATAATTCAGTCATTATGGCAGAGAGGTTTTGGCACTGTTCTTTCTTTTTTTGGGTGTTTGCTCTTTCCAATACTTTAGGGTTCAAATCCCTGCAGAGGAGGATATTTTTCTCCCGATCCGTACTTCAGTGTCTTGTGGAGGGCATTTCAAGTGTATTGGATGAGACGTTAAACTGTGGTCCCCTTGACACCTTTCGCTAAGAGCAGACTAATGCCGAAGCTGGGTTTCTCTACACCCTTCCTTCTCCCTGCCCCCTATGGTGCAATTGACCTTAGTTGTCGGTCTACTCCCCAAATATCTAATCCAACCAGTGGTATTAAAACTACTCTACATTTCTAATAATACATTATGGGCAGTTTTCACCATATGTCCATATGAGGGTCGGCTTCAACAATGCTGTCAGTTGTCAAGGAGACAGAGCCAAAAATGCTGAATTTTCAGCAATTTTATGAATTTTTGTTCAAAATTTACAGTAACTCAGTAGGAAAACAAAAATTCATTGCAGTAAAAAGAATTTTCATTCAATTATCTTTCAAATAGTCCACACGCAATAAAAATAAACTTTACATGTATTTCTTATGGAAACTAACTCGTCTGGGGTCGAACCGGAGACCATAAATCACACAAAGAGTAGCCTATTATCTGCACAGGAAAGACATCAGATAGTCCTAAAAATTTGAAAGTTGTACTGCATTTGGTTCTTGAGGAGATAGTGAACATACATATATACCTTCTGCTTTCTATATTGTATGTAAATAGAAATATATAATCTGTATATACTTGTTGTATATAATGTATAAAAAACATTATGAAATAGAAAGGAGTTGGAAGTAATGGCTCCTAGTTAAGTAAAAATAATCAGCGAAAAAGTAAATGACGTAAAAAAAATGAGAAAAAAGTTTTAACTAACTTCTATTGTAAATCAGTAACTTTATAATGCAGAGAAATTATGTTTACATGGATTTTCTTCCAACTGAAACATCAATATTAAGTATACAGATGCTGCAATGGCAATAATAACTTAGAAAATATCATGCTTGTACATTTGTGGTGCTCACTCCAGTTATACATCAATCCCAAGTATGGATACTTAGCCTCTCTGCATTGAGCTTAAGCATCACCACCATTCAGTTAACATTTGTATTTAAATGTGGAAGAATTAATGCGTTGATTGATTACTGAGTAAACTGTATGATGATGTATGGCTTCCCATTATTCATTATTGAGGTAGAATAATGCTCTTGATGAATGGATTAAATAAAATTAAAAAATAATATGCCCTGATGGCACTATCCTTGCTGGACCCTCTGGTGCCTCATACCATTCCCTCAGCAGGAAAGCTCAGACTTAGAGAATCTTAATCCACTGATTTGCTCCACCACGTTCACTCAACAGCATGGCTCTGAAGCCAAAATCCTCAATGTCCCAGCAGAGACAGTTCCTGATGCCCTAATCACACCACACATATGACTTAATCCTTTTACCAACCCCAACCCCCTCCCTTCCAAAGCAAACCAATTTGCCGCAAGCCAGCCCACTCCACCTCGACTTTCACCAACAACCTTATTTAGATGTATCAGCGATTGGTGATTAAATCCTATAAGAGACTTAAAGCAATCAAGTAATGGCCAACTGAACAATATTCCTTATTTCCATTTGTCTCATCACAGAGAATTGTTATACAGGCAATCAATAACCACATTTTTTAGTTGGAATCCTTGATTCAAAATTAGGAAATGGAATGAATACAGTAAATGCAAGCCTAGGACTGAAGAGGGTAGTAAGTGAAATAGCAGTTAACCTAGCAGTTAACCATGTATTGAAGAATAAATACTAAAAATGACTAAGGGAAATATTTCCACAGGAGGCAGATACACATCCGTCATTTATACCAGATAACACCAGGCAAAAATTAAGTATGTACCCATCACGCAATTCCTTTTTGGGAAGGGCAAGTTCAAAGAATTGAATAATTGTTCTTAGCCCTATTTGATTCGCTCCATATTAATAATTTCCTTCATAAAGCCCAGTCCTCACTAACCACTTTTGCTTCTCCTACACTCATTAAATTACTTCATACGTGCTCTCCTATACAAAAGATACCCTAATATTCCTCCACTTCACTGCCTCTTCAACCGGATTCGCCCTTGCTTCCACTGCCTACCTTTTCCTCCCACACCATTCCATGAATATACATACAGATTATTGACTCCCCGCTAAAAAGTGTTGCTCAGGATTCCACAAAAACAAAATTAAGAACTTCGTTGATTATGGCACCACCACTCTGGCACTAGTGAGGTAATGCGGTGGGGTTCAAATTTAAATGCAGGGTATAGAACATAAACAATCACCATTTGCCTGCCGGTGACCATAATTATTGAGCAAAATAAATTTATAATAAAATTCAGAATAAAAGCCATAATTCCAAAATAAAGAAAAATCATTTTAGAATCTAAGTCTGTTTGTGGTTTACTACAGTTGTTTACTAATACTCTATCATTATTGTTCATGATATGTGTATTTACCACCATTGATGACCTTTGAAATGTTTAATTTCTCTTAATTTGAAACATGTTATAGGGGCCACAGGCTTCTATAAATTTTAAGAATTCATTATGCATTCACAGATTATATATACGTACAAATGTGACTATGGTAGCTGAATACATTGTTTGAGGTTTCACTTTTACAGAACACATTCATGAGGGAAAAATTGGATTTAAAAAAATCTTACAAAATGATTGTACACACCCAAATAAACACCAATTGCATATTTACATTTACAGGGACCATGTGCCGTTTCGAATGAGTTGAATACTAGGGGTTTTTCTCATGATCTCGACTTATTTTAGTCAATTCAAGAAAATATTTAAATTTACTAATCCTATCAATTCCCTACGGACTTTGCTAATGAATATATAAACCTACTAACAGAAACAGACATAATCCAGCAAATTGGAAGTCTTCACATACCGTCATCTTCTCGTTCAACTGATTTTTGTATTTCGGTCCTTATTTGCCAGTACCCTGTTTTCCAGCCCAGTACTAAACAATAAGAAAAAACAAGGTATAGAAAAGGCATTGCAAAATCTCGAATAATGCTGAGAACGCTGAAGTTTGATTCAGTGTCTGACGACCGTCAATGTGGACCCAGAATGGAAGCTTCATACAACTCTTGCTCAGTTCTTATGGCAGATTTTTCCTCCCTAACATCTACAAAGTTACTCTGAGATGTCAAAAATAATCAGCTGTAATTTATAATTCTGCACTGTACGTAGCTCTTCCACTGTAAAGTAATAACCATTACAGTCTCACATTAATGACAATCAACAATGGCCATATACAAGTCGATGGAGAAGAGTCAAGAACTGGGTGAACTAAATGCAGAAATTTAGGCAACACATTGTCTAGGCAACGATTCTAAACATTTGAATCCATTATGAATATTCATGCACTGTTCACTCAACTATCACATAAACATGTTCAGCTTTTGACCCTCTTTCATTCTCTCAAGATGGCGAAACTGATGATGTACAAAATCCTCTCATATATGCCCATTACTGGAACATTCTTCTATTACCGTCTCATTTCTAACCTTTTACATCTCAATTTTTCAGGTATCCCATTTTCACAGCATTTAGCTTACTTTTATGCTTTTCCTGACATAGCCAGGTTTTGCTGCCACATACATAATAATGCTGGAAGAACACTTTTGGACACTGTGATATTTGCTTACCTAAACAAACACTCATTCTTAGAGGAAGTTGATTCTTTGGTTTTCCGCCATGTTGTTCCATCTTAAGGACAATATTTTGCCAGATATCTTCCAGGCTTCCTCCAGTCCCAGATACACGTCAAGTCATGAGACCCCACATTATATAATGTGGTTTTTCGCAACCTTTTTGGCTCCACTTCTCTGATTTGTCTGATGAGGATCTTCATAAGGAAAAATGATTTCCAGGCAGTGGAAAGTGGGTAGCTGTAGTCTCTAGAACTTGGTTAAAGTCTGCCTGAAGAACTTGTACTTCAAGGGGAATAGACTTCTGGCAAGAGAAAGCCATGGCGATGGGATCACCATTATCACAGGTAATAGCCAACCTGTTTATAGAGAACCTGGAGGAAAGAGCGTCGAAGGCCCACCACCTGAAACCCAAGCTGTTCCTCCACTATGTGGAAGGCACATTCACAATTTGGCTGCATGAAAAGGAAGAGCAGAACAAGTTTCTTTTCCACATGAATCAACAGAATGACAACATCTGCTTCACTATGGAAGTGCAGAAGAAGAGACACCAGCCATTTCTGGTTATATTGCAATCAGGAAAGAAGATGCCACACTGGGTCACTTGATCTGCAGAAAGAAGATCCACATGAACAGGTACTTGAATGCAGCATCCCACCACCGCCCTATTCAAAAGGCCTCCCTCCTCTGCACCACATACCATTGGGTGCATGCCATCTCGGATGAACATTCACTCAGATTGGAGAAGGAACACCTGCTCGCTACCTTCCAACAAAACTGTTACCACCGGTCCTATATCCTGATTGTTACCACCGGTTCTATATCCTGATTGTGGCCGGGGTCTCAAGGAAAATATCTCAAGCTCTAAAAAAGTACAATGTGACAAGACTCAAGCCCGAGCAGAAGACAGCATTCTATGCAAGCCCGAAGACTGCCTATCCGCAGATGCCAACGAAGGCATCCATTCCATACCTTGCAGCTGCAGCTCAAAGTGAATTGGACAAACTTACAGATACTCAAGTGCCACATGCAGGGGCATCAACGGGCTACCAGACAAGTAATTCCAGCTTTCTGCCATTGCAGAGCATGCCACAGTGCAATTTTCCATTCTGGGAGGCACTATCTTATATATAAAAACGAATGTTTGTTTGTTTGTCTTCCATGCGTTCCAATACCATTAATCGGATTGCGATGAAACTTTGGTAAGCTGTTGTGCACGTGCCTGCAAAGGTTTCTGAAGTATTAAATCCATTATACAATAGGTGGAGCGTGAGTCATTTCAACAATTGAGTGTTGGCACCCGAGATTCTCAAAAAAGTGAGGAATGACAAGCAAGCAACGAAACAGATCTTTTACGAGTTGCTCAATCACATGCATCAGAATCGTATCAGTGAGACATATATCGTGATCATCAGAATAATATGTGTGACATTATTTGTGTTAAAAGGTACATAATGTATTCGTACGTAGAACAAAATTTGGTGAAGTGGTCTCTTTGTTTGCTTTTTTTTTAATTCTAGGATTCCATTTTTGTATATGCTTCGCTTTTTCCTAAAATTAGATTTTTAAACCTGAAAATCTTAATTTTTTCTCTACTTCAACAATAGAATATTTTATTTACTTGGAAACCGCAGCATTGGCATGGAATGGAAACTCATGCCGTCATTTGTGTGTTACGAATTCCTGTGTAGGTACGAGGAATTAACTGGACTCTGTCTCAAATTCATCTGTGTCTGCTTTGTGTATATACATGCCTACTTAGACAGAGAAAGAAGCATTTCAATGCATGCTGGGCACAGCTAGTACATTTATAAAGAAAAAAGATACTTCCCCATCTCATTAGAGACGTGGTGGAAATAACAAAAAGCCTCAACAACTACAATAGAGATGACGGCTACCCACTATCCACTGCCTGGAAATCATTTTTCCATGAAGATTTCAACAGACCAATCAGAAAAGTAGAGCCAAAATAGGCACCACACTACAGTAAAACCTCTATACAACGAACCTCCATACAACGAAATTTTAAGGAAACCCCCCTATTTCGAAGTCATTGGCCCGGTCCCGGACCCTTCCAATGGACAAAGCACGCAAAAAAACCTCCCGTAACGAACCTCTCTAACTACGAAAACTCCGTACAACGAAGTCTGCGCATGGGTCCAGACCATGAAAAGTACCCCTCTATAACGAATTATAGTAATTTTCAGCATTTACACGTAATTTTTCCGTCGCCATTTACGTAATAACAGGAAGTAGAACCGCAGCGGAGAATTCCGAGTTCCGCTCCGGACTTCGAAAATGTTCACATATGAAACCTACAGAGCAGATGGCATGTGGGAAACTTGACCCTCTGGCTCGGTGGAGGCTTGTTTGCGCGTTTCTTATGGTGGGAACCGCCAACTCTGACGGTTCCCACAAGAAGAAGCGAGCAAGAGTAGCCAAAGCCAGCTGGGCGATAGTGGGGGAGGATGAGTAATGCACCAAGAGGGGGAGGGATACCAATGCCAGCCGCAACCCAATACAGAAGGGTAATCTGAGAAGATTACTGATCTGATCTTCTCGGAGTATTCAGTGTTGGGTTACGGCTGGCACTGGTATTCCCCCCTCCCCTCTAGTTGCATTACTCATCCACCTCACCCCATTTGCGAAGGTGCATGTGGTGAGGATGGAGCTCAAATAACCTTTTTGAAATCGTATCACATTTCTTTCGTATCGGTTTACGTCCTCTGAGGCGTGGAGCAAAATTTTCCCTTCGAAAAACGAATCAGATTACTTTTCCGTTTTGGGTTACATTCTGCAGTGGCAGGCGGAATGTTATCATAAGACTCCGGATGGCGAAGTATTCTAAACTTAATTGGTTGGTGTTCAACCAATGAGTGCCACTTTTTGTTTCCTCTGTCCCCATCTCCGAGGAAAATCTGGAAGAAAACCTCTTCACTCAATCCAGATATTGCTAGTGCCGTCTTATCCTCTCAAACGGATGGCTGTCGAAATTTAAAAGTCGGTGGAGTTTGAGGACTCTCAAATTGTGTGGGGAGGAAGCGGCAGTCGATATGACCGTGGTGGAGGAGTGGAATAAAAATTTGCCTTCCTTGGTGGCTGGGTATGAACCCAAAGACATTTTTAACGCCGATGAGTCCGGCTTCTTCTACAATCTCCTTCCGGACTCAACGTTAGCTATGAAGGGAGAACTTTGCCATGGGGGTAAGCGAAGTAAAGAAAGGTTTACAGTTCTTTTCTGCGCAAACAGCGACGGGTCAGAAAAATTGAAACCTTTTGTGATTGGCAAGTTTGCAAGTCCGAGGTGCTTCAAGCACGTGAAAAAATTGCCATGCCGTTATGGGAATAATAAAAATGCGTGGATGACGGCGATTTTATTTAAAGAATGGCTCGCAACACTTGACGCAACCATGGGGGGTAAAAATAGAAAAATTCTTCTTTTTCTTGACGGCTGCACCGCTCACAAAACTTTCGATTTAAAACTGAGGAACGTGAAAGTTGTTCATTTTCCACCTAATTGCACGAGTAAAGTGCAACCACTCGATCAGGGAGTTATTTCCCTAGTCAAGAGGGCATACAGAAGACAACTAGTCGAATATCTTCTAACGAGATTAGTAGACACTGAAGACGTCAAGTCACTGAAGTGGAACATCCTGCAAGCAATTCAGCGTCTCTGTGTTGCATGGGATGGAGTCGAGAGAAGCGCGATCTCGAATTGCTTTAGGAAAGCAGGCTTTCCTGGTGAGATGGACGCCCAAGACGACCCACAGCTGGAGGAGAGGGAGGAATGGGGCGAAGTCGCTCAAGCATTAAAAATTGAAGGAGTATCTTTCGAAGATTATGTAAATATTGATACTGATATCGCTGTATCTGCCAACAATGAGGATACCGAAATCATGGCGGAGACGCAGGAAGTGAGCGATGAAGAAAGGGAAGAGCCCAACAATTGCATCGTTCGCCCCAGTCGGAAGGAAGTGGTGGAAGCCATAGATGTTTTGGAGCGAGTATTTTTAATGTCCGAAGATGGAGTGGAAAATTTGAAGATTTTGCGGCTGGTTGAATCAGCAGCCGGCAAAGAAATGAGGAGAAGGATTAGGCAAACGACTTTGGAAAACTATTTTAAATAGAACAATTTTTAATTAAATAACTTAAAAACAGCTACCGCCTTTTATTTATAAGTAACAATGCTTTACACCTATGTACATTTTTAAAATTGGTTTTAAATTCCTGAAATATATAAATTTTAATTTTAAAGAAGTATGGAATTTTTCGGCCGAGGTAAGTCTCAAGAGAGCTGACTCTGTGTACGACGAGGATGGTAGATGATCCTGTACTCATATTTGTGAGGAGGCAAGTGAAGGACAGAAAAATCGATGACCGAATTAGTTAATACAGGATTTTTTGTAATTCTTTTTGTGTGGCTAAGCAGGTACGCTGCTCGAAGACAGGACGGCGGAAGACCACTAGGACGCGTTCCATCGGAAACCCATGAGATTTCGATTGGGGAAGGGGAGGAATGGGCATGGTCTCCCCGAAGGAGCGCGGGAAGGGGAGAGGAAATAACAGTAGCATTGTATAGAAAGAGGCGAGTGAGGACGTAGTTATTCTTTCTTTCCGAGTTATTGAATGATAGGCATTTTGGTTGGGAATGTTTGGGAAGCATTAGTATGAAATGCACTCCTTCCACGTACTCATTTGTGAGCGTGGGCTAGGTTGGATTTCTTGCTGCGTGCAAATCGGAACGCCTCCATTCCAAATTTTTAGCATGCAATATTACCTGTGCAACTAGAGCTATCGGAATAGCGATCTTTTCTCGTCTTCTTGGTTTAGATTGAGGTCTTTCTAGTGTCATAAACAGCGCGAAAATGAGTGGGATCGGGTTCTTTTCCGTGTTTTTATTCTCTGAAATGCTAACGTAAGACGTATTCCACGCATGCTTTTGTGCTTTGGCGACTTATTATTCCAGTTAAATAGTTTTGGCCTGCAAACGGCGCACATATTCAAATGAGAGATGTTCCGCAAAGGACTGAAAAAGGGCAAACCTGTCTTAAAATTTTCTTTTAGTATGATGAGGTTATTACTGGATGAACGGCGTCAAGGCGTTGATTAAAATATTACCTGGCGTACTCGAGGGTGGAACTGCGTTTTGGCACAGAAGAACGGGTGTCCAACAGAATGCCGATCGTGCCCAGTTTCTGTGAAGGCATCGTCAATGCATTATCATTTGAGATAGCCATTGTGATCGCATTGCAGACTGTCACGTTTTACTCGTGGTAACTAACTCGCCCCACCTAACTTTCGTCGTTTTTTATCGATATCTAGAATGTACTGGCCTCCAGCATGGTTATTTACTGGAATTTCAATGGGATTCCAACAGTGCGTTTTACTTCTTAAGTCTAATGGGCAATGTGTGCTCTTTCAAGCAAAATTTCTGCATAAAACTGCCAATTGATATCGACTTAAATTATTGCACTCTAAGAAAAATATCGACTAGATACGCAGAAAAATTATGGAGCACGTTAAAATACGTAATCGTTAGGCAATAATTTTGGCGTTCTTTTAATTTCAGAACGTAAATAAAGTAAGCGATGTGGCTTAGAGCAGAATCGACGAGAAAAAAAATAATTTCAATTATAAATACGCAGATTGAAAATCGCGCAGTGATAACCATGGCATTTGGCGGTAAATAATAAAAAAATTTTATCATCACTCAAGGAAAGGTTTTAATGTTGAATAAAGCAAGATTGAGAAATTTACTCGTTTCCGTGTGTTTACTTACGTAAAACACAGAACACTTGGGTGCCCCTGTGGATGCGCAACCCGCACATCACCTCCGTACAACGAAACCCCCTACAGCGAAGTCATGATTTTTCCGGTCCCAAGAAATTCGTTGTATGGAGGTTTTACTGTATATAATACGAGGTCATGGTAAGCTGTTGCGCATGTGCCTGCGAAGGTTTCTGAATTATTAAATCCATTATACAATAGCTGGAGTGTGAGTCATTTTGACAAATGAGTGTTGGCACGCAAGCTTCTCAAACAAGCGAGGAATGATAAGCAAGCAACGAAGCAGATCTTTTAAGAGTTGCTCAATCACACATTGAAAAGTTGCACAATCAGGTCTCCTGACCTCTTGTAAGGATGCTTGTAGGATAGCCGGCGAAATATTGTCCTCAAGATGGAACAACGTGGTGGAAACTCTGAAAAGCCGAAGAATCAACCTCCATCAAGTTATGCGGAAGCCTCAATCACAACTCATTCCTAGTTTTACTCCAAGCACTACTTACCATGCAACACACTCTATGCCAATATCTAGAATTCTGAGTTGATTAGGATAAAAATTTCTCATGGTAAGAATTTAAGGGTAGTGACATTCAATGTTATGAGGGAAATACTATTGAAAAGATTGAATAACACATAGAGATCATGTTGGTCATTTTTTTCTAATACTTCATCAAAATTCAAATACAAAACTGGGAGTTACACTGTACAACAGGAATTTCAAAACTCTCACTCAATGAAAGGATAATGCCAGACCAAAATACTTGACTGGCTACTGTGAAGGATACACATGCCAATGCTCTGACATCAATGCCTTGAGACAATAGAAAGGCCAATGTCCAGGGGACTTTCCCATGATACTCCACCCATATCCAGACTTAAGGAGGAGCTAGACTCCATAAAAATGCTCAATTCAATAATAACAACATATAAAATTTAATATTACTTTCCACAATCACTCAATTCCAACAAGGAAACAAGAGAACTATTCCAATGCATAAAAGTATGTAGAAGTAATTATATGTAGTATAATAGCATTGTGAAATTCTCAGCCTTAGTTCACAATTGTTTCCTCAATGCATTAACATACTTATAACATGGAAATATAAAGAGTCCCAGAAACAAAATGGCGAGTTAAGGGAATGATCAGGAGCATAATTACTTAAAGTAGAGTAGTAATATGGCAGGACATCTGTAATTATTCCATGAATGAATATCACATTGTAGACTTTGCAACAGCAATAACATGCTTGCACATCTAATACAGGTACTAAGATACAAGAATATACAAATCTTGATTTTTCAAGCCTTTCTCTATACATGTTAGATAAAATATAAAAATAGTTTCATAGGAAATATTCATACCATTCTCTCCCTGCTCTTCTGGCAAATAGCTGCAGCTTTACATGTACAAGAATAGCCCTATCATACACCTGAGAGAGGAGCTTTTGGACAAAATGCATTACCATCTCAGTATTACCATATGCGTACAACAAACTGAAATCATAATAAAATGCCGAGTCCTTCAGATCAACTTGCCTTCCAGCCACAGATTTCCAATTTCACTCTAACTGCATTCTGCAGCTCCAAATTTTTTCTTTGAGAGCACAACAAGAGTGTAGACATTCTTCTGATTATTGGATCTCTGCTGTGATCAAGCTCACAACTCTAACAGAAGGTGAAAAATGGAGCAGCTCTGATTACATCACTGTAAGACCAACATTTGGATGTGACATCACATTTACAGCTTTTGAATACTATTAATACCTTCACTCCCTGCACAGTGGAGTCAAAGACTGATCTATCTGAAGAGGTTCATTCAAGACTATTTACTGATGAACCCATATAATCACAATAATCCATAGCCAACTTAATGAAGAATGAGCAATCTTAATATGATAGCTCAACATACATCACATCTGTGGAATTTACACTCAAAAATTTGAATTTATTACACGCTAAAAATCTTAAAAAATGAGACACCAATGGTAGCAGATTCACGTCAGGCCTGCCTCACCCAGACTCGGCAACCAAAGTCAAATTAGAAACTCTTCAGCAATTTCCTTTTACTAACATTAAATGCACATTAGAACAAATGTTAACAAACATTCACAAAATAGCACAAATAGTTTTCACAACAAAACAATAGCTACATTATTCTTTCTAAATATTTCAGACAAGGTGTGAGATACAAGCAAGGTCTGAGACACAACCAAAGGTGATGATTAAAATGCACAAGAAACTGACGGCATTTGAATAAACCTCTTTAAGGTGCTGAAGCACAAAGGACCTCGGGTCTCTTGAAGAATTCAGCAAAAATTTAACAAGCAACAATTTATACAAAACTTTCATAAACAAGAGACAACTAATAAAACATTTAAAATGCATCCCAACCACAGATAAAAACAAAAAAGACCAATAACGTAGGATTCAGATAGTGATAGTTCAGACCAAAAACCATACCACCATTTATAAATAAGCTACAATACTTGAGCAAAACATCTCAATTCCCAAAAGACATAAACTGCCTCTCAGAGATACTTACCTGAGGGAATGGCAATCGACATGGTAGGTCATATCGGAACGTCACACTTCTTGCCTTGGAGCCCTTTTGTTTTCTCTGTACACTGCAATCGCCTTTGACAGATCTGGGCAACTTTCAAAGAAGTCCGAGAGCTCTTTCTTGGAGAGCACACTTGCCACCCATTGTTCTACTCCGATGGACCAATCAGACAGCTCTTCAACTTCTGCAGGGCACATTGCCCTGGGGTCATCAGCAGCCAAAGCATCTAACCCCGCATCCCTATTCACATTGGCTGGATTGTTCACCACCCCTCCTGACATGCTGATATGTGACAACGAAGACTCCAAATCTGCTGCATTCCCATTTCTATCATGACCCTAAGTTCACCAGAATGAAAGCGACAAATATTAGAGAAGAGAAACTTTCACACCCTCCTATATCAATGCGTGATATGAATCATGAAATCATCACAATTCTAATGATATAATCACAGCAGAAGTTTGCATATTCTTGATACTAAAGCCCAGAATTCAACATTTTCAATATTTTTTGGATAGTGAGATTTCGCAAGTCATGAAGAATTCAAGGAACTGACAGTAAAACTTTACTGAAATGGTAGGGTATCCTTCTCCAACTACAACTGTACTGTGAATCGGCATTTGAGGAACAATTAAACTTACAGAAACAAGAGGGTCGCATTCTAGGATGGATAAAAAATATACCATTAGGGCAGTTTTCCAATACACGCAGTCCTTAACTTTCATAAACCCAACATTCGTTCAATTTTCACTTTAACATGTTCCAAAATGACGGCTTTCACTCAACTTTCATGCGCTAAATTAGGACTTTTGGACATTTATTGGCAAACTATATTTTTGAAATTAACATGGTGAGGCCTAGGACTTTGATGATTGGCAAGCGAGACGCTATCACTCTACACACATATAGCGGCACTTTCAGTAAGGGTGGAGTTGGTAGAATCTTCACATCACAACAGTGCAACTTGTCTTCCTTTGTTTTACCAAGCCTCCACACTTGATAATACACTTCAAAACTGGGAAAAAGCTGATGTGTGCTAAACAGCAAAAATAGTCAACAAGGAAACCCATGATTGTTGTCAAGTCTGACGGTTTTCTAGTAAGGAGTCAA
Organism: Ceriagrion tenellum; assembly: GCA_963169105.1. NCBI lineage: Eukaryota > Metazoa > Arthropoda > Insecta > Odonata > Coenagrionidae > Ceriagrion > Ceriagrion tenellum. The sequence goes on along the minus strand of OY720642.1, from coordinate 122,998,947 downwards.
ATATGCACTTTGTGAAACTGCGAAGTACTCCATAATGAAAAACTGTGGTAATAAATACTTATTATGAACTAGTTAAACAACTAAACTCATAACTTTTTCTGTAACTGTAATTCACCAGCAGAATACTATCTACTGGTAGGTTACAGAACATTTTGCCATGATTTATCATTCCATTCAACTGATTCATCATCATTTGTGTGCACTAACGTTAGGATTTGATTTCTTCCAATCCATGCTAACTTCTACGTCTTCAATGAAAAGATTAGGGCCATGGTACAAAGAGTCATTTGATTTTCACTTATCTTTTGTCTCTTTTGGAAAACATTAGCAAAAATTATGTCTGTCTTTAATGGTTGTGGTATTTCAATTACATCAAATTAAAGTTTACATTGTCAGTGGAATACTAGCTATAACTCACTAAAAATTTCAAAGGTGCATGTATTATGTGATGACGCTTCACTAAGAGCATAGTGAAACTTTTTAACTTTTAATGAGACCTATCAGTGAATAATCAACCGTAATGATGCATCATTTGAAATATCAACAAATATCAGCCATGAGAGCATTACTAAACATTTTGAATGGTAAATAAAATACCCAAGCAAAAATGATGTTTCGCCATATATTTTTAGCTCTCTAGGAACACAACTCCTTGTTAGTATGACATTCAATTATTCATACACGTCACAAGGATGCATTATGTATGAAAATCAAGGAACCTCCTATAATTACAATCTGTTAGCACATTTCTTTGAGAAAAGATCACTACACATTCATAGCAGTACCTGAAGAACTATAGACATATTTAACTGTCAACAATAGGTTGAGAGGTCACATAATTTTATAGAAGAAGATCTTCCAACTTCACAGGCTTCAACTTGCTATACCTGGAATTACAATTTTTTGTCTCTAAAAGTGATACTTCTATGTATTTAACTTGTGATGCTATAGCTTTTGATCATCTTTGAAAATCAGAAAAATATGAATAAAATATATATACTTTCTGACAAAGAGTTGATTTTTATTGGCAATGAATGCAATGGCACTTGGGTGAGTCTATTCTGCCACCTTCATTATGGTTTTCCTCATTGACTCATCACCGCACTATGAACAGATTGTGCAAAAACACTTCCAACTCCAAATGCATTTACAGTCATCTCTCTTCATAGTGGAATTAAAAGGATCCAAAATTTTTAAATAAACTCTAGAGCCCTTTTTACGCTACCCACCTTTTGGTAACAGGACCTTTGAATGAATAAGGGTCTGACATTTATTGATGTATAATGATAATGCAGATGAATCAAAAATTTTGTACAGTTTAAGGTTGATTTGTTTTAAGTGTAAAAATAGTAGTTTTTGAAAACCGTTTTCTCTAAAATCCTTTTGTTAACACCATCAACATTTAGTTGAGTCAACCAAGCCCAAGTGAAAATTTCAAACATGGCGGGTGCATTTTTTGAAGAAATTGCCATGAGAAAAATTCGGCCTGGACTGGGAATTGAACCATGGATCTTTGCACAGACCACTGCGCACTGGTTTACTGGACCAATGCGCAGACCACTACACCATCCAGGCTTTCTAATTCCCATGGCAATTATGGTGGATACAAGGCAACTAGATCTTAGGCCCTTGCGGTTCATCAAAGATGACAACACAAAGGAGTAGAGGGCTTTAAAGAAGCCACAACCAAGAGACAGTATCCTTCACCAGCACTTATGCCGTGCCGTGCTTATGCCGTGAATTTTCCTCATGGCAATTTCTTCAATAAACCCAAGTGGTTAAGATGCCTGCGGCCACCATAGAGGCCCGTCTGTCATCCACCTGTCTTCCTGAGTTGACTCCTTTCCAGAGATAGTTTGGTCAACTTGGTCCTACCATCTGGATTTTGTCTTGCCTTGGTCCCCGGGTGGAGGCCCAAATATCGAGATGCTGGCTGGATACCCACTCCCCCTATACCCCAAACCAAAACCACACAGCCCACACCCATAGTATACATCCTGAGCCACTAATCATCACTCCACCCACAAACACTGCACCCAAGCCTGTAACTTGAACCCCACACCCTGCTCCCATAGCCTCCACCCATGAGTCCAAGCTAAGCCTTGCACCCGAGTCCCTCAACCATGGTCTACATCCACATCTTGCCCATGTTTTGTGTCTTCATCCTGCACCTGCATATTACCGACACATTATTCACCTTGCTCTAGACTCTCAAACCTTAATTCTGCCACAATCCTTTGCCAATGTCCAACATCCATTCACCAAAACCATTCATTTCCTTCATCATGCACCCACACTCAAGTCTTGCAGTTATATTCTGTTCCTCGGTCTCTCACCTGCACCTAAATTCTCTACACATATTCCACGCTCATATCTTAATCAGATTTTTCGCCCCTGATTACACTTCCCACATTGGAGCCCCACACTTAAAGATTCCTTCCCTCATCCATCATCTGCGACCTAATTTGAAACTAAAAAGTAAAGGCACAATTTTATATCATGTAATAACATACTGTTTCTGATCCACTGTGGTTTCATACCGAATAAGGTTTCATACCTTCTAGTGAATGGCCTCTCGAAACCTTGCATCTCATTCCTCTCATTCAGCCCTTTTCAGTTCACAACAGTGGAACCAAAATTATGACAGTCGGACTTTTACATACCTTAACTTACCAGATCTGATCCCGAGTTTTATCTGACATATACGGTGACCACAACAAAGATAGAGTCACAAGCTCTAGTGGTAGTTTTGTTCTTCTTACACACTACTACAAGGGACATTAGGATACTTTTATTATTAGGAAAATAAGTTTTTGTAGTCATGAAATTAGCCTTTCAGTTTTTGATCAGGAGGTTCAATATCACATAAAATAAAGGATGAAAAAGCAATTATTATTTTCATGTATCATATACAATCATACCAAGGAACAATCTAAGTGTTCTGAAGTTAACTTTCACTGATCTTCATACCTTTATCCCTGTGATGAAAATTATGTATTATCACATCTGAAAAAGTTAGGTAGAAATTTCACTTCAGGCATACCTGGAACAATACTACTTGATTGTAGCAGGTAGATAGTTAAACCTTTAATGTTTTGACTAAAAAATCCCCATGTTATGGGTTATTTCCTCAGGCATTGAAAACAAGGTAAGTAGTCCCCACTTACAAGAATAAAGGTGATAGAAATAATATGGAAAATTATAGGTCAATTTCACTCTTGCCACAATTTACAAATTATTTTAACTAATATATTTGCATCGATTATCTGCCTACTGAGAAATATAACATGTTATCCAACTCTCACTGGGGATATCGGAAAGATAGATCCACTGAAGCAGCCCTACATGATGCCTTTCATTCTATATCTAATTCCTTGGACATTAACCACAAAGTTCTTACATTTTTTTTCAAAAGCATTTGATCATCCCATCCTTTATCATAAGTGTAATAAATTTGGTGTAAGTGGAGTCGCATTACAATGGTTAATCTCCTATCTATCAGGAAGGTCTCAGAGTGTGGAAATTACTCAGAGAAATGAAAAATATATTTCAGACCCATGCAAAATTACAACAGGACTACCTCAAGGATCAATTTTAGGTTCTAGTCTATTCCTATTATAAGTAAACGATTTACCTTCACTTAATGAGAGCATCATTGTGAAAGGTCCTTAGAACCTTTCATCAACAGGGGGAGTGTCAGGTGAAGTGCCACCCTGCCACTTCATCGGTTGAGTAAGTGGACCGTCGGAAGGGTACTTACATGAATTTAAAATGTTTAAAGGTCTTTTTTGTTTAAACTATTGGTTGTATAACCCTATATGTGGGGTGATTCATGAACCACGTACAGCGGTCTGTACAACTACCGCGTTTGAATAAAATCTGAGACCCGGCTACCTGACACTACCCTTGGAAGAGCAGGTACTCTAGAGCTGAGGTAAGGTTTCTTCCCTCCCTTCCTCCAAACAATCCTTCCTTGCCTACCCACCTCACCTTAAAGGCACACATGACCTCAGTATTTGTTCACCTTACTACATAGCCAAATTAAAACTTAGCCAGCCAACAAGATCAGCATATCTTTTGAAGACCACTCTTGCTCACGAAGAACAATATCAAAGATTGAGGAATGATACAGGCCCATGATGATTGAATATGACATCTTCACAACAAGTAAGGGTCCAAACCCATAGATTCTCACCAAGAGCCTACAAGAGATACATTTATTCTTTGCGTGGGTTGGGGAAAACACTGCACCTGAAGGGTATCCTTCATGACCAGCACTCCCAAGAGACTTCAATCAAAGAATCACACTGTTGGGAAGACACAAGTGCCACCCAGACCGATGCTAAGTCCGCGACCCTTCGTCATCACCATTTCGACGGTTCAGAGAATATCCTTGGGCCGAGCCCTGGGTCGGCAACCTGTCCGAGGGTGTCCTCCTCCCTCCCCATCAAGAAGGGGTGAGCGGTCCCTTAGCAGGGCGATTTCTCCGAGGGCCGAGCCCGCACCCCGAAGGATTCGGGAGAATACCCATATCCTTCGGTCGAGCCCTGGGTTGGTGACCTGCCGAAGGGCCCACCCTCTTGCGGCCACTCTTCCGCCGTCGGAACAATTGTGTTTGCGGCCTTCGTCATCACCCTTTTGCTGGTGTTTCGGGAGGAAGCCCGTACCCTGGAGGCGAACCCCAGGTCAGCAACCTTACCTAAGGTTGCCTCCTCCCCACCTTGACCTTGGGTGCATCGCTGGCGCGAGAGCAGGAGTTGACAAGTGGGCGTCGAGCGAAGATCTTGTCGGAGCAGAGACTGACACCGAAGAAAGACCCTGAAGCTGTCAGTCAGCCGCGACAGACCTCGATGCCGGCACCGGAGACAAGACCAGTCCAATTCCCGCCCCTTCCCAGCCTCATCTAGCGACAGGGACCCAGAGCCACCATTGAGGTGATATCATTAAAGATCAGTGCCACCAATTGGCTTCTTGTTGACTTGAACACTCCCACCCAAGTAGGGCCGCACGACAACTCCACAAACATCAGTGGTCAACAAAACATCCACAAGGGGTCAAAGCTTACCTTTTTCTTCCATGGAGATCTTCCCAGACTTGATCCACTGTCTGATGATGAAGAACGTTCATGGTTTACAGCTCTACTAGCTTCACCAATCATTTCCAGAAGTTTACCTGGAAGAACAAGGCATTTAAAATGCATTTACTATGGTATGATAGAGGAAGTTTGAACACTTTTCTACCTTTATTAATGAGCATGAAGTTAATTAATTTCATAGCAGGGCTTTCCTGAATTTTTTGCCTCTTCTTATGAGGTATTAAATGGTTGAATGATTCCAACTGAACTCACAGAAGGGTAGAGAGAAATTTTCTGACCCTCAAAAACTAAAAAAATCACTGATTGTTCATTCTGATCATCACATTGAATAAGCAGTAACTTACTATGCCTACACATGCATAAACAGTAAAACCTTGATTTTACGAGCTTTAATGCCCACCCCAATAAACGATAGAAGGGAAACTGAACCTCAGGTAACAGGCAAGTCACAGGTGGCTGAGAGCAAATGCTCTATCAGGTACGGTGGACAGCTGTGAATAAGAGGAAACCCAAACAACCAGTCCTAGACCGAGGTGGCTGCATCACCAGGGTGTGAAGGGGGTGACTTGAGGCAGGGTCTCACTATCCAAAAACCACAGAGCCCAAGGACAATGCCATGTCAAAGCAAGTAAAAGCCGCTTCAAGCACTGCTCGTGCTGCCTTGCCCATTTGAAGGGAACCCCCAAGGCTAGACACACTGATATAAAACCAAGGCCAGACCCAAGTCTTGGAGCGGAGGTGAATGCAGTTGGTTTAGGAGATGAAAACTCCAATGTAAACTGTGGTCCACCAGTTGGTGGTTTGGCATTAGGCTAGTAACAATACCCTAGCAAAAATGTCTTGTCAAGGAAATCAAAATTTTGCCTTGGAACAGGACAGAAACTTTCGATGCAGACTCAGTGCAACAAGTGGATAAAGAGAAAAGAAAGTGATATTGAATTGGCAACATGGAATATGAGAACACTGAAAAAAGCAACTTTTCATTATCTACAATTTATGGTACAGCATTATTTGTCAATACCAGCAACAGAAATATCCAATGAAAGGCTGCACTTGGCTCCAGGAAATGTTATTAATGTAAGAGGAGAGAACCTCCAGGCTGAACATATAGAACGACTTGTTTTCCTGAATTCCAATTTATAATTTCGACTTTACTGACATTTAGAAATTAAAGGTAGTTTATTTCTTATTCTATTCAAGTTCTACTGATTCACTTGCTTTTATTATCATTTCTAAGAGGAATGGATTATTCAAGAAATACTTTCCTAGTGTTTCACCAAAAGTTCATTTACTGCAAGCAGGGTTATAGCCACTACAAAAATACTAAGTGGAAGTTTATTTTCTTATGAGTGAAAAATACTGTAGTGGAAGTTTATTTTCTTATGAGTGCATGTTTTATTGAGTTAATATGACTTAATTTTCTTAAATTAAGGCTTTTCGTTGGATATAGGGAAGTTTCCTATTAAAAACTGTGTTCCTTTTCTATTTGTTGACGAGGTGAAAATGAGGAAATTAATCTTATATTAAACCAGACTTGGAAGAATTTCATTTTCTCTTAAAAACATAAAATATAGCATTGATTGACTTGAACTCAAGTTGAAAACATGGTGTTCACACATCCATTACATTAATTTTTATGCTAAATTATAGTTTTATGTAAGTCTACTTAACTGGGTGGAAATTTTGTCAACACCAGGATTGTAGACAAAATCATTTGCACAAGGAACTACTATGTGACTTTTCAAAATCCTATGATATAACAATGTATTCTTAAGAATGCTTCCATGAATAATGCTAAAAACTTATGAAATTTAAAGTGCATCATCAAAGACCACTAAAGTTAGAGGAAACAAAAAGAAATAATTTTTCATGATTTCCTATAAAAGTTGGAAAATACAAAACTGGAAAATGCTATGAGCTAAGTTTTTGGTCCCACTGACTTTGTATGTATTATCAAGTTTCAACTGTATTTATTGAAACAACTTTTGCGACGAAAAATTAAGGAGCAATGTTATTTTTCTCTCGTGAGATCTCACTTGGAGTATGCTGCTAGTATATGGGACTCTTACCAAGTAGGTATAATTTCAGATATAGATCGAATACAGTGGAGAGCAGCAAGATTTGTGTAAAATTGTTACAATAAAAATAGAAGTGTTACTAAATTGATGAGGTATATAGGATGGGAACTTCTATCTGATCAAAGGGAAAGAATAGAGATAAAATCTTCTATGAAAGTTTGATGTAGACAGACTGCTTTTTGCTGGATGTTCAACACATACTGCTTGAGCCAAACCATTATGGTAGAAATGATCACAGGTATAAAATTACTGTCAAAAGGACTGTAGAACCAATAGATTAAAATTTCAATTTTTCACATACAATGAGGGACCACATTAGTAGCAATAGATTAGTTCTGGGAAACTTTGACCCTCACTGGATAAAGTAGGTCTTGCACTTGTGGTAACTTTCTGAACATCATTATTAGCTACTAACCCCACATAAAATATCCGGCAAGTTATAGCTTCTGCATGATTTAGTACCTTGTGTTACTATTCATCAGTCGCATTAATAACACTAACCAGTACTTGTATCTTAAATAGTACACTGCATGGTAGCATATTCGTTTAAGAAGCACTCTCCTAGTTTCTGGTCAGACCACATATTGTCAGCCTGACTGCTTTTGGTTTGCACTTGGTATCCAGGCAAGGTTGTGCGATTCTGATTTGAACTGTGATGAGTGCTTCATGTCTGGCATGGAATCACCCCATGCCATGCACCCTGGTGGTGGCTCGCACGGTATGTCGTAGATGTAGATGAACTCAGGTAATTCTACAGCTAATTTTACCTAATCTATGCATGCAGAAAAGGACAAGCATTTTCTTAATCATTCAGCACTTAGAACCTCTAATGTAATTGAATCCCAAAAATAATAATTGGCCCATACACTCACCCACACTGTAGATGGCATCCATGGTGGCCACCTGGGGATTTGTACCGTAGACTATGGCCTTGAGAGAGGCACAGAGCGCCACAAAGTGCTGGTGGCCCATCCTGGGGAGAGTGGGTGCCGTGTCAGCTGTCGCCTCCTCCTCCGGCTGAGATGGTTTGGGATGGTGGCCGGGGGCAGGCTGGGCGGGAGGGGGGCCAAGAGTGGCGGCCCTCAGCCGCATCGTCCCCGCCCACCTCGCCTCCTCCTCTGCCTCCTCATCCCCTCCATCTCCTCCTCCCCCTCCACCCCCTCTTATCCCCCTCTTATCCTCCTCCTCCTCCCCCGCCTCACCAGCCACCGCCTCCACTAGGCCCTCAGCTGACGAGAACATTTCCTCTGTTGCCTCTGCACCCACCTCCTCTGCGTAGCTCGTGGCTGCAAATACAATGAGGAGAGGTGAGAAGAGGAGGCCGACTGGGCTGGAGCTTCCACGGTTCATTTGCGATAACTTGGCCGACACTCAGTAGTCTTCTGCACAGGTGGGCCTGGTCCAACTCAGAAAATAGGGGAAGCAGTGCTAACTGAGTGGGGAGCCTTGCACAAACAGTTTTCCTTTCGGTGGAAAGGGAGGGGGAACGCAGGGGAGGAAGGTTCCCCTTCAAATCTGAAGTCGAGTGGGCTGACTTGTTTACGCCCGCATGTTGCTCAGTAAATGCAACAATGTTGGTGTAATTTTGATTGAGCCAAGGCAAGAACACTATCAGAGAAGAGGTAAACCACATGCAGCTAGAAGACACTACCCCTTGATGGGCCAATATGTAAGAACTTGGACTAGTCCGAACCAAAATCGCTTAATGCACATGATGTATGGCGGGCAGATACCCCTCCAATTTTCTCCTCTCCTTCACATTTCCCCTCTCGCGAGTTGTAATCGGCCAAGTTAACGTGAATGAACTGTACCACTGTCCTCATCCCCTGGGACACATCCTCATTATTCACACATCATTCAAGATCATCCAGAAGGTACTCATACACGGCCAGAATTAGAGCCCTTAAAATTTGAAACCTCCTTATAATTATTAATGGTTCAATTGGATAACTGTGCCAGCTACAATTGATAGATAGCTAGTAAGAAAGCATTGTAACATCCTGAGAACCGAAACAGATGACCAAGACTGAAGTGATTGAATGACCAATATGTACTTCACCAAGAAATTCATTCAGCAAATATGAAGTTGAAAAATTTAAATATGAAGATGAATAATACAATGGTTGTTGAAGAAATAAACTTTGAATATTCCTACCTTAACTACCAAGCTTAACCTGTTACAATGCTTTCCTGCTATTCTCCAGTGGATTAAAAGAGCAATCACCAATGTATCAGCAATGTAATGAATGGGTGTACTTGCCTAGAAAATAATGTGAAAGCTTTCAAATGGATAAAGGTTGCTAATAATGAGAGAGGAGTACATAAAGTTTAGTTCTATAACGCTGTCTAGAAAATTCCACATGTTTAAGAGACAAATCCTTCAAGTATGGTTTGAACACAGAATTTCAGGGAGAGCATCCTCTTGTGCCCTCACCTCCAGAGGAATGGATTTGGTAATGCTACATGAGAGGGATCTGGCAGCTGCAGTGTTGCCTCCCCATTCTGAAGGCCCAGGTCCATCCAGAAAATTTCCCTTTAAATTGAAACTCTGAGTCTAAGTAATACAGTATAACCCCTAAATAATGAAATTCAAGGGACCAATATTTCGCCAGTTCATTTATTAGGAGTTGGCGGTAACTCGGAGGTGCTGTGCATGTTGCATCACCCAAGGGGCAAATGATACAACCCTCTGTTTTACCATGAATCTCAGAGAAAGTGATTGGCTGAACTCAATTAATGAAAAAGTTTCATACAACCGTTCATTTATCCCTACAGTTCCCTAATCCCTTATGAAGAAATTTGAGAAATTGAGGCCTAGTTTATGATTCGCATCAATGCGAACTTCAACTTCAAAGTTGAGCTGAATACATAGGTTCTTCTGGATGTATTTTCAATTGCATGAAAGAGTGAACCCCTTACTTCAACCAAGATAGTAAAAGTTGTGAAAGTTAAACCAAGCTCAACTTCCAAAGTTGTTCAAAGTAGATGGTTTGATGCCAGTGCATTCACAGTTTCTCATTCGCCCACTGCACTTCACTTTGCAGCACAACTTTGGAGGTAATACCTCCATGCTCATGAAGAACCTTCTGGCAGTTCTTTCACTACGCCAGAAATAAGCAGCGTAGGTTATTATTAGGTTATTGTTCAGGAATTCTACTTAAGTATTTTGTAGCAATGATATGCAGGCCGAACTACAGTTGTATTCCAATTTTTTGGGTTCTCCTCATACTGCAGCATTTTTACGGATGACCATTTCACTGGCATTGCAGTCGGCATTATCAGGTCAGGTACGGACCTGATGATGCTGACTGGAATGCAGGTGGACGGTCATCCACAAAAATTCTGCAACACAGGGAGAACTCCAAACATTGCAATACACAAGAAAACAGTGAAATCCTTTGTAATGAACAACAGTTGACTTTCCATGCCCTAGTTAACTCAAGCACATCAGAACTTGCTTGTCTTCAGTACCTAAGTTTACTCAGGCATGTCAGGGAAGCAGTAAAGGGCTTCCTGGTTTAGATTTAGGGCCTACATTTTTTTGTTTCCCCGGATAAACATGGTAACCAGTAACCAGTCAGTCAAGATATTTTTTGCAGCTTGGAGATCATTTTGGAGTGATAGAGTGAGTACTGGCTTCCCATACTGAGAGCCCAGGTTCAAATCTTCACAAAGGCAGAAATGTTTCATCAGAATCTAAGCCCCTCTTTGGGTTCCATGCAGAGAGAACTTCAAGGATAGTTTTCTAATTTGTCGGCAAAGACTCGAAATATTAGGGGTGGGCTGATGCCAACAACAGCCTTCACTCCACACTTCCCCAGCCAATGTCTCTCTTGCCCAATTACCCACCTCAATGGTGGAAATTACCTAAGGTGTGGGTGATATATGAATATAACCATGTTTAAATAAGTTCAGACACCCAAATACATGAATGGCAAAGAAAAAGAGCTTTGGAGCCAGTGGAGACTCAAACCTGGGTACGAGAGGAGAGCTGTGGGGTCTGACAGGAGTGGGGGCAGATGGAGAGCGTAGAGGAGGGCAAGGCGTGCAGCCGGATCCTCCCTCGAAGTGTAACCAAGGACCAGCACCAGCTCTGAGAAGGAGAGCATGCCATCTCTATTCCAGTCAGCCATCTGTAAGTAGGTTAAGCGTACAAGGACATTAGAAGAAAAAAGAATTACTGGGTATGATTTACACTCTTTGCGGAATATCTGTCTCTATGTAATTACATAACTTTTGCAAGAACCTAAAAACCAAGCTACAGTTTATGATGTAAAGTTAAGTCAGTAAAGTCAAGAAAAGATACCTGTCAGGAACTTTTTTCCAGGAGGCAGGAAAATTACTGCATATACTTGTGCAAAGAGACACTTCATACGACTAAATTTTTAGTCAAAAAAATAAGAGGGCTGGACTAAACAAAAGTCAAAATTTTGATGGCTCAAATCTTGGCACAGAAAAATAATTTCATAATTTTTTCCAGGCAACAGGGTTTCAACACAGTGCAATATACCAATCTCTGAATCCACCAAAATCATAACAAAGGAAGGTCATATGTCCTCTTACTGTGTTCCATTAGCAAACCAGCAAAAGCACAATGAGTTTATTACATTATCTTCCGTATATGCTCAGACCTTCTACTCAATGATATATGAGTACTGTGGGCCGGCATTGTGAGTGTTGCCATGAGAATCAAAGTGGCTAGCATATGAAGGTGATAGAAAGATGGTGAGGTAGAGAGAACTGACTAATGAATGATTTAGTGAAAGAATGAGTGGGTTATGAGTCATCTCAAATCTGCAACAATCATGCATGGAACAAATTGTTTGGCCATAGAACAAAAAATGGGTATATTTCACCACTTTTAGTTGACAATCCTAACTTTTACTCAATGATATAATGTAAGGAGTAATGTGGGCCTGTTTTTTGTTTTGCAATTAGAATCAAAGTGGCTTATCATAAGATGGTTAGGTGGTAAAAACTGAAGTTCATAACAAAGCAGGGATGATATAACAATAGAGGGATCTGATGTCCCCATAGGCTTATATGGGCTTACACCTTCACGGTTTTTGTAGAGATGATGGCTAGTTGGATGGCTGTGAATCCATTAGGTCATGAATCAGCTCAGTCAGTCATGTTAATACAATGTCTTGCGTAATTTTACAAGTTATAGAACTTCTGAATTTAAACGCAAAACACTTCAGTCCTTTAGTAGAGGGTTGATAGGTAAACTGCCACTGCAAGCTGGGAATCAAGACTGAATGCTGCCTTATTTCAAGGAAAATAGGTATGCCAGCAATATCATTTTACAATCATATGAATATATATGTTAAGTACTAAGATATTAATATAAAATCTGAAGATTCTTACCAAATTCTGTTGAATTTTTTCAAATAAAATGAGCAATTTTATTTCTGCAATGAGATATTAATACCTTTATTTTGCCGGAGTAAGCTTAATTTTCATCTGCCATCCATACATACTACCTTTGACTTGTAATGGAATACCTGTTGATCTTTTTTTTCTGCATTATGTAGATGGAAAAAGTAACAATTTTTGCAATCTATTATTAGTTATAATAATACTAAATTATTATATTATAATTAAATTATTAGTGAATGACATAATTACAGTAGCAACTTGATAATACAAAGCACGAAAATACGAAGTTTCGATTTTACGAAGCGAAACTGTTGGTCCCAACGAAAAGCCTGTGCTAAATACATGGCGCTATTCAAAAATACGAAGCTTCGAAAATACGAAATTTTCGAAATTACGAATCTCGGACCCAGTCCCCACAGAGAAACTGAGTTCATTTTTACGAACCTTGGGGGGAAATCGAGTCAGAAAAGCTCTCGATTTGCCGATGGAGACACCTAAAAAATCAGTGACGCTGAATATAATTTATCAATTATGTATAATGCGTACATTTTAGTGCATTTATCTCTCACAAGTGCCTGAGTCACACAGTTATTTATCACGTCTTATTCGTGGATAATTTAGTTCTTGAGTGATGGGGAAAATGGTATCTTGAACACTTTTTCCCTTATATTATTTTGTTTTAACTGTTTGCTGGATTTCCATGTTGTAAACAATTGTAAACTCTCTTTTGGTAATAACTTATGTGTAACGCCGTGCATCAACTCACTGTCATGCGGTATTAGCTACAATTTTAATGTATTGAGCGCTCGAATGGAAAATGATGCGATTTAATGATGGGAAATAATGTTGTTTTTTTGTGTTTTGAATTAATCCCGCCAGAAAGTGCTTTTTCCTACGTCAATTGTTTTTGTTACTGCATATTCAGCGTTATGAATAAAACTGCACTTCTGGTGTATTCTTCAATCCGTGATGGTGTTGTATTTTTGCCTGATTGCCTACATCCTCAAATATCTTTGTGGGAACCTGAAATCTTCAACAGGTTATGGGCCCTGCACGCTTCCATTGTGCAAATACTGTGGCAAGTCGTTAGTTTCCGAGAAATGCGATGGAAAATATTAAATCGTGGACTTTCAAGTTTCAGAGTTTGAGAGCACATGGGTGAAACGAAAACTTTTCGTCAAGTCACAGGCTATCGAGTTCAGACACAGATTGTTATTCTGTGTTTAAAAAAAAAAAACAATCATGACAGAATCTGGAACGACGATCACTGAGCCATCCAGTCATTTACCGCCAATAGACAAATTGGAGGGTGAGAGCAACTGGGCGAACTGGAAATACTTGATGGAGTTGTACTTGGGTCTTGACGATCTCGGAGGCTGCATTTTAGCTTCACCGTCAGAGACCATACAAGCCAATCCTCAGTGCCCGGAGATGAAAAAGGACTTAAGAGCTAGGTCCAAAATCTCACTCATGGTGCAGAAACACTTAATTGTACACGTAATGACTGCAAAAACTGCATTCTAGGCATGGAACAATTTGTGTGAAGTGTTTGGGGATAAAGGTGTTTGTAGATGTATTGCCCTGATGGACCTGCTGCTAGACACTAAGCATGTAAATTAAAATTCATTATGTGATTACGTGATGGGTATGCAGGACACTATCCACAAAATTGCGGAAACTGGCAAGCCAGTGGATAACGAGTTCAGTGCTTTCCTCATGTTAAGAAACTTGAGACCCGAATACAAATGGTTCAGGCAATTGATTGAGAAAACGGTGAAGAAGGATAAAGAGTTGACTCCGGATCTGGTTGCCAATCAGCTTCTACAGGAAGGACAGAAGGAAGCTGCCAGCAGTAGGACGTAGGCTCTTTTGGCAGACAACAGTAGCGGACATCAGCATCACCGTGGAAGCAGTTCCTCCCAAGTGAACAAGAACGGCAAGGGTGGAAGGGGAGCTAACTGTCCCAGTAGCACCACACCTCAGCATCAGAAGACGCAGCAACAGCAGCAGCGACCATGGCAGAGGGAAGGCCAGTTGCAGGACGAGCACCAACAGCAGCAAGGAGGCGTCACAATTTGTTACAGTTGCAGCAAGCCTGGTCACAAGTCTTCCAAGTGCTGGTTCCGAGGTCGGAATAAAGGAAACCAGAGCGGTAGTGGATCTGTAGGTAACCAAAGTGGTGGACCTATTTCATGGAGTCTTTTGGCTGGTATGATTGCTGTGAATAAAGGTATGGACTGGTATGTGGATTCTGGTGCATCATCTCACATGTCTGGTAAATTACAGAGACATTGACAATCAAAATGTCAGCTGTGCAGGTGATCAAAAGCTGACCACAAAAGGGATGGGTGATGTTGTTTTTAGTACAAAAAAAGTGAAAATGGTTTAATTGGGATAAATAATGTAACATATGTTCCCAACCTTTCAGCTAATTTAATTTCGGTAAGCACTCTATCTAATTGTAAGTCTGAGTTGGTTACAATTTTCGACAGAGATGGTTGTAGTATTTATGACAAAAGAAGTCTGAATGTACATGAAAGACCACTCATTACTGCTAGAGAAACTAATGGTATTTATAAATTGAATTTGGAAGTAAAACAGCAAAAGGCACTTGCAGCTGTTAATGTATCTCAAGCTGATTTGTGGCACAAAAGATTGGGGCATTTAAGCCACAAAAGCATTCAGTGTTTGTCAAAGGGCCTTGTTGAAGGTATGGTTTTGAATATTTTGTCGACTGATGTGTGTGATAGTTGTGTGAAAGCCAAACAGACCAGGGCATCATTTTCTAAGAAGAATGCAGTGAGGGCAAAGGAAGTTTTGGGTATTATTCACTCGGATGTGTGCGGCCCTATGGATAAGCCATCTTGGGGTGGACACAGATATTTTACTACTTTTATTGATGATAAGACAAGGTATACCTATGTTGCCCTACTGAAAGCAAAAGATGAGGTTTTTGAAAAATTTAAAGCCTACAAAACTCTTGTCAAGAAAAATACAGGCCGTATGATCAAAGTAATTAGATCTGACAATGGGGGAGAGTACTGTTCAAAAGAGTTCTCTGAGTTTTTAATGAGAGGGAATTCAACGTCAGTTAACTGTGGTAGGAACTCCCGAACAAAATGGGGTCACGGAGAGAGAGCCAATATAACAATTCTTGAGAGATCAAGGGCTCCGCTGAAGGAGGCTGGTTTAGGAAATAAATTCTGGGGGAGAGCAGTGAATACCACTGTCTATCTAAAAAATATCTCACCAACAGCAGCTTTGTAAGACATGGTACCTTATGAGGCATGGACCGGCAGGAAATTCCATGTTGGACACTTAAAAGTTTTTGGGTGTGGGGGTTATGTGCATGTCCCTAAAATTAAAAGCAAGAAGCTGAGAGATAGAGGCGCTCTATGTATTTTTACAGGGTATGATGAGGAAAGGAAGGGATACCACTTGATTAATCCTAATAATCCGCATGAAGTGATTGTTGAAAGAAGTGTAACTTTTTAGGAGAATTTGTTTCCAGGTAGGAAGAGTGCTAGAAATAGGGATGAATGTCAGTGCAAAGCTCCCACTGATCTAGGTTTTCAGATTCATGTGCCCGTTATTCCTGACACGGCGACTGTGCAAGATGATGACTGTGTGAGTGTTGGTGATCATAGTGTCACTCTACAGTCAGATGAAATTGTAGATGTCTTGGAATCTGAGAGGGAGTGCAGGTATCCAATCAGAGAAAGAAAACCTCGAGACTTTCCTGATTTTGTTGCTCACAAGGCATCATTAGACAATTTTGAAGATGAGCCAGAAACAAGAGAGCAGGCACTTTCTAGAGGGAATGAACAATTGTGGGAGAAAGCCATGAAAGACGAAATTACAGCATTAGAGCTTAATGATGTTTGGACTCTAGTCCCGAGGCATTCTGGCAAGAAGGTGGTTAAGTGTAGATGGGTGTTCAAAGTAAAAAGAGGTCCAGATGGGGAAGTCGACCGGTACAAAGCTCGATTGGTAGCTAAGGACTATACTCAGTGTTTTGGTCAGGATTACTTTGAAATATTCTCACCAGTTATGAGAGCAGAGAGCCTGAGAGTTATATTGTCACTGGCAAACAACCTAGACTTAGACATTGAGCATGTTGATGTATGTGCTGCTTTCCTCAATGGAGATCAACAGGAAGAAGCGTACATGGAACAGCCTGAAGGCTTTTGTGATGAAATGAATTCCAAAAAGGTGTGTTTGTTAAAAAAGGTCATATATGGACTGAAACAGGCCTCTAGGGCGTGGAATGTAAAGCTTGATAGAGTATTGATTTCTTTGGGGTACCTAAGGTCAAAATGTGATCCATGTGTATATGTGAAACAAAAGGGTACTGGTGTTCTAATGGTTGTGGCTATTCATGTTGACGATATTTTCATCATGTCTAACAATGAAGTCGATAAGTGTGTGTTAAAAAAGAACCTAAGTGAGAACTTTGATTGCTGAGATCTTGGCACTTTGAACTATTTCTTGGGTGTGAATGTGGATCGTGATAGAAAAAAAGGGTGAAATCTGTCTGTCTCAAAAGGCATATTTGAAAAAGGGTCTTTCCAGATTTGGCATGCTATAGTGTAACCTGGTGAAAACTCCTTTTGAAAGTAGACTTTATCTGACAAAAAATGAGGGTGAGGCTCCAGATGTGCCATACCAAAGATTGATTGGGTCTCTTATGTATTTGAGCTTATGGTCCAGACCCGATATCACACAAGCTGTAAACTATTTAAGCCAATTTAACAGTTGCTATGATAATGAACATTGGGCTTGTGCTAAGAGAGTGTTAAGGTATCTGAAAGGGACTGCTGACCACTGTCTCAAGTACCAGAGAAGTGGAGAAGGAATGTGTGGGTATGCCGATGCAGACTGGGTAGTGACTCCCTTGACAGAAAATCCTATTCTGGAAGTGTGTTTACTTTTGGAGGGGGAGACATCTCCTGGCAGTCGAAGAAACAGAGTTTGATAGCTCAGTCTTCTACAGAGGCTGAATATATTTCTCTGGCGAAAGCTGGGAATGAGGAAACTTTTTAAAGGAACTTACTGGTAAAATATATCCAGTTACTCTGTACTGTGACAATAGAGCAGCCATTTTCCTTTCGAGCAATGCTGCCTTTCAGAAAATATCTAAGCATATAGATATCACATATCATCATATAAGAAATCTTGTTGAAACGGGTAAAGTTTTGGCAGAGCATGTGCCTTCAGAGTGTATGCTTGCTGATTTGTACACTAAGCTCTTAGCTTGGCCTAGATTTAAGAAAATTATTGAAATTCTTGGAGTTGTTGAAGTGCGGGAATAAAGGGGGTGTGTTGTTTTTTTTGGGTTTTGAGTAAATCCCACCAGAAAGTGCTTTTTCCTACGTCATTTGTTTCTGTAACTGCATATTCAGTGTTGTGAATAAAACTGCACTTCTGGTGTATTCTTCAATCCATGATGGTGTTGTATTTTTGCCTGATTGCCTACATCCCCAAATATCTTTGTGGGAACCTGAAATCTTCAACAAATAGGACTAGGATACCAGTCGCAGTCACTATAACTAAATCCATGGCTTCACTATAAATAAACCCGCGTTTACTCCCGCCATTGTCCATATTTTATGGGACAATAGAAAAAAACAGTTTCCACAAATTTACGAGGGTATAGCCATCCCCGCAATAGACATAATTTTGCATTTAAAGCGGTTTATTTCTAATTTTGAAACAGATGAATGACCCAATCGGGGGAGTGGCTCAACAACATATCATTGTAATGTACTAGCCCGGCATGCATAGCAATGCCTTTTTCTGGGTTTAAAATCGGTCCCTAAAAGAATCTGAGACCTACTACCCCGCCAGTAAATGCTTGCAGAAGTAAATTCCTCGTGCGTCTTACGGACAACCCTCTGACTGGGCAACAGCACGTGCCTCTCCCTTTCTCTTCCGGGCATGCTTCTGGCAGTTCAGCACGCTCTTTTTCCAAAATAAATATTAATCGATATTGATTAACCAAAGATATCATTTAAGATTTTATAAGTGGATGCATGATGATGAACTCAATAGCTTGAAGAAGATCCAAACGGTGGTTTTCAGGAATGCGTGGAATGGAAAATAATGCAGTCTTGCAATTTCATCAATGACTAAAATACTAATGCACTAAATAATATGAAACTTCGAAGGATTTTTTAGAAGAATCTTTGATGCAATATTTGAAAAGGAAATTTTGTTATCTTGATCCGTGTTGTTATTGCGAAGCCGTAAATGTGATGCATCCATCCGGTACCCGGAAAAATGCGCTAAAGTTGTTTTTAAGCACACACTGAAATCAATATAAAGGGTAAAAAGTTTTGTATACCATCACTAAATGCAGATATAAAAAACACGATTTGATTTAGTGTACTTCATTTTGAAATCAATTGAGCCATCTTTGAGATATTTGTCTTCAAACTCTGGTGACAAAATTTTGCAACGGATAAGTCCAATGAATTCCTCATACCTACACAGGAATTCGTAACGTTTGATGGAAAATACAAATGATTGCATGAGTTTCCATTCCATGCCTACGCTGCGGTTTCCAAGTAAATAAAATATTCTATTGCTGAAGTAGAGCAAAAATTCAAGATTTAAAAGCTTAAAAATCCAATTATAGGAAATAGCGACGTGGACGAAAATTGAGTGCAAGTATTAAGTAAAAAAGCAAAAAAAGACCACTGCACCTAATCTTATTCCACGTACAAATAAATTTCATACTTTTTAACACAAATTATGTCTTACTGATATGATTCTGATTGACGTGATTGAGCAAATCATAAATGATCTGCTTCATCGCTTGCTTGTCGTTCCTCACCTGTTTGAGAAGCTCGCGTGCCAAAACTCATTTGTTGAAGCAATTCACACTTTAACTAGTGTACAATGGTTGTAATTAGAGATGGGTCGGTTCCCGTACCCAGTTCTCGGTACTGCCGGTTCTTGACCCTTAGAACCGGTATCGAGAACCGATCGCATAAAGTCGGTACTTAAGAACCGGCACGGAACGGTGGCAAGGATTTGAATTTGACTCCCAAACCCCTCAAAAACCCCTAAAGCAAAACCTGGAGAAAGCACCTGAAGTAAAGCCTGATGTAATGTGATATATTGGCCGATCATGTTAGTTTGACTTATTAAACTTGGACTAGTTTTGTTATACTTGGCTAATAAAATTATGGAGAAGATCTTGTTTTATTTACTGAGCTTTCTGGTTTATTTGCCTCTAAAGTGAAATTTTTATCCTTCAGGTCTTGGTTGTTTGTTGAAGCTTTCCATTCATTCAGAAAATAAGAGTCCATTGTTGGAACCGAGTATCGAGAACCGGGAACCGACAGGTAAGAACCGGACCGGTATCGAGAACCGGTAAATTTATGGAACCGACTCATCCTTAGTTGTAATAATTAAGAAACCTTCGTGGGTGCGCATGCAATAATTCACTGAAGTTTCATCGCAATCTGATGAATGGTATTGGAACGCATAGAAGTCGAACAAACAAACATTTTTATTTATTAGATAAGACCTGTGATGAACCGCTAGGACACTTCAACCCGTAGAAGCCGTCGTCCACGAAATATCATCCTATGAAGTATTGGTCTTTGCATAAGTAAGCCAGAAAACTGAAACCTTAAATATAATCCCCACAGAAGCCTTGTCTTTAATAGAATTCCAAGATGTTGTTTGGGTAACTTCATGGAATTTTACTGGAACCAACTTTCATTCATTAATTACTACGGTTAATTTGTTGAGTAACCAGGCCTTGATACATTACATTTGATATATCTTCACTGCTATCCCTGATTTCCACTAGATAAATAACCAATTGAATCTGATTTCATTGTGATGGCATGAGAAACTGAGTCCTACGCATTTTAATATACGGATATGAGACAACATTGCATGAATTGGATCCTGATGCGCTCTAACTAAAGAAATCTAAACTAAAGAAGGATCTAACTAAAGAAATACTACCCTGTGAAAACTTATTGTCGTTATCAGGATTTTACCACAGAAAGGAGTTTTGTTTCAGCCCCAGCTGCAGTAGATTTTTTCCGTGACCTCTACCTCTTCCAAAGTTCTCCTTGAGTAAATTTTAAAAAGGTACTCTTCAAACAGTTAGTCCTATTTCATTTCCGTGTTTTATGCTCCACAGCAAAATCAAGCATAGAAGATGTAAGTCGCAGACGGGAAAAAAATAACTAAATAATGGAATGGAGAACGCTGAATCTGGAATATCTCCGAGATGCTAATTTAGGATGAAGTTTCTCTTTCACACTATAGTGAATTAAAAGTTCCGAAAATCGTGGAGTGATTCGGATATTACTTTTTAAATACGAGATATTTCATTAGCTTCCATGTTTTAGCTTACCTAAGTTGGCATATAAGGACGCCATTGGATAAAATGGCATTCAGCATAACACCTACGACGCGAAGAGATTATGCAGAGAAGGGTAAAAAAATAATCGCTTAATTTATATACTGGATTAATGTTTTGCCGAATAGAATTATAAGCAGGAATAATTGAAGTGAAAAGGAACTTGGTCATGTGTTCATGTTTCTTACTCGAACTTCAATGAGCGGTGAAACCGTTTGGCTTGGAACAAAATAATATTTCTTCCCAATTTCACATATCCAGTAGGCGATGAGGAAGAAACCGCAAATAATGACCTGAGAAGGATTTTTTAAATGGACTGACTCCTTTGCTATTTTTATCTATTACTGAGCGATAAAAAGGGCGATTGGAAGCACGGTTGGGCAAGCTCCGTCTCAACTGCATAGATGTTAGTAACATCGATAAGAATTGGATTTGTGAAGCGCCGTCATTGCGAGCGAAGGCATGTCCTGGGCGGCAGTTGAAGCATTAGTTCTTTCTCCACGAACCGTGATCTGCGGTTCTATTTTCCTCGGTATCATTCTCCACGACCTTCACATAAATATTCCATCGGTCCAAAAAATATCGCCATTTAGAACCGGAAACTTAGTACACTCCGAGATGATTAGGGTATGGAAAATGTTCGGATCACGCCCATTTTGTCGTCATGCAATTAATAATTGGAACGAAATAATATTTCTTCTCAAGTTCGTATATCCAGCAGGTGATGAGAAAGAAACCACAAACAATGACCTGTGAAGGATTTTTTAAACTGGAGTGAGTGTTTTGCTCATTTTATCTGTGACTGAGCGACAAAGAAAGTGTGATACGAAGCACAGTCGGGCCAGCTACTGTCTTAACTACGTAGATGTTAGAAACAACAGCCATACCAGTTGCACGTCCCGATTAACCACAGATTAACAAAGCTTAAGTCTCATAAAAATGCAGAACTTGCTTTATATACTATGCTTGTCTTCTAAACAGGGCAAAAATTTTGCAAAGAAAATGATATCAAACTAAAAATCATTTGCATAGGGAACTAAGTGGTGATAGTTACTTCACGAATGTTTGTGACATTTAGCTTATGATTAAAAGGCATTATTTCAAATGCTTTCTTGAATAACGACTATTAATCGTTTTAAAACGTTTTCAAAGACCAGGGAAGTCAGGGAGGGAGAGGGGAAATATTTTTCGCAATTTATTAAAAAGGTTCGAAAATACGAAACTCGAAAATACGAAGTGCCAATTTTTCGATCCCGTCAACTTCGTATTATTAATTTGCTACTGTATTCATGTCATTTGCTAATAATTATAATGTTTTCAAGCCATACAACAAGAAGTTACAGATGGAGTATTCATCTGACTGGACAATAAGTGAACGCAAGGGGGGACGCACACCACAGGGTACTTGCCTTGAATAGGCGATGTGGGAGGGAAGGGTGGGCCTGGCCCCATGGGGACATCCCACCCGAAAAGAGATCCCGGAAAGTGGGCAGGTCCAGAGAGAATAGTGCCTCATGGTTGGGCCAAGTGCTGCCCTCGCCAGGCGTCTGCGACAAGCGCTGGATGGCAGCTGCAAGAGCCGTGTCTGATCCTGACGTCATGGCGCGCTCGAGCGCCTCTTCCTTAACCACACACAGCAAATCCTGCCACAAACACACACAGCAAAAAATACACAGGATTAATTCCACATCAACACTTAATAGAAACAGGTGTGAACTTTCCATACAACTCACCACAAAGAATTCCTTTTAAATTTTTGATTTTTCCTCACTTCCATTAATTGTATTTTCTAAGTAAATATTGAACATCATGGGAGACAAAAGATATCATCTGCTCTGAGCAATACATGAAATGTAGGAAAATTAAAACAGGAATGCAGAGGCATTGAGGAAGATCAGCATACTTTACTTTTATAATGACAATTCAATTCTTACAGAGAATAGAGGAACATTGACAAACAAGTTAAATTGGGTATTTTCCACTTGTTTCAATCTTTTGATATCCTGATTCTGTCACTTAAACTCATTCTATCAGTTAACAATTTTCTCATCAAATGGTATTACTAATTTTCCGTACATAATACGCACCCAGTATAAGACGCACCCAAGTTTTAACAAGCAAAATATGAGAATTTTCGTATTCGCATGTATAATACACATCTAATATTGAGAAGACAACATTTGCCGATTTATTGGTCATCTGCTGTTCAGCACTCGAAAAAACATCACCCAAGTGAATGGCCTTAGCGCCTGCGAGTACGCACCATCCCTCGCACCTCCGTGGTATTACTAACTCCGTTCTATCAGTCGCAGGATCTTTCCTTCCCCTCTGTGCGCGTCTATGGAAATATGTGCAAACAGCTACACATCACATGGTTTTCTATGTAACCTGGCTTCTTATCTTTGTTGTGCACTTCAAAACACCGGGGTTTCGTCTGCTTGCCCCTACGGGAGAATATTCGCGGTGGCAGAATGCGAGATGGCAAGAGGCATGAGAATCTCTATTAAAAAATTAAAATTAACCATGAAAATCCATAAATGGAGGTAAAAATACATTTGTTGGTAGTTCCATGGCAGAGAATACATTTAGAGACCTCCTCTAAAGGTAATCTCTGATTAACGCTTTCAGTGAAGAACATATCACTAAAATTTAAGAATATTCAAGTCGTAAGTTATTGTGAATGTTTATTTAGATTTAATGCCATTGTCGAAAACTCTGATGAACTTCAAATACACGCTTTATTGACGAGGGCTGTATTTACCGTGAATATAATTTAAAATATGGAGGTAAAGTACTACAAATAAATATGAGACAACATTACAATAGTCGTAACAGTGTAATATGAAAAAAACCTTTAAATAAAATTTGGTTTATTCACATAACATTATATTCTCCGCAACAGTTGCACAAAAGTTTCACATGTTCATAATTATGAAGCAAACCTACCTAAATTGTGGACAACAGTACATGAAGTGATATGAGCCAAAAATAATGAACAACAAAACGAGGTCTTAGCAAGCAAAATGTGTACTTAAATTTTATGGACTTTTGCTCCACAAATTTCAGCAACATAAAATCGGTCGTCTATCTTCATTAAAACGTCCCCTTATACCGTAAATATCCGAATATAGCCCCTGTGCGAATATAAGCCCCCCCAACTTTCAAGTCTTGTTTTTGGCGCAGATTGCTCGGTAAACATTCCTTGACGGTAAGATGTGTACAAAAGACAATTATAAATAGCTCATTTCCAACCCGACTTCATGCTCTGGGCAGTGGATGGCCCGGGAATCGTAAAGTATGATGAATATTTGAACGGTGTACCAAAGTCGCCTGGGATGTTTATGCATCAAAATTAGTCCATAAAGTTCTTAATGTGCCTACAATACAACTGGTATGTATCAAGCACTGTAGCAATGATATCCAGAAATATACATATCTTGAGTGCAAGCTAATATATCCTTGTAAATCGTCAAAGTAAATACTAACGACTCCACATGTCCGCCATTTGTTTCACGTGAACTGGCGAGTCGAGCATGCATGTGAACCCCCCTTCACTTTTGGAAAAAAAGTTAACATCTACTATTAGCATCTACCTTTTCAGATAAAACATACTTTTACGTCAAAAATAGAATATATGCCTGAATTACGTACTTACATACCAGTTTAACTTGAATGTTTAAAATACCTAAGCTAGAGAATGAAATCAAACTATTTTGAACTTTCACAAATTTTTAACAATTTCAAGCATTCACGTATTTTATAAAAATGTTTCCCTCAATTCTTTTCAAAGAAATAATTATAATGAACTATAGATTTTCTTCTAAATGCAACACAAATAATCAAATGTAGCCAAATGTACATTTTTATCTTTTTGTCTGTGATTGCTCATTTTCTAATCACTATCACCAGTCAAATCACTTTCTTCTCGATCACAAGGAGACCAGTCTTTATCATCATCATCATCATCATCGGAGACCATCCAAATAATGTCATCCTCTGTTGTGTCAATTTGTTAGATATGCAACATTTTTTAAAACTCTTTATCACAATATTCTCAGGAATTCCATTCTAACACTTGAGCAATTTTAATTAATTTCCTCTCAGCATAAGTTGCCCTCAACTGGTCCTTAAAGGGCTTATTTATTGACAAATCAAGTGGCTGAAGTAGACTCGTCATTCCTCCAGGGATTATAACCAAGTCAGAATTTCCTGCCCTGATATCCTTTTTACTTCCTCAGTAACATGGCCCTTAAACGAATCTAGCACAAGCATTGATGGCATATTGAGGAGAGCCCCTGGTCTTCTCTGCCAAACCACTTTCACCCAGTTTCTCACTAAGGCTTCGGTCATCCACCCTTTCTCTTGAGCCCTTACATGAATTCCAGGAGGAAACTTATCTTTTGGCTGAGTCTTCCTCTTAAATATTACGAAAGGTGGTAGCTTCCTTCCATCAGCTGTGATACCCAGCATGCATGAAATTCTAGTCTTTTCATTTCCTATGGTCTTAATTGACACTGATTTCAATCCCCTTGTTCTTCCACAGTAGTAGAACTGGGCATTTCAAAATAGATTGGTGTCTGGTCAGCATTGCCAATTTGCCCCAACAGCTGTAGGTGAATGATGAAACACTGGAACCTTAGCATCTTCTCTTCATAGAACTGTGGTAGACGCTGAGCGACCGTTGTTCGCCTTTGAAGGGAACACCCATTCCTCTTCATCATCCTCTGTAACCACCCAGAACTCGCTTGGAAATCCACCCTCAAAATACCTAATTCACACGCAATCTTTCTAGCTTATTTACAGATCATATTGCATGTGATGGCTAGACCGTTCTTTAGATTTTCGCGTACAAATCTGACAACGTAGCCTTCCAATTCCGGGTGTCTGCTGGTAGTTGGACCACAAAATGCACAGCGAGACGCAGAGGTTTTGAGTAGTAGAGGAAGCTGTGTTCCCCAAAGTCTGACACACTTTCTGTCTACATCGTATTTTTCAGCTGCTGAGTGGTTTCAATGAACACTAGCATATTTTAATACAGCACCTTTAAAATTTGCATCATATGCTGATGGCCATCAGCGTAGGAGCTACGATGTAATCCTGGGTCTTTATTTGCTGCATCGTAGACCCCCTCCTTTCAACTGAATTAATATTCATCACTTGTAAACCTCTGCAAGCAGCAGTGAATGGCTAAGAAGGCTCTTTCCAGACTGTTGAGAACTCACAGTAGAGCAGACCAACACATTGAAATAACACAATGAAGAGCCCAAGTCACTCCACTCAGAAGCGGGAATAAATTGTATCACATGCCATTCACCTTTCGTCGGCATCATTGGATCTGTTTACACAACAATGTCACCAATGCCTCGAAAATAGAAGCACAACGGTACCATTACGACCCTAAATCATATGAAAGGTTACAAATAATTTCCTATGTTCATACAATGTACGCGTCCATGGTTTTCATTGTTTCATACAGGTATTTATTTGGACAAGGACGATGGATCTCACACCAGTCTTTGCACTCATGTTATTTATGCTCAATCTTACCATCTTTGCGTTTATCATAATGCAACGTTTCCTGTCTAATCTTTAGTTTTTACTTAAACAAAGAGGGCATAATGTATAAATTTGAAGGGCAACATCTCTTATGGCCTGTATTCATGATCAATGAACACATACGAATTAATGTATGAGTGTGTGTCCCACTGAAAATTCATCGTGTATCACGACAGCTTGTATGAATGTATGGCCATGAAGTAGAGCCTACTCTAACTTCATTCATGCATTTGTTTATGAATACGTACATTAACTCATACATGTTCCTATGTTGTGTATACAGGACTTAGGACTACCTATTAGATGGAATTTATTAGGCACCTATCGGCACATGTACGCGCGAAGGCATATTTTTAATGACACAGTGTTATGGGCCACAATTAGTCTTTACCATGATATGATAGGAATAACAATATTATAGTTATCGTTTATTTCCGTTGCATTTATCTATTTAATATTCTCCATAATATTCTTCGTTTTTTCGGCACGTTTAGGTATCTAACACGGAAGTACTCGGCGGTTATATGGCCGCTTTTGTTTTTTACTGGCATATTAAAGGACTGTCAAACTAATTATTCGGAAGAGAAAATAATGAAATATCAATAACATTTCAAACCATTTTTGGCGGCATCATTGTATATATTGCTATAATGTATATTTACGTAATATTTCCCGATTTTCTTATCATTTTGGGATGCATCTACTTAATTAACATCGGAGTTAACTTTCATTGTGTTCGAAAATAGCCCCCCATCACTTTTTCCGATCGATTTTTTGTCAAAAAAAGGTGGACAAATACTGTACATATCCACTTTGGGTAATTGTATGATTTGGTTTTAGGAAAACCACTGTACACCATTTCCATTGTTTACTACAAGTATCTTCTTAAAATACAGTCTCTTCTACCATTCTTCCCATGCTCTCTCATTTTTCGTCTCTCACTCAGCAAAAATGACATCACACTAATCAGATTTCACAGAGCTGTCATGTGAAAAAATATGAAATTCCGACTATTTAATCTTATGTGTCCATAAATATTGAATGAATTTTACAATTATTTTCATTGGGTAAGATTTTAAGAGTGAAATTAACCTATTAAGACCTGTATTATAACATTTAAAATTTTTGAAAATACCCAATTAAAGAGAAATCCAAAATGTCAATACATACGGAAAAGCAAAGGAAAAAGACATCTACACATGCATATAGGTCATCCAGGGGACCACCAACTGGGAGATAATAGTTTTTAATCTTTCTTCCAATCATTGCAGGTACAAATGAATGGAATGAAGTCACTTGCACTGGTGCGTATACACCAAGGAGATGAAATTTGTCATGAAAAAAATCATCTAACTACACCAGGATTTGAACCTGGATCTCCCAATTAGCGGTCAAGACAAATGATGTTTTCATGGCAAATTTCATTCCTTGTTGAATTTTTAACCTTTAGAACACCTATGTGTTGCCAGAGGATAAAAATCTAATAGCCTGGGGTGAGTGAACTTCATGTGGAGGTGTGGTGACATCTTTGTGAATCCCATCGTTTTGCTGTCTGGTAGCGGCCATGACTCAAGGCACCTACAGGAATGGAATATTCATTTGACCTCATCAAACCTTCCAGAAGTCTCTAATTGCATATTCTGAATTTTGAGTGTTTTTGCATTTCACTATAATTTTGAAGAGTTCACTTTTTTGAAAATGAGCTACAGCCAAAGGAGCCTAATGTACTGCAACAAATTAAACTCAAGACACAATGTCTAATGGCAGACTCAAGTTTTCTGAAACTATATTTACATCAAGATAGATAGATAGATCCCAGTAAATACAAAATGCTGCAGATGCGCATCTGATGCGCTGCGCGGCAGCGCTGCACCTGCCGCAAAGGCGCTGCTGCAGCGCGTCTAGCACTCCTAAACTTCCCTTTTTTGAATGTCAGATGCGCTGTAAGCGGGTGTCAGCAGCGCTGCACTAGCGCGTCAGGGGCGCTGCACAAGCGTGTCACGATCGATTCAAATGTATGTCAGAATTGCTGCAAATGCATGCCTGATTCGCTACTAGTGAATGTCAAAAGCGCTACAAAAGTATGTCAGATGCATTAACAATGAATTGAGAACACAGGGTTGCAATAAATCACTTTATTGATCAGTAATAACAAACAAATTTTCATTAATGAGTATTAAAATATACATATGATATCTGGAATTGCCTTTGAATCAAATTACAAGCATATAGCTACAAAAACATAAACATATACGTAATTTGATTAAATTATTTGTTATCTGCTTACGTTTCTCCTTAATTTTGTCTAATGTATACAGTTGTGGCAATAGCAGAGGACTGAGGCATCAGTACAAAACGTTAACAATCGCAGAAAGGTGCATGTTGTGAAAAACTTTGACGCCGTCGCATCGTAAAAGTATTTGTCTGAAACATACTGCGTTGGATTTGCGTGGAAACTGCAAAAAATCACAATTACCCACTAAAATTAATTGGAAACTCACGGAGGGAAAAATCTAGTAAATAGTCACATTGTACTTCATCACTGGAATAAAATAGCATTATGGAATCATAATCACCTACCTTTCAGTTCTCTTCCTTTTCCTAAACTACGTTTTCCACTTCTTGCCTTACTCGCAGGCTTCAGGTTACCTAGGAATTCACCACGCTGCCTTCACTTTTTGAACTTCGCCAAACAACCACACTCACGTGTACAAAACTAACAAGCAATAATGGCCGATTCATGGATCCCTCAACCACTAACGGTTTTTTTGTCACCATGTAGCGCCACTAGCATGACGCGTAACCTGCATCGCTGTGGCAGCGCGTCCGCAACTTGCGGCTGCTGCGCTTCAAACACGAGCTGCAAATGCCCATTAGATGCGTTTCTCGACAATTCGCTCTATGAGAGCGCTACTGAGATACTGCTGACGCGCTTCAGTTGACATGTGCTGCACTTGCAGCACTGACATCCTTGTGAAGCGCTGCTGCAACTATGTGTGTTTACTGGGATAGTTTATTCACCATAAAAAACAAAGATTACATTCGCATAGATTTCGTCAAGTTCATACAAAATTTAAAAAATAGATTGCAACATAAATTAAAAATACAAAAAAAAGTTTACAACAAAAATTAGTATCAAGATAGAAATTCTTCAATACTATAAAATGCATTATTTACAAAGAAATCTTTTAACATATTCTTGAAATTTTTTTTCTGGTTATAACAATAATAATAATAATAATTTCTTTAACACTTACAGGTTTCCCCAATTACAAGTGTTTTAATATATCATGAGACGAACACAAACACCCATGTCCTGGGCATTGAATAATCTTACCCAGGCGGGACTCGAACCCGCGACCCTCGGGTTAGAAGGCGAGGACTTTACCCTGCCGACACCGGGGCCGACAAATATTATATATATTTCTATTATATTTCTATTTCTATATATATTTCTTTTATTTTCAAAGGAAGTTCATTGAATAGTATTTTTCCTGAGAATTCAGGGGTTTTTTGCAGTAGTGAGGTTCTACAATGATCATTAAATATGTCGAATTTACCTCTGGTGTTGTACTTATGGACATCTGTATTTCTAATCAGAGAAATGTTTTTTGTAGCATGCATAGAGAATCACATTATACATGTATATGCTGGGAATAGTAATGATATTGTGCAGTTGAAAATATTTCCGGCAAGACTCTCTAGCTTTTAGTTTTAAAATAACCCTCAGAGCTTGTTTTTGAAGGGTGAGTATCTTTTTTAGATTTTCTTGGGCTGAGTTTCCCCAACAGACAATGCCATACCTAGCCACAGATTCAAGTATACCATGGTATATGGGGATTAGAGTTTCTGAGTGACAGTAATTCGCTAGATTTTTTAAAAGAAATATGGAAGAGCATAGCTTATTGCAACATTTATTTACATGTAGCTTCCAATTTAATTTATTTTCTACTTCTAGACCTAAGAAATTTGTGTATTCTACCTCAGAAATCAAACAATTCTCTACTTCAACTGATATGCTTGTCTAGTGATCTTTATTACTAAATACATATCATAAAAACTCTTTTTCCTATGTTTAGTTGTAGATTGTCGGCAACCAGCCATTGGGATACTGAGTTCACCATAGTATGCATGTTAATTTCCAGCTGAATTCGATTTGGGTGAGCACCCATTAGGGAGATGTCATCCGCATAGAGCACCATGTGACGATCCATCTCTGGACAGTGTATTGCTCTTTCAATATTATCATTTATGTACACTAAGAATAGTAGTGGTCCGAGTATGGACCCTTGTGGAACACCATATTAAATACTTTTCATTGTCGATTTGTAAGAAACACCATCTTTTCCAATAATTTCTATATACTGTTTTCTATTTTCCAAGAAAGATTTGAGCCAGTAATATGTGACTCCTCTGATCCCATACCTTTCTAACTTCTTCAAAAGAATACTGATTTTCACAGAGTCAAAAGCTTTTGACAGATCCATATTTACTCCAACAACTTGTTTTCTATCATTTAAGCCTTTTGCAATTTTAGTTATATAGTTTGCACATGCAGTTTCTATACTTCTATTTTTTGTAAAACCATGTTGTGACTGAGAAAGAACTTGGTGTTTGGTGAGGAACTTTAAAAGTCTATCTTCCATTAGTTTTTCAAGTATTTTTGAAATGCAGGATATCAATGAGATTGGCCTGTAATTTTCCAATTGATCTTTGGCACCTTTTTTTATAAAGTGGAATGACTTTGGTTATTTTTAATTCTTCAGGAAACTGACCCATTAAAAAGATTTATTTGCTATATTAGTAATAGGTATGATGAAGGACTCCTGACATAACTTTATAAGATAGTTTGATATACCATCATGCCCACTGGACTTTTTGTTCTTTAAATTTCTGATAACCTTCCTGACTTCATTTTCTATTGTGGGATTGAGGTAAATAGATTCATTTATGCATTTCAAGCTACATATTTCATCCTTTTGTCCTATGGTTTCATTTACAATATTTATGAAAAATGTGTTAAATTCATTTGCAATATCTTGAGGGTCACTAATTTCTCTACCACTAATTTTTAGGGAGCTGCAGCTATTTTTCCTTGGGTTTAAAACTTTTTTGGAATTTTCATTGTTTACCACTGACCACAGTGCTTTAGTTTGATTTGAAGAATTAACAAATATTTTTTTAACATGGTCACTTTTTGCCTTCCTGATAAGTTTCCTGTAGTCTCCTTTTACTTTATTTTTTATGGCCACTAGATTATTATCAGATTTACTGGCACAATTTACAGAATTTTTTCAACTTTTTGCAATCAGGACCTCCTTTGTCAGCCAGTTGTTTTTTCTATTTAATTTATTTTTAATAACCACCCTTTTTAATGGAAAGCAAACATCCCAAGGATAATCAATAATTAATTTGAAGCTTTTAAATTTGTCTGCTACAAGATTTGCCTCTTTTACATCAGTCCAATCAGCACCCTGTAGCTCCCATTTGAATAGATTCATGTTTTCTTGTGAATATATACGAGTGTCGATTGGGCCAATGTCTCCCTCATTTCCTTCTAGGGGGGTATATAGGTTAAATTCAATTATTTGAGCATATCATTGGAAATCATCTTCCGAGGGTAAAGTTGCCTATATATGGAATTGAGGCATTATTTCATACACTAATTATTATTGTGATGACAAATGATTATTATGTCATGAGAAATGCAAGAATTGATTTTGCTGATCCTGTTGCATGGAAAATATCTTTTCTAAGGTTTTTGGAAATTAGTGAACAGTGTAAAAGGCAGTTCTACTATCCTTATTCTAACAATAGATGGAAACAATTACTTTGTCAATTTTATCAACTCGATAGTTAAAGTGGTTCATTCTTCAATTGGGTCCAAACAATTTTCAGGCTCCTCCCGCTCAAGAAAAAAATGTTCTTGCTCTTTACTCTTGAACGTGAAGAAATTCAGCTGTGTGGGACTCAATCTGTGAGAAAGAGATAGATGTAACCCAAGAAGATCACTCCATCTTATCTCTGTTTATCTGCCCACTCCACCCACCAGTTTCAAATTCGCCCGAGTGGCTTCCGCTGGCAAAGGGATAGGGTGATCCTCTTTTTTTAGGGTCTCCATAGCCAACACTGGGCTGATGAAGCCAGTGCAAGAACATAATGAGGGGAGCCATGATTTTTGTTGATTACAATTATTACATGCCCTTTAATCTCGTCACTAGGAACAGCTGACAACATTCATATCTCAAGGTCATTAATCAACTATACTTGAGCATTCTGGAAAAACTGCAAGAGTTTAAATAAATAACCGCCCTGGACTCATAACTTTTTGTGCTGCAACTTTGTCCACTTGGTAAAGGATCACATGAACGAAGGAAGAAAATATGCTACATGTGAAAAAACACATGCATCCACACCTTACATTATGAAAGGCAGCCGATTCTGTCTTTTTAACCCTCTACTGCCCACATGGACGAATTCGTCCACTAATACGAACATGCTTCTATATTGGACACTCCAAGTTTACTCCAATAGGTCGCAAACAATTGAAAAACGGTAAATGCCATCAGACGCAGGTAGAATACAACAATCAGACGAAATCATCCGTTTGGGAATTGAAAGACGCGTGTCCAATATAGAAGCATGTTCGTATTAGTGGACGAATTCGTCCATGTGGGCAGTAGAGGGTTAAGGGGTGAGGAAATGATATGCACCAAATAACAGTACCTAAGTAAGTGCATATCACTTCAGGTACTGTTATCCACAATTTAGGTAGGTTTGCTTCATAATTATGAACAAGTGAAACTTTCCAATCACTGTAGCAGAGATAATCATATTATGTGAATAAACCAAATTTTGTCAAAATTACATTACAAAAGTTAATCGACAACTCTTTGATTCATCTGCCTATTCCATATCCCCTAATGATGCCAAAACCACTTTTCAAGAAGAAATCATCTCCTTCCTCCAAGAAAGAGGGCCAACCACGGGTGGCCCTCTTTCGTGGACCACAAATGTGGCCCATGCGGCTAAGTATGTAACCTTTTTATATTTAATGCTATTTAATGCTAACCCTGCAACAATTTGTTACAAATGACCATGCAAGACTTTTGACGACATAATTATGTGCATCTACTGAAACTTACAAGTGGATTATGCCATCCTATGAGAAATGGCACACGAATGAAACACTGTGGTCCACCTCTGTGGCCCACACGCTTACTGAAGGGTTGATGGTCACTTTTTTAATTGTGATACAAGGACATTTAGCAATGTTTTCCCCCAAGACACCATCTGAGTCATGGATTTCGATCAAAACCATCAGCCTGCAAATAAAACCTTGAGCGAAACTCGAAGATATGCAGTAGACATGCCATGGTAATGAAGAGAAAGAGATGAAGTAGACACTCACCTCTAACTCTGCCTGCTTGAAGTATGGTTCTCGCTTGCCCTTGCGTCCCATCTTCATGACTCCACTCTGCTGCAGAGACTTGAGGAGAACAGAGCGAGCCACTGCATCCTCCAAATTGTGCACCGTGATTAGACGATGGCGCCTCCGCAACATTTCAAGGCGCTCCCATGTGATGGCAGCACCATGCCTTCGATGCGACTCCTCCAACAACTCTTTCACACCAATGCACTGAAAACAGTATTTCATCACATTACTCTGAAAGCAAAAGCACTATGGTAATCAAATACATATTCTATGGGATGGATTTGTCTTGAAACTTAGCTGCAAGAAACCCAGTCTTTGCTTCACTATCCATGATGACATTATGCACCAAACACTACATAACAATAAAAACATCTGAGACATTAAAAATTTTGGTCGAGTTTTACAATATATTTAAAGTACATAGAAGTATACCATGACTGAAGTTATTTCCAGTGACATTAATTCAATGCCTATTAAAGCTTTGGAAGGCTTAGTAATTTAGTAATTTATTTTTTCCCCTGTTGACAAGTACAATAGATGATACAAAATATCACAAATCATGTAATTGTATAGGGTACGTCAAGAGTATTTACAAAAAAAAAGGATATTCAATAACACCAATATGTAATATATCAGTACAAGATATCATTAAAATATTACACTGAGCTTATGTAATCATTCACACTATAAAAACAATTTTCATTTAGGTACATAAACAGTTTCTTTTTAAAAATAGTTAATGATTTTTCATTTTTTAAGCTCATGGGTAACTTGTTATATATTTTTATGCATACAGAGCGGGGACCTTGGGACATCATCGACATATTGGCAGATACCACACAAAGATGTTTACTTGTCCTGGTTGCATGACTATGTTTTACATTATTTGATGGAAATATGGTCAAATTCTTTTTTACAAAAAGGACAGAGTTATAAATATAAACACAGGGCACTGTTAGAATGCCAAGGCTCTTGAAAATAGGTCTACAATGAGCTCTGTATGGCTTATTACACATGGACCTAAGTAATTTCTTTTGCATAATAAAAACATTGTTTAACTTAGTAGCAGACCCACAACCCCAGATTATTATGCCATAGGATACAATAGAATAAAATAGACCATAATATAATGTTTTTAGGACATCCATACTGACTGTGTGCTTCAAAATTGAAATAAGATAGTATACTGAATTTAATTTTTTCCTAAGATATAAGATGTGATGGTCCCACTTCAGGTGTTCATCAAAATTTAATCCCAAAAATTTATAGTGATTGATGACTTGACAGTTGTTGATCATGGGATTTAAAATAATTGAATCAAACTGACCAGATTTAACAGAGAATATCATGGCCTGTGTTTTTTTCTCATTAAGAATGAGGCTATTCCCATAGCACCACATGCTCATGTCATGAATAATGGATTCACCCAAAGCAATCACATCTTGAAATGACTTCTGAGACAGCACAATGCTCACATCGTCAGCAAACATGACACAATTACTGTGAGGGTTTACATGGACTGAACTTGGTAGATCATTTATATAAATGACAAATAAGATAGGACCCAGCACTGATCCTTGAGGGAACACCTTTATCAACTCTTAGTGGTGAAGAGAGGTAGAAATTGCCATTTTCCTGTATAGCTACCCTTTGATGGCGATTTTTGAGATATGATCTCAACCACTGCTGGGCTTTGATCGATCCCTTCTAAAACTTTAGTTGGCTTTGCTCAACCCCACAGATAAGTTAGTTTTTCTGGCTAATTAAGGGATATAATAGGTGAAGATACATCAACATTACAGAATTAGGAAGAAAATACAAAAACCAAGACAATATGTGATATAATCTATCTGTAATTGAAAACACATTGCCAAGAATCAAAACAACAATTAAAAATAATATCCACAGGGAGGCAAGCCACATGTGCAAGTTAAACACTTAATTGGAAATGTGAGGGACAGGACACTGCTACAAGTGGAAGAAGTATATGGAATTCCCTGCGGAACATGTGGCAAAAAATACATCGGCAAGACTGGACGCACAGTCAAAACAAGACTGGAAGAACATAGAAGGGCTATTCAACTGGGGCACACTACTAAGTCCACAGTCGCTGAGCATGAAGCCTTGGGACACACGATTCACTTTGAGAAATCCAGAGTCATCGCTAAAGTGGACAGATTTAAACCCAGAGTCATCCGTGAGGCCATCGAGATAAGGAAAAATAATAAACACAATTTCAATAGACACAGCAGCTTAAAAATCAGCAATACTTGGAATGCAGTCATCCGGAAAAATTCTCTACCCCCACCCCTCACCCCTCCCAGTCCTAACTTCCATTCCCATTCCACCTCTTCCACTTGAGCCAATATAAAAAGCCAACAAATATAGTATGTTATATTCCCATGAATGAGTGACCAGCAGTGGGTCACGAAACATCGGGCCTAACAGCATTTACCTGTAATATTTTATTTTATTAAAAATAACATAATAAAATATAATAACAAGAAAAAAATATTCCTATTTTGTTTACAGTGATTGTTAATAAATAAATAAATGATAAAAATTATGAAAAATAAAGTTTTACCCTAAAAAACTATTAAAAAATTTCAAAAGTCAGCAAAAACTGCAATAAAATAATGATTTAAAAAATATCCATCTTTTCGGAGGTTAGGGGTGGTCATACAAGGATGGAAATGTACTAAATGATATTTGTTATTTTTTAAAAATGAATCTATACCCTCAAATGTTATAGAAAAATTTTCAGCCCACAAAAATATGATAAAAAGTTATTTTAAAAAAATGGACATTTTTTCGGGAGTTGAGGGTGGTCATACAAGGGTGAAAATGTGCTAGATGATATTTGTTATTATTTTATAATAAATTTATACCCTCAAATGTTATATAAAAATGTTTAAAGTAACCAAAAATGCGGTAAAAATAGGATTTTTGTTAAATATATACATATTTTGGGGTGGGTTTACAAAGGTGAAAATATGCCAGATATTATTTTTTCGGCAAGCTCCACCAAATGTAAAAAAAAGCTCTACAATATGTAGAAGCCAATACATTGCAAAGTTTTCAAGTGCACTCCAATACATGAAAAAAGCTATCCCCACCACGACTCCCCGACAAGCTTCCTACGCACATACTTACTTCAAAGGGCTCATGAGATGCTAATTTTGCATGAAACAAACTCAATTCAACTCTTTACAAAGATTATATCTTCATTATGAACAGCAAACATTTCAATGTTTTATGTTTATATACAATTGCTCGGTGATTTATAGAAAAACAAATTACTATACCCTGCCCTATTGGTTGTAGAAAGTTCTTTATTTTTTAAAAGTTGTGTTATTGAGTCAGATTTTGAATGGTATGCTTCAATAATTTATACAGTAAAAAACAATTCTAATTGTTCATTAGCTTACAAAGTGCACTTTGTTCTTAAGCAATTTTTTATAAATAAATTGCAAAAAAAATTCCATTTTTTTTAAATAGATGACACTTTGAGGCTTGACAAAGAGAACTTATTGAAGTCGATGACAGTGTCATGCCTTGGTCTATGCAGACAATTGAAGAGTTATGTGAGGGGGACCACCTGGAGTAAGAGAGTGAAGAAGAGGTTGAAGATGGGAGTGTGGTATCTACTTACTGTGAGGCTATGAATGCTCTGTCTGTGTTTCGGACATTTATCGACAGTGTTTCTGGTGTTCCTGACAGCACCCTTAAAAGTTTGAATGAAGTGGAATCATTTTCTGTAGCTTTAAGGAAAAGGTTTATGAAACAAACCACACTAGATTCTTTCTTTTCCTCCCATCCTTGAGACAATAAACTATTTGTTAAAGTGAGATGAATTTGTATTTACTTTCTATTATTTAACATATCAGGAAATATCCGATAAATTTTTACCAGCTTTCCCTCTTATAAAGTTTTCCCACGTAAGAAGTTTTCAACTCTCGGACCCTTGAAAAACTTCTTAACAGGGTTCTACTGTATTCCGCTAGAGCCAAAGTATTATGGTAGAAATTATCACAGGCATAAAATAAAGGACTGCAGAACCAAGAACTGTAGAACCTGTAGACTTTAAACGTTATTTTTTCCAAATACAATTATTAGGGACCAAAATAGTTGTGATGGATCAGTTCTGGGAAATTTCGACCCTCACTAGGTAAAGTAGGTCTTACACTTGTGCCAAATTTCTGAACATCATTATTAGCTTCCAACCCCACATGAAATACCTGGCAAGATAAAGCTCCTGCATGATTTAGTACCATGTTTTACTATTCATCAGGAGTTTGTGCAGTTCTGATCTCAGCAGGGACAAGTGCTGCATGCCTGGTGTGGAATCATCTCGTGCCCATGCCACACACCCTAGTGGTGTGTGGTGGCTTGCACGGTATTTGTAGATTAGGATGTATATATTTGCTAGATAACTGGCCAAAAACTGCCAGGTAAATGACTGTGCAAGTCAAAACCTTGGCTGGCTGAGTGAATAAAATCTTTTTAAAGACTATAAAAGTATTTCTTTTCCTTTACTGGATAATGAATATGTACCACACAGTGATGCCTGAAACTGTTAAGTTTGGAAGAGTGGATGTAAAACATGAATAGGTAATTTAGAGGAAAACAGTTCTCTCTTGTCTCCTGCTCACCCTCTGCAACGGCTCCCCTTCTCTGTCATGCGTCCTTCCACCGCCCTCCTCATGGAAAACACCCTCCAAGTAGGAGCAGAGCAGAGTCATGGCCTCCCCATCATCACGACAGTTCATGAGCTTGTCAGCATTCAATTCAAATACTGTGAGTGCCACCTACAACAGAGAACGAAGAAGACTGAAACAAGTATAAATTTAGTACCGATGAAGAAAACAGCCCCCCAAATGGTGAAAAGGATGATTAGTAACTATTGACCTTAAAGAATTATCTTCATGAGATAACCTTAGTTCTGAAAACAAAACCACTCACCATAAAAATAACCCGAGCACCATCATAGAAAAAGCAGTCCATGATATTTACAGCACTCTCATATGGCATCACGCTGAAAACCAAGCAAATTTTACAGCCATCAGCATAAGATTGAAAATAAGGTGAGAGCTGAGATACTGATTATTCCATCAAAACCAAATAGTTCCAAGCTGACTTGCAAGATAAGCATGCTGCTCACCTGAGAAAGAGTGTGAGAAACCACGAGAGTGACGCAATGCGCACAACACCCAGCCTCGCCAAATGCCTCTGCAGTGGGGCTCCAAGCTCGGAGGAGACAAGTTCCTCAAGCACGCCTTGATCGATGAGTGCTCCCACCACCCGCCGCTCATAGTACCCCGCAAGGAGTCGCTCACACACAGCGCCCAACAGCCAAAATGCCTCCTCTTCCCCACACCACAAAAGCAACACGCTGCACACTAAATTCATCGCCTGGCAGTAGCCTGCAATAGACAGAGAGAAGAGCACTCAGAGTAAGCAAGAGAGAAATAACTGCCCTGAATTCCAAACAAAATTGACACAATACACACTCCCACCAAACTTCACCCCCTTCAAATGAAGCCTCACACTCATCATCAGCAGTCGTTAATCTAAAGATTGGTTTGCACCAACTACCCTTCCACTCTCCTCTCTGCCAACCACTTCATCCCTACACATGTATTTACAGTAAAATCCCTTAATTACACTCTCCACATGAACCCTGGAAAAAAAATTGTAAATTGAGAGAAAAAGCAAATAGCAAGAAAAGGAGCTTTTATTAGAGTACTTTCACGGCAAATAGACCAGCTATCTCTGACGTATCCCCAGAGCAGGGGGTGTCCCAACCTAAGAATCAACCTGTACTACAATGTTTATTGTATCCATAATTGAGAATGCTGTTTTTTAATTTCACTTCTTCTTCCACAAGCAGGATAAAATTTACATTTGGGAGTGAGAATTACTTATCCATGCACAAGAATTTAAGATACCGCACAGGTTGAGTAATGCAAACAGCCTTCTTCACACTTCTTTCACCCAGATGCAACACTTTGCAAAAAATTATTTTCCATTCAACGTGGCCAACAATTACGAGAGGTGACATCTCAACTATCTCACAGGTACTGAGCCACATTCACACATTCGCTCTAACCCAAACTTGCATAGTCTTCAAGAACATAATGCACTGAGAAAGTATCACATTTTTCTTGGGTAAAAATATTTCTTTATACTTCATGATTTCAACTTCTGAACAAAATGAATACCTTACATGGGGATTCTAATATAGAAAAGAGTACATTTTACAAGGCCTTTGTCCCAACATGTATTTCGAATGACTCGCCGTATTTCTGCTCTTAATCTTCAGTCTAGACTTTGGGAGGCCAACTCCAACAATGTCAAGCGAAAACTAATCGCCATGAAAAGAGAGGCAGCATCAGCAATTCCCATTGGTGAAAAGCCAAATACTTACATAATAAATTGTCCCTTATGATAGTGCAGTTGAGCAATTATACCTACAATAGATGGGGCACCAGCTTTCAAAGGCCTTCCAGTGACTCAAATTAGACTGCCATCATGATGCTATCATAAATGGGTAGCAGACGATGTGATTTTCAATAAATAATTGAGGATGCCATGTCATTTGATGAAATTCACAATTAAATGTAAATAAAAAATGATTAAACACTTAAAAACTCAACGGTAAAATTTAAAACCATTTCAGTTATGCATTTCAGTTTAAAAGTATCATTAACCACAATATCATGGCAATGTATATGATTCAGTGTATACCTATGTAGCATAAAATTGATGCAAAGAATGTTCATCTAAAATTACATATATACATACACACCAACCATGTCATTCCCTTCCGAGGTAGGCAGAGTCACAAAGTTTAATAATAATAATAATAAACTCGTTTATTGTTCTAGGAGTGAACTCCTTTGGAACATAGAAATGAAATACAGTGGTGTGCAAGACAATTAATATGTGAATAAGCCAATCAGGAAACAAAAAAGGGAAGTTATCATATAAATTGCTAACAATAGACATATACAACATTATCATTTAGCAATGTAGAAAAAGAACTGAATTTCTTCTTCTAACAAAAAAACGAACATTAAACATATCAATAAACAAATAACACAACTTTTAAAAAGAAAATTTAGCTTAACAAATGAAAAGAAAAAAAAGGAACTGAATTGCTTCTTCTTACGCAACAATGGACATTAATCACATCAATGAACTGATAAATGAGTTACATGGTCAGCATTCCAGAAAGTAAGTGTGTGATAATCTTTCTCTTAAATATTACCAGTGATGCACTGTCTTTTACCAGTTTAGGCAAGTCATTCCACAGCTTTGAGGCAACAACTGTAAACGATTTCTGGACTGTAGCTGTCCGGAACTGGGGGGGATACAAAAAACTGGGGTCTTGTCTAGTAACAACATTAGTGTATTTACTACTTGGGAGAAAAAGATCCATTATGTACTGAGGGCTCCCATATTTGAGGAGGTTGAACATGAAGCAGGCCATGTTATATTTTCTTCTTGATTTAAGATCAAGCCAGGAGAGCCTTTTGAAATAAGGGGTAATGTGTTCATCTCTCCGTAGATTAAAGATGAATCTCACACAGGAGTTCAACAAACGCTGTAGCTTAATATTCAACTCCTCAGTTAAGTCATTGTACACAAGACTACAGTAGTCTAGGTGAGGAAGAATGAGTGAGGGAACAAGTTTCTTTTTTAACTGAAGTGGCAGTAGATTTCTATGGATTTTAAATTGATGTAAAATTGCATTTATTTTGTTGGATACCCTCATCGTGTGTTCTTTCCAGGAAAGATTCATGGTTAATGTCAGCCCCAAATTTTTCACACTGTTACTGAACGTTACTGTTACTGAACGTACTGTTAGTTTCACTCATATATACATATTTGTACACCAAACTCTGCTTCAATAATTTCCTCCATACTGTCATATCCTTGCAAACCTCTTTTGCTTCATTTACCTCCACACACTGCTTCATACACACCCTCCTATTTTTAAGACTCCTAATATTCCTCTTCATAAGAATTTCCTCAACCACATTCAACCACAACTTTCTCAGCCTACCTCTACCTCTTGCACCATTCATTTCACTCTTATATATCTGTTTCGTTATTCGACTCTCATCCATTCTCTGAACATGGCCAAATCAATGAAGCACACTCCTATCATATACGTCCATTACTGAAGCATCTAACCCACATTTATTTATTACCCACTCATTCCTGACCCTATCCATCCTACTTTTGCTGCAAACACCCCTCAGATAACTCATACCCATGGCGTTTAGTCTACTCTTATGCCTATCCTGACATACCCATGTTTCACTACCATACAACAAAGTGGGGAGAAGTACACTTTTGTTCACGGCGATTTTTGCTTCCTTACCTTTGCTTACCTACCACTTCCCTTCCAGCATTTGCACATCTCCTTATCTCCTCTTATATCCGTCCATCTTTTGCAAACATCTTACCTAAGTACACAAAATCATCCACTTGTTCAATTATTTCACCATTTGCCCTCATCATACAGTTATTCTCCCCATTCTCCTTATCCAAAATTACTACTTTAGTCTTGCACGCATTTACCCTCAATTCCATTCTCTCCGTTGATTCACAAAACTTATATACAAGCTTCTGTAATCCCTCTTGGCTCTCTGAGATCAAAACAGAATCAACCGAACAGAGTAGAACTTGCACATTTACATTTTCAATCAAAACACCGTTGTTTCCACTACATGCATCTCTAACACGTCCATAAATACATTAAACAGCCATGGTGACATTACACATCCTTGCTTTACACCCTGTTTTATTACAAACCAAACATGGCAGAGAATTGCAGCGTATGTAAAGAGTGTGTGCAGAAGCATCAGCAGAAACTTGTCTGTACGGAATGCGCAGCTCAGTGTCATGGAAAGTGTGTGAACATGTCCAAGGCGGATATAGATTTTATAAGTGAAGGAAAGACTTTTTGGCGTTATTCTCCATGCACCACAAAAAGGCGACAAAGCATGTCCACAGTGTCAGTGGTAGAACTGTTGTCTACGGTGTCTAAAGTGTTAGTGGTAGATCCGTTGTCTAACGACATATCTCAAGTCTTTCTTATGCTTGAGGAAGCAAAAAAGGATAGAGAATGCATGGAAGCAGACTTATATACCGCTATCGAGTTCATGCACAACAAAATTGACGGTAATACAAAAGTGTTGCATGAAAACTCGGCAAAAATAAGTGAGTACTTAGCGACCATTGGGCTTCTTTGACAAGAAAACGTGTGTTTGAAGGAGAGAGTGAGTCTGCTACAAAAACTGGTCGATGACTATGAACAAAACGCTCGAGGAAATGACCTTGAGATTCATGGCATTCCATCGACTCCAAATGATAATACTCTCAATGTGGGGAATGCTCTTGGCATTGAAATCACTGATGACATGGTGGACACGTGTTATCGCATAGGAAAGAGAGATAATGAAGGCAGTCAGCGAGGTATTGTGGTCAAATTCATGAATGAATTCTTTTTATTTAGAGCCCGTGGACCCAATTGAAATAGTGAATTTAGTGAACCATTTGTCTAATAATAAGTCTCCTGGACACGATGGTAATTATTCTAAACTTTTAAAATTAGTAATAGAAATTGCTGCTCCTGTGTTTGCTCATGTTTGTAATTTAAGTTTTATTAGCGGTGTATTCCCATGTCCCCTGAAGAAAGCTGTAGTTGTACCTCTGCATAAAAAAGGAGATAGAATAAACGTTACGAATTATAGACCAATATCTCTTTTATCAATATTTTCAAAAATTTTGGAGAAACTAGTTAAACATCGTTTACTTCAATTTCTTGAAAAAACAATTACTTCAGTAGTAACCAGTTTGGTTGTAGGCAAGGAATGGGGACTGAGGATGCTTTAGAGAAACATATGTCTGAAGTATACAATGCTGTTAATTCTAATTTGTGCACAATGGGGTTAAATATAGACATCTCAAAGGCATTTGATACACTTTTGCATGAAGTGCTATTGTTAAAACTTAATCATGCAGGTA
Organism: Ceriagrion tenellum; assembly: GCA_963169105.1. Taxonomy (NCBI): domain Eukaryota; kingdom Metazoa; phylum Arthropoda; class Insecta; order Odonata; family Coenagrionidae; genus Ceriagrion; species Ceriagrion tenellum. Next base: position 122,954,980 of record OY720642.1, on the reverse strand, counting down.
TACGTGGAATAGCATTAAACTGGTTTAAAAGTTACCTGTCATCAAGACTCCAGTGGGTAAAAATAAATGAACATTACAGTGATTTTATAACTCTGGCGGCAGAGGTTCCCCAAGGTTCTGTCTTAGGGCCCATTTTATTTTTGATATACGTCAATGATTTGTGTGAGCATAAACTGCATGGAAAATTAACAGCTTTTGCAGATGTGGCCCTCTGCTACAGTGCCCCTAAATGGGACGATGTTGAAGCCCTTGCTAAAGAAGATTTACATTTCTTAAGATTATGGTTCGATTTTAACTGACTGAAACTCAGTGAAAAGACTAAACTTATGTGCTTTGAAATAAGTAACAATGCATGTTCCTTTAATTGTAAGTTGTCCTATCACACATTGACTTGTACTGGCAATAAGTGCAATTGTTTTGTCATAGGTGTTCACGAATTAAAATAATTGGGAGTGACCTTGGACAATAAATTACGTTGGGATATGCATATCAACAGTGTAAACAAATGTCTTAGGATTGCCTTATCCTAATTTTATAGCATTCGCAATAAATGCCCGCTTCAGTTCCAAAGAACGATATATCAATCTCTTGTCCATTCCAAGCTTAACTATGGCATTATCTGCTGGGGAGGTACTTATATGAACACCTTAAAACATGCGCTAGTATTGCAGAAAAAAATAATAAGAATTATAATGTCAAATGACTACTGTGCTCCCTCATATCCATAATTTGTAAGCCTTGGAATATTACCACTTAGATATTTGTATATCTATAAGGTCCTGCGAATATTTTATGCCAGAAGTGAAAATATGCCAGGTGTTGAAGGCAAATGTCAGTATAATTTAAGAAATGATTTGGATTATATACTACCCAAACCAAGAATAACTTGGTATAAAAAATCGTTTCTGTACATGGGACCTAAAATTTTCAATTCATTGCCAACTATAATAAAAAGTAGCAAATCTGGTAAAATATTTTTAAAAATGGTTAAAGAATGGCTGCTATCCCATAAAAATATGAATCTTTTTTCTGATTCCTTATGTGAATTTCGTGTTAAAAATTATACAAAATGTTACATTTTACAACATTTTTCTCCAAATATTATTGTAAAATTTGTATAATGTTCAAGATAGTTACTTTGTTTAATGAAAATGTTGAATGTGTTCAAATATTGTTCTTGTTCTTTGTTTTTTGTTCTTCACTCTTAAAAGTCCATTATTTATAACCAAACAAATACATCTTGAATATTTAAAAAATGGTTAAAGGATGTGTTTTTATGTTTTATGTTTATATTTAATGTAATTTTTTGATTTTGTATTTCTAATTTGTAATTACATCATATCACTGCAGCTCATATGAAGGGAACATTGTACAAATGCTGGTGGCTCAGTTCAGGTTTCAACCTTGGAGCCCACCTCGAGCTTTCATTTCCATGCTACATTTTTAAATTATATTTCTTAATTTATTGTTATTTAAATGAAAGTAAATAAATTATCTATAAATTATTATATTATAAACACTCAGAATTTACCACTCAGGACACGGAATTTAACACTGTTGACTCTCACATTTGCCTTACTATTATCATACATTGCCATCATAACATTTAATAACTGCCCACTCACTACATAGTCCTTTAAAACCTTCCACAATTTCTTTCTATTTACCCTGTCATATGCCTTCTCTAAATCAATATATGCACAATACACTTTCTTTTGGATGCCCATACATTTTTCCATCACTTGCTGAAGTGCGAAAAGCTGGTCACTACATCCTCTCCCAGGCATAAACCCACACTGCACACCCCATATTCTGACAGAAGTAATATTCCTCACTCTTTTTATTAAAATTTTGCTGAACACTTTTCCCGGAATGGTCAATAAACTAATGGCCCGATAATTATTTTATTCGGTCTTTCCTCTCTTCCCTTTGTACAATGGAACGATGATTGCATTCTTCCGATCCACTGGAACAACAGAAGCCTGTAAGCATAAATTATATAGTTCACGCAGCCGACAAATGTGTAAATTACACCCACACATCAACATCTTACTGGATATCCCATCTACGCCTGCAGACTTCCCATTTTTCAATACTCTCACAGCTGCTATGACCTCATTCTCACTGATCTCCTTTTCCATCATCACATTCTCACATACTTCTTCGCAAGGCTCATCCTCAGCACCAGCAACATTATTGTATAATTCTTCAAAATACTCCCTCCAGCAGTCCCTGATATTGCTCTCATCAGACACGATCTCTCCACTTTTGCTCTTTACCACATTCATTCCCCTGCCTTCACCAATCTTAGCCCTTTTCACTCACTTCCAAAACAGCTTTTTATTGCCTTCAAAATCACCCTGCATCTTGCTAGCTTCATCCACAAGCATTCTTTCCTTGCTCTCTTACACAACGATTTTTCATTCATTCTTTTTCTTTCTGTAAATCTCACATGCCTTAGTATGCTCTTCCTCAGATTGGCAGCAATTATATTCTTGCATGCCTCTTTCTTTTCCCTGACTACAATTTTCACTTCTTCATTCCACCAAGCATCACCTTTCATTCTTCCTACCACTCCTTTTCCACATACACTTTCAGCACATTCTACAATCACTCCTTTTAAACACTCCCACGCATCATTCACATTCTCGTTTCTGACATACTCATCCCATTCTCTCTGCTTCAAGGATAGAGGATCCTCAAGCATGCAATCATACTGCATTCTTACCTCACTGTCCAGCAACCTCTCCACTTTTACTCTCAACTGCTTACACGCAACATTCTTCCTTGGCACCCACTTTCTACCCAGATTCACTTTGGAGAGTACCAAATAGTTGTCTGTTCCATATTCAGCACCCCTCATCACTCTCGTGTCCCACACTAACTCCCTCAATCTCTCATCATACACAACGAAATCAATAATGCTTTTACAATCGCCCCTTTGCCAAGTATACATGAATATTATCTCATGTTTAAACCATGTATTCGACACAATCCTTTTTCCAAGCACACACTCACTAAGTTTTCACCATTATTACATCCACGACAAAATTGCAATCCATATAGTGAACCATGTCATTGGTCATTATGTGTCTGCTAGTTTTACTGTTGGTGCTCACATCTGGTCTCCTGCATTAAAATTTATTTTTTTTTCAAGAGACATTATTATTCGGGGCCTGTTTGATAATTATTTAGTGCTCATAAATTAATGCTACCATGAAAATACAACCAGTTTTGGATGCATATCAGTTATAATTAACAATAATCATGATCATGGCTTCATATAAACCATAATTTCCACAAAGCAAAGAGGTAAAATGCGGCACTTTCTCAAAAGCAGGTTAACTGGGTCAGGTTAACTGGGTCAAAAACTCACCAATCTTGGGATTCTTGCGAGCATATGCACAGAGCACACGTCTCAGGGGATCGATGCCCGCTGTAGACTGGAAAGCTGGATGTTCAGGAAGAGAGCGATGAAGGTCCCTCTCTATTTCCTCATTTGCAGTGCAGGACAAAACCAAAGATTCATTTACAAGTTGGCGATAGCTAACCCCAGCATTTGCTGCTCTGTCATTCTCAGCACCTGAAAAAAAAGAAGATGACTAGCCAATGTGCACTCAAGCCTGCCTTTTGAGCACACACAGTACAGCCAGAAGTGGAAACAATGTGAAACTAGTGAGAGAGAGAGTCATTGTCAAAAAGGCAATCCACGTCCACAACATGAATTCAAGTTTAAGCATATCCCTCACTCTCCCATGACTGACTTACAACTAAAATGACAGTTTCTCAGCTGATTCCATGTTGATGATGCGGGAAGGTATGAAGTATATGATTTTTCTATTGCTTGCCCAGAGTATGCATTGATGGTGCTGGTTGAGTTTTACGTGGCCACATGTGTTAAAATGGCAGAGAAAATAAAGTGTGTACTGTAGGATGCTGAGTTACAAATCCGTCTCATACAAAAGATCAGAGACACATTTTTTGTGGTCCCCGTAGCCTGAAGATGATGTTCATTTCTCACTGTGTAAAGGAAAAAATGTTTCATCACAGAAAAAAAGCATAGATTATAGGAAGACCAGCTCAATGTAGCATAAATAAGATGACGTCTTTTAATAGAGTGTTAAATAATAAAAAAAGACGATAGTAAGGCACCACGCTCTCTGAAGGACTTATAAGAGTCTCATAAGTAGAAATAGCTCAGCCAGCCTAGGTGATACTGAGAGGGAAGGTACCCCGTAAAGTAAAACCGTGGCCAGTCCCAGCATCCTTAAGTTTGCCAAAATAATAACTGTTAAATACCCTGAAGTAAAGTTCATTAGGAATTGCTTGCCAGAATAATAACTGCTAAATACCCTGAAGTAAAGTTCATTAGGAATGTTTTCAGTGGTTATGAAGAATAATTGAATAATATTTACATCCTGTGTACAAATTGACAAGATTTTTTTCCAGCAATTCCACAGTGACTGACTCATTATACAATTACAATTTTGTCAAAGGTACATAACATTCATCACGAAACTTTTCCTTAACTTTTCAGCTACTTAAAATCATATCATAACTACGATTAAAAGAGAGTTACTCTCAGTGAAAATGAAAATGCACAACATCATTTAAATTCAATATATTAATATAAAATGACTGCCACTAATTATAATAAGAAATGGCCAGGATGCATTACTTTTTATTCGACTGAAATTCTCAACTTTAAATATAGCATTATCAACTTTTGAGAGACTTCTTTTGATTCAATAAAATTGAGGGAATGTTACTTCAGGCTCCTCAGTTCCCCTACTGAGCCATATACTGTAAGCTAATAATTGCCTGCATCCCTTTAAAACAAAAAATATATAAAATATCAGTGTCATATGTTTTCAGTAGAAAATTTTCAGCTAAGTAAAATATCACGCAATTTGGCTGAGATTATCCTATGAAGAAATATTTTAAGGCCATTTATTCGAAACTACATAAACAAGATCAAGAGAGACAAAATAAACAACCTGGGTTGTTTTAAGTTTATTTTCCTTATTTAATAGATTCATGAATCACTTACATAACCTTGCAAATATGTAGATCCCTCAGGTTTTAATACATTCACTTACCAGCATTAACAAATAATCCAAAGCATTCGCCTGATTTTATCAATAAAATGAAGTTTTCCTCGATTACAACTTCAACATGGGTCTAGATTTTTGCACTCTATGCTCAGTATATATCTCCGCCTGCACCAAGTAAATAATTGCCATCTCTTCACTTAACACCCCACTATCTTATCCCTGTAAATTTGACATTAGCTATATGATACAGAAATTAATACATTCCATTTTTATCCAGCAAAGACACATTTACATAAATGCATCCATCCCATTTACTTACCTCGTATGTTTTACTTCAGCCTATCAGCCAAGTGGAAAAACTATTTCCAAGATAAAAAATGACAGTTTCTACTGAGACACTCACTCAATTCCTAGAATCAGCTCAAACAAAACCATTGCGTTTCTCAGCCATAATTTACATTATTTAATTTACAGCCAAACTAAACATAATTTACATTTTTAATAGTACATACAACATGCATTGAACAGCCTTCTCCAGTCCGTTCATTCACCACCTCTTTCAGTAGCTGTTATGCACTTTCCATGTCACAGTGGAGCCAGCCAATAGAAATAAATTTCATGGAGTGAGCTGTGCAATATCTCTGCGTGAACTTCTAAGGCTGTACATCTCCCATAAAAATCTATAAATAACTCTGAAATTTGGACAGTGAATGTTTATCTTATTCCAAATTCTTTCAAAGCACTTAAATCCTATTTATAAGTCTGAGTGATTCCTCCTATTAAACATTGTCTTACAGATGAGAAGAGGTTTTGGGTAGATTCATTCGGCCTAGGATTAATACAAAATGAATCCATCATTTATAAGTTCTAGCTATCACAATAATTCAATGAAATTTAATTTTAGCCAAATGTCACCATTTTTGGCTAAGAATGGTTTATAGTGCCAAAAGATTGGGAAGAAAATTTTTGTGACTGATATGGTGTCATCAAAAGGCAGGAGCATCCCAATATATACTGGGTTTGTATACAAAGTAATGAGACCAAATTCAGGAAAAATATGCATTAAAAATATTGCTAAAAACAGTTAAAATAATTCCAAATAGGACCCTTGGGCATCGAAACACTTCTGCCAATCAGTTTTCCATGCATGGAAGGCACCCTGGAAGTCCTTCTCTGGAATGTCCTTCAAGGAGCACATCAAAGCTGCTTTGATTTCTGCTATGGTCCCATGGCATTGTCCTATGAGGGCTGTCGTCACTCGAGAAAGCAGGAAAAAGTCTGTCGGAGCCACATTGGGACTGTAGAAGCTGGGAAAGCTGGCTGGGAAGCTGGGGCTGGGGAAGCATTGCCAGGCAGTTCTGGTTAGGTACGAATTTGTGGTGGGCCACACCCTTTGCATCAAAGAAGACAATGAGCACAGATTTGGCTTTTGACCTGCTCATTTGAGCCTTTTTAGTGAGGGGATGCTGGTGCGTGCCATTTGGCACTTTGGCATTTGTCTTGGGGTCATACTCAAGAACCCACATTTCATCGCCGGTCATCACACTGTCCAAAATCTCATGGTCTGTTTGAATGCACAGTAAAAGATCTTTGCAAACAAGCACATGGTTTTGCCTATCGTTGTCTGTCAAAACTTTTGGGATGAGTTTGGCACAGATTTTTCTCATCTGCAAAACCTCGGTAATGATAATGTGCAGTTATTTTATTAATTACTACATGGTCAGTGATGATTAAAACACATAACCACCACTCTCATTTCAACACATCATGCACACAATGACATTGTCCTCATTTCTGCTTGTGGACAGGCATTCTACATGGGATTCGTCTTCGACACTCTCAATAGTCTTTGAAGCACTTCTGCCATCTCAAAACAGCATCTTTTGATAGGCCTTCACTTCCTAGCACTCGATGATTTGTAAATGAATTCACTTTGTAATATTCCACAATGGTTTTTATTACTCCGACCTAGGTTTTGACTCAAGTCATTATCAACTCATGACCTTGATAATGACTTAACTTGAGTCGAAACCTAGGTCGGAGCAATAAAAACCATTGTGGAATATTACAAAGTGAATTCATTTACAAATCATCGCAATGTTGCTCCACCAAGTGAAGCCTGAAAATTTATTATATATTCCTCGCACTCACTGGATCATGGCCAACATCTTCATAGCAATTTTCTGGGTCCCACAGAATTTGACGGCGTATCACTGTTCAATAGAACATTGCATTTCCAACCTTCAACTGAGCCTACGGACAGGGATACATTAAAACAACAATTTGAACTGCAAAGAAACTCATAGGCGATTGATGCCAGTTATGTTTTACAGTTGACTTTCCCACCATTAAACCTGTCTGGAGCAAGCACACTGCCACGTAGTTGCATCAGAAAAAAATAGGTCTCATTAATTTTTATACAAACCCTGTATCAATGAAAAACTAAATTTCTTTATAGATAACTCATAATCCTTCACGTTTTCTACAGAGCAGGTAAACATTAAAACCAAATTAAATTGAATAATGTATATTATTAACATATTTTAGAAACTAAAAATATTGTGCGAAATTCCACAGAGGAAAAAATCATCTGCCTTGACCGGGATTCGAACCCGGATCCCTCGATTTCCAGCCGAGTGCTTTAGCCAGTTAAGGCATCAAGCTGGTCAAGGCGGATGATATTTTTCTCTGTGGAATTTTGCACAATTGCGCATTGCGGGTGACTCCGATAAAGTGTAACTCCGTGGCTAGTCCCGGATAGCTTTAAACTTGACTAAAAATATTCTCTGGTCATTATTATTATTATTAAAGTGCACCTGGGATTGAGGCATACTTGTAAACAACGGTAGCCATAATTCAGGTTTACCTTCAGGGCTACCTAAAGTTACTCCCCATTTAATTAAATGTATTAAGTTGTATGCATTCTGTATCAGAGTAATAAACAAACATTTATTATTATTATTATTTATTATATTATTAGACCTAGTATTACAGAGGTTTTTGTGGAAGTTAGTTACAGGGAGGATTTACTGGATAATTAATGTGTACACTTCCTGTTAAGAACAGTTTTGAATGGTATTAAGTGTAGAGACCTATCAACCTATAAATATTCTTCACTTATCTCAGTGTATGTCCTCACCTTCATAATTCTGTCCAGAACTTACAATTTAAAATTCTAAGAGGATTGATTTAAACAGTAGCATAAAAGGCAAACACTTTATTAAACTCTAATCTGTATTTCAGAAAAATCAAAGATCCTGAAGCAGTAAACAATACGTACTCCTTGTGTGGGTTGGCTCAGGCAAGTTTTGGGAGGGGAAATACACCAAAAGTAGAGAAACTTGACTTCTCATTGGGTATTCCTTTAGATTGAGTTTCATCCGAGATCAGTTTTTTCCACCAACCCCCTCGGAGTGGGAAGTATAACTTATTACACATTGACCTAATATCACTTGCCCTCTACTCTTGTTGGCAATGAATTATTATCAACACATTTTTCACCCTTAAAACAAGTACATGTCCTGAGAGGGTTGAGATTTGTCACGCATTATATCCAGCATCTGAAAAATTGAGGCAGATGAGACTTGGGAAATTCAAATAATTAGCAACTCAATTTGAAAAGTCAGACAAGAATTCCTTTTTAGTACCTTCAACAACATTCATAAATTCAAGGTTTTACTGTACTTTGAGGATATCACAAAGAAACAGCAATACAGTAAAACATTGATTATGCACATAATTTCATTATGTTGGTGCTAAGGTTTCTAAAGTCTCTTCTACATCTACATAATACCCTGCAAGCCGACACATGGGCGTGTGGCAGGGGGTGGTAGGTCACCAGCCATGTAAAGATGTAAGTTTTTGAGAGATGAAATTGTGACATGTATTATAGGAGTGTATTTAGTGAGGCTCAATTTTTATTGTGGTCACTTATTGTTTGCGGAAAGAATGAGTTTTTCTACCTATATGTTCGGCGGTGTATCTCTCTTATTTTGTCTCATCTGTCAGACCTAGATATGTAGTGCGGAGTCATGGTAATATTCTCTGTGTTGCTCTGAAAAATATCAGTTCTGAATTTATCAAGCAACCTAAGCCTAGCATGTAGCCTCTGATTCTCGTTTTATTAATTTTTTTGATTATATCTTTATGACCAGGGTCCCAAATGCCAGTGGCGTATTCGAGGTGTGGCCTAACCAGAGCGAAATAGCATCTCTCTTTGAATTTTTCATCCGAGGACCTTCCTATTATACATTTAACAAAACCTAGTTTCTTTAATGCTGCACCACATATGATTTGTATGTGTAATCTCCACGATATATCAGAATTTAAGGTAATCCCAAGATATTTTACTGTCTGAAACTGACTTATCTTATCTTACACTCAGAATCATAAAACACGTTCCAACCAAGCAATCACCAAGTCTGCCATTGATTATATCAGCCCCTGCTTCCCAGAAATATGCATATAAAGCATCTCATCAATGATGACTCACCAGAGAAGAGCATCCAGAGTGACTGCCTCATGGAGTGGGGTAACCCACAGAGCACAAGGTTAGCCATCTCTGTGGTTCGGTACATGCCAATCCAGCGGCCCCCGTGCTCCCTCAAGTGCGCTTCCCACCGCTTCACCTTCTCCTCCTCAAGCATCTCCTGGCGCAGCCTACGCCGATCCTCACCACCCCTGCCATTATCCTCTGTCCCACCCCTGCCGACGAGGGAAGAATAATGAGAGGGATAATCCGATGAGAGAGACATGAAGCTACTGGGTCCAAAAGGGATGCATTTCTGCAGAGCTACAGAGCACTTTAAAAAGTGAATTTTCTCTACCATGAAAAAAAACAATTATATTAAAAAAAAAAGAATTTAAGAAACTGATTGAGATTGCAGAAACAAATCAAAGTATTACAATACAAAAAATAGACCCTTAGCACCTCGAATTTGAAGATACTAGGATTTTTCCACTCTGTCATCCATTTGGACCCACCCATTCATTACCTTAGATCGAGGGGTATGCAACTCTGAGAAATGGTGTACGCTTGTTGAGAATAGGTTGCGAAATGGATAAAATGGACAGAAATGGACACAATTGGATAGAAATGGACAGAAATGGAGAGAAATGGACAGAATGGATAAAATGGACAGAAATTGACACAATTGGATAGAAATGGACAGAAATGGATAGAAATGGACAGAAATGGACAGAATGGATATAAATGGACAGAAATGGATAGAAATGGACAGCAATGGAAATGCGGTGTACACTTGTTTTTGAAGTTGTGTACTCCCCGCCTTAGATAAATGATGCTGAACTACTGTTCCAGAGTCATAGACTAGACAAACCATCAGGCGGTGCCATTATTCATCAACAAATTATGGTTGAGAGAGGCACACCAAATCATAAACTTCACTCAAATATCTCTCACTAAAAAAAGTAAAGAATATGAACTACACACACAATACAGAATGCCAAATGGGACCACCATATAAGGATAACAGCTGGAAAGAATTAGAATGCATTCATATTTTCCATGAGTACCCTGTTTCTGTAGAAACAGAAGCAGCATCTTCATCAGAGATGAGGCTACTAGATTCTCCGCTCCCTTCTTCTGCTCCAATATCCTGACCAACTTCTGGTTTTACTCTTTCAATCCCAAACAGTGTGCGTAAGGGCTGACAAGGAGACCAATTCTCTCTCTGTGCTTCAGAATTTTCTTCTGGCAGACTTTCAATTTTTGTGGCAGACCCACCGGGATGACATCTGGAAAGAAACACACTATTTAATAATGTGAAAAGATAAGAGAATAAAAGATGAGTGGTGTTTAAAAAGACAGAATGAAAATTGCCATCACAGTTTCTACATACCATAAGCACAAAGCAAACATCCTTGTTCAAAAGATGAGCAGGGAAAAAATTGACAGATTTTAAGCTATCCCGGACTAGCCACGGATTTCCACTTTTACGGAGTCACCCGCAATGCACAATCGTGCGAAATTCCACGGAGAAAAAATCATCCACCTTGACCGGAATTTGAACCTGGATCCCTCGATTTCCGGCCGAGTGCTTTAGCCAGTTAAGCTACCGAGGCGTCCTCTTTCCCTGTGGATTTTTTCAGGGAAAGAGGATGCCTTGGTGCCAATATTGGAACCCGAATTGGATGCCGAAAGTGCCAATATTAGAACGCTGTTTGGTGCTTCTCATTGCCAAAAGTGCCATTTTTGGCTCATTTAAAACAGGAAAACTCCATAAGGGCCAATTTAAATCCGGTAGGGAGGGAATTCAAAGGACATTTAAATCCAGCGTTTAAAGGTTAAAAGCAAGCATACAGAGATTGGCAGTCACACTTGAAGCATTTAAGGGATAAGTGAAGGGATTCATTAGAAATGAAATTTTTTGCCAAAATAGAAGAAAAACAATTAATTACTCTAATACAAGCTGAAACAAGTCCTTAAAGTCAGAAAATTAATAAATTGGAAAGCGATTTTTGGTGTATACACAATCAGTAACTGACATTGAACATGTTACAGAAGTGTGCTACCCAAGTAACATGTTAACATAGAATGAAGAGAGCACAATAATTATAAGTACTTCTCATTCTAGAGGAAAGATTTAGCCAATCATTAGAAGGGCATTTCAGCAAAATAATCATACAACTTTTCGTATCATCACTTTAAACATTAGGGCAAGTCTAAATTAAATACCTGATTCAGAATGGTTTAAATAAACTACTATGTACAATCCTCAACAAAAAATTCTTACCACCACAGAGCGAAAAATTTTCTAAGTACCGATTTGACAACCGCGCCCCCGTGCGAGAAATAAACGCACGGACCGGAACGAGGACCATTTCAACCCACCACTGGTGAGGGGAGGGACCCATTGAAGAATGATTTGACTCGCGAAGGGATTTTTTGAACAGGGGATGGGGTGCAGGCTGGGTTTCAGACTCCTTTCATAAGGGGTGGATGAGAGAGAAGGAGAAAGTGTTTTGAGTCAGCTCTTCGAATGTTGGTTGAGCCTAGAATCGTAGTATACTACGACTGCTAGAAAGGCACAAAAACAAAATGCATTCTTCAATTTCTGCTCCGGCAGTTCGTTATCGTTTTAACTGCACCATTTCTTACTTTTCGAGTAATCAGCGAAGAAACATCGATGTTCTCAACCCTATTTCTGAAAGGGTCTTTGGAAGTTATTTACGTCACTGGCCGCTCCCGTCCATTGACCCTGGGCGCTACGCAGCATTCCCCTATCCCCTCCATCCAGCGAAGGAATAGGCTAGTGAGACAGAGATGTGAGGACATCTCCTACTTTAAAAGAAATGGATCAAAAAATGGAAAAATATAGGTATTTTAATTTTGGCGAACTATATCAGATTCGGCAATAAAAATTGTTGGTGAACCAGCCCATTATTTCCTAAACACTTGTGTGTAATTCCATGTGTAATAAAATACAATTTTATTACACATGCGATCCGGGTTTCAGCAACTTCGTGCCATCATCAGGTGGCCGGGTAAATATATGGTTGAAGGTTGGGAAGGACGATGTGGAGGGAGGGGGGGGGGGAAGTTGAGACAAAGTAAAAGGAAGGATCATGCGTTATTACGGTGAAGGACAGATAAGGTGACCAGGGCAGTTAACGGTTTTGGTTTGGGGTTTGGGGAGGTCTATTTTAAGGAGGGGGAAATTCGTTGGGAACAAATGGTCATTACATAAAATATGTGGGCTCGCTTGAGTATTTATATGTTCTTAACAAAGAGAGACAGTTACATCATGCAATATCTGCCATTTTGCGTAATCGCTAAGTGTTTATAAACAATTGTCCACACACTGACTGGTGCAGTTAAAATGATAACGAACTGCCGGAGCAGAAATTGAAGAATGTATTTTGTTTTTGTGCCTTTCTAGCAGTCGTAGTATACTACGATTCTAGGCTCAACCAACGTTCAAAGAGCTGACTCAAAACACTTTCTCCTTCTCTCTCATCCACCCCTTACGAAAGGAGTCTGAAACCCAGCCTGCACCCCATCCCCTGTTCAAAAAATCCCTTCGCGAGTCAAATCATTCTTCAATGGGTCCCTCCCCTCACCAGTGGTGGGTTGAAATGGTCCTCGTTCCGGTCCGTGCGTTTATTTCTTGCACTGGGGCGCGGTTGTCAAATCGGTACTTAGAAAATATTTCGCTCCATGGTGGTAAGAATATTTTGTCCAGGACTGTACTTGGTCAGTCACAAAGATAAATAATTCTACACAATAATTATCAACCATATACCCTTCAGTAGCACCAGCAAGCATCTCAGCAATCTTGTGCAGGAGGAACTCCCTATCTTCGATTCCCGAAAACAAAAAAGGGCCATGCTCATGAGTGCTGATGAATATAGCCTGTTGGATCTCACCCCTGCCCTCCGCACGCTCCACAATGGACACCTCTCGCAATGGAATCACCACCCACACCTGATCCTTTACCTAAGTACATGAAAAGACCAGATCAGCCCTCAGCCATCAAAACTAACTGATGGAACAGCAATTTCACTTTAATCAAAGACACATTTCACTTCATTCTTGCAATGTAACTATTATACATAATGGTCCAATGTTAAGATAATAAAATGGCTTACAACACAAAATTATACAACACCTCTGGCTTTAAATTTCACCACATTGCAATATTAGCTAAATTCATGTAATATTGTCAGAATGAATGCAATATTTCCTTGAAATTTTACTGAATTAAATAAAAATGAGTAGAAAGATGGTTACTTCAAGATTTCCAGTTCATATTCACCAATCACAATTTACTCCTTATTGCCATTAGTTGTCAATGCCAAAAAACTCCTTATTTCTAAAAGTCAAGAATTTGATTTGTGATTTCCTTCAGCAAAGTAAGCATTATTGTGGCCAGAGAGTGCTTCAAGAGTCCTCCTTGATATGACCAAAATGAGTGAAAATTGATGCTGCAATTACAGGGTGGCTACTGATATCACATTTTTAAATTCCCTGACTTTTCCCAGATGAATTTACCAATTTCCCTGACCGATCACCAAAAGGTCACCTATTTTTGGAATATTTTTTTTCTGCTGAATTACATTTTCTACAGCAGCTTTAAATTTTCTAATCATCTTCTCGTATTTTTAGAACTGCAAGCATGAATTTACTTTAAGCTAGTGTGCTCGAGCTACCTCTCATCCTGAGTTTCAGAAGTTAAAAAAAATTTTTCCGAACAACATAGTAATACATTGTGATCATGAATTTTAACAATACAAGGCAAATATCACAATAAGGATATACAAAAGGGAATCATGGTATGTCTGATTCACAACTAAATATCTACGATTCACAACTACTAAGATTCACAACTGAATATTCCACGAATTGATGGTGCTTATGCTCCATGCATGTCAGCGATGGACTTAAGTATCAGTTGGTGAAATGAAGGGTGGGAAAGACTGGCCATTAAACGTAATGGTAGAAAAATAACAAGGATTCCTATCCCAGTTTCTCCTTGACTGTTACAAGAATTCCCTGACTTTTCCAGAAATTCAAAATTCCCTGACAATTTCAGGTTTTCCCTGACAATCGCCACCCTGAATTAGACCCGATCCAGCGTGCACAGGACATTTTTAAGGCACCATAAAGAATGCAGTAAGTATCACCTTTGACTGGAAGCAGATATAATGCGTAGACAAGTAGAGCGAGCCTCGGGTGTAGCGCTTGTCATGAGGTGTCCACAGGGAGGCCGATGTGATGCCATCAAGGCGCTCTCCCTCTGGCAGCCGGAAGCGGCTCACGAGCCACTCAGAGCGAGCACGTGCATCCAAACTGCGCTTCAGCAACGACGGTGTTCTCGGAGGATTCTTGCTATTAGGAGAAGATGGATGGAGAGAACAGATGGAAACCTTGTGGAAAAATATGCTTACCAACACTACTACATAATCTCGCTATTGAGCCTTTGATGGCATGAGCTGAATGGATCTGCATTTTACAATCACAGAAAGGATTGGAATGACCAAGGATTCAGCACAAGGAACAAGTCGCATCTAAATAGGAAATTTAATTTGCAAAGTCCCACCCAATATGTACATGTATTCATCTGTACTTGATGACCATGGTTTACATGTCTCAAGGAGATGTCATGTTTCAAGGAGAGATCATCCAAAAATGTGTCAATGTAAAACATTTTTTCAATTCAGAGGAGAAGCCTCATTATTCTCTCTATGCACGCATAAAGTTTCTGTTGGGGCTGTTATTTCCTCCTAAGCATGAAATTTCTCCCCTCACTCCATTTGCCCTTTTCTCGTGGAATCACATGAAGGTACACAGATGGATATTTCATTACTCCCTGTTAATGCACTGTTCCTGCTTCACCACAACCACAGAACATTTTTTTTCCAGATGAAAAATTAATGTTTTCAGTCAGTGCAACACCAATGATGTACTTAAACATTGACTAAAAGACTAATTTCAAGGTACCCTGGGAAACAAAATCTAAATATCTGATTGTTATATTTGAACATTCATCCCTGATGGCACAAAAAGCCGGATGAATGACAGAGAAATAAAGTACAATCTAACCATATCAAAGCCAGGACAGACTTTAGCAAGACCTCTACAAATATGTACATACAATGAATTACAGAAGCACCATCTATAGGTCATAAGTTTCCAATGCAAATGAATACAATAGACTAATGTAATTACAAAAATCATAGAACCCAAAAATAAGTGTTTTATAATGTCAGACTTTGTATCAACATATTTTTTATATATGTACATCACAAAAAATATCCCTTTGCTATTTCTCTGACCTTATCAATCTTTCCTGAGTTGTAGCTGTACTGTGGAATGATTTCAGAGTAGAAAATCATACATCATTCTTGTCCTAATTCTTAATAATAATAAGTAGGGAAATAAATTAACCAAGGAATTTCACAGAAAAACTACTCCATGGCTTGGATAATTATAATGTTGCAAGATTTCAGTAGAATTTAGAATCCCAATTTTGGGGATACTGTTTTAATGAAAAATTTGATATCTAACCAGTGAATGAGTTGTCCCACCAATTTCTTAATTATTCTCATGGAATTATTTTTTGAGTTTACATTAATGAGATTATAAAGTTTTAGTGGAAGGCTGTTTCGGTCCACAGTCTAGGTAGACATTCAGTTTTAAGAAAAGAAACAACAGAACTTAAAGCAACTTCAGCAAACTCCACTAAATTCCTACCTATCTATAACAGACATCTTCAAGTAAATGCCTTACTGCTATGAAATTCAACTGTAACAAATCAAATGTGGCATTTTAATAATATAAATTATAATTTTCTTTAACAGTCTTTCAGGATCATAACTTATGGGTTCAAGGCATTCACTTGTTTATACTCAAGTGCACTGGAACCTTGGCGTTGAAAGACCTCAACAGAGAGGAGCCCCCTCAGCTGTTACAAGTGACAAGGTAACTATCCCTATAGGGTGACTCTTCTGCAACCCTGTCATTACAGCAGTATGCATTGTTGAGAGGAGGTTGATACACAGCTAGGCTTCATCAAAAATTAAAGAAATTGCATTGAAGCACAAAGTCTTACCAATATAGCATCAAATATAATGTTCTTCAAAGCAAAAAATGATCTAAATAAATTATGATTACAATTGATGTTGTTGTATGCCACCTGCACTTATTTACCCTTTAATGCCCGGTCCATGCAATCAAAAATTTTAACCTTATCATGAGTGCTAAGAGTGTATTCCTCCATTTAAAATTCTCTCACGAAAAGGAATCGCACAGGTACCTATGCTTTTTGCTTTTCTTGGAACTCAAGTCAGCAGGAGGCCAGGCACTTTCGACAATTACTGGGTGGAGGAAATTACAACCCTCGTCTCAGTACTATCTCCACTCACAGCCTGTGCCCAACTGTGTCTTAGCTTCCCATTCTA
The DNA here is from genome assembly GCA_963169105.1 of Ceriagrion tenellum. Taxonomy (NCBI): domain Eukaryota; kingdom Metazoa; phylum Arthropoda; class Insecta; order Odonata; family Coenagrionidae; genus Ceriagrion; species Ceriagrion tenellum. Next base: position 122,938,004 of record OY720642.1, on the reverse strand, counting down.
GGGATTAATGATAAAAATTTATCTTAACAAAATTTGTAAACTTTTCAACTTATTATTTTATTATTACAGTAATATTTTTAACAATACCTTTGCAAACAATTGCATTGATTGTTACTTTCTGATAAGTCTGATTTGCAGAGCATTGAAATACATAATCAAAACTAAGAAAAAGAAGTTGATAGAAGGAGAAAGTTGCCTAAGCCAACCAGAGCACAAACCCTGCTTGGACACAAATCCAGCAGAGCAATGTTTCTTGATAGGATTTTCTTACTTTTGGTTTGGTGTATTTCAAAATAACGTTGGAGGTTATCTTGAATTTTTACATTAACTATTATCAGTTACATTTCAATTAACTTTTATCAGTTACTTTATGCAAGTATCAGCTTAAACTGAAATCAGTTATGTTCATAGGAGTTCAACAATAATTTTAATAAGTTTACTTTTTTGGTAAACTTTCCCATGTATGTCAGTTACTCAGGACAATTTCTAAAGCAACACTTACCATGCATTGTTAAAATATGGGTGTCTAAGGAATGATAATGTGAAGAGATCGAATGTGTTAGTGCCCTGGCAAGGAGGGGCTCATTGACCATTTCTATGGAAGAGTGCAATTGACATCAACCTTAGTACTTAGTACTTCTTAGTACTTAGCCCCGTACCTTATCCTTCCATACCTTGTCTTCCCTGTGTTCCCCCTTTTGAAACCCCTCAGTTCCCGGCGAGTGCCGGGAACATATATAAGGAGTGAAAAGGATGAGAAAAAAGAAAGAAAAAGATAGAACATCAGAAGACACGCAGAAGCTCTTCTCGGCTAGTCCGACAGTAGGGATAGTGCTTGGGAGCTAATTAAACTGCCATCATCAGTGATTTGTCCCAAGAAGGACCTGCCTGCCCCCCCCCCCCCCTGGATTCCGAGGTCCATGCCAGGAAAAGTCTGCCAGATGCAGGAGACCCCACCCCAGCCAACTCACTGAAGATGTACCCGAAACCTGCAGTCACATAAGGTCATTGCCACCCAACAAGCCCTCCCCCTTATTAATTGCAACCCAAGCACCCTCAATGACATTCCTGGAGCATGAGCATAGACTGCATGTAGCAGTGAACCTCCATGTGCAAAATAATATCCAAATAAGAAGTTGTCAATCAGAAAAAGGGAGGGACTCTTAATTACCTACCGTGTATTTTGCCCAGTTTGTAATCTCTTCTTCAATCTTATGTTACTAATTGTATATTAATCATATGCCCATCAGTTTTATTGTAATTATTAATTCATCTGAATATTTCATCATCCACATCTTTCATCCTTCATTAGAAAGTAAGGTTCTTTTTCTCTTTTCTATGGTCTTGCCTGTTACATTGAGCTCTGAGTTTAAAATGATTTATGTCTCAGTCAAAAGTGAATGTATGTTCTTTGGTGAAATCAAATTATCGTGTGATTGAGGTTAATCATTACTACCCAGTGTGCCACGAAGTGTGAAACTCCTTAATTCCTTCCTCGCATTGCTACCTAACAATGCCTAGTCCCGGCAGTAAAGCCGAAAGCATAACATTTGAACGTGGCCACCCACATTGGCCTTGCGTTGGTAGGCCCTTTTTTGTACACGACAGATGACACTGGTTGGTTACATGCATCTCTTGCAGGAGGGAGCACATCCTTATTTGTATGAATTCTCCCCACCTTTTTCAGTCAACCCACCTGAGTTTGAATAACAACTCTTTGTCTTCCATCAAACCGTCAGCTAAGGCAATGCCTTGGGATACCAGGTGTCCAGGAGTGGAAGGCACATCTCGGAGAGAAATTGACTGCTCCCTTTTTATTATGCCCACAGCAGCCAAGTTGGCTAGTTGCTGCATCAATCCCAATGTCTCTGCATGGTGGAGAAACATCCCAAAAGAATGCTGCCAAAAAGGAATGCATCCAAAAAGTAAGCAAACAAACAAAATTAACTGACCTTCCAGTTGGATTCAAAAAAGTACAAGTTCTGAGAAATATGTGACAACATAGATGAAAAATCTACCTGGAGCCAAATAAATTCATGTTCTAAAAAATGAAAAGTTACCAAAGCATTGCAAGACCACAGTTTAACCTTTCCACAGGCAGAAAATTCCAGGTAGTGTAAGCAAGCACTTCTCCACCACCATTTCCATAAACTTTTGGATTTTTTTTGTTTTAAAATAACAGAAACAATGTATTTCTTCCACTGAAAATGCTTTTTCAAAGAAAAAATCCATTTTACAAAATACTCAAACTACGCAAAAATTCAAGGATACTCATGGGCATGAATGCTTTTCCCAATTGCATGATGTACGAGGTATGACAATTAAGTTTGAGAGTAGCTCTGTTTTTTTTAGCACAAAGCGTTTTACTGGTGAACAGAGGAAATCAATCATGGGTTTGAAGAGCATCGAGATGTAATTATTATCCTTGTGTAAGGGGGAAAACAAATTAGGAAATTCTTGAAATGGCGAGTCTTGTTCACATGACTGTCTAGACAAAATAATGTCACTCAAGTAGGTGGTGAGGTGAGTGAGGGGAGAACCCTGATAAAGGATGCTGAATGTTTAGGCCTCCTTTCCACTGTTTGAAATGATATTTTGGTGCAGAAAATTGAATATGCCATCCACTCAAACCACTGCCTAATAGGGAGATTTTGTTGAGCTCATCAGAATCAACCAAGAAACTAAGCACATCACCTGCATGCCTACGTAAATGAGTTCACAAAAAGACCTGATTTATGGTAGGACCAGTCACGGGTGCTTCATCATGACATTTCATTCTCCCAAACTTCCATCATTTAAGCAACATTCAGTCAAAATGGCCACAGAAGTCCTTGAAGCCCCTACCCTTGGTCACCACATTTGAGTTATATTTTTTTCCAACAATAAAGAAAAATTGACAGGGTTGATGAACAATTTTGAAAGGGCTTTCAAGGTTGGAAAAGGCAAATAGAGAAGTGCGTTACAACTCAAAAGGAGAACTTAGAAGGGAGCAATGTGTAATTATATTACTTTTTAATGAATGATTTTTACAGCATTAGTCCACCAACTTCAATGACATACCTCCAAGAACCAGCATGCATGCCAACAATCATACTTGCTATTATACTGGCTGAGCCACTCGATTTCATAATGGGAGCGATACAAGTTACAGTAATTTTCAGACTACAAAATTAACAAAACATGATGTCCCAACTGGTATTTTGATTGCCTGCTGTCATTGATTGGTAAATTTAACATTTTAGCAGACAGCAGTTATGGCAGCCAAGATATGAATGAAAATACCACTTCTCCAGCCGTACAAGTTCAATGATCATGCAAAAACCCTCTAGGACATCACCAATCATGCTGAATTCCATCCTCTAATTCTATTACCAGCAAGTATACAAGGTGTAGTGCTGGATAATGTATCATGTAAAACAGGCTACATTTCCACATGTGGGGGAGATGAATGGAAAAAAATAATTCCTTTAGGAAGCAATTTGAAGGTAATTAGCATTTACAAGTACGTTTATAAGTATACAACTGTGGCAATGTTTGCACATTCACTAAAAGTTGATAGATTGGCCCACGGGAATTTAAAGGCTTAATTATCAAGAAAAATGATTTATAATGATTTATTAAAAAGCACAAATGTCGAGACCAGAATAATCTCAAACAAAGAAGAGAACTATGAATTTAGAAGAAATGACTTAGAGAGGAAATTGTTTCCTAATCAAGAGTAAGGAAGGCAATTGCACAAAAAGATCAGTTCTTTAGAAAACTCAATAATCATGAAAAATTAAAACAATCGAAAATTTTCATTTGCAAAATACAGCAAAAACTTGCCAAGAGGACCAACAAAGGAAGATATCTGGTAATTGACAAAAATAAAACTAAAGACAAAACGATAATTAATGAAGAAGAATTGAATGCCAAGTCCATTAATATCACAAAGAAGTGACTGGAGAAAAATCCAACTTCAAGGTAGCACACTCACAACAAAAAATAAGTATGTTGGAGGTGTTCATAACAAGCAACAATTATGCAATACAATGATCGATTACATTGGCATTCACATTTCTCATATACAACCCAATCCTCAAGTATCCTCCTTCAAATATTAAAGTAGAAGCAGGAGTCATTCCATTGGTGTAATGTATACCCCATGTACCCCTTGCACTTTTCTCCCAAAAAGTGAAGATAAAAAAGAGGAGGCACATCTTACATGAATTCGTCATCTCTCTGACCTTCCTAGAAACCCTTAAGGTAGCTGAGCCCCATAAAAGTCTGTATGAGTAAGTTGGGGGAGTGAATTGTTTGGTTGCTTGTCTTTTAAGGCCATCACTAACTATCATCCAACTCAATACTCTCTAGAATTCTTTTTCACAAGTACATTGTGTTAACTTTGTACATGTGAGTTTTTGCTAGATTATTTTTCAGATTTTCACATAAATATTTCCATTTTTTGATTGCTGTGCTTGATTGATTAGCCGTGCTTGCGCATTGAAAAATTGTTAGCTATGTTTAAGCATCTCACAAGAACTAGCTCATCATTGATTATAGCTAAATGCCTTTTACAAAAGTTATTCATGGTTTGAAAGAGCAACATTAGCCATAATCACTGAATGCATCAAGTCGTAACCCACTGATAACAATGGCATAAGATAAGTGGATTAAGATTAAGTTTGAAGGAGGGGCAATGTGACACTCAAAATCAGAGCATGGTGCATCGGCCCACACTCACTCACATGCTGAGCATATGAGAGAGATTGGGTTTGTTTTATTTGATTGAATCAGAGAAAAGAGAATCGATTTCTTCAATCAACTTATTGGGGAAGAAAAATGAAGTGTTGTAAGGTCCCTTTAAGTGAAAATACTTACCTATGACCTCCATCAGGCCTAATAGAAATGCTGCCAATATTATGAGAGAGCACCAAAAATGGAAGGCTTAAGTACTATGCTTCTCAAAACCTCACATCAGGAGAATGAAGAAAGCTGCTGATTTATTTACTTACTACTTGAAAATAAATCCTGGCGCACTCCCTGTCGCCCATTGTTTAAATGTCTTGGTATATTACCTGTCCCTTGTATTTATATCTTTGTTACATTACTTCATGTCAAAGCTAACTATCAAGACTTTATTCAAAACTGTACAATCCATAGCCATGGTACTAGACAACACGGTCACTTGCACATCCCATTCGTTCGCACTAAGAAAGCTGCCTGTGGCTTTAGATCCATGAGCTTAGTGATATATAACAAGCTCCCTAAGGAGCTTAAAGCTCCTATGAGTACCATAGTGTTCAAGCATAAGGTGAAAGATTTCTTACAGTCAAATTGTTTTTATTCTATTCATGAATATTTGTCTATGTAATTGCCACTGTTCTCTTGTATTTTCTTGACATGCTTCATTTTGATCTTGGTAGTTATTATTTTTCTTTTTTATATCATATATTGTAAACAATTTTATTGTTCAGCACCTAATTGACGTGCCACATACAATGTATATAAAATACTTGCTGTCTGGCAAATAAATAAATAAATAAGATTGTAAAAGCAGGGTATGCTTCTTACATGTGTGTGCAAGGAGCACATGTTTATAAGGTAGCTATGATTTTCATTACTGCAAATACTTTCATTGCCATTCACAAGGTAATCACTCTTACTGAAATGCACTTTCAAGAAAACAACTGCAAAAGGCTAACCTCCTCATATTGAGATTAAATAAAATCACTCAGTATAATCCACACAAACTTTAATTGGTATAAGCCCGACCAGTTTCAACACTTTTGTGTCATTGTCAAGGGGGATAATACATTTATTATAGTATATTATACATACAGTATTATCCCCCTTGAGAATGACACGAAAGTGTTGAAACCGATCGGGCTTATATTAAAGTTTGTGTGGATTATACAAAGTGATTTTATTTCATCTCAATATGATGTCAAAATTCCACAAAGTAAGCTTAAAAACCATTGAAGATCTCACCTCCTCCTTTTTGGTCTTCACAAGAATACCATTTATAAGAGAGAATGGTGTGTTCGTGTTCTCCACAGCCAACACCTCTATCCATGGCAGGCAGAGCCTGGTTTTCTTGCCCAGTATTTTTGAATGGAAGCACAAATGAACCTGCGAGAAATACATCCACCCCTGCCATGGAACACGATTCTTCCAGTAACTGCAAAAGAAAACAAAAATCAAGAGCATTCAGTTAAAATGCTAGCAAAGGAAGCCTGGAGACCTTAAAATCCACATATGTGGTCAGTTAATTATAAAATATGAACTTAGTCATTAGAATGACCAAAAGAAATCAATATATTATAGAAACCATGCCAATGAATTATGTTGGAGGAAAAATTTTCCAAAGATACATTCAAAATGTAGTTATTGTATCAAAAAAAAAAAGGAAAAAGCAACTCTACTATCTGCATGAGATAAGGAGAGTGAAGACATCCTGCAACTGGAAAGTTAGCATTGTGCACTGAAAATGAACAGGCCAAACTAAAACATTTACTAATGTTTAACAAACTTACTGAACAGACAGTCCGAACTGAACTGTCTGTGTGCTGAGCCTGGTGCTTAGAATATGAAAGACAAATCTATGACAATAGGCTAGATAAATGAGTAACATAGGTTCACTACAAATTTAATACTGTTCTTATGCCTCGTACCATTCAGGTATGCTCCATACACTAGTGCACCTGCTAAGGGTTATGGTCAAAAATTGCCATTTCAATGCTCTTGTTAGAGCTAAATGAAGTCACTTAAAATCAGATTTTTTTGTCAAGAAAGATCATTTTTCTCAATGGACATATAGAGGGTAAATTATTTGCACATCAATTCGGTACAATTTTTAATTAAAAGTTAGAATTTTCATGATACATAGATTTTTGCTGTGAATCTAATAGAAATTTAAGTGATTTATAGAATTAAATATATCTGACAATATCATATCCTCAAAATACAAATTATTTCTAGCCTAGTCATGAACTTAAACGTAAACGCTACCTTCTACTCAGGTTAGCCTTTTTGCGACCCCTATACACCGATTAATGGAAGGGGAAAAGGGAGCCATATAAGATGGCACAGCTAATAACCACACATTGGTTTATCTATGTACAACTACGCATTTCCTGCCATACAGTATTTTTTCTGAGTTTTACCTGAATTTCTAGAATTTCCCAGAGTTGGCTAAAGAGCTAACCTAAACATCCCATGAAAATTATCAAAGACAATGTAAATGAGATGAATCCTAACAAATATTTGTCAAAGCACTTCTACAGTTAAAGGACTTCAACCACAAAGCATAATTTACAGTAAAACTCGGTAAGTTCAGGCGTGACTTAGTGGAAATTAATCATGATACGAAGTACTGATGAAATTCTGATTTTATGACCTCCGTACCTGAGGATGACACCTTAGCATCAAAAGATAGTAGTACCACTGAAAACAAATTGCAGAAAATAAACTGTGAGAAAATGGTGGAAATAAAGTGTTCTTTGCATCATAATTTGCAGGTTTATTCATGAAAAATTTGGCACTGCCAAGCTGGCACAAGGGATATGTGCTTGAGAATAAAATAAGGATAAGTTAATGATATGTGCCTTCTTCCCTTTTTAATCCCTAACCTATCCTAACCTCATGATGCAACTTTAAGTCTTGTGAATGGTAAGATATTGCTGAAAAAACGTTTTTAGTTGGTTATTTTTGACATTAAAATGATGGAAAAAGTTTCCTGGCGATACCTTTGGATTGATGTGTTTAATAATAGATATCTGCATCAAAAGAGCATTTGTATTTAGTTATGAAACCCTTGTGAAGAAAATGACTACATATTATTTCTCGTTATCTATCCCAATGACAGAAGTTGGAGCATTATTACTCATCCTGATATGTAAATATATATTTACAAAGTGGTATGTAAATATATATTTACAAAGTGGTGTGTAAATATATATTTACAAACAAAAAATAATTAAACAAATTTTTGTTATGTTGTTTGGGCAGTAGTATTAGTAGCTTAATTATTTGCACTTCCCTAAGAGCTATTTGACCATGTTGAGAGAATGGATGAGAGTCGAATAACGAAACATATATAAGAGTAAAATAAATTATGAGAGAGGTAGAGGTAGGCCGAGAAAGCTGTGGTTGAATGTGGTTGAGAAAATTCTTAGGAGGGGGAATATTAGGAGTCTTAAAAACAGGAGAGCATGTATGAAGCAGTTTAGGGGGTTAATGAAGCAAAAGAGATTTGCAAGGATAGGTCAGTATGGATGAAATTAATGAAGCAGAGTTAGGCGTACAAATATTTATCAATCAGTGAAACTTAGTCACTCTGCCTAACCCGGAAGGGAACGGCGTGATTGGTATGTATGTATGCCTAAGAGCTATCAACGCGATCTATGCGAGTGTGAATGGACAAAGCTTGGTTTCCTGGGGGTGAACCTTGCTTTTCTGCAATTATGGAGCAATTTAAGTACACTCTGCTCCATTTTCTAGCTTTGTTCGTGAAATTTAAGGTAAGATAATATTTAATTCTTGTGGATAATGAAATTCCAATTTTATGTATTATTTCCCATGGAGATACTTTATTAACTACATAACATTGCAGCAACAAGTCATAATATATCCAAATTGATTTTGAAAATGATTCTGAATAGTATAGCAAACTTAGAATTTTGATATTTATTTATGTTTGTCAATATGTCATGCATAAAAGTTATGATATTATGTTGAGCAGTAATTAGAGTGGAGCACTGTTGAACGGCATAACAACTATATTTTTTGTGCAAAGAATTATGCTTCCAGTATTGTATATTCATGTCTGCAGTTATAACTCCTTGTGCCCTCCAAATATATTAACATAATTGTTTATAACATTTCTACATTAAATCAACCCTCTTAAAAGAATGCATGAATTTACCATTTTTAGTGAACAGGGCCAAAGTTGAAAAGAGTCACCATTAAAGCCCAAATTGTGTGATCCTCCTCGTTACTCTTATATGAATACTGTACTCACAAAGTACTTTAAGATAATAATGATGGAAAGTGACAAATTTATTGCAAGTTAATTTATTTCAGACCATTTAGAAACCACTTGAGGGAATCATGGAAGCTACTATCCTGCCCGGCATTGTTGAACTCACCACCAGAATTGTCAATTATGCAGCCGCTTACATTATTTTAAGAGAATCATATTTCAATAAACTAATTTCTGAAAAAGTGTTATTTCCTGTGTATGATTTATTCTTTGATATCCTCTCCTTGAGAATTTTGTGTTGTTTAATTTGAGTACATATTTTCAATATTTGTGCAAATATCAAACCAATTCTCCAGTGTGTGGTATTTTAGGATTTTGGGGTACAAGGAATCCATTAGGGCAAGATTAACTACTCCATAAGTGCTCAGCTGGCATAGAAATTACCAATTACATAAGGATTCAACAGCGACCAACATATTATCATTATAATGAAAATAAGACTATAATCACAATGAGAGTATTATGAAAATTGGCTGTAATGTTAATAACTCTAAAAATGAAGCTAGCATTTAGCACAGAAGTATATCACCACACACAGAGTATACAGAGGCCTCGCACATATGTGAGATATGCTACGCCTTTCTTCTTTCTACTATTCTCCACTACATGGCTTCAAATGGCTGGGTGTGGTCATGACTGGGCGTAGATGTTCCGAAAAGCCTTCCACTGATTCTCTAAAGGACAAGTGCTACTCCCTCCCCTACCCAGCAAATGTGAACATGCGGGTAAATAAGAAGTTCTTTTCAAATGCCATGTTGTCTGAGAATTCGGCCGTTCTTGTGAATGCCCGCTTGCTCTTGCACGAAAGGGAAATTTACTGAATGAGCGAGATAAGGGAGGGGCATGCCCCAGCATATTGTTGTCAAATCTACGGCAACACGAAGCCAGAACAAAAGGTTTAAGGCAAACCCCTCGGCATGTAACTTGACGTGAGGATTTAATGGCAGTAACATTGTATTTAAGCACTGAAACACTGAAGGACATAGTATGTTGAATACTACTGAACAGGTAGGCTTTAAAATTTAATATTGTATTAGCTCATCAAAATCCAATGCAAATGTGATAGATTTTTAACCCTTAATCAGTCACACTCATAAATACCCACAGTCGCATCTGGTGGATATGCTCCGAAATAGTCAAAATAATTTTAATAGACTATTACTACATAAATTTTAAGAATACAATACTAAGTAATTATAAAATACAATAATAATACTAAATATGATTTTTTGTCAAAATTATGCAGTCAATATCTCAGCAATTTAGAAAAACACCGATTTAAGTCCTTAATAGATGGCTCAGCTGCAGCTCAATAAAAAAGTCAATATTCGAAGTACGTCTTATAGTTGCAAGGGTGTGGCGGCCTCTCCGCCCGCTCGCGAGTCCCCCCTTCCACTACGCCCACGTCAAATTGTCCACGAGAGGACAATTCGACTCTCGCAACTTCCCAATCCTCTGGAAGTCTCTGGAAGGTTCGGACACCGCATTTAAACCCCGGCGCCCGACCGCCTGAATTCAGTCCAACTCAGCCGGCCCACTAGCCCGGACGTCTCGGGGCCCCTTGCCACCGCTGCGACTGTGTTTCAGTGTGAACTAGTGATTTCTGGTTGTATTGTGCATGGTAATAAACGTAGTGTAATCTTAGTTGCATGTAATTATTTCCGCGCCCTAAACCCCTCAGGGGCATTACACATGGCTGTCTAGGGGGCAATACTAATGTGAGCCAAAGTGCCCTTATCACCGTAACCATGGTAATTGCGATTCAGCAAACGGTGGCCAGGCCCAGTCACCCACTACCATGGTCACCTTGATCTCTCCCCTACCCTTTATGATACGGAGATCGGAACTCGACCCTTGAACCCCAAAAATTGCATATTTACGCTGGACTCCCCAAGCAGAGACAGAAGTGGCTGGAGACACTATAGACTGTGGACCTCTCTCATGGTGACCAAGCCTGCTGCTGTCTCTACAGCTCCTCACGGAGACTCTATAGCCTGCAGACCTCTCTCATTGGGACCAAGCCTGTTGCTGTCTCCATCCGCCCTAGATGCTGCCATCTAGCCTTCTCCCTTCTACCAGAGCCGGGCTCTCCCATGTGTACAGAAGTAAGTTCATTAAATGTATCACCGTGGAGAATTCCACTCTTTGATTCCGCAAACACAACCCTACTATGTCCATGCAACACTAAGTTCCACTTTTTCTGAAACGCAACGCAAGAAAAAAAATGCAAGGCTGTTTTATTGTTCTACCATTGTATATGTATTTACTCTTGGTTTCATCAACCTTCTTTCTTTCAGGTGAGTCTGGCCAATTTTTTTCAGCATCTTGTCTGGGGATGATGCCTCATGTCTTCAGCCGAGTTAAAGAGTATCACATCTTATTCGGAAACTTCATCTACTCGGAAACATCAACTATTCGGAAACATCAACTATTCGGATCACTTCATTTTTCAGTCAAAAATAATTATGCTCGAGTTTCATTTACATTAAGTAAGCATATTTTAGGTTAGTGGATCTCACGTGTGCCAAGCATTGATGCAATGATTCTTTCGCTATGGTCTCCACATTTGACATAATTAGCAACTTATGCTATTATTCTTTTCAAATATCTTTGCGACTGAGAGGCAGACTTAAGTTTTGTGGGGGTGAGGGTAGAGGGCACGTGACTCTGCGAAAACCAACCAGAATGCAGTAGCTTCTCGGAAATTCAGTCGCTCTCAGACCTCCGTTGTGTATGCATCGCGAGTCAGTTAGCTGTGTTGCCAAACGTCCATTGCCTTCGTTTACTTGGTGTGCCGTGGTGATCTTCCTTCTCTCTAACCTTTTGCCCTCATTTTCCCATTAACCTAATTCCTTTTCTCCATCACCCCACTGTCTTTCCTTCACATTCCCTTCTCCTTATTCCTCAATTATCCTGTCTTTTCTCCTTTTATCCTCGTTTTGAGGATAATTCGTCCTGAAGTTACGAACTTTCTGTGGAAAGTTTTTCTTTCTGCAAAAATAGGCAAAAATCAACGAAATTACTTGGTGTTTGGACTCGTTTTAATCGGCTTGATTCACAGAAAATAGATGTGACTTTTGTGTTACATGATAATATAACCAATAAAGGTTTAGATTTTCGCTTTCAAGAGTCCACTTCTGAGTCACCGACCGAAACATCACTCATGATCCTTTCTACGACCCTTGAGACTGGTCGAGATAATGAGTCCATGCAGGTAGAGAAAGGGACATAAAGGAGTTAATCCCTTCGACCGCGGCGCCGGCCGGGACTCTTGCCTATTGCAAAGGGCATTGTGTTGGCTTGCAGAATGCTACCAAGATGCGGTCTTTCATTTACATGCTGGTACAAAGTCTTACGAGTAAACATGGCAACGTCCACCTCTCTCTCACCCCACTTCCCTGGTGTCGAAAGCTCCACCTCCTACCGCGACGCCGCTTGAACCTTCACGGGCACACACAAAGGTCAGTTGCAAAGATATTTGAAAAGAATAATAGCAGCTAACTTAACAGCAAAACAGCTATGAAATTACGATTAGATTACCATTAACGTATCTCAAAATGCAATTTCATACCTAATCATAGCCAAACATGTTTCCAGAATACATTGAGCAAAAGACTAAATCGAAGGTGCCACTAATGTGTTCGTTTCGGGTGAAATCGGAACTAGAAACACTCGCGGTCACGTCAGGTCAAAAAGCAAGGATTATTTCGCACCCTGCCAGTTGCGCTGGGTGGAAATCTCACTTACGAAGAAATTGCTGAACCTTTGGAGTAAAACTTTATAGACTGATAAAGTGACAAAAAATAGGAAGTTCTACAAGAAGACACTATCTTACAAAAAAAATGCTTTTATAAGGTAATAAATATATTTCACATGTAAATAATGATTTTTAAATTCCCTGGAATGGCAGAAATTCAATCTATTACTCACATAAGTATAAGTAACATCCAGGGATGTGAATCGAGAATTAGTAGTAGAATTATTGTTTAAGGGTGCATCGACTACTGCGGTCATTTCGCACATCGACCGCTCCTAGCCGCAAAGTAGTATCTCAAAAAATCATTCCATTCAGGCGTATCTTGAATTCCTAGTCCACAAAATCGTACGTGTAAAATTTGAGCTGTATAATCGTATCTGAAATTTCGTCCATAAAATCATATGTCAGAATACCAGTCCACAAAGCCGTATCTCGAAAAATCAGTCCAGATAGCAGTACCTCGGCCAATAATTTAATTTTCGTTTTGGAAACTCGATTTTCATTCATTTTTTTAAAATTATAATATAATTTTTTTTAATAATTTAATTTTTTAATATATTATAATTAAAAAAAAAAATTAATGAAAATCGAGTTCCCAAAACGAAAATTAAATTATTGGCCGAGATACTGCTATCTGGACTGATTTTTCAAGATACGGCTTTGTGGACTGGTATTCTGACATACGATTTTATGGACGAAATTTCAGATACGATTATACGGCTCAAATTTTACACGTACGATTTTGTGGACTAGGAATTCAAGATACGCCTGAATGGAATGATTTTTTGAGATACTACTTTGCGGCTAGGAGCGGACGACATGTGAATCGATGTAGGTAGGAAATGAACATTTTATTACTTTCCATTAACAAGAAATCCCATTACAGTCAATATTCATTCTATTTTTTTATTTATGGTAAGGCAAATAAAGATTGAAAAATAGTATGAGGTTGTATAAATTTCCATTTAATTTTAAAAATAGTTAACACATTTAGAGTTACTGAGTTAGAGTTCTCTGGTACTGAATTTTACAATTAAACTACCTTCACACTCCCAGTCACCATTAAACTTTTAATGGCCTTCAAAAACCATGGTTCCAAAAATAATAATGAAGTCCGTATAAAATAAACATCTACTTACCTACATGAGTAATAATTCACAAGTTTCTCATCAGGAGGGATGTTAAAAAGCTCATGAAACTTGTATGATGCTGACTGGAAGGCCTCTGAGGCATCATCTGCCAATATAGGAAAAGTAGAGCCAGACGCATTGACAATATTAATATGCTAATCCATATTCATTACTTATGCAAACTGAATATTAAATCAAATAATAGCCATTACAGAGCCAGGATTTGACTTCACTATACAGAAGCCTCTGGGCAAAGGAAAGAAATTCGAGTGGAGATACTGAAAAGGGAATAGAATGATCAGAATGAAGGATCATTTGAAGAGAGGCAGAAAGTATGAACAATGATTCAAAACAGTTTTTTTTTCAGTTACAAAAAATTTTTTTGTGCTATAATTTATTTTATGTACACATCTTGTACTTTTTTTCAATCTGACATGCCTTATATTGTGTGCAAACTTTGTAACACAGTCTGCTGGGCAAATAAAAGTTATAATTATTATTATTAGTTATCTAAACACAGGATATATTTCAATTCAGGAATGCATCAAGTCTGAGATCAGCTGACAGAAAGGGGAAGAATTATAAAAGATGAAGCAGAGAAGGTGTGGAAAGAGAGGGAGGGGAGAGAAGAAAAAGGGGGAAAAATAGAACTAAAGGAGTTCATGGGCTTGATTGATTCCAGGAAAAGAGAATGATTGAAACCGCCAGGGAAATGAAATCTCAAGCATCATGTGTCTAAGTGAGGACGTAGTGGGAGGGACACCTCAAAGGACAAGTTGAAATTAAGGTTTTGGGAGGAGGTATAAGTAAGAATGGGAAAAGAGGCATTTTTGGAGTTTGGGGCACAAGAGGCTCCATGACAGTTCATCCTCACAGAGAGAGGATCCGTGGTAAGGCCAATATAGACGACATAGCAGAGATTGAAAAAAAGGAGGTAAGCAATATAATTAGAAATTTAAGAGGCAGAAGAGATGAACAATAGAGAAAAAACATGGAATTTATAGCTTAGAGGCTCATAAATGATAGAGGGAAATGTCTTGAAGCTACGGAGATGGTACGGGAGGAGTGGGGCTTCAGTATTGGATGTGGGTCTGGATTTCAAAAGGGATTTGGTGGTTTTAAGGATATTGGGGAGGTACAGGGAGCAGGGGAGGGAGGGACGTTTTGGGAAGATTATGGTAGTAGTGAGGTTGTGAGAAAGGAGAGGAAATAGGATTTTGAAATAATTCTTGTCAGTAGAAATATTCAGTCCAATACCATAAGACTGAATATTTAAAATTACAAGAATTTATCCTGGAGCACAAGTAATCATACCAAATAAACAGTTTTAGTTAAAACCATGCATGCAAGTCACCCTAGATTATAGGCATAAAAATAAGTAATAACTCACTGAAACCCAAAAGGACTTATACATTTCCCATATTTTGAAATGCCTTCAGCTTCAGAGATATGTATATCATTAGCAAAAAATCCAAAATAAATTAGCAGGTATGCATTATTAACAGACTGAACTTTTGCAGCCACTAATTAGTCTAACCACAAATAAAAATAAAATGTTCTACCTTTAGCTGATGTAATGGCTGCAGAAGCCAGATTGCTAGGATGACTAATAGATGTCCCAGCTAGAAGAGAATTTATTTTACAAAGGACAAAGTCAGTAGCCTCCTCAGGTGTATCCAGGGAGTCAAGCGTAGGAGACACATGACGCTCCAACCAATTCCAGTCCCGTTTAACCTCTTCTAATGTTAAGCAGTTGGAAACCACTGTCAGAAAACAAGACATTTAATTAGTTAACTTCTACCAAAATGAGGCAATGGGCAGGGCAGAATATGAAATACAAGTAGTACTTGAAATACTTTCAGTGCTTTATATTTCAAATGCATATTCAAGGTATTTTCAGTATTTCTAAATACTTCTGAGAAATTTAAACTAGAGCCCCAACTCCAATTAGCACCGATTGCCCTTTAGATAATCTCCAGTAAATTAATATTAATTTTAAGCTATAGCAATATGTATTCATAGTCCAACCACAGATAAAAACACTTAGGCACAAATGGGCAGGACGTAATGTTATTACAGGCTGCCATGGGGCAGGAAATTTGAAAAAGAGTAGCATACTCTTCTAGAATAATAGCAATCATTTACAACATGGGCCTCTTCATGCTCAAAACTGCACCTTTTTCATCACTGCCATTAGAGTTCATCAGCCTATGGAATTACAAATACAACTATGTAGATGATAACTATATAGAATTTTGCTCACTGCAAGAGTCCAAGGACTCTACACCTATTAAACCTTTTCTCAGTCCTAGAGCTGTTGAAAGGGCTTTTTCCTCAAAGTCCTGCATATAAAAGTGGGCAATCGCTGGTGACAGAGGGGATCCCATCGCAACTCCATCTGCCATTTCATAGTACCCACAGTTGTACTTTTTTGAAGTCCCGTGAAGATTTATGATAATCAGATTTGGAGGTTGACTGGCCTAAACCGAGGGCCAGGGCCTTTTTGCCCTATGTATCTACCATATCCGGGAGAATTTTGAGGGTTCTGAAGAGGTACAATATCGAAAGCACCCATAGACCTATGGCCAATTTAAGAGACCGCCTTGTGAGGGCAAAGGACCCAGTTGGCCTCATGACTCCGGGGGTATATAAAATCCCATGCAAATGTGGTGAAGTCTACATGGGAGAGACTGGGCGAACTATATCCACTCATCTGAAGGAACACCGTAGGCATTTCCGGCTTGGTCAAACGGAAAAATCAGCAGTAGTTGAGCATAGCCTGAGTCGGGACCATAAGATCATTTGGGATGACACGACTGTTCTTTGGCGATCTGGCCAATTTTAGGATCGCTTAACCAAAGAGGCGATATAGATAAGGTTGGAGAGGAAGAATTTCAACCGGGATACTGGTTACACGATCAGCAGCTCTTGGAATAGAATTCTGAGAAGAATTCAGAACGCCAGAACTAAGTCCCCGCTGGTCAACGATCCTCCACCACAACAATCGGGGCTCCACCAATCCCGCCCCGCCTAGT
This sequence comes from Ceriagrion tenellum, assembly GCA_963169105.1. NCBI lineage: Eukaryota > Metazoa > Arthropoda > Insecta > Odonata > Coenagrionidae > Ceriagrion > Ceriagrion tenellum. Next base: position 122,921,060 of record OY720642.1, on the reverse strand, counting down.
GCCAAATTAAACGGTATTTTCAAGCTCACATCAGTAGCCTTGAGAATGGGTAATGAGTCGGAACCCGAAACATCGGCTGCCTATGAATTTCTTACCCGGTGGCAAGCCCGAGAAATTTATACAAATGTTATTCGCTGGGAAAGCATAATACCATGGGTCATCTTTAACTGCTACGTCAACGATAGCTGCACAAGGAAGTGAGGCAACCGATATTGACCTGGCGACTTATTCCTCAAGAGGACTTAATATGGAGGATATCAATGAAAGTTAAAAGATTGACTTCACCCCTCATCCACGTAAGGGTGGGAGTGGGTTCCTTTCAATGATTTCCAGCTGTGTTCAAGATGTTTTCAGCAAAAGGGATGTATGCCAGATTTTGGAGGCAGAGATTTTCATGGAAAACTTAGGACGCTCATAGCCTTCTGGAAGCCGCCCAAATGCCCCTGGTGAAAAGCAGAGTACTATCATGACAGCCAAAAATTTAGTGAAACGGAAAATTTTCATACCCAGAATCAAATGAAATATCAAATTTATTATGTATCTATTATTTGGAAAGGGAGGAAACTTGTATTCATCGTAAATACTAAAGATTGCCTTCAGGAGTCATCTATACCATCTTCATATATCCCAAATGTGTGGAATTCCTTTCGTGAAATGCTGCGTGGTGCAGATCATTTTGTCTTGACATTTTACTCCTCCTACTGGGAGCATTTTCAAGAGAATGAGTGTGCCATGCCTCATCTCAATGTTACATAGCATCTGTTGTTCGGCCCAATTGTTGGGCCGATTTGAATCCAGGCATAAGACGCTAGCCGTTGGACATTTGAAGGGACCAGGAACCCTTTCCAAACCCAGCTGAGGTTGTAGCCATCCTTCCTGTTGAAGTTATTCGGCCTTTTTGCTATTTCGATGGCTTCTCATATTAGGCATGGATGATAATTCTTTCAACAATATTTTATATCATTTATTTAAATCATGATGTATGTATGGTTTATAAAATCCAAGAAACACTGATACAATTTCTCAAGGAAAATTTTCCTAATGTCACAGATGTTCACTATTACAGTGACGGTTGTGCGGGACAGTATAAAAATAAATACAACTTGATGAACCTTTCACTGCATGAACAAGACTTTAAAATTAAAGGCCAGTGGTCCTTCTTCGCTACAAGCCATGGGAAAACAGAATGCGATGGTATTGGAGGAACTGTCAAACGGTTGGCGCAGAAAGCAAGTCTCCAAAGGCCTCAAGATCAAATACTGAAAGCAACTACTTTTTTTCAGTTTTGTAAATCAAACATTGCAAAAATCAATTTTCACTTCATTTCAAAAGAGTCAGTAAATGAGATTCGTTGTAAGCTTGTAAGACGTTTCAAAGATCTGAATACCCTTCCAGGAACAAGGAGTTTTCATAACTACAAACCCGTGGACTGTTTTGGAACTCTCGAAGCAAGGCGAGTCAGTTATGATGAGAAGCCTTGTCTAACTTATAACATACAAAGAGGGTTGATTTTAAATGTGAAAGAAGAAGATTTGTACCCCTCTCGCTACATTGCTTGTACATATGCTAATCTCTGGTACTTTGGAATAATAACAAATTTTGCCAAAGAAGATGGAGATGTGACAGTAAAGTTTCTCCATCCAGCTGGACCATCCCCTTCATTTTACTGGCCAAAACGAGATGACATATGTGACGTGCTGATTCCACACATCCATGCAGTGGTTGAACCTCCACATACCTCAACGGGAAGAATATATCAATTCTCAACAAAGTGCACCAAAATGATTGAAAATCTAGTTTCAAAAATAAATTAGTTCATTAGCTTCCAAAACCTCCTATTAAAGTGAACTGGCCCTATTGAAATATATGCTTGGTGAGTTTAAGTACGTTACTGTTAGGTAGACTTAGTATGTATGTATATATTAGTGACTACGTATTTTAAAGATGAATTTAAAAATAATATCTGAACTTATATATTCATATTTTATAACAATACAGTTAATTGTTAAATATGTTTTCCAAGTATTAAACTGTAGTTTATACCTTTTTTTAAAAAAACTGTAGCCATTCATTAAAATTGAATAAACCTCACATTGCTTGTAAATAATATATCGAATCTTGCAATGGACTTAGTAAATAGAAGGAATAAAATACACAGAAATTTTATTTTACCAAATTAAAGCCCATTTCATGCAGATAATTTAGGGCAAAAAAATTTCTTGATTAACTCTTTCCCTTTTGGAGATATTGAATTTAACGCTAAGTCATGTTCGCATTTTTAAAACTAAAACAAATCTATAAAATGTATTTTTTTAACATTTTAGGTTTAACTTAGGTTACTGATATATTTTTTCCTGAATTCCTTATGGTTATACAAATCTACTTTCAAAGTTTCATCAAGATAGGGTGTCATAAAGGTAAATGAGAAATTATTTTCTTTTCTCCAACACATTTTGCTTGGCATTATCCTAGGCACGGGGATTGAAAAAAGTGTAAACTTTAAAGTGCTTTAACTCAAAAACTAAGTGAGATAAAAAAAATGAAATTTGATGAGGTTACTTATCCCTACATATAGAACAAACATACCAAGTTTCATTAAAATCTGAGGTGGTGGGTGAAATGGTCTGGTTGAACTGACGTGGAATGACCCAGCAGGGAACCTCATACAAGCCATCAAACTAGCAAAAAGGCTGAATATCTTCAACAGGGAGGATGGCTACAACCTCAGCCGGGTTTGAGAAGTAATATGGACATAAAAACAATAGGCTGTCTCTTTGTATACCAAATAGTCTTCCTATAAATGGTATCAAAGTAGAATGCTGAACTTTATAAATTTGTCAAAAAATACCACAGGAGTTGCATAGAACTGTACATACTGTGTTTGGTTGTCAACAAATAAGTTATTTCATAGGTTATAAACAGATGCTATACCTAATACTATATCAGAGCTCCCTAATACATCCCATGCGACAGGATCTCTCAGGGAGCTCCCATAATATGTCTCATGGGAGAGGACATCGGAAGTCCCTGACATGTCCATGGGAAATCCCTTATGTGTCCCATGGGACCTGACAGGAAGTCCCTGGGCATTCTATGGGAGCTACCTAGGACTTAATGGGACTTCCTACACAGCTCCCAGGTACTGGGCTATATCGTGTCGGGATGTCCCATTGAGATGGACATAGTAAGTCCCAGGGCAGTCCATGGGACGTCCAAGAGAGTCTGCGGGACTAGGTCATGTCCTGTAGGGAAGTCTCTGAGACATCCTAGAGGTGTCCCAATGCTGTGTGGGCAAGGAACATTTTTGAAATGTTTATGAAAATTATGTTTATATGAAGTCTGTTATTACGAACCACCAATTTTTGGTGGTTTCCCAAGAACTTTGTAATAAGAAGAGACAACTGTAATGCTCATTTCATTTTAAATAAAGTCCGAAGATCATGTAATTTCATTGAGTTAATAACATCACAGTGATTGAGCAAAGATTTTTTTTTCAAGTTTTTGCTATGTTTTTTGGCTACATGCTTAGGGAAATGTATACTCTTTGGTCTAAAATCAATCAAGAAATAATACACAAAATGGTTAGTAAAAATATGCCAGATGAAGATTTAAGAAAAATTTAATTATTAAAAAATCCACAGGTGAGTCACTCATCTTATACCCCAGAGAAAAATTAATGGGAAGGCAGGAGATCCGGGGGAAGTACACACAAAGAAAAAGAAGGTTCAGCAACACAGCTAGCAGACAAAGTTTACATGATGGAGGACTGGGAGCTAATGAATTTCCATGAGGCTAGGTTCTTCCTACTGCAGTCTTTTAGGTTTTCTCAAACTCACATATTTCCCAAATTCTTCCATAAAAATCATTCCATGAGCGTGATAACATGTGCTTTATGCTTCAGTAAAAGTAATGAAAGAAATGCAATGGATTTGCCATAAACATGCATAAAAAATACAGGTGTGTTATTTCACTTTTTAACTCCTTTTAAATATATAACACACACAATAATCGCCAAATCAATACATGCTTGAATAACAGGCATTGTATAAAATCCAGACTGATGTATTTCCTTCATAAATGGAGCGCCCAGTCATGAGCAAAAAAAACGCACTTGCCGCTGGGTTAATCTCCACCTGTCAGCAAGTGATATCCACCACATTTCAACTGCTTTGAGCTTCAATACATATTCATGTTCTTAATCCAGTTATTAACATCTCCAATGAAATCCTATGTCTTATAACATCGATAGGATTGATCTATTATAATAGTCAAAGTTAATAGAAAATGATCAAACAAAACACAACCCACCGTGATATACTTCCGACTGCGGAGGTCGATACAAAATACGATAAGGGAAAGGCTTGGTGTCAAATATACTATCTATAGTCCCGATGAAAAGTGATGAACCAGAGGCAACACGTCCCTTATCCTTTTCCTTTCCTCCAAAACTGGAAGACTGCTCATTGCCTCGGCGCCTCTGCAAAATGAAATGTGGACTACACACGTCATCTATCCTGAAAATACCACAAAGACATAAACATTAGATGAGATGAGCCAACCTAATGAAATGGTAATGTGTTAATCAAATTCTTAGGTCCCTAAAGGTTAATTTAATTCATCACAGAAACGGGAGATGATAAGAGCATAGTGAAGGCATTTAAAAGTGTACAAAGCATCGATCTGATAATAGAAATCACACCAATGACTACATCAAGTAGCATCACAACTGATTGCAAACGTTTAACACAAAGTAAAACATACATTGCAATGCAAGCGTGGACTGATATCATTCGATGAAATATTTAGTATAAAAGCCTCCAAAAGTACAGCAATGTGGGTGCACTTAGAACGTATATTATAGTCTATTACATCCAATTAAATATGCGTCTATGACGTAAGAAGAACTTTCTAGATTTTTGTCTTTATGCTGATAGTTGTAAAAGCTGAATTCCAATTTTTGCTAAGTGCTTCCCTGGGGTATCAAAGTGACAAATCTTATACGCAAAACCATAATAAACAGGGAAGCTAATCTGTCGTCCAAACTATATCTTTTAGGCCACCAGAGCTTCTTATTAAAACATTAATCTAAACGAATGAGGGCTATTAAAAGAACACTGCGGTACGCTTATTCCGGTTAATGTCAACATAACAAAGCTATTTCAAGGTGTTAGAATTTCATTATAAACACAGTCATCTCAACAACTGAATATACATAAAAGTTGAAAAATGAATAACCATTGCAACTGGAAGAGTAAGATCCAGTGTTACGTCCGCAGAAGGCACCAAAGGTAAGAAAAATAAACAGCGACAGATATCAATAAATACGAAGACGAATAATAGTACTCACCATAAGTAACCTTTAATTAGTATCTCTTTAGGTTTCACCCACATTTCGAACGTCAGTATTCCAGAAAATTAATTTCCGGTACTCTTCAAGGTCTGTCATTAACCCTGTACGAATTTGAAACCTTGCAACTATCACAGTTCATCATAACACCAATCCTAACTCTGTCAAAACACTGTGAGAAGATATCCAAGTGATTATCTTCAACGCCCCGTGAGTTATCAGCTGTTAAAACCAGTTTTACCAACACGAAGGCTAAGGTACAACCAGCGGTGGGGTTTTCGGAGGTGCACTTAAAATGTTGGCGACTAAGTTCATTACTCTGGTGATAGACTCACCTCTTCCATTTATAAGGTACAAAGCTCTTAGAGATCTAGTAAGTATTTAAGAAAACTTTGCATTCATAATAGTTATGTGACAGGTTATGTAATAACTAACAGCGCTCATGCCCGCCAACTGTTTCCAACGTTCGCCACAAAATAATAAATCTGAGTTAATAAAACCGGTACACAGCAGAGTAAAATTATATCATTTGAAATCTAAGTTTCCCCGTTTCGGCGAAACAATTCCATTCGGCGCGGAGAGGTCTCCGCTGGAGCCTTGCTTTCAGTGCTGCCAACCTTAAATAATACAATGGAAACAACTATAACCGCTATAACTAAGTTTGCCTTCCTATTGGTTCTTATGATTGGTTTCCTTTAGGTTTATTCGCCGATTCAGAATGGTGGAGTTTTGCCCCTCATCATACAATTTAAGGAATAAAGGATATCAGACTCCACAAACCGAAAGCTGGGGCATACCATTTCCTTGTCCATAATAAGGTAAAGGGATTTAAAGGGCCTTATTCTGAATCTGGGTCACTATATGAAGCTCGCGCTGTTCCACGGCTCAGAACATAAGAGTAGAAATGGTAGAACCATGGAACCTCCTTCCATGGTAGAACCTTTTAAATGGGAGGGAGAAATGTGCCTTGAAGCTGTAGCAAATTATGTTATGACAAGACTTCATAATAATTTTCAGTCAGCATATTTTGAAGACCTCGAAGTATATCAGGGGCTATTTGTTGAGACTACTGGTTAGTCCTAAATACTATATGATGATGCTTACCAATAAATAGACAAAAAACTGGTTGCATTACACCATTTTTCGCCCTCACTATGGCATCTTTCTTTCCAATTCCACAAGTTACTAATTCTTTTATTTCCATTTACAAGCTTACCTACCCAAGTATTTCCATTTATCTTAAGGTTTTCAGTATTCATCAGCTTCCATTACTTCTACCCTCTGCCTGTTTTAGAATTTCCTCGATAATTTCCTTTCCTACCCAGGGGTTCTCAACCCATTGGTCGTGACCCCTTTGGTGGTCAAACGACCCTTTCACAGGAATTGCTTAAGACCATTGCAAAACATATTTCCGATAGTCTTATAGAGTAGCAAAGAAAATAATTGTATGGTTGGGGGTCACCACAACATGATGAATTGAATTTAAGGGTCGCTGCATTAGGAAGGTGGAGAACCATGGTTCCAACCTGCCATCGGTTGGCGGGGACTTCTGAGGTGAAGGGTCTCACATTGTGACCATAATTGGTCTGAATTATGGTCAAAATGTGAGATTATTAGTCGGCCTCGGTGTCAGCGGGGTAAAGTTCTCACCTTCTAACCCGACGGTCGTCGGTTCGAGTCCTGACTGGGTGAGATTATTCACTGCCCAGGACATGGGTGTTCGTTTAATGATATATTAAAACACTTGTAATTGGGGAAACCTGTAGGTGTTAAAGAAATGATTATTATTATTATAATTGACCGTCCATTGGTCCGGTAGGGCCCCGATCTGATGATGAACTCCGACAGACCGCACTCTGTCCACCGTTACAGGGAGTCGGTGGATACCTTATCCCAAGAGTTTGGATAATGGGCTTCGCTGGTTCTCAACAGATGTGCGGTAAGTTTTCGCGCAAGCGAGACTGGTGGTGACTCGTCCAACGTTGTTAGGGTAACTTAACAGCTACAAGAACTAGGGGGAGGCGGGGGCCCGTTGTCGTCCATTTGATGTCAATCAGCCTCATGGTGTCCGCCTCCTAGTGGTTGTGCTTCGCTAACCCTTCTCCTTCCTTTACCCTTTTCCCACTACTATCCTCCCTGGTGATAAGCAAGAGCTTCCAGAGCAGGAGGAGAGTTTTTAGCCTGCAGAGAAACCCGAATCCCCTGTTCCAACCTGCCATTTCTACGTGGGAAGTGATTTCATCCACTTCCTTGCACCATCAACGTGTAGAAGAATCTATAACCCTCTGGAGATGTGCCTCATCACTTGATAATGTCCTGTGAGAAGTCCCATTATCGTTTTTATTTGTCTCCTGTTTGACAGAAGGAGCCTCTTTGCGAAACGCTGCCTTGGTTCCCTTTTATGAAGTCTGGCCTGTTGTAGTTTGATACAGTCCACTATATCTCAGAGTGTTAAGCTAGGCCCCACATTCTAATCTGTCCTACTTACTGATGGTGCGATAGGTATGATTGGCTTACGGATAATCAGATTACTGTTGGGTTACAAGTTGGTCAGCCTTCTCAATTCTGTTCATGCCCACATGTCCTGGGTCCCAGAAAATGTCCACTTAGGCATGTTTGCCAATCAAGTCCTAACTAAGTCTCAATGGTTTCAGCCTAATGAAAATGTCAGAATAATAGTTTCATAAATTATAGAATAAGGCCGATTAAAATATTAATCCTTCAACTACCTATTTTTGCTAAGAGATTGACTGAAAAGTGATAAATGAAAACAACTGCAAAAAATATAAATAAAAAACAGATAACTAATATTTTTGATGAACAATTACATAAAAATTAATCCTTTCAAATCTGTTTGGTAGGACCTCCAATTGGGATTTTTGCCTCAAGGCACTTCACATAATACTTGTACAGGGTCATTCCATGTGAAATCGACCAAAAAAGGATTATTTGACACCCATTATCACAGATTTTGATGTAATTTGTTTTGTTTTTCCTTCTACAGACCTAAGTAAGCATGCAAATTTTTTAGCTCTGTCTTAATGGGTGTAGATTTTACAGCTTGCTTCAAATTTTAGGAACTTTACAGTTTTTATCAATCAGGCAAATGAAACTAAATTTGCTTTCCTAAAAATATTTTATATCTTCCTTGTTGACAAACCAATGTTCATGTAACTTTTCATGAGTATACTTTAATAAATGAGGAATCTATAAAAAATAAGTTAAGCCAGCAGGTGCCAATCTATGGTCAAGAAAAAATGCTGAAGTGTTACTTAGACAAATGTTCAAATGAAAGAGCAAGTTACATGCTGAGTGAAATATTGTCGAAAGGGAAGAAGATAATCAGAAATTTATATATTACATATTTGTTTCAAAAGACATGCTGTACCATCAGGAGAAAAAAAATGACGGGTTTTTAACACCTTCATTATTTTTTCTCATTTCATATAAAAATAATATTTTGAAAAATGTCTCACATAGTAGAGAATGTTGAATGAATGAATGAAACTTTATTTATGCTCTGGGGTAATCCAATAGAGCAAGTAAACTATACAATTTGCATGTTCTGCTAAAAAAACATAATATACACATTAGAAAAGGAAAAGTTAATTAACATAACAATGAATATTACAGTAATATTTATAGTTAGACAAAGTAAGTTTTACAAATTATTTATGAGTTTTTAAATAACAAAATAATTTGGCTTTAAATGATTGAAGGGATGAAGAAGACTTGACATGGGAGGGTAGCAAATACCAAAACTTGGAAGCAGTGGTGAGAAAGGAATTAAAGAAGATATTGTTATGGGCTTGGGGAATGTGAAGGAAGGTAGGGTCAGATCGGGTTAATATTTGGGAAAGTCTGGGGGTAAATAGATCGTAGAGGTAGGTGGGATTCTGATTATGGAAGAGGGTGAGAAGAAAAGACCCCAAAAAGTATTTCCTTGGGGAACCGAGAGGTAACCACTTTAGTTCAGCATAATATTTTAACACATGTTCATCTCTGTGTAAGTCAAATATAAATCTAACACAATAGTTTATAAGTCGCTGGAGACGCTCATCAAGAACATTATTTAAATCTAAACATAAAATCGAATATTTTCTTATTACTTATTTACTATATTTAACATAAAATGTAGCCATTCATCAATTACACTTTTTTAGTAATTGGAGTAGTTCATTGTTAGTTAATCCCACATCATCAACTTCCTCGTGTTGACAATTAAAGCTATTTTTATCATACCTTTATCAATTTGTTTCACGTTGAGGGGATTGTTCTAGATTGATGCATTAGTTCATGTTCTGGCTTCACATTTTGGTCCTCATAACATTATCCTTCTCTGCTCATTGTTACAACACAAAATGTTTTTAAAAATTTAAATTGAATTCTTCAATTTGAAAATTTTTCTGAATAACATTTCAAAATAATTTCTTGACTATAAGCAGGTACCTGCAGGCTGAACTTATTTTTTGTCTAGATTTCTTACATATAAAAGTATTCATATGAAAAAAGTTTCATCAACATTTTGGTAAACAAGGAAGATATAAAATATTTTCTAAAAAAAAACAAATTTATCTTCCTCTGCCTGATTGATAAAAACTGTGAAATTACCAAATTTTTCAGCAGGCTGAACAACCTAAACCAAGGTAGAACAAAAAAATTTGCATACTTACTTCAGTCTATAAAAGGAACAAATTAACCAAGTTTCATCAAAATCAGAGATTATGGGTATGAGTGTCAGGGGCGGCGTGGGTGCTCAGGGGCCCGGGCTGCTGCACGTCCAGAGGGGTTTTTGTGAACTGCCCTCCCCCTTCCTGAAAAATTTGTAGGTTAAAAACGCGTTTCAGGTCGTCCTGCACACTAAATGCTTATGTACAACATGTGCAAAAGTAAGGAAGCTTGCATGTAGGTGTTAGTTATGTACAATTTTGTGACTAATTTAACTACAATTTCATAGTTATTTATGTACAGTATGACAAAATTGTACTTTAACTCAGAAATGTTTGGTCTGCTGGCTGTTCAAAGTTTGGGGCCCGGCCCACCGGGCCCGAAACCTAGAGCGTGACCCGGGAGCTTACTTTGGAGTTACTTTGGATAGCTTGGCAATGGTAGAAAATAAATGAGAATCCCATTTTAGTTTGCAGTCAAGTTCAAAGCCAAGTAATCTGAGACTTTGATTGTGGTTTATTTGTGGGCTAAGTGAAAATAATGCTATTTGAGTTTTATCAGTGTTTAAAGCAAGCCCATTCACACAAAACCAATTCTGAGCTACCGACAATACAGAATTTGAAATACTGTTTGTATTCGACAAGTCTTTTACATTTTGAACAAAAGTAGTGTCATCGGCATATAGTAAAGACATGCATGGGACATTCTTAGGGAGGTCATTTATCATGATTAAAACAGCAAGGGACCGAGGACAGAACCTTGAGGGACACCATGTTCAAGTTTAAGAGGTGAGGATCGATTCTTGTTAATGCACACACATTGAAAACGATCCGACAGATAAGATTCAAGGAGCCTTAATTCTATGTTCCTGATACCATAGTGATGCAACTTCTGGATTAGGATTGGATGAGAGACTGCTTTACTGAGATCACATGCAGTTAAGGCAACTGAAGATTTTTCCTCAATTATCAAAGTGCTCATTTAGTTGGGATTTAATAATAATTTCCAGTAATTTACCAAAAAATTGGAATAATTGTAATTGGCCTGTAACTAGATGGTAAACTTTTGTCGCCCTTCTTATGGATGGGGATCGTTTTGAGATTTTTAGAGCCTTGGGGAAAATACCTGATTGAAAACGGGAATTAAATATAATAGATAGGGGTTCATCAATAATAGTGCTAATATCATTGAGTAGTTTGCTTGATAAGCCATAAATATCTTTACAATTGGACTTTTATCAGTTTTTAATTACCTTTCTGATATCCTTGGGTGTTATCCATTTCCATTTGAAGGGTGAAGGAGTAAAACACGGGTTATTAAAAAACTGGGAGGCAGTTGCTGGTGAACTGGCAATTTTTGAGATCAGCTCATTGATAGACTCAATAAAAAATTGATTTAGATTATCGGGCTTAAATGGTAGTTGAGATACTAAGTCTGACTGCCCAAATTCCTTGTTAATAACTCGCCAGGCTGCTTTGGTCTGGTTGTCAGCATCACTAATGAAATTAAGATTCGAAATCAGTTTAGCACTGTTAATTTTACTTATGTACTCTTTCTTGAGTCACTGCCAGACATTTTTGTCTACTTCAGTTTTAGTTGCTTTGTAAACAGAATGTGATGAAATTAGTTGTGTTCTCAAAATTGATAGCTCGGGGCTAAACCATTTTTTGGACTGCTTGCAGGGGTTGGATTGAAATAGTTTTTTAGGGAAGAAGCGTTCAAAGAACAGCATGAAGGTTTAAAAAAAAACAAGAGAAGTTACAATTACCATCGGAGCTTGTTAACATAGAGTGCCACCTCTATCATCTCAGGCTTAACTTTGTGGAAGTTCATTTCGTAAATGAAAATGAAAAACTTTGTAATATTCCACCAATTTATTTTATGGTACAACTAGTTTCGTCGCAGCGGCGACATCTTCAGGTACAAAGAGTCAAGACACAAAATATGTTCCTTATATACCATCTAGGTTAGGTGTTTCGGTGGGGGAGGAAGAAGGTAGGTGGAAGGGGGGGGGTAAACCTCAAGGATGTAGTGTGGTGTTGTGAGCGGGTGGTGGGGGTTGGAGGGGGGCGGGGGGTGGGTGACTGTTGGCAGGGAGTTTTGAAGGGTTGTTGGTGACTAAGGTAGCAGAGGTAGTGACTAAGGTAGCAGTCCGTAGGAGTGGGGGAAGGATTATGGGTTGCTGGTTTTTCCATGAGGGTCAAAGAGGTTTTTAGGAGGGGGGAAAGGTTTTCAAATAAGACGTCATTAAGTAGAGGACGTTTCTTCATCCATCTCCTAATCTCCAACTCTTCCCTTTTGTCCATTCTCCTCCCTTTTTCTTCCCGGTCCAAAATCTTTGGAATGAAGTCACTGGTGTGGTTCTCCTCCCACAGGTGATTAGCAAAGTGGGACTGGGAGAGGTTACATTTCCGGAAACATCTCTTGTGCTCCTCTGTTCTCTGCCGGAAAGTGCAGCCAGTCTGCCCAATATAGGCCGCAGAGCACTTGTTGCATTCCAATAAATAAATGCCGCTGTTATCTAAGGGATCAATGCCATCTTTTGTGTTATTAAAATAATTTTTTAAATTGTCGTTGTTATAGAAAGCTATTTTGAAATGGTCTTTAGGGAACAAGTTGCTTATTTTTTGTGACAGAAATCCATAATACGGTAATTTACTCCATTTAAATTTGTCTTTTTTTGACTCAATCGGATGGAATAGCATATGTTGTGCTCTTATGGAGCGTTTTTTGAGGAACATTTTATCTACAAGGGTTTTGTTGTAACCATTTGCTGTTGCTATTGATTTAATCGTTTCCAATTCTTCATTAAATTTTTCTTTGGAGAGGGGGATATTTAGCAGTCTGTTCAGTAAGAAATGGAATGTTGATAACTTTTGGGATATGTGATGGCGAGAGTCCGAGGGGATTACATGGTCTGTGGTGGTGGTTTTGCGAAAAATAGCAAATCAAAATTCTCAACACTTTTAGATACCGTCACATCCAGAAAATTCAATTTTCCATTTTTTTCTTTCTCACACGTAAATTTGATACTGTCGCACTGGTTATTTAAACTTGTTAAAAAAAATGTCCAATTGTCTTTCAGTGCCAGTCCAAATTGCAAAAACGTCATCAACATAGCGGAACCAGCAATAGATATTCTTAGTGTTCACTGAACCACCATTGAACAGTTGTTGTTCAAAATCGTCCATAAATAGGTCGGCTAGAAGCGGTGACAACGGCGACCCCATTGCTAATCCTTCCATTTGTCTGTAGTATTCCCCATTGAATTTAAAGTAATTTTGCTCCACGCACACTTTTCATAGACACACAAGATCACTGATGACGGCTGTTTCCGTTCCCGTACTTGATAGAACTGTTTTCGCCACTTCGACTGCTGTTTTTAAAGGTTATTCACATCGCATTTTGAACAAAAACTGTTCAATGGTGGTTCAGTGAACACTAAGAATATCTATTGCTGGTTCCGCTATGTTGATGACGTTTTTGCATATTTTGTGCCTTGACTCTTTGTACCTGAAGATGTCGCTGCTGCGACGAAACTTGTTTACCATAAAATAAATTGGTGGAATTTACAAAGTTTTTCATTTTCATTTATAGAGTGCCACGTAGCATTTCACAGAAGGAATTTAAGGTTGTCAATACCCTCATCAGTAATAGGTCGTACAAATGTGGGATAACTCTGGAGAAGGGGTTTGTATTTGAGAGTATACAAGGTAGAAGTAAATTCCAAACCAAGGTGATCAGATATACTGAGGTTAACAACATTGACTTTGAAATGATCAGGGGGTATGTTGGTAATGACATTGTCCAGGCAGGAATTTAACCCAGTTGGCTCCATGTTAGCACAGCATAAATTGAAAGATAGAAGAAGTGAGGTAAAGGAAACTGTATCCTTATTTGCCAAACGAATATCCATATTCAGATCACAAATAATTATATCCATATGATACTCAGTAAATATGCTATATCAGATATGATATATCAGATATGAAGTAAGCCATATAGAATTGTATTCAGAAGTTCTATCATCATGTGAAATAAAGGATGAAACAGAAAAATATGATTTTCACCATTCATTGTGATGTGACGGATTGTGTTACATAAAAAAATCATCTTTGTTTCCTCATAGTCTGAAATATACATGAAAACATGTTCCACTCATCACAATTACCCCTCGTTACGAAGGTAGGTTTTATTAACCTAAATGGTATTCAATGGCTTCTAATTATTCTGTTTTTCCAAAATCCAATTGATGTAAAATTAGTGGGTAGACTGAAATCAGATGGCATTCCCTGTACTGTACTATGGACTTGTCATGCAGGAAAACTAGTCATGTCTGCTCAAAAATGAAATTATGGTGTCTAGAAGTGATGACTTTACGCTGTTAGGTAAGATTAAATTTTATGCTAGAGTAAGGTTTATAAACATGTAAACATAGGTTATCTTTGCCTCCCTCCTTCGGTTGACATAATACCAAATTTTACATTGCATAGAGAGACATTAATGTCCCACTGTAACAATACATTATCTGAAGTTCATTGCAATGAAAAGGCAAAGCCAAAGATAAACATACAATTTTTAAAAATCTTTAATATTCAAAATAGCAAAAATAGATAAATCTATTGTCATCAAACAGCCCCAATAAAATGATTTCTCAATGCAAATTCTCATTCCACAAGGATTGCAGATAAAGCACAGAATATCATCCATCATAACATATATATCTGAAAGTGAAATTCAAAGAAATCAATGAAATACATATTTCAGAGAAATTAAAAAGTATGATGAGGAATACCAAATATCAGAATTTGAATCCAACCACATCCACCAGTGAACAGCTGTTACATTTTTCATTATTAAAAGATTAATATACTTAAATAACCTTCCAAATGACTGAGCTCATCAATTATCAAAGCCAGCTAAAACATTGAAAATTACTAACTTGGATATTTTTCATAAAGATCCTTCTCTTTATGCCAAAAAATCAGTTACCGTATTTTTCGTTAGATAACATTGTATATTGTATAATGCGCACTTCTGACTTTTTCAGCCTTCATTTTTATGCATAGATAATGCGCATGGCACGAACTAGTGGTAGAGTTAAGAAGTACAAACCGCTACTGCCAGAGGTAAGGATTAGGAGTGATTTCTGCAAGAGTGGGTTATTTTTGGTAAAATTTCCTAAATTTTCCCTAATTTCATATTATTGGCAAGAAGTGCCCATAATTTTTTTTTGTGATTATTGGCCCTGGAGGATAACTCGAGTGGTTTACATCATTCTCGCATTGCGAATTGGTTGAAAGGTAAGTCGTATGTTTTTTTGTAATGATGTTGAATCGTCTCTATAGTTTGTCATTGTATCTATCTTAATTAACTCATGATTTTCATTTCTTTTTTTACAGTAGAAATTGAATTACCCATGGCAACAGGAAGTATTTCCCTGAGTAAATCTAATACAGCCCAATTCAAACTGGAAGTTATAGAAGCTGCGAAGGAGAAAGGGAATCGTGAAGCTACTTGACAGTTTGATGTTGGCGAGAGTAGTGCGCGGGAATGGCGAAAGGCTGAAACAGTTCTAAAATATTTACAGAAGAAGAAAGAGGCTATGCTGTTCAGAAAATGCTTGTGGCCAACCATTGAAAAAAAATTGTATGATTGGGTCGTGAATGAGAGAGAGAAAGGTATGAGAATATTGATAATTCATGTTTTGCAAGTCTAAGAGAATCGCTCAGGAAGATAATATTGAGGATTTTTAAGCTTACTCATCTTGGGCGTTTGGATTTATGAAAAGGAACAATTTAAGTGTTCACTCTTCAACTAGTATTGGACAAAAATTGCCTTCCGACTGGGAAGCTAAAGTAGCCAAATTTCGTTTATACCTTAAGGAAATTTTGTGTGGTGTTGACTTTCATCACTTCGGGAATTTGGATAAGATTCCCATAAGTTTCGACATGCCTGGTTCTAGGACCATGAATTTAAAGAGGTGTCAGTATCCACGACAGGTCATGAAAGGTCGAACTTCAATGTGGTTCTCTGCATCACAGCATGTGGTTCAAAGTTACCACCAATGGTGGTCTTTAAGAAATACCATTCCTAAGGGTTGTGATTCGAAAGATGTCATCATAACTGCAAATGAAATAGGTTGGATGAATTCTGAGGTGAAGTTTTAGTTAAATAATGTGAAGCAGAAAAGGAAAGTGGCATTTTTCAACCCTAAATCTGTGTTACTTCTGGATTCTTGTAGGGCTCATATAATGCTAGAAATTAAAAGCATTGTGAGGAAATATTCTCGAATGGCCGTCATCCCAGGTGGGTTAATGAAAAAGACTACAGCCTCTTGACATTGCAGTTAATAAACCATTTAAAGATAATTTTCGCTCTAAGTGGGAAAATTGGACGATGGGCGGCATCCACGAATACAAGAAAACAGGGCAGATGAAGAGACCATCTTAGAAGGATATTGTAATGTGGATTGCTGAAAGTTGGGCTGCTGTGAGTGAGAATTGTGTAAGAAATGGTTTCCTTAGGGTAAAAGGAGATGAAATGTATGATGAAAATGAGAATGTTGATGAAGGTACACTATCTGAAATCGAGTCAGAAGAAGTGCCTTAAGAAATATTAAATGCAATAGATTCTTTCAATGTTGAGTCAGACGAAGAATTTCTTGGATTTGAATAATCTAATGTTTTATAAATGATGAGTTAAAATTCCACCATAGTAGTTTTATTATTAAATTTGACTTACTTCATGTCACTTTCTAATGTAAAACGTGCAGGGTCTTATTTTATCAAATTTTAACTTTTTTGTAAAGATAGCACGCGCCTCATCTATCGCAAAATACAGTATTTTCATTGGGGAGGAAGGGCATTAGACAATATGGAACTAGAAAGGGATGATAACATATTAAATTAACATTAAATTACTTATTGATTAAGAAATATTAAATACTTTATAGGCAACAGTAGGTCATAACTAGGAAGCACTCATGAAAATATAAATATGTATCTTCTTTCTATTGAAAATAATGTTTAGTTAAAGATCCCCAAATCCAAAAAGATAACTTTTAATAAAGCTATGCAAAAAAAACTTTAATAACTCTATTTGACTTTCGATTGCAGACAGGGCACTTGCCCGAGCGAGACCACACAGTCTTTGCACATTTATAACAGCAGCAAATGTGGCCTATGTTTCCATGCACAAATGCAGTATTCTTTGGCCCCTCCATACACATTATACACTTATCACCACTAGATGCACTCACAACTGCTTTGGTATTCTCAGGATTTGGTTTGGGTGTGTCACACAAAGTACTTGTGGTAGGGACTGAAATGTCCTTAGTCTCTTTATCATCCTTTGAAAATGACCCTAAACCACTGTCCGTAAACTCTTTGGACATATTTCGACTCCTCTTCCGAACTTTCCTCTTTTCATGTCTTCGCCGAGGCCTCGGTGGGAACCAATTCTTACGTACCTAGAATAGAGAGAGAGGAGACATTTTCAGCAATCTACTAAAGACAGAGATTAACTGAACATTGCCAAGTGGAACTACATTAGTTTATATTTGAAAAATTCTGTTGGGAAAGTATCCAAGCCCAGAAAAGATTTTTGGGCCTCCTAGGAATCTCCAAGAATAAGAATAGGAAGAATAAGAATATTTATTTTGTCCAAACGACACAATACACTGTATGATACATACTTGGCAAGTGTATAGGACATGCCAAATATGAAAAAATAAAAGAAGAAATACATATACAACGGAAACAATTACAAAGATAAAGCACAACACTTATGAATTCAAGTATTCATTTCTATTGTAAAAACACTTTTCAGCAAGATAGTTTAACATCAGTTTCTTAAACAGGTATTCTCTCTCTTCATTTTTCAAAGAAGCAGGCAAGTGAGTGAGTTTGGTGCACATTGCACTGGGTCCTTTGGAGGTCTTAGTGAAATTTTTTTGGGTCACATGTAGGTCATTACATCTTCTGGTGTTATAGCTGTGTATACTATGATTTTTTACAAGATCACCAAGGTGTTGCTTTGTGTAAATTACAGAGTGGTATATATAAATACAAGACACTGTTAATATACACTGATTTTTGAATATAGGTCTGCAACGAGCTCGTCGATGTTTTTTGAGCATTACTCTCATCAATTTTTTTGAATAATGAAAACACTGTGTAGCTTGGGAGAAGAGCCCCACAGTAGAATACCATATGATATTCTAGAATAGAACAGACCATAATAAAGCATCTTCAGCACATTTAAACTTACTGTATGTTTTAAGATGGACATCAAGTAGAACACAGTATTTACTTTTTTACATAAAAAGTCAATATGTACATCCCATTTTAAATTTGACTCAACATGGATTCCAAGAAATTTTAAATAATTTACACTGTTAAGATCACTGTCAACATTATGTGGAGAGATGCTTTCAAGCTGACTTTGCCTAAGTGAGAAGATTGAAACTTGCGTTTTTTTAGTACTTAGGATTATACTATTATTAGTGCACCATTCGGTCATACTTTCTAACAGTGGTTTGTGAGAACTGAGTATTTCATGAACAGTTTTACAAGATATCAACACACTCACATCATCAGCATATAGTACACATTTATTACATGGATTTTTCACCAGCTTGTTAGTAAGGTCATTGAAAAAGATTAAAAAGAGCAGTGGACCTAATACTGACCCTTGGGGCACACCTTTATCAGTCTCTCTGGGTGAGGACAGAAAAGTATTGCCATTGTGCTTAATTGATACCTTCTGTTTTCGACTTGCAAGTAAGTTTTCAGCCAATTTAATGACACACCTCTAATACCCAGTGATCTACATTTTAGAAGTAATAATTTGTGATCTAATGAATCAAAAGCTTTTTTCATGTCGAAAAATATTCCCATTATCTTTTGTTTTTCATTTATTTGGTCAACTATGAAGTCAACTGCATCAAATAGTGCTTGTATTGTAGATTTGTCCTTTCGAAACCCAAACTAGTGAGCTGAGAGCAAGTTATTGATACACACTCTAGATACACAATCTTCTACAATGCACATATTCAAATACCTTTCCAAAATGAGGGATTATAGAAATGGGTCTGTAGTTCTGGATGTTGTCGCGGTTACCTTTTTTAAAAATTGGGACAACTTTAGACATCTTTAGGACCTCAGGATAAACTCCTTCAGCCAAAGATTGGTTCACTAACGAGAGCAAAGGTTTTACAATAAGATCCCCACATGCATTTATTATTTTACCTGTGATACCATCAGTATCAGCTGACCTTGTCTTTCCCACCTTCAACAGATAAGGCCCGTTCACATTCAAGCGTTTCACGCGGCGCGTAGTTTCGTGCGAAAAGTTCACATGCAAGCGTTGTTGACGTTGTGCTACACGTCAACTGCACATGGCGACACATAGCAGCAGATAGCGGAAGATGTGAAAAATAGAAGATGTGTGCGTACCGTTGAACGTAGCAACTCGATAATAAGAAGTTGGCAGGACCCAAAAATCGGTACTTCGTATTGTCGAACCTTTTTAATAAATCGTGAAAAATATTTCCCCTTCCCCCCTGACTTCTCTGGTCTTTGGAAAAGTTTTAAAACGATTTATAGTCATTATTCGTGAAAGCATTCGAAATAATGCCTTTATATCATAAGCCAAATGCAAACAAACATTTGTGAAATAACTATCACCTCTTAGTTCCCAATGAAAATGTTGACGATCTTTTTCTTTGCAAAATTTTTGCCCAGTTTAGAAGACGTATATAAAGTAAGTTCTGCTTCTTTATGAGACTCTCGCTTTCTTAATCTGCAGCTAATCTGGATGCATAGCTGGTATGGCTTTTACGAGAGGCATTTGTTTCTAACATCTATGCAGTGAAGACAGTGTTTGGCCTGACCGCGCTTCCAATCACCCTTTCTTTATCACTCAATCATTGGCAAAATGAGCAAAGGACTCAGTACATTTAAAAAATCCTTCACAGCTCATTATTTGTGGTTATTTCCACATGGCTTGCTGGATATAGGAACTTGAGAAGAAATATTATTTCGTTCCAATTACTAATCGCTTGATGACAAATTGGGCATGATCTGGACATTTGCAATATCTTAATCATCTCAGAGTATACTAAGTTTCCGGTTCTAAATGGTGAGATTTTTTGGACAGATGGTATATTTATGTGGAGGTTGTGGAGAATGATACCGAAGAAAATAGAACTTCAAATCATCAACGAACACTTCAACCACCACCCAGGAAATGTCTTAGCTTTCTATGACGGCGCTTCAACAATCCATTTCTTATCGATGTTTCGAACAACTATGCAGTTAAGATGGTAGCAGACCCAATAGTTCTTTCTTTATTGCTCAATAATAGGTAAAAAGAGCAAGGACTCAGTCCATTTAAAAAATCCTTCTCAGGTCATTATTTGTGGTTTCTTCCATATTGCCTGCAGAATTTACGAACTTGGAAGAAATATTATTTCATTCCAATCAAAATGGTTTCACCACTCATTGAAGTTCAAGTTAGAAACATTTTCTCATGACCAAGTCCCTTTCCATTTAATGATTCGTGCTCATAGTACTATTCTGCAAAACATTGATCCAGTAAATAAATCATGCAATTATTTTTTATCCTTCTATGCATAATCTCTTCCCGTCGTGGGTGTTATGCTGAAGGCCCATTTTTTCCAATGGCATCTTTATATGCCAACTTCAGTAGCTAAAATATAGAAGCTAATGAAATGTCTTGTATTTAAAAAGTGATTACCGAATCACTTCACGATTTTCATAACTTTTTATTCACAATAGTGCAAATAAGAAACTTAATCCGAAATGGGCATCGCGGAGATATTCCAGATCCAGTGTTCTCCATTCCATAATCTAGTCATTTTCTTTCCCCTTGACTTACGCCTTCTTTACTTGACTCAGCTGTGGAGCATAAAACACGAAAACGAAATAAGCTTAATAGTTTGAAGCATAACTTTGTAAAATGAACTCGAGGGGAACTTAGAAGGAGGTAGGGGCCACGGAAAAAATAGGCCGCAGCCGAGGCTGAAACCTACCTCCTATGTGCAGTAAAATCCTGATAGCGACAATATGTTTCTCGCAAAGTAGTATTCCCATACTTAGATCCTTCTAAACGTCGGGTGATTTTGAAATAGAGCGCATCAGGATCCAATTCATGCAATGTTGTGTCATATCCGCGTATGAAAATGCCTAGGACTCAGTTTCTCATGCCATCACAATGAAATCTTATTCAATTGGTCATTTATCTAGTGGAAATCAGGGATAGCAGTGATGATAGATCAAATGCATTGTATCAAGGACTGGTTACTCAACAAATTCACCATAGTAATTCATGGATTAAAGTTGGTTCCAGTAAAATTTCATGGAGTTACCACAACAACATCTGGGAATTAAGTTAAAGAGAAGGCTTCCGTGGTGATTTTATTTTTAAAGAATTCAGCTTTTCTGGTTTACTCATGTGATGAACTCTACTTCAGAGAATGATATTTCGCAGACGACGGCTTCTTCAGGTTGAGGTGCCTTAGCAGTTAATCATGGGTCTTATTATCTAATACATAAAAATGAATGTTTGTTGGTTCGTCTTCTATGCATTCCAATACCATTCATCAGGTTACGATGAAACTTTGGTGAGTAGTTGTGCGTGTGCCCGCAAAGGTTTCTGAGTTAATGAATCCATTGTACAATAGGTGGAGCGAGAGTAATTTCAACAAATAAGTGTTGGCACTCAAGCTTCTCAAACAAGCGAGGAACGACAAGCATGCAACGAAGCAGATTGTAAACGAGTTGCTCAATCGCGTGCATCAGAATCACATCAGTGAGACATAATTTAGTTAGTTAAAAGGTATGCAATTTATTAGTACATGTTAAATGCAGTGATTGACTGGATGTGGGAGATATGCAGAAGTGCATGGATGGTGAAAAAGATCCCCATGGATTGGGAGCTGAATATTTTAGCACCAATCTACAAGAAAGGCATTACTACTCAGTGCAACAATTATATGTCCATATGTTTGTCCTCCGTTGCTTTGAAGGTGTACACCAGTCCTTGAAATAAGACTCAGAAATGAAGTTGAGGAAAAACTAGAAGAAGAACAATGTGCCTTTAGAAAAAGCCGCCAAACCCAGGATCACATCTTTACAGTACGCCAAGTCATGGACAAATATATTAATAGAAATGGATCAGTCTGCCTAGCTTTCTTAGATCTACAGGCAGCTTTTGACACTGTTCCAAGATGCAGCATATGGGAAGCACTGCAAAAAATAGGGGTACCTGTAGACTTAACTGAAAGAATTAAAAGTATGTACGTTAATGTGAAAGGAGTAGTAAGAATAGCAGGGAAAACGTCAACAGGATTTGATATGAGGAAAGGTGTCAAGCAAGGAGATAGCCTTAGCCCTCTACTATTCATAATTTTGATGGACCAGATACATAAAGAATGCTAAAGTAAACAGCAAGGTGCAAGGTAGGAAACTATAGGTTAAGGCCAGTCTACGTTCAGTCACTAATATATGAAGATGACATTGTATTGATTGCTAAGAACAAGAGAGAACTGCAAGCAGCAGTAGAAGAATGGGCTAATGTAATTAGAGACCATGGAATGAGAATAAATGTAGGGAAAAGCAATGTCATGGCAGTGTCAAAAAATGAGGTGCAGGAAAGGCTGAACATAACATGGGAAGAGCAAGAATTAGAACAGGTTGACAAGTTCAAATACCTGGGGACACAAATTATTTGTTACGGAAGACCAGACTCTGAAGTGAGTCACAGAGTCCATAAAGCAAACCAGGTATACTATCAGCTTGGCAGATCAATTGTAGGCAAGAGAGAAATATCGGAGAAGACAAAGATGAGGGTGTATAAAACCATTTTTCAGCCGATATTGCTATACAGAACAGAGAGCCTAACCCTACTCGACAAACACAGGAGTAGATTCCAAAGCTCCAAGATACGATACCTCAGATGTGCTGCAGGATGCACTAGGATAGATCGAGTGAGAAACACCACAATCAGAGCCCAATTTCAGCAAGACTCTATCACAGAATTGATGGAAAGAAAAACCTTGGGATGGTATGGGCATGTGGTTAGGATAGAGGAGGAAAGGAAGTCAAGAGACGTGGTGGAGGCAAGACCAGAAGGAAGGCAAGGAAGAGGACGACCAAGGCTGGAGTGGGAAGAATATGTGGAGAGATTGGCAGCCTGGCATGGAAAGAGCATAAGTGAAGTGACTCGCTCAGAACAGCGTGGAATTTAGAAAGTGGCTGAGGGACCCCAACGCCTAACAGCATAAGGGGACTAGAGAAAGAAGAAGAATAAGGTTTGGTGCAGTGTTCTCTTAGTTTGCTTTTTTAAATTCTGCATTCAATTTTCATATACACTTTGCTTTTTCTTAAAATTAGATTTAAAGCTCAAAAATCTTCAATTTTTGCACTACTTCAACAATAGAATATTTTTGATGAAGTCTTCTCGGGCCTTCCACCACGATAAGCTTTTCATTGCTGACATTTTGGAGTCCGACTTGGACTCTGAAATGTTGGCAGTGAAAAGCTTATCCCAGTGGAAGACCCGAGAAGACTTCCTCTATATTATTCGTTGGGAAAAAACTAAATCATAGATTATTTGATTTCCTTGGAAACCTCAGAATTGGCATGGAATGGAAACTTATGCTATCACTTGTGCATTACAATTCCAGTGTAGGTACGAGGAATTCATTGGACTAGGCCTCAAATTCGTTTAGGTACCGATTTTAACCCAGAAAAAGGCATTGCAACACATTCCGGGCACAGCTAGTACATTATAATATTATACTGTCGAGCAACTCCTCCCATTGGGTCATCTGTTTTAAAATTTGAAGTAATCTGTTTTAAATGAAAAATTATAATACCCTCACAAATCTTAGGAAAAAGTTTTCCAAGAATTTACACTATTGTGTCATGAAATATGGACAATGGCAGGAGGAAACGTGGAATAGAGGCGGCCAAATGTGAGGAATAGAGGAGGCCACCAAAAGATTTATTCATTGTAAAGCCATGGATTTTAGAGATAATGACTAGGATCCCAGTCCTATTTCTCATCATTTAGTCGCATCATTTTTCCCTTCGAGAGCTCAATACACTGAAATTACCGCTAATAGCACATGGCAGTGAGTTGGTATGCGGCGCTACACATGAGTTATTACCAAAAGAGAATTGTTTACATTATAGAAATGCAGCTAATGGTTAAAACTAAAATAAAATAAGGGAAAAATTGCCTCAAGCTATGATTTTCCCTGTCTTTCGAGATCTGTATTAACCACGATTTTGAAGTTGATAAATAACTCTGTGACTCAGGGACTTGTGAGAGATGAATGCACTAAAATTCACACATTTTACACAACTGATAGATTATATTCGGCAACTCTGATTTGTTAGGTGTCTGCATCAGCGAATGAAGGCTTTTCTGACATGATTTCCCCCAAAGGTTCGTAAAATCAAACTCAGTTTCTCCGTGGGGACTGGGTCCGAGGTTTATACTTCCAAAAATTTCGTATTTTCAAAAACTTCGTATTTTCGAATAGCACCATGTATTTAGCATAGGCTTTTCGTTGGGCCGGACAGTTTTGCTTTGTAAAATCGAAAAGTCGCATTTTCATGCTTCGTATTATCGAGTTTCTATTGTATTTCATTTTTATTTAAGTGATTGTGTGTGGGTGTGTGTTCTTCATAGAGTTAGCAAGTGGGTCCAAGGATCCAGTGAGCTGCTAAGTGTGGTGTAGCATGCCTGTGTTAAGTCTGTCCCTGGCGTGAGAGTGATTGCCATTAATCACTTACTTGTGTATGTCCGACTAATGTTTCTTTTGAACCAGGTTAGCTCCACAATAGAAAAACACTAGCCGGCAGAGTGATAAGTACTGTCACAGAGTTTACAGAGGGCTCACTCTCAAGAGAGATATGCTATGCCTTTTTCTTTCTATTACTTTATGCTAGATGGCATTGATGTTCCTAAAAGCTTTCCACTGATTCTCTCAAGGGCAAGTGCTCTTCCCTCTCCCGCCCGCACCTGGAAAATGTCACCATTTGGGCAAGTTAGCAGTTCTTTTCAAATGCCTTGTCGTGTGAGAATTCAACCATTCTCGTGAGTGCCCACTTGCTCTTGGGGCAGAGGGAAAATTTGCTGAATGGGTGAAGTAGGGGAGGGGATATCATTGCCATATACAGTAGAAACTCGAAATTACCAAGTCGACAGGACCGGAAACACCTGCACTTCATAATTTCAAATTTCGTACGAACGAGTATTGCAATGAAGCTATTACAAGAGCATTGCAATGAAGCTATTTTTTTAAATTACGATGTACTCGCATGATTTATGAAGTTATACTTTATGAAAGTTTACTGAAATTGTATTCATGCCAACAGGGTGCATAAAGTTGAACACAAATAACTTGTCGGAGGTTCATACTTCCGATTCTTGGGTCTTCCGATGCGTCGTTCCATCTTTTCGCAGCAGCAATCCTTAAACTGGAAGAATCAACCTCCATCCAGGCCTCACCGAAATCTGCATATAAACAAATAACTTTTTGTTTTTTCTTTCAAATTGTAAGAGATTGAGTAATCAAGCGTCTTTGCAAAATTTTCACGCAGTTTGGGTAAGCCTATGAAGCTTCATTCATTCATCGCATTTTTCTATATCACTTCTTACCTTGCAATTCTGGCGTGAGCAATGTATTATGATACCAGTAATATTGATTTATGAATACATAAGTATGCAACTTGCATGATAATTTGCACCGGATATGGAAATTAGAGGTATATATTTTCATTAGAAGAATATCATACGCTCCGTGTCAGGCATAATATAGGTACCTATATTAAGCTAAGAGAGTGAAAAGAAGATTCTGTTGCGGATGCTATACCATGGATGCATGTTATGTATTTCGGTCAAAAAATGAGATGCCCGTTGATTTCGCAAAATAACAATCATTATTCTCCCTTGGATTCAGCTTATTAGTGCGTGGTTATTTCTGAGACGATGGAGCTGAAAGAAGAGCTTCTAGGTGAGTCCAGCTAAATGTGTACCTCCTTTCAAATGCATACTGTACAAGCCATGCACTTCAACATTGAAGGTGAGATAGTTCCTTTTACACTTTATCGGTTACTAATGATGCTAACATTACAAATCAATAATATTAGTTTTTACTCTACTATGAGAAATCTTCCATTGTGGTTCTATTCAGTTTAGGTCGCTTGCTCTTCATTCATTAAATCTCAGACTTCATTAAAAGATTCGATATCGAATTAAAATGTGGGATATTTTTGCATATCGTTTTTCCTCTGCTTACGATCAAGCAAGGGTCCTTTCGTCCGAGCATTGCAACTCCAGGTCAGGCCACGAACCAAGCCTGAATTTCTCTTTAAGCCGGTCTTTCCCACCTTTCCCCCTCGCCTTGAGGGTTACTCCATTCACCCTATCACAAAAGCAGCTGCAAGACTCATGGTCCGGGGTATCTTATGCTACTAGGGAGGTTGATCTAGCTGGGAGTCAAGGCCAAGGGATGCACACAAAGAATAAATATCGAATGAATCATCGGCTTAATGTCGAATAGTCACATCCTATCTTCCTCCTCCCTTACCTCAAGCGGCTGCTCCGATGGAGAGGGAGGACATGACTCTGGAGAATGGAGGCTTTTATAAAAAATCAAGATATGACCAATAAACAATATTTTGGCTGTGTTAGACCCATTTGCGTGCACAGAGTCCTTGAGAGGGGGGGGGGGGGACTTCTTGAAGGTCCCAAGAGTTGGTATGGGGGGTCTGAAGAGTCAGCTAGGGACATCGCATCTTGACCTAGAATTGAGTGTGGGAGGGAACACAAAGGGGCCTGATCTGGAGTGCCAGCACGTGGGAGGGGGGGGGGGGGTTTCGGTGTGAGGGGGAGGGTTTGTGCCCACCTGTAGAGCGGGTGGACTCGAGCAGGGAAGGGGGACACGGAGGGTCACTTGGGGGAGAAATATGACCAGTGCGGGAGGAAAGGGAGGCGTTTGATAGGTTCGCCACAAGTGAGAAAGAAAGGTAATGGGGAGAGTAAGCCGAGATTTTGGAGCAAGGGAGATTGAAAGCTGGGTGATTTTTCTGGTGGGGTTGCCAGGTGTGGAAAAAGAATATGGGAATGGGCGGGCATTTCCATATCACATTTCCTTAATTTCCGATCCGTTCGAACAATCTCAGATAAGGGAGTCAGTGAATAATAAGTCATGAGGAAATACGAATAAATGATTATAATAAATATACTTCCGTTCTTCTGTCGACAGAATCACTTACTTAACAAAAATATCAGATATTTGTTTTTGCTCTTTGCTACCCTCCATTGTCGCTTCCACAATGACCTCTAATTTGGATAAATGCAAACTGAACTAGGAGTTGACATCATTAATAATTTGGAATCGATGTAATGTATTGAGAGCAAGCAAAACTCTGTTCTTTTTGGGAGAGATCAGGAGTAGGTCATTTTTGTCTTCATCGCTGCTTTCCTTACTGGGCCCTGCCACTAGATCTTCCATCTTGCCGGCTGTACCGTTCGATCTTCACAAGCTTGGATATTGTCATCCATCGACATATAATCACTGGGGATTGCAGCCAATGAACTGTCAATTTGCGACTAGTAATTTTGGAAATCACTTGCCCAACCTCTTTACATCAATAGGTATTCATTTCTGTACCTCTTCCTAAACATTAAAATTGACAAATTAATATTCATTTCTGGCACTAACAGGAATTCATCCACAATTAAGGTAGTCTGTTTGAAGACTAACATCAGGAACAGGATGATCAGGTGCAGGAAAAGGGAATCCTGCTGCTCTCCAGGATGATTAATAAATAATTGTTTTTGAGGATACCCCATGACTTCCTTCTCCATATAGCTTCAGTGACACAATGTTGAATCGGGATTCGAAATTGTACAGCCAGCCAACGGATCATTAGAAATCTTCGATTTTCTGACGTAAAAGAATCGCTTCCGCCTTCTGTTGAATGATCGGGCCACTTACTGGAATATGCTGCTCATGACACTTGCAGAAAAAGGCCTAAGTTCATTTTCAATTTCAGTGAACTTAGTGCCATGTACATTTTATTTTCGTTGATACCCCCTCCTCCACTTTAGTTACCTCTGCGCAGTTGTTGAAAGGGTTGTACGATCGTTGAAAGGGTTGACAATGACACCCCAAACTTTTCCACAACAGTACTTTTTCTTAACTTATTTGATTCAACTTCTTGAATCATTGTCACTTTCTTGTCCAATGATATTCCCCTTCTCTTTCTCTTTATTTGGGATGGTTCCATGTCCATGACCGTCATAACACTCAGAAATCCTTTCCTCGATGCCCCTACCCAAATATTCTGGCCAATTGGTATCCTGTTTCCGCACTGGCTAGGTACCAACTAACCCTCTCCCCCTATGTCCTTTGGGACGTATCGTCCGATAACCCAAGGAAGAGATTAAAGCGCCTCCAATTGAGCTACGATGCTGACGAGGCTTCCTGCTCCCTCTCCTACGGCATGACTTTTGGTGTCTCATAGGATGGTTTCACTTATCCTTTTCTTATTTGTATCTCTAAAAAGGATTAATGCTACAAAACACTTATCAGATTCTTCTTCAATCTGCAGGAATGCAGCTGAGCTCCCTACCAGGTTATTTTTTCGATCGCTTGGTTGAAGTGAAAGGGGAGGAGGGTACACCATTTTCCAATATAAATACAGTGGAGCCCTTTTATAACGAAGTTGAGGGGGCCAGCAGTTTACTTCGTTATACATGGGCCCACTCTTGTGAACTTAAAACTGAACTTTGAACCAAGCAAACTGCTGTAATATTGTGGCTATTATTTTATAACCCCGCACAGGAAAGGAAAAGAAGCGTCTAGGCGAAAGCATTTAGGAAAAAGGCTACCATCTGAATCTACCGAAAAATCTGCTTTTTTCTCCAGTTCAGTGTCTGTTGCCTTCGCCAACTCCTAAAGAACGTTTTACCAGAGACGCTCAAATGAACATACTAATTCAACTATCTTCCGTACAGTAAAGATACTAAACAGAGGAGGGGTAATTTTGTCGTCTCGTATTAATACATTCACGAAATTCACCTATTTACATGATGAAATTTTCACGAAAGGAAAGAGTATGTTTCCTGAAGGGTATCAATTTCCATGAGGACTATCATTTACAATTATATAAACCACGCATCGTATTTAAATCATCAGCATCAAGGCTAGCCGCCGATGTGCGATATCGGTAAGCTCCATTTCAGAATTTCCTCTACTGGCGTCCCCCCTCTGTTGTCCCCTGGGTGGAATGGGAAGGTCCTCGGCGTGGAAGGGGGCAGTCGGCGAGCGAATGGAGGGGAAGTGGAGGTGAGGGAACTCCGTAGAAAACAAACCCGCTGTCAAATTTCGTCTTGTTGGGCGTCCGACTCTTGGATGAGTTTTGCCTGGGCAAGGTGAGCAGAGTCCCGTCGCTAGGATTGGAAATTGCCAGATTTTGCTTTATGTTTTACGGAACTCCACAGGGCGTTTCAAGTCGATTCAAAGACTTGGCTAAAAATAATATCGTTAATTTTCCGATAGGCATTACAAAGCAATAATATTGTCGGACCGGTGGCAACAGAAGAAATACGGTTATCAGATAACTTATGTGATTGATTTAATGCGTTCATCACAGTTAATCTACCGATTAATAAGTAGTTGAAAATTAATTAATGCAAGTGAATAAAATTTAGGTAAATGGATTGCCAGTTTAAGAAGATTACTGCTGGAAATTTCACTCTACCGTCTACCGGGGAAGTGGGTGGATTATAAGACAAAGTAAATTTGATATCGGGAGGTAAGAGAGGCCAAACTGTACCAAAGATTAAAGAAAAGCAAGTAGGTTATTAATTGAGCAAGATGATGAGTGGAGTGAATACTTGGAGGAGCTATGTGACAGCAAAAGTAGACCAGTTAGAAAGCACTGAAAGAGATGAAGGCAAGGAGGGCTGTAAGAGTAGATAACATACCTTTGTAGTTACGTAGGGATTTAGGAAATAGGGGAAGACAACCTTAGTAGAAAGACCACGGCCAGAAGACTCTGAAAAAAGAGTATTGGAAAGAAGAAGCATGGAACTACATTCGGGACCAAAGACGGCGAACGATAGAAGCGGGAAAACGATCAATGCGAGAACGATAGATCGAGGTTCTACTGTATTCGCTAGCACTATTATTGGGGATTTTAGTATTCTTCTAAAATATTGATCCTTCAATTTAATGAACTCATTAGTGGTGCACCTCCAATTTCACAACCCCTAAAATTCTGCACATGCTAAAGTAGCTGTTTTATATTAAAATTTAAACGCAAAAGAATTAACCGTTGTGGCGGGTTCGCGTGGAGGCCCCAGTTAACTGGCACGCCGGAAAGGCAGCGGCGCCAAGGACGCGGAGCAGGCGATGAGCGACTCCGAGGAGATATAAAAGGCCATGTCATCATGCGGGGAGAAGGAAGTTTTACTGTGACTACCTACTTGTACACTCGCTCGGGCTCGTCCCTAATAAAGAGGCCAAACGATAATTAGTTGGTGTTAGTTATTTCGCGCTGACAACACATGGTGTCAGGTGTGTGCGAAAATGACGAATAAGCAGCTCGAAGGAATAGGAGGTCCTGCTTGGTCCATACCCCAGGCATTTTCCTTCGTGGCAGAAGATTGGCCAAGATGGAGTCGACGGTTTGAGAGGTACAGACGGGCGTCTGGACTTTCCAAAAAGCCGGAAGACGAGCAAGTCGACGCATTGATTTATGCAATGGGCGACGACGCGGACGACATACTATTATCCTTCAACCTATCAGCAGAAGAAGAAAAAAAGTATAGTATCGTTTTTGGGAAGTTTGAAGAGCATTTCGTCCCGAAGGTAAACGTAATTTACGAACGTGCCCGTTTCAACAAGCGACTACAAGGAGAGACCGAAACGGTGGAAGAATTCGTTCGGAACCTGCATATTCTCGCTAAAAATTGTAAATATGGCACCCTGCGTGACGAATTGGTGAGGGACCGTCTAGTAGTCGGTTTGCGGAACGCCAAGTTATCGGAAGCCCTACAATTGGATCCGGATCTTACGCTTGAGAGAGCCGTTGCAAAGGCGAGGCAGGCAGAAGACGTGCACAGGCAACAGACGCTCATAAGGAGTAACTCGGGGGAAAGTAAAACCGCCCCTTCGCCAGCACGATCATCGGAGGTGGACACAGTGCGGAAGAAAGCCCCACGGCACCCTTCAACACCAACATCAGCACCACCCGACCAAATAAAGGTGAGTGGTCGCAAATGTCCTCGGTGCGGGAAAAAGCCACAGCACATTTTCGCGCAATGTCCGGCGCGTCAATCTGCGTGCGCTCTCTGTAAAAACAAAGGACATTGGGCAGCAGTTTGCCGAACAAAAGCGGTTGCCGAAATTGACAAGCAGCTACAGAGTGAAAACGACCATTTTTTTCTGGGAAGCATTTCGACGGGAGGAGAACCATGGAGGGTCTCACTCGCCATCGGTAACCAGAAAATCCCCTTCAAAGTCGACACAGGCGTGGACATCACTGTCATCGGTACCGAATTATTCAAAACGCTGAAGGGAATCCAACTCGAAAACACCACATCGTTCCTCCACGGTCCTAATCAAAGCAGGTTGCAGGCCAAAGGAAAATTCCGGTCTATTTTACGTTGGAAGGATCGAGTATACGAGGATGAGATTTTCGTGGTGAATGGAGTTGAAGACGCGCTCTTGGGACAACCAGCGATATCATCCCTGGGAATTTTGACTTGGCTACGGGAAATAACAGCTGGTCATCCGGAAGAAAACTACCAAGAACTTTTTCATGGCCTGGGAAGAATGCCGAAACCATACGTCATTCGCATCAAGGACGAAGCCGTGCCCTATGCGGTGTCCACGCCGAGAAGAGTGCCCCTGCCATTGAAAGAAAAGGTAGAGAAAGAAATAAAGAAAATGGTGAGGGAAGGAATAATAACGGCGGCAGAAGAACCGACGGATTGGTGCGCGCCCATGGTGGTCGTGCCGAAGGCAGACGGAGAAGTTCGAATATGCGTAAACTTCACGAAATTAAATAAATGCATTCGGAGAGAACAGCACGAACTGCCGACCGTGGACGAATGTCTAACCCTGCTGAAGGCTTCGGAAGCAAAAGTTTTCACTAAATTAGACGCTTGCAGAGGATACTACCAAATACCACTACAGAGAGAATGCCGTCCGCTAACTACTTTCATAACCCCCTTTGGAAGGTATTGTTTTAACCGGATGCCGATGGGATTATCTTCGGCCGGCGAGCATTTTCAACGGCGGATGTCGGAAGCATTGACAGGTTTAAAGGGAGTAGTCAACGTTATGGATGACATCCTCGTGTTTGCAGCAACACAGCCAGCGCACGATCTGAGATTGAACGCCATCCTCCAGCGTCTTCGAGAAAAAGGGATCACGTTAAATCGTGAGAAATGCAGATTTCGTGTCGCAGAGACAAAATTCTTAGGCCATGTCATATCGGCCGAGGATGGAATCAAGCCCGACCCCGACAAAGTTTCGGCTATAGAAGAATTGCCGCAGCCCGAAACGGTCGCAGAAATACGTCGATTCCTTGGAATCGTGCATTATCACCTTAAGTTTCTCCCTCACTTAGCGGACGTTACCCAACCCTTGAGAGAGCTGATGAGGGAAAAGGAACCTTTGCCATGGACTGCAAAACACTCCAAAGCTTTTCAAGAAATCAAGTGAAGGTTAACTTGTGCCCCATCATTAGCCATGTACGAAACAAATCGTCCGACAAGAGTATTAGCCGACTCATCGTCATATGAATTGGGAGCTACACTAGAGCAGTAGCAGTCAGATGGGGAATGGAGAACGGTATGTTTTGCGTCACGGACTTTGACAGATACAGAACGACGCTACGCCCAATTGGAAAAGGAAGTATTGGCGCTCACCTGGGCTTGTGAGAAATTAGCAAATTATTTAGTAGGCAAGAAATTTCTCCTATGTACGGATCATAAACCACTCGTGGCACTATTGGGAACGAAACCCCTTAGCGAATTGTCTGCCCGAGTGCAGCGTTTCCGTATGCGCCTCATGCGTTTCGATTTTGAGGTAATTTATGTTCCGGGAAAGAAATTGTATACGCCAGATGCTCTCTCACGATCTCCTAACTCCAAAACTCTTAAAGAAGGCGATATTCTCACCGATGAAGACGTGGAATTGTACGTGGAAGCAGTGAAAGCGGAATCACCAATGAGTGACAAACTGCTGAAGGAAGTATGGGAAGTGCAACGAGGAGATGAAAGGACTCGACGGATAATTAAATATGTGAAAGAGGGGTGGCCACGGAAAGAGAAAATGTGGTTGGAAGATACCAGCTTCTACCATGAACGAGCAAATCTTTCCCTCCTTGACGGTTTACTAGTCAGGGGGACAAGGGTTTACATCCCGGAATTATGGAGGAAAGAAATGTTGGACCGACTCCATGCAGGACATCTAGGCATTTCGAAGTGCAGGAGGCGTCACGGAATCCCTCAAATCGTCCGAGCGGACAATGGGCCGCCATTCGGAGGAAGAGAGTTCCGAGAATTTTCGCATGAATACGGATTTGATCTCATAACAGCCCATACTACCCAAAGAGTAATGGACTAGCGGAAGCAGTGGTGAAAATGGTAAAAAACATACTCGCGAAAGAAAGAGACCCATGGTTGGGACTCCTTGCATACCGTGCTTCACCCTTGGAGTCCGGGTATTCTCCGGCGGAGCTGCTAATGGGACGTAGGCTGAGAACAACCTTGCCCTTGTGTCCCAGGAAGTTGAATCCCAAATGGTCCAGTCTTACGGCCGTACGGGATAAGAATAAGGTCATCATGGAGAGTCGAAAGGGGAACTACGACCGACGACACCGGACAAAAGAACTACCCCTGTTGACTGTGGGAGCTCCGGTTTGGGTGAGAGATCGTCGGGAGTATGGAACGGTTGTCGGAGAGTCGGGCCATCCCTGGTCCTATCTGATTGAGACAGGTAGCGAAGTCATCAGGAGGAATCGGGTGGCGCTGACCTTAGCAGAACGGCTGCCGAGTACATCGGAAGATTACGAGTCAATGTTCCCAGACCTCGAGACCACATCGGAGAGCGACAACCCACCGGAGACGGGATTAGTCAAGACGAGATACGGACGACTTGTGCGTCCCCCACAGAGATATTCCCCTTAGTTTTGTTTTCCCGTCCCTGGTTTCGTTTGGCATTTTTTCAGGAGGAATGATGTGGCGGGTTTGCATGGAGGCCCCAGTTAACTGGCACGCTGGAAAGGCAGCGGCGCCAAGGACGCGGAGCAGGCGATGAGCGACTCCGAGGAGATATAAAAGGCCATGTCATCATGCGGGGAGAAGGAAGTTTTACTGTGACTACCTACTTGTACACTCGCTCGGGCGTCCCTAATAAAGAGGCCAAACGATAATTAGTTGGTGTTAGTTATTTCGCGCTAACAACACAACCGTAATGGTGGAGTGAAAAAGTCTTTGTGAGACCAAAAAAAACTAATGCACAAGGTACAATAATCCCTTCATTTTAAGTTACTCATGTATAAAATACAGGACAAACCCTTCCCTGTAAAAGTGAATATAGTCAACTCCATTTACTCTGTTGTATTTTTTAAATATTCATTTTATTGTAGAACTGCCATTGTATGTAACTTTAGAAACGTGTCATCCCTCAGATAGTTCCATAGTGTTCATTGATTATCAAAAAATCGGGGCGCACTTTGATGGGAAACTTCAACTTCCCTTTTAAACTCATAAATGCATTTCTGTGTTTGGCATTTCTCTTCTCACTAGTACTATTGATACTCTACAACAGCTGATAAGGACAGTTCATCAATCAGTCCGAATGCAAATCTATGAATGAATGAATCTATGCCATGATTATTTTATTCAAAACCGTTAACCACTCTGTTGTCTTAGCTGTCTTCCAAGCTAGATGCCTTTCACCCCCGACCGTGACATTGTTCTGCCATTCACTTTCCTCCTAGTTACCCTCCCTTATCCCTCACCAAGGGATCCCTACCCTCTGTCTCCGCGCTAGCCGTTTGCCGATGCCTGCCGTTCATCCACACCCAGCCTTTCTTCAGGCCAGCCCTAGTGATTCAGTCAGTGTAAAACCTGCCCGAAGGCCTCTCCTGAGCTAATCCCTCCTCTCGCTCCACTCTTCACAGAGACCCACCACACACCCCAACCATCGGCTACCTCTCTCTGTGACCAGTGCATGGTCAATGCTTTGATCCCTTCCCCCACCCCTCGCCCCATGAAGTCTCACACAACCACCGGCATCCTTAAGCCCTTCGAACTCAACTTCTCTCTCTCCCTTCCGTCCACTTTTCCTTCCTACCCAAAAATACTTAGCCAATCACCCCTAAACAGATATATAGATGGATCTAATGATTTATTTCCTTGAAGACAATTTATCTGCGGTGTACATATATTGCAATACCTTTGACAATTGTAGAACACTGCAAATTTAGTGACATAATCCACATCAATATGAAATAGACAACGCAAAATCGAAAATGAAAAGAGTGCCAAGCGAGGGATTAGGATGGTCAATCCCACAAATTGTGCGGCTACATCTACATCTGAGGGAAACCCGTCATTATGCATTTTCCTTAGCTTCATAAATTATCACAGGAACATCAAATGCTGAAATTATGTAAATATTGATTGTAGTTTCAGAAACAAATTTCTATGCAGATGTATTTTCACGATTATGATTCTCGTCGGTGATTATAAGTTTTAAAAATGACTCCATGAATTTTGTACTTTTATGAACACAGCCAATGGCTTACTATGGTAATTCTCAATTAATTCGCAATGGTGAGGGATGACAAATCTTTACAGCAAAAGTGCATGAATGCAAAACATTGATAGTAGCTAATGGTTTTCTTCTGATAGTTTCATCAACTTTGATCAGCAGGATCTCCCGAGTGGGATGGAACTCATGTTCACAAACATACATTATTTCATTTCTGGGAAGAATTTAGTTTCTCAGTGTGTCAAAAGGGAAAAGCTACAGCAGTTGCTTGCATTGTTTGTTGCTATTTTACATTACACTGGATTTATCCATGTTAGACACTTGCAAATGATTACTTTTTATACTTCGAGGTCACATAAAGTCGTAAGTCATAGTCTGTCACCACCAAGTGTTGATAGGGAGCTTTAAAGCAAAAGGTAATTAGGTCTAAGAAGAGTGAAGACAAACTCAACACAGGAGCTAGTATGCTACTAAGGAAGGAAAAAAGGGGTCCACAGTTATACACTCCAACCATCATAGGGTGTATCATACCAGTAAGTAACTGTTCTAAATGAAATAACATAGTAAGGATTGGAATTACAGTCAAAACCCTCCACTACCATGGGATTTGAACAAGAGCTCTCCAGATAAAACGCTTTAGCCACCATACCAATCTGACTCCCTAGAAAAACATTTCAAATCATTGTCATGGCATTTATTTACTCTACACCCTCTAGGAGGGCAATTTGTTTTAATGATTGATTTCATGGGCAGTGTGAGGCCTTACTTTAATGAGCTTCCACCATATTCTGAATGAACTCAGACAAAGCATCAAATAACAAACACAAAGAGGAGCTAACCTGGAAGCACTTCTTGCAGTAGCGTGGCAGAGGCTTGTTGACACATTTGCACCGCAAGCACGTCCAGAAGTCACTGCTCGGGATCTCCTGGTCCGTGGACGTAGTGTGGGAGTCTGAATGCGAGTCATCGCCCCAGAACTCCTCATCTTCAACCTTCACCACAATCTCAGTCACCTTGACGCAGCACTCCTGGGTAAAAAACAAACAAGGCTGCAGTTTGGCCGAGCAATGACATTCTCTTATGAGTAAATTATAAAGACTTGATCCACATTGGCATACTTACCGGCCTTGGACTTACCCAACTTAAGTTATAACAGACAAATTAGATAATATCATTTGAATTTCATGTATTGCTTTGGGATGTTGAATATTAACCATGTGCTATGACACTCAAATCAGTGTTGGATTCTATTCTGCCTTTTGTGGCATAGGAGGGATACCAATTACAAGACAATACTTTTGGTATGTTGTCACATGACCAACATGGCTGAAGCATTCCAGACTTGCTTAGGGTTTGATATCATCGCAATAAAAAAAACTTATGCACAATATTTTTCTAAAGATTTCTACTAATTAAGACAAGTTAAGACAAAGACCTCAGAGAGTGACATTGCAATGCCTCAGACAGTCGGATGGAATGTTTAGAAGATTAATGCAATAATGGCTCAGGCAGAGAGAATGAGCCTTTCCACACAGGAACCAGGAATGTCGTTTTTTAAGCGAAACTTACATCCTCTGTATACGATTGCTAAGTATACTGGAAGCAAATAATCAAGGCAAACAAGTGATTTTAGGGAATGAAATATTACAACATAAAACTCATCAATGCATTACAGTGCCCTGTTCTACTCTATATAAAAAGAAAAGCCAAAAACTGAAAATTTCCATGCACCACCCTATATTTTTCA
This sequence comes from Ceriagrion tenellum, assembly GCA_963169105.1. Lineage (NCBI taxonomy): Eukaryota > Metazoa > Arthropoda > Insecta > Odonata > Coenagrionidae > Ceriagrion > Ceriagrion tenellum. The sequence continues at coordinate 122,883,458 of OY720642.1, read as the reverse complement.
AGAACCTGGAACTGTCAGCAAAGTTTCTACAGGAGTTGTGAGCAAATATTGAGCAAAATGTAGCCAATTATCTGTGGAGTGGGGATATTAAATAATATGCAAAGTTTGACCTTTGCACATTATTGAATGTCAACACCGCAATTATCCTAATTAATAAATATAAATACTTCTGTTGAATCAAACAATTGGAAAAAATGCACTAATGATACATAAGTACCATGTAATGCGTAGGCAGGCCTGGTGTAAAAAATTAAAGCTTCCTCCGAGTATTCCAAACAATCCTGAAAAGTATTCAGTAAAATATAAAATGACATGATCACGAAGATTACAAGGAGGTTGATCTAAGAAAGAATTAGAAGTGTAAGGTGAAAAATATTTGAAAATAAGTTAAATTGGTGAAAGACTTAAGCACATCAATGTCACACAATTTTTTATGAATGGGTGAAATTTAGGCTTCTTTAAAAGGTTATGTTTAGTTTTCCACCGGAAGCCCAGCACTGGTGGCTGCGACATCATACACAGCAACTGCACAAAGGCCAGGAAAATTCAAACAAATAACTATTTTGCAAGGCTCAAGCTTCTTTAATATAAGATTTTTGGCACAAAGGAAAATTAGGCATTCGGTACTCTTGCAATAATAACTCTAGATTCTAATCTCAACCGATATTCAAAGCAAAACTCCCATAATAAACTATTCTGTAACATCAAGGGAAATTGAGCTCTATGGCCTCTCAAGATGGCAAAAATAAGTGAGTCTGTAACAGAAAGCATCAGTCCCTAGAAGCCAGTTTTACTGTAGAGCTTTGATAAACACTTTCAGATGACTGAAGATAAAACCCTTCTTCGTTACTGTTGCAGTCATTGACAGGCATATCTCAGGCACTTGCTCTATACCAAAGTTGATGCTTAGGAGCTTTAATACAAGTTGCAGAACACATTTAATCACTCAGTTTAGTAGGAGAGAAAAGACGAACTGTTCCTAAATCAATTAGTAACTCCTTAATTTTCTACCACCGGTAGTAAATATAATATTACTAGAACCCAAGCACCTTTTATGTGAGTCAAATGTTTCCAAGTTGGTCCAGCTACAACTATGAAATTAAAAGGCCATTATGAGAAATTAGAGGCGTCTTTGGATTTCAGAATTAAGATATTTTATATTCCTAATAAGAGGTAACTCTTAAACATTAACCTACAACAAATAGTTCTGCACTTCCATAACACTAAAACCTCCATGCCAGTCATTGTGACCAGTAGAGGAATTCAGATAGTTGCCATTTATCCAGCATTCATTACAGAGAGCCTTATCTTTTTGACTTAGTGAAACTCATAACTACCTAAAAACCCCATAACTGTTGGTTTTGACACGTAATTTACCTTGCAAGCATGCGGTGGACTTCGTTTTGTTGATCTCAAGCAATGGAGTGTAATTCTGTCAAGAACTTTTGATAACTCTTAAACTATCTCATAAAAATGCTTACATCTTCATTGGCAAGCAGATGATTAATCACTTCCAAGGAAATAATCTGATCGAAAGAATTACATTTTAAAGGCCAATTTTTTAACAGCTATTCCACTAAAGTCTCATAGCTGTTCTTTAAATTGATATGGCTGTAAAAGGATTTAACAAAAGTTTACCTATTTTTGTTTTTACAAAGGCATTTTTCACATGTAACCTGCACATTCATCTAACAGGCAACCGGCATGTCAACTATTAGAGAGGCGACTGTACTCAGCTCATCCAAAGACAAAAATCAACATAATACAGCTAATAAGAGATAATGAACTTGCCTGTGTGGACTGCAATGCCATCAATATTGAGCAGACATTCCTTTGACATAAAGATAGAAGGACACAGGGCATGTTTTACAAACAACAGAGTAGTTCAAATTCAAAAATATCTGAGTCCGGCAACGTTGAAATGGTCCTGCGCTAGAATTTGTGTGCACCCCCCTCTGTCCTCGGCTACCCCCACTCCCGGCTCCTTCCTTCCCCTACGTTGCCTCCCCTACCAGTGTCACTTCATCGTTGTTCCCACCTCTTGTTTCGGTTCTCTCTCGTTTTTCGCACTTGACTTTTGATACTGTTTCAACATTCTTTGTGGATTTTGATTTTGACTTGGAATTCTTTCTGGTGATATTTGGACTTACACTTTCGTTTCTGTTATTCTATTTGGTTTTCGACTTTTGTTTTTGTTCACAGATTTTGAGTCCTTTATTTCTTGTATGGCTTATTTGCAATGGCCAGCTCATCGAAATCTCCGTCTGCCTGAGGCAGGCCACTCAAAAGTCAGGCTCGAGAAATCGTCTACAAGGTTGAACGATTTAAAATTGGAGGAAAAACCAAGTTTAAATGTGGTGTTAGCTACAAGCCAGGCTATGGGAGTTGGTACCTCCACAGTGAAGAGGGTTTTAAACGAAGGGAAATTGTCTCAGGAGAGAGGAAAATTGTCGTTATCAACAACTAAGGGGAAAAAGGGTGAACGAAAGAAGCGAATACAGCTGGATGACCTCACAAAAGTTTGCATCCGTAGGAAGGTTCACAAGTTTTACGCGGTTCGTAAAACATTGCCAACGGTGAAGAACCTTTTGGAAGCATTGGAAAAAATGTATCACAATGTATTTTGTCTTCTATAGTCAGAAATTATATGTACAAATATGTGTTATTTAAAATCGAGACTGATATGCTTACTTTGTAAACGGTGTGCCCGGTCGTGTATCATAAAATAACGTGCCCGCCGCTCGGTTAATTTCTCTCCGCCGGGGTGAGGAAAACTGGCAAAACACTCTGCCTCCCCTCCAGTGCATTAGTGAGAGTAAAGAAAGGGAGGTAAGGCCAGGAGGTGGGGTACGTAGTCGTAGATATGCCCACCGTTCACCGAGAAGGACCATTTCAACGCGGCTGAACTCTAGTACAATCCACAAAGTTCAAACAAATAAGAGAAGGGATGCCCGATGGATGCCTTTGAAGAGCTGGAAATTTTAAATATTATGATTATTGAAGGTTACATGTCGTACATGGTAACCTTCTCTTATATTCCCCTTCCCTGTTCTAAACTTCCTGAGGGGATCTTCTAATGCTTCCCAAACCTCTCTTAAATTCCTTACCATAATAGTAGGTGGTGATGGAGTCAACCAAAATAATGGCTCCCCTCATTTTGTAAGAGCTTTGGCCACATCAACCTAGTGTAGGTTCCAGATACCACCAAAAGGAGGCCTACCCCTTTGTCCTCTAGGGGAAGCCACCTGGATGAAAGTGAAGCTGGGTGAGGGTATATGAACAAAGATATGATGACAGAGTGATCTTCTTGGGCTACACCAATATCTTTCTTACAGAAAATCCCCACTGATTAATTCCTTCAAGTTCATGAATAAAGGGATTGAATATTTCTATCTTGAGCAAGAGGGGTATTTGGGGCAATACAAGTTTTGGCCAGACAATTTTTTGGACTTGGAGGGACTGACTTTATCAGACAACATGACAAATATAAAAACTTTACAGTTTCCAGATATGGTTTACATGAGAGGGATGCTAGGTGGCAGGACGGCCTTTTCACGCTGTTTACTAAAGCTTCAGAAAAAAAGCTTCAGATTTCTAAAGCTTCAGAAAACATAATAAAGTATTGAGCTCTTACGGCTTAAATAATGTAATAAGATAAATCTTCAAAAGCCTAATCAAAAACCTTTCAGGGACAATCGGTGGGGGAGAAACGTTAATAAATGAGCGAATAGATGGAGTAATTAATCCGTGGCAAGGATTCGCTTAGTAAGTTTACTCTCACGCCATGGACCAACTTACTGCAGGCACACTGCACTACATATAGTTGCTCATGGGGCTGTTAAACCCGCTAGCCAACTACGTGAGGGACACCCACACTCACACACAATCACATGGATAAATCAAATTGTACAATTATAGGGCTTACACCACAAGTCAAGTGGTGTTCGAGTGAAATACAGGGTTGTAACCAGCTTCCGGGTTCACTTAACTGGCAAAAATGCTCAAACAATACTCATTCACTCTATCGGCTAGTGTTTTTCTGATGCGGAGCTAACCTCGTTCAAGAAAGACATTAGTCAGACATACAAAAGTGGTTTACGGAGATTACTCTCATGCCAGGGACCTTCTTACTACAGGCACCCTACGCACACTTAGTTGTTCATGGGGCTGTCAAACCCGTTTGCTAACTTCATGAAGGTCACATGTACTCGCTCACAATCACTCAGAAAAAATAAAAAGCTCACACTCCAAATCCATAAAACAACAAATGGAAGGTTGAGAGATTTATGGGGTATTAATCCATGCCAGGGATCCACTCAACAGACTAAAATACACATTCACACAATACCTAAATGGTACTCATTCACTCAACCGGCTAGTATTCCTCTGATGTGGAGCTGATACCTCATCAACAGGCCGGCAAAAAAGAGGAGCTGATACCTCGTTTCAGAGGTATCAGCTCCTCTGTTTAAGAGGTTTAAACCTCTATTTAAGAGGTTTAAGAGGAGCTGATACCTCGTTTAAGAGGTATCAGCTCCACTTTGGAGAAATACTTTAACTCCTCATCAGAGAAAGGTTTCAGCTTTCGACTCAACTAAAGTGTATTATGCGGCTTTCCTTTTAAGAGAGAGAAATTAGGAGGCTTTGATATTTCAGAAGTTACACCAATTTTTCCCTTTATGCTTCATTGCCAGTATATGGTGTCATAAGGACTTCTGGATAGCAAATGTCTAAATATAAAAATGAAGAACAAAACTCAAGCACTTTATTAAGTTTATGCATGGTCCAGGAAAATAAAGAGTCATCACATAACACTGAAATGCTTCAAGAATGGATTAAAAATTGTAGGTGGATATTTGGTTTCCCCTCCTTCCTCTAGCTACCGCAGTTAAGGAGCCAAGACCCAACCAAACTTCAAATCAACCGTTCAATGCTGTTCACTCACAAGCAAACTGGAGTACTTATTTCTCTTATATCATTCATACACATTAAACTTATGTCTCTCCCTACTCAGAACTCCTATCAAAGGTCACACTCTCCCAATCCAACTGAAGGTAGCAAGGGGCCTTCTTTCACTCCCAGTATTTTTGCAGTACCAATAACATTTAATTATGCTTACAAAGGGCCCACTTTCAGTTAAGGAAACCACAAATATCCAGTCCATGAGTTTACACCATTAAGGAATCAAAATTCAAAAGTGCTTTATGCAATTTCTTTTACTAATCCTAGGCAAATAATACAACTATGCTTACTTTATCTTCAGATGACGTGTCACTACTAGCACTACTACCCATGCCAAATGGCCTCTCAGCTTCAGAAAGGGACTCTAGTTCATACTCTACACCTGAACTCGTAAAACTAATGGGACTTCCCGGGGGAGATTCTTCCGAGTGGGTAGTGGTGTCTGATGTATCCCGGCATAATTCTGTCGAGAAATCAATCAATCAAAATAGTCATTGCTGAAAACTGTACGGACCAAGAGCAATGAAAAGTATTACAATCAATTTGTTCAACAACATACCTGTCTCCCAACCCTGCATACTGTGTACACTTTCATCTCCAGACAAAACTGGAGAAATTTCAGGAACAAAAAGCATTCCCAGATTTTGCCGTTTACAAGGTGGCACAAGAAAGTCTGAAAGGAATTTCAATTCATTCTGCTAACTAATGCTTGTTGCTCAAATGATACACCTAGATGCCAAGAAAAAATGTAGCAGGGTTTGCAATTCCAATGTACAAATACAAATTACACTCTTAAGAGTCAATTAAACTTGGGAATATTCATTAAAAGGAGTTACAGTGACAAACCAGCAATCCCCTCTACATTTCATAATGGCAGTCATTAGGCATGAAGCTTAAAGCTACCAATATTTTAAATCATATGCACCATTACCATGAATGTGACAAATATCTGGGATGGAAAATATCTTTCCTAAATACAACAAATCAAAGACTATCACTAGGTAACAGAAATTAAAATACACTTTGTATAGGTTCACGAGATGGGTTTATTGAGAACGACCATGGTTTCGTCAGGTAGAAGATGTCATTATATGACGAAACCATGGTCGTTCTCAATAAACCCATCTAGTGAACCTATACAAAGTGTATTTTAATTTCTGTTAAGTATGGAGAGGTTTCACAAAGTTAAACCCGCAGTTATTAGTTATACAATCACTAGGACTATTTCTTTTAAAAAAATGGGAGTTTAAATACCTCATTCTCAACCCACAAAGAGCATCATCTTTTAGTTTGTCAAAATCTGATGTTAATACAAAATAACTGGGCTATCACCACGTTTCTCTTAGAAGCTTAAGAAATTACAGTGATATCCATGAACTAGATGAAATATTTACAGTAATGGATATACCACCAACAGCAAATAAACCTGCGGCAATTAGCATAGTAAGGCATGCAAACGATGAGATATACCCACTGCAAAAAAATGGAGGCCATGGCAAATACTGAAGCTTCAAAAACAAAACAAAATGGGGACGTTGACAAAGATAGGAATCTGAACAATTACTAAGACAGCTAATGGCAGTTGGTGTAAAACAAGTGGTGCAAAGGAGAGGCAAGAATTTCCTTGAGGGCATATTGATTTAATTTGGGTTATAATATTCTTCAGCAACACTATAGATACACATCATTTTTGTTTCATTACAAACATTTTACAGTTAGGTGGAGCGAGGAAGCCACAGTATTCTGTTCGACCTGACAATGCCGCCTTACAAGCTTGTTAGCTCTTTTCTCTATCTGAATATATGAGAAAGACAATGCAAAATGATTTTGACAAGATGGTCATCTGTTTTCATAATATATTATTCATGCCGGCCTAACTAAACACAGAAAACACAATATGGACATATATAAAAACACATCTAAATTTAATATTTTATCAGCAGGAAACAATAGTATTTTACTAAACAGACAATTGATTAAAAATCTAATCAAATGGTAAATTGTTTCCATAGTACTACTTACAAAGTTGAGTTATCCACACCTTCGTTTGTGTATTTCATTAAATCACAAAACAAATTATTAAGCATTATTTTCACAACTATGTTTATCCAGCCATTAGCTTGTTCTTTGCTACACAATGTACATATGTCATCCGCACAGACAGCTGCGACTTACATTAACCAGTGTATTCCAGGAGCCTCAGTTCACAGGAATCATTTCTGCGCTCTAACATCTTTCCCTAAAACTGGATATAAATTGACGGAGACAGTTTCAGGAGTAATTTGGTAGACTCTTTCCATTAGAAGTGTATCTTAGCTGTTTTTATTTTTTTTCATTTATGCTCATTAAATTTGTTTTAACAATATCAGTCAACCAAATGCAGGATTCAGGTTAATAAAATATTGGCCTTGAAGACTACAGACCGTGGGTTCGAATCCCATTGCTAGTGTGAATATTGTTGAAATGTTACCCTTAGGTTACATATAACGATGTAACTTAAATTGTGGCTGCATCTAAACCAATCTATACAATTAATCAAGATTTTTCGTTTATGAAACTAATTCTACAGCACTAAAATACCTGGTGCTACCTTTTGTAAAACACTCAGACCACCATTAAGGTGTATGGCAGGGGGTGCATTGACATCTGTTCATATAAGTATTTTTCTATATCAACACTTTTTATTCAGTAAATTGTCACGTTTCCCTTATGAATGAGATACAATGTATTATTAATAGTAAGATATAATAAAAAATTAAAAAATCTATCTTTAGACGATCGATTATCATTTGATCCCAAGTGTCCATTGTATTACAATGTTAGTTTTCTAAGACCTAAAATAATTTATTAGCTTCCCAGGAGGCATTTTCATTTTATATTTAAACTGTGAAAATCACGTAAATTCTTTATAATTTTTACCATTTGTCTTCCACATATTATATTTCCTTCGTCCTTGCAATTGTAAGTGTAATTACCGTAGTGTAATAGAAGATTCGTGATCCATTCCGTAGCGTACATAAACAAGAGAGCGCCATCTCTTTGATAACCATGCATAACTTTGTACTTAGGTGTAAAGGGAAAATTGATCCTATGTTTTCCTCCGAAGAGGCTCTTTTGACTCAGACCCTTACTTTCAGAGTGGCAGGTACCATTCGTTCAAAACGGATTCATGACCCTACAGGAAACCCAGGAGGGAGAAAGTCTTTGGCAAATTGTCTTCGAAATATACATTGTTACAGATGCAAGACAGGTGAATTGAGGAATTTTCTAGCCATCTATTATGACCCCTTTTTTAACCCAGGGGGAGAAGCAATTATTGGCTATTGCCTATGAATGACATGTATGAGCGCAGCCGGGATTTTTTTAGACAAGGAAAGATAAAAATGTCGAATGAAGTGATCATACATATTATTTGCTTATTCTCATCTCAAATAACCAAGCAATATTGTCTGGGGAACGGAGGGTTGAATATTTTTTGATAGGGAGGTCAAGTTTGAATTAATTTGCAACAGCAGTAGAAGCCCAATATAACATGTAGGGCATGAAACAAGAAGTTTGCATTTGCGAGGGATGGCCAAAGAACGATTAAAAACCCTACGATTTACATGTACAATTGATATTAGCGAGGACAACATGCCTCCAGCGTTTCCAATTATGATTGGTAAATGTCTTAAATCTCGGCAAACATGCACAAACTTGTGATCATGTTCTCTGTCATTGGAAGTATATGGCTAGCAGTGATGTTATCCACACTATTTGAAGGTCAAATGTTAATTTTGGACATTGACAGCATGCCTTTATGCACAGTAATTAATTTCTCATAAGACCATGCATTTCAGTGTTCTTTTGTCATCCTCCCACTTTGGTTTCAAATTGTTTGACTGATGCAACAGTATGACTGGGAAATGAAAATCATTGGATCTGAAAAATAAAATAGGAATCATCGCAGAATGCGAAAGTAGCGAGGGGTCCAAAAATGAGATTGGGAGGCAATTTGGCATATCTTCCTTGATCTTACTATTCAGATATTCCTATTCAGAAGAATAAGGAAAAAATTCGTGTGGCAGTGCTTCAAGAAGGATGTCCAAGTAGCCAGAAACATCTGCGGCCAGGGGAATATCCACAGTTAGAATCTCCCCTTTTCTTATGGTTTTCCCAGAGAAGTGAATATTTCATAGTCAATTTTAATACAATATTAAATCAACTTTATTTTCTCTGTTTGTTGCAATTTTTAAAATTGTCATATCATTGCAGAACTGTCACTGTAATTATTTTGATAAACCTGTCTTCCCTCACATAATTCGACAGTGTTCATTGTTATTTGTTTATAAAAAAATCAGGGCATACTTTAAAGGAAAACTTTAACTTTGCTGTTATAGGCATGACGCATCTCTGCATTCAATATTTTTCATCTAAATTGTATAGTTGTCACCCTACAACAGGTGATAAGGTGAATTCATAAATTTGCCCAAATGCAAATCTACGCCATGATTATTTTTTCCAAAACTGTTCACCACTCTGTTGCATCCTGTCTTCCAAGCTAGATGCCATTCTCCCCCGACTGTGGTATTGTTCTGCCATATACTTCCTTCTTTGTTACACTCGTTCACCCCTCACCAAGGGATCCCCACCCTCCATCTCCGCGCTAGCTGTTCCCCAATACTGTTCATTCACACCCAGCCTTTTCTCAGGCCAGCCCAAGTGATTCAGTCATTGCAAAACCAGTCAGAAAGTCCTCTCCTGCGCTAATCCCTCTTCTGGCTGCACTCTTCATGCAGTCTCAACATTCAACCCAACCATCGGCCAACTCTCTCCATAACCAGTGCGTGGTTAACCTATTTTCGGCCAAAGTTGTGAAAACGCAACATTATTTTTTACACCAAAAAAATAGTTTTATATCAATTGTATACACACCGCTTTCATTGTATTCCACAACTAAAGGTTAAAACTGATTTTTAGTAGCATAATATTAGTTTTTTTAGCCGTTTCGATTTTTAAAAAAATATTTAAAATCTCTGAATTTTTCAAGCCTCATGTTTTCACGGTGAAGGTGTTTTCATGAGTAGAACCAATCCTTTTTTAAAGGCTTGATTCATCCTCAAGTATTTCAAGTGCTTAGTTAATAACTCTGCATGCTTATTTTGCGTCAGAAAGCCAACAAGATGCGAACTTCGCATTGAGAATATAATGTTGCGTTTTCGTAACTTTGGCGGCTCGGGGCACTTTGGCATGATTCAACCTTGTTGCGTGTTGGGTCATTTCTGACGATGTCTAGTCAAAACATTGTATCAATGAATGAATTTTTGTGGTGCAGAATTAAAGTTTTCGGTGTACTACATTGTTTCATGTAACCTGCGATATCATTGACTTCCGAAATCCAATCAGACTAAATGACCTTGAAGTCGGAAGTTGGTCGGCAGCGCGGTGCTTTTTCTTCGATTCTGTCCAAGTTCAAAGGGCACAAAAGGACGTTTTTATTTTCAGTTATCTTGAAAGTATTTACTATTATCAGCTTTGATTTAATACTCCATATTGATCGTCAGAAGAACCATATCTTTACCACAAAGAACCTTAGGGAAGTTACATAAGGTAAGAAAATGAATTATCACCATGGTAAACCATTTATTAGTTTGCTGAAAATTGGGTGGCATATCTCTTTTTCTTTGTATTAGATGAATCTGGACAAAAGAAGAGCATACTCAGTTCAGGAAATATTGGCGATAATAGAAGAACCAGATGATTCAGCAGACCACAAGATTGATGCTGTCTACATACCGCCAGAAGTGGACAACCTAACTGACGAAGAAAATATTGATGAAAATGAGGTTGGAGATATAAATGTTGACATCGCCAGAACTTTCGAAATCCATGATGAGACATCAGATGTAATAAGTGATGAAGGTCCTCTTTTGAAACGCCCAAGAAAAGGTACTAAAGCTTTTAATAAAACTCATTTCACAAAAGTGGCGTTGTGTCCTAAGTGGAGGAAGGACTGGGATGTTGTATTTCTATCTTTTCCTAGTACTATAGAGCGTGAATGTTGTGAAAAAATGAAAATTGAACTGGGTGGTCTGTCTCCAATTGAAATTTTCCAGAAGTTTTTTGAAATTAATGTGTTAGAAAAAATTATATTCTTTTCAAATAAATATGCGGTTGACCGCAACAGGCATGGTTTTCGTCTTCCAATGTCAGATATTAGGAAATTCCTGGGCTTTTTGATTCTCTCAGGTTACCACCGACTTCCTCAACAAGATATGTATTGGTCAAAAGACGAAGATAAGGGTGTGGAGTTGGTTTACCATTCGATGAGCCGAAACAAATTTAGAGCTATAAAAGAAAATATACACTTGATTGATAATTCTTGCCTGGACAAAAATGACAGATTTGCAACGTTAAGGCCTCTGTATGACGATTTGAATGAGAAATTTATACAATTTGGTGTTTTCCCATAATTTATTTATTGACGAACAAATAGTTCCTTACTTTGGTCGCCAGTGCAAAAATGTTCATTAGAAACAAACCTATCAGATTTGGTTTAAACTATGTTGCTTATGCTCATCCGATGGATATTTATTTAAGGTTTTACCATATGGTGGGGTGAAGGAAAATGACTTTGACACAAAATTAGGCTTGGGTGCAAGTGTCATTTTGGAATTACTCAAGGTTGTCATTGAACCCTCTCATCATCGCATATTTTACGATAACTTTTTTTCATCATACAGGCTATTTAGTGTTTTGAAAGAAAAGGGTCTCTTTGCAACAGGCAACATCCGAGAAAACAGGACTGAAAAATGTCCATTGGAAGACACTAAAACAATCGGGAAAAAGCCCAGAGGATCCTGGGATCAGGCATTTGATAATGCTTTGGGTCTTTCTATTGGTCGATGAAATGATAACTCGGTAGCCACAGTAGCCAGCAACACATATTCTGCACTTCTGCTGGGTACAGCGAAACGTTTTAGCAGGAAAGACAAAAAAGAAATATCCATTACACAGCCTCGTGTGATTGGGGAGTATAATAAGTATATGGGAGGTGTCGACCTACATGACAAAGCAAATTACCGAACTAGAATTCGAGGAAAAAAATGATGGTGGCCCTTGTTTATTCATTTGTTGGACAGTGTTTGCACTAACTTGTGGAAATTGTACAGATTATGCAATGAAAGTCCTATGCCGCTTGTAGATTTCAAATCATACCTAGCCGTCACGCTCCTGAAAGGTGATGTGAATGGACAAGGAAATTACCTGGAACCACAATGCGCTCCGCATCCTAATACCCAAAAAGGGAGGCCATCTATGTTATCACTGCCCCGTGAAGTTAGAAAGGACAAGGTAGGCCATATTGTAGAAAAAATTGGGACTAGAAGGAGGTGCCGGCAGTGTAAAAGCCAAACTATATTCCAATGTACGAAATGTTGTGTTCCCTTGCCCCCAAAATGCTTTAATGTATTTCATAAATAGTCAGTGATTATTGTACTTAAAACTGTAATGATCAAAATTAAATTTCCATACTGTGAAATAAAATGTTCTTTTGGGAAAACACTTGTATTTTTAGTGACTAATTTATTTCAAACCAGATAATATATTAGGAATTAGAATTTAAAGTGAAGATAACAATATACATACTTCGATTGACTGTAAAAATTTTAAGGAGGTTATAACCATTAAAATATGAGGTAGTAAGTTTCATGTAATATAAAGAAGCGAAGGAAAACATCTGACACTAAAAACGGATCAGCTGTCAGAGATGAAAATATAGGTCAACGCTGGTTGCATAACTACACATAGAATATCGAATTCGGACAAAGTTGCAAAAATGCTTCATTAATTTTTTACCATATCCAAATATTTCTACGGGCCAATTTTTGCAGGCCGTTTTAATTAGCATGTATTTATGTAAAATCAAAAGAAACAAATAGAAATTTTTCAGCATTTATCAACTTTGCTGGTAATGGGTTAATGTACTGAGCCCTTAGCCCCACCCCTTGCCCCATTGGGGGTCTCTTACAGCAGCTGGCATCATTGAGCCCTACGATCTGAACATCTCTCTCCCTCTTCCGTCTCCTTTCATCCACATTTCCCTCCTATCCAAATATACTTAGCCAACCACCCCTGAACCAATACATCCATGGATCTGATGATTTATTTCCTTGAAGACAATTTTACTGTAGTGTAGTTACATTGCAATATTTTTGCAAACTGTGTTAACTACAAAGTTGGTGACATTATCCACAGCAATATGAAAGAGATGACAAAAGACAGAAAAGAAAGCATCAAAAGTGCTCAAAGTGAGGGATTAGGATGAACACTTCCACAAAATGCCCAGATTGCGAGGGAAACCCATCATTCAGTGTTTCCCCTAGCTTCAAAAATTATCACAGGAGCATCAAATGCTGACTGATATAATTTTATTAACACTAGCAGAATATTTATTCCAGTTTATAATTAAGATACACAAAGCAAACCAAGTCTTAAGAGAAAACATGGCACTCTAATGCAAGACTGCATTTTTATTTGCCTCCATACATTCAACCCTAGTCATGTGTAAATGGCAATATTTTTTATGTGATTATTTCTTTCCATGTAAAAGTGAAATGCTAGTTCACGTCTTTCTAGCTTAATTTCCTAGCATATTATGTAAAAAAATAATTACGAACAAGTAATTATTTCACATAGTTTTTTTCAACATATGTCTTCTCATTTCTTCCAATGTTTGATTAATATTCTCTCACAACCTTCACTGAGAACAATCATTATAAAAGCTGCTTCTGAATACAATTAAAATCTGTGTATTTTATGTAGCATAATCTCCTCCTCATGGTATTGTCATTTTGTTCTTTGTTGCCATTTTCTTAAGCCTTTGTTGGAGCCCACACAAAGCGTATGGAGCATTTTGAAAAGAATGGAGGTTATTGTTCATTACAAAATGTAAATTATGAAAAGTGCAATTTAGTATGTGTGGGTACATGCATTGAGTAAACATGGCTTACATTATTTTGACAGTAAAACATGTCAAGACATGGGACAGTAAACATTGAACATACACACCAGTTTGTGAATAACAGGGCTTTAAGTGAGCGAGAGTAAGATGAACGTAGGTTAATGAAGCTAAAGGGAAAAATGGAATGTAACCATTGGGATGTGACTCTTTTCCTTGGTCTGTGAATGGAGAGGAGAGAGAGGAGAGAAGAAGGCACATGAGGTAGCACATGGGGAGTTCACTTGTGGAAGTCACATGTGAAGGAGAGAGAGAGAGAAAACTGTGGGAGCTGTCTCCATGGAAAGAAGCAGAGTAGTGGCAGTCATTTCAGTTTGCTAGCGAATCCACCTCTACGAAGTTAATTAGTTAAATCATGATTCAATCACTTGGTACTTTTCCATACTTATACCTTGCCCCACTTCAAGTTCTATCTGAACTTAGATGCAATAAAAAGTGTCAATGTAATTCAATCTAATTATTTCTTTGCGTTCTTAATTCTTACCGCTTCGTTCATGGACTAAGGTGAAAGCCTAATTCACAGCCCACTTGTCTGTGGTACACTAGAAGTAAAAAAAAACTGTAGGGAATGGCCCCGTATGAATGAAGTAATTAGGAGTTGTAGCAGGAAAGTATTCTGTTTCCTAAACCCTTTGGTAGCCCCTAGGTTTAAAGATATAAAGTGAAATGCAGAATCAAGTAAGTTGTCGTCACTTTGAAGAAGAGAGTTTAATATCTTCCTATTCATCAGTGAAACGGTGAGATGTTTACACCACATAAAATAGTAACAATGTCTTTCAGAACACTTAGCAACAGAAAAAGTGTCCGTCTCAATACTGTGCACTTCTCATTCTCCAAAATTCCAAAGCGCAGCCTTGGCTGGAGATACCGCGACACGACAGCTGGAAAACCTCAAGTCGACCAAAGAGACATATACTCTAAGATAACTTTAAAAAACCATAACAGTACTATTGGGGCAAAACTGCTTCGCGTTCCTCCATGGTAAGAAGAAACGACAGAGACGAAAAAATATTGCCACACGAAGACTATTGTGTAGCAGTATTTTTTTTCGTCCCCTTCGAAGTGGAAGGGGTCGAAATAAGTGTTTGAAGGGTGTGTGACACAAGCGGAGAGTTACCGGAATATTTATACAACGTTCCAGCTGGAGTACATCAATGCACACATTCTAGGATCAGCTTCTCCCCATTACAGCATCAGTATCTAAAACCTTAATATCACCAAAAACATTACGCCAGGGTGAGTCTTTTAGCCAGAGCACAATTCACTAACTCTACTTAAACCCATTATGGCATGGAAATGAACAACCTGGGCGAGGCTAGGGGTCGAAATCAGGTAACACATGCACTGACTTAATTCCTCCGACAGACATAGTGTACTACTACTAGCTACTGTGGAACTAGCGTCGTTTAAGACCGAAAGAAGGAAAAATTATCATACGCACATTGCGAGCTGTAAGCCATATTCCGGCGAACACATTACGGGTGCAACTAGACAATTTACACGAAACTGCGAAGACAAATACGTAGAAACTGAACGGGAAGCACTAACACAAGGCTAAAAGATTAACAAGATCTAATAGATAAAAACGAAACACTTCAAAGTGCGATTCATTGATCGCTGACTTACCAGTTGATTCATTTTCCCTTTCTCTTTTCTGCATTCCGGATGCTTGAACGGAAAAAAATCCAATAGAAAATTTAACTTATCAAAAAAATAGTCTTCAACTATTTGAAAGTTGTACGTTTGAACTTCAAAACTATGCACATAAGTGAAATACCGTCAACTATGGAAGACGATGCACAATTAACATAATTATTACAACGGTCAATTGACAAACCACGGTCGAACGTCGTTGGCTCCATGACTCGCGCTACATATCCAGACTTGCTTAAACTTGTTGGTGATAAACACCACTTTGAAATCGCGTCACCGAAGTCAAATTAATTCCGCGAGTCCAATCACGTCAATGTCTATCACATCGAGCAAGAAGCAAACAGCGTAAAAAATCTAACAAGTAAATTGAAAGATAAGCAAATTATTGTGAAGATACCGTCTCAAATTCGCCAAGACATTGCAACAATTACTGCGTCCCCTACCGGGGATCAACGCGTGAATACGTCTACTTAAATATGAGTATCGTCCTTTTTGCAGAGAGAGTAGCGGCTTATAGTGGCGTTTATTATGAACTAAAGTCAGCGACAACCGCGACAACCCTCTTCAGCGTTGCCGCATGCGAGGAAGGGTACCCTGACCCCTACTGGTGTTAAAATACATCACGTCGTTGAAGCTTCCTTGGATCACAGGTAAACTGACTGTACTCCTACTTTGTATTGGACGAAAATAGCGCGCACGGATATCAACTGTTATAACCCTATACCACGTGCTTAATTTTGTGGTAGGACTGCCTCATTTTTGAATAAATTAATATATTTATAATCGTGATTTTATTAATATTTTCCTTATTTTGATATCACAAATAAGCATAAATTTCTTTTTCTCGACCGCTGATGCTGCCACCTCACGGAAGTAATGGTGACTTTCATTAGCCGAATGAGATCAATTTGAATTTCCCTGCGGAATTCATCAATTAAATTTTGTAAGATGTCGATCAATCGGGTAAGAATATTGATTCTTCTCAGTTAATGTTGTCTAAACATTTGCATTTTGTAACATAATGGGCAGCTATGTGGACGTGTACTACTCTAATAGTGATTGTTTATTACTCTTTGCCGAGTACCATTAGACTAATGGCTCAGTGGTGAATTTTATTTATGTTTTAGGGTATTTAAAGCGCACAATGTGTTTTGCAACTTAATGGGTATTGTTCTTGAAAACCAATATGTGGCTGAGTGCGGGGCATTTGTTCGCTTAACTAATGTGTTGCTTGTAAATGGTGGTGAAGGTTGCTCTACTTATCTCCCGCGCTTCCAGTTAATATTCAGTTTTACTATAGTATGTTGAGAGCGATGTCATTAATACATTAAATTTTGTTGAAATGATTGTTTTGGTTGCCTCTTGTAACATTTAGCTACACTTGTCATTGCTGTGAATTTGTGTCTTAACGGCTGTTTGGTATGGGTTGCAGCTCGGATACCTTGATGCAAAGCGCGAAGAGTTTCGACGATATCTTGAAGAATCTGGCGTGATGGATGCCTTTACAAAAGTATTAGTGAGTCTGTATGAAGAACCGGAGAAACCCAAAGATGCCCTGGAGTATCCTTTACATTGTACCATTTGAACACTCGTTTTTTTAAGTTGCCAGTGCAGTGAGTAGTAACTATTATAGTGTTTAAATGTTTCCCTTATAAATTTATGAAATGCTGTTGTTACTGTGCGTATAGTCGATGGATAGGGCATTTTCTGGCCGAGCAACATCGTTGTCTTACACTATCGGTTTGCTTTGTTCGGGTCCTGATCGGGGGAGTCTTTTGCATTTCTATGGTAATTTGTTGTATTCACTAAAGGTAATGCGATTTTCATAGTTTTCCTATGTCATAGGTGAAGAGCAAATGAGGTCAAGGTGATTGGTTAATTCCACCAGGCACATGGGTTCGTAAGATGAGGAATTGGGTTATCTTTTCTTGATTTCCACTCGTATGTGAACGCTAAGAATTAATGTGCTGTTGTCACATGCTGAATTATTTTAATTTACCCTGCATCACTTATTGTTTTGATACCAGCTATAACTTATGACTGCAGTGAGCGTTATTGTGAGCAGGAAAGGCTGTGACGTTTACTCTTGAGAAATATACTCATATTCTAGTATTTTTTAGTCAATAGATTCAGTTTACTAATGGCCATGAAAGCTTATGAGGCTTTGGAAGGCTCAAGGAAAGGAAAATAATAGAAAGTAAATTGCTGAAGTTCAATATATCTTCTTCTTTTCCTCAACCCTAAGGCTGGTAGGCATTTACATTATTCTTTTCATGAGTTGGTCTTATGATTTCTGCCTATCTACCCCCTTGCTTAATCTCATTCAGGAATTCCTGCCTAGGTCTTCCTCATTTTGCTCATCCTACTATTCCCTCTATGGAGGTAGTGATCCAACCAGAGTGGCTTAGCAGATGTTCAATCCATCTGTTTTTCTTTGTGTGATTGAATTTTCCAGTGTATGTTTTCCCCCAACTCTTTCCAGAACTACCAGATTGGTATCTCTCTCTGACCCTGGAATTTTCTGTAGTTTCTCCAGCACTGCAATCGAAAAGCTTCTAACATGTTCTTTTCTGCTTTTCTTTAAGTACTTGCATCTGAGCTGTATATGCATACACTCCTTATGTACTTTTTAACAAATTATTTATGGGATTATAGTGAAACTTTTTTTTACGACGAGAGAGTTCTTCCTGATAAAAGCTTGATTTGCTTATGCTACCCTGCTTGTCACATCCTCTGTGCATCTTCCATCAGATTTTATACTGCTACCAAGATATTTTAGTGTAGAGACTTGCATAAGCTCATCTCCTTCCAAATATACCCCAACCTCTTGTAGTCCATCTCTTGTGCATTTCATTATTTTGGTTTTGTTCCTTGTAATTTTCATGTCAGAGTTATTTTTAAAAAGTTTCATTACTTCTAAATCATCCTGTCGCTGTTTGTTAAAAGTGCTATATCATCTGTGAATCAGATGGTTGTTTAGATTTTTACCAATTACTTTTAATCCTTTCTTTAAAGTTTTAAAATTCCTTCATTGCCTGTTCCATGAACAAATTGAACATTATTGGGGATAGACTGCATCCTTGCCTAACATCTTTAGAAATCTTTGTTTTATATGCACTTAAGATGGCTTCCTGATTCTGGTAAATTAAGAGAATTATACTTATGTCCCTATAATCTATTTTAACATACTTACAGACTCTTAAACAAGGTATTCCAATTGATACTGTTGATGTCTCTTTCGATATCAGTAGAGACCATCTCTACCATTTTGTTGAGTCTCATCATTTTTTTCCACTATTAGTCTCTAGGCCGAAATGGTCTCAAGTACACCATGATTTCTCCTGAAGCCAAATTAGTCATCTTGTAAGTTTTCTTTAACCTTTGATGGTATATTATTGTTGGTATCTTTGAAACATATGACACTGGGCTTAGAGTCCTATATTCATCACATTTCGTGCTGTGCTCTTTTTGGGAATGGCTGTCATAGGTATTTTTTCCAAGTCATGGAGCTCTGTTCCTTTGTTGTACATCCTTATGATCATATCAAAGAGGCAGTCTTTGGCCTTGGTCCCATATGATTTTCAAAATTCTCCTGGAATCTCATAGATTCCCTGTGCTTTATGGCCTTTCAACACTATTAGTGCCCTATCAAATTTATCTCGCAGTTTTGGTGGCCTAATCTTATCCTTTTCTATGGTTTCTTTGTTCAATAATATATCCTCATCCAAATTTTGTCCTCAGTATAATTCTTCAATATATTCATGCCAATGTTTGATTATTTGATGCAGTAGTTGAAGTTTGGTATAGAAGGGTAAAATACTGCATGTAGATCGAGGAATCCTGATTGAACCATTAACCAATAGAAAAATAGAAAAGTATGAAGTTAAAATTGTGAAAATATTAACCTTATTAAAGGTAGACACATTCCCAACACCTGTCTCACTGGATGCGATATTTCTGGGCATTTAATTTGAACTAACATGAGCAAGTGGTCCCATAAGTTCCCATTTGGCAATCAGTACCCATACTTTGTTGGGAATTGGAAATTTAGATGAGGCATTCCTCGTCAACTAAACAAAGGACTCGCAAGAACCATCTCAGCTTTTAATAACTTTTTTTCCTGTCATTAGTTTCAACCTTAGTTAAGAAAAATCAACAATGTTTTAGTCCCAATACAAACACTTTGAGATATGAGCATTCGTATACAATGAGGAGAGGAAAATGCTGCCCGTGAGTCAAATTGTGCAATTTTTGTCCCTCTTTGCAATCTTAATTATCTACCATTTTTGTCCATTTTGCCACTGCTACCCCAATCTACCATTTTTGTCTCCCTGTGAAAACTTAATTATGGCTGCAAAGCTGGTAAAAACTTTAGATACCATAGGCATGCAACTATAATTTAAAAAATGCTGTCAAAAAGATTCTCACTAGTAAACTTTTATTGATATAAATATACAAACCTGGCAGGTTTGACAGATTTACGCTGAAAGTTTCTGATGCATATACAAATGACATTTGTCATTTTAAAGCCATTACAATCAGATTAAGCATTGTTTACCAAATTACATTTTTTTTAGGTTTAGGTCAATGTTTGGCTTATTTGTTGTGAAATTTACTGAAAAACTACCATTCTGCTCTTTTTTTACATTGCAAAATGCCCGTTTCAACTATGAATAACAACAATGGGACACAAAGTAGGAGACTAAATTTTTAAAAATAACATGTTCTGACCTTCCTCTTTGAAGGAATACAATCCGGAAGTTGCTCCCATAATTGATGGTGTGTCTATTAATTTATTTTAATGATGCATATAGAACCAAAGTGTACGACACCAATGTCTCAGGGCTTCCTCTTAAAGGTGTGTAGGATGTGACTATTAAGCTTCTTCAGAAAAAATATCAATCTTATAATAGTCCTACCAATCTATTTTGCTATAACCCCAAAGTTCAAAGAGTCTAGAATGCTCACATATCAGCTGATTCATCAATTTATGATGTCTTAGCAAGTAATAAGTAAGCAAATAGGATACACTTTTTAACTATACATACCTTTATTCAGTAATTTTGATGGTAACCATCTCTGACCTTCTCAATTGGAGTACTTATGCTATCAGGCAAGTTGCACTACCTTCCTGTGATGGTCTTTGGCACTGGTACAAACATCTGCTGAGGGTAACCAGGACTCCTTTGAATGTTTTGGCCACGTGTATGACATTGCCTTGCCATCACGTCATGGAGTTCACAAGCATTTCTTCTTATTGTAGTGTTTGAAAAACACAGCCAGTATGCCACCTGCTTTTATACATGGCAGCAACATAAGTTCCAGGTTTGGGTATGTTATGTTCTTGGTGCATGATATTGGTTTGCCCTTTGGTAAATTAACATTTTTTGTCTCCCAGAAATTTGGCTGAGAAGTTCGACCAATAAGTAACTCATTTTCACTGATTGGAAAGTACCAATAATATATTTATTTATTTGCCAGACGACAAGTATTTTATATACATTGTATGTGTCACGTCAATTAGGTGTAAAAAAAATAGAATTGTTTACAATATATGATATAAAAAAGAAAAATAATAACTACCAAGATCAAAATGAAGCATGTCAAGAAAATACAAGAGAACAGTGGCAAGTACATAGACAAATATTCATGAATAAAATAAAAACAATTTGACAGTAAGAAATCTTTCACCTTATGCTTGAACACTATGGTACTCATAGGAGCTTTAAGGAGCTCCTTGAGGAGCTTGTTATATATCACTAAGCTCATGGATCTAAAGCCACAGGCAGATCTAAAGCCACAAGCTCCTTAAGGAGCTTGTTATATATCACTAAGCTCATGGATCTAAAGCCACAGGCAGCTTTATTAGTGCGAACGAACGGGATGTGCAAGTGACCGTGTTGTCTAGTACCATGGCTATGGATTGTACAGTTTTGAATAAAGTCTTGATAGTTAGCTTTGACGTGAAGTAATGCAACAAAGATATAAATACAAGGGACAGGTAATATACCAAGACATTTAAACAATGGGCGACAGGGAGTGCACCAGGATTTATTTGCAAGTAGTCGAATGGCTCTCTTTTGAATTCTAAATATTTTCAATGTTAGTGACGAGGACCAATGCTGTAAAGTAAATGGGAATGAAATTCACCATAGTATATATGTAACATAATCTTCGTGGATACAGTGGACCTAATAGACCTAATTAGGAAACACACTGAGCTCAGTTTACCAGCTAAATTTTTAACATGCCTATCCCAGGAGAGATGAGCATCAATATTCAAACCTAGGAACATAGTATTGTTGACCTGTGAAATACACGCTCCATTCAGATCAACACTGACTGAGCTCATAGATTTCTGAGTATTTGAGAAATAAACAAGCTGAGATTTGTTTACATTAAGGTTAAAACAATAAGTAATACACCATTTATATACTTGTTGAGGGACCAATTTAGCTGCAGTATGTAAACCATTGACATTAGAGGAGGTTATGACAAAATTGGCGTCGTCAGCATATAAAACTGGGTTAATACCAGCTGCAGAGGAGTCAAAGTTGGTGAGGTCATTTATATACATTAAAAACAGCATTGGGCCAAGAACTAATCCTTGAGGGACCCCTTGCATCAGAACTTTAGGAGGTGAAACAAATTTCTTACTGTTTGACTCTACAGAGACTACTTGTATTCTATTGGTAAGATATGATTTCAACCAGCGGTAGGGAATCCCTCTTATACCGAAAGCGGTTAGCTTATTTAGCAAGATATGGTGGTTGATACTGTCAGAAGCCTTGGAGAGATCAAAAAACAAGCCAAGTACTTCAGTTTTGCTGTCTAGTGCAGCTAAAATTTTGTCTACAACCTTAGCCATAGCAAGGCTAGTGGACCTTTGTTTGCGAAAACCATATTGAAATGATGATAAGAAGTTGTTTGACTCAAG
This sequence comes from Ceriagrion tenellum, assembly GCA_963169105.1. Taxonomy (NCBI): domain Eukaryota; kingdom Metazoa; phylum Arthropoda; class Insecta; order Odonata; family Coenagrionidae; genus Ceriagrion; species Ceriagrion tenellum. The sequence goes on along the minus strand of OY720642.1, from coordinate 122,860,908 downwards.
GTAAGAGGTAAAACTTTTGTAAAAAATTAATTCAAAAACCTTACCAAACTGATTAATTATTGAAATTGGACTAAAGGAGTTAAAATCATGGACAGAACCCTTTTTCTTATAAAGGCGGATTACTTTAGCCACCTTTAGAGTTTCAGGGAAGGCTCCTTGTTGTAATGAGGTGTTAACAAGAAGAAGAGGGGATTTAATGTAGTCATATGACAAGCGTATTAGAAAATAGGGAATTTCATCAGTACCTGCTCAATACTTAGAGCCAGACTTGTAAATAATAAGAGGTCAGTTCAGATTGAGAGCAGGGACGAAGGAAAAATGAAGCTTCTGAAGGATGGGGTTGGTGAGACAGATGTTCAAGGGGGGGAGTTATGCCTGAGGGCTGAGAGAAATGATCGTTAAATGCTGAAGCTAATTGAGAAGGGTCATTGATGAAATTACCAGAACCGTCTTTGAGCTGGAGATTAGTAGATTTCGGCTTCATTTTAGAGTTATTTATAATCTTCCATATGACTTTGGATTTATTATCAGCAACTGCGATTCGGTGATTATTATAGTTATGCTTTGCATCAGATATCATTTTTCTGTATTCCTTTTTAAGATCATTGTACCTTTTTAAGATCATATACTTGCAAAAAACCCTGATCATAAGATCAGGGTTTTTTGCAAATATATGCAAGATCTTTCAGGAGGCCAGATAAGTAGCAAATATCATTGGTGATCCAGGGATTAGAAGGGGCAGCTTTAATCTTTCTTCTAGTTACAGGAAAAGAGAATTCAAAGAAGGCTAAGAATTTTTTGTAGAAACAATCAAAGCCCGAGTTAAGATCAGTGGAGGAGTAAACATCAGTCCAAGTCTCATTATCAAGTAATTTAAGGAAAGTAGCTATGTTTGAGGCAGACCAGGAGTGACCTACACGAAATTCGACTGGCAAACCTGTTAGCATTAAAAAAGTAGATACAATGGGATAATGGTCTGACAGGTCAGACTTGAGAAACTTTGAAACAACTGAGTTAGAATCAAAATTGGAAATGATATTATCTAGTAAAGAAGAGGAATGGTCACATGGGTGGGTTGATCATTGAGAAGAGATAAAGGACTTTAAAAGGCAAAGAAAGTCTTTCTGATCATTGTAGTCAATAGAAAGATCCACGTTCAAATTACCAGTGATGATCATTAGTTGATCAGGTTTGGCATAAGATATTAGATCCAATATGGCGTAGAGATTTTCTAAAAATAGACGAAAACATCCATGAGGAGACTTATACAGTGATAAAATACAAACTGAATAAATACCAAAATCAACATTAGCCGAAGAACATTCAAATACACGTTCAATCAATAAGTGACTGAAGGATAAATTAGAGGAAGCAGTTTTTAGGCCCTCTTTAAGCAGAAACATAACACCACCGTTTTTGATAGATGATTTACAATAGGCATCAGCAACCACAAATCCAGGGACCTTAATAAAACGTAACTTGTATCCTTAAGCCAGTGTTCACATTAGCACACAGCATTTGGAGCCACTTCAGCTAATAGAATTTCTAGCTCACTCAACTTATTATGTATACACTGCACATAGGCATGAAAAACAGAAAATGCACTTGTATTTGAGTGTGTAGCTACCATTGAAGGATCACTATTAGCGTGACATGCACGCATCGCCGGGATCGTTAACCTGGTGGAATATTTGCACGAGCTTTCCGAAAAAAGTAGCTGTGTTAACTTCTTGTTCCGTCCATTGTTTTAACATTTTGGAACTACATGTTCAGTTTTGCTTTATAAATGTCTTTGTCATTGCTGGAAATAAAATAACTTCTGACGACTCTTTCATCAACCCACTCAAATCACATGCTGGCAAATTATGTTGTGTACTGGGCCGTGGTAAACAAGCTCTGGAATCTAATCATTTTACAATTACCTCTATTCCATTGCACACACAACTTCTTGAAAATAATTACCATTCTGCAGAAAAGGCCAAGTCTGAGTAATGAAAATAAGTTTAGGATATTATTGAAGTTTCTATACTGGCTTGCAGCTCCATCACAAAACTATTTACTCTTTGTGACGCATGGAACATTCTCCTCTATGTTCTCAATAACTGATCTAATGAACATATATGCTGATACTGCTTCATAGTTCTACTATTTATCGATGGCACGCTAATGAAAGACACTACTGCCATTATTAATGTGGGCAACATAAGGATGGACTGTTGTACCAGTAAAGCCTCTGACCTGTGTCTTTCTCAATGAAAGAGATATTCTCTGCAAAGTTAAGTAGGATTATGATTTCATCTAAAATCTATTCTTCTCTACACTCACTGAGATGAAATGATGATTGATAAGTTGATCCACCATCTTCACAAGCCTGTTGTGTTCACTGGGAATAACTGTGAGTAACATCATCTGATAACTCTCTAAATAAATTCTTACTAAGTGTATTTTTAAGTTTCTGTTTACCTGGGCACAGCTCACACCTGTGTTGCTGCCCCGTTATACTATATATCACAAACAAGGCACTTCATAGCTTCCTCATTTCCCATTTATACTTAAGAGCACATCTATTGTCAGCCAAACATTTTGGTGTTGCGTGCTAAAGCACTCAGAATGGGAACCCAAGACAAATGTGCTATCAAACAGGAACCCTATTTACCCCTAGAGCAGTAGTGGCAGTGCCCTGTGTTCACTAAGTACCCCACATTACATGCATTGTTGTGTTCCTGTTCTTGCATGTTCTTTAAAGTATACTCAGAAGTATGTATATTTTACCTGGAGAAATGAAAATTTTGTCCTGGAATTCCATGACTTATGGTTGGTAGCAACCCTGATTATACTTGATGGCATTGTTGAAGCCCACTTGTTTACAATTGGTGTCAAATTCAAATATTAATCACAAATCAGTTTCACATTCTTGACCTGTGCGTTGGTAATCATTGGTCACTAGTGTTAAGCTTCTACAGGATGCAGAAGTAGTTATTTTTAAATTAGTTATCATCATTCATGGATTGGTATACTATCTATGATAAAACAAGAAAATGGTCTAGTAGTGTATTATCTGCTGTTAATTGCTGTGATAACAGTTGTATAGTTACTACCCTAATCATAATGTTAACTCATTGAGGTGGTCGCCCTTCCAGGCACAATCAGCGCTGAGTTAATGATATGCATGTCATTTTTTAATATAATTTGTAAATTTAATACTAGAATGGCATCATATTAGAATATTATGTGCAAATTATTAACTCTGCCAAAAGTAGGATGTATAGGCAAAAGTAGGATGGATAGGGTCAGGAATGAGTGGGTCATGAATGAATGTGGGTTAAATGCTCCAGTAATGGACGTGTATGAAAGGAGTGTGCTTCGTTGGTTTGGCCATATTGAGAGAATGGATGAGAGTAGAATAACGAAACAGATATATGAGAGTAGAATGAATGGTGTGAGAGGTATAGGTAAGCCGAGAAAGTTGTGGTTGAATGTGATTGAGGAAATTCTTAGGAGGAGGAATATTAGGAGTCTTAAAAACAGGAGGGCGTGTATGAAACAGTGAATGGGGGTGAATGAGGCAAAAGAGGTTTGCAAGGATAGGTCAGAATGGAGGAAATTATTGAAGCAGAGTTAGGTGTACAATTATGTATCAACGAGTGAAACATTTTGACTGTGCCTACCCCGGAAGGGAACGGCGTGATGGGTATGTATGTATGTATTAACTCTGCGGTGAATGAGTAGTAGCCAATGTGTTGCTTCACATATGGGCTATTACCACTTAGGCCTCAGTATGGGAAAATAGAATCCCTAAATGGAATACCTGTTCAAAATACAAATGATAATGTGTAATTTACTGTTGTTGCCAAAAAAGGTCTCTGTGGAGAAAATTACATCATGACAGACAAATGTAGAACAATATCCAGTTTACATGCTGCCTACTGGCATTAAGGATGAACCTGGATGAACTTAAACATTGATGCTTCCTTGAGATCATAAGCACCTCCACGTGTACCATTGTATTCAAATCTAGGATGCTGTTGCATTTCTTTAGGACACTAATGATAACTTGGCAAAATTGAGGCAATTGCCTCATGAATCTAAGAAGGTTTAATGCGTCTTAGCCTTGGTAGTCGAAGGGAAGCCTCGGATGAGTCCTTGTTTTCAAAAATGGCTTAAGACCTTTCATTGCTCTGGACATACTTCAGTCCAATTTTTTATTCTTTTCCACTCTGTTGCTTTTACTTCAGCAGTATATGAATAGGTTCTTTTAGGACAAAATGTCATGTAGTTAATTAAGGTTAAGTATTTCTATGTATTCATAACACAGATTGCAGCATTGAAAGTTGCTATTAGTTGGACTGTGGAGTGTAGTACTGCAAATGGCATTATTTAATTTTTATCAGTTTTTGCTGGAAGTTTTTAATCTTACCCTGCAATAGGGAACTTCCTTTTCCAACAGAAAGTAGGTCCACTTTGCCATGTTGGAGATTAAGAGAATACTTGATTGTGTCTTCAAATTAAATTCCTAAAAGAATCTCCTGTCGCAGATAATTTAAATGCTATTCAAGGGTAAATGAGAGATGGCCACAAAATATGCTTCACATTCCCTTTAAAATAAGATCAAAGGACAACTAGTCTTTGAACTTTTGAAAAGTCAATGAATTACAGAAATATGATATATTTCTATATTGGGCACTCAAAATTCAGTAGAGCATGTGGAGTTGAGGACTCATGATTTGGTGAGTCCTTGAGGAATCTAATTTTTGAGAAGACAAGAACTTGTGACTGAGTGGATTCTCTGGGACTCAGTGATCCCTTTGGAGTCACAGGCCTGAGAGTCAGTGAATGCTCTAGGAATTATAGATTTCTGACTCAAAAAGTCATGATGTGCACAGGGTTTTGATGGGTTTTCACATGATCTCCTCGAAGAAATATCTGGGGTCTTTGCTGAAAAAATTTCAGGATTGCTTGATCTGCAGATGTAATGAAAGAGCAATTGTATGAAATAGACACACACTATTCTTGTGTCGGGGTTAAATAGGTAAAATATAGACCATTGGTTTTCTTCCAAAGATTATTCTTTGGGACTTTTTCAATATTCTGCTGCATTGGATGTGCATGCATTCACAACCTCCATTCTAGTCCAATAGACTTGAAATATTTTGTCTTAAATGTACATGCTGGGGAATCGAGTTGGAGTGGTGGCTAGAGTACTGGCTAACCATATGGGTGGACAGGGTTCAAATCCCTGCAGAGGAGGATGTTTTTCAGAGGAAAACCGATCCCTACTTGAGTGTCTTGTGGAGGGCATTTTAAGTACAGTACTCAGTCTGTCAGATGAGACACTACACCGTGGTCCCATTGGCACCTTTCTTTAAGAGCAGGATAATGCTGATCACCTATGGCTCAAATGGCCTTAGCTGTCGGTCGCCTCCCCAAAGTCCATGTACTATCGTTTCCAAAAGTCTGAGTGCATCCACTTTGCCCCATTATAGTGTTTGAGCGGTGGGGAAAATTTTGAAACTTGGCACTACATGCGGACTGCGTCTTTTGGTGGGCTAGCTTCACTTGTCGGAGACGATGTTGGGGAATGAGTCACCGATGGAAGGATCGACGGGGATGGAGTAAAACACGAGAGAGGAAAGCCCCATCGGAATGCACCGAAGGTTATTTGCGCTCATGCTGTTGTGACACCACGATGGAAGTCTCTGACTTGTGTGATTTTCGCTCTCGAAATTTACATTTGTGCTCACGAGTGACCCGCTCTGTAAAAGCGGCGCGGTAGCCGTGTGGTTAAGACTGCCTCAAAAGGCGAATATGAAACATTCGCGGGTTCGATGCTCAGTCGTTGTCTTTTTTGTACTCAAGTAAGTTAAATAACTGTGACAATTAACCTCGAGTACTGTCTCTTTACATCAACGCACCCGGTACTGTTTATTATATTACAGGAATTCAATAATGATGCAGGACAACCTAATACAAAAGATGACTCCTACAATTCTTATTTCTTCTTAAGCCAATCTATTCACAGTGAATAAATACTTAAACGTCTCACTAGTTGAATATTTTTGGTCTAACATTCAGTTTGGCAAATACTCGTGAGAGGTAAGATTCCTATGCTCGAAACCAATCTCCCTTTTTACCACCTAAATATCAAGTAGCATTCTAGGTATGATATTTTTGGTGATCCGCGAGTGATACATATCATCAAAGTTTCTTAGATAGGCCTCTTATTAAACTCTTAGTCCTCAAAGAAATAATATGCAGTGAAAAACTGTATTGATGCTATAGAAAGAGGGTTTCTCGGCCATTGGGTGAACGAGCGAAAGTAAATCATACGGCTTGGGCCGAAAAAAGTATCCAGTTATTTATTTACCGTAGTCTTCTGACGATTATTATGTTCTGGATATATTCAATGGCCTTTCCAGGGGGAGCGAATGCCCCCCCCCTCCCCCCGACCCCTGTGTTCTGGCTCTCATAAGTCTGTTAATGTTTCCACTCTTAAGTCCCAAATACGTGCGTGAATCAATTTCATAACTTAATTATCAAAAATCAATTCTACAAGGTCTACAAATTTGGATAGTATATTACGAGAAAAATAATACAATAGAAGTATGTAACAGTATGTTTAGTAAACTGGTGAATTTATGAGTCGGCACCCCCAAAAATTCTCCCCCCTTACCCCCCCCGGCGCCCCCTAGACCCAAAACCTGGCTACGCCACTGGATATATTATTTTTTTTAAATCATTGGATGCCGCTTAGTTTTTCGAAAACCGGAGTCACCGTTCTTTGTTAACCCCTTCTCGAGAAATTTATGTGAGGTATTCATTTCTGGGCGGAGAAAGGATAAAAGAATTTAAAAAGGGAATTGATAATCCTTGCTTCTTTCCTGTCATTGACACTATTTATTCAATTGACAGACCACCAGACTAGCTTCCAAAGTTCATATTTTCTTTGTAAATGAGTGGATGTTATTTGTGAAATTAACATGATCTGCAAAAAAGGACGGCGAAAATATTTACGCTGTCATAATTCTATCAATTGTTTATTAGCTGCGACGGATTGTGATTCGTCTTCTCTCTATGAAGCCGAAAGGAAAGGGGTGAAAAAAGTAAACACATGTAATTCTTTCGATTTTTTAACCCGTTAGCGCCCACCATCCTCATTCGAGGACAGTTACATTGTAGCCCGAAATTCTGCACAATTTTTCCCATCCGAAAGTTCTTGATATTACGTCGATTAGTTAGACATTGAAGCAACTACCTTACTCTTTTGTTATTCGTAAGCTGCTCTTCACCGAGAAACACGCTTTCGTTTTGTGTCATGGTAGACTGGATGAGACCTCTTCGACACATCGTCTTCTATTTTTTACATAAGCTAAGGTATCATATTATTTTTATAAGATTATATCAATTCCATTTACACATGTATTTTGAGGTACTTTTTGAATGAATTTTTTGCATTATTTGTCCTCTAACTGCACTTTAAATCTGCTGTCCTCATTTGAGGACGCTGAGCGTTTGTGACTTCTTCGATGTTACTCGTCATCTAATGACTACAAATTTCAAGAAAATAATTTTAACGCTGCTCCTTCAAGTAAAATTTTTAAATTACCTTTGCAGGCATATCTTAAATTACCCCATATGTATGTATATCAACGTGATTGTGAAGGAGTATAATATTTTTTATTCAAAATCTCTCCTTAAAGTTATTTCAACTTCCCTTAGAAGCCTTGGATTACATATTATACCTATTCAGGTAAGGAATATAGATATTTCAACCACGTTATTAGTGTTATTTTCATACATTTATAAATTAGTAATTACCCTTCATAAGGGAATAATATAAGTGAAGAGAGCATGAAGAGGGAGAGAATCAGCCAAGCAAACACTGTAGGAAAGTAGTTATGGAATGGTCAAAGGTTTGTCCCGCTTATTCTTTCAAAGAGTTTGGCGGAAAAAGGTTTGAAGCAGTGAAAAAAACTATTGATAGGTAAAACTCCCTTTCAGATATTTGAACAATTTTTTACGGAGGAGGCTTATGAACTAAAAGTCAGAGAAACTATTCGCTATGCCTACGAGCATAAAAATCGACAAGGCTATATTATGTCAGCAAATGATATTAAACTTTCATTGAATACCTCATATTTAGTGGACACCACTTGCTGCCTAGTGAACGAGATAATTGGTCAGAGAAGGAAGACCTGGTATAGAAATTGTTAAAAACGCCTTCACTCGTAATTCATATTTGGAGTTGAAGTCCTTTATTCATTTTCAAGACAACAATTTTGCTACTGAAAACAAGGGAGACAAAGCTTTCAAAATTAGACCTCTTATGGCGTTAATAAAAACTTTCAGAAGTGGGGTATATTTGAGGAACACTTATCGATAGATAAAATCATTGTCCACTATGTTGGACATAATCCTCTGAAACAGTTTATAAATTCCAAACCAATTAGATTTGTTTATAACCTATTGGCTTAATGCGGAGAAAATGGGTACTGCTGCAATTTTTCCTTATATTGTGGCAAAGAACCAAATGCAGAAAAATTGGAGGCGCCACTTGGACCTAGAGTGGTGCTTAGCATGTCGTCAGTTGTCGATAATCCCTGAAGTCACTTTTTATTTTTGACAATTATTTTATGAGCTGTTAACTACTAAAAATACTCAAGGAAAAGGGTTTACGGGCCAGTGGTACCATATGTGACAACAGGTCCAGCAAATGCACATTGGAGAGTACTAAATGCTTCAACAAAAGGGAAAGGGGTTACTATGACTGGAGATTTGATGAGAGGAATGAAACTCTTGTAATACGCTGAAAGGACAACAACGTTGTAACACTTGCTACAAACTTTGATGAGGTAGAATCTGCTGTTTCAGTTCCGAGATGGAGCAGCAAAAAACAAGAAAAAACTGATTCCGCAGCCAAGAGCAATTAATAACTACACCAAATACATGGGTGGCGTAGATCACCATGATTGTTATTTTGAGAAACATCTCATTGCTGTGAGAGGCAAGAAATGGTATTGGTGTCTTTTTACAAGAATGGTTGATATGGCTGTAGTAAATGCATATGCTGTTTTCAAAATGATAAATAACAGAGCAATATCCATAAAAGATTTCATAAGAAAAATAGCTATCACATACCTTAAGTTGGGACATGGACAAAAACAAGTCGCGGCAGGCCTCTAGCACGGACGTTTACATCTTGTTCAAGAGTCCAACCGGAAACAAGGTATGATGGAATGCATCACATAATAACAAATAGGGATCTACAAAAAATGTCAATTGGAAGGATGTAAAGGGAAACCACGCACATTCTGTGAAAAATGTAATGTAACTCTGTTTTACTTGTTTTCCGAAATATCATTTAAAAAATAATAATGATACACAAATAATTCATGTTAGTAATGATTGTATTTCAGCTTTCATTTGTGGTTTCTATTCCATTGACATATTGTTATTCAATAAATATTTTGAGATCGAATTTCCCATATTCTGACTTTCCCAAAAAATTACACGGCAACGCCCAGTGTCCTCAAATGAGGACACTGGGCTTTGTGAATTTCGAGAGGGAAAATCACACAAGTCGGAGACTTCCATCGTGGCGTCGCAACCGCATGAGTGCAAATAACCTTCGGTGCATTCCGATGGGGCTTTCCGCTCTCGTGTTTTACTCCGCCCCTATCGATCCTTTCGTTGGTAACTCATTCCCCAACGTCGTCCCACGACAAGTGAAGCTAGCCCACCAAAAGACGCAGTCCGCATGTAGTGCCAAATTTCAAAATTTTTCCCACCGCACAAACCGTGGGATGGGGCAAAGTGGATGCACTCAGACTTTTGGAAATGATAGTACATGCTGTACTTATACACCTCAGCTCACATTAGCAGAGTTAAATTCCGATATTTTCTGAAATATTTCAATTCGTATTGCAAATGATTTAGTACCGAGACTTGATTTGTTGTAATTTTTGGTGTTGCATGTTATATTTTTAATAAAAAGAGATATGGCTCCTTTATTTGTTTTGCATTTTCATCCTTTTTGAGAGTCGTGCATGTTTCAACATACTAACATCAGTTCACTTAATAGCAACAGTTGCAAGGTGTGCTTATGGAGGAAATAAATATTGTATATTAAAGAAGCTCTAAAAATTTTCTGGGAAACATAATTTTCTAAGACAGAGTTAAATAGAGGAAGGGCATCACTCACCCCCTGATATAATTCCCTGTGGAAAGTGATGGGAAAATAAGTTTATAGGAGCCCCTCTAACCTCAACACGATGGTAACCTCCCCACTAATTTTTCTAGAATGCAAGACCTAGGGGTGGTAAAGATGTCTCGCAATACTGCCGGCAAAGGGGCTATTGGGAAGGGAATGTCAAGTTGCAGGTATACATTTTTCTACTTATGGGTTGAGTGTTGAATGATTTAAGATGAGAATGAGGAGTTTTTATGAGTCAACTTATAAGGTGGGATAATTTTATACTGTATGAAGCCTCTGAAACTTTTCCATTACTTCCTTAATAAATTTTCATTTAGAAAATCATTTATTTAATTCAACTGATTGTTATCGACAATATTCACCAAATGTTCAAAAATTTCCTACGTTTTTTGTTTTTAAATAGTCAAATTTTTTGGATCACTATTGAGTGAACTAGGTGCAAAAAGTAGGTAGTTTTTTTGAGTGAATTCTTTTTGGGTCTTCTACTGGGTTTAAATTTGTGTACCGTACTGCCATTTCAATGTATTCTATTATTGAGAGGAGGAGAGGGTATTTGTCTTTATTACCCATTTTAATTCTTCATGTACACAACTTTCATTTTACTGGCAATTGTGAAAACTGCACATGTAATTGCAACTGCTTATGTCAACTTTTACTTGGTTCAAATGTTAAATCACATCCTGCACTGGTTTTTACCTAAGAGCTTGAGTCAAATTTTGGAACTGGGGCATTATGTTTAAATTGATTTCAGTACCATGTTTCACTTTGAAAAATATTAGAAATAGAGCAAGTTCCAAGAATTAACTCCTTTTACCGAACGATGGAGGAATTAGTTGGTCCTAGCGCTGAATGATGTGGCCCAACTCTACCTCTGACATTTATCATTTCCCATTAACAGTTTAAGTATTGTAGCTATTTTGTCATGGGATATAAATGCGTGAGCAAGTTTTTTTTCAATCGTGATGCTATACTTCAGATGACTTTTTGATAATCTAATTTTTAAAAGTTGCTTTTCCTTATCTGTAAGTAGATATGTGAAGAAGCACTTGGGAGATGACCGACCAGAAGTGGTTGAATTTGAGTCTATGAAGGCAGAATTAGAAGAATACAAAGCTCGCATGAAATTGTTAGAAAGTGAGATTGAAGAATTGAGGAAAAGAACTGGGGATTTGGAGCCCCAGGTCGCCTTTGATGGTTTGGAGACAGGAAGAACCCCTAGCCAATCGCAGCCTGGAAGGACCTCTAGCCAATTGGAGCCTGGAAGAACCTCGGGCCAATTTGAGCCTGGAAGAACCTCGGGCCAATATGAGCCTGGAAGAACCTCGGGCCAATATGAGCCTGGAAGAACCTCGGGCCAATATGAGCCTGGAAGAACCTCGGGCCAATATGAGCCTGGAAGAACCTCGGGCCAATTTGAGCCTGGAAGAACCTCAAGCCATTTAGAGCCTGAACTTGAGAAAGAAAAAGAAGAATTGGTTAATGAATAAGGTATTGCTACTAAAATTATCCATGAAAAATAACTTTTTTCTTGTGCCTTAAATATTTTCTTTCCAGGTACTTCTATTTGTGATCCTCGGAAAATGACTCAACACTTGTCTATCTCCCTTAAACATATCTCATGTTGTTTCTTGGTTATTTAAAAGTAAAAATTAGTTTCAAGAATGAAGTTTGCCATTGTTGGTCATTTTTGTTGTGAAATGTTTATTTTTTCATAAAAATGAATACCTGGAAATGCTGTAAAAATTGTAAGTTTATATTTAAAGACATTAAATATCATACATTTAACATATTGTTATTGCATTGAAGTAATTGCTAACATTTTTGAAATAAATATGCTTGCAAGAGGCACTATTATGAGGTGACTGTTAAAAACAAAAATCTCCGGCACGAGTCAATGGTTATTCAAGTCTCAGATGGAAATTTCATCAGAAAAATTAAAGCTGTTAATGTTCAAATCTTAAGCTATGTTCATGATGATTTGGCCGCCTGTCTCCGCTTAACGTCCCAGTTGTATACTCTGGCCATGTTGACCTCTGTTGTGGTTAACTGATCTCTGAAAAAAAATAAATCGAGCTAAAGTCATTTAGATTACAGAAAGTCAATTACAAAAGCCAGCTTGCTTAAAATTTGCTCCTTCAAAAGGAGCTTGGACAAACATTCTAAGGATTTGCACAAATACAACAAAATTAGATCATCAGCAATGTCAATAATAACACTACTTGAGATCGTGCCTAAGTCAAAATATAGATTGAATAATAAATTCAAGCATTTACATAAAGCATGAGGTAAATCTAATAATACTAGAGCAGTGGATAATATAAATGCACAGTAGATACTTTCACATTCCTGACATTATCTGAACATCAGAACTTCCTCTTGAACTGATCTTGTGCATCAGGAATGCATAGTCATGACTACTGTGAAAAATGACTATTGGTGAATGGTGGCCTGATAATGGCTGAAGTTTTCATACAATTAGATCTTTATGACCACTACGGAGAGCAAATGCTTCTCATGGAAAACCTCTTTGAATCACGTGGTTTTTGGTGCACAGTAAGATGTTTTGATACAAATAATGTTTTGAAAATATTAGCTCTTGATATTAAAAGGTGTTGAAGATGTAGTGCATATGAAGTTACATCAATAAGGCATGGAGCCTATGAACATCAGCTATCAGGTTTCAATCCACGTGTTTTTCTTTTATTGAAGACAGTTTCTCCAACCATCCTGATGGCGTCTTCAGGTCGAAATGGCGATGCATCTCAGGGTCCGTCCTTTTAGAGCCACGTAGTTTGTATGTGATTTGTGTCCAACAATATACAACTGATACAAGTTTGTATCATTCCAACTTGTTTGACCATACATAAATAAAACAAAATTAGATCATCAGCAATGTCAATAATAACACTACTTGAGATCTTGCCTAAGTCAACATGTAGATTGAATAATAAATTCAAGCATTTACATAAAGCATGAGGTAAATCTAATAATACTGGAGCAGTGGATACCACCAAACGTCACATACTAACTACATAGCTATAAAGGGACGGACCCTGAGATGCATCGCCACTCCAACCTGAAGATGCCAGCAGGGTGGCTAGAGAAACTGTCTTCAATAAAAGACAACACGAGAAGGAAAACCCGAAAGCTCATCTTCAAATGCTGAAACACCACAGCATGGAGCCACTCTTCCCCTTGAATAATAACAGTCTATTGGCCCATAAATAATTATCAAGCATCTTGTACCCGATACAGCATGACTATTTCAGACAAAATTTTGTCTAAATATTTGGGGGGGAGGGGTAGACTACATGCGAGTCAATCGTTGAATGACCTAGCATGAGTGAGTGAGTGTGTGTATATGAAGTGTCGTGGGAGCAGTAGATTTGTGTTGCCCACACCTGAAGACATAGACAATGAGAGTCAGCTGTAGGAATTAGCAGACGACTCCTTATGTGGCCCTATGGTGGGTAGAAATCGCCAGGCATGCAACTGCTGACACGAGTGTGAAAGTGAGAATATTTGGTAGAGCTGTGCGAATGCTTTGAAATAGATTCAAATCAACTCGAATCAGGCTTAATTCGATTCGCCTGCGAATCGGGATGCTTTGAAACCGAATAATTCGAAATCTTCGAATCTGATAGATCCGTCTTCGAATTGTTGCATGCATTCAAACATGGCGCTTATTCCACAAATGGTGCGCCGTCCATTTAGACGATGTTTTACTCACGCGAAACGAAAAATTAAACGTCCACATGTTATTCTGTGCTATTCTTTGTGCCACAATGGATATAATAGCTAATATAAGGCCCTGAATTGTTGTGAAAATCTTCATTACTTTAACTGCGCATAAGCTTTTGCATTTTATTTAGATTCGAATTCGATTCGCAAGCGAATTTGTTAGGGTAATTCGATTCGATTCAAAATATGTTTTCGGAGATTCGATTCGGTTTGATTCAAAATGAAAATCCCTGATTTGCACAGCACTAATATTTGGAAAGGGTCAAAGGACAAGAATGAGAGGAGGGTTGAACTGAGGACGTGAGAGAGAACAACAGGCTTCAAGATTGTAGGGAACATACATCGCGAGTCCACGCGTGAGAGAAAGTGCATGAGAGAGAGTTGGGAGTAAAGAAACAGCATCTTCACCCTGAGGATCAGAGACAATATGACTCAAAGGAGAACGATGGGTCACCACGAGCCACAGACAATAATTGCATCGCCTGCCTACCTATTTGCTCCACACTGGATCCCTGGTCATCTGTCTGGGAAGTAAAAAGTGGTAAGAATTGCTCCTGCCACGTGTCTCCCTCAGTAGAAGTCATTCATATGTGATACGGCAAACCCATTTATTTGGTTGGCTGTGCTGTCCTCGACCTACTTCCCTCCCTCGAATGTTTAATTCTCTGTGCATACAAAGTTCTGTGTATTTATTGTCCTGGTGGGACAAGACTCAGTCCATTCTCATGAAGCAAACTTTTGGAAAAAATACAAAAAGGGGATCATTGATTTGCGCATCTTATTGTTGGAGGAGTTGATGAGTAAAACGATTGTTAATTTTATTGTTGAGGGAGTAGACTGGTGTCAGTGTAAATACTTGTGCATTCAATGTTGGAGGTGAAGCCGTTTTAAAGGGTCATTTTTACGTCTGGCTTGTAACGTGTATTTTGGTGGGGAGGGAGATGAAAATTTTTCAGACACGTCTCCAAGGTTAATAAAGATTTTTTCTTATTTTTCATTAAGTGGACAGTGTATTTCAGTGTTTTATTATTTGATTTGGTCATTATAAGTGATTTGAATATTAAAATATTCTGTTGTCTCAGGCGTGACTGTGGAATTTGCTTAACATTGTAAAGGAAAAGTATAACTTAGTTATTCCACATAGACTTATTAACAGGACGACCTAGGTTTCGTCACCATCAGGTGACATTTACATATGCTCTCGTCATTGGAAGCCATTATCTGTCTCTGCATGCATTTTCCCGTGTCTGGTTTCATAGAAATTGCTGGTCGTGGAAGTCAGGAGATCCCTTTTTGTGCCCTCACTGGGAAGTCTATCCCACGGCATGAGGTGATCAATTCTCAAGAGTAATATCGCTGGGCGGGAATTCTTTATGGGCAGTTTTGCATATCTTCCCCTGTATCACGCTTCTTCCCACAAGGAAGAAAAGGAGAAGTGAGGGAGGGTTTTGGACCATTACAGTATATATGTAGTTAGCAGTGAGATATATCATTTGGCAAGTGATATTGAAAGAAATCTTACTGAGGAATCTTAAGAGGAAAGTGAAAATGACATTTAAAATGCTAGTACAAGAGTTATTTATGATATTAAGAATGATATTACCACTGTGAATTCAGTATTCCATATCATTCAATTACAATCAATATAGCTATGGGAGAACATTTTCAATGATAATCTATATCATTTTCAATTAATAATGGTTAATAGCAAACTCTGCAGACTTCTTTCATCCTTTCTATGCACACAAATTGTTTCCCTAAAATGGCCATATTAAATGTGGAGTGAACGGTTATTGGAACTTACCTAATTATTAATCATCAACCCCAGTAATTGATCAAAACTGGAAATTTGGTTATGCTACATGAATGCATTCATAATTACCTTGAGTGCTTCAGCAAATATCATGTTAAACAAATACATGCATGGTAAATGATGGATTTCAGTAGCATCTCAAAAAAAAACTATTCACAAGGACACGGGTATGATACTCTCTCAGACATAAGTTTAGAGATGAAAGATCTTATATCACATAAATGATCATTAACAAGACACATCCACCACTTACCGCAGAAAATCTAAATCGTGTTCAACATAGGCAAGGTGCTTTTTAGCTGTATCTATATTTTTTTTCAACAAGGCAGAGGCATCATCCAGAGTATACTCCAACATAATATTTGCCTGGAAGATTGCAAGATTATTTAGTTTAATTTGCCTATTTTCATAAGTTTAAATTTCACTATCTTGTACAAAAAGAAGTTAGTATGAATTACAGGTCTAAATTACTTTTTATATAATATTTTTATGTCTTCATAACTCACCCCAAGCCATAAACACACTTTATCTGTGGGAGGCACAAGAGCTTTCATAAATACTTGTTCAGATAGCAGAAATTGGGTCTCAATATCCTTAGGAGACTCCCGTTGCTTTTTCAATAGATTTATCATAAGTTGTGAATGCTCCAAATCAGGAACTTGGGACTTCAACCTGAAAAGGTTTTCATAAAATTAATGTAGCACTTAATACAATTCTATTGATTTCTCTTGACCTCATAATATCATGAGTGGAATGGCAAAATATAGGTGCACAAGGACACAAAAAACCAACAAGGCTAGACGAAAATTAAAACATGACAAATCTATACAGTAGACAACTCGCTAAGCCCGACAATGCAGGATGAGAGGTTGTATGAAATACCCTGAAAATTCTTCAAAGGATCATTTACTGAGTTTTACAGTGACTTTAGGTCACCTACAGCTTTTTACAATTTTCCAAGACGCACGAGGATGCAAGAGGCACCAGGTCTTTCCAAGTTAACATGGTGTAATAAATATGACAATCATACATGAAGAGAATACATATAGTAAAGTAGCAGAATGGCAAGAGACAAGTTGATATGTTTGTTTGCTCCAAAGTGATTGCCTCTAATCAGTTACCAATTTAAAGCAATTTTAGTTGCAGTCCTGGTGATCACTATAAATGTGCAGACCTTATAAAATTAAGAGAGGAAAGGAAAATTGCAAATGACATCTACATCAGTAGCTCCAGCAATGTATCCAGGGCATCATGGAACTTAATTAAGGGTAACATCAAAGCCTCACTTAACACATTCAGTCCAGACTATAATCTTTGACAATAAATAAGTGTCCAATCCTTATGACATTATGACTCTGAGGCATCACTGGAACTTGAAAATGACTGTTCCGACACCACGTAAAAATGTTATCATATGCTCAAATACTCCTGAAAGTACGAATGACCATTCTACTTCTGAGAATCAATTAAAACTGATTCAATTGCCATTCAAAAAAGCTCTTTTGAAAAGTAAAGTGCAGGTGGGGAAGAAAATAGAAACAAAAGGTACCTTCTATTGTTGCATCTTGACAGCAGCCAAACTACAATACAAATAAGGCAGAAGAATATGTGAAGAAACCAAAGGAAAAAGAAGACAAGTAAAGACCCAAAGAGTAGAAAGAAAAAGCTTTGCACCAAGATAAAAGGTTAAATTCAAGGTGAAGGATATATCATGAATCAGTTGTTTAATAAAAGAAGTCCGGATTGCGACGTCACTGGGTCTCAGTCAAGGAATGAGTCTTGTTCACCTGAGTCCGAGTGGGCAGTCTCATCCTGGCCTTGGCATGCAACGCATCTATAATGGTCTTTCATTTTGACTCCCGTATATGACAAAGTGGCGACGAGGATTGAAACGATTTGATACGCCATATAGTGGCCACAAGGCCTACAGTAATAGTAAAAAAAGGGAAATAATGCTTCAAGGTTGCCTTATAATGTCGGTAATCAGGAACATTGGAGAATTTATTCTGGCAGAAGAAGAATGGACTTCATATATAGAGAGGTTCGAACTTTTCATGAAGTGCAACAGCATTGCCTCCGAAAAGAAAGTAAGCGGTCTGGTAACGATCGTAGGAGTCAAAACGTACAGTTTGTTACTGGACTTGTGCATGCCAGACAATCCAAGCGCAAAAAACTTTAATACTCTTGTGCGATTAGTTGAAAATCATTTGAATCCCAAACCATCCTTTACTGTGGAGCAATACAAATTTTCTCATAGAAATCAGTTAGAGCACGAGAATGTAGCCCAGTACATTGCTACCTTGAAAAGATTAGCCACAAATTGCGAGTTTGGCTCGCAACTCAACGGCTACCTCCGAGACCGGCTGATGAGCGGTGTATGGAGCGAATTGGTGAAGCAGTGGCTGCTGGCTGAAAAAAATTTAAGCTAAGACTCTGCAGTCAATATATTAATGGCGATGGAGTCGACGGAGAAGGATATGGCTACCTAGGCGATCGGAGAGGTGCAGCAGAAGATCCAGCAGATGACAGTTGGAGGTAGCTGAACACGCCCATATCATATCAATCATCCCACCAACGAGAGATGAGGAGACAGCAGAAAGCGGGGAAGTGCAGCCAGCTCAGCTGTTAAGTGCCAGTGTTGCGGTCAATATGGTAAATAGTGGGGAGTGCTGGTTTAAAAGCTGAGTGCCACAATTGTGATAAGAAAAGGCATCTGGAAAGAGTTTGCCGAGCTTCTGAATCAAGCAAATTTGGTACTCATCGCAATGACAATTATAAGAAGGGAAGATTGCAAAGGGCTAAGAAAAGGGTAAAATCTAACTTTTATGTTAATGCTAACAAAGAAGTACATGAGGATCTAAGGGGTGGGAACGATGTAAATGAAGTGTATGATGTTTCAAATTTATTTGCCTTGGATAAAGGAAGTTCCTACCCTATTAGAGTAGATCCAATACGACGAGAAGTAATAGTTAATGGTCATACTGTTCTATTTGAAATTAATAGTGGTGCATCTGTTAGTGTTATTTCAAAGTTTTAATCGGGAAATGTTTTACAAAGTTAAGTTAAAGCCTACTGATGTAATAATGAATTCTAATACTGGCCAACAAATCAAGCCCATGGGGGTAATTGAGGTAAGGGTTATAATGACTGGTATTTCACATTATTTAGATTTGTAAGTAATTAAGAAGGGCACACCCATTGATGGGACGTGACTGGATAAAAGCCTTGAATGTTCATATTTCTATACCTTACAAGATGCAAGGCAGCGAGTTAAAATATTCTGAAGGGTCGATTGATTCATCACTAAAAATTAAGCAAATTGTTGACGAATTTCCAGCAGTTTTTATGGATAAAGTGGGTAACTATAAGGAACCTGTTAAGCTTCAACTCCAACCAAATTGTGTACCCAAATATTATAAACCTAGACCATTACCTTTGTCTCCTAAGCAGAAAGTTGAGGGGGAATTGGTGAAATTAGTAGAAGAAAACATTATTACGCCGGTGGCGAGCAGTGATCGGGGATCACCTATTGTTCCAGTGCCAAAACTAAATGGTAAAATTAGGATTTGCGGTGATTTCAAAGTAACAGTGAACCCTAATCTAGAAGTAGACAAATATCCTATTCCTAAGATTGATGATTTGTTTGCCACACTGCAGAAAGGTGAGACAGTCACCAAAATAGATTTGTCACAAGCAAACGGATAATGAGTCCAGTAAAATTTGTACCATCAGTACCCATAAGGAGTTGTTTAAGTATAATAGAATACCCTTTCATATATCATCAGCCCCAGGAATTTTTGAGAGAATTATGGAACAAACTCTACAGGGGTTGTCCGGAGTTACAGTCTTTCTTGATGACATCTTGATAATGGGGAGTAATCAAGAAGAGCATGAGGATAGATTGAAGCTAGTTTGTAAGAGATGAAGTGAAAAGGGCTTGACTGTAGGTCGGAATAAATGTACATTTTTTGCTTAAATTAAAATACTTAGGTTTCACCATTGACAAGGAAGGTTTGCATATATCTGATAGTTAAAGCAGTCACTGAGGCACCGATACCTGAAAATGTTACTGAACTGAAAGCTTTTCTTGGATTAATCAATTATTATGGGAAATTTATACCTAATTTAGCTACTATTTTATATCCATTGTATAACTTGCTTAAACAAGATGTCAAGTTTATTTTTTATAAGAAGTGCCTGCAAGCTTTTAATGCTGCCAAAGAAAAATTGGTGTCTGCCCCAGTGCTAGCACATTTTGATCCTACATTGCCTCTATTATTATCTTGTGATGCTTCTTCATATGGCCTTGGGAGTGTACTATCAATTGTAAAACCAAATGGTGTTGAATGCCCTATTGCATACGCATCTCCTACTCTTTCACATGCTGAGAAAAATTATTCACAAATTGATGAAGAAGTCCTCAACCTAATTTTTGGGGTTAAAAAATTTAATCAGTATCTTTAGGGGAAACATTTCACACTAATCACAGATCATAAACCATTGATAAGTATATTTGGATCAAAAAAGGGATAGCCAGCATTTGCAGCCAGTAGACTAGACTGCAAAGATATGCTTTTTTTCTCTCTGGTTATGATTTTGATATCATATATTCAAAGGCTTAGAATCATGGGAATACAGATGGACTGTCTTGCTTACCTTTAAAAGTGACACATAGTGATAGCTACTTGCAATACATAAATGGAAATGACATTCCTTTGAGTTTTGAGGATATTAAAAAAGAAACTCAGAGAGATGCTATTTTGAAAATTGTATATTCTTATGTAATGCAAGGTTGGCCTGATGATAAACATATTGGTGATGAAATTGTACCTTTTGTAAGGAGGAATGAGGAACTAACTGTTGAGCAAGGACTATTGATGTGGGGATATAGGGTTATTGTTCCCTCGAAATTGAGATATCAGTTACTTAAAGAACTACATGCCAGTCATTTGGGCGTAGTAAAAATGAAGGCAACAGCACGTTCATGCGTATGGTGCCCAGCAATTGATAAAGACATTGAAGGCTTGAGCTAATAGTTGCTCCTCTTGTCTCCAGGAGCGACATCATCCAAGTAAAACTTTTTTGCATACATGGAATTATCCAAATAAACCTTGGGAAAGATTACATATTGATTATATGGGTCCATTGCATCGTAAATGGCTGGAAGTTTTTAATGTATCATCTACCTCAGCTACCCAATGTATTGACCATCTCAGGGAATTGTTTGCTAGATTTGGAATCCCTGTACACATTGTGAGTGATGATGGTCCACCATTTACATCACATGATTTTCAACATTTTCTAAAAATGAATGGTGTAAAGCATTCATTTTCTCCACCTTACCATCCTCAAACCAATGGACAAGAAGAAAATTCGGTTAAGTTTGTTAAAACAATGATCAAACAAGCACTTAACGAAAACAGAAACAAGCATGGCGTTAAGTAGACTATTATTCGACTATCGGAACTCTGTACACTCTACAACAGGGGAAACCCCAGCTATGTTAATGTTCAAGAGACCTTTGCGATGTAGACTTGACCTCCTTAAACCTAGTTTTTCACAAGTAGTGGAACAAAAACAAAATAGACAAATTTTAAATGCTAAGGGGAGTAAATTACGAGTGCTACAGCCTTTGACACCAGTGTTAATTAGGGACTATTGAACACCTAACAAATGGATTGAAGGAATTGTATTGAAACAATTAAGTGAGGTAACCTATTTGGTAAAAATACACTCTGGGGTGATTTGGAAAAGACATATAGATCAGCTGATAGCTCTGGATACGCTCAGTACACAAGAAGAAGGTACTATTGTAGGAAATTCAGAATATGACCAAACACTCTTAACACCTGCAGAACCAACCACAAGTACAGAAATTCCTAGGGAAAAATCTACACCCACAGACTGTAAAAACCAAACATCCTCAGCAGTTGAGACATCTCTTCATAGTCCTCGCACTTCTCATAGTAGCCCATCCCCTAAAGCACTGGTTCAAACATCCAAGCAGCCAACATTAGATATGGAAGAGGGGAAAAGAAGGTATCCTGTTAGAGAGAGGAAACCTGTGTCCAAATAAAATTTGTGAGGCATGGATTAATATTACGTATATTTGGAATGATTACGTATTTGTTTTATGTTTGGAAGGTTATTTTTTTGTTTTTTCGCTTTTGTTAGGGGAGAGATATTGAAGGATATATCATGTATCAGTTTAATAAAAGAAGTCCGGATCATGACATCACTGGGTCTCAGTCAAGGAATGAGTCTTCTTCGCCTGAGTCCGAGTGGGCAGTCTCATCCTGGCCTTGGCATGCAACGCATCTATAATGGTCTTTTATTTTGACTCCCGTACACGACACAAAGTACAAAACTCTAACCTACGAATGGTAGACTCTGATGCATGTCAGTCTGATTCTAAAACGTCTGTGTTCAGAACAAGCGAATGAAACATTTAGTGACATCAAAGAGGACTCAAAACAATTCAGCCAACATCAGTGACTGATACGTAGTAACAGTGTAAGAAGAACTTTTCCTCAGACTTACAAAATAAATAAGAAACCAAATATGGGCAAGAAAATATTTCAGCAATGACTATGAGTGGGTCATTAGGGTGGCATTGGCCAGAAAAAGATGAAAGTTGGCACAACAGCAAGAGTATTTTAGGCAAGATAAACTCTCCCTCAGCTGAAAATATGAGGGTATTCCGAGTGTCAGGAAAGGGGACATTTCTAGGATATTTTAAAAGCAATAAAAATAGTATATTTTCCAAGTCAACATCTACAACAAAAACACTATCTTACAAAAGAAATTTCAAACCGATGGCTCAATTCACAATTGATGCAATGAAATAAAAAATATTCCGATTCATGTTCAAATGCATGAAAACAAATTACATGCTTAAACATATTAAAAAGCTAAGAGCTATTGCACATCACCGGAAAGTAAGATGAACCAAGTTCATCTGAGGATATTTTCGAATTCACAAGGACTGTGTAGCCGGTTTCTCATCTATGGCAGATCACATAGTAGCATCCAATATATAAGAGGGTGGATGAGAGAGCAACACCATAGGCAAATCCAATCCATGGAGCATGAGACCAATCACAGCATAATAACTCCACACTAGAACTCAACAATCGATAGCCTTGTACCTTCCATAAGATCCTTTCAAAGCAGAGTCAGGCGATCATTTACCCAAAAAAAACCATCCGTCTCAATCATTGGGATTCAAGCCCAGGTGAATGAATTTTATTCATTGTAAATTTCGTACATTCGTGTGCCTCTACATTCTGGAGTAAGGACTGCCAAAAGACACATTAACAAATCCTATCGTGAACGATGTCTATTTAAACTCTCCTGAAAAACATATACGACACTTTAACGCTGAAAAATGAGTTTAAAAGGTAAATAATGATTTCCAATAGGCGCTTTCTACTAACTAATAAGGTCAGAATGACCGGCTCACCTTCTCCGTTTCGCAAGTAAGTTGAGTTCCATGAACTTATATTTACTATGCTGCTCATCTAACCGCTTGAGGACTACTTCGACATTATTGTTGTTTTCTGATAGTGTCATAAACGTATCTACATCATCCTGGAGAAATAGAAAGGAAATGATACACTAGACATAACAGCATGACTGGTGGTTAAGGCGAAAAGAGTTACTAAAGGTGATATAACTTAGTGAGGATTCAAAAGCATTACCACGAACGCTGCTTCAGGTATTCCGGCGAAGGATTTCTTCTCCTCATTGCCCACATCTTCCAAACCTGCTGCCATGTTGAACCAAAATCGGACGAAATGTAGCAAGGGTGGCAAGGGTAGCTATGATTCTTCGATTCTGCACTTGGAGGTTATCGCCGTTTATAACGCCGACTAAGCCGCAGTAATGTTGCAGCGTGCACTGAATTAATTTTAAAAGTCTAATTCAACCAAGAGGCTCGAGAAATTTGATGAATTCTTCTCGTAATTCTGTTCTCATTCTGACTTGCGTAGGAAAATCTGAAGTGTCATGGCGGCGATGTTAAAGGTAAGTTGACGGTGCCGGTGCAGTCGAGTGACATTCTTGTGACATACGTGATTAAGACAATGTAATTTTGTTGTTGACATGTCAAGCCTTGCGAGTTTCAAAATTATGCTTTGCCGTGGATATATTTTACTCCCTGCGCCTGGTGTATATTATTCCATTGTCTTACGTTACTGTGTTCGGTTTTAACATTTACTACAACCCATTTATTGATGCTGCACTTAATAATCAAGCTTGTTCTCTTATTTTATGCGCATGATTATTTCAAGGATTCCTTGTCAATCGTGCGGTGAATCCTATTTTTGGATATTCTGTCTAAGTGCCATTCATTTATATTGATGTTGGCTGTATTTTATTGTTGTTTAGGACAAGGGACAGCTTATGTTCGAAGATAAATGGCCGTCTATGAGGCCAATAATACTTAAGTTACTGCAACAAGAGCCAGTAACTCAGAATGACTGGCAAGATTTATTTTACTCTGTCCACTTGGTTTGCCTGTGGGATGAAAAAGGTCCGCCTAAAGTGAAGGAAGCTCTTCAAGAGGATATAATGGATTTTATTAAAAAAGCGCAGTTGGTAATTATTTTTCTATAAGAAAACTATGTGGAGTGACTGGTGTTTATGTAATCTTCTATTGTTAACCTTTTAAATGCTTGTAACAGCCAAATACTCTAGTGTCTTTCTTCTTTGAAAGTATGCAGAGTTTGAATTGCTTTGTGGCTTATTTATTTGGTTTACTTAAAGTTAGCATGAAGTGTTGAACAAGGTGTTACTCTGTTCAAGTGATACAAACAAATAAATGTGTTGGTGTGCACACACTAATAATGATAGGGTGGCTCATTCTTTTGAAGTATACCGTGATTAATGACTTAAAAATACCTACCTATTCGCTGATATAATTTTTAACGTCCTGCTGTAACTTGTTTGGGTTGATTTTCCTGGCTAATTCGTGTTATCAAGTGTTGTTATGATTGATCTGATGAATGTCTCTGTGAGGTGTTTAGAGGTTTCTTTATATTCCTTTATAGAGTCTGAATATCAAGCTAATAATCATACATGAGAGTTATCTTTTACACGCATAAATAGTTCTTGGTGAAAGTTACGATTTTGCTAGCTTTTAAAATTGCTACTTCATTTATCTTCTGTAGAGGGTGTTGGCTCACCATGAAGATCAGGCGCTTCTCAAGGCGTACATTGCAGAATGGCGAAAGTTTTTTACACAGTGTAACTACCTGCCCACTCCATTCAGACAGCTGGAGACCTCATTAGCTGGTAAAAACCCAGCTGTTCAAAAGAAGACCCAGGGTGAGGAGAGTATAGTGCGGAAGGTACTGTTTGATCAAATTGTAAAGTTATCCCATGTATATCTCACTGATATTATTCTTTAAGGATTAAATTTCCCTTGAGCCATTTAATCGAGGCAGGTTACCACACTAGCTGATGCTTGTTAGGATGCATATTGAAATTTGTGTTGTGTTAAGCTGTGAATTGCAAGAATGCATGTGAAAATGCATAAACAAGAGTTGGTAAAATAGCCCCTGCTCTATTTCTGTGTCCATAGTCTTGCACTTTCTTTGCATAGAATTGTGCTATAAAGTTCCTAGTGCTTAACAGCCTTAACTATAAACATGGAGAGGGCAAGTGATTACATGTCGGTAATAAGTGAAAGAATATTTTTAATATTGCACTCTTTCCTCAAGTAATGTACTTCAAAAGTAAAAAAATAACATGCTGAATTATATTGTAGCTTAATGAAAATATTTGGAGCTGAAGCCAAATTTCCATTTAAGGCATTTAATATTCCTTAAGGGAGCAGCAACAGTCTTACCATTTGATTATGAGTGTGATTGTTTTATGTTAATTGTTCAATGAATTGATCATCGATATTGGTTGACACCCTGAAATTTTATAATTAAAATGACCCATTCTGATGCTATAGATTCAATAATTATAGTAATTAATCTTATTAATTTTGACTATGCCTAATTAATCTTAAAAAATCTATTTTGAGATACTTAGAAATATACTTCTAAATCTCGTATGTTATACCTTTGCTAAGTCATGTCCAACTGATGATAAAGATTTAAGCATCTGGCAACCTTGTGATTTTCATGAAATTTTTTGTGCATGGGAAGCAGAATGTACAGGATATATGGTAGCAAGATAATTGTCACATGAAGTTATTTTACTGGCCTATGAGCTACAAAATAATTACCAAATTTCCACTTAGTATAGTGTCTCATGCAGTAGATTATAGGTAATGGGCACATGTCTGTGCCAGAGTATTTTTGCCTCAATTAAGTGGCTGCCCCATTAACACAAAGTATCCTGTTAATATACTTACATTAATGTTTAGATGGAATACAAGAGACTAAATCAGGTTAAGGATGCATAAGTTTCAATTCAAGCTGCCAAAGAGGCTTGTGGCAGTAAGTGATAAGACTCCAGCAATGAAAGGGGAGGCAATAATAATAATAAGTTTATTTCACCATTGGCAAGGATACAATTTCATGCCTATGTCAGTAAGAGATCAAGATGCTACATGAAAATTCAATTAAAAAATGCATCTGATGAAAATGGCATAAAAATGAACAAAATTACAGAAAAAAAATACAATAAGAAACTTACTGTAGGAAAGTGCTGCACAGAGAGTTACATACTAGCAAGCGAAAGGGAAAGTGTTCACGTTACCTGATTTACAATTTATCTTACAAGCATTCAGAGACACTGTAATAGCATGTTTTGGAAAGAAGTTGTTTGAAGTTCTTTTTGAAAAAAGGAAAGTGAGGTGCTTTCTTTGATTTTGTCAGGAATTTTGTTACTCAGGACAGGCAGAGTGGCTGGGACCCTTTATACAGAGATAACTTGAGTGCTGTTTTGAGAGGATATTATTTCTTGCATAGGTGGAATAATGGTGGTAGGCGGCATCTGTAGGAAGTTAATCAAGGTTTGCTTTAACAAAGCAGGCACACAATAGGATATACTATAAAGAAGGAAGTGTAAGAATCTTCAGACGCAGCAAAAAGAGGTTTGCCATGGGTGTGGATAGGAACTCGATGCATAGTCTTGATTGCTTTTTTCTGAGCTGAAAAAGCTCTTTTGGCAGGTGTGGAATTCCCCCAAAACAAAATGCCATAGGAAATATGGGGATGGATTTTGGCATAATAAACCTTTTTCAGGGTAACAAGTGGCACAATGGGAGATGATTTCCTAATCATATATGTACCCACAGAAATTTTGTTGATTGTGATCTAAATGTGAGATGACCAATCAAGGGCCTCAGTGATTAAGAGTTCCAGGAACTTTGTTGTAGTCACATTAGTGGAGTGATTAATATTAATATGAGGGAAATGGTCTCTCTTATTGGAGTTTTTAAGGAGGAATCTGAGGAAAAGATTTCTCTTCATTAATTATGAGCTTGTTGCAACTAGTGTTGTAATAACTGTCTACAACATACCTAAGTATCCTGCTAACATTGTTAACTGCAGGGAACATTTTGCCCACTCTATTTTCTGTACCCTACAGATGAGATTGAAATTGATATCATACTGGTTAAAATAAGTAGGAAGCACTCCTCTGGATATGATAATAGACCAGGTTCTATATATGAAAGGAAATGCAAAAATGGCTATAATACCCCCATTAACATATTTAGTTATTGAGTCACTCTCACTGGGAATTTTCCCTGACAAATTAAAAGTAGCCAAGGTCATCCCCATTTTCAAGAGTGGTGACCCCCAAGGTACGAATAATTACAGACCAATTTCTGTTCTCTCTGTATTATCTAAGGTTTTTGAAAAAGTCATATTCAATAGATTGCTATCATTTTTGATTAAATTTAACATCCTCTCTAAAACACAATTTGGATTCATGAAGAACAGGTCTACATAAATTGCCATGACTAAGTTCATTCTCGAAGTTATTAGTGAACTTGATAAGCTAAACACTGTCACAGGAGTCTTTCATGACCTTGAAAAAGCTTTTAATTCATTGGATCATGGAATTTTACTGCATAAACTTAATAGTTATGGCATCTCTGGAACTGCCAATAATTGGATAAAATCCAATTTAACCACCTATTTCAAGCTGTGAGTATCTACTCTTCTACTGCAGGTTCCTATACAACATCTACCCCTTCGGCAGTCACTAGAGGTGTTCCTCAAGGGTCTATTTTAAGTCCTCTTTTTCTCATCTATATCAACAATCTTCCCTCTTATTTTAACAATGGCACTGTGTTCATGTTTGTAGACGACACAACACACCTACTGTACTATAAATACTTCAACCATGTTGAAGGGCAATAAAATATCAATGCAATGAATAAATGGTGTGATGATAATATGGTACTTGTCAAGGACAAATAATCTATACTCCTCAAAGGAAAAGTATTTCTACTCCTCTTCTTAGATTAAACGGTAAAATCTTATGTTCTTCTATTGAAACAAAATTCCTAGGTCTATATGTGCACCAATCACTATCCTGGGAAATGCACATTGATAATCTTTGCACCAAAGTGGCAACTGGCTGTTATCTAATAAAAAGGATTGAAGCTCTTATGGATACCAACACTGCCCTGTCAGTCTACCATGTCCATAGTCGACTCAAATATGGAATTGTGGTTTGGGGCCACTCGCACCACTAAGAGGCTTTTTTAACTTCAAAAATGGGCCATTAGGATTATAAAAAATATTCCAGGGAGAAGTAGCTGCCGGACACATTTTAAATCCCTAGGAATTCTCACGTTACCATGAGAATTTTTCCATTGTTGTATTAGTCTGTCAATATAAAAGCTTGTTTGATATTGAAATTAATGCAGACATGCATAGTTATAATACCAGAGCCTCTAAAAGATTTTAGGGTGGTCTCCCCCACACTCACCCTATTTAGCAAAAATCCTGTTTATGTTATGTGTGTGACTGTTTAACTACTTCCCACAAAAACTAAGGGAAACTTGTCCATTATCAAGATGTAAATATCAACTCTACCAATATCTGGTAAGCAATTCATTCTATTCTGTTGATGAATTTTTGTTATCGAAACAGGGTACCTGAATGCTGCTTCATATATTTATGTGAATATCGGTTGCTATGTTTTTTGTCTTTGTTTGTATGTTATTGTGAATGACTTGCTCTATACATGTTAACCACATGTCCTGGAGCCAATTAAATATTATTATTATGTATTATTATAAGAAGCTATTACAGCACAAATTTATTAGTACATACACTCTGAGTTTTACTAAAGAAATAATTGAATTGGCATTTCATAGTAACAAGCCCTCATCTAAGAAGCAGTGATTCCATTACCTAGAGAAACAGGAGAGTGTGTAGATGAAGGATTCTTTTCATGTAATATTTTTTTCTGTTTCAGTTGATGCTTGACAGCTGGAACCAAAGCATTTTTTGTAACATCAAGCGGAGACTTCAGGACTCTGCCATGAAATTGGTCCATGCTGAACGGAATGGGGAAGCTTTTGATTCTCAACTAGTCATTGGAGTCAGAGAGTCTTATGGTAATTTATATTGTTTGTATTTAGTGGATTGCGCAGCATGCACTTAGTATTGAAAAAAAATTAGTGCTCTTTTATACTGTTTATCCATCACATGGATTTGGTCAATATTTGTCAACCCCATCGTTTTTCTTTTTGAGGCTGACTACACTTACCATGCTACTTTAAGTCTAGTAGCTTTGATGCTTTTCAGTGATGCCTTCTTTAAATATTCCCCCTTTATCCCTTGAACCTATATGGTCTTTCACATGACTATGCCTTTGCACACATTGTGACAATATTTGTGATAAAAATGGTGAAAATTACAATATAGGTGAGCATATGTTCACAGAATATTTTCGTGATACATAGGACATGAATGTTGTTAAGCCTTATCTGTTCCATTTCACCTAATTAATGGCACTTAAATGTGGGCCCTTTTGGTGTCAGTTTTGCACATTTTGCAAACTTAACTCAATATCACTTGTAAATTGATAATTACTTGTAGTGCAATGGATGAAGTAGATATTTCTAAGTAGATGAAGTAGTTTCTACCTATTCTCCGAAAGTCCATTTCCCTCTCTTTGACTTTGTGTCAAATTCTACTTTTGCAAAGAGGGAGTATAATTTTATCATTGACATCAGAAAAAAGAACTTGAGGCATCTGTTGTCTTAGAAACTTCATATGAATTTCATCAAGGGGATGAAACTTACCATGAAAAAGTCATTTAACCTGAATGGGATTTGGACTCAGATCCTCTGATGCTGGTCAAATGTGTTAGCCAGTCACACCACCAAGTCATTTTCATTTAAGGGAACTAGATGCTCTCCTCTAGTTCTCATATGTTAATTTCTCATTGAAAAAACTCATTGGTTTATAGTCATATTCGAACACACAGCCATTGAATGCTTGTGACATTGGATTTTATATATCAACTCTTCACATAGGAATAAATGGAAGGTATTTCGTATCCTCAAACAATTATCATATCAATGCCTTTCCCTTCCTCTTTTAAGTGAAGTTTTTCTTATAAATACTTAAGTGTAAGTCATAGAAATTTCAAGTATAACCCCTGTGTAGGGAAAAATGTTTGTGAGTGGCGTTTATATATTAATGAAGTTTTCAGTTGTATTTTATTTTTTATATATTCTCCATTGCATTCTATGATACATAATAATGTTTATTTTTCCTTTCCAGTTAACCTATGTTCAAACCCTGAGGATAAACTTCAAATCTACCGAGAAAACTTCGAAAGAGCTTATATAGATGCTACGGAAGCTTTTTATAAAGTGAAGGCACCTCAGTATTTGCAAGCAAATGGAGTACAAAACTACATGCGTTATGCGGATGCTAAGCTTCGTGAAGAAGAACAAAGGGCCCAAAAATATTTAGAATCCTGTAGTGGTTCCGTGCAGGTGGTACGTATTCTCATGAATTTAGTACATACAGGCAGTCCTCGACTTTCATACACTTGAATTTAGTGCAATTTGCACCTCCATACATTACAAAAAGACTGTAATTACTTGACTTTGTGTGCTAAAGTTGTCTCAGACTTTTGTTTATGATGAATAATTTTAACTTAGCGCAATGATACATAGGAATACAATGATTAGCTAACAAAATGCATGCACACTATGCGTAGACAGTGGCACTCTGTCTTCCAAGGAGTGTAGAATTGGTAGAATCTTAACAACACACAAGTGCAATCGTCCTCTTTTGTGTCAGAAACTGGCCGCACTGGATGGCTTACTTCAAAAGAGACAAGCAAAGTTAATGTGTGTTGAACAGCAGAAGAACATCAATAATGAATTCAGTGATAGTTGTCTGGGTCGATGACTCTCTGTAAAGGCATCAAATGTGCAAATTGTGAAGTTGTCGAATACTATATAAAACTTGAACGATATATTTTTCTTTTTTTTTCGTTCAAGTTTTATTTAATATGTCACTTTTTCACAAAGTTTCACCTGACTCGATCCAACTTTTCGATTACTGTATATTGAATAGCTTATGTTGCTAAATAGTTACTTTGAATGCATTAGGGGACTACTAAAAATTTCACCGTAACTGTTATCCAACTGCAGAATGCTATCTACTGGCAGATAACCTTACATTTTGCTGCAGCGCATCATTCCACTCCATCGATTCAACGTCGTTAGTAGTTGTCAAAGAGCACTGATGTGATCTGATTTGCTCAAACCTTTATGCCTTCAATGGAAAGCTAATGGCTCAAGGTCTGTTGATTTTCATTTATCTCTTCTTAAAAAATTTCCAAAATTTTGGATGACATTAATGACTATTATTTCTATTACATCAAATTTAAGCCTCCAAAAATTGGTATGTGATAATGCTTCTTGTGTTATGTCTTTCACGTTAAAGTGTACATTATCAGTGGAATGCAAACTTCAGCTTGGTAATAATTGCAATATGCATGCATTTTGTGTCGATGCTTCACTTATAATGAAACTTTTTTGAATCTAAGTTAAGGTATCAGCATAATTTTAATCGCAGTAATGAATTGTTTGAAATATCTGCCATATATCACTGAACATATTTCATTGAAATTGAAATTCTCACATATTGAGTAAGGTTTTACCTTCTTACCAATTTTAGCTCCCTGAGAACGTAACCCCTAATTAGGTCAATCAGTGGGATTCAAAAGTATGGACCCGATAACAGCCT
Source organism: Ceriagrion tenellum (assembly GCA_963169105.1). Taxonomy (NCBI): domain Eukaryota; kingdom Metazoa; phylum Arthropoda; class Insecta; order Odonata; family Coenagrionidae; genus Ceriagrion; species Ceriagrion tenellum. Next base: position 122,828,954 of record OY720642.1, on the reverse strand, counting down.
CCAAGTAAAACTGTGTAATGTAGGTCTTCATTGCCAAATACACTTAGGGGAATCACTAATAAATAAATGTTACTTCAAAAGTGAAAATAATTCCAACACGTGCTCTCAAGATAGCTGCAAAACTTCTAAGAAAAACTCACCTCTCAGTGGTTTCGGAAAACATCAAAAAGATAACCCACAGAATTACAGAAAACTTTGAACCGACATTCATCGAGCTAAATGCGATATAAATTAATAATAGTAAATTTCCGTAGCGGAAAGAACAAACATGCCGAAGTTGAGCATGTATTTGAAAACGCAAATATAGTAATGGGAACAGAGAGCAGGCTTGCAGAGGATATTAATGATAGTGATGCTTTTCCGACAGGATATAAAATCTATAAACTTGATCGACCAGATAGGACTGGCGGCAGAGTATTCATAGAAGTTAAATTGTACTTGAATAGTACCATGCACATATTAGACGACAATGGAATAGAGAGCGTTTGGTGTACCACTAAGCAACAAAACAAAAGAAAAATTTATATATGCTCATTTTACAGGCCACCAGATTCCTAAATCGACGTTCTGTACAAATTACAAACTCAATCAACATCATTTACCTTGGAAGATAACAAAAGCGTGATAATTATCAGTGGGGATTTCAACCTCCCGGCTATAAATTGGAAAACCAATAGCGTTGAACCAAGTTCAAGGAAGCGTGATAGAAGCGAAGCCTTACTTAATACAATGTTTTGTCGATGAATAACTGTTACTAATACCACTTTTTATTTTAATTAAGCGACCCGGGTTTCAAAGAATAATCACCATCATCAGGCATTAATTGAGATCTGTTTATCCTATTGTTTCTAGCTTAACTGGCTAAAGCACTCGGCTGGAAATCGAGGGATCCGGGTTCGAATCCCGGTCAAGGCGGAAGATTTTTTTCTCTGTGAAATTTTGCACATTTGTGCATTGTGGGTGACTCCGTAAAATTGGTACTCCGTGGCTAGTCCCGGATATCCATGTGGGGCAGACAGGAAGATGCTTCTGTGTGAGGAGAAAAGAACATTTAAGTGCTTACAAAAACATCAAAGAGGATAAAAGTAATTTTGGTAAGCACTTAATATGTAGCCGGCCACAGGAGTGATTTTACAATGAATATACTAAAATTATGCAACGACCGCCGCGAATTAGATTCAAGAGAGCAGTTTGCAATTTTAAAAATTTTTGATAACCAACGCAATACCCTCATTTACCCATAACTGGTCACATCCAAAAACTTACACAAATGGTCACGTCGGGTCATTATGACCCAAAATGCATAAACTGCAATTAACTAAATGTTTTCACGATAACTTTATTTTTATTTTACTTATTTTCATTAATAAACTTACTTTCTTAGATTAATATATTTTTAATAAAAAATAGCCACCGTTTTATACGCACAAACGTCATACACTTACGACTGCATTACAGCAATTTTGTATTAAAACTTTTGTAACGCTGGAAACATAATCTAACACCACCATGAATTTCTTTTATAAATTTTACATGACATTACTGAGCTTTACACCATTTTTCATGAAAAAAATCAACCAGCTTAGGCCAAATGATCTAACATGACCGTTACAGACTCATATTAAAATATGAAAACTGGTATCTGACTCATAAGAAAATGTCACCCTTGAACACATTGATACAGAATAAAAAGTAGTCCTACAATAAACAGTAGATTGATGGACAACAGAGATATTATATTTACAAAGTACATGTTCTTAAACCACCTCTTTGTCTTGGCAAATTTGACGCAATAGTACTGAATGATTTTTACAAATGCTGTTATTACAAGATACACAAAATTGGCTGTATTTATTGTCTTTGGTACTGGGGCAAAGGGAGCATCTCCTCCTCATACGTGCCTCTTCATGCAAAGGTATTTGCTCTTCTTTGTTTAACTGTGACAAGTTTGTTCCTTCTTCTTACAAAAACATTTTGCCTCTGGCCTCTGTTTCAAACTTCTTCTCCCCTTCCGTTACATAACTACGGAAACAATAGGATAAACAGATCTCGATTAATGCCTGATGATGGTGATTATTCACTGAAACCCGGGTCGCTTAATTTAAATAAAAAGTGGTATTAGTAACAGTTATTCATCGACAAAACATTATAATGGAATACCACAAAGTTAAAGATGAACTATTGAATTTTACGTAATACACTTTCACACCACACTCTTGCTCAAATAGTCAACAAACCTATGAGAGGTAATAAAATATCAGACCTTTTAGCTGTTAGTCACCGTACAATTATTTAACACATCGATATCCTCAAAGGCATAAGCAGAGTTGGGCAAAATACGCGGAAAATTTATTTTAGATACAAAATACAAAATAGTCTGCCAAAATTTCTGAAAATACAAAATAATATTTTCAAAATACATTAGAAAGTATAAAATACATAAAGGATATACCCTGCAAGCCACAATGATGGTTCGTGGAAGGGTGCGACTCCACACTAAACATGCTCAACAAACAAAAGATACACTCAATCCACACATCATGCAGCTGTTGTAAAAGTTGTAAACCTTGGCTAATTCCGAAACTAACAATGCGACGGAAGTTTGAGTTATACCGTTGTAACCGAAATGATGCCAGTTTTATAAATTTGTATAAATACATATTTATGCAGCTGGTGTCATTGCGGTTACAATGGTATAACTCAAACCTCTATCGCGTCGTTAGTTTCAGAATTAGCCAAGGTTTACAACTTTAACAACAGCTGGTGTATACTTGAACAACTGCTCAGCATAGAAACATTTTTTTCCTTTAGTATGAGAAAAACATATTTGGCTAACTTATATCAAAATCTTTCATCTCTACATTAAATATTAAGAGAATGGCGATAACATAAAGTCGGACCATCGGGTTTTGAGAGCCGAAAACTGGGCCTTTTTTCAAAACAAATATCATGAAAATGTTGATAAATATAGAAAAAAATACTTACATGGATCAGTAAACGTATAAATGATCATTCTGTCGTACGCATCATATTTCGTTAAACTCGGTTGGCCCTACTTGAAGATACAGCATCCTTAACTCATTTAATTTTTTTATTAACTAAACTATTACTAAAAACTTTTTTGATAGACAGTAGACCTCAAGCCGGGCTTGACGCCACACGTGCATTTATTCCTTAGTTCTGGCTATACTGGCCGGCCGCATGGATTGGGAAGGAGGGGAAACTGAGGTGGAAGCCTCTGATTGGCTACTCGCTCTTACCCCTGTAGTGCCATGAGTTGGGAAAAATGGTAGAGCCAAAACCCGACCAAGGGCAGGAATTTCTTTAAGATGAGAAAGATGAAACCAATGTAACAAAACCGATTTCCGACAATATGTATTCATAAGTGACATGAAAAGTATTTTAAGTATTGGGAAAATACAGAATACTCGTAAAATGTATTTTCGATTCAAATACAAATTACATCACCTAAAATGTATTTTCGATACAAAATACAAATGTATCGAAAATACATGTATGTAGATTCCATTGTAAAACCCAAACATAAAGTCTACTTATTAGAAAAATGCGATTACGTAAAATGCTGAGAGAGGTTAGAAGCTTCATTCAAGAAATTCATAGCCACAATGATAAACGAGTGCACCGAAGTATCATGGAGATATTTTTTTAGAAATACTACGTAAAGGAATTGATGAATATATTCCATGCGAATTCAAACGGGATAGTAAAGACCTCGTTGGTATAACCACAAAATAAGGCAGGAGCTCAGGAGACAAAGGCAACTACACATTCTATATAAAAATTCTATTAAGTTTAGTAACAAAACAATGAAGATGCGGTGAGAGAATTATACGTTGCTCAATGCTCAAAAACGAAGAAAATAATGCATGCTACTCTACGAAACTTCAAGAAAAAAATCCTCTGTGAATTACTAGATGAAAATCCCAAGTCATTCTGGTCTTACGCGAGAGAGCTCCAGGGCTAATCTCGACAGTAGAATCTTTACTGGATACAAACAGCTATGTGGTCACCAACGGTATCGACAAAGCCAATTTATTAAACCACTACTTCGAAAGTATATTCACTAAGGATGACACAATTCACAATTTAGACATTCTTGACTTTAACGAGCCAAGGCTGACATGACAATTCAACGTGATGGAATAATTAAACAACTGCATTCAATTAAAAGTAACAAGTCCCCAGGTCCAGAAGTGCCCACGTGCTGAAGAAGTTAGCTCCACAGATTGCACCATTCTTAGACATTATATTTAACAACTCATTATCCGAAGGCAAGGTGCCCCAAGACTGGAAAATAGCCAACATCACTCTGATCACTCTGATATTCAAAAAAGGAAATGATAGTGACCCAGGAAATTACTGGCCTATATTGCCAACATCACTTTTATGAAAGATCCTTGAACACATTGTCGTTAGCAATATTATGACATTCCTGGATAATCATAACCTCTTACATAGCAGTCAGCACGGCTTCCGTAAGGGCAGGTCCGGCGAAACACAGCTTGCGCACTTTGTTCTTGATATCCTAAAACCAGGTGAATCGATTAAGCAAGTCGACACTATATTCCTTGATTTCAAGAAGCCCTTCGACAAGGTTCCTCACAAGAAACTCATATAAATTGCAATCATGTGGAGTTAATAGAAAAATAGTGAATTGGATAAGTGACTCTCTCAGTGATCGAAAACAAAAAGTAGTTATTGATGGTTTAAGCTCTGATACGATCGAAGTCACATCCGCTGTTCCTCAAGGAAGTGTGATTGGCCCTCTTTTATTCATTATTTATAATAATGACCTAAGTTCTAGAGTTAGCAGTAAATTAAGATTATTTGCAGACGATACAGTTATCTACCATCGAAATGAACGAAGATGTGGACTTCGAAGCTCTGTCATCGGACCTTAACATCGGTCATTCATGATGCCAGGAGTGGGGGTTAGAATTTAATATCAGCAAATGCACCATAGTTCACTGTCTGCGAAAGTCATCACAAAAATGCCACACCTATACTGTGAGTGGAGTAAACATAAAATCTTCAGATACAGCAAAATTTTGGAATTACCTTAACTTCTGATATATCGTGGGGATTACAAATACAAAACATATGTGGCACAGCATTAAAGAAACTATGTTTTGTTAAACATATAATAGGAAGGTCCTCGGATGAAAAGTCAACGAGAGATGCCTACTCGCTCTGGTTAGGCCACACCTCGAATATGCTGCTAGCATTTAGGACCCTGGTCATCAAGATTTAACCAAACAAATTAATAAAATACAATGGAGATCAGCACGCTTTGTAATAAACTGCTACGAGCGTACAAATAGTGTGTCACAACTCTTAGAGGGATTAAGGTGGGAGCCCCTAGAGACTTGGAGGCTACACGCTAGGCTTAGGTTGCTTGATAAATTCAGAACTGATATTTTTCAGAGCGACATAGAGAATATCATCATGACTCCTCACTACATCTCTAGGTCTGACAGATTTGATAAAATAAGAGAGATACACTGCTGAACAGATAGGTACAAAAACTCGTGCTTTCCACTAACAATACGCGACCACAATAAAAATTGAGCTCCACTAAATACACTCCTATAATACATGTCACCATTTCATCTCCAAAAAACTTACACCTTTTCACGGCTGGTGACCTACCACCCCCTGCTACACGCCCATGCGGCAGTTCGCAGGGTGTTATGTAGATGTAGTTTGGACTCATTTGTTCAACTTGTGTACGTGTTGACTTTAATACACATCACAATTACACATTGTGTACAAAAGTGGAGGACAGTCTGTACTTAATGATACATCTCATGGTAGATGCAACTTATTCATTACTTAAAATTCTCCACTTAATCTCATATCTGTGATGTTCTCATTTCTAGTTGACTGACTGTTGTGTGAATGTTCTGGTGTCTACTTTCAAGTATACCATCCGTGCTGAATGTGCTGCTATGATTAAAGCAAATGAAACAGAGAGTGAGTACCCTTAGCATATTCTTTGGTGATTTTTTTGGCTAAACTGAAGATACATCAGCCATGGAATTGATACCAGCTAGGCTTTTAATTAATTATTGTATGCATATACATCCTTAAGCCTTCCATTGCTGAGCCTCTTCAGTGTGACCTTTAAATCATAGGTGCTATTTTTTAAAACCCTCCGCAGATAACTGGGAAGATGAATTATTTGTATTTTTATAATATGTTAAAATATTAGGCTACCATGTATGGATGAGTATTCTTAGTATTCTTATGTGGGATTGTTAAAAAATAACCTACCCGTGTGTTGTGCACATGCTCAATGCCTACAACCACTTCTGCCACTCTCACCCTGAGCCATGCACTTGCACAGTGCTCCAGCCCTTATCTTTGCAGCTTGCACTGTAGCCAAATTGCTCAATCCTGTGCACCACACATTGAACCAGTAACCTTGCATTCCATTAATGATCAATGCACCCCTGCCTGCACCCGAACCCTGCACTCAGCTTCCGAACCAAAGACTTGGACCAAAGCTCTGCACCCAAACCCCTCATCTTGATCTCAAGGCCCACACCTGCATCATGCACCTAATCTATACCTTGCACCCATTTCCTTTAACTATGTTCTTTACCTGCATCTACTTTAGATGTTGTGCCTTCACCCTGTACAGCATAATGCAGGCAAGGGGATCGGTTGGTGTGGTGGCTAGAGCACTGGCTAACCATACGGATGGGCAGGGTTCAAATCCCTGCAGAGGATGATGTTTTTCAGAGGAAACCTGATCCCTACTTGAGTGTCTTGTGGAGGGCACTTCAAGTACAGTACTCTGTCTGTCAGATGAGATGTTAAACCGTGGTCACCTTGGCGCCTTTCGTTAAGAGCAGGTTAATGCAGACGCCGGGTTTCTATCCACCCTTCCTCCCTTACCTATCCCCTATGGCGCAAATGACCATAGCTGTCGGTCGCCTCCCCAAATATCCAATCCAATAATGCAGGCAATCTCCACATCTTACTCTCAATCCTTAATTCTCCACCCTATTCTTTGCCCGTGTCCAACATCCTCATACTGTAATCTCTTTATTTCCTTCTTTTTACACCCATGCCAACCACACTTGAGTCTCACCGTTAATTTTAGTTCTCTGGTCCCTCAACAGCATCCTACACTCAAATTCCTCTGCATATCTTACTCAGCAAATCTTACTCAGAATTTTCACCTCTGCACACTACCTACAACTGAGTCCAAGAATATTTATGTCTGTATGCTGCGCCCTTGTCCAGATCCGAAGCTGTAAAAGTAGAAATATGATATCTTGCATTTTCGGATTCACTGGGGTTTTTCTACCAGATAAGGTTTTAGTGACTGGCTATTTTTTGCGTGTATGAGTTTTGAACCTTTGACAATTAAGACTTTTTTGTCCCTTTTCTAGCCATATCACATCTCAGGTTTAATGGATGCATATTGGAGGCACTACTGAATTAAAGTCATTAGTTATCATCTTTGGTTTTAGTTTGAGAAGGCAGAGGCTGTCTTTTTGCTTTGATGGCCCGTGATTTGCAGTATGGCTGCCAAAATGAAGCTGCTCATAATAGACTAATTAATTAGTAAAATAAATTGATGCCTCATGTAATGTTAGCCTACATTTTTAGCATAGAATCTTGCCCTTTAGTGAAAAATGTGAATTCAGGGTTCAAGTGAATATATTTTGTTCTCTATGCCAGGGCTGCAGCTAATGTTTAAGTTGATGGACCGTGTACCAGAAGGTATTAGCCCTATGTTAAAGGATTTAGAAGATCATATAATTAATGCTGGTCTTGCTGACATGGTGGCTTCAGCTGACATTATAACTCAGGTTTGGCGACTTCTTTTCATTATTTGATTTTTGTGTTTGAAAGCATCAGAGGTGGTTTCTTTTGGATTAAAATACATTTTAATTACATACCATTTTTATAAACATCAGGATTCTGAAAAATATGTTGAGAGGCTGCTGGAACTATTTAATCAGTTCAGTCTATTGGTGAAGGAAGCATTCAAAGATGATCCAAGATTTCTCACTGCCAGAGATAAGGCATATAAGCAAGTTGTAAATGATACTACAGTGTTTAGGCTGGATTTACCTAGTAAGCAGGTGAGTTACTTTCTGCAGTTTTATAATCAATTTATTTTGCACCATTTCTGGGTAGGGTCAAGAGAGCATTGTGTATAAAAAAAAGGTGTAAGCAATGCACACATTGTATAGTTGACCATGTTAAGCAGAATACTGCCTTTGATTTGAAAAATTACACATTATTATTATTATTAATTAATTAATTATTATTACTTTGTTTTTGATATGCACTACTTGTCATCAAAGGTAACTACTAATAGCAATTCCTGTTACTTAAAATATCAATGTGTATTTCCCAGTTTAATACAGTAGAAGGCCGTTATTACGAGGGCAACGTATAGCAAGTGGGCCATTATAGCGAGTGATTATTTGGCCATTGTTGGCCAAAATGTTAAATGTATATGGAGTTTGTTGGTTATTACGAGTGGCCATTTCTGATGGACCGCCATAACGAGTCTGTTTTGTCGTGATTGTCGTACGGGATGCATAACGTGCGGGAGTCATTTGTCGCTCGTGAGACTAGGACAGGTATACTAAGTTTCGGTAATTCGCGATAACCTTTCACTCAGAATGGAAAATCAAACTTTTATGGGAGAACTCCTAGTTTTTTTGGTATGGGCTTGCACGTTACATTATAGCAGCTCCTGAGCTTCAAGGGAAATAAGTAGGAGAGCGGGATTTGGAGGGAGAATAGTAAAGAAAAGGGGTTTTGCTGCACACCATTCCACGTTTTCATTCAAACGTGACTGAAGTGCTTCGCAACAGTTATGTAGGAAAGCTTGATCCTGATCTACTTCCTCAAGTTCGCTTCTTTTTATTACGAGAGTTACAATGGAAAAGAAAAGAGAGTTATTGGATTTGGCCAAGAAATTTGAAACCACTCAGGAGTGGCCGAAAAAATGCCAATAAAACGGAAATCAGCCGGTAACACGGTTTAATTTCGTCCACAATGTTTAAGCTTCAGGAAAACAAAGACAAAATTACTGCTGCCTTTATATTTGGAAATGCCACGGGAAATAGTGAGAAACTACGACTGGCAGAAAATGCTCCATTAGAATCAGTCTTATTTGAATGGCTCGCCCTGCAAAAAATATTGGAGATCACACCAGTGGCCCAATTCTAAAAGCAGAAGCTGAAGATTTAGCACTTTCCCGGCGAATAATTCTCAAGGCTACTAAGTAGCCTTGTGAATGGGTAACGAGTCAGAACCCGAAACGTCAGCTGACTATAAATTTCTTACCTGGTGGCGAGCCCGAAAGAATTACAGAAGAAGAAACTGAAAAATTTGCACAATGGACAAACATAGAGGTTTTATTACTACTAATGATGACTGTTTATCGATTTAAAAGAAGATGGATTTCTCTTTACCGTATTAGTGGTGAAAGTACTTATGTGAGTCTCAAGCTGTGGATAATTGGATGCCCATTCTAAATTCGATAATGGCATCATATGAGCCAAAGGGAGACATTTGGTATAGCACTGGCTTAAACTTTCCTCATTTTAAAAATATTCTTATGGAACATGTATACTAATCATTTCCACCTATTCAGGATGTGTACAATTTAGATGAGACAGCTCTATTTCATAATTTTTGTTCCAGAAAACATTGGCCGTTAAGGGCGACCAGCGCAACAAAATGAAGCCATTTGTAATCGGTAAGTCAGCGCATCCTCGATCATTTTGCAGACAGCAAACTATTCCCTGCACCTATGAGTCCAATACCAAAGCATGGATGACATAGCAGATTTTCAGAAGTGGCTTTGGGCATTTGATTTGAGAATTGGAGGAATGAATATGAAAGTGATGCTGGATGTGGATCGCTGTCCCGTGCATCCCAGCCTTATTGGCACTCTCCAACAATGCTAACAACAATGCCTCTTTGAAATCAGTCGACGTCATCGTCTTCATGGCTTAGCTGGCTCTTCACCCCACCCCTGTCGAAACCTGATACTTTTTTTTGTTCCCCTTTTGTCACCACTGATGGTGCTATATCATTCCATGATAAGCAGAGTCTGACATTTGTTCCCTCTCTCTTGGCTCGTATTTCGCTTTGGATGAATTCCTTGACACCACCTGGGATCATCCTAGGGCTGTGACTGAAGAGGCTCCCATACTAAAAATGGCATCATGGATGGGGCAACTCTAATGTTGATGTTGGTAATTCGAAACCTGTGAGTCATATTTAAAAAAATGCGGAAAATTCCTTACAATTAGTGATTTATTCATCAACTATGTCACGAATCTACTAAATTACTTCGCCTTTCTTGTAATTAAAGGATGGGCAAATCTGTCACCAACTTATCCCTTTCGCTCAAAGAATTTCCCGGGAAAAATTAAGTTGTCATATTTGTGAATTCGACAAAGTGGTCCTACTTTGAGCCCAACGATTTGACGAGCCAAGACACCCCTCTCACTCAAGTCAGGAATGTTGTCACTGCTTATTGAAGAATGCGGGAAAATTCATCCACATGAGACTCATTCCTCTAGAATGAGATGGGTTTAATCTGAGATAGTATTATTCCTCCTTATCTCTGTCTTCATCTCATCTACCCTCCACCAGCTTATCTTCTATCTAGGTGGCCCTTATCTTCCATTTAGGTGGCCTCGACTGGAGAGGAAAGGGTGTGAGCCTCTGCTCAGGAGGGGGGAGGGTGGACAAAATTTGAGCCGGTTATGATATTTCCGGTTTTCTTCCTGTGATGCCAGTGACATGTTCATGTTAAGTAACATCATTGGAACTACATTTTACAGCTGGCCAGACATTCATTCACGGTACGATTTCCGCCTACAGTCACAAAGGATACTCTTCCGTATGGTGAACGAAGTGAAATTCGCGTCCTAAGTGCGATGTACTGTACAAAACTCTTTCCCGATTGAGTTTTTAGTACAATTGGTTGTGGTTCTATTGAGAAATGACTGATAGAGGTGCTTTTTTAACCAAATGGTGCAATACATTCCCAATTCCAGATCAACTTACCGTGATTTCCTTATTTTTATAACTAATGATAACTCATGCCCTGAGGACGATGGACAACTTGTTTGTCGAACGCGTTATAACGAGTGATTTTTCGAATTTGGTGCAAACTCTGTAGTGGCCTTCTACTGTATTTCATCACTGAGCTCACCTAAAATTTTTGTAACTGAAAAAAATGGCAATTGATTTTTACGAATGTGTGCCGCCCTTCAGGTAGATTTCGATTGAATAAAGGGTGAACCAACTGTGAAAAGTCTTTTAGGTCTTTGCGTAATCTATTTCCTAAAGAAAAAATATATAATTATGCTGTACAAAAAATATATTGTCAACACTATTACCATGGTGGAGTATTACTTATATGTATACTGTTTTACATACTGACCATGTTTGTTACAATGATAAGTCTACACTAAATTATTGAGGCATAAAGTAACTTAATTTTGTAAAGACTTTTTATTCTGTTTTCAGAGTGCTGGCATCAAATCTCAACCTGAATCCAAATGTCCAGAACTTCTGGCAAATTACTGTGATATGCTCTTGAGGAAAACTCCTCTCAGCAAAAAGCTCACCTCAGATGAAATTGAGAGCAAACTTAGAGATGTTGTAAGTTTTAAAGTCCTTTAGTCAGTCAAGATTTTAGTTGAACTATAGGGACAAACATTGGTAAAACTATGATTTAGCCTTAAATTATAGTTAGTTTCTCTGCATCTCATGATTGCTTGTTCTGGCAAAGTAAATAAGTGGATTAAATATAACAGCTGCAGCAATTTTTTAGGCATGCCTCATGGTTATCCTATGTGAAATTCTTCTATGGAAAGTCATTGAACTAATATTTGAAGGTGTATTTTATTCAAGGAGAAGTGGCTATATAGATATGGGTATGTGATTCCTTTTATTGCATTTCATCCAATAATGCTGTCAAATTGGTTATCAGAATTATGGATCATTTATTTTGGCTGATGGGTTTCTTTCAGTTTACTAACCAGTGTACATTATTCACACTGGGTTAATCCTACCTGGGGCCCAAGTCTTAACTTTAGGCACCTCAGATGAGGGAGAGAGTTCTCTCCCATCCATAGACTCTCACTGGATATAGAACACTCAGCCACTTGAACCAGAAGGAGAAAAGTGAGGATATAAAAAATTCTGAAGGCAAAGCTGATTATGGACTGAATTTCAGTGACCTACTTCTCAGAGCCAATGAAATTACCTATACCATTTACACAGGCAGGAGCACCATGATCATTCTGCTTTGTTTACATATAGCCTGAAGATAAATGTTTGCGATATGGCTTCATTTCCACCTCTGAAAAGTCTGCTCAAGTCATATGAAAAAATGCCAATTGTATTCTCTGGTTTCTGTTACACTTTCTCATAATTCCTATCACACCGATAGCACCTATCATTGAATTATCGTGGTAGAATAACATATGTATACTTCACACTGGCTGGGCAAACTTCAATGGCATTTCATTTGCTGAAACTGATATTTTTACATAATGCTATTGAATAATTGTCTTAAATGTAATACAATCAATGGGCACATTTCTTTAATGAGTTCCTTACATGGTAAGTGGATAACTGAGAAGGTTGAAAACAGAATAATAGCCATCATTTGCAGAACGTTTCACAAACATTTATCTGCCTAACTGTAGAGGTTAGGGAACAAAGTGAACACGAGTTAAAGATTACACACATCTATATTTACTTACAGAACAGACGGGGCTGTACATGACTCAAGATACACTTATGTGCGAACGAACGATGTGACAAAAGAATAATGAAAATGTCACTAGAGTACATATAGTAACACTCCCTCTTACACTAGGGACATTTGCAATCACAAGGAAACCAAATTGAGTTACAATATTTCTTACAAAAATCACAACAGACCCAAACCTTCTTTAAATTTGTAATGTTTTACCTTACATAAACTTTTGGTCATAATATCAGCTATCATAGAGGCAGTTGATATTTATTCTACATGTATGACAATCAACTCCCTCGTGAAATGATGTCGAACACCAATGTGTTTAGTTCTAGCATGAAATACTGGATTGACACAATTTTATAGCACTTCAATTGTCACAAAAAATGTTTACAATTTCTTCCTCATTTAATAATTCTGAAATCAGATATCTAAGATAAATAGCTTCTCTGGATCCTTCTGAAAGGGCTACATACTCAGATTCAGTGCTTGAGAGAGCAATACATCTTTGCTTTTGGCTTCTCCATGAAGCCGCTGCCCCAGCAAACTTGAAGACAAAACCTGTTCATGATCGTCCATCATTATGATCTCCAGCCCAATCAGCATCAACCAAACCAGTGATATTTCTACCTGTAGGCTTAAATACAAGTTTTTCATCGTAAGTGTATTTTAAATACCATAAGACTCTCAATGCACTTTTCCAGTGCTCAACGGAAAAACAATTGTTAAATTGGCTTAAATAATTAACAGAAAGTGCTATGTCAGGGCGTGTACACACAGACAAATACATTAAAGAGCCGATTAAACATTGGTAAGGTACATTAGGTTTGGCTAATGTTTGGTCATTTTTTGGCAAATTAACATTTACTTCAAGAGGAGTATTTACTGGCTTTGCATCTTGCATCCCAAACCTATTTAACAATTCAACAATATAATGGGATTGATCCAGAGAGATGCTACCATTAGATGCATTCCGAGAAATTCTCATACCAAGACATAGTTTTGCATTACCTAAATCTTCCATCTTAAACTTATTCATTAATTCTCCTTTTTTGAAATCTCTTTCTTCCTTATTACTGTGGAACAACAACAAATCATCAACATACAATGCAATGATGAAAATATTAGCACCATCTTTCTTAAAATAAACACAAGCTTCATATTTTGATTGAACAAAACCTAACTTAATAATAATAATACTTTATTGGTTCCTAATGGACATATTTTTCACAAGTATGGAACATGTCATTTTGCCTTTTTACAGACAGCACAATAGATATAACTGCAAATCATTACATAACAATTGTACAAAGAATATGTATGTACACAAGAACATGAAGAGATAAACCAAGTGTTACAACATAATGAACACTGCATTGAAATAATAAAAAAGGAAATTCATTTTTTATGTGAAAGTGACATAAGTTCATCAATGGTGTAGCACTGATGATTACAAAGAAAATTATAGAGTTGAGTTTTCAGGTTTTTTGGTAAAGCATTCATGAATTTGACTCCAGCATAACCAGGACTCTTTGTGAACATGGCTGAGTTGTGAGCTGTTATTCTAATTTCATTACAGCCTCTAGTACTATACTGATGAACATCAGCATTGGTGTTCAGGTTAAACAGGGCTTTATTTTGATGCACAAAAATTACCGTCTGGAAAATATTCAGACATGGAAGAGTCAGAATTTTTAAATTTTTGAAGTGAGGTCGACAACTGCTTGTCTTTGGAATCTTAACCATGATTCTTATTGCCCATTTTTTAAGTCTAAATAGCCGAAAAAGATTATGTGAGTGCCCCCAAACAGTAATTCCATATTTGAGCCGGCTATGAATAAATGCATAGTAAACCGTGCTGGCAGTAGCAGTATCAACCATGGTCACAATTATTCTAAGGAGGTAGCAACCAGAGGCAACTTTAGCACATATTTTATCTATCTGAGTTTCCCAGGATAATGACTCATGAACATGTATCCCTAGGAATTTTGTCTCTGAAGAGGGCTTAAGAGAAGATCCATTTAGCTTCAGCAGTGGGGAGGAGGTTATCTTTTTTTGGTGGGGGTGGAAGTGAATGAATGTTGTTTTGTCACTGTTGATAAAAACTAAGTTGTCATTGCACCAATTGCTCATGCAGTTGATATTTTTCTGCTCCCCAGCATAATTTAGGGTTATGGAGGAGGTCAAGTGTGTTGTATCATCAGCATACATATATACTGAGCCATTGATAAAATGATTGGGGAGATTGTTAATGTAAATGAGGAATAATAGGGGACCCATTATTGATCCTTGGGGAACACCTCTTTCTATCGCCAAGGGGCTTGAACTAATAAAGGATTTGGATTCTGCTGAGAAAATTTTTACTACTTGAGACCTTCCTGTCAAATAGGATTTTATCCATTGGTTGGCCATCCCAGAGATCCCATAGTTTTCAAGTTTCCTCAGTAGCACTGTATGGTCGACTGAGTCAAAAGCCTTTTTAAGGTCATAGAAGACCCCAATCACACTCTCCTGTTTATCAATTTCAAGTAGAACATCGTGAATGAATTTATTTATGGCAGTTTCCGTCGACTTTTTTTTCAAGAAACCAAATTGGGAATCAGACAATATTGTACTTGCTTAGAAAGCACAACAGTCTATTATACATTACTTGTTCAAGAATCTTAGAGAAAACTGAAAGAATGGAAATGGGTCTATAATTATTCACATTATGTGCATCATCTCCTTTGAACACTGGAATTACTTTAGCTGTCTTTAGCCTGTTGGGGAAAATGCCAGAAGTGAGAGATTCATTAACTAGGTGTGTGATGACATGAATCACCGAAGAGTTATCAATGCTTTTTAGCAGAGAGCAAGGTATGTCATCATGGCCAGCTGAGTCCTTGTTACTTATTTTCTTAATAATGCTAGTTATTTCTCGTTTATCAGCTGGGTAAAGGAAGATTGTTTGAGCATGGTGAGCCACATCCAGGGATACTGCATTAGGTATCACTTGTTGATTTTTTGCTTTTGATCAGTTTGGCTATGCTATTGAGGAAATTTTCATTGAGTAGATTGGCAGTATCATGTTGGTTTGTTACAAGAGCATTATCATGAAAAATAGCATCTACATTAGAATTTAGAGATTTTGAGCCCTGGGAGGTATTTTTAATGAGATCCCTTGCAGTTTTACTAAGATTGCTAGAGGAGTTAATGATACGCATGTTGTACTTTCTTCTAGTCTCATTCACCAACTTATTGTGCTTCTTTTTTAAATCCTTGTAGTATTCTCTCAGTTGCAATGAGTCATTTGATTTAATTAATAATGGCACGATGAATAGTTTCATTCCATACTCTGGAAGATTGCTTCAGACCATATAGAGCTTTATGCAAATGTGCCACAGTATTAATGGATTCATTACAATTTATGCCATCAGGCAATTCCATAAAAAGTTTCATTTAGCTGCCCATTGAGGAAGGCAGTTTTAACATCAAGAAGATCTATCTGCAAAGATAGTTCTACCGCTATCCCAATTAATAATCTTATTGTTTCTATACGGACTACAGGGGCAAAGGTTTCCTCATAATTGACACCATATGTTTGCATAAACCCCTTGGCAACCAATCGAGCCTTATAGTGGTCAGGGTGACCATCTATTCCCTTCTTCAGTTTGTAAACCCACTTACAAGGAACTATTTTTACTCCCTCTGGCCTTGGAACTAAAGACCATGCATTGTTTTCATTAAGTGACTTTAACTCATCCTGCATGGCTTCATGCCATTGGTCTCTATCAGGTCTAGACAGCGCTTCCTTTGGCGAGAGTGGATCATTCATCTGATCCAAACTTTGGACATTGTAAGTGACAAAATCAGGGAAAACCTTTGGCTTCCTCTCCCTCAAGGGATACCTCCTTTCAGGCATTGTATCTCCCTTTGAGACTTTTTCGGCTCCAATTTCCTCTCTAGTATTTGTGCTTAACAAGTTCATAACAGGGGCAAAGTTGAAACTATCTGGTATAGGAATGCTTTGTACCTTATTTTCTTCAAAAAGAACATCTATGGCAATGAAAACTTCATTCTTATTATTCATGAGCCTGTAGCAACCAGATATATCAGCATAGCCTAGAAATTTACATTGCTCACTCTTGGCCTTTTCACAAATAGATCTATTAGCACGTTCTGCAACTCCATTGAGTTCAGGTGAATAGGGAGCTGTAAGCACATGCATAATTCCATTTGAAATCAAGAAATCTTTCAAATTCTAATTGACATATTAACCCCCATTATCAGATCGTAATACTTTGATCTTTCTACCTGTCTCATTTTCAACTCTGGCGTTAAAGTTAATGAATACCTGAGTGACTTCATCTTTGCTTTTCAGAAAGTATGCAAATATTTTTCGGGAATAATCATCTATTAAGGTAAGCATGAATCGAGCACCATTGCTTGACTTCACCTCCATAGGTCCACAAACATCACTGTGAATCAATTCTAATACAGCACTTGCTCTGTTACCTTTGAAATGGAAGGGCTTCCTTGCTTGTTTACCTTTGCAACAGCTGATACATGGATTATCAATATCTCCAGTAAATGCATAGCCATCCACCATCTCACATAGTTGTTTCATTCTTTCTGGACTCATATGACCGAGTCTTGTATGCCACAACTTTGCTGAAGCATTAACTTTAACAATCAGAGAGTCCACATGATTAGCATTCAAATTTTTAGCAGACAATCTTTCATCTAACTTATACAAACCATCCACAAGCGAGGCAGTTCCACTAACATTGCCATCAATGGTTACATTATCTTTATGATAGATATCACATCCCTTCTCTGAAAAAACAAGAATCAAATTTTAAATTTTTCTTTGACATTTGGGATACTGATAATAAATTTGCTGAAAGTCCAGGCTCTAACAATACATTATTAACTGTAATTGTATCATCATCAATATGAACATTTGAAATTCCAATTCCTTTACAAGCTTAAATATTATCATTGGCAACACTTACAGTCAAATCATTTCTGGGCTTAAAGTTCTTAAGCAGATGTCATTGGTTGGACATGTGTTCAGTGCAACCAGAGTCCAAATACCAACCAATTTTTCTCGAAGATACACCCAAGGCTGTCTGGAAAGCTGAAACTTTCTGCTTGAAATCC
The DNA here is from genome assembly GCA_963169105.1 of Ceriagrion tenellum. Classification (NCBI taxonomy): domain Eukaryota; kingdom Metazoa; phylum Arthropoda; class Insecta; order Odonata; family Coenagrionidae; genus Ceriagrion; species Ceriagrion tenellum. Next base: position 122,811,031 of record OY720642.1, on the reverse strand, counting down.
CAGGGATGTTGGCTGCTGCTGTCTCGAGACTCGTCGGTCTTCCTAATGATGGTACGACTTTCGGAACCTTTGCGACCAAATTTCCGGCACTTGTTGCACTTGTATCTTCTGGAACTTGTTGAATTCCTCTGCGTCTTCTGCGAGGGCTCGGTTCGGCTGTGTTGCTGCTTCCCATAATTCTTCACTATTAAAGCTGCTGCTTGTGACTTGTTTTCCTCTCGACGGGCGTCCTCTGCTAATAACCTTAACTTGACAAATGCTGACGATAATGTCTTTCCACAGTTGTCCAGGGCAGTTGCGAGCGCGTCATATGACTCACTTAGCCCGTTTATAAGTACATAAGCTATTAGTTCATCATCGGTCTCGTAGTTCATATCTAACAACTTCTGCACTACTGACATGATGCCGCTGACGTAAGCCTCCATGTCTGCGTAGTCATGGAGTTTAGAGGTGTACAACTTCTTCAGAAGTAATCTCTTTCCACTCGCATCTGAAGGTGCAAACGTGATACGAAGAGAATCCCAGGCTTCTTTTGCAGTTTTCGCCTTCCGAGTATACGGATACAGCTCTGGTTTGATCATTAGAACAATTTTGGACAATGCCTTCTCATCGAGCTTGGAGGAAATTTCCTTCTCCGCAACCTCCCCGGTGACATAGTCCCATAAGTCTTCATGCACTATGTACATTTGCATTGCATAAGCCCACGAGTTAAAATCATTCATACCCGATAGTTTCTCTATCGCATCGCATCCCTGGAATAGATCCCTGAGAAATGTTTCAGCATATTCTGACCATTCATCAAGGTGCTCAAGTTATTCTAGTCAATAAAATGATTAGGATTATGACAGCATCACACGTATGTTAGACCTGAAGTTAGAGTAAAATCAATGTACAGCTTGGGAAATAAGGGCAACAGAAACAGCTACAAAAATGCCTTCCATTCGTCATTAGCAAGTGTACTGATGGCTTCTTACCCTTGTATCAGTGGTGTATATAAGACAAGCAGTCATTCACCTTGAGAATATATGGACAAATACATGAGATTACATTTAAGATACATGTGCCCTCATTACTCTTCCAATTCTAAACCTCTAGAATATAAAAATTATGCTTATGTTTGGCTGCGAAAGGGTAAAATACAGACTTCATTCATACAGACAGAAGATTAGTTATTTTCCAAAAGTACTTAATCATTGCAAATATTGTGATGCCATTGGTTGAAATGTAAAAACATGGTCATATTGCATAGTCTTCTCCTTGAGAGAAAATTTATGAAGGCCTGCAGAGTCCGACATTAGTTCTCTCCCATCTTGGGTGCTGGCAGGCGCTTAGCTGAGTTACAGACTTGGTTTGAGCGGCTCCTACTCTCCTGTTGCTTTCTGGTTCTTTCTCCCTGAGAGACTCTTCACAGACTACTGATGGGAGAAAATGTTGGTTAGGGCACACTTTGAATCTCTTTTCTCACGAAAATGGGAGGAAACCAAGTTACAGACTTGGGCCCCAGAGATTTGCAGTCCTCAGAAGTAGTACAGTAGAGTACCAATTATTCGACATCCATTTAACTGTCTGTTGTATCCACCTACGTCCACCTCAATTCATGCTGGAAGCCAGCAGCCACATTCAAGTCTACAAATTTGCTACATTTTGTCCATATGCATGCTACAGGATTTTCCAATATGTTGATGACTGTGTTGCATTATTGAGTCTCCTGAACCAATGCTCAGCATTTGCACGACCTGGGTGATTGAGCTGAAATTGCTTTTGTGGTTGTTTTGTATTTACGTTCCCTTCAGAAATATTATTGATATAAAAGTCTTTTTCTTTGGGAAAGCTGAAGAAATTTTTGTAAAGTCGAAGGTATTTGAAAGAGTGGGAGATTTTGGGTTGCAGTGGCTTGTATTGAGGGCACCACTGAATTGGGGTGGTTGGTGACCTTGACTGGTTTTCTTTGAGAGTGGGCTGAGTGAGCTCAAAGATAAGGAACACAGAACTCTTGGGGGTTGACCAACTCTAATTGCCATAGAAGAGATTTTTTCTTGCCTTAGCCATAGTTAGGGTTGGTGGAATCTGACTCCGAGGAGCTGCAGTCATGAAAGTGTGCATCAGCTATGTTGACTTGAGACTTGGGAAATTAAAAAAAAGCAAATTTAGACAATGTTCCTCACAATGAGTTTCAAGGCATGTTTACAGGATTCATGTACCCGTGCAATTATGTGGTTGGACAGATACATGAACAAATGCTCCAACTTGGAGCATGGGCTATTTCATGGCCATGTGCTCACGCATTTGTTCAATTTTGTTTATGCACCGCAATGTTAATGGTGAATGTGTTCATGCATCTACTGCTACGGGTAAAGGCATCGTGTAAACATGGCCAAATTCATTCCAATCATGAATTTCAATGATTACTGATCGAGAAATATCAAAAGTAGGTATAATAATTGCAGAAATGTATAATCCCAGAGTGCATTGCACGTCAGAAGATAAGGTTCACCTCCGATTGTACCCTGAATTAATGGATCATATTGCATGTAAGCAACTGGCAGTAATTTTTGGCAGGCAAATGTTTCAGAGAAATAAATGGAATAAGCAGTTGCCTGATAAACAAAATTTTACTCTAGGAAGACAAAATGCATGAAAGCCTTATAGAAAGTGTGGTGCTGAGATCAAGGCCACAAATACCTCACAATTAAACGTCATTAGATTATCCGTCGCTTCCAAATATCTGATTGGGCTTCCTCCTCCATTCGCTCGGTGCTCTACTGCTCTTGTGTGTAGTTTATCTGAAAACAGACATCACCATATTATGGTATGGAGGCTTCCACGGTGATTTATTGGGGTTCTTTGTTCAGGACCTGACGATGCTAGCTGTAACATTAGCGAAACTGTTGTCCATTACCATGAATCAATGCGGGAAAAACCCGAATAAACTGATCACCATATCATGTATTGTTTTTAGTTTTCCTATTAAGTATGTATTGTGCCTGAGCTTCAAACCACATTTTAATCTGATAACCCCCAAGAATGCACTGAAAACTGAAGTTCATTATGTTAGCAATAATCTTTTATGCAATGTCTTATTTTCAGCTTCTTGTGCTGAAGTATGTTCAAAACAAAGATGTCTTTATGAGGTATCATAAAGCTCATCTTACTAGACGACTGATTCTAGATACTTCTGCCGATTCTGAGAAGGAGGAAAATATGGTTGAATGGTGAGGGTACATTTTTAATTCTTTTGTCCATTAAGTGATCATCATTTTTATTTTCATGTATATTGCTATCATTTTAAACCTATATTCTATTATGAGTCATATGATTCCACTTCTGCAACCAATTATTAGCCATTTGCCGTAGTTTCTCTGTTAGATCATTTGATCCTTTGAAAGGTTCAAGTGCTGTAATGGGGACCAGAGGGGGAAGAGTGAAGAAGAGGAAGAAAATGGGGGTGTAGTACCTACTTACTGTGAGGCTCTAAATGCTTTACCTGTGTTTCAGGTATTTGTTGACCCAGTTTCTGGTGTTCCCGAATGCATCCTTAAAAACTTGAAAGAAGTGGAATTATTTTATTTAGCTTTAAGTAAAAGGTTTATAAAAAATACAACACTTGATTCCTTCTTTTCCTCCTGTCATTGACTCAATGAACTGCATGATTGAGTTTTTGTGAGATTATTTTGTATTAATTTCCTGACCTTAAAGTGCCAGTGAATAATAATAATAATTTTTGACAAATTTTAAGCTATCCGGGACTAGCCACGGAGTTTCACTTTTACGGAGTCACCCGCAATGCACAAATTTTTTTCCCAATTATGAAGTTTTCAAATCTATGACTCACGAAAAACTTCTTAACAGGCTTCTACTGTATTTTTTGTTGACTTGCAATCTCTAAAATTCAGTACCAAATAGATTCTAAATGTAATTGTCCCTCACAATTGGGGTCTGAAGTAATGGTGCCCTAAGGCATTTCCAGCATCAAAACTGAGGTGTTGCAGCTTATGTTACATCATGGTGGGGAGTGATTCTATTTGCATCTCTATGGTTTAGTTTTGAGCTTTTGGGAAAGAAGGATGGCTGCCCCCTCCCCTAAAAGGAATTATCTCTGCTGTCTGACAGGTTTGGAGAGTTTATTTACTCCAGAGATGACACTTGTCATCCAAGAGGTTTTGACAATCCACTGCTAATGTGCCTTCTTTGAAATCACTGGTTGAATGGACCACTTCTCTGCCAGCAGTGGAGCCATCTCATGCGACAATAGCAAGCTAAATGCCTCCAGTTTAGTGGGACATGTTGTTTTCCCTGCCATTACTATGCCTCCTTGTGCAAAAATTTCCTAATAGATAGTATCTCAAGGACCATAGGAAGTATGACTTATTGATCATGTGTTTGGGCTTGCTTATGGAGAGTCAGTTCTGGCCCCTTTGTTAGCAGAAGTCATTAAAGTGTCTTAACTTTTTAGTTTCTTTTCCATGAAAAACTGTGTTTAAATTGGTTGACCATCCATTGAATTCTTGACTTAAAATGGAATGATGGATGTACACACTGAGAACTCACTTTATTATGTGATGATTTTTTAAATGAGTGGTAACATTGTATCTACCTCTATATCATCCAGCTTACCCTTGATTGTCCACTACTTACTCTCCTCAGAGTTTACTTCTCTGCTTTCTGATATTTGAATGGAATACATAGTTGAATTTATTGCGGGGAATTTCTGTTTTCTCTTATCGTAAAGTTTTCATGTCGAGTTTATGTCCATGGTCATGTCCGCTATTGCTCTTTGTCCATCAAGAGCATGGAAAACTTTTAACAGGAAGGAGAGTGCAATGAGAAGTGAACATATAATCCAGGGTAAGATAGAAATGAACTGGGAATAGATGGAACATTTAATCAGCTGTTTATTGCTAGCATTTCTCTTTGGCGATAAGTCATAAGCTCATGTTCCTTCACTGTGTATTGGTGCTGTATGAAATGATTGAACTTGTTAGTTCCAACCCATTATTTGCCTGTATTGCTTTACTTACCAGCAGTGACTTGTTACAGGAAGTGCTGCTATAAATTTTGAGATTATTATTGTGTTAAATAATTTTTCAGGCTGCGGGAGGTTGGTATGCCAGCAGATTATGTGAATAAATTAGCTCGTATGTTTCAAGACATCAAAGTTAGTGAAGACTTAAATCAGCAGTTTAAAGAACAATATCGGAGTAGCAAAGGGAGCATAGCAGGTATTGTATTTTTGTTGATATGCATGATTTTCTTTCATAAAATCTTGCCGGGGCTCTCTTTTGCATGAGCATGCTAAAAATTGAATGTCATGGTATTGAGTTCAAACTTTCCATGCTTACTCAGCCCACTCCCGAAGTATACATGTCAAGGGCATCAGCCACCCTAAAGTCGTATCTCAATGCAATAGATGTTCCTTACCTCCTCTGTGCTTGCTGTGGTGCTTTTATGAATCGATTCTCCATTTAAACATTTTTACAGCTTCTATTACCTCCTGTAATTAAGTAAGTATATAAAAGTTATGTTATTTATACATACAATGAAGATTTACCGCAGCACATAGCTAGTAATTTAAATATGGTTTTTGTTATGTATGTAAATAGAAATAAAGCTCTCTCATTGGCGGACCGCTGGTCAAGGGTCTAGTCTGAGTGACTGTTGTGGCTGCTATGGATATGTTAAATAAACCGTCCTTTGTTAGAAATTGTAACTGAATGGTAATGGATTGTAATGAACGAAGTCATAAAGTAAATCGCTTCTTATTTCGTAATTCCCTAGTCCTGCGAGCTTGGTTCATAAATAACAGTTTTAGATGAAAATAATCCTGACTTAGAGAAAAAATCTACAAAAAGTTGAATAAATCTGTTACTTTCTTTTGTACTTTTGCATTCTATGTGTTCTTTTTAATCCCCATCGTAATTTTCCTTCATCAAAAAATGTCCAATTAATCTCCGTGTACGCATGCTCCCTCTAATGCATAAGCATTTCCACTGGTTGCAACCCAATTTGGAGAGAGAGAAAGAAGAGGGAAAAAGGGAGAGTTTTAAATTGTTTCTTCCTCTTCACTCTTGCAGTTAACTACACTCCCTGAACTGGTGTTTACATTTGTGGTGGCAGAGATAATAGCATCGCTATCAAGAATCTAATGTCTTTCTAATTTGTCATGACTGAGCCATTCATTGATATTTTCCATGTCAGCCTCTGAAAAATTATCAATTCCAGTGACTATTGTTTGGACAGTGTAAATAGATGTTAAACTTTCTGAGTCATCTTCAAAACCCTCAAACCCACCCACCAGTTCATTAAAATTGTCATTCAATTTCCTCACTGAATGAGTGGTGTCTATGTATCACCATTTTCCTCCCTTGTTTCTATAGGTATAGTCTTTCTTTCAATCTCAGCTTTTTCCTAAAGCAGTGTGGCGATTGTCAGGGAAAACCTGGAATTGCCAGGGAATTTTGAATTTCTGGAAAAGTCAGGGAATTCTCGTAACAGTCAGGGAGAAACAGGAATAGGAATCCTCATTATTTTTCTACCATTTTGTTTATCGGCCAGTCTTTCCCGCCCTTTATTTCACCAACTAAAAATAACGTCAGTCACCATCAATTCATGGAGTAATCGGTTGTGAATCTTGTTAGTTGTGAATGTTAGTTATTTAGTTGTGAATCAGACATACAATGTATCCCTTTTGTATATCCTTATTGGGATATTTGCCTAGTTGTGTTAAAAATCATGATCACGATGTATTACGCTCATCACTAGGAATTCGAGGCTATGTTGTTCGGAAAACTTAACCTTGCATTTTTTTTTAACTTCCAAATCTCAGGTTGAGAGGTAGCTGGAGCACACTAGCTTATAGCAAATACAAGCTTGCAGTTCTAAAAATACGAGACGATGATTAGAAAATTCAGAAAATTTAACGCTGCCATAGAAAATTTAATTCAGCAGAAAAAAATATTCCAGTAATAGGTGACCTTTTGGCGATCGGTCAAGGAAATTGGTAAATCCATCAGGGAAAAGTCAGTGAAAGGTCAGGGAATTTGAAAATTGGATATCAGTAATCACCCTTTAAGTCAATCATATTTATTCCATCTTTAAATAATAGATACAAGAATTATTGATGGTAATGTCAGGTCACTACCGCACTGGTCCAATTGCTGAATCAATAAAGTTATATTTAAGGTAAAAACTCAGCTAATATGATGCAGTACTTTTCAGTCCAATTTCATGTGGATATGATGGGGCATTGTGGAATTGCATTTAGATTTTGAAAAATAACTCTACTCTGGAATAAACTTGGAGGGAGATGAGGACCTAGTCGAATTTATTGTGGGAAATTTCTGTTTTCTCTTATCGTAAAGGTTTCATGTCGAGTTTCTCTCGCCATTGTTACCGATTTGCTGCTGTAATAATCCAGCAATAAAAACACTTGTGCCTTTGACAGAGCAATGATGTTTTGTTTTTCCAATGCTTGTCAGTATTGTTAGATGTTCGCCTCTTTTATTGGCATAGTGCATAATGGTTATTCTCTCATTATTGACCTTATAACCTGGAGTGGATTTTTCTGCTCCTGCTACTTGTGTTTTGCTTGGAAGACACTTCTAGTACCGGCCAGTTTCATTAGTGTCATACACTTGGTCTGGAGTGAAACCATAATGTTCAATCATCTATATGAACTGCTTTTTATAGTCACTCCTGGCTCCCTGATCCCAACTTAGTTTTTCACTGATAATGTTCGATTTTCAAATTCCATGGTGATCCTTAAATTTCTACCATCTTGATTGATGTTGAGAATGTTTCATTTATCCCCAGCTGTTGATGGTACACTTATGCCTGTTTACATTAAATATGTGCGCTAACAAGCTCTCCTTCATTTCTCCCATTCTTAAAGCTTGGATAAAGTGCATAGATAACATTGATTACAGCCTAAACCTTCCCTGTTTTTTTTGCTAAGGATGCCCTCTTGTGCTCTCCAATTTTGAAGCTCAGTCCAACAACTTTGCTTGGTTTGTTATTGTATCACATACAGTACTGGGGGATTAAGTCTATAACTTTTGTCGACCTTTGACAAACGCTTTTTATCTCCTCTGTGGGCTTTTATCGACGTTTGCAAGTCTGTAAATTTTATCTACTTCTATGGTCGACAATTTTAGCGACGGTCGACAATTTTGGCGACATAGACAATTTGCTTGGCTTGAGTCTTTTAAGTGACTAGTCGACTTCCAGTGTGACAATTAAGTGACTACAGTTGATGGTCGATTATTTTACGTACAACTGGATTGGCGTCAGTAAAATTTATCCATTGGCGATAAAGCATCACCAGGTGATAGTCCTTGGTTGATTTATGAAATGGCATGGTTCATTTGTAATCATCAGAGAATAATTCTTCTTCGGGAGATATATGTAGAAGAAGTTAAGCGAATTAGAGTGGAGTGAAAACGTTTGAGAGACACTCATAATGCTTTTGATTTGGTAGATCCAGTATTTATTAAACTTTTCCGGATAAATTAATACAATGCTCATTATCTATGCGATATCCTTGAACCTACTTTGAAAGGAAAGCGTACGTATGGTTTAAGCATCCGCAAGCAGGTTGGTGAAAAAGCATTCCTTCTGTTTAATGCTTTTGTTTATTATATATATAAACGACCTTTGCTCCCGAATTAGCAGTAAAATACGTTTATTTGCCGACGACGCTGTCATATACCGCGAAATTAGTGATCAATCTGACTTTGAAATTCTGTCATCGGACTTAAACAACGTTCATGCGTGGAGCAAAGAGTGGGGACTAGAACTTAATCTGAGCAAATGCTCGGCGGTGCATTTCTTGCGTAGGTCGTCCAACTATCCCCATGTATATGTTGTGGATGGCGTTAGCATAAATGCGACAGATGAAGTGAAATACCTGGGAGTTACGATAACTTCGAACCTATCGTGGGGGACACATATAAGAAATATTTGTGGCAGAGCCCTGAAGAAGTTAGGATTTGTCAAGCGTGTTGTGGGAAGATTATCGGATGATCAAGTGAAAGAGAGGTGCTATTTTGCACTCGTCCGGCCACACCTTGAATATGCAGCGAGCATATGGGATCCGGCGGAGAAAGACCTAGTCCATGAACTTGATAAAATACAAAGGAAAGCTGCGCGATTCGTGAAAAACTGCTACGGCCGTACAGAAAGCGTTACACAGATTTTGAACGATTCAGGGTGGGAGCCGCTAGAGACTCGGAGGCTACGCGCTAGGCTTAGATTGCTTGAGCAATTGAGAATGAATATCTTTCAGAGCGACACGGAGAACATCATATTAGAACCACATTATATTTCCAGGTCCGACAGAATCGATAAATTAAGGGAGATATTTTGCCGAACGGATAGGTATGGGAATTCGTTTTTCCCCCGAACAATTAAGGACTTTAATAAATGCTAGGCGGAACTTTGATTTTTTTTTGTTGACGGCTGGTGTCCTAACACCCCCCGCCACATGCCTTTTGAGGCGGCTTGTGGGGTAGTATGTAGATGTAGATGAATGCATTCATTGATACCTTTTCCTTTCTTATTTCTTCGTAGTTTTAACTAGATATTGACAGAGATCTCATGTTCAGTCGGATGTTATCACTTTTATTGAAAATGGTTTTCTCATGCTTTTATTTAAACAAATGTGCCTTGCTAAATTTTTCTTTTATTATTTGTGTCATGCACTTGTTTTTTTGTAAATGAAAATCATTGCATTTTCGTCGCATTGATTTCTGTGTCATAATAATTAACTGTATGATCACCCTCCATTGAGATCTAACAGGAAATTGTGTCTAACTTAAGTTTAAATTCCATCTTGTAAACAATTCTGAAATACTTTAAAGTATGCTTATCCATGCATAGGTACTAATCACTTGAAGGTTTTTGGCCGAAGGGGATACCTAAGGGGAGTTGGACAGGACTATGTCGTATCTGTGAGGCAAAAATCAGCTTCAAGGTGTATACAGGATGTTACAAAAGCAGTGTGTGACTCCTTACACCATTAGGTGACATGCCCAAGTACCGAGGAAGAAATGAGTACTCCTGAGAGAAAGTAATCTTATATTAAAATTCAATCATGGGATTTTTCTAACTCTATATGTATAAATATATGGTGACTGCCTGATTTTAGATTTCAACCACTCATCCAATTTCCTGGAGTTCTGGGTGCAATATTCGCACTATTTATTCATGAAGAGACCTACAAAAACCACAAAGGCTTTTATTCATTAAATGTGCAGATGCTAATTTAATTTGATTTTTGATACTTCTGTGAAATTATTATACTCATGCAAAAATGCCTGACATACATGAGGATTTTAAATAATGTCCCCAAATACATTTTTTTAAATGTACCCTCAAATTAAATTATCCCGATATGTGACAATGACATGAGGATCATGGATGTTACCATCTACCTGGGTACGGTACATGACCGATTTATGTATTTGGAATTTTTGTATTGTGAGAGTCTTAATGAGAAGGCAGAGTGAAATAAGAAGGAATATATTTTATTTAATTGGTAATCCATACTTGAGTCTTTCCTGATGGTATATTTACATAACCATTATTTGACTATGGAATTTAATCAATGATATTTTTCATATAATAGAAGCACATCACACCATTCCAATATTTTATTTATAATAAAAATAGGAGACTCGGGATATGTTCTTGAACCTTGGCTATCAACACCTTTGCCACATGCTCCTGTTGGTTCTCCAGACAGTAGATATACTTCTCTGGCACAAAAATTGTGTCCCTAGACTGCCGAGCGTGTTCGTTTGGCACAATGATGAACATTTAAAAAACCTTGGTCATTAAAAAAACCCTGGCCAGCAAGGCTTACGACTACAGAAAAACTCAGGAAGGTAAAGGTTAAAGCAAGGTGGAGATGTCTTAATAGAGAAAGGGCTTTATACTTCCAGCCAGATGAAGCAAGCAAAATAATCCTGACCCGTGCAATTTTGCATATCATTATTAGTCATTGGTAAGGTATTTTGATAGTAACTATATTTTTGAAAGAAGTTTGCGTTCAGCATACAATGGAAATTTCCACTTCAGAGAAGCTTTGATGCAAGCCACTAGATTAGATTGTTAGTTGGGGGAGCCTTTGACAGGAGCTCGGGCACCTAGACCTTGAGTGGTCCATTTGGCCAACCCCATGTTTAACCTGCCTGCCACCTGCAGACGGGACTAGAGCACCACGGTTAAGGTATGAATGGTCACCCATCCAACCCTCGTCCGGGCCCAACATTGCTTAACTTCAGTGATCTTACGGGAACTGGTGTTTCAATGAGGCTAGGCCCTTGCCTATGCAAGCCACTATATTGTCGTAATCTGTCTGTCAGAATAGATGAGCAAGATTTAATTGCAAATTAACGATTAGAAGAACATCATGAAGATAACCAACAAGATAATAATAATGGTGGGCAGGGTAACGTAGCACGAAGACATCTGGCAAGAATAATCCACCAATATTTTGTGTAGGGTGTGGGGCATATTTTATTATTAATAATTATAAATAAATAGTACAATAAGTATATTATATTTTGAAACAAATAGTTACACATATCAATTACCATAACAATTAAGGTAGTCCGAGCGAAATATCATTTTACTTAGAAATCAATGAATTTGGTCTCATTTTAAAGAAAAGCATCTCACCTATCCAATGACACCAAACATTCTACCCCTTACCACATTACTTTTGGAGATATTTGCCAAAAAATACCAGCCCTTTTACATGGGAAATGGTACGTGCATGCACTCCAGAGAGACATTATTTACCAAATGAGGTATTTCTAACACATGGATGTCATAAAAATACTAACAGTGTGTAGTTTGTATGTTTTCTCAACTATATTTGAAAATTAATCATATGGTCACCGCAGTAGGTTCTTGGGTATAACAAAAAACCCTTTGTGAATTTCTGTCGTATAAAACTATATTATTGCACCATTAATTATGCAATATTTAATTCATGTGTCCTATAGCTGGTGAAATTGAAACGTATAATTCGAATATGATCTCTATTATGACTAGGGAACTATCTCGCTCGGACTACCTTAAACAACCAAACTATAAACTAAGGTGGTTAACTTTCAACTTGTTATTAATAAATAATTTAAAGTTATACATTTGACAGTCTTGTCCTTATTATCCAAAAATCTGAAAAACGAATGATTGAACTATTGTAAAGTTGAGAATGAAGAATCATTCGAAATTCGAGATCAGGAATAATTTCCAGTATTCGAATATTCGTAGATAGTAGTTGCCCATCTCTAATTTTGAGTGTATCTTAGGGTAAATTAGGGTGATCATTGCAGTATATTGCACATTTTATAAATATACATCTGTGTACTACTTTGCGAGCCACCACAGAGGTATATGGGAGGGGGTGTTTGGACACCAGCCATGGAAAGAAGGGGAGAATAGGAGAAAAGACTGTGATGAATCGTGTGCTAATGATGTCTTGAGATTGTGTCATGCTGTTCATGGTAAAGCAACTAATTGTGTTAGGAAAGAAAGAATTTATTGTAGATGTCAGTTCTGCTGTGTATCTCCTTTATTTTGTCTCTCCTATCAGTTCAAGATAAGTCAGTTTCAGACAGTAAAATATCTTGGGATTACCTTAAATTCTGATATATCGTGGGGAACACACATAAAAAACATGTGCGGCACAGCATTAAAGAAACTAGGTTGTGTTAAGCATATAATAGGAAGGTCCTCGGATGAAAAAGTAAAAGAGAGATGCTACTTCGCTATGGTTAGGCCACACCTCGAATACACCGTGAGCATTTGGGACCCTGGTCAAATAGATTTAACCAAAAAAAATAATAGAATACAAAAAAAGCAGCACACTTAGTTTAAAAACTGCTATAAGCGAAAATATAGTGTTTCATAGATTTTAGAGAGATTGAGGTCAGAGCCCCTAGAGACTCTGAGGCTACTTGCTAGGCTGAGGTTGCTAGAGAAATTCAGAAGTGATATGTTTCAGAGCTACACAGAGATTATTTTCATGATGCCATACTACATCTCTAAATCTGACAGAAGTGATAAAATAAGTGTGATACATTGCCGAACAGATGGGTACAAAAACTAGTTCTTTCTGTGAACAATAAGTGACCACAATAAAAACCGAGGTCCACTAAATACACTCCTATAATACATGTTACCATTTCATCTCCAAAAAGTTACACCTTTACATGGCTGGTGACCTAACACCCCCTGCCACACGCCCATGCGGCAGATTTCATGTGTAGGGACCAAGTCTCTGACTGTTCCCAACATAGTCCTTCCATCAACTGTGACATTTTCTTTATGCTTGTTGCAGTTTTATCAAATCATAAAACTTCCCTTACTTTTAATTTACCTTGTGGATAAACCTTTTTGTGCACGGTCCCAAATGCTCACATAGTATTTAAGGTGTGGCCCAACTAAGCTGAGTAGTGTCTCTCTTTTATCTTTTCATCTGAGAAACCTCCTATTTGTGTGGTGATTCATAATTTTAATGCAGCTCCAATAATGTTAACTCTGTTATTCCCCCTGGTCAGGTCTGAAGTCAAGATCATTTCTGGGTATTTGACTTAATCTGACTCCGTTATATTAATCCCTCCTACTTTGTAGGTAATGATTAGGTGTTATTTCTTTTGTAAGAAGTGCACTGTTGTGATTTACTAAGGCTGTTGAAGCCTTTACTCAAGACTACACAAATCAGCGTTATTGAGCTCCAATGAAAGAGATTCTATGTCATTATCTGTGGCAATTTCTCAGTAGATGACGGCTTTGTCTGCATTTTCATCATTGGTTGTTCAGTCCTAAGATTGGTTAACTGCAGCCCACCTCCCTTCCCTATCTAATGCTAGGTCCGTTACTTCCTGTTAGCTCCTCCCATGTACTGTCCTTTTTATCTTACCCATGAGCTTATTCCTGGGTCTTCCTCCATCCTTATCTCCAGATCATTAAATGACTCATCAGCAAGCCATGTGGGCTCTAGAAGATTAAACTCGGGGAAGAATAACGAAGAATAAGTGTCATCATATCCATCTTTGTCTTCTTAGGGGAGAACGTTGAATTAATCTTTTGGGGAAAGTCAGTGTCTTTCGGAGGGAAGAGAAATTTAGCTACAAGTTGTGAGAATGAATGGAAAGCCTGCAGTGTAATGATGGGCTTGAAAGTAAAAAATTACATTGACCCCTTCAGAGTGAAAAATGTGTGACAACATTTTGAACTTTTGTGCTAACAAAAAACAAAACTGAAAAACATCAAAAGAGTTACGCATACTTCATACTACATATATATTTCAGTCAAGCAAACACTGAATTTCTTACTGTAATACTTACCTAACCAGCTTAGTCTTGAAGTTGCCTTCCCAAAGCCTTACTTCTGCTATTAAGCTAAATGCCTTATCTGAAGATCATCTTTGAGCAACTAACCCCTCAACCACTTGCAGTGATGAGGCTGGTAGTCTCCATTTATCTCTCTTTTCTTATGTCATATCTTTTCTTATTTCTTATCCCTCACTGCATGTGCCATGGTTCCTTCATTAAGAAAAAGTATTCTCAAGTGCTGACTTTTTCCTTGCATGAAGATTGGAAAAGCACCCAGTTTTAGATACATGTTTTTTCTCTTTTATCATTGATCAAGGTGACCTATATATGTATCCAATAGGTAGTAGAGAAATGGTATAATGAAAGTTTTTTTGATACAATTAAATGAATAGCAGCTAACTTATGGCAATATGAATGAAATTTTTTTGGAATATCTCTCCCCTAAGAAAAGTAGTGAAAACAAAAAAAAATCAACCTAGAAAGTTTTAAAAAAATATGTCTTCTTAATGAAGATTTGTTTTCTGTATATGATTCCAATTCATGAATCATGTTGTGACAATCTAGAAATGCCACATATCTTGCGGTGTAGCCCTTGAAATCCCCTATGCTAATGCATGGGAAAGATAACTTTATGGTTGATGTTATTCTCTCCTTCAGTGTTGTTTCAAAAGTCTTAACATTTCTTGAGCTCCCTTGATGTTATGTTCCTAGAAAATAAATTGAGTTACTATTAACACCTCACTTATGTTTATTTGATCGATGAGTTGAGTTCAGATGCCCTACACTCTTAAACAAATTGTTTTTTAATCACCTGTTGAATGCATTTTCCAGATTCGATAAATATAAAAATCTTGAATGCTGGGGCATGGGCACGTGGCAGCGAGAGGGTCACCGTTTCCCTCCCCATGGAGCTCGAGGATTACATCCCAGAGGTTGAGGATTTCTATAAGAAGAAACATAGTGGCAGAAAACTTCAGTGGTACCACCACATGTCTAATGGAACAGTAAGTCTAAAAATAACATGATTCTGAAATATTTTTGTAATTAACACTAGAATGAAAAGAAAGTCTCACTTGCAAAATTCTACAATTTTTGAGTGTGGAATATTAGTAGTGAAATTTTTTCTTATCATGATGTGGTTCGACAAGGTTAAACCTGCAAATATGATATATATTATTGGCACTAAATTATCTGCAGGCATTATTTTGACTCTTCTGCTTGGAAAAAAAGCTGGTATTTTTTTCTTAAGCCATTTCCTTTCATTGCTATTCCTTGATTCTTTTATTATGCCATATGTTGAGACCTAAGAACTATAAGTATTAAAATGATCAAATTTCCATATTTGTCCAAATAAAGCCCCCACAAGATTGTCATCTCTTCCTAACTTTCAAATCTCACATTTGGGCAAAATTAGCATCTAACTTTTCTGGTAAAATAACTTTTTATGTCAATAATAGAATATGATCCTGAATTAGGTACTTACACTTTTAATTGAATTTTTTTTACCATCTTAACTAGAGGATGATATACTCAACTATCTTGAACTTTTGGATTCATATACTCTCTGAATCATTGGTTTTCACTAAGTAGTGCCTGAAAATTGCCCCCATCAGTTTTTTTCACCAATATTTTGTAAAAAATAAGGAGTGGCTTTTATTCAGACAAATATGGTAATGACAGATTACAGACCTGGAATGTCTGAGGGGTGTCAAATTGACTCTGTCATACAGATAGCTTGTTTGAAGGCACCTACAACTCCTGAGTGCTATAAATTGCTACACATGTTGTGGAAGCGTGTATTTTATGCATTCTCATCTTTCTAAATCCACCCCACACCCTCATTCTCATTCCACCTCTTCGATCCATTTAAATTGATTCTGTCATGGCCTGCTGTCGTGTGGCAAAACACTGTATGAGGGGCAGAAAGGGTGGAAGTGGTGAAAATTGAGTTGTTGAAAGGCTGACGGTCGGCTTGTGCTCCTCCAACTATCCTAGAGTTCAAGAATCCGAATGCCCTCAACTGGAGTGAATCATTTTTATATTCCGACAATGGCATGAAGGAAACAGCTGGCCATCCAGGCAATAGTCGTGATGGAATGCTCAGGAGGTGGATTAAAATTGCTTGTCTATAACGGCTAGTGAAAGGGATAGAAAACATATATCATAGAAAACAAACTCAGGGGTGTATTAAATGCTTCAAGCCAGATCAGATTACTTATTCATTATGAAAAATAACTTCCTTTTAATGGAGTCAAAATGGCTCCATACAGACAGTCTATGGGGTGACTACTATCCGTTGCAAAATTCCGTCACCCGAGTTTGAAGACAAATATCTCATAGACGACTCAATCGAATTTAAAATGAAGTACATTAAATCGAAGCTTGTTTATTTCTGCGTTTATTGATGATATACAAAACTTTTTACTGTTTATATTGAGTTCAGTGTGTGCTTAAAAAAAGAATTTTAGCGCATTTTTCCAGGTACCGGACAGATGCATCGCATTTACGGCTTCGTAATAACAACGTGGATCAAGATATCGAAACTCTTTTTTCAATTATTGTAGTGAAGATCTTTCTTAACGATCATAGGAAGTTTCAGATTATTTATTGTATTAATATTTTAGTTATTGATGAAATTGCAAGACTGCATTATTTTCCGTTCCGCACATCCCTGAAAACCGCCGTTTGAACCTTCTTCAAGCTATCGAGTTCATCATCATGAATCCACTTATAAAATCTTCAAGGAATTCGTTGGTTTATCAATATCGATTAACATTTATTTTGGAAAAAGAGCACGCTGAACTGCCAGGAGCATGCCCGGAAGAGAAAGGGAGAGGCGTGCGCTGTTGCCGAGTCAGGGTTGCTTGTAAGACACGCGAGGAATTTCTCAGTCAGAGGGTTGCTCATAAGGCGCGCGAGGAATTGCCTTCTAAACACACTTCATTGTACTGCAAACATTTACCGGTGGAGGAAAACTACTTCACTCGTAGTGCTTGCAGTACAATGTATTGTGTTTTGTTGACAATTCCTTGAGCTCCTTACGGGCAACCCTCTGACTCGGCAACAGCGAACGCCTCTCCCCTTCTCTTCCAGGCATGCTTCTGGCAGTTCAGCACGCTCTTTTTCCAAAATAAATGTTAATCGATATTGATTAACCAACGAATTAGGGCAAGGGCCTAGCCTCATTGAAACACCAGTTCCCGTAAGATCACTGAAGTTAAGCAATGTTGGGCCTGGACGAGGGTTGGATGGGTGACCATTCATATCTTCACCATATCTTCAGGTGGTGCTCTCGTCCCCTGTCTGAATGTGGCAGGCAGGTTAAACATGGGGTTGGCACAATGGACCACTCAAGGTCTAGGTGCCCGAGCTCCTGTCGAAGGCTCCCCCAACTAACAATCTAACCAACGAATTCCTTTAAGATTTTATAAGTGGGTTCATGATGATGAACTCAATAGCTTGAGGAAGGTTCAAACGGCGGTTTTCAGGGATGCGCGGAGCGGAAATTAATGCTGTCTTGCAATTTCATCAATAACTAAAATACTAATGCACTAAATAATCTGAAACTTCGTATGATTCTTAAGAAAGATCTTTGCTACAATAATTGAAAAGGTAGTTTTGATATCTTGACCCACGTTGTTATTACGAAGCCGTAAATGCATTGCATCCATCCGGTACCCGGAAAAATGCACTAAAATTCTGTTTTTAAGCGCACACCGAAATCAATACAAATGGTAAAAAGTTTTGTATATCATCACTAAACGCAGAAATAATCAAGCTTCGATTTGATATACTTCATTTTAAAATCAATTGAGCTGTCTTTGAGGTATTAGTGTTCAAACCTGGGTGATGGAATTTTGCAACGGATAGTAAGTCGTGGCATTTTAGTGTTAAGCACCACATATTCACCTTAATTGGTATATATATCAACTGCAATTAAAGATTGTGAGATAGCAGCGGTAGAAGCCACTACTAAATGCTTCAGCTTTTGATTTCTGAATTATCTGCCCAATAGTGGTATATGATGATGAAATATGTCTCACAGACCATGAGTATCTCCATTTCCAAATGTGGACAGGCATCTCCTTTCAGCCTGCCATGGTGTCTGGTGCATTCCTCCTTTCAACTGAAAATGAGGATGTATTGTTGAGGCACAGAGGTACCTGAGGGTATTGGAGCCCACTCACAAGTGGTTGTCCCTTCCCTTTCCAGGGTTTGTGCTTGGGTCACTGTTGGCACATTGTGAAATTGCAGTGATTGAACTTAAAAGTGTCACACTGTTAATTGGGAACTACATATCCGTAATGCAGTAAAGCTTCCCACAGTGCAAATTCAAATTTATTAGGTTTTGTAGTGTGTACCTAACTCTACCAAATGTGGTATGTAACTCTCTTTTACACAATTGGATTCAGTTGCCATTTTCTCAAGTTTCACTGTAATAAGGGTAGTATTTAAGATTTATAAGAGCCATCAGACTTAAAATATGCTAAATTCAGATTTTGACCTCATTGTATATTTTTTTCTATGCTAGTTTGGTGAAACAGTTATTCTCTTCAAATAGGTCTTTGAGTATATTGTAAAATGAATGATTTCTTACAAATCTTGACTTCAAATCTGAATTTTTTCCAGATTACATTTTCCAATGCTATCGGCCGATTTGATGTTGACGTAACGACTTTCCAGATGGCTGTCCTGTTTGCTTGGAACCAACGTCCACATGATAGAATTTCATATGAGAACCTTAGGCTTGCCACTGAACTACCTGATCCTGAATTGAGGCGGACATTATGGGTAATTCTTATGTCTTGCTTGTGTTGCAGTGGATTGATGTAGTTGTTCTAATTTATAGAAATTTTGACATGATTGAACAAATTTCTCTGATTATGGTGCGAAATTTTTTTCTGGATAAGTACTGTGGTGGAAAAAAATAACGCAAAACTCATTGGCGTGTGAATGCGGCGTACATGGGAACTAATTGAAAATGCTTTTCCTTCGACAACTTGACAATACTGATACAGCCAATGGACACCGGGAATATTCAAACTCTGTATGAATGGATATTGATTTTACACGTAACATTAATAGGAAAACAAATAAGGTTAACGTTTGCGAGATTGTCCTGGAGTTATAAACGTGATGAGTTTGCTTCGCCCCGCAGCCAGTCGAGGTTCCGAAGTCGTAGTCAATTATGTAGAGATACTTACCATATTCTTTTTAGAGCTTTGGACCCTTTAAAAGCATTTTTCTTAATTGAAACTTAAGAAGAGTTGTGATGAAAGAGTTATTAGTTGGGATGCACAATGCTTTTATTCTCCAGATCAAATCCACTTGCAATAAAAAGCTTTTCTGCATTTAGAAAATAGCTATGAATGAATGTTGTTTTAATAGTTCTCAAACTACTTGCGACATATCATACATTACAATTAACATATCGGTGCATTATTCTGTGAATTTAAAGTCAAAATATGAGAAATCTGGTAGAATAGAATTGTTGCCATGAGGAGAAAACTTTCCTTTACAAGTATTTCCAATACCTTAATACCCTACGTAAAATTCTATTCTTGTGCATTCAGGCTGTCTCAAACACTCATTTCTTAATTCCTCTTAACATTGTATTATTTACTTTCTGGTGCCTGCTTTTAAAAGTCCACTTTTCTTGAACAATGCAGTAGCCTAGAGGGAGAGCATTTATCTGCTGTCAAGAAAGTCAGGGGTTCAAATCTTGGCGAGGCCTCTTCTAGTGCCTTTATAATTATTCTATGCGATGTGACTTTATTGTTACCAAAACTTCGCAGGAATCCCCGGAAGGCCCAGTGAATGGATATTGACCTCAAACATGAGTGTGTGAGTTTTACACATATTCAGGCTTTGTAAAAGAATCAGAGCGGTCTTCATGATCGTCAAATGAAATATTTACTTCCCTTTCTCGGGTACTCAGCCCCACTTGATTTCTACGTCCTGCCTGTCGTCTGACGTTCATATCCATTCACTCACCAATATATCAATCAATGAAAAGCTATTTATGAATGAGGGGATGGACCGGATCTCTTATAGTGTCAATTACTCGATTTAGTGAACTTACCTAATAGTCCATTAATTACGTGAGGCGTTTTGGGGGGGAGGGGGTTGAGCCAAATCTCACGCCTTGGTAAATATCACGTAATTTTTTTTCCACAAGAAACAGTGTAAAATTGCAAGAGAACTGGGTTAAATTAAGTAAAACATGTTTCTCCTCTAAAATATGGCTAAATCCTACACTATGATATATATCGCGGTTATGCAAACGCCACAAAGTAGCACAGTAGCCCCTTGTTCGTTTAGCCGCTACCGGCCAGCCATATGAATTTTAGTAGTTCCTATTTAAGTATATTATTGTTTGATTTTCTCATTGTGATTCTAGACTACATTCTTAGTAGTCTTAAATACTAGTCTTAAATGAAAATAATTAACTAAATTATGTTATTTTTAAATGAATCCAACACAATCAAGCACAGAGTAACGTATTTACACTAAAAATACGCATTTTGAAAAATCTCACGTGAGTTTAGGGGGAGGGGATCGAGCCCAATCTCACGACATCTCACCAAGGGGGGAGGGAGGGTCGAAAAATAGCCAAAATCGCCTCACGTAATTAATGGACGCCCTATAAGGCTACATCCACTTTTAAATTACATTGAAGTGATTTAGTAAAGAGGAAATTATTTTTATTAGGAATTAAAGTTTGGTTCCATCTATCGAATTTGTTAATATCGATTACTTTTCTGAGTGAGAGACCAAATTAGTGTGGAATTTTCTTGAAAATATCTTTAAAACAGTTTTTGAAGTTTGCCCAACATTATTTTCTAGCTTTGTAATGAGCAATACATTAGCCGTGTAGTTCAACAGTTCAGCTTAGAGGATGGAAGATAATACTTAGAGGATAAGATAAATTTATTAATCATTTAGATAGCTTTGGACATAGTCGCAGTGAGAAAATTTTCGCTAAAATTACGCAGTTAAGTTTTATGAGGAGCATTCTTACACTCACGCGTAAGTAATGCTCCGACAACAAGGCATCGCGTATCTTTCCCTGTAAAAGTGATAAAATAATAAAAATCATCTTTACCATGTAGCGACTAAGCAGTAATTAGATATCTTCCGTATGCTCATTTGTATAATCCTCATAAATCCCCTGAATAATCAATGGAGTATAAATTAGGAATGTGCACCATCAAAGACTACACGATTGCTATGTCCCTTAAGAATCCATTCCTTTTCAAACATATCGTAATATTATTGCTTCTATGGAGGTTATTGCTGTGTGTGCCCTACATGACGATATTGACAGACTTTTTACAGGGTAATAAATTTTATCTCTAATGGTAATGAATTTTCATGGATTTTGGAAAGGGGCACTATAAATCTTTCTTTATAACGAGTGGAAAAGGTTAAAATGTATGGCTAATTCTCTCAACCTGAGTAATGTGTGCACATGACCACAGTAATTGATCATCGAGAATTAAGCTGGTATTTACAAAAAGGATTAGGATGTTTATTGGCCTAATAATCAATCCACCACCCTTCATTTCTTGACCAAATCTCTGAGACATGGAGTTGTCCATTTTTTGGCATCATCTGAATGGGTTCATTTCCCATTCTTCCTCCACCATTACCACATTGCATCTAAAATTGGGGTCGCTTCATTTCAGGGAGTCTAAAAACATTTTTGTCTCGCATTTTCCTCATAATAAACGCCCAAATACTTTATATAGTGTTCAGGTCTGGACTCCGTGCAGCCCGCTCCATCTGTGTTACATGGTTTGTTTTGAACCATCTCCTAGATTTTATTCATTTGTGAACTCGCAAATATTCTTAGTTACGGACGAAAAATAAATATTGATAAATATTTGAATAAACATAGTTCTCATTATAGCGGAAAATTTGCTGAATTTCATTTAATGGTAGTGAGGAATGGGGTTTGTTTACATTTCAACACCAGATAAATGTTCAATGGTGAAAGTTGAAGGCGCAACACCTATTTGAGTAATTTTTTGACAAACATATTTGCCTTTAACAAACCTGCTATCCAATTCCTTCTCCTGGAAGAAAGATGCGACATACTTAAAGGCTAATAAGATATTTTTTCCTCCAAGAATTTACGGCGAGGCCGCTAAAAACTGAAAAATATCTCTGCTTGCACTGTCTCCTCTGCTTGTCCATTTATCAACGTTCGCCTCAATGAAGTAGTCATCAGGAAACCATAGCGAAGTTCTGGGTGGTAGTCACTGGGGTGGTAAGTTGTTGAGAATGATGCACAGGTTTCAAATACTTGCTGCACGAGAAAGAAAAGCCTCGTTGCGCTTCAAAAAATTTGGAAGCACCCGTCGAATGCTTTCAATGGGGTGAAAGAAGTCAAATACCATTTCTTTCCAGTGGGTTGAACTACAGGTGTCCGAAACATGATCTTTGGCAGAAAAGGTATTGCCTGCAACCTGAGGGGAAAATTAGCTCTTTTTAAAGGCATACTGCATCCCAAATCAATATCATGCGTCCTTCATACATTCTGAGTTTGAATGGATTAGTATTGGCGGAACTTTGTATTGACTTGGAGAAACCTTTTGGGATCATCTAAAGTCTCACAAGGTTATTCATTGCTTTAACTCAGACTGAAGTCAGCTGGCCTCAAAACCCATGCAAGATGGTAACTAATGGCGTATGATTGGAATAGTCTAGACTGATGAGATGAAATCCGAGAACTTCTGCTTTCTGTTTATATGCCAGTGAGAGTAGTATGCTTTTTCCTTTCCTTATGGCAAAGGCAAATGTGACGCCAGTGTCGAATTTAGAATGGTCATGCAACTCCCCATAGCTTGAGCACTCACATGAGTACTTTCGCCACATATATGGTGAAGAGAAATTAATCTTCTTCTTTAAAATCGATTAACAGTCATCATCAGCTGTGGTAAAATCCACTATGTTCATCCGTTGTGCAAATTCTTCAGCTTCTACTTTTGGCCACTTGTCATTGTCACTTGTTTTTTTGTGCCATTGTGCCACTGATTTCATCTCCAATATTTTTTGCAGGGCGAACCATTCAAATAACACTCATTGTAAAGGAGCATTTTCTGCCGGTCGTAGTTTCTCACTACTCCCCGTGGCATTTCCAAGTTTAAAGGCAGCAGTAACATTGTCTTTGTTTTCCAGAAACAAAATTAAACCATGATGTGGGCCGATAACCGTTTTATTGGCATTTTTTCGGTCACATGCCTGAATGGTTCCGAATTTCCTACCCAAATCCAATGAGTCTCTTTTCTTTTCTAATGTAAAGCTCGTAATAAAAAGAAGCGAACTTGAGGAAGTAGATCAGGAACAAGCTTTCCTAAATAACTGTTGCGAAGCACTTCGGTCACGTTTGAATGAAAACGTGGAATGGCGTGCAGCAAAACCCCTTTTCTTTACTATTCTCCCTCCTACTCCCCGCTCTACTCCTTCTCCCCCTCAAAGACCCGGGAGCCGCTATAATGTAATGTGCAAGCCCATACCAAAAAAAACTTATGAGTTTTCCCGTTGAAGTTTGTTCTTCCATTCCGAGTGAAAGGTTATCGCAAATTACCGAAACTTAGTATATCTGTCCTAGTCTCATGTGCGACAAATGATCCCCGCTGGTTATGCATCCCGTACGAAAATCACGGTGAAACAGACTCGTTATGGCGGTCCATCAGAAATGGCCACTCGTAACAACCAACAAACTCTGTATACATTTAACATTGTGACCAACAATGGGCAAATTATCTCTCGCTAATATAGTAGACTCTCCTTATTACAAACAACATTTATACAAAGTTTTCGTTCTTACGAACCAAATCATTGGTCCCGACGATAGAGGTATCGAAATATATGGTAAAGAAATGATATTATGAAATTACGAAATAACGAACCTTAGTCCCGGTCCCCACAGAAACAAAAAAATGCTTCATTACGAAGTCTGTCACATAAATAATGGCATTCATTCGGCTATGCACGGCGCTGCATTATAAATCAGGAAGCTTTGCCACACGTACTGTGCCCAAGAGCTTGAGAACTAAAAAATATGCAATGGATACTTTGCAAAAGCTATTTAACTGGGTTGAGGGTACAGAATTCCCACTGGGTTACTGCACTTCGAAAGTAGTCTGAGAGAGCATGAGAGGTCAAGGAGTGGTGAAAGGGAAGAAACGAATGATAAGGACTTTTCTTCTTCCCTTTCACCCCTCCTCAACATCTCATGCCTCTATTGTCCCTCTAAAGACCACTCACCCAATAGGGGGTCTGGCACAATTCCCGGCTAATCCTCCCTCCCCAACCAGCTTCCCGGCCTGGCCTTGGCTCCACCCATTCTCCACCCACTCCCTTTTCCCATCCCTAGCTCCAAACCCCCTTTCCAATTTGACTGTGCGATGGGCGAAATGTGTCCCTCTTCCCCTCAGGTAGTGACAGCTTAGCGTTACCACTAGCAATCGGCAGGGCAATCACTCGAGTCTGAATCGACGAAGTGTTATCAGTGCTTTTCAGCATCATGTTTCCATCATTGATAAAGTATCTTCGTGCATACTGAAATTCTGGCCTCAAAATCCCTACACATCGTACGTATGCATTGAAATGTTATGAAATTGTGACACTCTTTCGCTTGTCTGGAGAGAAGGACGTCAGTCCTTCCGTTTGAGAAAAATTTGTTATTAATGTCTTAAATTTCGTCAGTGAGAAGGCATAGCAAATAAACTCCAGCAACAAATGGTAAAATTTGGCATTTCTCCCTTTCGCTACAAACGCAACCATGCTTACACGCAGCAGATTTTTCAACGGAGGCAGACGAAAGTCGTTTGTAAATGATGTAGATTTTGCCGCGCACGAACAGCAAGACAACACTCGCATTAGATAGACATGATAGAATGTTTCTTGGTTAGTAGATTTTTAATTGGCGTGCTGCATGTGTGGTACGCTAGTTTAATTGAAATTTGGGTGTTCTGCCGTATAATTCATGCATGCCTGGTGTAGAAGCACCCCCTGCCACACACCCTTTGGGTGGCTTGCAGGGTATGATGTAGATGGGCACGTGGCAGGGGGGGTTAGGTCACCAGCCGTATAAAGATGTAAGTTTTTGGGAGGTAAAATGGAGATATGTATTTTGAGAGTGTATTTAGTGGAGCTCAGTTTTTATTGTGGTCGCTTATTGTGCCTTTGCGGCTGAGCGGAATACAAGCAAGCAAAAGAAAGTCCCAGGGATAACTAGGCACCCCATCTCTTGGTATGCCGGACTGTGTCCATGGTCCATTGTTTTTTTACGTTGTGGATTTACTAAGACAATATGTTGAATGTTTGAAAAATATAAGCTCAGAAATTGTCTTGAATGTTCATTATACAAGAACTTTGTTATCAATAAAGATGAAGTTCCGTTTAAAATTGGTTAATTCAAAGTGAAACATAAGGATTACACGTAACATAAAGGTAGTAACGAATAATTTAATCATTAGCAAAAGTGTTATCAATTAAAAGTTAAACGTTATGGCAATTAAAAAAATAACAATTAAGTTGAAAATCTAACGAAACCTGTCTTGGTTAAATTTAATCGTTAATTCCAATTATGTTAAGCGAATACACAGTTGGCCACGGGCCATGAGTGGAGATGGTACTGAGACGAGGGTCGTGATTGCCTCCACCACACGTTTGAGGAATGCTTCTGGCGTCCCGCTGACTTGTGCTCCAAGACAATGAGAAGCATTGGTGCCTGTGCGATTCCTTGTCGCGAGAGAGTTCTATGCGGAGGAATATGTTCACGGCGCTCATGGCAAGGGTAGAATTTTTCATTGCATGGGCCAAGCGCGAAAGGGTAAAAAAACACAGGTAGCATACGATAACATCAATTGTAATTATAAAATATTTAAAATCATCATTCTTGTTTTGAACTACATTATGTTTGCTGTTATTATGACCTGTCTTGGTTCTTCAATTCAATTAATTTAATGGTAAAGCCAAATTGTGTATCAACTTCCGCTCAACAATGCGTGCCGGTGTGGTGACACGCATGCTTTTGGAGGACCCAAAAGTGAGCGTTATTTCTTTACTCGGAGCAGCTGAGGGGGATTATCTTTCAAGGTCAAGGTTCCAGCGCAACTGTCCGAGCGTAAATTAGTTAACACCTTGCACTCATAACTTTTCGTGCTGAATGATGGGGCAGTAAAATAAAAGATTATACCATTAAAATGTCAAATATTACCTAGGTACAGTTGAATTTCACGGTCGTATGGAATTATTATGAAGATTTTCATTAAAGATGGGCAGGAATTTGGCCGATTTTGCTGAAATTTCTTAAAGTTCTGTTATTTCATTTCATAAAATCAATTCGATCCCTCCACCAGGTACCAAAACAGCCGTGCGTAAAATTGTAACATATTTACGAAAAGTCGAATAATGATTTCATAATGAGGTCAAATAATAATTCGATATTGCTTAAGGAATCGGGTGGGACCACTCACTAACTTGCACGAAATCAAATTTTCCATAAAATCGATATACTTAAATTTGGAATTCTACTGTATTAATTTTGATGCTTAGTAATTGTGCAGGCAGCCGAGCAGTTTTTCCATGGAATTAATCTCCCAGCTGGATTAATTTCCCGGCTTGCAACGATTACTACAAAAAATAGCGTGATGCATGATTTTCGAACAACAAATTAGACTGTTTGATTTCACATCTTTGCGGATAATTTGATAGTCTGATATCATTTCACAGCACGGCTGTAACACAGAAAAGGTTAACCAGGTCAAAAAAGAGCAAATGGATGTTTTTTGTGATGTTTGTATAAAAAACTACGTTGATACTAACAACATTATTACGAACCGCCGATATTTTGGTCCCATGAAGATCGTAATAACGAGTCTACTGTATAGCCTTCTCGCTATAAGCTGCCCTCATAATGAGGGCCTTCTACTGTATCTGCTGATAACGCAGTTAAATTGAGATGTTTTGTTGCATGCAGATTTTTATTATTCTGTAGTTTACACTCACATAAAAAAGTTGTCCAAGGTACTCTGCTTTTTACTTCTTGTACTGAGGTCCAGTATTTTTGTGTTGAGCTTCGCGTGGAAATTCAATGCTTCATCTGCCCCCAGAACACTCATCAAGTAGCTGCACACAGTACTTCATGGCCTCCCATGTTTGGGCTGCAGTTGGAATTGTGAAAACTGAATCAGACTCTGTTCTTTGCTCTGTATCATCCATTTCCACCAACTCCTGCTCATGAATTTCATCAATCGACACAGGCTGGCAAACATTGAGATCATTATCACACCCACATTGCCTGTCGAAATTTACTTCTCCAGCAATCTGACTCCACTTCTTGAGAGGAAAAGATTCATTTCTGCCTCTAGTGTCATTTCAGCGGTGATGTCAGGCACCATATGACTAAAGCTAGTTGCTTTAAAGCAACTGGTGATGTTTTCTTTGTTCACAGAATCCCATGCATATTTAACAAAGAGCATCACATACATAACACCTATCTTCTGCTCAGCCGTTTGTAAGGTGGTAAGTCTCTTTTGTACCCAGTCTTATATATTATTGCTTGATACATTGTATGATTCCTTGGCCAAGAGGCTGAAGATAACTTATTGCAATTGCTGGGAAGAATTTGACCCAAATGTTCCTTAGAGAACTTGTATCGATGGGATGGGCAGTACAGTGGTCAACAAAATTGACATAGTCAACCTTGCTGCTAGGTTGGCTGTGTATTGATGGGGAAAGGTTCAAATGTGGTTCAATCAATCATTCCTTGTACACATTACTTATCAAATGCGCCGATGTCATGTGACGTTAATATTTTTGGTAAAAATGAATTTGTGCTGTATGACAGTGTTTTGCTCCTCATCTTTAATGTTAAGTGGGGTATACACGTACTTCGCCCTGCCTCAACTGAAATGCTTACTCTTCTATTGAGAATGTTAAAGTTTTAAAGTCATACTTTCTGTGGAGTTGGACTTGAGCAGCAGCAATTCATACTTAGGCAACATTAGTGTGTTTTGAATATTGATTTCTGATGGATTAAGTACATAATTCCTTTTTTTTCCTCTTTTTCAGTCTCTTGTAGCTTTTCCCAAATTAAAACGTCAAGTTTTGATGTTGGACCCAGAAGTGCAGAGTCCTAAGGATTTTGATGAAAACACTATGTTTTGGGTCAACCAGGAGTTTGCACTTGTGTAAGTCTATAATTATTATCAGTGGATTTTTTATTTTTTTATTATTAACTGTACCTCTTTGAAAAATGATGCTTGAATTCTAATAAAAGTAACTGTTTCTGAAACATGTGGTTACCTAAAAATGGTAATGTTTGTCTTTTAAGAGAGGCAATCAGAGTGAATACACATCATTCCTTGACAATTCCTATAAGTAATTATTTTGCAAATGTTTATTTGCACAATAATCTTTCACTCTCAAGATATGTCTCTGAAAAATTCGTTTGTGAAATATAATAGGTTTTTGTGTGAAACAGCATTAGCATTTTCCATGTTAACATATGGATGGATGTATTGTATGTTGCTTCAAATTTAATTATAGACAATAATGCCAATGTACTTTTAACCTTTTGTATTAATTTCTGTCCTTATGAAAGCAAGATGAATGTTGATCGTCTTGTAAAATATTGACGTACATTTGCATTTCCCTTGTAGACTTACTGCCATTTGTTGGACATAAGTGGCTGCATCTAATTTGCATTCAGCTTGCATAAAATTTTTGTGATTGATGTTCTGAGGATAGTACTTTTTGTGAATAAAAATACTATGTATCTTTGAGGATAAGTTGATTCAAGTTTAAGTTTGAGGTTTTATTTTTGGACTGAAAAAATTGATGAAAATCGATAATGCGTGAGTAGGTCTAAGGGAAATGATTCAAATCTCTGTTTCAATGATTCAAAGGTTTTGTATTGGTTATGTGTTATTTGTGCAAAACTTTGACTTTGTGGAATGCCTTAATATCTCAAAATGGGAGTACCAAGTGCATTTGTTTGTTGTAGATCCTCAGATACAACATAGAAAGTAATTCTAATTGGTGAATATGTACTGTGGCTTCAGCATTTCTGCATATCTAATGCATATGGTTTTTTGCTTTCAAGAAGCAGAAATGTTGACCTTGAAAAAGTAACCGAATCGATTGACTATTATTATGTTGAAGTTAGGCTTTCATTGATTATAAAAAGAGAGAAAATTCTCAACTCTCACTCGAATATATAGTGTTGTGTTTCATTGCTATAATTTATTAACCGGAAAATTTTCTTTATTCCAGAAAAAATGGGAAGCTCCAGAAACGGGGAAAGTTAAATTTAGTGGGAAGATTGCAGTTATCTACTGAAAGAAGTAAAGAAGAGGATAATGAAAGCATAGTTCAGTTGAGGATACTTCGTGTTCAGGTGAGGTATAATTGCAATACTATCCACTTCTTCAATCAAAAATGGCTGATGGGATCTTTAGGGCGGTATTATGGAATGACACTCGAGTGGAGATTTTCCTCAAACCTCACTCTAACTCCTCTCAGTTGCTACTTAGGTATTATAAGTCGTCACTTGAGTGACGATGCTCACTCAGACTACTCGGAAATGAGTGACCCAATGACTGACGTCATCAACAACAACTGACAACAAAGTAAAGTAGATGACACTCATATCCAAGGTAGTATTTTCAACCTATGATATCATCATCCAATCATTATCTAGGCTCATTACCATGAGATAAGCAGCACTATATTGTCCTCTTTGCCATTGAATGACACAGGTAAAACCTGGGGATGTAGATAATCCAGCCTTGGAATGCCTTTAATTATATTTTTGCATTTTGTTTTTTGCAATTAAAATGGTCCTCATTCACAACCAGATTGGCAAAAATGCCTCATTAGCTGTTGAAATTTGCAATGTAGCTTTATGACACTGAACAAGCTTTATTATCCAACTATCCTGGGGGTTCAAAGTTCTGTGGTCAACAGAAGAAATTTTAGGCTAGTTGAGTATATTTCTAATGGTCTCAAAAAAGTAGCATATATTGTAAGAGATCATGCTATTATCTCTGCAACATCATCTTATTATGAGTTGTTTTATTTTGTTCAAGTGGATACATGTTAGGATGGAGCGAATTTCTATTATTGTGAATAGAAAACCAATTCACCCCCACAGTTAAAGTTATGTAAGTATAATCGCCGCAATGATTGTGGGTTCGGGGGGAAATGAATCAGGGAGCAAGTCGGTAGCTTGTTTGACACAGACTTTATTCCACCGCATCTACACCGCACCAAGGTCCCCGCGAGACTCCCCGAGTACTCCCACACCCGCGCTCCCTCAGAGGGCATCACCATGGAACCACACCCCTTCCAACTCATTGGCCGCCAAGTGCTGACGCCATTCATCTTACCCATATTGCGACAATCTTAATATTCTTCTCTTCCTTGGTCCTTTATGGGAGATGAGATAGTGCATGGCCTAGTTTGCTCCTCTCTTCCTGTTTGGGCAATGAGAGGCGAGATAGTGCACAATCTGAATGGCTCCTCTCTTCCCCTGCCCAGAAAGTGCACCGCTCAGCATCGTTCCCATTCCCGGAGGATGGTCTCTCATCTCTCGGATGGTCTCTCGTCTCCTGCCTTCCTTATCGTACTAATAATATACTTACAGTTAGCAAATTACTAGTATTGTAAAATGCTGTTATGAAAATTCGGAGAGGAGCAGGTTTTAAGGTTTCACAAAGCCGTTATAGGTGCCATAATTTTTAAACTTCTTCTACCTACCATTTTGATGATCCCTTGCCTAGTTACAGGAATAAGAAAAGTTGAACTTTTCATAAATTTGTGTTTGAATTGTCATTGATATCTCTGGGCATAAATGTATGTTAAAACACAAGGTCTCATTGGAAAGAGGAAGTTACAGTTAATAATATTATGATATCACTAGTAAAAAATTATCATTGAAATGCATATACTTTTATTTTGAAAATTTCACATGTGTTTTTCTCAAAATACATATGGCTTTGATTTTGCAAATTTTACAATAGAAACTTAACTTTTAATAGAGATATTAGTTTTAATGTGGCCCTTGTTTGACTCTAGCATTTTTGCTTAGGAATGAGAAGATGAACTAAAAATTCCTGGTTGTGGCTTATGCTTTATTGCATTGGTCTTTCCCTATAATTAAAATTGATTTATTTGTTTGAATATTTTTCTTTATGGGGGTGAACTGGTTTTGTATTCACAATAATAAAAACTTGCTCCACCCTAGTACTTATATACAATTATTTACCTGTAGCAGCATATTTAAACAATTACCATATTTCCCGGCCCATAAGACACAGTTTTTTTACTCCAAGAAGTGCTCTGAAAGCAGCCTGCGCCTTATGGGCCGAGGGTATAACTTCGTCCTCTTAGACGAGAGCTGATTCGCCGGGAAAGGTACCATTAAATATTTTTTCTCGCATCAGGCATAGAAAATAGTTGCCTTCATTAAAAACATTGATAATAACACCGTTTTGAGCCAGTTGAAAGCAATAGAGTTTGACAGAATCCTTGACAGTACACCCAAAAAATTCCTACATAAATCGTACGATTGTAGGCAGAAAGTTAAGAGGAAGACTATCATAAAGTCTTTTAAAAAGCGTGAATTTAGCAATGTGCGCTAGATGGAAGTGAAGATGACTTTGTGTATGAGGAAAGTGACAACTCCAACGAACATAACTGTGTGTGTGATTATAGCAGTAGTGATGACGAATTTCTGGGATTCTACGATGAATAAACGCTATTATATTTGGAATTTTTACACGTGATAGTTCAGTTTTCATTGAAGAAAGTATTATCATCAAAATAATTTGATCCTCAGTTGTCTGATTGAAGTATTTTTTGTTATTTCCAACCCGATAAATCACAGTGCGTCTTATGCCTATACGTGTACTTATGTCATTCACAATGATGGGGTAAAAGAATAAATAAAAACTTACCTCGCACAAGAAAACTATAAGCATCTTTCTCATTTATTTGTACTGGAAAAGAAATATTTTATGTTCTTAAGCCTGGGTTATTTTTTGTTATGCAATATTTTCCATACTTTATGGGTGCATCAGGACTTTAAAGCTTTATCTTCAGTACACACACAACTTAAATTTACACTTCACAAAAAATATAATTATTTTTTAAATGCAGTGGTATTTTCACTATTTTGTTTTAGTTGAAAGTGAAAAAGTGTTTTCATCAAAAACACTAGCAATGCTAATTCAAAATGGCCACCTAAAAATCTGAGTTTTCTTACCTTTCTTGATTCTTTAGAAATTTTTTTCTAACCTTCCCTCAAAATCCTGATAAACTATTTGCCAACAGTAGTGTGCTAAAAATTAAAACAACGAAAACATTTGTGTCACATAACATTCCTTGCCGGGGCTTTGATGATCAGCTGATGTGCTGTTTTTGATTCTATTGCGAGCCATAATGTCCCATGCCACTGGTATGTTACAGCTTGTGCATTTTCTGCTCCTGATTGTGATGTTTGGTGTATAAAGAAGGAAAAATATCCCTGGTGAAAAATGTTCCGTCCCCATCTCACATAACTATTCTTTGACTTCCTGCTAATTATTCTTGTTAATTGTGTTTACTTTAATGTTTCGTAATTTTGTTGGTGAGCTGCTTCTGCATGATGTAAATGTTCATGATTTACAGCTCACTAATGAAGTTATATTGCTCGAAACCTGCCGTAAATCTGTTGGTATGATAAATACTATCATCAATTGATACTCTCTCAACGATTGAAAATTATAATACCTTTAAAATACAATTAAAAAGGTTACTGCTACAAGGGTCCTATTATTCTTTGGAGGAATATTTATGTGAGTAAGGAAGGACTTGATGAAATGTTTACAATGTGTTTTTTTGTGTATTGGATGTTAATTATTTGTGATATTTGTTTTGACTGATTTAATATGTATTGTTAAAGTAACTTATGTTAATGATTGACGTGCCTTATATCATTGGACAGATGTACCTTGGTCTTTGGGCAAATAAAATCTAATTATTATTATTATTGGTAGTTTTATGCCATAGCTTAATGCCTCTGCCACCCCTTCTCATGTTTGACTGATAGCGATACAAAGGCATATGTAAAAAATAATTGTAATCAACTTCCTTGCCCTTAACAGCCCAAAAAAAAGATTTAAGCATGACAATGTGGGTGTACTATCTTTTCAATTGTATGTAACATTATTTTATAATTGAAATTATCGTGCATTAAATATTCATTAAACTAGTTTCTGGAAAATAGGTAAACTATTCTAATAAAGTGCAGCGTACAGTATTAAAATCTTTTAAAGCAATGATTATGTGTAAGATATTTTTGTTTATGGTAATATGTATGTAGTTGTTTTTGCTACCCTGCTGGACTAAAGGTGCTGCTGGATTACGCAATTCTGAATGATGAGTGCTCAACTGTACATAGTATCAGAGAAAGTTTTGCATTGCTGTCAATTCTTATGTACATTTTGTGATGTATTGTACTGTCAATAACCTGGTTTAATTGTACTTTTCACGTATTAATATTTTTTCCTTTCTTTATTGTATGCTCATCTGGAAAAATTATTTTCTGGCAATGGAATCCAGGAGGCTATAATCAAAATATTGAAGATGAGAAAAAGGATTACTAATGCACAGTTGCAGACAGAGTTAGTGGATATACTGAAGAATATGTTTCTGCCTTCCAAGAAGATGATTAAGGAGCAAATTGAGTGGCTCATTGAGCACAAGTACATGAGGAGAGATGAGGACGACATCAACATGTTTGTGTACATGGCATGATCATCGCCTCTCTCCTCACAGCATTCATGTGATATAATGATTCCTTCGAACCTTGAAGAAAGGAATGTGTTCTGCATTTTGTACCTCTTGTCTTGGGCCCCCCATGTACAGTGGGGAGTGTTTACCCCAACTCATCAAGTACATTGTTACATTGCTTTCGATATTGTTGAAGAATTTCAGTCACCGAGTGATGCCAAGTTGACCATGGTACAGCTCTAGAGATTATTGCTGTCACATATCCATTCATGGATCTAACTTTTGAGGGCGCTACTGTTTTAAGTAAAGACTTAAAAGAAAATTCATCTTCTCAAATTGTTGTAAATGAGGGATTGACATATTTGTATATACATGTTGTGAAGAGTATATGGTGAATTTTTCTATTGAAAAAATTCCAGTTCTCTGTAATATACTTCCTACGAGGAATTAAACAGTGAATGGATGCTTTTTTAGAATGTGCTACAAGGCCACACCGACTTCTCTTCAGTCTGTTTATCACTGTGTGTCAGTGTGAGTGCAAGTCCTGTGCTGTGGGTGTCATTTGGATTTTTTTAAAAGTGTTCACTTTCAATGACACAGAAATCTATTGCAGCTTTTATTTATTTTGCTATTAGATCTGAAGAAATTATGGCAATAAAAAGTTCCAATTTTGATATCACTAAGCAGTCAAAGTGCCTTTTCTCATCTTCTTTGAAGTCTTTATGAAGTTCTTATCTCTTTGATTTTCATCAGTCTTTATGGTAGTATGTATCAGGATTATTGATGTGTACCTTTTGATGGGACTCCATCCATATCCGTAAATAATGAAAAGCATTATATGCAACTTTCCTCATGCATGGAGTAGGAAATAATTTTCCTATAATTGCTAAAACTATTGGAGCATCCTCAGTTACGTGGGTATGGATACATCTTGACCAGTGAGCATTGTGTGCTTGGTCTTACCTATTCAAAGACATAGTGAAGTCTCTAACAATTTAAAACTATCACTGTGGATTTTCTTTGTTTTTAGTGTTGTGGGAAACTTTTAAAAGAAGCAAATCAGATTTCTACTGAGAAAGTGACTTGAGAACAGCATGGACTATGAATTTCTCAGTTGCAGCTACAGAGAAAAAATGGTGGGGGCAATCAGATGAACTACATTTTTAATGGATTACATGCTGTGCTCAGATGGTGTGTTGTGTCTTTGTTTCTC
The DNA here is from genome assembly GCA_963169105.1 of Ceriagrion tenellum. Lineage (NCBI taxonomy): Eukaryota > Metazoa > Arthropoda > Insecta > Odonata > Coenagrionidae > Ceriagrion > Ceriagrion tenellum. The sequence continues at coordinate 122,775,685 of OY720642.1, read as the reverse complement.
AAAAAATACATTGAATTCCGAGATAATTTTGGATTTAAAATTGTATTGATAAAATATTTTGACTTTTCTAAATGTAAGGGAGGAATTAGAGAGGGAATCATTAAAAGTGAAGGTCATTTGTGAATAACTCATCCTGATGCTACCTGGTTAACCATTTCTGTTGTCAAGAAGCAGGTTATTTTGCTATTCTCCTGCTATCACAAAAATTACTACCAAGCATCACTTACTGTTTAACTTGTTTGAAATCTCATGACTCAAGTGCAGAAATCCTTTCTTGGCCTTGATGAGTCTATTTTCATGAATGGCCCCTGCATGAGAGTTTTGGTGAAATTATCCATTCTCAATCAGGATTTCCTGAGATGGCCTGTGTTCTCTGCCAATTTCTCTGTGTTTGCTGTATCCTTATGCTTGGCTATTGCGCTCTTTTGCTTTGGTCATAGTTTTTAGTTCAGAGAGGATTATTTATTAAATAGGTTTGAGCCTAGAAATTATCTTACACAAATTCATTTTTTTCCATAAATTGTATTTAAGTAAAGATAATGCATTTTAGTTGGGTAATTTTTTAGACAGGTATGATTAAGTGAAGGAATTCTTGCCAAAATAGGGGGTTGGTAGGGTTCTTCATAGTCAGGTGTGTGACAAAGTGCATGGAATACTAATGCTTGTCCATAAAGAAGCAGCCAAAGTAATTACATAATATACCTGCAAGGAGTGTGATGGAAAGAGTGGCTGTGGGAGGATGACTTGGCAGCTTAATCTCTTAGGATTCATTTTCTAGTCTTGGCAAATTATTTTTCCTCAAAGAAATTTTGCTGTTGAAAAATGTTTAGATTAATTATTATTTTTCTGGTCAGACCTCAGGCAAATTAGTTTGGCTATCATATAATGTCTCCACTGCCTAGTGTCAGTTTAATAGTGTTGAAATCAATGTATTGCTTCTTTTTCAAATTGTTTGCTTAGGGTTTCATATGGTTTTACTCAGAAAGGTGAACATGTGAAGATGTAACAGCTCATTACAGTGAGCTGGGCCAGGTAAATATGTGAGAAGACTAGAGGTGGGTGCTCGTGAAATCAATTCCTCTTCTGTGCCTTAACCTATTGGTGGACACCTCTTTCTAAAATGTTGGCCACCCTGCCAACTTTCCATCCCTTTTTCTCCCCCTATAGGGAACTGACTGTTGGGAGAGGTTAGCTTTCCCCTCCCAAGTTTCCTTCCCCAAGCACACCCTCCCCTTCACTCATCTCCTTTTGGTGCATTCAAGGGCCAGGGGCCTTCAAACAAGTTGTACCTGTGTTGAGAAATTAGCAAATCTTTGATGACCACATCGAGGTGGTATTTTCAATGGTAAGACATTAATTTCATCAACATCCTGCATGGGAGTGGTGGTCGAAGAGTTGTGGTTTGGGTTTAGAGGAAGTAAGGGCACTTCACTGCTTTCAGCAAATGTTACCAAGAGTAGATATGGGTCAGTTGCTCTTTTTTTGTTCACGTTCAGTTCTTAGCTTTGGTTATCAATTCTGGTTCTCAGATTTGGTTGTGAATCTAACGCTTGCCTTGCTCGTTTTATTGGGCAAGATATTTATGTTGTTGTGAAAGCTTCCACGAAGTGGTCTTGAAATACGATAGAAACTGTCGTCACAATAATGACACATCGAGGAAGCTATCCCTATAGCTATCATGATATAAGATATTTACGTCTCAATGCCATGCGTGTAAATTACATTAATCTCTACCACTAAAAATTCATAGGATTATAAAAAAGTGAGAAAATGAGGCTTACAACTGCCACATTCATTACAAATGAATTAGAGAATAATGTTGCATTCTGGTCAATTAACATGAGCCTGATCTCCTCTTGATTCATTTAGACTATCATTTTATTTTAATGTTGTGAATTATTTTAATATCATATTACTTTAATTAATGAACATAATTCTGTTTCTTTGGGGAGACTGTTGGGCACTTAACATGATACTCGTTTGTGTATCTGTTGTGGATTTTCAGTATCAATGTGGACTGATTTACACTTTTGATAATCTGGGAATAATCAATACAGTTGGACCAAAGTAACCATCGTTGATACATCTGTAGACCAGCATTTCCCTAACTGTGCTCCTTGGAATACAGTTGGGGGATTACAGGCATCTCGAGTTGCTTTTCTAACCTCATCATCATTGGTCATTTAATCCTAAGATAGGTTGACTTCAGCCTTCCTTCCTTCCCTGATCTAATGCTAGTTCTGCTTACATCTGGTAACTCTTCCTATGTGCTTTTCTTTTTATTTGGTCAATATATTTATTCCTGGTCTTCCTCTGGGGGCCTTTCCCTTTACTTCTCCTTCAATTATTTCCCTCTCAAGCCCATTGTGCCTCAGGGTGTGTCCGATCCATCTCATTTCTTCTTTTCTGCATAGTTTTCCATATGTGGTCCTTCCCTCTTCTCTACACTTCACCATTTCTTCTTTTATCTCCATCATCCTCCTCCAGTTCCAGATTTCGAAAGCTTCTAATCTTCTCTGGTCTACTTTTCCAAAGGTACGAGGGCTGTTCAAAAAGTAATGATAATAGAGACCTTTAGGGAAAATGTGCTGTGAAGAGTTGTAATGCTGCATACCATCGTGTAGCCCATTCTGTTTGCCATCTATAATGACCAGTTTTAAGTCTATCTGTGCAGTGAATGGAAGCATGTGACAATTCGCGTAACGTGCTAGATATTCGCCTACCATGTCCAGCATGGATGAAAAGTTAGAGCAACATTGTACCGTGAAATTTTTCGTGAAACTCGGGAAGAGCTGAAAAGACGAGCATGAATTATCAACTACGGTGTCTGGTGAAGATGTTACGAACCAGATGACCTTCTACAAGTGGTATTAAGCATTTGAGGGTAGTAGAGAGAGCAATCCCGACGAGTTAAGAGAGGGACACCTTCACCGTCTCGAACAGAGTTTGTAAACAATACAGCTGCCAATATAGTCCACGAAGAACGACGAATTACCATTAGGGAGCTCGCCACATATGTAGGCATTTCAGTAAGCAGCGCATTTTTGACTCTGGAATATGATTTGGCCATGCGACCGGTCTTGCAGATGGGTGCTGCTAGCACCGGAGCAAATTCAAAATTGTGTCTCGGCGTGTGTGCGCAGCCCCACGTCGCTCACACTGTAGTAGATTCCTTGAATGCTAGAGGCATCGCAACTGTACCCCACCTACCGTACCGTCTAGATTTGGTCCTTTGCGACTTTTGGCTCCTCCCTGAAGTCAAGTTTCTGCCAAGGAGACAGAAATTCAAGACCAATCATGAGGTTATCAAAGCTGTGGAGGCGCGATGCCAGGAGCTCAAGAAAGATGATCTGGCGTTCGTGTTTAAAAGTGTCAGGAACAGTGGCAGAAGTGCATTGGAACAGAGGGGGGTTACCCCGAAAAAGAGCATGTAGATTTGGAAGACTGAATAAATATTTTTACCTGTGGAGCGTTTTTATCATTACTTTTTGAACAGCCCTCATACATGCTTCCGATCCATAGAGGGCCACAGTCCACACCAATGTTTTCACTAACCGTTTCCTTGTTTGTGGCCCTATCTTCTTTGAACACAGCAGTCACCTTTTTTTACAATGAATGCTTTCTTAGCTTGGGATATTCTTCTCTCAATGCCCATTGTATATACTTCTTCCATCCCTTATGATGGTGACAAGGTAGGTTAGGGAGTGCACTTGCTTTGATTTCTATCCTGTCAATATGACTTCCACATTCAGCTTTTCTCGTCCACATTCTAGGATTTTTGTCTTCGCCTTATTTATTTTCTTGTTGTATTCTTATAGAACTTGGTCCATTGCATTTAGTGACCTTTGATGATCATCCTGATTTCATTGCTATTACTGCAATGTCATCTACAAAGTGGAGCTTGTTTCTTCTCCATTAATCTTATGTGTGTTCAATCCTATTTGGTGCTTCAAATACTTGAAAGAGACAATGCTTCTCGCATTGCCTCTTTCAAATATATGTTGAACAATGCTGGTGAGAGATAGCATCCTTGTCTTACTCTTTTGTTAGTAAAAGCTTCCATTTGTCTTCAGTCTCCCATTCTCATTGTGATGACTTGCTTCTCTTATAGTTGGGAGATTATTCTTTTCTCATTTTTATACATTCTAATTTTTTTCAGGTGCCCTAACATCTTATTCTACTCATCATTGTGGAAGGCTTTCTTGAAGTCCTTGAATGCCACATAAATAGGCTTATTCACATTTATTGTTTTCTTTACTATTACTCTCTGTCAGGATATGGCCGCCCATGTTCCTCTTTTTTTCCTTAATTGGTTTTCCCAGAGGCTGTCTCCTAATTTCCTTTCCATCTTTTGGCTTACTATTCGCGTATTTTTGATTTTCATGGCGCCAGACTGAGGGTTCTGTGCATCTCACATATCTCTGGCCTTGTCTTCTTCGGTATTACAATACCCACCTTCATTACACTTTTTTGAGTCCTCTGGAAGTCATCTCCTTTGGCCGTTATTTTTTGTTATTTCATACAGGTTGTCCCTTGCTTAACTTCTAACAATTAGTGCTTTGGTGATTTCTCCATTGTTGTCTGCTCCAGGTTCTTGTCCAAACTTCCTGCTTTATGGTCTCTTTTTTTTTTAATATTTCATCTTAAGGCTTTTAAGCAACTTAGCCTTCTAATCATCATCAAATATCCTGGGTGGGGGTCCGCTACTTAGTCACAGATGTAGTGAAGCCAAACTGTGTACTCTCAGTTTAGATATTATGAGTACAGTAAGTAATGATCTTCTCATCGGACGTGCAAGCAGTGACAAGTGCCTTCTTGACTCGAGGAGGAGCGTCCATCAGCGGTTTTAATTGTTATGTGCCAAAAACTTAATAAGCTGACTTTAACCCTCGTAGTCTGGCAGGCCAATATATCAGCTTTGGCTTTTCAGGCAAAAAGTGCAGCAGGCTGATATATCGGATCTTGTGCAAATATAAATTTTCATACACTAAATAATTACAATTATTTTATAGATGGTGTAAAAGTCTTATAACTATAAACAATAACTTTATGATATTTTTTTTCCTGAGCTGATACATTTTATTAAAAGACACTCCGCATTTCTCTCTAGTACCTCTGGCAGGAGTCAGCATGGAGAGGGTTAATAATTCATTGCTAGCTGTCAGCTTGACCCATACCTCTATGTTTGACATTGCGTCCCTAACTGTTGCATGTATTCATCCTGTGATGACGATGAAAATATTGAATGGAATGACCTTGGGTTGACTGACCACATGCTATTCTATGCATTTCACTTTTTACCTACTTTCGCTGGGTATTTCTTGTGGCGACGGAAACACCAAGGCAATGCTATTGTTTCTTTCTTTAATAGTCTTTTGTTTATATTCAGGAGAGTTTTATATCAAAACTGAATATTTTGTTCTATTTTCTGAATAATGAAAATCAAGAAATTAACCTTGAATTATACTATGCCTTTGATGATGTTATTTCCTCTTAAAAACATATAGCATAGCAATGATGCTCAAACTCTATTCTTATACCACTGATTGACTGGCATTGAAAAATGTGGTGCTCATACTTCAAGTAAGTTAAAACCAGTGGGTCCAGCTAAGTATCGCCAAAGACTTCCTTTATGGGGAATGATGATGTGCTCTTCTTGCCCTCTCCTGTCAAGGGAAATTGGCTTGATCATCCTGTGTGAGGTTATAGTATACATGTAAGAGATTGTATTAGTGTCTCTTAAAAGTCATCCCCAAGATGCAATCTATGTTTTACTTGGAGAGACCGAGTAATGTCCAAAAATAACTACCCGTGCAGTTTCTGCATATCTTGATTTGGCATACTCTCATTCCATAAAAACTGACAGTGGATAAATTTTGATTAATTGCAGTCTATAGTATTAAACTGTTTTCAAGACCAATTTATGTTAAAGCATGAGTTAATCTACACACTCCAAGACACCGAATCATTTGTCAGCAGATGGTGCTGAAACATTTGCGTCATTACCCAACAGTTCTAAAAAGATTTCACATATTTTGCTCAGTTATTCTGTAGGTAGCCGAACTTTTTGTATTCCTGTAACTGGAGAAAACAAATTGCTGGGTATTTTCACTGTAAGAGGATTTGTAATATCATAAGAGCACAAATTATGTGATGTTAAATTTACCGACTGTCATACTATCTAACTATCAGACCCACAACAACTTTCTCCCCTGCTGTGCTGTCCCCTCCCCTCTATTCCTATGACTTTTGTTTGCATTAGCATCAAGGGGCTACATTTGAGTACAAAATTACTACATTTCCCAGACTCGCTTTTCCAGGTTTTTCTGGAGCACGGTTTTCAATTATGTAGATGTCTGTGTGGCATTACAATATATCCCCAGAATACCTGCTCAGTGTATGTGCAACCTGGGTGAGCAAGCTCATATTGCTTCCGCTGCAGTTTTGGATTTATTGAGTTTTCTTCAGCAATCCACTTGTTTTAAAACATCAAATTCTTTGTCATAGTACTTCACGTCAGACATGTCTGATTGGTTGAAGATAATTGAAAGGCCATAAAATTGAGAAGCAAAGAGAAGGTTAGAATCACCATGTTTTTGGTGGTGGGTAACCTTGACTAGTTTACTTCAAGAGTGGGCTGAGTAAGCAGAAAAATATAAGATTTGTAAGTCCTGAGGGGCAACTATTAATATGTAGCCACCAAAGAGACATTTGTCTGGTTAGCTCCAGCTTCTTGGAATCAGACTTCAAAGAGCTGTAGTCACACAATAGTGCATCAGTTATCTTGACATTGAAGAAGTTTAAAAAAAATGTGGAGCAAATGTTGCTGTTTGTTATAGTCAGATTCTTCACTATGAGTATAACATGTTGCAATCATTCACTAAAGTTCTTACTTGGGGACAAAAATCAGAAGTAGGTATAGGAAAGTAGAACACATTGAGCATCTCCAACAAAATGATGGAGCGTATTTACTGCACATACCTAACCAACAGACATCAATTGCAGTTGGGGAAATGTATTGGAGGAGAATAATGAAAGTTTGCCCATTAGATGAATTTACATCATAAGAATGAGCATTTCATCACAATATGTGTGAAAGACTTGGAGAAATCATTGGTGCTGAAATCAAGGCCACAACCTTTTTCTAATTTAAAATAATATAGTTGGAATATATCAGTATAAAAAATATCCGAGATGGATATTACAGTAATTACCACAGTCCCTGAAAATTACTGTAATTTTCATCTCTGTCCCAGATATTTTTTATACAGATACATTCCAAATATATTATCTGAAGCCAAGCCAGTATATATTTCATAATTCTTTGTTGTTAATTAAGGCACGTACAACTCATTTGTGGTGCTATCATTTTATCGGTTTGAATAAAAATTTCTCATACTAACAAAGAATGCCAAACAAGACTGTTTCAGGCGTTACTTTTATCTTTTCATCATGAAAAGAATGCCAAATTGTGTGTGGGCCGCCATATTTATTTTTAAGTTCTATTTCTAATACATTAATGTAGCAATAGTAATGGTTTGGATGCCATTAACCCTTTGCAATTGCTATTGGCTTTCCTATTGAGTCCTCTATCAGCTATTATTTGCATAAAATTAAGAATTACCAGACAATTATGGTAAGTCTTGAAAATTATCATGATTTACCTTAAATGAAAATTGTGGTAATTAACCCATCTCTAGCCACAACAACAGCACAACTGAACAAGGAAGTCCACAAATGACTACGTCAACATCTTGTGGATGCAAGGAAATAACCCTCTCAAGTAGAGCATAACACCAAACCCAAAAATGGCTCATGTGAGAAAGTCAGCCTGTAGCTTGTTATACTCACAAGTTGGTTGGACAAATATTCCAGGAAAATCAACACACACAATGTATTTATCAGTTTTATTAAGTACACAACAAAAAACAACAACCAGCACCGTAGGCTACAACGCTGCTCAGAGGGGACAATGTAAAGGCATGGGTGGGAGATGAGAACATGAGGATTTTTTAATAACTTTCCTAAGCAGTTGACACATGTAAAAAAAATACAGCACAGAGTTAAAGGGATTTTAGGAACAAAAGTTTAGCATGCTACTAGAAAGTAGCCCTTTTGCTTACATGCAACAAAGTAGAAGGTGACAAGAATCACAAGGAACTGTAGACCATTCAAACGTGCCTAGTACTCACACAAGCAGAGTCATGATTAAATACGACAAGCTTTGAAAATTCAAGCATTCTTGGACTATAGAAAACACCATGTGAAATGATTCTCTTCAAGAGAACCGAATTGCTATCATGACATCAGATGAAGCATGGATGCAATAATCAGGATAATTTCACGTGTCTACTGTTAATTCACTCAAATACAGCTGGAGAGGAAGAAATGAACAAGGAAGTATTCTTAAAAGGGTCATAACAAATCGCTTTTGTCACTGAAATTGAAAAATGTAATTAAATTGAAAAGAATTGAATCATAATTAACATCATCAGGATTGATAACAGATGACACTTGATGGTATGCACATGTTCTCTTTATAAATATATTACAGGGAAATTTTATCACAAAAATTATAACATTACATCACTAATTATTTACAATAATATCAGAGCAACTCAAAACACAATCAACATGAATTTTGTAACAGCCAACACAGGTAAATTACACAGGTTGATACCTGTTTAATGAGATAAAGGCTATAAATAGCCACAAAAGGACGAGGCTCAAATACAGTAGGCTATAAGTAACATTAATAATAAAAATGTAATACTCCTTCTTTCCGTTTAACATGAAGTATAGCTCACACTCATTGGTGAAACATTTTTACAATCAATGCTTTCATTATATTTCCAATATATTCACCAAACTTTGAGCCAAACACAGGTAACTGAAGCTCTGTGATTGTCAAGATCTGTCCATGGCTTCACTAAGGATTCTCATGGTAAGAACTTCACAATTATAGGCCAGTTGCATTTTTATTTTATTACTATTGGCTTCTTTTTTAGTAAAGCTACTGAAAGAAAGACAGTCACAACCACTTCAAGCAGAAGGAAAGAAGAATTTTTGATGAGACTCAATTGGCAGGTAGTTGCCTGGTAATTCAGTTACGACGATGCTCTGGACAGCGGGTTTGCACCAACCTAGGCTTGGCTACAGTACCATCACTTCCTACAACTTTGGAGACAGCACCTTCCTCACAGACATGAACCACTATGCCAGGCTGGCCACCTGTCTGAGGATGAAGCTCACGTGTTTCACCTAAAATTAAGATGACCATAGGTGAGAATACCAACAAATAAATACACATTTACATACCTGGCAGGGAGTCACGAAAAAACCTTAGGCAAAAACCTGGATGAAACATATTTACCACTACTTACATCTCCAACGTGCAAAAACAAGATCTCCCATTAAAATGATGACACTTAACAACAATCACTCCCTAAAATAAGTTTTCAGGGTATTCTCATCTGCATATTTCTGTTTTAATTATCCATCCCTTAAATAGTTATAGAGAAACTTCAATTTTGCTCTCCCATATTTGACAATATCCAAATTTTCTTCAATTTCTCCAGCTTCTGCCAATTCCATGTACAAACTATTATGTAATTATATTTTAATAAGTGATGCGCTAACACCAGATTTTCAACTGAAATCCAGTTCAAGTGGACCATTGCAAAATAAAGGAGTTTTGAGTGGGGGTTCAGAAACAATGCTATATATTATTTTTTTTGAGAAAAACAAATTTTTCAAGGACTTACTTAATTCAAGATTAATTACCAAATTTTCATCAATCCAACACATGAATAAAAATATACTTCCAGTCCTTAAATATAACAAAATTCAATTCCATTTTTTTCCATTCACCCCTCTCAATCAAATTAACCAACCAACCAACCATTAACCCTCCCTTCACACTACTGTCCCCCAATACTTGGAAATTCATGGCATTTTGTAAAAATTCACAGTAATGGCTGCACCTAGGGGCAATCCCAGGCGGGAGGGGATAAAGGGGATACATCTCCCCTTGAAAATTTTGGGTTTTACAAAATAATTTTAACAACTAGACGTAGTTATCAAATACCCCATTAAACATAAATTAATTAAACCCGTTGCTTTAGGACGCGACCCACATTAATTTCGCAATCCAGTTTCGACGGCCATAATAACCATAACTCTAATGCAATCATCCGTACGATCGTACAAATCATGTCTGCCTTCACTCTATGATGATAACATATGTGCTGCCCTCTAGCGCAAACCAGTTAAATAAATAATTTCCGCAGCGTATTAGAGAGAACTGAACGACAACCCACAGTTGTACTGAGACGGTAGTGAATGGTCAAGGAATGGAGGGATGGAAAAGGTTCCCACAAATTTATGTGAATTTCTTCCGCCGAGGTAGGAGAGGACAGTTAAATTGCGCCCCTTTGTAGAATGTTGTGACCCAATGAGGTCTTAAAATCACTCCTGTCTCTCCCCATCACAACCATCCACCTGTGCCGTATCAAACAAAACCTGACACGACACAGTAAGGTGATCCGATATCTTTTAGAGAGAAACATTTGAGCTCTGTGTGAATCGTGAACAGTCGTAGGCGAAACCATGGCTGAGGTTTTTTTTGCAAGAAAGGGCAGTAACATCCCTCACGCTGCGATATTAAATTTCTTTCATCTGGGGCCAGGTGCAACTTTGAGTTTTACATTACACAGCAAGAATGATTCTTTCTCAGGTTTGTTAAAAAGTTACACTAAAATTTTTCACGGGATTCTTATCAGATGATGAGAAAGGAGTCGTGTCTCGAAACTTGGGAAGCTATGAAAATAATGGGTCAGGAAAATAAATTTGTAGTTCTCCACAAAGAAGTTTTACATTTCACCACTAATTTGGATGGCTACGTCATTTTCAAATTTTTGAGTGAAAATGACACGCGAAAGTAAAAAAGAGCAGAGTAGACTTGAAGGCCGGGACCCCAACCTGGGTTGGGGCCCTGGTACCTAAAACAATTGCCTCGGCTAGCCAAATTTTAGAAATACCTTATGCTATCATAGAGGCATTAAAAAAATATTATACCAAAAAAAAAAGACTACGCCGGATAGTCTTTGAATCAATAATTCATTTTTAATTTTATTCGGAACAAATTTGTAATAATAAAATAATTATTTAGGCACGTGAGTGATTAACTTAGCGGCTATTTTGGGGTAATAACGGTACAAATAAACAGGTAGTATCTGCGTATTGTGTTGCATGTGTGCCCTGGCGCAACCCTCATCAGCACAGCTATTTGCCTCGACACTACTGGAAATTCGAAGCAATATAGCTATGCTCTCTCTTCACCTTTGGCATTCCTTGCTCTTTGCTGTGTCTGGTGTACAGTGTGTGACACACTTGGCTTTTCCCACTTTTTTTAGCATAACATAGCGCTGTACTGGTGTTTCACGGGCTACATCGCTGGCATTTCAGCATTACCTCTATGAGAAACCTGACAAGCCACCTCAGAGCTGTGTAGCAGGGGAAAGCCAAATTACATCAGGTTGTATGGCTGAAATACAACGCAATTCCATTGTGTTTGGAAAATCAATCGGAAACTTACAAGTATCATGATTATGATATATGTTTTCCATAAATGTTCAAGAAAAACATTATATTATTGAAATTAAAAGTCCATGTGTTAGTTATGGCGCTTACCTCGGAAGACCCTTCGAGGTCTCAAAGCATGTTTTGTAACATAATACGAGTGGAGAAAGGCTTCTTAGGTTTCTGTAGGTTAGGGGGAAGGGTAAACATGCAGCGAACTGGAAGTAGTCATGCTCAGTCAGGGGCCCAGGGGCCCAAATCGCTGCGCAGGCATCGCATTATCGCAGCAGAGCGCCAGAGAATTGTCGGGATATGGTCCACTCGTTTCCCGATTTCTCGAATAATAAGCAAAACATAAATACCAGAAGGGTACTAATGATGAGAGAAGTATTTATCCGTGGGTTTGCATTTCTATCGCTGAAATAATCCATCTCATGGTTGAGTACTGCGCTGGGGAAAATGGTTGATTCTGGGTAAACGTATGCATTTATATTTCTTATATGCAAAGTACCTAGAAAATCAAAATAGAACCCATGCTGTATCTTTACCCTCTTTCTCTTCATTAGTGAAAACCGTAATTTTTTATCTGACACCGATCAATCATATTAGGGAAAATGCCTACGGTCTGCAAAAACGCTTTTTTTGCGATGTAGCTCCCTTAACATTTTGAATGAAACTTAATTAATACCACACATCGCAAAGATAAAAGCTGAAGGAATGAGTACAGGTTTTGCATCCGGGCCATTCGCTCTGATCATACTGAGACAATGCTCTCATTAACGGCGGGAAAAAGCACCCAAACATTATATCACTGTAGAGAGAATAGCCGAACATTATCTAGATGTTGGTTATAACACTAATAACAATAATATGTACAAAGAAAAATGCTTTTCAAGAAATAAATTCGTTAAAAAGAGGTCACTTCCATGTTGGGGCCCACACATGGACTTCGTTGTAAGGAGGTTTCGTTCTTATAGAGGTTAGTTATGGGAGGTTTTTTTGCATGCATTATGTATGGGAAGGGCCCGGGACTGGGTGCATGACTTTGTAATAGGGAGGTTTTGGCCAAATTTTGCTATATGGAGGTTCGTTATATGGAGGTTTTACTGTATCTTTCATTTCTCAAGAGTTTAATGAAGGAGCACTTTCTCACTTTGGCATATTTAACTGAAGATCACGATCAATGACCACAGCTAATTCTAGAGCAACCACCAACCAGACACTCCACAGAAACACACACTCCTCTAGGCAGGATAAGCTTTTGGGGGCCACCATTATCTATTATCTAATGTTAACTTGCCTGGGGTGAGGTTTGCAATTGCAGCAAGAAGGTCATAGTTGACTAATGGTTCCGCTTCATCACGGGGTGCCCAGCCAACTGGAGGAGATGCAGGAGGAGAGATGAGGAACTGACGCACAGGTGCTGGAGGATGAAGGTGCTGGTCGTCTGCATCAGTCGGTGAAACCGGCTGCAAAGCAGACAAAAAATAAGGAAAATTTCCTCTGAATTCCATTTTAATTTCCTAGGAAAATGTGTTACTCAAGCAAAGAAACCATTTCTCCGGATGTTTCAATTTCACATTTCATCCAAAAAAATTAACCACCATCCACATGATTTGCATATAACCACATCTGTGCTTTCTTTGCATACTGTCTTTACTCCATGGTACATCTATATCCAAGCAGCTGTACCGTCAGCTTCAGACTGATGCAACCTGCTTGACACAGCTACTTTCTGAGGTGGCTTGACAATTGAGTCAGACGGCATAATAATAATAATAATTTTTATTCATCCAAGACATACAATGCATGTATAGGACAAATCAAATACAAATATTATAGTACATAAATCACATTACTCATTCAGATACTCTGATACAGAGTAAAAGCATTTCTCAATAAGGTATTCCTATGTTTCTTTTTTAAATCTATTAACACTAATGATATCGTTAATCCTTTTTGGTAACTTATTATAGATTTGTATGGCCATTGTCTTTGGTCCCTTGTAGTGGGTGTTAATGAGAGATCTCTCTTTCTTCTTGTATCATGGAGATGATACGAGTCATTACGTCGAAAATTACTGATGTTCCTTTTAACAAAAGTTAGAATGTGGAGTATATAAATACATGGCACAGAAAGGGTTTTAAATTTTTTGAAAAGGGGCTTGCAGGTTTGCCTAAAAGGGACATTTCCTACTTCCACTTTTCCCACGTTTCTCTCCAGTTTCAGAAAAAAAGTTGTGTCGTTAGCAGCCTAACCCAGTCTCTACAGTGTAAGAAGTTCTGACAATGTCGATGACATGCGACTTTAAATTAATGTATATGGTTAAACTTCGCTTCGGTTCCGTTACTTTGTAAGCGGGATTTCCATCGTTGGTAGCAGCGTAGATGTTTCCGTGCTTGCATCCATTGAATACTCCACCGTTCTAGGCGTAGCGCTCCTGCCCTAAGTCCCCGGTGACGCCGCCCGGAGTCCCCGAGACAACGCCGGGCTTGCCACCGCTGCGGCCTCTGAACGACAGGTGTGACATCAGTCCTGCCCGATCTGACCACGCCCCCCTTCTCGCCCGTTTTTCGCGCCGTTGGAATTTCGACAACTTTGAGAATTTATATCTCGGAAACTAAGCGCTACTTAAGCCTCGGGTTTTTTGCGTTGGGCAAGATTCATCATCCTCTATTACCTCTATTTTTTTCAAAAAATCTGCAAGTTCTCCATTCTCACAATTTTTTGAATTCTAAACAATTCAGTTCATCTGGAGGATGAACCCCACAAAATGATTCCATAGGAGACCCTGGAATAAAAGTAGCCGAAGTACATGGTAAGCAGTACTTTGTGACTGACAGAGAATTTTAAAACACAAAACAGATAAACAACAAAATCAAGTTTTTTACATAAGTGATCCATGCGGTTACTCCAACTTAATTGTGGATCAATATGAAGACCTAAGAATTTTAGGTTATTAGCCGGCATGAAAACATGGCCTTCATGTGTTAGGTGAAGATTCTTGTTACATTGGTCTTTACTCCCAAATACCTTGATCTGGGTTTTATCTCGGTTCAATCTTTGTTTATTTTATAAGCACCAATCTACTACTCTCAAAATATTACTTTACTTGCAGATGTGAGGTTAGTGACATTTAATCTGGATAGTAGGACATTTATATCATTTGCATACATAATCACGCATGTCTCCTTGGAATTAAGTATTTTGGGTAAGTCATTAATGAAGATTAAAAATAGAATTGGCCCAAGGATCGAACCTTGAGGAACACCAGGTGTAACTGGTAAGGTATTGGACTTAAAGTTACCTTTGCTATTACTTATCATGACAATCTGTGATCTGTTTGCTAGGTAGGTTTCCAACCACTGAATAGCTTCGCCCCTTATGCCTAGTCCTAAACATTTTCTGAGAAGAATTTTATGATTGACCACATCAAATGCCTTGCTCAGGTCGAAAAACAGCCCAAGAACATTCATCTTTTTGTTAAGTTCTTCTACAATAAAGTTAATGGCATTGAACAAAGCTTTTTCAGTAGATTTACCTTTTCGCAAGCCAAATTGGCTATTAGAAAGTAGATTAGAATTCTCCAGAGACTCAGTAAGTTGGGAGCAGAATACATACTCAAATGCTTCAGAAAATTGAGAGAGAAGTGAAACTGGCCTGTAGTTTTTGGGATTTTTTCTATCTTCATTATTTTAAATACAGGGTCAACCTTAGAGGTCTTTAGGGCATCTGGGAAGATTCCACTAGACAGTGACTGATTGACCAAGGACAAGTGGTTCCATGATTTCTTGTTTACAAGCATTAGATAACTTAACTAAGAAATAAAATTTCATCACTATGTAATTTATATATGTACAGCCTATTACCTGTCCTTCATGAAGAGAGGATAACTTTATGCACGGTTCTTAGAATTATCCAAGAAACACCATGAGGAAGTAAGCACACTTAATTTCTCATTTAATTTTTCATTTTTCTTACATTAAAAAAACACAACAAAGATAAAAAAAATTACAATTTTAACGTTTCATAAACACCAGAAAACACAATAACATAACATTACATATTTGAGAAGATTAATGCACCATTGTGACAAGAAATGACAGTTAAATAATTGATTTATAGAAAATATACATTTACAGCTTTCCCCTCTGTGGTGTATGTATAGACTGGATCCACTGTAGACTGGAGCAAGCCACATAATACTGCCCATGTGAGAGGCACTGACTCTCCAAGAAGAGGCCAAAAACTTGAAGAGTCAACCTTTTTTACTACATCTACATATTACCCTGAAGGCCACCTCAAGGATGTTCGTTAGGGGGTGAGTTATCACCAACATGTGCTAAAACATACCAGTAACTTTCACCAACATGCACTATACTATGGGTAAGCTACCAATACTAGAGAAACGATTGAATTAATGTATATTGCAACTATGTAAATAAGATACAAGACTCCTGCAGGGTTCATACAAAACATGATGTTAGCACTATGTAGCAGTTTAAGAAACAAGCATTAGGGAGTAAATAAACAAATCAATGACACTGCCTGTCAACTAACCTACTTTTAGGTCTCATTAGCAGCCATTATGGTCTCTCATTGCAAGTGGAAAAATTAAATTTTAAACCTGTTTGTTCTGCAGTCTATTTCCCAAACTTTATTCTCATGATTAAATCATAATAACTCAGTGACTTTGACATTGTCCAATTCTTAGACGACTGGCTTCATTGCATGGGCAACATCTTCAGGTCAAAAGATGTGGCCAATGCAATGAAACTAGTGATTGAAGAGGCAACTTTAAGGGAAACTGGAGATACCTAAAAGTGAAGGGCAAGTCTGAAAGAATCATGAGGATAAAAAAATCCTCTCCCTTGTCACACCCAGTCAAAATGGTGACCTCTATGAGATCCTGCTTCAAAGGCTTGACAAATAGCCTAATTCATTAAACAATTTCAGCATCTCCCAAGTTTCACAGCAGCATTACTGTCACTCCCACTTCCAGTTCAAGTTAATGGGGTAGAACTCCCATCAATAAAGGAATAACAACTTGCAACTCACAGATGTGGGTTCATTCAAAACTCAAAAATACTGACTTTCACAAAGACTACTTTTAGGTAGAATAAAAAAATACCGTGAGGATTAATGATGTATCATATTGTAATCAAAGCTATACTATTTTTTAATATCTAACTAAACAATCACAAACTGCTTTAAGGATAAATTAAATTTATTTTAAGTTAATTTTTTAAAGAAAAGTTAATCAACTGTTGTGTTCACAAAAATAGTGATTTCCGAAATAAAAAATTAAACCGGGAAGCATAGAGATCGTACCCTGGATAGCATACTGATGAAGACCTTCCATTGCCTAACCACTTAAGTTAGCCACTAGTGACACAGGTAACACACATTTGAAATAGATTCCATTCCGTAAGTACTTTTACAATTAGTTCTGATGCAAGCTATATACGTATTGGTCTCTCTCCATAGTCTAAGTCCTATCTAGAAGGACTACAGACTGGTTTATATTGGGCAACGAGCAATTCATAAATAATTATCCATTTTGTGATCAGAACTTCCTGTTGCGATGAAGGCTCGAGTTTTAATATTTTGGTGAAAGACATACAGGACACATAATTAGAAAGGGTCCTCAGAAAGTCCACAACAAGAAATATCCCTTAATCATAGCAGATGAAAAATTCAGCATGTATCAGAGCTGGATGGGATACTAAATATCTTTTTATAACCTCTCTTCCTCTAAAGTGATAAAATTCAGCATAAGATACATACTGAAATAAATACAATGACATTGCAACAGAAATGCACGAAGGATTAAAGAATCAAGTTTGAAAAACAGGCAATAGATGAGTAAGTTCTGGGCTTTGGCGTAGGCGAGTTCCACTACAGAATTCAAAGCAGCCTCTTCAACTCCAATATGAGATTTCATAGCCAGAGAAATTATGACTAATAACCACATGTTCACAATTATGTGTAGACTCTCATAAATAATAATAGGATATTGTGCCTTCCTCTGGTGTAATAGTGGTGATGGTCACAATTAAGGGAATAGTCTCCAATAATATTTTTTATATGAAGGATTAAAACCATGATACATATATATACATAGAAGAGGTAGTAAATTTGATTCCTGAAATACAGGCCTTGATGAAGGATTCTGAGATTTCCCAGTGATTATCCTGACAGCTTTCTTTTGTAGTTTGAAAATGGCTAGAGAAATGCTAGTTGAGTGGCCACTCCTGCCCACAAGTCGAACTGACTTCTCCTTTCTGAAGTCTCAGACCTTCTCTCTCTTCTAGTCACAGAAAAGAGAGACTCGCGCTCCGCCTTACGGAGTGCCAACAAAATGCCACATCAGAGGGGAGGGAAAATTAAATGAAAATAAAGGACATAATGGTCGCGTAGACATAAATCCATATTGGTTTTCCAAGAGGTCGTATTCAATTTTCCTTTACATTCTCCGACTTATTATTTGTGTGAGTATTTTTGATGCATGTGACACTTAACTCAAGCTTCAGTTCTCACATATCTCAGTCCTTGTCTTCTTTGGCATTGCAATCATTACGCTTCTTTGAAAGTCCTCCAGAAGTGTTCCACTTTGGTAGCCATTTTTTATTATCTCATAAGGCTATCCTTGGCTTTACTTCCAAGCCCTCTGACCATTTCTCTGTTGATACTGTCTGCGCCAGGTGCTTTGTTTTTCTTGAGGTCTACTACTGCTCTATTGAATTCACTTCTCAGTACAAGTGGGCACTGATCTTCATCATCAACCTCGCTTTCGTTATTCATTAGGTTTTCTTCCAGTGGCATAGAGGCTTGGTAGAGTTCTTTGATGTATTGCTTCCATCAAGTCCCAATATCTTCATCCTCTATTAGTATATTCTTGTTCGGATCCCTGATATTGTTACTTCTCGTTTCCTTCTCTCCAAAGTTTTTCTTCACTAGCTTGTATGCGGTTTCGTTGTTCCCCTTCTTCAGGTTTTCACTGACTTCCTTGCTGCAGCTTTTGATTCAATCCTCCCAAGCCTTCTTGAATTCTCGATTGACTTGGTTCCTTATCTTCCAGTAGAAGGTTGCCTCACCTTCGTTTCTGGGGTTCTTGTATTTTCTCCTTTCTTTTCTTAGTTTCCTAAACTCCATCATTATCCATGGCTTCTTCATATTGGCAGTCATACTCATCTGTTGCTCCTCTATCTACTTCAGTGATTGTCACCTTCAGCTCATCCCATTTCTGCCTCATTTTCTAGTTTCCTGTCGACAGCTGCAGCAAATCTTTCTCTATTTCCTTCTTTGGCCACCATTTTCGTGTCCCACCTTGGTTTGAATTTTATCTTCTTCATTTTCTTGTATTGAAGATGACTGTCCATGGCTACTAGGTTGAAGTCACTGTTTGTGTGTGTACAAAATTGGATAGCCCTTGCACTGCTTTACTTGGTTCTTGTAACTGACTCTGACAAGTATGTAGTCTATTTGGTATCTTGCAACATCATCTGGCATCTTCCATGTGAACCTCCTATGCTGATGGTGCTCAATGAGTGTGTTAGCTCATACCATATTTTTTTCATTGCAGAACTCTACCAGTCTTTCACCCTTGGCATTTTTTTGCCCAGTCCGAAATATCCTACACTATTTCCTTCTTTTACCTCACCTACAAATTTCCCGTGATAATGAGGTTGTCTTTCCCAATCACTACCCCAAGGACTTCTCCACTCACTACCCCAAGGACTTTGCTCCATTTGCTCGTAAACTTCTTCTATTTCTTCTTCCTATTCTAGACGTTGACATGTAGATCTGCATGATCACTGGGTCTGTTGGCTCTCCTTCCAGCTTTGCCATCAGAATCCTTTCTTTATACAGCCAGACTGACTTCATTCTACTGCCCCATGCTTTCTGCAGTGTGACGCCTACACCTGCGATCCTCTGGTCATCTCCTGACTATATCACTCAGTATCTGTCCAGTAGTTGTCTGCCACCGCCCCATTGATCTCGCTGTCTCCCAATGTATCCACCCCTAGTCTCAACATCTCTATTTTCACATTCTTCAGCTTCCTGCTCACCCCTAAAGATCTCATGTTCCACGTCCCTATCTTGCACTTGTCCTTCCTGACTGATGTATCCCTCCCAGTAGTCTCCCACCAGATATCAAATTGGGGGACTTTTTGCCTCCAGAATATTTTACCAGGAGGAATGCCATCATATCATAAGAGTTAAGATGCAGGGCTGCATGGAGACTGAGTACACATGCAAAATTAATTTTATCTTAAGGATACTTGTAACACCTTTTGGTGAGGAGTATCTCACTTCCTGAAACAAACTGTAGAGTTGAAAATAGTAATGGTACTCACAAGTAATACATAATAGACCTACATCCTCAAAGTAGAACAACTGAACCACACCACTAGCACATTGCTCACAGCAGACCTAAAACATTATGATGGAAAAAACCTCAAAGACCAATCAATATTTTCTAAAATCTTTTACATTTCTATGGGTCTCTCAGTCAGACAAGTAATCACGCTTTACAAACTCAGCACTCAGAACAAAAATCTTATTTCTATTACAAATAACCATCCTTTACACTTCATCATTTCCATGCAAATTAAAAGTGAAAATAGCCTCAGGCAATTCCACTAAATTGAGTATTCGACATAATCTGAGATCTTGTCAACTCCCAGAACATGGATAGCTAAATAGAAGTGAGTCGATATGAGCATCAGATGACAGGTAGGATGTAAAATCAATTGGGGCCATGTACCTAAGAAAAGGAAGTAAACTATCTCATTTGACCACCAAGGAGACCATTCAATCTCTTTACAAAGCCTGAATATCATGACAGAAGGGAGGATGAAGGGAAAATGGGCAAGGAGAAGAAAAAAATAATGGGTTTTATGGATGGGATGAAGAAAGGTACAACATGTGCTAAGATAAGGAAAAACTGTGTGAGGAGAATGAGGTCAAAGGGGAAAAAGTGAGCTTGAATTGATAAGGAGTCCGTATTCCACTACAAAACTAGTCTTTTTGCCAGGGCCAACTGTATTGAACAAAGTGCAGCAAGAGACGAAGTTGGCAGGGGGAATGAAAGGGGGAAAGAAGTCATTGGAGGGTGGATTGAGAGGATTAGGGAGGGCAAATTATGGCCCAGGTAAGAAAATGTAGGAGAAGAAATTGGAATTTTGAAGGCTTGATACTGCTCTGGGCAGGAATGGATATTAGGCATTGAATCAATAACATTGGGGTGGGGACCTCAACAGTATCTACCCAAGATTCAACCAATATTGGTTAACCTTTATCTTCCGAGAGTGTCTCTCCGGCACAAAAATTGTGTCCCTAGACTGCCGAGCATGTTCGTTTGGCACATTGATGAACATTTAAAAAACACTGGTCATTTAAAAAACCCCGGCCAGCAAGGCTTATGACTACGGAAAAACTCAGGAACGTAAAGGTTAAACCACTATAATGATGAGTCTGCATAACTATCATAAACAAACATCCCCTTCATCTCAACTCAAAACAATCTAATCGACCCATAAATTTAAGTCACAATTGGAAATACATCTCATAAAATATCCTTACTATATACCCAAGGTAAGCATCTTGCTGCTTTATAATCAGCCCACAATGTGCACTTGGAAATTTACAATGTGATTTTAAGACAATATTTCTACTGCATAATTGATTTAGGTTGTATCTTTTAAGTGTAGGCTTGTGCAGCTGTGGACAGATGCTAATGAGGCATTCTAGTTCAGCTGTTATTGCAGCATTTAGAGATAAACACTTCACTTTTGTTGGAGTGTGTTCAGGTGAGAAGTGAAATTAAACCCCTTCACTCAGGAAGACGCTCCCGGCCATGCAAGTGAAACGTTGAGCTAAAAATGCCCCAATCACAGCATAACTCGAAAGCCTAATAAGCATGTATCTCCGAACGTAGGAGTACAGAGACATATTCTTTGGAGCACAGGAGATAAGAGTATACCTAATGCAATGGAATTGATAACAATTGGCACTTAAGGGAAAAAGATACCTGCAAATATGAATACGACATTATTTGGCCTGTAATTGATAGAATGACAATATTGGCCAAAATAAGCACTACAGCAATAAAAGTGCCATATAAGGCGAGTCTGAATTGTGACCAATGACAGGGCAAACATTGATAGATAGGGATTGCAAAGAAACGGACTAAGTACATGGAAACGAACAAACCTGGGCGAAGTAGCAGTTGATATGGCTTTCTCCGACTTGGAATCGGTGAAGGTTCAACCTGGCAGAGGCAGCCGCTGCCGGGCAGTCATAATTCACTCTCATACGACGAAAACTTCTAAAAAATTGAAACGTGACGGGCTCACCGAACTGAGTGAATAAAGCTTCAAGTTCTTTCTGTAAACATAGAATACAAGAGATGTCACATGAATGCCTATCGCCTTATCACTAATCCAACTGAACTCTGACTTAATTGTGAAGAATGAGTACGACACGACTTACCCTGCGCTCTTCGTCTTTGAAAACTGATGGATGAAGGTTTGTCACAATTAATGATGTGGGGAGATCTTCATCAGACACTAAATCTTCTAGGCGTTTTCTATCTGCATTGTCCTCTTCCCCATCTTGCATTTGAGCCACGCTATCGTGTTCAGCCCAATCGTCAGCCATACGCACGACATGCCCGGATCCAGGCAAATCTCTGTAATTTGGATGAACATTCGGTAGGCCATCGATAGCATTGATTATTATGCCATTGGTATCTGGCTCCTCTCCATCGCCACTTCCAGTTTCATTGGCATCACGATCTTCATTGGTGGCCATTCCATTAACAATGTCTAGATCAAAGGAACAACCTGACATCATCAGAAAGAGGAAATCTATTACAAGCACAGGTAATGCACAGAAGGGAGTAACTCTCAATCACTACAGAAAATGAGTAAATTCGTGGTTCTACGGCTCATTTCAAAGTAGTAATTATCGTTAAAATGTCTCAAGGAATAGATAATCTAGAAAGTGAACCCATTCATGATTAAATGGAGAGTTTACTTCCAGGTAGGCATTTCTGTTTCAAAGGTCATGAATCTAAACGCATACCCAGACTATATGTGTTGCAAGTGAACTGCCATTCCCAAAAATAACACATACATTTATCAATATAACCCTACTTAAACAATGCTGGCAATTAATATTACCTGCTTAACTATGTGCCAGCAAGCAACAGCGCTTACCTCGATATCATTTGTGTTTTCAGAAAATTACTACTCCCACGCAAAAAGCAGACTGTCAGACTGTTGTGGTTACAAGTTGCAAAACAGATCGCAAGCATACTTGGCGCTGTCCGCTACGGAGCGGGTAAATATTAGCAGCCGCTCATGACCGCCATGTTAGAAAGTGGAAGTGGTTGAAATCGTTTGCATAGGATTGAACAGGGATATATCAAAAATATGGCATCAGGGCCTTTGGAGTCTATGATTGTTGAGGAAAAACCTGAACCAGAGAAACCTGTGGACCGGGAAAAGGTATAATAGTCTCTTACATTACTACAGAATGTGGTGTAGTAAAATGGTAGTCGACGGTTGCCGGGTACTAAGCGTAATTTAAGTTGATACCAAGAATATTCGCTTTTATATTGTGTGGTGTGGGAGTCGTTTTGTTACAATGGACGGTTTAAGGTTTTTTCTATTTATCTATTATAGACATGCCCTCTTCTTCTTCGAGTGTTCTGTAGCAATGGGCGACATCACAATACTATGGAGTACAGCCGAGGAAACGTTCCGGCAAACGAGCTGCAAATTTACACGTGGTGCGTATTATTGAGAGTAATCTCTGGTTAGAGAACAGTGCATAATAAACACATCGAGTTGTTTACTTAGCATGAGAACAACTACCTTTCTGTGACCTACCTACTCACTTCGGATTAGTTAACCGTGGTAAGCTTCCGCATTGTCTATTTGTGTTGTGGAAAGTGTAAATGGGAATTGTTCGCTTGAAGGGCTATGGCTTAATTCTCTTTCCTATTATAAGTCTCTGCCCATATGGCTGGACGTTTCAGCTTACTCCAAAATAATAGTTCTCTATTTTGGATCTATTCCTACCTTTCAGCATATGAATAACCGATTTGATACAGGCCTAGATATTTCCTTTCCCAAATCAAAGTAATTAATTTCAACAACTGAGAAGTACTAGTGTAGGCACTGGCTGTGTGTGTCTTTGTGCGTGAGTTTTTGATACCTTGCCTGAATGAATCGCTCTGTATTTTGGTTTTTCACTATTAATCATGTAGCAAAAAAATGAACTTTCAAGTCCTGCCATGGAAATTGTTGCTCGCCATGAGCCTTCCTCGCAGTGAGCTACCATTGTCCCCACGACATGCCCTGGTAGCTGGCTGGTGAGGGACTGTGTTGGCGTGCGGGAAAAGGGTATACGTGCAGTTTATTGCCCTCGGTAATACCTTGAAATGCACTGGCTGGGTCCGCTTTGGAAGGAATGAAATGACAAGATGGCCAATCCGAATAATTGGAATACAATGCAGAATATCACTTTAAATGCACATTTGAATATGCAGATGTCAGTAAATTGTTTTTATCTAATTTAAGTAATAAAAAATAAAAGAAAAGCAACTTCTATGTTCGTCAGTAACTGCAGTTTACTCGTGCATTAGTTTTGCACTCTCACTCATGAAACTTTCACTCGGACTAATCATTACAACTCTGAACAAAATGATCAAGCATTGAAATTTGTTAAAAAACATATCAAATGATTTGCTTAAATATTGTGCTATTGTAACATTTGATAACATACCTTTCTTCATCTAAAGAGTGAGTATGCAGTGGATTATCCTTTCCGCGCTGTCTGAAGGTGGCCCCTCCAATTCCTTTTGCCGTGACATCCTTGCACCGCCATACACACGAAGAGCTCCTTCCATCTTTTCAGGAGTACTTGATGGAATGTTGGATGACTGCCCCCACCCACCCCCAAGCTACCCCTGTGGTGTCTACATCTAGTAGATATACAGAAAAGTATGCCATTAACATTCGACACAAGTAGCACCTCTGGGAACAGTGCGTTGAACTTCTTCCTTGCTAGATTCGAAATAGCCTACCATGTTCTGCCATTACAGATGCTCTGGCCTGTTTCTGACTAAAACTATAATTATACATCTATGGAACCTAAAGTTTTTACCAGCTTTACTGATTTATTTTAGTTTGTACAGCAATAAAAATGGTCGATTCAAACAATTTGATTCTTGGGCAGAATACTCCTCAGTTCTGTATGTATACCAATACTCATGTATCAGAAAGTTTTGGCATTTGAGCAAAAATATTTTGGATTTCTAAATTCTAGCAATCAGGAGAAAATATAAAAATCTGAGATGGTGAGCATAGGATCTCCCCAACAAGTAATTGAGTTGACATGAATTGACCTGATAATACCAACTTATTTTAACATCTCCCCTTAGTGACACAATGTGTAAATAATAATATCACTTTTAACTTCTTTCAGTGCAGTTGACATGTCCACTTGTATCTCATATGATGGATGGGTCTCCAGAGCTTAAAACTTCTTACTTGTCATGTTAATGGCAATAAATAAATATTTAGGTACTTCTTCATTTGGATAACATTTAACCAAAAAAACAGCAATGTCATGCATGTATGTCATCTGTCACCGGCAATGAAAGGTGTATGCAACTTGCAGGATACATTCTTATTCTTTTTATACTGTATACCTGTTAATTTTCTGGACAGGTTATAATTATTTTTTATTTTTTCCAATCCTACCTTATTTTGTGCAGAAGCATATTTTTTAAATCATATTTTACTTATAAATGAATTTAGTTTCTTTGAATATACAGTGAAACCTGTATTAAGCGACCACTGACGGTTCCGGTGAAAAATGGTCGGTAAGAGTGGTGGTCGTTCAAGAGGGGTACGGGTGCCTGAATGGATTGTTTTTCTTTCTATGTAAGTGTGAACAGGCACTTAAATTTAAAAATATTGAGAAACTACTGGGGTTAAAATTTACTTAAGGTGACACAAATCGTATTTGCTTTATTGTTATTTGTGAATTTCTAAGAAATTTCATACGTAGAGTAATTTTATTAATATTACATATGTTTGCACTGCATAATTATATCGCACAGGAATCTAATTACGAAATACAATGTACTATAGAGATGAGTAAATGATATTCGCGAAAATGCTATTTATAAGTCAATATTATATGATTGCACCAACATACATAGTAGGCATTTTACTGAATTTGGAAAAAAAATATTATCACTCTGACTTATAAGGTTAGAACATATCGTAGTATGGGGGACCTGCAAGGGATTGAAATAAAAGGTCTGAAATCCGTCGGAACTGTTACATAAATCAATGATTTTAATAAAAATGGAAGCTCTAAAATTGGATCCTGACTGCGCACGCATAAAACATTACAAAAATAATCAATGTCTTCTTACTACTGATGCTGCTCACTTTTAGGCGAAAAACCTTTCGTATAGAAGTTTGCTTTAGGCCTTTGCACTTTTGTTTTGCAATTTATTTTAGTTCTGTAAATAGTTCGTTCATTTTCTTTCCGTGGAAATTGGCACTTTTCACTGAATTATGACACCTCTCTATAATTGGAGGTGCTTCCTGAGCACTCAAATTCGATTCTTCGGTTGATTTTACTGTGTCTGAATCATCTTCATCTACAAATATGGTTCCTTATAAAACAACGCCACAGGAAAAGAGATACGAAAACATGTGAGTAATGGACGAACTTGCATTGAAATATTGGAATGAATTATGCCATTTGGTCATAAAAATCTTACCTGTTGCTTCCTTTTGTATGGAGTCCTCCCAATCACCGCTGAAGTCATCAAAGCAATCGGTGTGCTTTTCCTCCTCAGTCACCGTTTGGCTGTAACTTGAACTCTATCCTCTAAACTCAAACAAATTCTCTTCGACATCTTCTACTCGAATATCATTTATATACTGTCACTCAAAGCGAACTGCAACAATTAAAATGTGAAATGACAGTGTTGCCCACGAAACGGCTCGCTGGCTCATTCTTTACTAATGTTTTAGCGTACAAAATGCACAAAATAGAACCCCTCTAGAGAGGGTGAAGCTCACGGATCCTTTCCACGAAGGGAAGTCTGCCGTAAGGAGGGGGTCGTTATCTTCAACGATCATATTATTCTGGTGGGTGCAGGTACACATAGACTGGCTATATTTAGACCGTCGACTGGAATAGTAGACTGATCCGATTCTCAGAATCTGGGAAAACCTCGGGTTTTAGTCGCCTAAGAGAGGGAAATTCCCGTCGAAGTAGTGGTCGTTGGTCGGGGTGAGGGGTGGTCTTTGAATAGGGGTAAAAAATGCATTGACAATACGGGCATTACTATTGGTTCCGAAGAAGACCGGTCGTTCAGAGGGGTGGTCGCTGGATAGGAGTAGTTAAGAGGAGTTTCACTGTACCTTGTTTTCTGACAATTTTTTTTGGTTGCCATGAATAAAATAGCCATGGCAGTATCTTTACGAAATCATCCGCAAGGGTAGTGTATAAAAAAAATCAACAAGTGAAGTCATTCTCCTGAGAGAACCATGAGGCTGGGTTCAAGTACATGTCAATGATTTTTGCATTATTCTTCTTTATTCCAGCACCATGTATGAAAGCACATTTGTAATAAGAAAGAGTTAAATCTAATATTCGGAGAAAATGGAGAGTAAATGTTCATTTACTTCTTGGCTTTTTTATTTAATGCAAAAGCTAAGTATCGAAAAATATAGTGATTAACGAATTCTAAATATTGATGCAGCGTATTTTTTTTAGAGATAGTAGAAAATAACTTTTAAATAGTAGTTTATTCGCAGATGATTATTTCGTTCAGGTTAGGATAGAGTTATAAATGGTCGAATTTTATGTCAACTAATTTAACAAACTCATGTAGCAGTCATTAAAGCAATGAATGGAGTAGAATTTTGAAAATTTTTCTACAAATGAACAAAAATTTTGACAGGCCTAAGGAGGTTGAAAAAATCTAGAGAAGTGATTTTAGGTTGAATTTCTTGCATTTTTTAAAACATATTATAAGTCTTTCATCCAGAATGATACAATGCAAAAATTAAATTTAAAATTTAATGATGTTCACTATGTAGCAAAATTCACTACATCTAAAATTCCTAATTAGAAGATAAAAAAATACAGTAAAGATTTTTTCCAGAAATTCTGCATAAAAACATACTGAAAATTAACTTATATATACCACAAAATAGTCTTATTTACAAATTTACTATTAAATTACATAAAATTTTCCTCTTAAATTGTTAACACTACAGAGTTTTATGGTACAATTGGAAGCAGCTATGAAGACACAGCCCTGGCTCGCAGTCCACAGCCTTGCAGTGAGGCAAATTATAGTCTCGCCTTTCTCATTCCTGTCTCGTGGCACACTCAACTCATTTTCAAAGAAAGGAAATGGTTGTAGGCTTTACTTTGTGGAATTTATCCATAATGGATGAAATATAAATGACTTTGTTAACTCCACTTGGGGTGTATTGGAATGACCTGGTTTTCGACACTTCGTGTAATTTTCAGGTCAGTTAGGAAGCAGGTGCAACACTTGAAGCTTGGGTAGGAAGCGGGAAGCACCTGAAACCCGGGTCGTGTCGATAAACCTCCAGTGGAGTGAACAAAGTCATTTTTATTTGGTCCATTCTTTTCTATGCCTTGAGCTTCTGCCCAGATTTGGCCGGAAAATGTGACGAGG
Source organism: Ceriagrion tenellum (assembly GCA_963169105.1). Lineage (NCBI taxonomy): Eukaryota > Metazoa > Arthropoda > Insecta > Odonata > Coenagrionidae > Ceriagrion > Ceriagrion tenellum. The sequence goes on along the minus strand of OY720642.1, from coordinate 122,747,349 downwards.
CAATGGTTCTGGGAAGGGTGGGTTTTGCGCCAATTTTAATTTATGACTATTAAATTTTAAATAAGGTTTAATATAAATGCCTGCGCGCTCTTTATATGAGGAATAGTATTTTATGGAGACAAAACATTTGTATATTGCTTTACTCAATGAATAGTAATTCACCGGAATGTGTTTGCTAATTCTGGTAATTTGACCAGATATTCATACATACATACCAATCACGCCGTTCCCTTCTGGGGTGGGCACAGTCGCAAAGTTTCACTCATTGATACATATTTGTGCACCTAACTCTGCTTCAATAATTTCTCCAAACTGACCTATCCTTGCAAACCTCTTTTGCCTCATTTACCCCCATACACTGCTTCATACACCACCTCCTGTTTTTACTACTCCTAATATTCCTCCTCCTAAGATTTTCCTCAACCACAACTTTCTTGGCCCACCTCTACCTCTCATTTCACTCTTATATAAGTGTTTCGTTATCCTCTCTCATCCATTCTCTCAACATGGCCAAACCAACGAAGCTCAGTCCTTTCATATATGTCCATTACTGGAGCATCTAACCCATATTCATTTATTACCCACTCATTCCTGACACTATCCATCCTGCTTTTGCCACAAACACTCCTCAGATTACTCATACCCGCGGCGTTTAGTCTACTCTTATGTCTAGCCTGACATACCCATGTTTCACTACCATACAGCAAAGTGGGGAGAAGTACACTTTTGTACACAGCGACTTTCACTTCCTTAGACAGGCACTCATTCCTTGATATGCTCCCCATGCTACCTACCACTTTCCTTCCAGCATTCGCACATCTCTTTATCTCCTGTCGTTGTGAATTTTGCCCGAAAAACAAGTCAACAAACAAATGAAAGTCTTCGGGCACGTATATTGAGCTTGGCAAATTGTTTTTCGGCCAAAATTCACGACGACACAGCGGTTGAGAGAAAATAATTAAATATCCTGATATTTCACACTCTTTAACTCATTAGTAATAAACAACTACTCATCAATTCGTTTCTGTTGAGTAATAAAATCATAAATTACAGGAAATACGAACCGTAAGTTACAATAAATGTTATTAATGCCAACATATGGTATGTTACCATGAAGTTTTGTTATGATATTACGTCTTAACTCCATTAATAGTGGTTCAATAAAGATAAAACTAACTTATTTATTTATTTATTTGCCCGAGGACCTGTTACATAAGCATGTAAAAGATATAAGGCACTTACAATTATAATATTTCTAATGAACACAATACAATATACATGTACTCTGCAACACACAGTTTACACAGAAATATTAGATTTAAAAATTTGAATCAAAGAATTCTTTCAAGGAATAATACATTCTGGAGTGAAAAAAATTCAACACCTTTTTTCTAAATACTACTAACTAAACATGATATCTTGAAATGTAAGGTTTATTAATAACTGCCATTTAGAGATCATCCTTTAAGAAATACGACAAAATTAACGTTTATATCTAATGATTTTAGGTGAACCCCAAATCTCTCATTCACTGGGGGTCTTTTAAGGTAACTTGGGACATTTAATTACTTTCCAGCACATATTCAATCATTTGTATTTACCCAAAAACATCAAAGTCATTGGGGTTTGCAGATGATCAAGCATTGGTTTTTTAAGCCAAGGGGTTATAGTCATTGATGAATGAATTATATCCTTTTACTTGATTTACTTATCTGTGATTGTGTACCATATGTTTATTTTTCCCTATAGATATGTTAAACAGTGAAGGTAGTGACACCAAATGCATTGTCCCAAATCTGACTGTTTTCAGCGATTTTGTGTCATTTTTAGAGTTAAATTTTTTTCCTTTTTTTGTGGCAGGATGGATGCAACTTTACGAGAAATCACCAGCCTGGTGAAGGATGTGAACCCAGAGGCAAAAAGGAAAGGAACCTATTTTGATTTCGCCCTTGTTTCTCCAGACATGAGGAGTTCAGGATACAGAATGAGAGAAATTGGCACCACAATTTCTGGGCAAAAGGGTGCTGATGATGGCAAAACTCTCAGTCAGTGTCGGTGAGTGAAAAAAATTTTCAGTGTAACTGTAAATTCATTTGTAAGCAATAGGAGGCTTGGGCCCTTTTCCAATCTATGTTGAGGCATACTATGTATTATCCTTTTTAAATATCTTTGCAACTGGGCCTTTGTGCAGGTTTGGAATGATTTGTGCATGATTGGATGGATTTGAGCGGCTTTGCGTCTGGGAGGTGGTGCCTTCGACATCAGGGAGGTGGGGTGGGGAAAGAGGGAGATGGGCATTGCCTTGTTTACTCACAAGACTTTGTATCGAATGGAATCAAATGCTGCCTCTTTGTAACATTTCACAAGCCACCATGTGGCCCATTGGGAAGGTCAGAAGGCTCAGCCGGTGCCTCGGTTGAAGAGGTTACACCTTTTCAGCCCTTTCACTCCCCAAAGGGAAATCTTATCTTGACCAGCCTCAAAGGTCGTGGAAGGAATGGATCATGTGTGATTGATCAGTTGGTGACTCTGAAATGGACTGTTAAATAAAAGTCATAGTTTTTATTTGTTTAATTACTATGACGAACAGGTGTTAAACTCATTTTACTTTAATCAAACTGATGAAACAGAGTTCTAACACCTTGTAATTTAGTTGATTTCTGACTATTGCAAAGATTTTTTTTACAAGTTTTTGCCATGCTCTATGGCACGGTCATAATATGGCATATGGCTCTATGGTTAGGTCAAAGGAAGATCTACGGCACACTGAGTCAAGAAAGGCAATGAAGGATTGACAACACAGCTGACTCACTTTTGGAGATTAGCTAGATTAAGAAAACGTGGTGCACCTAAGGAAAAAAGATACATTGTAGGTTTTTTTTTTCGGGTTTCCTTCCGCGTGATGTCTTTTGGTGACAACAGTTTCTCCAGCCATCCAGTCTTCAGGTCGAAGTGGTGATGCAAATCCCACTTTGACCAAAGACCGTTTACAAAGTCAACATATCAGTGTTGATTTTAAATAACACATATTTGTATTTATAATTTCTGACAATGGAAGACAATACATTGTGATACATTTCTTACATTGTTTTCCAATGTTTCCAAAAGGTTCTTCACGGTTGCCAATGTTTTACAAACTGTGTAAAACTCGTGAACCTACCTACGGATGCAACATTTTGCGAAGTTATCCAGCTTTATTGGCTTCTTTTGTTCACCCTTTTTCCCCCTAGGCATTGAGAACGATAATTTTCCTCTCTCCTGGGACAATTTCCCTTCGATTAAAACCCTCTTTACCGTGGAGGTTCCAACTCCCGTAGCCTGGCTTGTAGCTGACACCACGTTTACTTGGTTTTTCCTCCAATTTTAAATTGTTCAAAAATCGTCTAACTTTGTGAACGATTTCTCAAACCTGACTTTTGAGTGGCCTGCCTCGGGTGGACGAAGATTTCGACGAGCTGGCCATTGCAAATAAGCCACACAAGAATTTAAGGACTCAAAATCTGTTAACAAAAACCAAAGTCGAAAACTAAATAGAATAACTGAAACGAAAGCGTAAGTCCAAATATCACCAGAAAGAATTCCAAATCAAAATCCAAAAAGAATGTCCGAAACAGTATCAAAGTCAAGTGCGAAAACCGAGAGAGAATAGAAACAACAAGAGCTTGCAACTATGATGAAGTGGCGCTGGTAGGGGAGGCACGGTAGGGGAAGGAAGGAGCCCGGAGTGGGGGTAGCAGAGGATAGCGAGGGGGTGTGCACAAATTCTTGCGCAGGATCATTTCAATGCGGCCGGACTCTAGTACATTGATTGTTGTGCGATAAAACATATCTATGTTTTTATTAGCAAAGACAAACAGCGCAACAGTTATTCCTCATTTCCGTCTTTTATTGAAGAACCTTAATATATTAGAGAGTGAACCGCAAACATTTATGACCACCTTTTTCTATGTAATTTTGAAAACTTACATGAGGTACCTTGGGTCTCCATGTATGGACCCCAAGGGAGTTGGAGAAAACCCCACAGGAGACATCTTGACCTTCAGCAAAGGCCATTGGTCTATCCGGACAGTGAAATAAAAATTTACATACATAGACACACATTCGTGCCACTTATGTAAGGCAAAGTTTACGCATCTTTTTAAATTTATTTGCAGACCAAGGTAAGGGTTTAAAGACTTCCCCTGGAAACACATTCCACTCTTTAATTCCGCAGTTGAGGAAGGAGTTTTTCATTATATTTGTTTTTTGTTTCCTGTCAATTTTTTCTTCAAGTTTTATGAGTAAATATTTTGTACTACCAAGTTGCTAATATTTTTAGCCAGTTTTAGTCTTTTTTCATCGACTTTAGTGTGAGCTTTCATGTATAAACATTGCTTTATGCATCAAAAGATGAACATTGAGAGGATAAATATCCTCAATAGAACGACATGTCACTATGCTATTCTTTACCCTTAAGATACCTCGAAAATACAGTAGAAACTTGAAATAACTGTGGCGTGAGCAATGTATTACGATATCAGTAATATTGATTTATGCATACATAGAAATTGGATGAATATATTTTAGTTAGAAGAAAATCATATGCTCAGTATCAGGCATAATACATGTACCTGTATTAAGCTAACATGGAGACATCGCATAACAGATGTTAAGGATGTAGACAAAACAATTTTCATCTGAAACTTGAGTAAAAATGACTGAAATGTTTCGTGGCTTTCTGCCCTGAAGTCCCGGGGTTCATTAGAAAATTTCCATCATACAATTTCGTCCCAGTCAAGTACTTAACATTTCGCACTCACTGGAAGAAGGTGCAGCGGCCGTGGTTAAGGTGCTAGGGGTGCGTGTGGTTAAGGTGCTAGTCCTAAAACTGTTATGAAAATTGGTGTGGGTTCATGGCTCATGGGTGGCTGATTTTTTTTGGTTGAATATTATTCGGAAATCATGAAAGATGCCTGATTCCAAACGTTTTCGACAGTAACTACAGCTTTTTTTTGTTTTTAACCTATCACCTGAATAACTCTGGACTCATGGTAACAAAGCCAAATGCATTTTGGTCCGATTGCTGTCATGCTTTATGAACTACTATGACTTTGATTAAAAGTTGTCCTTAATATTGCAGCATTAAAACGCATGTTATTGTTCATATGAGTGACATTCAGTGCATAATGTATTCGGCAATACTGATCAATGTCTTAATTCTGACCAGGAGTGCCTAAAAATCGCTGCGGTGACCCATCATCATTCGTAAAAACGGTTAAATTTTTCATATCGGGACCTAAACCCGAGGTTTGTAATTTCAAAACTTTGTTATTTTGTAATGTCGCATAATGCTACATGCATTTAGATACCCTTGTGATCGGGACCGAAGATTTTGCATCGTAAAATCAAAATTTCATAATTTTGAGTTTCTACTGTATTATGTTATTATGTTTGCACTCTTTTATGATAAAAACAATTCAGGATGTTATCTTAATGTACAAGGATTATAAATAACTTCCATTTCGAGTTCTTGCCTCAATATATGCAGTAGAATAAACAACGTTTTCTTCCAAATTCCACCCATGACCTGTCCTCGCTTTCTCGTTTAAGGTAAATTTTGAACTTAATATATGGTACATCATTCACTCATTCATTTAAACGCATCAAGCTACTTGGCACTGATGCATGGATATGGAATATAACAAGAGAAACTCTCTTAATACATTGTACGCTTCAAGTAAATGCTTTAAGTAGACTGGATCACTTAACTACTATTCTAACTAACCTGTGTTTACATGCATTAAAAATGAGGGTAATCAACGCCAACCGTAACTCCAGCTTGATTAAAAAGTTGACTACAGTTCACGTCAACCTGCATTTACACAGCAAACTTTTACTAGGGTTAGAGTTAACCTGGTTAGAAAGCTAGTAATGTGAACAGGACACGACTGATTGTGGATTGAGTCCTGGAGAGCTAAAAATGTAAATTGAAACCGTATTTATTGGATGGGGATTTTATTTTCAACTAGCTGAATTACCCGGCATTGCTCGGGATCATACTTCCTTCAAAACTCTTTATATTAGAGGTGAGGGGTTAGTAAGTAGTTGTGATAACAGACTACAGTGCAAGTAATTGTTTTATTAGATTAATATTTTTTCTGCAGAGAATCTATACAATTGTGAGATAATAGTAAGTAAACAATGTAACAATATCTCCCATGAACAATAATAATTATAAGTCAAATGACTCAAAAATTGACAGAATGATAAAAAATAACATGGTAAAATAAAAACAATGAAATTAGGAAAACTTGTTTAATATAGAGTAGAGAGACAATTTTTTGAAACCTTTTACTGTAATCATACTACCTGCTCAGCCAGGCTAAAAGAACATTATAGTTTAGTACATAGTTCGAGTACTTACTTGTTGAGTAGTTATTCAGAATTTAATTTTCGTTAATTGAGATTTGATTTAATGATAAGCATAATCAAAATAAACTTGTAGCCCAGAGTGGATTTGTATATGACCAAGAATTATTATGTTTATTCCGTTTAGGAGTCATCAATAATGGTTATGATGTTTATTTTTGTTTGTTTATTTGGTTGTCAAGGAAAATGCGTAAAAGAAAATTGATTGAAAAAGTATGAAACTTCATTTTTTCGGGCATGATACTACTATCTTTAGTAGTATCATGCTTTCGGGTATCTGATAAAATGAATTTCAACCCTCTATCTTTAGTAAAAGTTATTTTAAAAAGCGAAATAATTAACCGCTGCACAAATCCCAATGCTTAGCATTCCTAATCGGCTTAACTAAGCAATATGAATTCCAACAGCAATTAAGGCTGAAATCTGGTTGTCAAGCAAATATGATATTGTTGATTTCACAGAAAAATATGCATTTTTGCAGCTTAAAACATAATTTTCAGTCAATGACAAAGTGAAATGGATAATTGATTGAAAGAATTAAAAACTTGATTCTTTCAGACATTTTTGAAAAACTTCCAACTCTCTATCTTGAACGGAAGTAATTTCAAAAAGCAAAAAATGAAACCACTGCACAAAACCAATACGTACCGTGAACCACCAAAGAGCCCCTCTTTGGGACCTTTATGGGCCCTGAGATCTTTTTAAAGTAGCCTTCAATTTTCCTCCTGCCTTGAACTACTACTCTGCAAAATTTCAGCAAGATAAGATTAAAACTGTAGATTTGTATTATAGACAGACAGACAGGCAAACATTCTACTTTATATATATAGATTAACTATGTTTACTGATACATGGCTGCTATTTCAAAAAATATATGAATACAGTTAAAATTATTGCTGATGTCTTAATATGAGTTCAAAAAAATAGTTTCCTTTTGCCCTGAGTGAAATCTTGGCACAAAACATTTGCTATTTTAACAGAGCTGAAGTTAGCATTCCACTGATAATGTACGCTTAAACCTGAAAGTCATAAAAAATTTGATTTTTTGACCCTTAATCTGATGTTGTTTAAACTATTACCATTAAGGTTGGACAAAATTTTGCAAAATATTTCTGCAAGAGATAAAAGATTAGTGGAAGTCAAAACACATGCTCTATTTTGAGCCTTGAGCTTTCCATTGAAGGTGTAGAACTTAGAGCATATTGAAACACATCCATGCTCTTTACTGATGACATTAAATCAGTAGGCTGGAACGATGTGTGTATGCAAAATGTGCTGTTACTGGTAGGTGGTATTCTGCAGGTGAGTAACAGTTATGGCCAAATTTGTGCATGTAGTTGTTTAATTTGCTCTCAGTCAGTATTGAGCAATATAAGCTTTTTATAACAGAGTAATTGACAACTTCACATTATGCTCGTTTTATGTCTTTTCTGTGAATCATCACACTTGGTGACAATCAGGGAATTCATTATGTGTATTGTTTTTTTTGTTTGCTCATCAACTTGGCTTGTCTGTTCTGAAGTGTGCTATCAAGTGCAAAAAGTTTGTGGTGCGAAGGCAGGCAAATTATTTGTCATGTGATAAAGAATCTACTATCCTTGGAGGTATGAGAGTCCAATGCCATTGCATAGTTGCATGCCTATTGTTCACCTCTTCATCGTAATCTTAGGAATCATCGAAGGAAGATCAAAAATATTGCTTGCTGACTAATGTCCCAAAGTCTGAATTTAGTATACAAAAATCTAGTTTTAGGTATCATTTTGAGATGTGCAAAGGTGCTAATTGTGTGAAAGTGGAGTTTAGGATAGTCTAGGACTGCCTGTAATACTGTAAGTCCTCGATTTACGTTGGAGATGCATGTGGAAGAAGAGCGATGAAAGTCAAAACAACGTAAAACAGATCCAGATATTCGTAATCTTTAATCCCTCGCTATATTGAGGGCATAAAGTTCAAAATTCGTTTATGCTTTTATCCCGGAAAAAATAGCTATTTCAGAGAAGATGATTGTCTCAGTTTTCAACAAATGCAAGTATATGTACATACGGTCTATTTTATTAGCATTAAACAGGGAAAAATTTTCCAACGACCCTTGTCAGCATGGACCTAACATCGAATCAGATATAAAGCAAAATGATGGATACTGAGGACTTACTGTAAATACATATATCATCATCTGGTGTTCTGTCTGCTGACAGGTCCCGTACACCACTGTCGTCTCCATCCGCTTCTGTCCCAAGCTTCCTTCTTTATTTCATCGTAGCTGATGTTCTTCACCTGATCCACCAATTTAATTCTTCTCCTTCCTCTCTTTTTCTTTCCTTCAATTGAACCTTCAAGTGCCACAGTTATAATACTTTTCCATCTCATCACATGGCCCAGCCAGTTTCCTTTCCTTTTCCTAATTTCCTTTAGGAGCGATCTTCCTTCTTTTACTTTGCTCAAAACCTCTTCATTTCTCATCTTATCTACCCATCTTACTTTTTCCATCCTTCTCCACACCCACATTTCATAAGCTTCTATTCTATTCCTTTCCCTCTTACCTTATGTTCACGCTTCACATCCATACACGAAAACGCTCCATGAATAACATTTAGCTAATCTCTTTCTCAGCTCCAGATCCAGACTTTTATTGCATAGCAAGTTTTTCTTCTGGCTGAAGGCCTCTTTTGCCATTGCTATCCTTGCTTTTATTTCTGCAATACTTCTCCAGTCGTCTGTCACCATCGTTCTTAGGTACCGGTAGTTTCACTTTTCCTATTACACCTCCATGTATTTTCACACTCGTATAATTTTCACAGTTTACTGGCATCACCTTTGTCTTTCCTAGGTTTATCTTCATCTCATATTCCTTTATCCCTTCTTCCTAAACCTTTATCAACCTTTGAAGTGATTGCATATCATCTGCTAATATTACCATGTCATCTGCGAATCTTATACTTCTTATCTTCCTACCTCCAATGCTGACTCCTTCCTCTCTCCCATCAAAAGATTTATGGATTATGTCCTCAACATATATATTGAACAAGGTTGGCGACAGACAGCATCCCTGCCTTACTCCTCTACCAAGATCCACCCATTCTGTCATATTCTCGTTTATTTTTAATGCAGCTTTTTGTCTCATATATAATTCTCTAATGAGTTTTCTCTCCTTCCATACCAACCCCTTCTCTTTTAGAATTTCGAACATTTTATTCCATTCAACCCGATCAAAAACCTTTTCCAGATCAATAAAACAAAGTGCCATTCCTTTTCCTCTCTCTATATACATTTCTCCAGTTGTTCTTAACAGGCCAATGGCGTCCCTAGTTCCTTTCCCTTTCCGGAAAATAAATTGCTCCTTCCCTACATTTTCTTCCATTATTCTTATTAATCTCCTGTTCAAAAATCTCAACATTATTTTGGCTGCATGTGTAATTAGGCTTATCGTTCTATGTTCTGTACATTTCCGTGTACCAGGCTTCTTAGGAATTGGTACCATCACTGTTCTTACAAAATCTTGAGGCCATTCACCAGTGTGATATATTTTGTTACACATGTTAACAATTTCCTGCACACCCTCTTCATTCAAGCACTTGAAAAATTCAATAGGGATCTCATCCATTCCTGTTGCCTTCCCTTTTCTCATTTCTTCAATTGCTTTTTCTACTTCCCCACTTCAACACTGAATAACCTCTATCTTCCGGGGGCACCATTTCTTCTGCCTCCAAGTCCAAATTCCCTGGCTTCTCCTTTGAGCCATACAGGTCTTCCAAATATTCTGTCCATCTCTCTGTTATTTCTTTCCTCTCATGCATAATTCTGCCGTCTATACTCTCAATTTCTCTCATTTTACTCTTCATTTTCCTATTATCAGTTGTTACTGCCCTTACCTTCCTATACATCAGGTAATAATTTCCTTTCTTTTCGAGGTTTTCTATGTCATCACATGCTTCCGCAAGCCACTTCTCTCTTGCCTTTTGAGTTTCCCTCTTCAATTCATTATTCAACCTTCGATACATTTCTCTTCCTTGCTCACCATTCTTATTTTTATACTTCCTCCTTTCTTCCATCTTCTTCAACATCTCCTCTGTTACCCATGGCTTCTTTGCTCTGATTCCTCCATAGTATCCTATTTCTTTTTCTGCTTCACTTACTATAGAATTTTTTATCCTCATCCAAATTTCTTCACTTCCCTCCTCCCCCTTTCGATCTTTTGTAATTGCTTTAGACAGTTTTTCCCCTATATATTCCCTACCCATTTCCTCCATCTTTTCCAAGCTCCATTTCTTTACTATTTTGGCCTTTTCCACCCTCTTCAATGTTAGTTGAATTTCCATCCTTATTAGAACATGGTCACTATTGACATCAGCTCCCGGCAACCCGTTTGATTTCTTAATTGCATTCCTATATCTTTGTTCAACCAAGAAATAATCAATCTGATAACGATCTTCTGTTGGTGACATCCATGTATACCTTCTCCTTTTATGATTTTTGGACCATGTATTGGCTATAAACAATTTCATCTCTCTGCAAAATTCCTCTAATCTTTCTCCTCTTTTATTTCTTACTCCTAAACCATATTTTCCCACTACAGTTCCCTCTTCGCCTTCTCCAACCACAGCATTCCAGTCTCCCATAATCACCTTACAGCAGCCCTTTTCCTCTTCTAATACATTTTCAATCTTCTCATACATCCTATCTATATCTTCTTCCTCATAAGCTGATGTCAGCATATACACTCGTATAATGAGTAGATCCTTCGGCACCATTCCAATTCTTACTGCTTTTAATCTATCATCTACATACATTACCTTTTGTACTCTTTTTGCTATTTCATTTCTCATGATTATTCCCACTCCATTTTTTCCCCTCTGTTCTCCCGAATAGAATATGGTAACTCCATCACTCCTCATTTCCCCTTGTCCATCCCACCTCACTTCACTCATCCCTGTCAAATTCAATTTATTTATTTCCATTTCTCTTTTAAGGTTCTCCAGCTTTCCACATTGTAGCGTAGTCTTTACATTCCACGTTCCTATTCGCAATCTCTTTTCTTTGTTTCAATGTTGCTCCTTTTGTTGCTTCTCCCGGAGATCATATATATCATTGAATAAAATGACGTAATCTAAGATGAATTTTCCAGATACATTTTCAATAGGAAGCAATACTTTTCCTGCAATTCAAGTTTGATTATTGGAGAATATAAGTTATCATCCTGCAGCTGGAGAGCCAATGCACTTGCTGTAATGACAGTATGTACCAGTGCTGAGGTGTTTGTGGGGAGATATGGAAGTGGGACTGCGGACAACCAAGTTCCAGCTTCCTCACGTCAGCATTTGGATTGCTCCTTTGGCTGCTGTTTTAGATCTCTAGATATTTGCTGATTGGGTCTTCTTTCTAATTTTCACTTGTTAATTTTGGAATAAATTTCGCACACCCATAATAATGTCTAAGGACAGTGATGCTTACATTTCTTCTGTATTCAGTAGCAAAGATACAGGTTAAACTTGGAAAAGTCAGGGAAATTGAAAATGGGCTTGGGGAACTTGGAAAAGTCAGGGAAAATGAGAATTAAATCTGAAAATTTTCTCTCCCTAGTCAAAATTTTATTGTTTTCCAGCCGTGAATAGCACCATTTTAGGTCCTGCCTATTCATGTGTGGTCTTAGGGCTTCTAGTACCTTGCCTGAATGTTGCTCAGGATCTCTTATTTGGCTTTAGGCAATTAATTATTCCCTGCAAAAAACTTTCTGGTCCTAGCCTTTTTTTTACTAATGATTAGGAAGATGGATGTGTTTCTTCTTTGGTAGCATGTTTTAGTTTTTCAGGGGAACCATGGTTTTAGCTTCGAAACCCAACTTCATGATGTTTTAAGTAAGATATGCTCACTGACTTCTTCCTTTTTACATCACAATTGTGCCTGTGTTGTCATCTCATTACCAGCAATCTACCCTATGGTTAGTTTTATAGTTTTCCTCTGAATGCTTTTTATGCTAAACTCTTCTCTCCGTCATATTTTTTTAATTTCCCATCTGTCAGTATTGGCTCCATGTATATCATCCAAGGGCTTTCATACTCTTCCTTCAAAAATTTTCTTCATGTTAGACTAATGTCTTAAAAAGTGCCCCATTAAGTTGTCTCTCCTTTTCTCTTGTGTTCTCGTGAGATTCCTTTCATCTTCAACTTTAAGTATCTACTTTTTCGTTAATTGATTGATCGATCCTCATTATGTTATCATCCCTCTGCCACAGTGAATACTGTCTCCAAGCTGCTGAATTCCCCCACTACTTCCAGCTTCTGATGTCCTTCTTAATACCCATCTCCTTCATGTCTACTTCCTTGGACGGTCATCTTAGTTCTGTCTTTTTTTTTATCTTAGGGGCATAATTATTCACCGGCATTTCTATGATGTGAAGAGTCTTCTTAAAATCTTTTGTCTCTGCTGCCAAAGGTGTGCCATTGGCAAAACGTATTATGCTCCCTCTTTCTCAGTGTACAAGCCTGTCCAAACCCTATTTTTTTTTACTTTTTTTACCACGTTCATGATTTAGAAATTAGTACCTACTGTCGGCGCAGAAATTATGTGCACTCGAGTTTGGGTGCAAATAAAAAGTTAACGAAAAGACTTACAGAGAAACTAATGATACTATCATTTTTCTCATTCATTTCTACGTTATGTAATAGTAAATTTTAATTTTTTTGATGAATTTTTATATTTTTTGCTACAGTTATAACGTAAAAAGTACCAGTTATTTACGGCACGCGGGAAAAGCCTCGACTTTGATACTTTGTAACTCAAACACAAGATCTTCAATGTCAACTATATTTATGTAAATGGAGGATAGATATGTTTGCTATAGATTGTGCGAGTTGGAGCTATGTATGTTTCATAGAAATAAAGTTATTATTAATTTATTCAAGTTATTGCATTTCAAAACTGGGGCATCGTAAGATTTCGTTCTTGGTCTCGTTGCAATTGGCATGCCTTGAACGTTTCCAATATGTTATTGTCCAAAACATCGATAAGCGCGTTTAATTTAAATCGAGTGATATTTATAATGGACGAAGTGAGAGGTCCCATTAGGCGAAACGCCTAGCCGAATCGGTGCTGTGTTACCGCGTACACCCGCTCGGGCCCCCTGCGCTCGGCGCCTGCCCAAGCCGGCCTGGAAGGCGGCCCTGGTTAACAATGTAATCGCATTCCTTACCCTTTCGCTCATTCACATTTGCAAGTTATTTTTGGCGATGATTCACGTGAGGTATTTAGTAATGCGGTAGCAGTAATGTGGTGATAAAGGTTTGCATTAGAATAAAGCTCTGTGTATAAACAAAGTACGGAGAAATAAAATGACTTGTTAAATCCACCTGACATTTAATAACAAGACGCAAATTTCGACACAGGTTCTGACGATGGCACGAGGTGTCAAAACCCGGGTCTTACTAATGCATCTCAAGTGGATTCAAAAAATTCATTTCATTTCTCCGTTATGGATAACTTGCACAAATTAAAGCCTACAAACCTTTCCTTTCCTAACACAGAGCTCGCGGCTGCGCCGACCGCTGGGGGCCCGAGCGGGTGTACGCCTCAACACAGCACCGATTCGGCTAGGCGTTTCGCCTAATGGGACCTCTCACTTCGTCCATTATAAATATCACTCGATTTAAATTAAACGCGCTTATCGATGTTTTGGACAATAACATATTGGAAACGTTCAAGGCATGCCAATTGCAACGAGACCAAGAACGAAATCTTACGATGCCCCAGTTTTGAAATGCAATAACTTGAATAAATTAATAATAACTTTATTTCTATGAAACATACATAGCTCCAACTCGCACAATCTATAGCAAACATATCTATCCTCCATTTACATAAATATAGTTGACATTGAAGATCTTGTGTTTGAGTTACAAAGTATCAAAGTCGAGGCTTTTCCCGCGTGCCGTAAATAACTGGTACTTTTTACGTTATAACTGTAGCAAAAAATATAAAAATTCATCAAAAAAATTAAAATTTACTATTACATAACGTAGAAATGAATGAGAAAAATGATAGTATCATTAGTTTCTCTGTAAGTCTTTTCGTTAACTTTTTATTTGCACCCAAACTCGAGTGCACATAATTTCTGCGCCGACAGTAGGGAATAAGTCTGTGTCCTTGTCTTATTCCTTCACACGTCTTTCTCATTGATAGTTCTTCATTAATATCTCTACTGTCTGGTCATCATAAAGGCTGTAGATGTATCCACTGCCATAGTAAGTTACTCTTATATCATTCAGAACTCAGAGAATTTATTTCCAGTCCATCATGTCTGATTTCTTGTCTAATCTATCTAGTCATGTCTGATGTCTTGCACTCAGGCAATGAAGGCCAATTGGTCCATCTCTATTTCTGTTCTCTTTGGGGAGAATGATTGCCAAAGTAGCCTCTTTTGTGCCCCCATGTTGTCTGCAAATGAACAGACTTTAAGTCTGCATTTCCTCTGTTACATCTGTAAAATTTATTGAGTAAGTCTCCCTTTTTTCAGCTATGCATTTTGGATATTAATGTAAATCATTTGGGATAATACTTGATAGCATACTGTCTTAAACCATTATACCAGTTGGTTTCCTCCAAACACCCTTCTTGCTTGGAGATTTTTTGGCTAAAATAGTTTTTCATTTCAGGTTCTGCATAGGAGATTATATGGATATATCCATCACACCACCAAAACAGGTTATGTCCATTCGAAGGGGAAGGAGGCCATATTAATGGGCTTTTGTGTGTGTGCATTTCTATCCAACATTCTGGCTAGAGGTATTTTACTATTGTGAAGTGCATGGGAATGAGAAGCCCATCGTTCCATGCGAAAGAAGAGTGTTTGAAGATATATGTGTATGAGTGTATGTGATAAACATGAAGGACATACCTCTTCAACTCATATTTGTAAAAATAGTGTTGAATTTTGTAAATTATGTGGTATAAAAGTATTTTATCATTTAAAGCTTGAATAGTAATGTGAAAAAATGTTTTAATTTCTATCCAGACATGCATGTAGTCAAAAGAGCCTCATTTTCAGTCATATTTTCATCATTTGCATGGAGAAGTCTAAAAAAAGACGGATGGAGCAAGGAAGTAAGAATCGTCAAGTTATAGTCGGTCAGTGTTCACGTTATTGGCATTAAGGTAGAAAGAAAGCTATGTATATATATCTCACTGAAATTTAGAATATATGATGGAAAATGGGCTTATTTTCACTCTTCTCCTCAGCAATGTACAGCCTTGGTGGTTCCCCCTCATATTAGCATACTATATTTCCATGTGTCATAGTGAAGAAATCTGTGGAACTGAGAGTGCTACTAGTGGAAACCTGAGCAGCTGTCTTAAAGGCTGAATTCAAATATTATATTTTCTCCCTCTACCATTTCCTACCTGAAGTGCAATGCTCCTTTCTGTTTTTCTCTGTGTTGATGCTCATACTGTTTCATTAAAGTTTTCATTAAAATTCATTTATCGAAATAAGTATGGTAATGGCCCAAATATGTAATGAGTTGGGTTTTTGAGCTGCCATTTTACGGAAAAGAATTTCCATGCTTACAAAGGAAGAAGGGACCTTTTCAATTCACCACTATTCATGGGCATATCTGAATACATCGACATTTGATCGGCTTTACCCGTATCACCCACCAGATATTAATATCCTTCGTATTTAGCAATTCCAAAATTTCATCATAAATCATAGGGGATTTCTGAGCTAGAGTTGTACAATGCTGTATCGAGAAGTGATATTGGGTCATAAATCTCTTTACACATCCAGGGCTTGCCTTAAGTAATACCCTTGAGATCCCTAAGCTGAGTGCTGGTCCTGAAGCTTTCATGACAATGACACCATGAGAAGTGAGAGCACCCTTATTTCTGAGCTCAGTCTCAAAATCTGCTGGGATGGCTTCCACTTTGGTCATTCTGCCTTTCTTTGATTCCCATGGAGCCTTTCTTGTTGAGTTGCCAGCCCCTAATATGTGCTTCTATTTGATATAATGTTGGATATTGCCCTCTAGCTTGTAGAATTGTCAACCGACCCCCTTGTTTAATGAGTCTTCTGCTTTTGAAATATCTTGTTGCTTGAAATTAGCATTAAATCTCTTTCTCTCCTTTGGGAGTAAGACCTATTTATGTACCACGTTTTTCAACCCTGCTCATCTTTGATAATTGCCAAGCTCTTGAGATTACCCCTTCAAACTGAATTGATGCATCTCTCAGTTTCTGGCCATTCCCCTGACAAACATTGGTTCACTTTGTTGTTAAAACTGTAAGTATTCCACCATTATTTGCCTTTTGGAGTTTTGAAACAATGTCACTATGTGTAACCTTGTGGCCCTACAAGCGGGATCATTTCATCCCTGTATTTTCAGATATAGGGATGGTTCACATATAAAGACTTATTGGTGTCAGCTCCTTCTCTTCACATTTGTTTGGATTAAATAATATAATTATTATTAATAGCATATTCTTGCTGACTAGCTCAAATGTGATGTTTTCATTACAAATGTGTATTTTCATTTTGTGTGCGATGCTTTCATTATTACTTGGTGATCAAGTTTGAATTTGAAATCGCCAGGAACCAGTTGTTACTCCATGCATTAATGTTGTACCGGTTGCCTCCCAGAATTATATTTTCTTTGGGCTTGAAAATAAGACTGTTAGTGATTCTTAACCTTTTTTTAGTGGAAGAAATAACCGTCTTACACTCAGGCCAATATGGTGGCAGTTCATTTATTGGGTGCATTTATGGCCAGGGTCATTTGGTCTAAATGAGTCACATAAATGCTTTTAATTTAAAATCTGCTCTGCTCACAATTTTATCAATTTATAAAGTCTGACTTATTAATTGTGCAGTGGAAAAGATGTACCATATTCATAAAATTTATTTGTAAATCATTTGCTAAGGCTCAGCTTATTGGACTGTTACTATGAGCAATGGTCATAACTGTGGCTTTGTTTCTCTCCATGGTATTTTGGGCTCTGGTTTTTGGCTAACATAATTGTTATCAGCAGAGTATTTGCTGGGAAATTTTACATCCATGTGAATTGTGTTGATGCTCAAGTAGTTTACACATTGTTTGACGATACTGTGCTTTCTTTCTGTATTAAAATGGGAACCAGGTAAAACTGTGTTTGAAAGGAAATAATGCAGCAGCAAGATGAGACATGGCATTCTGAAAGGTCAAAGTAATGTTATTGAATCGAAATGAATCACAGAAATGGCAATTTTCCACTAGATAAGGTTTAATATGACCATGGTTTGGATACACTGCATCATCATCAGGTACATACACAAAAACAGATCGGGGATATATACAAAATTTTGCAGAGGAGGAGGTGGGGAAGGGAGGAGAAGGGAGGGAAGGGTAGTTGTGAGGCTTGGAGGTGGTAGGGGAGGAGGAGGTGAAGGTCAAAAAGAAGAAAGGGAGGGGCAGGGAAATGGGGAAGGCTAGCAAAGGAAGGTTAAGGGGAGGAGTAATAGGGAAAACACATCAAAAGGGTGAAAGGAAGCACCAAAAAAGCAAGTCACCATTAAGCATACATGGAAGACCAAAATAACACAGGATGTTAGGCACAGGTGAGATGTAGACCGGTGTCATTAGGGAGTTAAGGCATAGTCCCAGGTATCATTGAGGAAGGGTTTGCTGGGAACAAAGGGAGGGTTAGGGTGGGGGGGTTCCACTCATCCTTGGACCCCGAAAAAACCGGAGGGAGCACCCAAAAGGCACACTGCGGAGAGGGGGGGAGGGTCCGGAGGGAAAGGTTGTAAGGGATCATTTTTAAGGGAGCACTGGTCACTGGGAAAACACACTAGGGGAAAGTGATGGACAGAAGAGGAGATGGGGAGGAGAGAAACTGCATGTTGTTGAGGAGGTCCGTCTTCCTTTTTGATCATTGGATAATTTCCAGCTGCTCCAAAGTGTCTAACTTTCTGCCCTTTTTCACCTTGTGTAACACTTTAAAATTGAAGTCCGAGGTGTGATTCATTTCAATGAGATGTTCCGCGAAATTGGAAGTGGTGTTCCCTAACGTGTAACACGTTTTATTTTCCTTTATTGGAGTTGAACAAATATATAATAAATATGACCGGTCTGGCCAGTATAACTGGCTTTGCACTGGCACTTTAATTCATAAACACTACACTGTTTATGTTTATCAAGTGTCCTTGTTTAAGCAGAGTGCTTTTAAAAAAGAAAAGGGAGTGTAAAAAGCCACACGGAATTTGTCCTTGGGCAAAAATATTGGCAATTCTCTAAGACACAGATTTCAGAAATGGGATTTTACACCACTTTGAATCGGGAGTGTTGGGGCATGGCAGGAGGGAAGTGTTGAGATTGATGGCACGTTTCATCTGCTTTTTCCATTGAAGAGAATCATTGAGACTTCCACTGTAGCCATTTCTAGCTGCAATATATTTGATGGTGGAGACTTCCCGGTCAAAATAGGTTTTGGGCGTGGGGATATTAATTAGCCTATGGATAGTACTGTTTTCAATAGTGAAGTCCAGAAAATTGAACCAGAAGTGAATTTGTGCATAGGCATTGCGTTTAGGAAAAGCATGAATTGGTCCAGCTGTCTTTCACTCCCTTATCAACAACACTATACATCATCCACATACCTAAACCAATACACAACATTCTTTACTAGTTTTTCCTGTGTTATATTGGTCTTCCATGTATGCTTAATGGTGACTCGCTTTTTTGGTGCTTCCTTTCACCCTTTTGATGTGTTTGCCCTATTACTCCTCCCCTTAACTTTCCTTTGCTAGCCTTCCCCATTTCCCTCCCCCTCCCTTTATTCTTTTTGACCTTCCCCTCCTCCTCCCCAACCACCTTCAAACCTCACACCTACCCTTCCCTCCCTTCTCCTCCCTACCCCACCTCCTCCTCTGTAAAATGTTGTAAATATACCCGATCTGTTTTTGTGTATGTACCTGATGATGATGCAGTGTATCCAAACTATGGTCGTATTAAACCTTATCTAGTGGAAAATTGCCATTTCTGTGATTCATTATGCTGAACTTCCACCATATGACGCCTGATACTTCTCTTTTTTTTGAATCAATAAGTCCAGGTAGCATAATTTTTTGATCCAAAATTCTAAATGGTAATGCGCTGAACATGTCCCAAATGGCTGCATTCATGCCCAACATAGCATTTCATTAAATAACATGTAAAAAAACACTAGTGCTGCTAATCACCCATTATGATGTCGCTACTACATTGTATCTGCCTCACCTTTTGTTGTTGCCCGCCATTTGTGGCCCTGTGGTGCTCCTGTTTCCTGAATCTCATTGCTCTTGAGGTTTGACCCGGGATACTTAGCAACAGTACGTTGAAGACTATTATAGCACTCCTATGTGACCTTATAAACTAATATGGCAAGTCAAACTTTGGTTCTCTTCCTTTTCACCAGCAATTCTAAGGTCACAGCTGCCATCAGACATTTGTTTGATTTTTTTTCAACACTCGTACGCACCGGTGCATATTGTCCATCTAACATGCATGCAAGTATGGGCCATACTCATTCTGAATGTGTTACATATATGCATGGGTGTAGCCTGGAGGATGAAGGGGGGGGGGGTAGTTGCCCGTCTATGAACGGGACTATTCACTTCAAATCTGTATCATGGAGCAAAACAGGATTATTCCTGCCTCCCTGACAAAAATCTACATCTACAGAAGGAGTCCTGCTCCTCCCCTAACATAAATCCTTGCTGCACCTATGCATATATGGTATTGACTGAGGTGGTTCAACCGAATTGTAACACAGTCTTTGAGGTGATTATGAGATCTGTGATTGGCCCAGTCCGTGCCCCCATAACCCATTTCTTTGAGATGTCATGACTTTTGGTTACCAGTGGATCCACACTTAAGACACCCATTGACATGATGCCCTATTGCAATTTTTTAATTGAAGAAATCACATGCACAATGCTCCTGCTCTGGTGTTCCAATCTTCAAGGAGAAAGAGGAAAATAGTTGCCCCTGTGACATGGTGTAGCCTCAGAAAAAGTCATGAATTGTGTGACTCATTAAAAAAATTTCTTATTGCCTACAATAAAGTGGGTCTAACATTTCTAAAAGCACACTCATGGAGAATAATAGGAAGGTATTTTCCTTTGCATGGTAATATGACTGCATTTGCATCTTGTAAAAATGATAAATGCAGCATACTTTGTTATCTGTGGTTTCCATTTCCTGAAGAAGATCTTGAGATGTATCTACCTTGCAGATGAGGGTTCTAATGGTCATACTTTTCATCTGTAGATAAAAGCAAAAGTGATGCTTTCAATGTAACATATGCTTCATCAGGTTATTAGTTGCTTTCCTGAGAACTGCCTGGTGAATTATGTTATGTTAAATGGTGAGTACCAATGTGCCTTTACTTTAATGTGGGCGCTAGGCATTAAATGAGTTAAAGTATGGAACATTAAGAGAAAACATCTTTTTATGTCACATCATGGTTATGATTCATTGTATATTATTCCGGAAGTATGAACTAACTTTGGAATTGGTAAGTTACACCCCTGCAGAGAGGGGAGTAGAATACTCCTGCAGTATCCCTGCTTGTCGTATGAGGCGACTAAAAGGGTACAAAACTTAGGAAAAAAACTCATTGAGCAAGGTGAAGTGGTGGTTGTGTGGATGGACTGTCTGTTGGAATTCTTATTGGTAGGTCTGTGGCTGGCCCAGGTGAATGGGCTGCTTGGTTCAATACAATGTAGACCATGTGGCAAGTTATGCATCTTGAGATTGCATTTAGTGGTAAATTACTTCAATTTAAGTGGACACCTCAAGCCAAATCATGGATATAGCATCAGTCAGGCTCTCACTTTCCATGGAAGTCACACCATAAAAACATTGAATGGAACTATTGCTCACATCATCCCTGCTGGTATTGCATTTGAATAATAAATGGTGAACAGAAAAGTAACAGTGGGAGACAGCACTTTGTGAAAGGTGTTGATAGCTAGCACCCTGTAAACTCTTCCCTTGGTTGTGTGAATCATAGATGTTTGCGCTACCTAACCTATAACCTAATGAAAGCAATCTGAGAAGAAATAACTTTTAAGCTAACAGACCTTGGCTTGGAGTCTGTTGGGCGAATTTAAGGTATTAATTTTTTGTGTAATTAATTTAAGGAGCTTGTAATTGCCCTGACACCTTTCGTCACGTGGGCATAAGTTGTATCGCGCCGCACGGTAAGGGAATGTGAAATGACTGTTTAACAGAAAGTCGGTTAACGGAGGAAACTTAGATGAGTTGACAAACAATATGGCGTAGGAGCACCACTCGGTTGTTTCCTTCTTCAGGTAGGCTTGCGAACTGTCTGCTCACCAGGCGACTATCGCGGGCGATACCGCAACCCGCTAACAACTGAGCGGCACGTCGTCTGCCACCAAGAACTACATGGAAGACCAAAATAACACAGGATGTTAGGCACAGGTGAGATGTAGACCGGTGTCATTAGGGAGTTAAGGCATAGTCCCAGGTATCATTGAGGAAGGGTTTGCTGGGAACAAAGGGAGGGTTAGGGTGGGGGGGTTCCACTCATCCTTGGACCCCGAAAAAACCGGAGGGAGCACCCAAAAGGCACACTGCGGAGAGGGGGGGAGGGTCCGGAGGGAAAGGTTGTAAGGGATCATTTTTAAGGGAGCACTGGTCACTGGGAAAACACACTAGGGGAAAGTGATGGACAGAAGAGGAGATGGGGAGGAGAGAAACTGCATGTTGTTGAGGAGGTCCGTCTTCCTTTTTGATCATTGGATAATTTCCAGCTGCTCCAAAGTGTCTAACTTTCTGCCCTTTTTCACCTTGTGTAACACTTTAAAATTGAAGTCCGAGGTGTGATTCATTTCAATGAGATGTTCCGCGAAATTGGAAGTGGTGTTCCCTAACGTGTAACACGTTTTATTTTCCTTTATTGGAGTTGAACAAATATATAATAAATATGACCGGTCTGGCCAGTATAACTGGCTTTGCACTGGCACTTTAATTCATAAACACTACACTGTTTATGTTTATCAAGTGTCCTTGTTTAAGCAGAGTGCTTTTAAAAAAGAAAAGGGAGTGTAAAAAGCCACACGGAATTTGTCCTTGGGCAAAAATATTGGCAATTCTCTAAGACACAGATTTCAGAAATGGGATTTTACACCACTTTGAATCGGGAGTGTTGGGGCATGGCAGGAGGGAAGTGTTGAGATTGATGGCACGTTTCATCTGCTTTTTCCATTGAAGAGAATCATTGAGACTTCCACTGTAGCCATTTCTAGCTGCAATATATTTGATGGTGGAGACTTCCCGGTCAAAATAGGTTTTGGGCGTGGGGATATTAATTAGCCTATGGATAGTACTGTTTTCAATAGTGAAGTCCAGAAAATTGAACCAGAAGTGAATTTGTGCATAGGCATTGCGTTTAGGAAAAGCATGAATTGGTCCAGCTGTCTTTCACTCCCTTATCAACAACACTATACATCATCCACATACCTAAACCAATACACAACATTCTTTACTAGTTTTTCCTGTGTTATATTGGTCTTCCATGTATGCTTAATGGTGACTCGCTTTTTTGGTGCTTCCTTTCACCCTTTTGATGTGTTTGCCCTATTACTCCTCCCCTTAACTTTCCTTTGCTAGCCTTCCCCATTTCCCTCCCCCTCCCTTTATTCTTTTTGACCTTCCCCTCCTCCTCCCCAACCACCTTCAAACCTCACACCTACCCTTCCCTCCCTTCTCCTCCCTACCCCACCTCCTCCTCTGTAAAATGTTGTAAATATACCCGATCTGTTTTTGTGTATGTACCTGATGATGATGCAGTGTATCCAAACTATGGTCGTATTAAACCTTATCTAGTGGAAAATTGCCATTTCTGTGATTCATTATGCTGAACTTCCACCATATGACGCCTGATACTTCTCTTTTTTTTGAATCAATAAGTCCAGGTAGCATAATTTTTTGATCCAAAATTCTAAATGGTAATGCGCTGAACATGTCCCAAATGGCTGCATTCATGCCCAACATAGCATTTCATTAAATAACATGTAAAAAAACACTAGTGCTGCTAATCACCCATTATGATGTCGCTACTACATTGTATCTGCCTCACCTTTTGTTGTTGCCCGCCATTTGTGGCCCTGTGGTGCTCCTGTTTCCTGAATCTCATTGCTCTTGAGGTTTGACCCGGGATACTTAGCAACAGTACGTTGAAGACTATTATAGCACTCCTATGTGACCTTATAAACTAATATGGCAAGTCAAACTTTGGTTCTCTTCCTTTTCACCAGCAATTCTAAGGTCACAGCTGCCATCAGACATTTGTTTGATTTTTTTTCAACACTCGTACGCACCGGTGCATATTGTCCATCTAACATGCATGCAAGTATGGGCCATACTCATTCTGAATGTGTTACATATATGCATGGGTGTAGCCTGGAGGATGAAGGGGGGGGGGGTAGTTGCCCGTCTATGAACGGGACTATTCACTTCAAATCTGTATCATGGAGCAAAACAGGATTATTCCTGCCTCCCTGACAAAAATCTACATCTACAGAAGGAGTCCTGCTCCTCCCCTAACATAAATCCTTGCTGCACCTATGCATATATGGTATTGACTGAGGTGGTTCAACCGAATTGTAACACAGTCTTTGAGGTGATTATGAGATCTGTGATTGGCCCAGTCCGTGCCCCCATAACCCATTTCTTTGAGATGTCATGACTTTTGGTTACCAGTGGATCCACACTTAAGACACCCATTGACATGATGCCCTATTGCAATTTTTTAATTGAAGAAATCACATGCACAATGCTCCTGCTCTGGTGTTCCAATCTTCAAGGAGAAAGAGGAAAATAGTTGCCCCTGTGACATGGTGTAGCCTCAGAAAAAGTCATGAATTGTGTGACTCATTAAAAAAATTTCTTATTGCCTACAATAAAGTGGGTCTAACATTTCTAAAAGCACACTCATGGAGAATAATAGGAAGGTATTTTCCTTTGCATGGTAATATGACTGCATTTGCATCTTGTAAAAATGATAAATGCAGCATACTTTGTTATCTGTGGTTTCCATTTCCTGAAGAAGATCTTGAGATGTATCTACCTTGCAGATGAGGGTTCTAATGGTCATACTTTTCATCTGTAGATAAAAGCAAAAGTGATGCTTTCAATGTAACATATGCTTCATCAGGTTATTAGTTGCTTTCCTGAGAACTGCCTGGTGAATTATGTTATGTTAAATGGTGAGTACCAATGTGCCTTTACTTTAATGTGGGCGCTAGGCATTAAATGAGTTAAAGTATGGAACATTAAGAGAAAACATCTTTTTATGTCACATCATGGTTATGATTCATTGTATATTATTCCGGAAGTATGAACTAACTTTGGAATTGGTAAGTTACACCCCTGCAGAGAGGGGAGTAGAATACTCCTGCAGTATCCCTGCTTGTCGTATGAGGCGACTAAAAGGGTACAAAACTTAGGAAAAAAACTCATTGAGCAAGGTGAAGTGGTGGTTGTGTGGATGGACTGTCTGTTGGAATTCTTATTGGTAGGTCTGTGGCTGGCCCAGGTGAATGGGCTGCTTGGTTCAATACAATGTAGACCATGTGGCAAGTTATGCATCTTGAGATTGCATTTAGTGGTAAATTACTTCAATTTAAGTGGACACCTCAAGCCAAATCATGGATATAGCATCAGTCAGGCTCTCACTTTCCATGGAAGTCACACCATAAAAACATTGAATGGAACTATTGCTCACATCATCCCTGCTGGTATTGCATTTGAATAATAAATGGTGAACAGAAAAGTAACAGTGGGAGACAGCACTTTGTGAAAGGTGTTGATAGCTAGCACCCTGTAAACTCTTCCCTTGGTTGTGTGAATCATAGATGTTTGCGCTACCTAACCTATAACCTAATGAAAGCAATCTGAGAAGAAATAACTTTTAAGCTAACAGACCTTGGCTTGGAGTCTGTTGGGCGAATTTAAGGTATTAATTTTTTGTGTAATTAATTTAAGGAGCTTGTAATTGCCCTGACACCTTTCGTCACGTGGGCATAAGTTGTATCGCGCCGCACGGTAAGGGAATGTGAAATGACTGTTTAACAGAAAGTCGGTTAACGGAGGAAACTTAGATGAGTTGACAAACAATATGGCGTAGGAGCACCACTCGGTTGTTTCCTTCTTCAGGTAGGCTTGCGAACTGTCTGCTCACCAGGCGACTATCGCGGGCGATACCGCAACCCGCTAACAACTGAGCGGCACGTCGTCTGCCACCAAATTGCCGGGCGACTCTGGCGGGCGAGACCGGAACCCAGAAATAAGTGAGCGGCGGGGTAATTCTCGCCCCGTCGTCTGCCGCCACAGTTGTATCAAGGGGAGTGGCAGGGCTTAGCCACAGTCTCATATGGGGAAGAAGGTCCTGGACCATGTCTGCCTTGCGGTTGGAGGGGGTAGGGAACGCCCTTCCGTACTACTGCTTATTTTTTGGTGTAAAGGTGGTCTGGTGCTTACATACGCCAAGGATATAACAGTTGAGAAGAAGGGAGGGGTCATGCAATTCCACCGTCACAATGACTTCGATCCACCTCAGTCGAAGCAAAGGGGAAGGTGGAGACATAGGATCCGAGGAAGATTCTATGAACTGGCTGAGGTCAGAGCACAGAAGAAGAGTAGGCAAGGGAAGAAGGGGGTAAGGAGAGGACAAGTATCGCCAGGAGGCAGGGATAATCTGCCTGATGGTAAGGATATAGTAAGATGGGTTATTAGAGAAGCCAGGGGACTCGGCATCCATCAGTACGAGTGAGATTCCATAAGGGAGATTTATTTTAAATTATCCCTTGCTCTCTCTCAGCCATCGGTCCCTGCTGCATTTTACAGTTGAGTCTTCCAGCGGGTGTGTCTTCAAAATGGTTGATGCCCTCAACCTCGTGGCCTGTGCCATATGACTAAGAATGCATTCTAATGCATTGTTTCCAAAAGTTTGTAAAATATCAACGTTTACAGTTTCAAAACAGAACTGTGGAATTGGGGGAGTTAGCATTGGAGCTCTAGTTTTCATTGAGTGATATTTCTGGCAAATTTTACACTCGTACAAGATTAGAGATATCATTGCACATATTTTTCCAATAGTACACTTAATGTGCTTTCCCTATAATTTTATCTCTTACACCATGCCCTCCATATACTAGATTTAGAATAGTTGAGATTATTGATTTTGTTACCGTAAGATTTGTCCCATGCATGATCTCTCATGGCTATGACGTTTGTTTTTACTGATGGGTCTATGTTACCCCGAGGAGGAATTTTGCCCAACACATTACACTCATACTTTCAAGAACTCTTCCTCACAATTAAATATAAGTAAAATTAGCAATTTTCCACAATATGAACTGTAATGAGACTGGTTTTCATATGCATCATAATCATCCCGATGATGTAGTACATCGAAACCGGTTTAGTGGGTCAAGAGCTGACCTGAAAAATGCTGAATACCACTAAATCTACAGTTTCAGCCAAAACACGGTGTGAATGAAACAAAAGAAAAAATTTCCTGCAATATGAAACAGGTTTCCAGTTCCAATTGTTTCCATTTTATAAAGGAATTGTGATTCCTGCGAGAAATCAGTTTTTCTAAACTTCAACCTAAATGAGACACCGGATAGCACCATCAAGTGGAGTTGAAAATTAACCAATTACATTATGTAGCCCACTGGCACCTTCAATGGGGAACCCCCGGAAATATTCAACAGATTTCTTGCCACCACCCTACTACCGCTACCATATGACAACAAAATTAATGAGCCATATAACCAATCAGTGAAATGGTTTATTTTCATTGCAAGTATTCATAGGTTAACTTTTCATTAGCAACTGCAAACATCACTGAATAAATACTCCCCATAGTCTTTCAAAAATGTAATAAAAGACAGTGTACTCGAGGAAAGAGTTTCTCAATACTTATGTCCCAGACCTAAAAGTGAACCGTTATGTGTAGCACGAGAAATCGGTAAGATTAACTCAATTATAAAATTACGAGTAAATAATTAGGCTAACCACATTGTAACGTTAGTTCTCGACAAGTTAATGTCTGCAACTGGATAAGAGCTGTACTACAATTAGTTACTTGACCGTGAGTTCTTCACCATTATCTTTCACAAGGGCTGCCAGTAGGCAAGCATATCAATCTCATCACAAACAAGCATATCACCTCACCACTGGGAGAGACTGCCTCGAGAGGTAGAGTGGGGCCATCACTCGAAGCCGTGGCAGGTGGCTGTAGCCACGCTTTCCTGCCAAATATGACTTCCATTATCTGAAACAAAGTATGGTGTAAGAATGCAGCCCACCAAATCACTTATTAAAATTATATTATTATTATGTTGACGCATCCTCCGCTCCGATTCCCTCGGCCACTGCCTTGCGGTCCTTAGTTTTGCCCATGGTGAGAGCAGGAAGGGGAGGAGGTGGGGGCGCAGTCCCGCGAGTATCGAGGAGAGAGATGAATTACAAGAAAACAAAAAAAGACACCTCTTTTTAAAGAAATAAAAAATTATATTTATTTATTTGTAAGCACCAACTAGGAGAGCACAAAACAAAAAAATCACAAGCGAAGGAAAAAAAGAGAAAAAAATCACCGAACACACATACATACGAAACAAAAAAAACACCAATTCACTCTTATGTCCATGTTCCTGCCCAACGCTTGTCTATTTACAATCACAATAAAACCAACCACCGATTCATTCCACTTCTAAAGATGGGTCCTTATTCGGGCCCGATTAAGACCCGGGCCACACGGGGGTCGCGTGGCCGAAGTCGGATTGACCCGCCGAGGAGAGAGTACGGTGAAGCGCGGGGAGAAATGGGCCGCGGGTCCCACGGCCGGGATTCCTCGTGGGGGCGCACAGGGAGGGTCTCCCGCACGTCCCTCGGCGTGACGGGGCGCTCGGGGGCGTGGATCACCCGGAGGTAGGGGGTGAGGCGTTTGAGTGAGGGTGTTAGGCTGCAGCGGCGAGGCGCTCCGGGGTTACGGGAGGGCTGATCCTTACGGAGTGGTCCTTCCCG
This sequence comes from Ceriagrion tenellum, assembly GCA_963169105.1. Classification (NCBI taxonomy): domain Eukaryota; kingdom Metazoa; phylum Arthropoda; class Insecta; order Odonata; family Coenagrionidae; genus Ceriagrion; species Ceriagrion tenellum. The sequence goes on along the minus strand of OY720642.1, from coordinate 122,718,877 downwards.
GAGGGTGAGGCAGGCCTCACGCACCACGGGCCAAGACACCCGCTCCCGACGGTAAGCCCGTCTCCTGGGCGGGTCGACTGGCATCCGGTCCGATGGTGGGCGCGGCGCGGCGCCCGCTCACGTCTCGAGGATGCGAGAAGGAAAGGAAACCCTCGTCGGCTGGGTCCGTGCCGAGGAATGGGTGCAGGGAAGGGAAACCCTCGTCGGCTGGGTCCGTGCCGAGGGATGGGTGCAGGGAAGGGAAACCCTTGCCCCCTGGGTCCGTGCCGAGGAATGGGTGCAGGAAAGGATGCAGGGAAGGGAAACCCTCGTCGGTTGGGTCCGTGCCGAGGAATGGGTGCGTAAAAGGGTGCGAGATGAGAGCGGACTCCGGCGTTGCTCTGACGGCGGCTAGTTCTCTGGCGGCAAGCGGGCTCCGTGGGCGATGTACTGGCTGGTGAGCGGCGGCTCGAGACGAGGGCGGCGGCGGGCAGGGGCGTCGAAGGGTGTCTACACCCTGGCTGTTTCCCTTTTTTGCGCCGAAGGGAAACCCTTTTTATACGAATTCTCTCCGGCACGGAGCGGAGTTCGTTTGCATCCCCAGCCAATGAGCGTTGTCCAACTCTTTTTAAAATGTTCGTTAACGTTCATTGGAGGGGGTGGGAGAGTGGGTGAAAGAAGGAAAATGTCGACACACTGGAGGGGGGGTTGCTCATTGTTTCTCCCGTTTTTTTGTTCGGAGCGGAGTACGAAAACGAGAGGAGTCGTCGAACGCCGAGATTCGAAGGAAGGGTCAAGCGTCCGACACAGCGCGGCCCAGGGTGACGGCTGTTGACAAAGTTGAGGGGGGGGGGGGAACGGCCCTAGGGGTGAGGGTCGGGAGTTGTCTTTACGACCCGTACTGAGAGGGAAAAAAAACAAAGGTGGGTGGTAAGAAGTTCCCTTTTTTCCCCTCTTGCACTTTCTTTATAAAAGAAGCGCTGCATCAATATAATTATATTACATATTACTTATTAAATAAACTTATATTACTTATTTTAAAATATCTTTAGACATATTACATCCATGTATGGCCAAGTGATGGCCCCATTTCCCGACGTCCTTTTCTCTGCCGTAATTTCAGCAAATATCCGCTTAAGTCCCCTGACTTTGCTCTGGCATTGCTTAGGTGTAACGATTGCCCCGGCCTGCTGTAGGGCTGAGGCAATCTCCTCCCACACCTTGGCATGGCGAATGCCCGATGATAACTTATCCTCCTTCTCCCGGAAAGTCTCCAGGAGGAGGAGGAGGACATCGTCATGCCTCCACTGGAGGCTTTTTTCATTTTCTGTAGGAAAGAGCAATAACATGTGTTTCACGTCTAACAACAAAACTGAAACATATTTCTAATTCACACAGCAATCCATCACTCATCCACTAGTAGCCATTAAACTTCACCTTTCCCAGCATCTTCCTCAGCGTAGTCCTCTGCCGGCAGCTGGACGCTGTCTCTAAGGGCATTTGCACTGCTCACGATTCTCTCCAGGTAATGGAAATCTAAAAATTAGCTAGAAAATCTGAATTATGACTCATTTAAACACTCAAACCGGTACACGAATTGACCCTGTCTTTTCTCTCATTATGACCTTGTTATACCGTATATACTACCAAACTAAACAAAGGAAGTTATTCAAAACATTCATCAAAACGTCCCGAACACATCAAATGCAGAGGAAATTCTACCAGTATTAACGCAGCAGAGTAATACGTCGAAATCGGACACGTAAAGAAGATGCGAAAGCATGGGCATTATCCACTACCATGGGCTTAATTCCCTAAATAATAGCTAATAATTTCCTTTATCTCATTCCTGGGAGCCTTTCTACCATTATCTTAGAAAGAAAATTTCATTATCTTATAAACAAAATATCAAGTACTATTAAACTAAGAAATCGATCAGATCACGAAAAATTGTTGAAACTTTCACTAATAATACCTTCCATATCACGTGGAGACAGGAAAATGATTAGCCTCACAAGTGCACAGGACTACTATAGAAACACGGTCAACGTAAACCACGTGGCCTTAAAGGTAAAGTCTCAAAAATATACATTTCTCCAATGAATTCAGAGCATAAAGAATTATATTACCAATTGGAAGAAATAAGACAATAATTCATCGGGAAGTCACACACAAACTTGGAAGATTAAGTAACATCTTAGTACTACTCAACCATTTAATTACACTTCCTTCATCGAAACTTTTAAGATTTGACACTTATTTTTAAATTAATAATTAACTAACCTGTTTTAGCCCTCGCAGCTTCTTCGTTACTAAGCAGAAGCACGACCGGCTCCTCCTGCCCCTCCACCATAACTCTTAACGCTTCCATCTCAAAATGTTTCAAAATGCCTTTCCGTTCTCCTCACTCTCCTTATGAAGCGCATCAGTAATTTTCGATGCCTCTATGCGCGCATCAGGTTGCTGGAAATGCTCGGTGCGGGGCCGCTTTAGAGCGCTCCAAAGCTCTATTCGGAACAACCCGGAAGCGCATCATGCGCTATTCGGAACGCACCCTGGGACACCCCGCGCGAGTCACGGAGGGTGAAAAATAGCCTTTCACATTTTCTTTACCTACATTTTGTCACCCTCTATCCAACTCACCTTCTTTAGGAATATGAAGATGGGTTGGCTTAGACTATAGACTCCTGGTGAAATGTGCATGGACAAAGATTTGAAAAGGAAAATTGCCGAATCAAGTCCTTGAAAACATTTTATTTCTCAATAATTAAGCAGATTTCATCAGTAGGGGAGAGTGGGGAACATTCATACACTTTTTTTCAAAAGCCAATAGTGTTTAGTCAGAAAGACATTTTCGGTCGTTTTTGTTGCTAACCTCTCAGGTATAATTCGTAGTATATTGGAAAAAATTTGAACCAATTTAGCTAAGCACTAACTACGCCATTTTGAGGTTTTTTTGAAAAAAGTTATTTGTATCAATGTGCCCCATGTACGGGGCACATTGATACCAACCCTGGGGCAGTTTGATACAAGATGGGGTACATTGATACATTGATTAAAAACAACACGGATAAGTGGATAACAATATTGGCAAACCTCTTTAATAGAAACTTATTGTTACAACTACTCGAAAATAACATTTATTGCACGTCTGAGGTTACGAACTTAGCATAATCAACTTTTTATAATAGGTATATATTTGTCTTTGTAATATCACACATTGACTACAAATTATAAACAAATGACAAGAAACAAATAATTAGAAATACCTCTTGAATGGTGGTGGGCGACCCACATCGAGGTGGCAACAAACCTTCCTAAGAAGTTACAAGCAGAGAAACATTATAAGAAACCCCTGCGGGTAGGGGGATGGAGAATACTCCCGCAGTATCCCTGCTTGTCGTAAGAGGCGACTAAAAGGGCGGGGAGGTGAAACCCCGAAAACAAACCCCCAGGCAGCAAAGGGATGCGTCCGGACAGTTTTGTGGGTCCACTGTCTGTGTGCGGCCATACCAGCTGGCCTGCGATCCACCCGCATGTTTGCCGTGTGCGGAGACCCGTAAGGGGGAGAAGGGGATCCTGGTGGGTGAGTTCTCTGGAACCCAGTCGGGTGTCGGAAGCCCGGTATGGGCCGGAGTTCAACACCCCACTTCGGCCCTGGTTTCCCTGTAAACGGGCGGTCAAGATCTAGCCAGTCTTGATCAATCGGCTTATCGACACGTTTCGATGGCGAGTGCTGGAGTGACGGGGGTTTGTGTAGGGCGGCCAAAGGTGTATGGGTTTGGAGGGCCCATGCACTGGAGGCCCCACCCGAAGCAGGCCCCCTAAACAATGGTGCTATATCCCTTGGGTAGCCCTGGCGACCACACCGGTTTGCGGTGTGGCGTCCCGAATGTGTGGCTCCGTGGTGGGTGGGGAGCCCAGGGGATGAATTCCTAATTTTCATGGAGACAATCTCACTCCCTCCAAATAAAAGATCCCGCCCGGATACGGGCGGGGGAGATAATATTTTCGTTAAGAGCATGCGCTATTTGATAGTAAAATGTGCGAAAGATGGTGAGACGCTTAAAAAGGTGTCTCCCTTCTTCATTAAACGTTCACTGTCTGCGGTTATCCCTGGGGAACCTCACTCTGTTAAAAAACTAAGAGATGGTACTCTATTGGTTGAGACTGCTAATATAAATCAGGCCGAAAAACTACTAAAAGTGAAAAAACTCCATGACATCCCGGTCACGGTAGATATCCACCGCACCCTAAATACTTCTCGGGGAGTTATAAGTCATTATGATCTCCTCTACGTTGAAGTAGATGAAATTAAGAGAGAAATGGCCCCACAAGGTGTAACGGACTGTCGTCGCCTTACGACTAGGAGGAATGGTGAGATGATTAATACTACATCTGTGATCCTCACGTTCTCTCTCGATAAGCTCCCCGAGAAAGTATATTTAGGTTATAATTCGGTCCCAGTGCGGCCATTCATACCCAATCCCATGCGTTGCTTTCAATGCCAAAAGTTCGGCCACATCGCACCGCGATGTGAGGGTAAGACCACCTGCCCGCGCTGTGGCAAGGACAAGCATGAGGGTGACGTGTGTTCCTCCGATCCTTTCTGTGTAAACTGCGAGGGTTCGCATCCAGCGTACTCTCGTGATTGCCCTGTGATGAAGGATGAAAGGAAAATTATGATAATTAAGACCTTGGATAAAATCCCGTATGGAGAGGCGCGGCAAAAGTATCGGAGTTTCATGGCCCCTATCTTTTCCCGATCTTGGGCAGGTGTAGCAGCAACCCCCAAGAAAATGCGTACCATCTCCACACAAACAAGAAACTAAACCCACGAATAGCGTCAAAGAATCTGCTGTACCGAAGAATATGCCCCAGTAAGCCGCGACGAAAATATCGGCCGAGCCGGCTAAGGCCCAAAATCCGGCAAAGACGAACGCCACCAGTTCGGGTTCTCCCGGTAAGAACCCGAACAGCTCCACCCCGGCCACGCAAATCAGGCGTGGAAAATCTCAATCCCCCGGGCCATCTGGTCCGGCCCGCCAGAGCCAACCAGAATCGATGGAAGAGGATGAATATGTCTCTGAGTCGGAGGTCCGCCGGGCTAGGTCTAAGGGGAGGAGACATCGCATAAAGCGCTGATTCTCCCTCTGAACCTAATGCCCGTTTTTATTATTTATTTATTTTTTTTTAATTTTAAAATTATTTATTACTCACCTTTTATGGTTTTTATCTTACAGTGGAACTGTAATGGTTTTTATCGGCATAAGGAGGAGCTGGCCATTTTAACTCGCGAATTTAACCCATGTTGTGTTTGTCTGCAAGAAACGCATTTCAAAATGGCGGACAAGGGGATTTTAAAAGGTTTTAACGTTTTTAGATTTGACGAAATCAGTGGCCAACGAGCCCATGGTGGAGTTATGGTTGCTATTCGGGAGGCCCTTTACACCTCCCGAGTGCACCTAAACACGCCGTACCAAGCGGTGGCAGTCACCGTGTACGCCCCCGAGGCGATCACGCTATGCAACGTGTACCTGCCCGAGGGTGCACCGGTCACTCAATTTTACCTGAATGCTCTTGTCCGTCAACTACCTCAGCCGTTTATTTTACTAGGAGATTTTAACGCCCACGATCCTCTTTGGGGAAGCCCAAGAAGGCAATGCAATCGTAGAGGACGGATTTTATCCTCCTTTATTTTAGATAATGACTTGGTTTTATTGAACAATGGGGAAAAAACCCGTTTTAATTCTTTTACCGGCGACTCTTCAAGCATAGATTTGTGCATTGTATCGAGCGCCATAAGTACAAAATTTAACTTATCCGTTCATGACGATCTCTGTGGGAGCGATCACCTCCCACTTCTTATTACCAAGGAAGGGCATTATAACCCTAGTTTTATACGGACAGGCCATTGGGCTATCCGGAAAGCAGACTGGCCGCTTTTCAGAAGCAGTGTTAATTTCAAATATGACGAAACACGTGATAGTGTTGACAATATTAATAATTTGACAAGCAGTATAATACAGGCCGCACGCGTCAGCGTACCACGGTCTCGCGGTACTACGACGAGACCTCAAGTTCCGTGGTGGAATGATGACTGCGCGAAAGCTATCCGCCAGCGTAAAAAGGCGTTGCGGATTTTTAACAAATATCCGACGGAAACCAATCTATCCTCCTTCAGGCGCTTGCGAGCGAAGGCACGACAGGTCGTAAGAGACGCAAAAAGAGCTTCCTGGATGGAATTTGTGTCGGGTGTGAATAGCAGGACTCCACTTGCACAGGTGTGGCGTAAGGTGAAGAGTATCTCGGGCAATCACCACCAGCTGGGAGGAACCTACCTTAAGGTAGGTGGCGATATTGTGACCTCAGCTCCTGAGATTGGTGAGGCTTTTGGCCTATTACTCGCCGATACAAGCAGTGATAGAAATTACAATCCCACATTTTTGGGAATTAAACTACGAGTAGAAGCCTCACCAATCAACTTTCGTGAGATCCGCTCTCATGAAGACTATAACCTTCCGTTCACCCTTAGGGAGCTACAATCAGCCATTGATGAATCCAAATTTACGGCTCCGGGATTGGATGAGGTCCACAACGCCTTTCTCCGGAATATTCCGACGACGGCAATGTTCGAGGTCCTCCACACTCTCAATCACCTTTGGAGAGACGGTGCATTCCCGTCGTCCTGGCGGGAATCTGTAGTCATACCCATACCGAAGCAGGGCAAAGACCGTACTGACCCGAATGGTTATCGACCTATATCACTCACTAACTGCCTGTGCAAGTTAATGGAAAGAATGGTTAACCGACGGCTAATTTGGTGGCTAGAGCGCCGAAACCTTCTCTCCGATATTCAGTGTGGATTTCGTAGAGGCCGGTCCACGATCGATCACCTGATAAGAATAGATAACTACATCCAGGAAGCCTTTCTTCTCCGCCAACATGTTGTCGGCGTCTTCTTTGACATAGAGAAGGCATATGACACCGTCTGGCGGCGGAAAATATTGAACACTTTGCACGAATGGGGTCTCAGGGGTAATCTACCCACTTTTATTCAGAATTTTTTATCCGATCGGGTGTTTAAGGTTAGAATCGGTCAGTACCTATCCGTAGCATACAGCCAAGATAATGGGGTTCCACAAGGGTCAGTTTTAAGCGTAACACTTTTCGCCGTGGCAATCAACGATATCGTTGATTGCATGAAGTCACCGGTGATAGGGTCTTTGTTTGTGGATGACTTCGCGATATTCTGCAGGTCATCTTATGTAACCTCTGCCGCTAGACTCACCCAACTTACGCTGAATAAATTGGAGAAGTGGACCCAAAGGAGCGGATTTAAATTCTCCTTGGAAAAAACGAAATGCATTCACTTTCACCGGATTAGGGGGCTACACATCCCTCCGCCGCTACATTTAGGAGGGAAAAACATTCCATTTGTGGACTCCAACCGTTTCCTGGGACTTGTATTTGACTATCGCCTCAACTGGAAGGAACAAATTAGTGTCCTGAAAAGAAAATGTACAAATGCGTTAAATATTCTGAAATATCTAAGTCACTCATCCTGGGGAGCTGATCGCAATACGCTGATCTTACTATACCGGACGCTGATACGGTCTAAACTAGACTACGGTTGTTTTGTGTACTCCTCCGGTCGGGAGTTATACTTGCGCCCGCTGACATCGGTCCACAATGCTGGAATACGGTTAGCCACCGGGGCGTTCCGTACGAGTCCAGTGCAAAGCATCTATGCGGATGCAGGAGAACCACCCTTGTCCCATCGGAGGAACATGCTTATGTGCGGCTATGTAGCAAAAATTTTATCTATGAGGACTCACCCTTGTTTTAACATTGTTTTTAAACCCCGCTATTTAGAACTTTTTAACCGTCGAACCAGAGCCACTAGGCCGGCAAGCATACGATTCAACAGTTTTATATCCGAGCATCTAATCACGCTCCCTGAAGTATATCCTTCTGGCTTTCCCAAACATCCGTCATGGGAAACTCCCGCTCCTAAAATCAACATGGGACTCACTCAGCGCAAGAAAGCTTTAACCACTGCTCAGGAATACCAGCGTCAGTTTTATCTATATCTTCACTGCAACCCCGGTATCGTGCCAGTTTTTACAGATGGCTCTAAGTCTGACGCTGCCTGTGGATGTGCAGTTGTCTCATCCCACCATGGAGCCATCAAGGCGAGGTTAAATCCGCTGTGTAGTGTTTACACAGCGGAACTCCTCGCAATAAAAATGGCTCTAGGAGGGATAGAAGGAAACAGTGGCTCCTTCGTCATATGCTCGGACTCTCTTAGCGCCCTGAACTCCATTTCTAGTTTTTCTTCAATGCACCCAATCGTTCAAGATATACAAACTGCTTTGATATCCCTTAGCAGAAGGGGAATATCTGTATCATTCCTTTGGGTCCCAGGGCATGTGGGTATCCCTGGAAATGAAAGAGCCGACGCTTTGGCGAAGGAGGCACTTGACTTGGAGGAAATAACTCTGACGCTGGTACCATACGAAGACCTTAAGGCTATCTTGAGAAAGGTAGCCCTAGAAGAGTGGAAAGATATATGGATGAACGTAGGAAATAATAAACTGCGCGGGGTGAAATCGGTAGTGTCCGCGTGGCCCACATCCGCCAGGAAGAGCCGCCGGGAGGAAGTGGTCATCACACGTTTGAGGATAGGGCATTGCCCTTTGACTCACTCCTTTCTCTTCACCGAGGAGAAACGACCTCCCCGCTGTGATGACTGCGACTGCCCTCTCAGCGTGCGGCATATCCTGACGGAGTGTGACAAATACCGATGCTTGCGTAGCAGGCTGCAGTTAGCGGGAGACATAAAGTCGGTCCTAGGCGATGACTCAGATGTTCTCAACCGTGTTTTATCATTTTTAAATGAAACTGGCCTTTTTAACAGTATTTTAAGGATGTAAAATTTATTTTAAATTTGACTAAGAGTACATATTAACAATTTTATTTTAATACCAATATATGTAACATATATTTTTTGTTTTATAAACATGACGTGTTGTGGTGCAAAATGACCATGTTGTCGACGCAGCCTATAAACCAAATACTACTACTAATTAAGGCAAAATTTTCAATTTCTCTAACCCTTCAGCAGCGGCAGTAAGGTTTTTCGCCTAACACTGCGGAAGAGAACCAGAGCCTTGTAGAGCCTTGTGGAATTGTATGAGAAGAAAATCATCAACATTAATCTCGCCTGAGCACGGCTGAACAGCCTCGAGGTCGCTGAAAGTCTCGAGAGAGTCTGAAGATGCATATTCAATCTCATCTTCTTCAGAACTGCTTGATGTTGAATCACCATCAACAACGCTCTTTTTCTTTTTCATTACTACTTTTTTCTTTTTAATTGATGTTCCTTGTAAGTTGGAAGCTTGTTTTTCTTTTTGTTGCCTCTTTTGTGCTGCGATGATTTTCTGCTGTTTTGCTTCCATTTTTTCTAGAACACGTCTCTTTTCTGGTGAATCTGTGTAGATTCTTGATTTCCCCCGTTCCCTTCCCTTGCGTTTTGGTGTTTCGGGAATATGTTTAGGAAATGGTCTCACGTCTTTTGGAGTTATCGCAGTTCCACTCGATGATGGTAGGGTATCTGGAACAGTTTGAGTTTGTCGGTTCTCACTTGCTGCAGACTTGCTTATCTCATCAGGGTTCCGGAGGGACGATGAATCAACTGGACTTGGAGTGACAATTGAGGTGGTAGTCAGAGGCTGTTTCGAGGCTGGAGTAATGTTGGATAGATAGACTTCTAATGGTGCAAAATCGGAATCCGAAAAAGCTAGTCGGTTGAAAGGGTGAATTCCTGGTGTTTCAAATCCTTTAATAATATTCTTTGGTGTGAAAGCTTCAAAATAGGCTAATTTAGCAAGTTTAGGTATGTCTTAAATTGTCAAACCTCTTCCAGGGTGATTTAAGTGCCAGTCATTGAACGCTACCCGCAATTTTCCTTTGAAAGGACCAAACACAGCCACATCGAGGGGCTGCAACTTGTGTGATGTGTGTGGGGGAAAGGATAAGTAAACAATCCCATTTTCTCTGCAATAATCTATTGCCGCGATCGAAACATGGGCTTCGCAGTTATCACGGAGTAGTAAAACGGGGTTTTCCTTCGAGCAGTTAGTGTGGTTATGAATGTGCTTCAAGACTTTTAAATGTAAATCCGCATTCATCCACCCACTTTTGGTTGCCAACCCCAAACTTCCTTCTGGTGCACCCTCCAAAAAATGATCCTTAAAATGAACCCGTGGAAAAACAAAAACGGGTGGGACTGTTGTCCCAGTGGCTGATATTATGGACACAAATGTCACAAGATCCCCTCTTTCCGCAGAAACAATTTGTCCAACCTGTTTCTGGGCTTTGTGGGCCAAGACCTTTGGTGTACTCAAAACAGTGGTAATTCCAGTTTCGTCGAAGTTGAAGATTCTGCTACCACTGAACTGGTACCTAGCGAGGACTGATTCGTAGTTCTAATAAAACTCTAACACTGCAGTCTTGTTAAAACCAAACGAACGCGCAACACTAGTATTTTCTGGTTTGCGCAATCCCATGGTAGTGTTTCTCTTTCTGAAACCAAGAACCCAATCTTTGCCAGCCATTTTATTTTGTTGCCATGCAGGAGGAAGTTTACGGTTCAATTTTGAGGCGAATTCAAATGCAAGAAGTTGAAACTGTTTCAGTGTTAACCCATAATGCATTTTACTACAATGCACTAAGTACTCGGTCAACTGAGCTTCCTGATTAACAGTAAATACCTGTTTTGCAGAATATTTAGAACTGAACTGTTCTTGTTCTTCATTGTTTTGACTCTGAGTTCGCTGCTTGATTTTTTCCAATCTATGCTGTAATGTAGAAAATTTGACACCAAACCTTACTGCCGCCTTACGTAAAGACATCGTCCCTTCAACTACAGCTTGAACAGCAGAAGACATTGCAGCTTATCGCATGAGGTGAAGCACAAAACTCTAGGTATTCCGCTTGCAACATAAGTGCCTTCACCTTCAAAATTAATGCCCAACTCATTTTTCATAGTTTCTATGACATCTACGTCTAAATCTTTCAGCTCTTCATTGTTCCTGATATTTTAAAGGGTTCCGAAAAGTTGTTCCGTAAGGGTACCACCTCCATCCACCTGACATTGAGCCACTGCTTGTATGACTGATGCACCCACTCTAGCATACCTCAACTGGTGCCAGAGGTTAGAAGCAGCTTGGCCTACATTCAAGGCCGACTTTTCTAAGGTAATGGGTACGATCATTTTAGACCGGGCGAAATTAATGTAATCCTCGTACAGTGGATTGTTTATATTATGCTTCTTTAAAATCAAACCTGAATGAAAAATATCTAAATCTCTCAGGCGGTGAGAGGGAGAATTGTACCTCATCAATGTAGAATGGGGATTGTTTTTCCTACAGCCATTGAGCACTTTTTCCTTGAAATTGCCAAGAGTGGCCGGTGGGTCCACATGCTTCAAAGTTCCCAGATCCGAAACTTTCAGGACTTTCTACCTGACATCTGAAAGAGCTGGTTTCCTCCAGTAACTCCGCACTTCAGTAGGAGAGGGCTCTGTGCTCTTGTTGTGGATCCACACCAAGAAGACCAAGGCATGCTCGCATCCTCCTTAAAATATGAAGGAAAGAACATATCGCCGTTAAGCACACATGTTGCAAATAATGACCAAGTGATGGCTGTGAAAGTTTTACATAATCAATTATTAGCCCATAATTTTTCTGCAGTCCATAATGATAGCGCTGTCAGCTGCCTCAATATTCTATTCTCTTCTTCCAGTACATGGATTTCAAAGCATTTAAAATCGGCCACTGATAATACACACATCATACTATACCCATCACCATCTTCTCATTAATATTTTGTCAAATTGGGATTTATGTGGTGCACTACCTCTGTTACTTTACTTAGTTAAATCTGAATAGCTCAAGTGTTAAATGTATGATAGGATTATCACACATTCTTATAGGCCAAGGTCTGCAAAGGGTTAGGTTGTCTCACTCGCGGCTCGGGCTCCGATTGTCTTGACGTCACTGTCAACCCACAGCCCCGCACTCTTTGAATATCTCCGTTCCGTCGCTGACACGCCACGAGGTGACCGACTCTTATCACAAATACATTCCAATTATCAGAGCACTATTTCATTTTAAATGCTTTACGTATTCGTGCCATAGATTTAGTAGTCCAAAACTTCGAATCATGCATATTGATAGCGGTCAGTTATGCGAAGAAGGTCGGACGAATGCATATAGCTCTAAGGCTCCATATTTCTAGGGATGAATACCGCATATTTTACTCCTTGTGACGTAAATGGCATTCAGGCGAAAGAGAAAATTAACTGGAACTTACTGAGGACATTTGGACGTAGGAAAAAGTTTACAGCCTATTAAAATCGCTTACTAGACGTATTGTGCGCGCCGCGAACGGCGCCTGTAAGTCGGCGACGCGCGGGAACGCGGTGAACTTCGAAAGAGTGGGTACATAACAGGACGGGCAATATAAACAAAACACAAGCGTACAGTTGTCTACGGGGAGCAAGAGACGAATCGAAAGAGTTTTCATCACAGATTTCGGTGTCACAACAGACATAAACGTGGCATACGAAAATTTTGGCACTGACGGAAAATACAAGTTTACCAAGCCACCTTTGCGCCTATCCCGTATTTAAGACTGGTACTAATTTTTGAAAACTTAAATTAATGTCTAAATCACTGCCCGCCTCTTGCATTAGTCTATCGCTTTTAACCCATTCATACTTTGTTACTTACATTTCTTTCTAGCTACTTGTGATTTCGAATACTTCTCCTCTGGGGAGCTTCTAGTAACATATTCTGCCATGACTTTCATGGCCCACCTCTCCTCTCAGTCCATTCAAGATGCTGTAGTACATCCATTAGGTAATTCGGCTCATTCTTTCAAAATAACCAAAGAAACAAAATCCTTTCACACCAGTATATTACCAGATTCACATTCTCTCGTGACCTACTCATTCCTCTCCTTTTTCCTCAAACACCGCCAATGACTTATACTCACAATATTGTGCCAACATTTATACTTACCCCAGGAAAAACCTAGTCTACTCCCTAAGTAGGTAATATGTTTACCCAAAATACCACGCTAAATATGAATGTTAACAGTACATGGTAAGCCATATACATTCTAAATAGATCAAATATTTGTATAGAAACAAATGTTTCATTGAAACATAATCGACAGGTTCTGGTAAAATGCCTTGTATTTAACAATTTTTCTCATTTTGTTTCAGAAACGTCTCGGTACTTTGTTTTTTTCTGATATGCACCTCTAATTTAAATACTTGATCCGAATACATATCCCCTACTTAACAAAAGCTTTAATAATTATCTTGTCCCTTTGTGAATATCTGCATAAATTATCAACTATTTTTTGGACTAGCCCCCTACCTTTTGGCAAACTACCCACTGAAAGCATACTAAATGCACCTTCCAAAACACCCAATTCTGAGATGAGCTCATCAGATGGCTACACTAGACCACCATATGGTTTATGAATTACCCATGGTAGCAGACAAGGCGTTGCTTGCTGGCTACCAGAAATTTCATTAGTATCAGTTCCAAGATTAGGATGGGTTACCATGAATTTTTTGGCTATCCAGCCACCTAAGTAACTAAGGGCATCAGCAGAGACCTCGGGAAAATCACACACTGAGATTTCAGGCGAGGATGAAGTGAGCAAAAGTCGCCACTATATTCGATTTCACTTGGAAGTTCCACTAAGTGTAATCACCTTCAAACTTCCTGCTCTTGCTTTTCTCAAGGGCTTTTGCCAAAATGTACTCCCATTACACCCTGCACTGCTGTTTGCACCACACTGCACTGCTCCTACATTCCCTCCTAAAACAATTAGTCGTAGGCGGTGCAGAGCCTGCAATGGTGAGGGATGGTCATGCAGTCCTCCTCTGGTCCTCACCTGGGAAAAGATATTTTCCAGTCTATTCTGGTTACATTTTGCAGTGATAATGTTCTCAACACCATATTTTTTTTACATCCTGCAAAGGAAAACGGAGGGAGGTAATGAACATGAGGATATCTTTTTGAAACTTCTGAAGTGTGGTCTTTCCAGAGCACTTCATATTTTAAATTACATAAACTTCACTTAAAAGGTCATATTGCGCAATTATGTGCTTTCCGTAAGCAGCATTAAAATAGAGAACATTATTTGGTACATAACTGGTCATGAGGTCGAACTACCGATTAATAAGGTCTACAGAATCAGCAGTATCCTCTGCCTACTTTGAATCAATACCTGGTTTGTATCGCCTAAGGGCAGTGGCTACAGTATGGGAAAGAAGCTCTTGAGGCCAACCTTGCTTTTTGCCTTCGAGCACCAGTTCAGGGAACATGGTGGACGGATAGCTTATGGCAAACACTCAGTTCAGAGTTAGTAAGTTCAACTAAGCTCAGTAGGGGATCTTTACTTATTTTAACTCCGCTCCTCACAAATCCTGAATCCAAAAGGCAATTCGAATCAGTTTCAACAGTTGTGCAACATCTGGAAAAAAATAAATATTCTCTCCGGTCTCAGGGTAAGTAAATGAATTGCATAACACATTGTTATTGTAAAAGGATAGCCCCAGCTCCTTCCATAGACCCTGGTTGTCACTTCCACAGTCACTCACACAGGCCACAACTACTTGGCCAGAGTAATACAATTTGATCAAAACTGAATTAGCAGCTGTTTGCACATTTTTTTGTCAAAGTCAAAAAATATAGGCTGCTTCCATGGAGCAGGACACAAAGTCAAGAGATCTGCCATTAAACCCTCTACCAGGGCTCCACGAACTTTCTTGGAGCGCCACGTATGTAATGACCACTCTGATTTTAGCATCCTTTTCAAAACCTGGCCTGCTTTTCTATGGCCGACTGTTTTCACTATCAACTCGCACACACTTCTGCCGTTCTCAAACTTTATTACAAGCTCATATATCAATCCTTGGCTTGAAGCATAAGTTAATAACATAACTTTAGGGTTAAAGATCTCAGAAGTTTTCAGGATCTCAAGAAGATCCTGGTTCACACCGCTCCCTGCCAAATTGAAAAGTTGTTTAAGGTATTCATTCTTCCCATGTGTTTTCAATATTGGGGCTATTTGAGATCTTAGAATGGTGGACGGATTAGATAGTTTCCTAATAGGCAAAGAGTAGGGATCCTTCAACAACCCGATCAATACATCATTCGGGTGTATAGTTTTTACACTTAAAAATCTCTCACAGGTACCCCACATGGTTTAGTAGTCAGATTCCATGCACAATTATCGATAGGAAAGAAGTTAAAAGATTACTTTCCGATCTTACAAACATATTATGTAAATAAATAACAGGGAAACCTCCTAACAGACTAGGAACTAGGAGGAGGGCGGCCAGCTCTTCGTCGATTGGTGCTTTGTATTTGGTATTCATCAATAAATTTTAACTCCAGAACAGTGCGACGCAATAAACTGGCAATACGTGGCATGATACTCGTGAAGCACTATGAGCATTGCTAAATGCAGCACCTATGTATTCATCAATAAATGGTAGGAAGGCATTATTAGCACCGTAAGTCTTCTGGATTTTCATAAACCCTTGACCAAATGACCATGTTGTCGACGCAGCCTATAAACCAAATACTACTACTAATTAAGGCAAAATTTTCAATTTCTCTAACCCTTCAGCAGCGGCAGTAAGGTTTTTCGCCTAACACTGCGGAAGAGAACCAGAGCCTGTCCCTCTCCTCGTTAGGGAGGGGTAGAGAAAGGTAGAAGACCCTTCTATAATGCTCTCGCTTCCTTCCCTTTTCTCGACCCCCTCTCCGCGGGTGTTGGCCGCAAGTTGCTCACTAAATAGTTGACCTATGAACAGCAGAGATATTTTATTTATTTATTCAAAATTGTTAAAATAAGTATTATAATAACTTTCCTTGTAATTGTCTGATTCATACGACACCAAACGCAGTGCATATCCGCTGATTTTTGCCTTTTTCGCCGTATTTGATACGTACGCATTGATACATTTTTCAATGTTTATTTCCTGAAATTGAAACTCCCAACAAAATTGTAAATGGTTTCCACGGGAATGAAGGTTAAATTAAAGTAAAATAATTACTTTTATACTTTATTTTTTTTAGAAATTTAATAGGAATAGGAACTTAAAAAAATATTCAGTGTGAAATTCCTTGAAACACGGATCTAAACTTAGCAGCGTATTACATTCTCGACACCAAAATCTAGAATCTTTTCTTTTCTCTTTTCAGAGAATTTTTTCATACAAAACATTGTCTTTGAGGATCTTTTATGTTTTCATTACATGGAATTTTCTCAATGAAATGCCTTGAAGTTAATTTGTGTGGGAAATTTTCCCTCGCCCCCAATTTTTCTCTTGCTATATATCATGGTTTATTTAGAAATTGATCAATTACAACTCTGACAAATTTCCTGTTGGGATTTTTACTCCCAGTTTTCTTTTTATGCAAATGAAAAGCATTCAGCATGGAGACATCAAGCAGATGAAAAAATGGTTTCTTATACCACTTCATTGATTTTCTCATGCATTCTACTCAACCAATCGTCATGTCCTATTTGTCAACTGAGCGCATGTTTTTATATAGTCCACAACAGCATCTGGTTTCTCAATTTTTTCACCTGTCTCATGGCATTTCTTCCACTATCCACAAATTTTCCGTAATACACTGTCGACAAAACACAAACATCTCTCTTATCATGCCATTTCAGTGCTGGTACACTACCATTTGAATGCTTTTCTAAATCGCCTATTGCCGTTCTTTTCATTTTGAATTTTGGAATGTTTTTCCTCATCAATCTTACGGTATCACAAGAGCCAGTTTTATTTTCACAAAGAAATTTGCACAAATTAGGACTAGTGTAATTGTTATAGGTGAACAAGAAATGGCCTTTTCCTAAGTAATTATCCTTCAACGTTTTTACCTCTCCACCAGACAGTCCCAAGTCACTACACGAGTGACTTCAGTTCTTACTCCTGTATAAACATTCATGTCCAAAATCACACCTGTCTCACAGTTACACAAAACAAAAAGCTTCATACCAAACCTATGTCTCTTAGAAGGTATGTGTTGCTTGAAAGCTAAACGACCTTTAAACAGCACTAAGGATTCATTAATTACTATATTTTTAAAAGGATAGATTGCTTTTGAAAAACGCGATTTTACCTAAGAAAAAACGTGTCTAATTTTCCTCAATGGGTCGTTTAAATTAGGCTTGCTGTTGTCAGCAAAATGCAAACAACGTAAAATTACAATAAATCGATCCCTTGGCATGCACATGGAAATAGTTCAATAAAATATATTGACAATATATTTCATTCTTGGAGCCTCTGTACATTTTGCCTCCGTGCCTACTTCCCTTCGGCAGTTCTCGTTCGGGATACTCGAAACCACTCCCCAATGCTTCTTTTGATGCTAGTAATATCGAAGGTCACTCCAGGAATGGCTTTCGCCTTCACACTCTCTGTAACAAATATAACATTGATCTTATTTTTACCTTATTCGAATTTTCACGAGTAATAAGTATGTCAAATTGCATGTCCTGATGTATGCACTCATACTCTCAGAAATCACCATTAGCAAGTATGGTTAGAATTTTTCATTTGACATTGAAAAAAATGATATTAAGGAGATTCAAGAAAATATAATGAGCATAAATCTTAAATGATATGCAAGAAAAATTTGTGGGATTAATGCACATAAGTACTTGTTTTAGCAACTTAGAAAAAGGAGAAATGATATCAAGGAATTTCCTTTAGTAGCTAGAGTAAAAGAAATTAGGTCATTCAGAGAGAAATTTTTTTATTGCAATGACGCTGGGGAGAGTTGATGTTTGGAATGTGAAGAGGAACTTAGGGTGCAGGAGCATCTATGGTATCCAACCAAATGTGCACTCACCAAAAATTGCCTCTATTAAACTGTTGAAGTGTTCTTCAAATGCCACTTTATTTTCAGACCTGGCCTTCATACGAAAATTGACTGCCAAATCATTTGTCATCAAGGCAGCGCTCATGTCATTCACAGTTTTATTTAATCCGGAGCTCAACTGCTTTTCATTGACACATTTACATAGGATGCTTGAGGATCTATCCCTCTAAAAACCTACCTGCAAAAACAGTATTCAACATCATGTCATCAAAGATCCTCCAAGATATACACAATTTAATACTTCCATAAGAATTGTCTGTCTGAGCAAATTGTGATGGAAATATTATCTAGGCATGCCTTGGTCAAAAATATTTATACTCAAACGAACCAAATGGGGCTGTTGCAAATTTTATTTGCAGCTTCTCCCAAGCCTCTGATGGCTGCTGTTGCTGCCTGATGGTCCGTGCTATTGCAGCCGAATTCTCATGGGATGGGTATAACTCATGTACATTATCTTCATCATTTCTCTCCCACGGCCGAAGGTACTGCCTGAATTGTTAAGTAATCGTATTTTCCGTGAGGAAAGAATACACTACTTGCCAGGGCATGCCAAAAAGAAAGTAAATATATATAAAAAGATGGCGTTGGCTGTCACCAAAACTTTTCATTATTAATATCAATTTTCATTTTACAAAAAATGGTCAACCTGACAACAATTTCAAAATAAACTATTATAACATACCCTTCACTGATAATGGTGAAGCAGTTCAGCTATATAAAAGCTTTCACCACCAGATTCACTCTCCATTGGAATTATCATCATTTTGCATTTTATGTTCTCAACTGCAAAATAATAGGAGTGACATAAATTAACACCAATATATATTCCAATTGTTTTGGAGGAAGCAGGTACACTATAGAAATTGTTCATGGTTTCAAACATTCTACCCACAAAATAGACGCTAGAATTCTTTTTAGCTATTACGTCTAAATTCACTAGACCACAAGCAATTACAATCATTTCATCAAAAATTCCCACTAGATTTGTCTATCACTGCTGAGGGCTTCAAAATGGCAGTCTCTGATACGTCCAATAACTCGCTCCACATGAATCCTCAGACTGGCAATTTTCTTGGTCATTCGGACATCGCTGTGGGTCATTATCTGACCAGTTGCAACTGATGGTGGCCTTACCAGCCTGCATGACTTCTGCACAAGGAGAGTCTCAAGGTTTTTGAACCCCGTCTGCCATAACCGTGCTTCCTGTAGGCATTTTGTCAAGGAAGCCACAATCCATTGATATTGCCTCATCTGAGGCCCTTCCCAGGTAGCCCGCTGAAATAAAATTGATAAACCCATTGGGCAAGCATGAAATCAAATACTTTATTGTATTTGCCTTCTTGTAATGTGACCATGACTGCACTTGGTGTAAAGCATTGGAAGGCTTTTCAATTGAAATTTCCGAACAGTCAATAATACAGGAAACATTTGAAAAATTTTCCACAAAAAGTTTTCGCCTCTAATTGTCTCAAAGGGTCCCAATCTTCCCATACTAGTGTATATTAACTCAGGGAATCGATACCGCCGAAAGGACTGGATTATAAACCTTCTACAAGTTGTTTAGGTAAATAGACATCAATATTTTGCATCAAATCCGAATAAATGATACCATAAAGTATATGGTATAGCTATCTAAGTACTGGCTAAAGAGGACGTACGTCTTACATTGAAATGGTCTTCACAGCACCGCAGCAGGTGAGATGATGGAGATAACGGTATCCTCATGATGTCTCTCCTTGCAGCAATTAGCCATTTCCTCCTTAACACCGGGTTTTCCGGCACGTTCACGAATTTCTTCCACCCCCGCGGGTAGGGGGATGGAGAATACTCCCGCAGTATCCCTGCTTGTCGTAAGAGGCGACTAAAAGGGCGGGGAGAAAACCCCGAAAACAAACCCGCAGGCAGCAAAGGAATGCGTCCGGACAGTATTGTGGGTCAACTGTTTGTGAGAGGCGATACCATATTGCCAAGATCCACCCATGTGTTTGCCGTGCATGGAGACCCGTAAGGGGGAGATGGGAACCCTGGTGGGTGAGTTCTCCGGCACCCAGCCGGGTGTCGGATGCCCAGTATGGGCCGGAGTTCAAGACCCCACTTTGGCCCCGGATTCCCCGTAAACGGGAGGCCGGGGGCTAGCCACCTCCGGTCAACCGGCTTTCCGATGCGTTCGGTGGCGAGTGCTAGAGAGGTGGGGGTCTGCGTAGGACGGTCGGAGGCACTCGGGTTGGTGGGCCCGTTGCGTCGAAGACCAAACCCGAAACAGACAACCAGCTCTAGGGTGCTATATCCCGCGGGTAGCCCTGGCGACCACACCGGCTGGCGGTGTGGCGTCCCGAATGTGTGGCTCCGTGGTGGGTGGGGAGCCCGTAGGATGAAGTTTTCTGTGGTATGGATAACAAAACGTTTCCACCACCAAAAAGATCCCGTCCGGATACGGACGGAGGAGAAAAGGTTTTTATTGGAAGCAAACGCTTTGTAATTATGAAATGCGAAAAGGCAGGGGAGTCCTTTAAGAAGGTATCTCCCTTCCTAATTAGAAAAGCTTTATCTTGCCAAATACCTGGGGAACTTAAATCAGCTAAGAAATTGCGCGATGGTACTCTCTTAATAGAAACCAACAACCTGATGCAGAGCGAAAAGCTGTTGGAAACGAAGATGCTCCATGACATTCCCGTTTCGGTTGAGGTGCACCGCACCCTGAACACCAGTCGGGGAGTCATAAGTCATTTTGACCTGCTTTACATAGAAGTCGATGAGATAAAGACAGAGATGGCCTCTCAGGGGGTCACAGACGTCCGTCGGCTTACTACTCGCCGCAATGGAGAAATAAAGAACACGACATCTGTAGTTCTAACCTTTGCTCTCGACAACCTCCCCGACAAGGTGTATATTGGGTACGAATCAGTCCCGGTACGGCCATATATCCCTGCTCCCATGCGTTGTTTTAATTGCCAGCACTTTGGCCACATCGCACCTCGGTGTGAGGGCAAGGCCACCTGCCCCGCTGTGGCATGGACGCGCATGGTGATGCGGATTGTAATAAAGAAGCACACTGCGTGAACTGCGAGGGTAAACACCCTGTTTATTCTCGTCAGTGTCCCAAGATGATGGAGGAGCGGGAAATCATGAAAATTAAAACTTTAGAAAAGGTACCATACATAGAAGCTAGAAAAGCATTTAGAGCCCGTGTAGGCTCAACTTTCTCCAAGTCTTGGGCATCTGTTGCTGCCACTCCAACATCAAAGACAACAATAGGCACCCAGACAGAAACTAGTGTGACTGAGGAAACAAAGAACGAAAATAATGGACCTGCCAAGCCGGATAAGGCTTCAAAACCGGCCAATAACACCAAAGCAGCAAAATCAGGCTCTCCCAAGAAGAACCCACAAAATATCTCTTCCGGAAATCAGACACGCGTGAAGTCTCAGTCTCCCGGCCCTTCCGGGTTGATGAAGTTGGATCAACCGGAATCAATGGAGGAGGACGAATACCTCTCGGAGACTGATATCCTCCATGCTAAACAGGGAAGGAGAAGGAACCGCTTTAGGCGACCCAATATCCCAAGGGGTCAGGCTAAGCAAGATTAGCCTAAATCCACCCTATTTGATTTTATCCGTTTTTTAATCTTCATTTCATGGGTTTTATATTACAATGGAATTGTAACGGATTTCATAGGCATAAGGAGGAACTTAGTGTCCTAATAAGAGATGTCAACCCGTTCTGTATATGTTTACAAGAAACTCATTTTAAACCTACTGACAAGGCTTTTTTAAAAGGCTTTAATATATTTAGACAAGACGATAACAGCGGCCAACGGGCCCACGGTGGAGTGGCGATTGCTACTCGGGAGGCCCTTTACACCTCCCGAGTGCAATTGAACACACCTTTTCAGGCCGTTGCTGTGACCGTCCAAATCCTCAAGGTGACGATATGTAACGTGTACCTGCCCGAGGGTGCGCCAGTCAACCGTCTCAACTTAGAATCTCTCGTCAACCAATTGCCCAAACCATATCTCCTACTTGGTGATTTTAATGCCAATGATACCCTATGGGGTAGTTCCAGTGGCCAGGCCAACAGTAGAGGGCGCATTTTATCTACCTTTTTTAACGATTTTAACTTGATCTTACTTAATAGTGATGAAAAAACTCACTTTAATAGTTTTAATGGCTCTTATTCAACCATTGACCTCTGCGTGTGCTCCGAAAGCCTTATGCCTAAAGTCAGTCTATCCGCTCACGATGACCTGTGCGGTAGCGACCACTTTCCTCTTCTCATCAATCTGCGGAAAACATCCGGCATTGATTTTATTCAACCTGATAACTGGCTTATTACCAAGGCTGACTGGGCCATATATAAAAAAAATTTTAATTTTGCTCACGACGCAAACATTGACGGGGCACAGAACATCGAAGTGCTGACAGAAAAAATAATCGACGCAGCCTGTTGCGGAATACCTCGGTCTAAAGGAACACTCCGTAGGCCAGGAGTTCCATGGTGGAACGAAAAGTGTGCAGTGGCAATCAAAGAAAGGAAAAGAGCGCTACGAATATTTAATAAATACCCTACGGAGAGAAATCTTTCTGCATTCCGACGCTTGCGAGCTAAAGCCCGGCAAGTCGTCAAGGAAGCGAAGAAAACCTCGTGGAAAGAATTTGCATCAGGGATAAATAACCGAACACCAATTGCAGAGGTGTGGCGTAAGGTACGCAGTATCTCTGGCTGCCCACAGAACTATGAAATCTCTGGTCTTAAAGTGGATAACAGGGTCATTACAAATCCCCTTGAAATGATCGAGGTTTTTGGCCAGCAACTCTATGAAGCGAGCAGTGATTCTGCGTATAATGCGTCCTTTAACGTTAGAAGGCGGAGAGCTGAAGCGACCAAAATATCGTACAGAGAGTCGGGCATCACGGAAGCTTATAATCTTCCGTTTTCCATGTGGGAGCTGACATCTGCTCTAGACGAGTGTCGTGACTGCGCCACTGGTATGGATGGTATTCACAACGCCTTCCTGAGGAACCTGCCTGAGAGTGCTATGGCGGAAGTTCTAAAAACCCTAAATCAGGTGTGGCTGGAGAGGAGTTTCCCCCAACCTTGGCGGGAGTCCCTGGTATTACCCATCCCAAAGCAAGGAAAGGACAGAAGCGACCCGAAGAACTACAGACCCATCTCTCTGACCAGCTGCCTATGTAAACTAATGGAGAAGATTATCAATCGCCGACTTGTATGGTGGCTGGAGACGCATAATCTGCTCTCTAACTTCCAATGCGGATTTCGTCGCGGAAGATCGACGACTGATCACCTAGTTCTGGTAGATAATTTCATACAGGAAGCCTTTCTCATGCGTCAACATGTCGTTGCAGTGTTTTTTTGACATAGAGAAGGCGTATGACACGGTCTGGAGGCCCAAGATCTTAATGACCCTGCAGAACTGGGGTCTAAAGGGAAACCTTGCAGCATTCATCCAAAACTTTTTAAGCGATCGAGTGTTTAAAGTTAGGGTAGGCGGACATAAATCACGCCTTTTTACCCAACAAAACGGAGTTCCTCAGGGCTCTATACTGAGTGTTACACTTTTCGCTATAGCGATTAATGACGTGCTGGACTGCATAAGGCCCCCTGTTTTGGGTTCTCTTTATGTTGACGATCTGGCGATATTCTGCCGATCATCGACCATCACTAGTGCTGGAAGACTTATCCAATTGTCGCTCAACAAACTCTTCCGATGGTCTTGCCAGAATGGCTTTCGATTCTCAGCCGACAAAACCAAATGCATACACTTCCATCGGCGGCGGGGGGAGTATGTCTCACCGGTTCTAAAACTTGGAGGGCGGATCCTTCCCTATGTTGATTCCATCCGATTCCTCGGTATGACTTTTGACAAACGACTTAATTGGCGCGAGCACATCCTATCAGTAAGGAATAATTGTTTTAAAATACTAAATATTCTTCGATTCATAAGTCACTCGACTTGGGGCGCTGACCGCACTATCATGCTTTTATTATACCGGTCATTAGTTCGATCAAGACTTGAATACGGGTCTTTCGTTTACGGCTCCGGACGAAAATCCTATTTAAGACCATTGACAACGGTACACAATACTGGCTTGAGACTTGCCACCGGCGCATTCAGGACCTCTCCAATCCCGAGCATCTATGCTGACTCTGGGGAGGCACCCCTCTCTACCCGCCACGAGGTACTCATGTGCAACTATGTCGCAAAAGTCTTGTCAATGAAGAACCACCCATGTTTTAACGCAATTTTTAACCCACGGTTTTTAGATGTTTTTAACCGCAGGACAAAGGCAACCAAGCCATTAAGCGTGCGTTTTAAGGAATATATTGACAGCAGTGGCATTGTTTTACCTAACGTGTACCCCTCAGGGTACTCCAAACATCCATTTTGGTCACTATCACAACCGGTGTGTAATTCCGAGCTCCTCCGCTGCAGTAAATCTTTGACCACACCTACGGAGTATCAGCAACTATTTAGAGAAATCCTGGAAAAGTACTCAGACTTCACTGCCATTTACACGGATGGGTCGAAGTCAAACACCTCCTGCGCATGTGCAGTTGTGTCTCCTCATCATGGCGTCACGAAGGTGAAACTTAACTCACTCTGTTCAGTCTTCACTGCGGAATTGTATGCCATTAAGACGGCGCTCCACGGAATCAAGAATGGAAATGCCGCCTACCTCATATGCACGGACTCCGCTAGTAGCCTCCGAGCCATTTCCTCCTTTTCCCCGCGAAACCCTCTGGTCCAGGAAATACAACTTGCTCTCTCATCCCTTGGTGAGAAGGGAATCAAAGTCTCTTTTATCTGGATCCCTGGTCATGTGGGGATAAAGGGTAACGAAGAAGCCGACCTAGCCGCCAAAAGTGCCCTGAATGTACCTGATTCCGAAGAAACTCTGATACCCGCCGAGGATCTTAGAGCCGTACTACGAAGCGTAGCTCTAAAGAAGTGGAAAGACAAGTGGTCCGAGCTACAAGGCAATAAACTTAGAACCATAAAGCCTATAACATCACCATGGGCAACCTCTGTGAGGAGTAACCGCAGGGAGGAGGTCGCAATAACCCGACTCAGAATAGGACACTGTGCCTTAACACATGCTTACCTCTTCACAGAAGATAAGTCGCTGCCAATTTGTGAGGATTGCGATATTCCCTTAAGTGTGAAACATATCCTGACCGAATGCAGAAAGTATAGCGGTACACTTCAGAACTTACAAATACGTGGAGAGATAGGAAAAGTTCTTGGAGATGACATTGATTCCATTAATAAAGTCGTAAAATTTTTAAACGTGACCGGATTAAATAATAAGTTATAGAATCCAACATCCTAAAACTCCGTATAAAAATGAATAGAACATCCACTGATTGTTAATACCGATACTCCGTGGTGCTAAATGACCATAGCTGTCGTCGCACCCTATAAATCCAAACCTACCTACCTACCGGTTCTGATCGTCCGCGCAACTGTGTATGCAACCGACGCGGGAATGCCGACCGCGCGCGTAGCGCGGACCGTCCGCGGGAGTGTGTAACGGGCCTAAGGAGACACGGTGAATGGAAATAACCTACTATGAACAGAATTTTTTAAAATTAAACAATTCATATTCCCTGTGCTTTCCTCGCCCTGAGGGATATGGGAGTCTCCTGTTTTGTCCCTTTCAAGTCTTCTGGCAGCTTGCTTCAACCAGCTTTGTATCTTCTCTTTCACTTGGTCCTCCAATACCGACTCCATCCCAATATGGCTCGTAACTGCACCTTGAAGACAAATATATTCCAATACATTTTGTCAATAGAGTGGAAAAATTCAATTGGCACATTCTCCAACATCATGACCCTCTAATAAATAAATGCTACTTCTGGATTTTTCCAAGTATTAAACAATCACACTGGAACAAAAACAGAATTTTAAATGTAAGGATCAATCACTCTATCTCCACATTTCAATTATTTTCTTGTGAGGCAATTTTCTAGATCTCACTGTACCGAGGTTGCGTACAAACCCTACCACATTCATGGAATGTTCTTAATCTTGCAATAGCAAAAATTAACATCTGCTTCAAATGAACATTTGAAGAGGAATTTCCCAGTACCCATATCAATTTTACATTGTGAATCTGCCCAGACACTACATGCTTCCATCATCAACGATTGAAGTTACATTTGAAACATTTTCCGTAATAGTAAACCATCTTGTAAGAGAAAACACAGGAAATTCAGTATCAGGAGAATTCCAATAAAACAAAGACAGGACATATTACAGGCAGTGTTATAGAGGTGTGTGGCATGGATAGTGACAAAGTAAATGTAATGGTTCCTGCTAACAAGCATCATTATAAGTGGCCCAAAATTGCTGACTGCCTCACATATTCTTTTAAGGATTTGATTAGGAAAATTGATCCACCAACTGTGAAGTCCTGTGGCTGAATAATGTATACATGTTCATTGTTTTAATGGAATAATGCTAAATAGAACAAAAATAACTATTAGGTGCTCTGTAAGTACTTTTGGTTAAAGACTGATGAAACAATTTCTAAGTGTCCATGTTTAGTAAGTCTTGAGTTTCATATGTTAGTGTAAAAAATGTCTTATGTGGCAGTCCCACACAGCAGAAAATATTTTAAAAACCTGAAATCTAATGTGAAAATGTATAGAAGAAAATATATCTAACATTATAAGAAATAACTTGTTTCTAGGTCACACTTCACAGAAGTGTTCATTTCAAGATAACTGTGTTCGCCAAAATGACATTTTTGTTCCATATGTGACATTAATTTTATCCTCAATAATTGTTTACAGCAAGATTAATCAATGCTAATGCTTTTAAAAGCTATTTAAGTAAATACTTTCGCTTTCAAAAATAATTGATGGATAAAAACATCTCTCCGGAACCATAGTAAAAATGCCCCATATGTGAAAATAGAAGGCTCCATAAAGTCGACTATATTTACAAAATATACTTACCATTAACAATACATCCGAGAGGGGTCTCCTCTAGTGCATATTCATGTCCCCTCAAGCCCTTCCAATTACATTTCTCCGCAAATTCATTAGTAAGCAGCCTTGTCAGAATGCCATTTGCCACTGCTGTTAAATCTTTGCCTCCCACTCGGCTCAAGTGATTAACCTATCTAAAAATGAGCAAATAAGTTACAAACAACTGCTAACTGCAATCGACCGAAAAGAAGCAATGTTTAATGAACCAACCAGCATTTCCTTAGTATCATCCTCCTGAACTTGTCCCATGACTTCACAGAAGCGAATCCAGTCTGTGATGGGTATTTCAAAGGGCAACCTCGAGAGCCTTCGCACCTCAGGTGCATTGAAGCCATGAAAACCTTCATTTATCCTATCATGAATAACCCTCTGAGTCTCTTATGGCCACAACTTTAGTTGAGAGACGAGCCATGCTTGAGGCTAGATACTCAATTTTTGTAGACATCTTTCCACACAAAGCTAAAAGCTTAGACAATTCAGACTCTTCTACGTGGGCTGAAATTAGAGAAAAAAGGAGTTATAATCACCATTAATATTCAAGTGTTACATTCCATATCTTGGCTTTAACAGGTTCTTAATTGCAACAGCCTTTACCAAGATAGAGATTTGCTTTTACCAAGATAGAGATAAGGATTCGCCCACTGTCTCGACCACTTGCATGCGCATTGGATAGACGAGATTACCTATTGTCAGAGGTACCGGTTTTTCACCATAGTTTTTTAGTGTCCGCCCCGCAATGCCTCGAATGCGATACCTCGACGTCTCCATCCCCTTACCGCTACACGACCCCCGCGCTTGCTACGATATTTGGGCCCCCGTATCTATAAGGCACACGCACTCCCTCCCTTCTACGGTCACATTGATCACCAAGTCACAGGTTCCCGCACTCGCTTCGATCCCTGGAATCATCACTTCCTTTAATAGGGGCCGGTACTGGCGGGCCGATCGACCCCCTCGCCATTTAAATCACTCGCTCGGTTTGGGGCCCTATTTCGACACTCCCGCGAGAAGTAACCCTGCTCCCCACAGTTATAACACTTACCACGACGAGGGGCA
Organism: Ceriagrion tenellum; assembly: GCA_963169105.1. NCBI lineage: Eukaryota > Metazoa > Arthropoda > Insecta > Odonata > Coenagrionidae > Ceriagrion > Ceriagrion tenellum. Next base: position 122,690,837 of record OY720642.1, on the reverse strand, counting down.
CGGCATTCCCGTGCCAAGTGGCCGGGGCGTCTGCAGTGGTAACACTCGCGGGTCGTCACCTGGAACACGCGTCTACTCGGCGACGGCGCCCGAGGTGTCCTCTGCCTCTCGAATCCGCACCGCCTTGGCGATGGCGGCGTCAAAGCTCTCAGTGGTTGCGAGTAGACAAAGTCGGCCCAGCTCTCCTGAGAGACCTCTTAGGAAGGCATCTAAAGCTTGCTGGTCGGCCTCATACCTTAGGGACTCGATCTGCTCCGGGGTACCGCTAATCTCCACTGTCCGGGCGTTGATGCGCCTGACCCGATCTGCGAACTCCTCGTCCTCCTGTGGCTCCATGCGGATGACGACCAGGAGCTCTCGGTGGAAACGGGCCATCCTCTTCGAGCGGTACCGATCGAAAATGAACCCTTTCCATGCCTCATAACCCGTCGCCGCCTTACATTCGGGTCTCGTTCGATCATACGCCGCCGCATCCCCGCTCAGGCGAATACGCGCCGCGGCGAGTGTTTCCTCGTCGTTCCAACCGCTCAACGACGCCACCTGCTGGACTCGCTCTAGGAAGGCATTGACGTCATCTCCAGGCCGGCCCGGGAACGGCTCGATGGAGTTAAGGAGGGAGAATTTCGCCCTTGCCGGTGCAGCGGCCTCTTGATCCCCCCCCCCCCTTGGCGATGACTGCTCTCAACCGCTCGTTTTCCAACCCCAGTTGCTGAAGCTTCTCTCCAAAGTCATCTATCACGCTCTGTACTAACTAAAACTAACCCGGCTCGCCATGTTGTCGATCTCCCGTCTAAATCGCGTCTCGCTCGTCTATGCCGTATTCTACCCTCCGATCAGTACCATCCCACTTATGGCACCAGTTGTAAGGTTCTCCTACGGTACTATCGCAGAGGGTAGGGGTGCTTATAAATCAGAGCCATGAAGTTCGTTCGATCGACTTTATTCACAAAGCATACATACACTCATGACGCTTCCCAACGGACAACTGCCCGATGTCGTGTCCAAAAGCACGTGTGGTGGTGCAAAATGACCATGTTGTCGACGCACCCTATAAACCAAATACTACTACTTTATCCTAAATTAAACGGGTTAAACCAAGAGAAAGAAAAACATCTTAAATACAGAAACCTAAACAATGTTTCTGGGTATTTTCAAGTAGCAGCTTGCCTCATTGAATGTAGGTGTTTTACTATTATTGGCACAAGACTTTTTTCCCTTTTCACAATCTTTCGGTAGTTTTTACATTGAGCTGCCATACTCAGTATGGTGTAAATAAGGAGAACACCTGGGCCCACCCATTTCCTTGAATCTGCTCAGAGCTGCAGCTTTTTGCGGTTGATTTGCTGACGAAACATTTTCCCCCTTCCTCTTCATTTGCGGTGGCCTGGGGGAATCTGCAGTTCATATTCCCTTCTCGCAGTCTGAGCCTGAAGAGGTCTCATCAGGGTAATTCTTCTTGGGTGCCATGCTAAATCTTTTGGACGATATCCTTGATCTAACAACAGTCTCCAGGTCGGAATCATTGCATGCACCTGCTTTAATCTCTTAACTTCCGCCCTGAAGCATAATTTTCTGAAACATTAGGCAAGGGCATGATTAATATTTTAAGTGGCATGTCATAGGTATTTAATGTGAAATATTTATGGTATGCCATAAAAGAGGCATCAAGTAAAAAATAATGACAAATACATAAGTATTGTATCATTGAAAAGGAACTTTTGAACAAAACTCCTACCTAAAACTGGGGATATATGCGGATAATTAATTTAAATAATATTTAATAATTAACAACTATAATGCCATAATTCATCCCATTCAGCATTAGGCTGTTTGGCCTATGAGTAAGCTTAGTCTAGAGCAGTTTTACTACTACTCTCTGGTGGATTCATCACAATTCCATCCTCATAGTTCTGACCTTTATCATTCTTTCTTGGGGATCTCAAGACCCAACCTGAGGGAATGGCAGCAACTGTCACATTTTTGTGTGCCCTATGTGACAAAATTTCCGCAACTCGCCATCCTGATGCTGTATGACTGAAGAAACCATCATATTATCACAAGTCTCTCTGATGACTCACAAATTATAGTCATATTAACGTAAGAAATGCTCACAACATACATCAATGTTGTAGAAGCTCAGCCAAATAATATTCATCTTCCTCCCCAGTAGGGAAAATAACAGCTTTATTTTTTATGCTGCTGACAGCCGAACATTCTGACTGAGAAAGATTACTTGCTACACAGTCCTAACTTAGTCGATACGCAGGGAATGCAATAGCAGTCAGCTACTTTGTAAAATTTTTGTCCAAAAAGAATTCTTCATCTCCCCTTGACGCAATAATACTGACAAGCAGAACATTTCCATTCTCTAGAAGAAGCACACCGTTGGCTACTCGCAGGCTAATGCTGACATGTAGCTATGTGTCGAAAATTTTGTCAATGACAAAACTCCCATGTTTTAATATCGTTTTTAAACCTAGGTTTTTAGATATTTTTAACAGAAGGATGAGGGCTACCAGGCCAATAAGTATTCGACTTAAAGATTTTACGGACAGTATTGACATCTCGGAGGTGTATCCTGTGGGGTATTCAAAATACCCACCATGGTCCATACCAGGACCTGGCTATTCTCTGCCGGTCATCCAAAATAGTAACCGCGTCCAGACAGATACAACTCTGTCTTAATAAACTGGACGGCTGGTCCCAAAAGAACGGCTTCCGCTTCTCAGCGGAAAAGACAAAATGCGTACATTTTCATCGTTGCAGGGGCAACCACATACCACCAGAGTTACGTCTCGGTGGTAGGGTTTTACCATACGCTGATTCGGTTCGTTTTCTCGGGATGGTGTTCGATTCCAAGCTTAATTGGAAGGAACACATCCGGATTCTTAAAGAAAAATGTTTTAACGTTTTAAATATTTTACGTGTTTTATCGCACACTACATGGGGCGCCGACAGGACCACCATGCTTTCATTTTACAGGGCAATGGTGCGTTCCAAGTTGGACTACGGATGTTTCGTATACTCCTCGGGCCGCAAAAGCTACCTGAAACCGCTGGCAACGGTTCACAACGCGGGGCTACGTTTGGCGACCGGAGCGTTCAGGACGTCTCCCGTCTTAAGCGTATACTCGGATGCCGGAGAGCCCCCGCTGGATACCCGGAGGAACATCTTAATGGCCAACTACGTCGCAAAAATTTTATCTATGAGGACTCACCCGTGTTTCGACGTAATTTTTAATCCCAGGTTTTTAAACATTTTTAACAGGCGGACAAGGGCCACCAGACCCCTGAGCGTCCGTTTTAAAAATTTTATGGAAGGATCAGATGTGAGACTTCCAGAAGTGTACGGCCATGGATATTCCAGTCACCCACCATGGCGAGTGCCCTATCCGAAGTGTAGTTTTACCCTACGAACTGGCCAGATAGGTTCCACGACGCCTATGGAGTACCAACAACTTTTTAGGGAAGAGCTGTGCCGCCACTCCGATTTCACTCCCGTGTTTACGGATGGTTCGAAATCCGAGTCTGCATGCGCATGCGCGGTGTTCTCGTCCCACCATGGAGTCATCGGGGTGAAGCTAAGCCCGCTGTGCAGCATCTACACGGCGGAGCTTTTCGCCATAAAGATGGCTCTTGGTGGTATTAGGGGCAATTGTGGCGCATACATGGTCTGTAGTGACTCTATGAGTGCGCTGCAGGCCATTTCCGGTTATTCCCCGATGCACCCACTTGTCCAGGAGATTCAGAACTATCTTTTATCCCTTTCTAAGAAGGGAATCGTTATCCGTTTTCTGTGGGTACCTGGACACGTGGGAATAGCCGGTAACGAGATGGCCGACTCGGCAGCGAAGAAGGCTCTCCAAGACGAACACATTTCGTCAGTGTTGGTACCGTACCAAGACTTAAAGGCCACGCTGAGAAACGTAGCCTTTGGACAGTGGAAGGAAACCTGACACTCCGTGACAGAGAATAAGTTGCGCACCATCAAGCCGGTAGTATCAGTGTGCCCCATATCAGTCGGGAGGACTCGCAGGGAAGAGGTCGCAATCACACGGTTGAGGATAGGGCACTGTGCCCTCACTCACTCTTACCTCTTCACCGAAGAGAAGATCCCTCCCTACTGTGAGGATTGCGACTCTCCTATAACTGTGAGACACCTTCTGACGGTGTGTGATAGGTACCGTGCTCTGCGCATCCGGCTGAACATCAGGGGAGACCTAGGACACGTTCTAGGAGACGATCCTGATTGTGTCAGTCGGATAATGGTATTTTTAAAAGAGTCTGGGCTTTTTAACTGTTTGTGACCAACCATTATGTGGTGTTTTATCTCACGCCCATTTTAATGTGAGCTGCGTCGCTTTTATTTATTTATTTATTTATTTATATATTTAACTATTTATTTTAAATAATATGACATGGTTAGAAGCCCTTGTCCACCAGCTGCCTCAGCCCTTTATTTTACTCGGTGACTTCAACGCACACGATCCTCTATGGGGAAGCAGTAGAGGACAATGTAATCGTAGAGGACGGATTTTATCTTCCTTTATTACGGAGTCTTACCTAGTTTTATTGAACGACGAGGAGAAAAGCCGGTTCAACAGCTTTACTGGTGACTTCTCCTCTATAGACTTATGCGCGACATCGAGCGTGTTTTTAAATAAACTGAGTATGTCCGTACACGACGATTTATGTGGGAGTGATCACTATCCCATTTTTATATTGAAAGAGGGACGTTCTAACCCCATTTTTATTCGGCAGGGCAACTGGATTATCCGGAGAGCCGATTGGGGTCGTTTTAAGAGCAATTTTACCTTTAAACACGACATGACGCTAAACAGCGTGTCTAACATTAATCATTTAACAAGCTGCATCATCGAAGCCGCGAGTACAAGCGTACCACGGTCTCGCCGTCTCAAATCAAGGCAATGTGTACCTTGGTGGAATGAAGAATGCGCAGATGCCATTCGCAAACGGAAAAAGGCGCTACAAATTTTTAAAAAGTTCCCGACGGACACGAACCTTTCCGCCTTCCGGCGCTTAAGAGCTAAGGCTCGGCAGGTCGTGAATAAGGCGAAGAAGGCTTCCTGGGTGGAATTTGTCTCGGATGTCAACTGTAGAACACCACTTACACAGGTATGACGCAAGATCAGGAGTCTATCGGGTAACCACCAACAGGTCGGCATCTCCTTTTTACATGGCAATGGCGATGTAATAACGTCTGGAATTACTATCAGCGACATTTTCGGCCAGCTACTTGCCAAAACCAGCAGTAACAGGAGCTACAACCCTACGTTTCTGAAAACCAAGGAGGGATTGGAGGTGTCCCCGATAAACTTTAAGGAAAGACATCCCTTGGCGGATTACAACCTTCCGTTTTCCCTCTGGGAACTCAAATCTGCCATTGCTGACTCCCATATCACTTCTCCGGGACCTGACGAGGTCCACAATGCCTTCCTCCGGAATATCCCGGAGTCGGCACTGTTAGAGGTTCTCCATACCTTCAACCAACTATGGCTAGAAGGTTCTTTTCCACCGTCCTGGCGGGAGTCTGCGGTAGTTCTTATACTCAAAAAAGGCAAAGACCGAGCCGACCCGAATAACTTTAGACCTGTATCCCTCACCAGCTGCCTGTGTAAGGCTATGGAAAGAATGGTGAATCGGCGGCTCGTCTGGTGGCTAGAGCGCCGAAACCTTCTCTCTGGTATTCAATGTGGTTTCCGCAGAGGCCGTTCCACTACCGATCATTTAGTCAGAATTGATAACTATATCACCCCTGCGGGTAGGGGGATGGAGAATACTCCCGCAGTATCCCTGCTTGTCGTAAGAGGCGACTAAAAGGGCGGGGAAGGAAACCCCGGAAAAAACCCCAGAGCCAGCAAGGGTTGAGTCCGGACAGTCTAGTGGGTCAACTGTCTGTGTGCGGCCATACCACCTGGCCTGCGATCCACCCGCATGTTTGCCGTGTGCGGAGACCCGTAAGGGGGAGAAGGGGATCCTGGTGGGTGAGTTCTTCGGCACCCAGCCGGGTGTCGGATGCCCGGTATGGGCCGGAGTTCAATACCCCACTTCGGCCCTGGATCCCCTGTAAACGGGCGGTCAAGATCTAGCCAGTCTTGATCAATCGGCTTATCGACACGTTTCGATGGCGAGTGCTGGAGTGACGGGGTCCTGTGTAGGGCGGCCGAAGGTGTATGGGTTTGGAGGGCCCATGCATTGGAGGTCCAACCCGAAACAGGCCCCCTAAACGATAGTGCTATATCCCTTGGGTAGCCCTGGCGACCACACCGGTTCGCGGTGTGGCGTCCCGAATGTGTGGCTCCGTGGTGGGTGGGGAGCCCAGGGGATGAATTCCTAATTTTCATGGAGCCAGAAAATCTTCCTCCATCAAAAAGATCCCGTCCGGAAACGGGCGGGGGAGACATAACGTTGACCGCTTGTAGGCGGTATCTTATTATGAGAAGTACAAAGGAAGGTGAGACCCTTAGAAAGGTGTCTCCCTTCCTCATTCGTAGAGTCCTCTCGTCCGCCGTAACTGGCGATTTAATATCTGCAAAAAAGCTGCGAGACGGTACACTATTGATTGAAACGGCCAACGATAAGCAGAGTGCTAAATTGCTGAGCATGAAAAAACTTCATGACCATCCGGTCAAGGTCGAGGTGCACCGTACCCTGAACACCAGTCGGGGAGTGATTAGCAGCTATGACCTGCTGTACGTAGACGACGACGGAATTAAGAGAGAAATGGCCTCTCAGGGCGTTGTTGACTGTCGTCGTCTGAAAATTAAGCGTAACGGTGAGCTGATTAACAGTACATCTGTAATCCTCACCTTCTCGCGCGACACGCTCCCCGACAAGGTATTTGTTGGCTATGAATCGGTTCCCGTCCGCCCATTCATACCAAGCCCTATGCGATGCTTTCAGTGCCAGCACTTCGGCCACATCGCTACCAGATGTGGGGGCAAGGCCACCTGCCCGCGCTGTGGCAAGGATAAGCTCGAGGGTAATGAGTGCACCTCCGAGCCGCTTTGTGTCAATTGCGAGGGTGCACATCCAGTGTACTCTCGTGATTGCCCAAAGATGAAGGAGGAAAAGAAGATCATGGAGATTAAAACAATCGATAAGGTGTCATATTTCGAGGCCAGGAAAAAGTACCGGACATTAATTGCCCCAACCTTCTCTCGTTCTTTTGCTGTCGTTGCTACCACTCAGAGTAGCAAAATCTCAGACGAAATCGTGAAAGTAGATAAAGTTGAGAGTAAGAAAAGCCCAGACAAAGAAGAGCTAGCCAAGCCGGATAAGGCCACAAAGCCGGCAAAATCTATATCCTACAGCGCGGGTTCCTCTGTGAAGAACCCGCCAAAAACCACTGGTTCCACGCCCCCGAGGCGTGATAAAACGCCATCCCCCGGTCCGTCCGGGGTACGCGCACCATCTCCAGTGGAGGCTATGGAGGAGGATGAGAATCTCTCTGAGACGGATATCCTCCTCGCAAGACAAAAGGGGAAGAAGCACCGTATTCGGCGCTGATCCCCTCGAAGGACATACAGATTTCAGGTTTTAAACTTGAAATTTGATATTTTTAATGAATTTTATACTACAGTGGAACTGTAATGGTTTTTATCGTCATAAAGAGGAGCTGAATATTTTAATTCGCGATTTTAATCCGCCCTGCATTTGTCTTCAAGAGACGCATTTTAAAACGACGGACAAGGGTATTTTAAAACATTTTAACGTTTTTAGATTTGACGACACCAGTGGCCTCCGGGCCCAAGGTGGAGTGGCAGTTGCCACCCGAGAGGCCCTATACACCTCTCGGGTGCAACTGAACACGCCGTTTCAAGCGGTAGCTGTGACCGTGCACGCCCCGGAACCCATAACGTTGTGCAACGTTTATCTTCCCGAGGGAACACCAGTCACTGAACGCAACCTAGAGAATCTTGTCCGTCAGCTACCAAAACCCTTTATTCTTTTAGGCGATTTCAATGCCCACGACCGTATGTGGGGAAGCTCCAGGGGACAGAGCAACAGGAGAGGCCGGATTTTATCAAATTTTATCGGAAATTTTAATCTGTTTTTGCTAAATACCGGGGAAAAAACTCGTTTTAACAGTTTTAATGGAGAATTCTCATCCATTGACCTTTGTTTGTGTACTAGCAGTTTAATGACGAAATGTCGAATGTCAGTACATAAAGACCTATTTGGAAGCGATCACTTTCCCATCCTCATTCGCAAGGAGGGCAGTTTTGATAACACTTTCACCACCCCAAAAAATTGGATCACCCGGAAAGCGGATTGGCCGAATTTTAGAACACATTTTCATTTTAAACATGATGCCACTATTGACGCATCACGGAACGTCGAAGTGTTGACATCATCTATAGTTAAAGCTGCAAGTTGCAGCGTACCGCGGTCTTCGGGACACGCTCGTCGGCCCGCTGTGCCGTGGTGGACCGAGGAGTGCGCCAATGCAATTAGATTGCGCAAGCGAGCATTGCGCATTTTTAGCAAATATCCAACGGCAACAAATCTGGCCTCTTTCCGACGTTTGAGGGCCAAAGTTCGGCAAGTCGTGAAGGAAGCAAAGAAGGCCTCCTGGATGGAATTTGTGTCCGGCGTAAATAACAGAACCCCACTTGCACAGGTCTGGAAGAAGGTGCGTAGCATCTGCGGCTCTCGGCAGGAACACGGCGCTTCGATATTGAAGGTCGATGACCGGATGGTGACCTCCCAGCCGGAAATATGTGAAGTGTTTGGTCGTTTACTCGCGAAGACCTGCAGTAACGCCAACTATGATGCAGCATTTAGAGCGATTAAAGATCGATCCGAGGCTGCCGCTTAAATTTTAATTTCAATGGTACGCGTCATATTGCTGCCTACAATGAATGCTTCACTATGTGGGAGCTGACCTCTGCAATTGCGGACTCCCGGGACTCCTCCCCAGGAATGGATGGCGTCCACAATGCGTTCATCCGGAATCTTCCCGGGGCCGCATTGTCGGAAGTCCTCCACACCCTCAACCAACTCTGGGTGGAGGGTACTGTCCCACAATCCTGGCGGGAGTCTGCAATAGTCCCCATTCCAAAGCCAGGAAAGGAAAGGACTAATGCAAACAATTATAGACCCATCTCTCTTACCAGCTGCCTGTGCAAGGTCATGGAAAGAATGGTCAATCGCCGGCTCGTTTGGTGGTTGGAGCGTCGGAACCTACTTGCTAACATCCAGTGTGGTTTTCGGCGGGGAAGATCGACAATAGACCATCTCGTCCGAGCGGATAATTTCATCCAGGAAGCCTTTCTTTTGCGCCAACATGTCGTCACTGTCTTCTTCGATCTGGAGAAGGCATACGATAGGGTCTGGCGGCACAAAATTTTAAAGACGCTGCACAGTTGGGGTTTTAGGGGTAACTTACCCATTTTTATTCAAAACTTTTTAACGGACCGGGTATTTAAAGTGAGAGTGGGGAACAGTCTGTCACAGTTTTACACCCAGGAAAACGGAGTACCCCAGGGCTCCGTTTTAAGTGTCACTCTCTTTGCAATCGCCATCAATGATGTCGTGGATTGTATTAAGGCTCCGGTAATGGGATCATTGTTTGTTGATGACCTGGCTATTTTCTGCCGGTCGTCCAAACTCGTCAGTGCAGCCAGAATAATACAACTGACGCTAAATAAACTGGATAAATGGTCTCGCAGCAATGGCTTCCGTTTCTCAGCTGAGAAGACGAAATGCGTTCACTTCCACCGAAAACGGGGATATGATGTTCCACCACCTCTGCGCTTGGGTGGAAGAATCCTTCCATATGTGGAGTCAATACGTTTCCTTGGTATGATATTTGATTACCGACTTAATTGGCGGGAACATATACGACTGTTAAGTGAAAGATGCCGTCAGGCCTTAAATATTTTAAAAGTTTTAACTAACTCGAACTGGGGTGCAGATCGCACCACGATGCTTTTACTGTACCGTGCCCTCATTAGATCTCGTCTGGACTACGGCTCTTTCGTCTACTCCTCCGGACGAGAGTCGTACCTGAGGCCTTTGACAACGGTTCACAATGCTGGACTGCGGCTGGCCACCGGTGCTTTCAGGACAAGTCCGGTTTTGAGCATTTATGCTGACGCCGGAGAGCCACCTCTGTATGTCCGCAGGAACATGCTGATGTGCTCCTACGTGGCAAAACTTTTATCAATGACAAAGCATCCATGTTACGATATTGTTTTTAACCCTAGATTTTTAGACAATTTTAATGGACGGAGAAGGGCCACTCGCCCTTTAAGCGTACGTTTTAGCAATTTTATCGAAGAGAATAATTTCTCTCTTCCGGAAGTATACCCGGTAGGTTTATCCAACGAAGCTCCATGGAATATACCACGGCCAGATATTTACCTTGAACTGAGCAAGCTACAAAAATCCTCCACCATCGATTCAGAATACCAGGTAATGTTCAAGGAAATGCTGAATTCCCACCCGGATACCATCCCTATATATACGGATGGATCCAAGTCCAATTCAGCCTGTGCGTGCGCAGTATACTCCCCTAATCACGGAGTCGTGAAAGCGAAGCTCAGTCCGCTGTGTAGTGTTTACACAGCGGAACTGTTCGCTATAAAGATGGCTATCCACGGCATACATGGCCGTAGTAAGTCTTTTATAATCTGCACCGACTCCCTAAGCGCATTGAGAGCAGTTTCCGACTTTTCCCCACTCAGTCCTATCGTTCAGGATATACATAATGCCCTTCTTTCTCTTAACAAAAAGGGAATAAGAGTAAGCTTTTCATGGGTTCCTGGGCATGTGGGAATAGACGGAAACGAGAAGGCTGACTCAGCGGCGAAGGAAGCACTGAACGACCTCGGAGCCTTTTCTTTCCTGGTACCGGCAGAGGACCTTAAGTATACCCTAAAAAATATATGTGCACAGAGGTGGAAGGACTCGTGGAGGAGCCAAATGAATAACAAATTGCGCTGCCTGAAAGCTGATGCGCAGGCGTGGGCCTCTTCCGTCAGGAGCTGTCGTAGGGAGGAAGTTGTCATCACGCGACTGAGAATAGGGCACTGTGCCCCGACCCACTCATACCTCTTCACCGAAGAGAAGATCCCACCTCGCTGTGATGAATGCGACTGCCCTCTCAGCGTTCGGCATATCCTGACGGAGTGTGACAATACCAATGCTTGCGTAGCAGGCTGCAGTTAGCGGGAGACATGAAGTCGATCCTAGGCGATGACTCAGTTGTTCTCAACCGCGTTTTATCATTTTTAAATGAAACTGGCCTTTTTAACAGTATTTTAAGGATGTAAAATTCATTTTAATTTTGGCTATGAGTACATATTAACAATTTTATTATAATAGCAATGTATGTAACATATATTTTTCTTTTATAAACATGACGTGTGGTGGTGCAAAATGACCATGCTGTCGACGCACCCTATAAACATAATACTACTACTACTACTTATCACACTGAACAAAAACATGCTGCCAACGTCTTCTATTGGCCGGCACTTCCAACCAACTTATTTTAACACTTCCCCTTGACGGACAATAGGTAAATTAAAGTCTTACACATATGAATGAATTAAAACAACGCAAATACTACTCCTGAGTAATCAATTACTACTCCTGAGTAATCAATTACCAATTAATGAAACACAACCCTATCCAGTTATCAATACATCACATTGATCAATTCATACCAAACAATTTTACAATTTCTTCTGTCTTAGGCCCTGGAAGAGGTTTGGTAAAAATATCAGCAAGGTTATTCTCAGATGCAACATATTGAAAATCTATCATACCAGATTGTACCCTTTCTCTGATTGCATGATACTTCACGTCTATATGTTTCGTGCGGTCAGACAGGATTTGCAACACACATTGCTCCTTAATTGTCCACTAGGATTCTTGTCGGTGAAGACACATACTTCTCCTGGCTTAATTCAACCAAAAATTGATGAGGAATGGATGTTAAAGGTTCTCCTATGAGGAAATGACCTGGGGAGAGGTAGGTTAAATCAGAGGGATCATTTGAAAGGGAAAGGAGAGGTCTTGAGTTGAGGCACGCTTCTATCTGTGTTAAGAGAGTATACAGTTCTTCGAACGTAAGGCAAGAATTTCCCATAATGCGTCGAAGATGATACTTCATAGATTTTACTCCTGCCTCCCACAATCCTCCAAAATGCGGGGCGCTTGGGGGAATAAAGTGCCATTTGATGCCTCTTTTTGAAGTTTCGCTGCTGACCACTTCTTGGTACTGCTTGGACTTAATGAGGTGCTGCATTTCGCGCGCAGCTCCGACAAAGTTTGTTCCGTTGTCTGACCAAATCTCACAACAGTGCCCTCTTCTGGCTATAAATCGTTTTAGTGCCGCCATGAATGCATCAGCCGTTAGATCACTCACTAGTTCTAAATGAATGGCTTTAGTTGCCCAGCAAATGAAAATACATATATATCCCTTCACCTTCGTTTTACTTCTTCGCGAGCCATGCTTTACATAGATTGGACCAGCATAATCTACCCCACAATTTAGAAATGGGCGAGCAGGTTTAACTCTGCTTGAGGTAACTGTCCCATCAATTGCAGCGTTGCTTCTGCCTTTAACTTGAAGCAAGTAATGCAACGGTGAATTATTTTCTTAACTGCACTCTTGGCGTTGAGTATCCAAAATCTTTCTCTAAGAGAAAATTTTTTACCTGACCGAGTTTTCAAAGTGAGAATTGGCCAACACGAATCAAATTTTTATAGTCAAGAGAACGGTGTTCCCCAAGGTTCAGTACTTAGCGTAACGCTCTTTGCTATAGCGATTAACGATATCGCTGTGTAAAAAAACCGGTAATTGGCTCACTGTTTGTGGACGACTTCGTAATTTTTTGTAGGTCATCCCAACCAGCTACCGCGGGCAGACTTATCCAGCTTACTCTTAACAAGTTGGATAGGTGGGCCAAAGATAACGGCTTTAAATTCTCTTTGGAGAAAACTAAATGCTTCCACTTACGCCGGTGTAGGGGTCATACCATTCCCCCATCACTAACCTTGGGCGGTACAAACCTTCCCTTTGTTGACTCTGTACGTTTTTTAGGCATGATTATTGACTGTCGCCTCAACTGGCGGGAACATATCGATACTTTAAAACTTAAATGTCTTAAGACTCTAAACATTTTAAAATTCTTAAGTCACTCAACATGGGGAGCCGATCGCTCAATGCTGATCCATTTGTACCGTTCGTTGGTCCGGTCGAAGCTTGACTATGGTTCCTTCGTATACGCCTCCGGATGGGAGTCGTACCTACGTACTCTGAACGCGGTACACAATGCAGGCCTACGGATATCCACTGGGGCGTTCCGGGCTAGTCCGGTGCAAAGCCTCTATGTGGATACAGGAGAGCCGCCATTGTGCCACCGAAGGAACCTGCTCATGTGCAATTACTTTGCCAAAATTTTATCTATGAAGTCCCACCCATGTTTCAACCTTGTTTTTAAACCCCAATTAAGAGAACTTTTCAATCGCCGGACAAGAGCCACTAGGCCTGCTAGCATAAGGTTTTATACCTTCATCCAAGCGCAAGGTATTACACTCCCAGACATATACCCTATAGGAAGCTGCAAAAGTCCGCCTTGGGTCACTGCCGCGCCGAAAATCAATACTGATCTTAACAAGCGTCTAAAACACTTTACCACTGCAGAAGAGTACCAGCGTCTATTTTATGTTCTTAGACACCCATCGAGATCTCGTGCCTATTTATACCGCCGGCTCCAGATCAGGCACCGCCAGCGCGTGCGCAGTCTTCTCACCCCATCACGAAGCTGTGAAAGCAAGGCTTCATCCAATGTGTAGCGCTTTCACAGCGGAGCTGTACGCTATTAGGCGGGCCTTGGATGGGATTCAGTACCGTGGCTCCTTCGTTGTATGCTCGGACCCCCTAAGTTCACTGAATGCCATTTCCGGCCTTTTTCCCGCGCACCCTTTAGTCCAGGAGATTCAATCGTCACTCCTCTCTCTTGACAAAAAGGGAATTACGGTCTTTTTCACGTGGATCCCTGGACACGTGGGTATCACCGGGAACGAGAGAGCCGACACTTTGGCGAAAGAGGCACTCGCAATGGACGCCATGGAACCGATGCCGGTACCCTTCCAAGATGTGAAGGCGGCTTTAAGAAATGCAGTCCTAGAGCAGTGGAAGGAGGTGTGGAGAACCACCGAAAGTAACAAACTGCGCGGTTTAAAACCGGTAGTGACAGCGTGGTCTTCGTCCGTCAGGAAGAGTCGCCGAGAGGAAGTCGTCATAACACGACTAAGGATAGGGCACAGCCCTCTGACCCACTCCTTCCTCTTCACCGAAGAGAAAATTCCACCGCGATGTGATGACTGTGACTGTCCTCTTAGCATTCGACATATCCTGACGGAGTGTGAGAGATATCGGGCGGTGCGCAACAGGCTGCAGCTAGTGGGAGACCTGGGGTACATTCTAGGCGATGACCCAGATGTTCTCAACCGCACTTTGGAATTTTTTAACGAAACTGGCCTATTTAATAGTATTTTAATGATGTAACATTATTTTTAATTTTGACTCAGCGTTTATTTCAAGTACTTAATTATAATATAATATGCAGCGTATATTTATTTTTTATAATTATGACGCGTAGTGGTGCAAATTGACCATGCCGTCGACGCACCCTATAAACCCCACTACTACTACTCGATCATTTCCTCTATTAGTTCTAGGCGGTATTCCAAATGCACTTTTTTCCGACATTCTTTCTGTAAAGGACAAAGGAATTCCACAAAGCGAGTTCAACCAAGTGAAAAAATATTTTTTATAATATTTTTTACCCCGTTTTCTTGGAATGGGGTAATCAGCTAGGTGCTGGTCTACACGATCCACACCCCCCATCGTATCGTTATACTCAACCACCACTACGGGTTTCACTTTCACTCTACCTCTTTTGGTTACACTTTTCACTGCACAATTGTGGATGGTTGACAATAGGGCCACTTCCTTCTTGTCCTTCCACCGCAGAACCATCATTTTTCCTTTCCTGAAGGCAGCCACTTCCTCATTCTGCAGTCTCTTCCTCTTCAGCTCGGCTGGCACTCCTCTGCGGGATTTATTCGAAGTCCCGTACGAGTCAGTAAGCCGGGAAGTCAATAGCTCTCTCAACTCAGGGGAAGTGTAAAAATTATCAGTTGTTAGACAATAGCCTTTGTCCAGTAGAGGTTTCATGAGCGCCATCACCACCTGGGAAGACATAGGCATACGAGCATATTCTTGATCGAATACTGTGCCTTAACCAGTGTAAATGATGCTCGACCACACGTATCCATTGCGCGATTCACGAAGTATGTATGTCTTGATTCCAAATCTGGCTCTTTTTTGAGGCATGAACTGCCGCCATCCCAATCTTCCCTTGAACAGCAAAAGACTCATCTATGGTGACATCCCTCATAGGTGTGTACATTTCTGCAAATTTCCGCCCCAACTTCTCATAAATTGGCCATATTTTGTTCAATTTCGAATTAGGGTGAGTCTCGGGGTCATATTCCGAGTTGTTGGTAAAATGCAAAAATTGGCGGATTTTCTGGAACCTTCGGTAGGCCATTGTCTGTCCAAAAAATGGGGAAGCCAGAATCGGCCTCGTCGACCAATAAAATTCCGTGTCGGGCTTCCTTACGACGCTCTGTAACATCACGAGGGAAAGACGAACACGAACAAGAAACACGAACAAAAAAACGAACACGAACACGAACACGAACTTCTGAGCTCATCACGTCACGCCAAGAGCTTGCGCTGTCACTGCTAGGTCCCGCTCTTGCCTTCAAAGAATCACTGGCGTAGCGGTTGGTCTCGGTAATGATGAAATCAATCAACTCATCATCAAAAAAGAGCTCAAAATACTTCAATACACCAGAGTCTGGAGCTAAATGAAAATGCATTGAAGAATCGCCCGTGAAGGGAAACCTTTCTGGTGCTGGAGGAGGATTCGATGAAGAAATCTCACGCCATTCTTCTTCCTGTGGAGGAGCAGCATCCCCGTCCGTGTCTGAGGTGGTGTCCCCGGAAAGACTTGATTCCGAACCGGAGTGTTCAATCTCTAATTCTTCTGAGCCACTGTCCGTCGAATACGACTCTTCTCCTGAATCCATTGTAAAACTACACGATGCGAAACACCCCACAGGAGCAATGTGCCTCGGCAAAAATTGGTAGTTGCCACAAAATAAGCTTTTTCACATATCACGTTATTTTGAACTAGAGAATCTAGACGGAAAAAGTGTGTGCGCGCTCCAAAACTCAAAGAAAGACTGACTGACGTTCATTCGTCGAACGACAAGGGGTCCCAACTTCCATATGGAAGGGATTTCACACTCTCGCGCGAAGTCGTGTCCTTTACCATCGTAAAAATTTCTGCGACTTGTCCCTTCTATTTCTCGCAAAAAAGGGACAGGCTATGCACGTGCGGTAGTCCGCGGCCTCGGGCGACTTTCACGTAACGGCATTTCGACGTCGGGAAAGCTTTGTCGGGAAGGCTTTGCATTTGCCAGAGCACCTAGGGTAATACTATTTCTGTGTTCCCAATAGCACCTAACTGTTCATTATTCTCTGGGGAGAAAAGCAAAATATCCTAAAATAAAGGAGAAACACGATCTCACGGTGTTTTAGATGCCAAATCGCTTAGTTTTGATTTTTTAACCCTTGAGCTCTTCACGCAAAAAGCATTTTACCACGTATTCCATTTTCCATGAACAGATAAATTCAATGCGTAATATCTTACATAAAAAACATTTATATGAAGGAGAGTGTGCGAATAAATAAAATAGGACGTGAGATGCATGCAAATTCACACAAAGCATAAAAAGATTCATAAATTTCTAGCGATATATTTCTTCTAACTACGTTGAAACACACTAGATCGGTGAAAATTACCATGTTTGTGAAGTGTCCATTTTTCTAATGTCAAAATGCCATCAAGAGATTTCAATCGCCAATGGTTTTGGTGGAAAAAATATAATTGAGAGCTCATAGGTAGTAAATGAAATAGAGAATGATAAAATAGAGACGAAAATAAATATTTTCAAAATTATTTAATGTGTTCGAAAGTTTTTTCATGCAATATGGCAGTTTTTTTATCCTAATGTTGTAAAAAGTTTTCGTAAAAATAATAATTAAGACTATGTATCGTAAAAAAATATTGCCAAACAACTCCATGCATTTTATCAACAATGGTTTGGAATGGTAGTAAAATCGAATAGAATTCAATAAGAGCGTAACTAACCACCGGAACAAAAATTTACAACCTTCGGATCGCCGTAACTATTGCAGAAAGATGTTGCTGCTCGAGCATCAGAAATCACTATTTGAAAAATGCGCCGCATGCGGCAAACATGAGTCTATGCCGTTAATAGCACTCGAGGTGGCAGGTCCGTTAACTACTAGCATCGGTCGGAAATATCCGGGCGAAAAGGAAAAGATACGGCCGTCGCGTCGTAGACTTGCCCGGAAATACACGGGCGCGTCAGGGAACGCTACGGCCGCGGTGCCCGAATATTTCCGGGCGCGTCAGGGAAGCGGATAGAGGACGGAAGGCAGGATGATCTAACTTATTTTGACATTTGTGGTACTGTATTGTCAATTGAAACATTAATGAACCACCAAATTAATTTCATTTTGACTTCGACTTTTCTGTTCTAATTGAACATAGCTCTTAATATACGATGATATTTTTACTTAGGTCGTTGTTATGTTTTCTGCTCTAATTGAATGCCCTTCCGATAATTTTTTACTACAAGGTCGTCAAATATATCAAATACAGATTTAGATGTGTTGTGGTGAAAAAGTTCCATAATTACATAGAAAACACTTGCAGTTTCACTAATGAAAGATTTAACTCGACTAGTCCTGATAGTACGTCATCATCATCATACTATCAAAGATTGGGTATAAAATATATTCATGAAAAATGTGGGTGACAGAAGAGATATCCCAAGTAGCAAAATCTAATGTAAAAATTATTTTAAAATATATTGCAAGATTATTTTGAAATGGTTTTAAAATAATTTTGAAAACATATTAGCTCTCTCTGTTTCAATGTTGCAGATCTTTTTTTCATTATTTCAAAATGATTTTAACATAAGGTTAAAATATGTTTAACTCTTGAAGAAGTTTTGAATTATTACTTTAAAATCATTTTAAAATATTCTTAAAATATTTCGGCATACTTTTAAAATAATTTTTACACAGGTTTAAAATATGTTTAACCCTTGAAGAAGATATGAACTATTATTTTAAAATTGTTTTAAATATGCTATAAATATTTCGCATCTTTGTAAAAGAGAATGGGTGAGATGGACTAAAATAATTCAATCTTCAAGAAATTTTCCAGACAAAAATTATTTTTTATTTAGTTTGCTTTGAGTCTGGGCAAACCAGCCAGAAATACACATTTCTAATTTACTGCTTAAGTCAGCTACCACACTCCTCCACTTCTTTTTAACCGCACCTGGAAGCAACCCAAATAACCCATGAATTACTATTACATTTTAAATACAATGCAAATTTACAAATTCAGTAAATGACTCTGAAGTTTGAAAATCCAGAAATGTGGATCTCAGAATAAATGAAGAGTATCTATATTAACAGAAAGTACTGATTTTTTACTTACTCATCACCGCCGAGCAGATGGCCAAATTATAGAATGCCATTTTCGATGTGGTGTGATCTTTGCGGCTCTGGCCCTTCCAAGTAAAGTTGAAAATTATTTCATTGGAAATAATGTATCTAAGAATGCTCGTAGTAGTCCTCGTATAACTCGTCTTCTGTGACGTAGAGATGAGAGCTAAAACCTATAACAAATGGCATACTATTAGATTATCAATAGATAAAAATAGTTAAAGATAAAGATAAATTAGCCCATAAAAATAATTTTAAGATGTCGGTTTTATCCTCCTTATGGAAATTATCCTCCTCTTAGCTCATCTCTTTACTACATGAATGATTGCAACACTGTACCAATTTACTTTATCTTTTAACTTTATGAGCAGAGTTTAAAGAATAACTATGACAATTGCCATAAGACCACACGTCATTTTAAAAATCTTTTTAGCACATTAGCACTTTTTAGCTATTAATGTGCAAGCTGTGCTTGTGCAAGACCTTGTCACAATGTTCAAGAGTTGCATTTAAGAGTTTTAGTAATATAATTTTTGTTTGGATTGGGAATAGTAAAAGTTGTAATTATGTATGGAAAATACTTACAGTGGAGTTTCTTAATTCAGTTTCACTCTTCAAACGTTCTTCAAATTTATTGAAGTCTTCCATAGTTTTGAAGGGAAAATTATTAAGTATCTCAACGATCTTATCATCGAGCAAATCAACATCACTCCCCTCCACAGTCACGTCTTCCTTCTGGTCAATTTTTATTGATTTCCTCAGATCCTTTAGATGCTCCTGAACATCCCTCACTGCACTTTGCAACGCTAATAAGGTTCCTGAAAGCGAAAACAGGCATTATAAAAGTAGTTTGCATAATCTGAGAAAACTGCTTAGTGAAAAGGTAGGAGTTTGTGAATTTTTTTTGAATGTCATATATTATGAATTTAACTTACTAGACACAGTGCATAACTGCTTGGCTATGGAAATATCAATCGATTCCCCGTGTGTGAAAGTGCAGACATGATGCCTGCTCTTAGGCAAGGGACATAGGTACTTTGCTGCCTTAGGTGTCATTTCTTTCAATTGCTTGAGGGAAGAGGATTGTCTATCGGAATTTAGGGACTCTGCACTTTTCTGTTTATTGTTTTGCCCTGCAGGACTGGCATCCATGGAAAAGCTGCCTCTTCTCGTATCTATCTCACTCTCTGATGAGAGCGCATCAGAGTGGACTCTCCTCCGTTTTTCCCTTTTCCCTTTCCCCCTTTCCTCATTCTCGGAACTGTTTATGGACCGTTTTCCAGTTTCCAATCGCACCGCATCAGAAAATGCCCTCTCAAAAACATCTGTAAAACAATGAAAATAGCATGTGAAGTTCCAAAAATGTTATTATCTCATTAATCTTAAGTATGCATTACTGAGAGACAGAATTCACATCACTGTAGCTGCAGTAACAAAGTTTACCAACTGTTGCTGCGAATGACTTACCAAGATCGCGTTTAACAATAGATATGGCAATTTCATCCCAATCATCTTTGGGAGGAGCACACTCTTTTGCCAATTTTTTTATCGTGGCCTTACTCTTGTCAGGGTAAAGACATTTGTTTGCTGTCACTAACCACACATTTGGAACACAGCCATGCTCCTTCACATCATGTTTTAAAATAATGGTCCACATGATAATTGAATAACCTAGAAAAATAAAAAAAGACACTTTAAATTGTGCACACATAAGTGATTCATACATATTAACAGCAAATATGAGTAAACCATTCAGCTCATTTACCAGGGTACTTGTTTCACTGTACTGAAAAAACATATTCTCAACAATCTATCCTTCATCCTAGCACACAGCCATGAACTGTTCTTGAATATCATTGACACAAGTATCTCCCAATGACACAGCCACTCTCAGATGCCTCACACGAACCCAGCCATTCGTGTCACCAAGTACAATTATTCTCTTCCCAGCATCACATCCTTTCAAAAGCTCAGTCAGTTTTCTCAAAACTCATTCACTCTTTCCATCCACTGTTGTGCAACATGCCACAATCATGAATCTTAAAATATTTCCTTTCATGGTAACCAAGAGAAATTATATCAGATGAGGAAGTGATCTTGCAATAATCTAAATGCAAAATTTGAATACTGAAATATATTGACATAATGAAATAACAGTAGTAAAAAAAATAATTACAAAGGATCCTTGATTACAATTTTCTATACAGCTGGCTGTGATCCTATTACAAACAATAATGACGATCGAAGTTAAGCAACATCACAGTGACGTAGTGGAAAAACAACAAAATTATTTCCTTGTGGCAGGCAAATGTATTTCCCAATAATATCAGAGAACAGCCATGTTTTCATTGACGATAGCTTTCTCACCTTAAACCCCTGCGGGTAGGGGGATGGAGAATACTCCCGCAGTATCCCTGCTTGTCGTAAGAGGCGACTAAAAGGGCGGGGAAGGAAACCCCGGAAAAAAACCCAGAGCCAGCAAGGGTTGAGTCCGGACAGTCTAGTGGGTCAACTGTCTGTGTGCGGCCATACCACCTGGCCTGCGATCCACCCGCATGTTTGCCGTGTGCGGAGACCCGTAAGGGGGAGAAGGGGATCCTGGTGGGTGAGTTCTTCGGCACCCAGCCGGGTGTCGGATGCCCGGTATGGGCCGGAGTTCAATACCCCACTTCGGCCCTGGATCCCCTGTAAACGGGCGGTCAAGATCTAGCCAGTCTTGATCAATCGGCTTATCGACACGTTTCGATGGCGAGTGCTGGAGTGACGGGGTCCTGTGTAGGGCGGCCGAAGGTGTATGGGTTTGGAGGGCCCATGCATTGGAGGTCCAACCCGAAACAGGCCCCCTAAACGATAGTGCTATATCCCTTGGGTAGCCCTGGCGACCACACCGGTTCGCGGTGTGGCGTCCCGAATGTGTGGCTCCGTGGTGGGTGGGGAGCCCAGGGGATGAATTCCTAATTTTCATGGAGCCAGAAAATCTTCCTCCATCAAAAAGATCCCGTCCGGAAACGGGCGGGGGAGACATAACGTTGACCGCTTGTAGGCGGTATCTTATTATGAGAAGTACAAAGGAAGGTGAGACCCTTAGAAAGGTGTCTCCCTTCCTCATTCGTAGAGTCCTCTCGTCCGCCGTAACTGGCGATTTAATATCTGCAAAAAAGCTGCGAGACGGTACACTATTGATTGAAACGGCCAACGATAAGCAGAGTGCTAAATTGCTGAGCATGAAAAAACTTCATGACCATCCTGTCAAGGTCGAGGTGCACCGTACCCTGAACACCAGTCGGGGAGTGATTAGCAGCTATGACCTGCTGTACGTAGACGACGACGAAATTAAGAGAGAAATGGCCTCTCAGGGCGTTGTTGACTGTCGTCGTCTGAAAATTAAGCGTAACGGTGAGCTGATTAACAGTACATCTGTAATCCTCACCTTCTCGCGCGACACGCTCCCCGATAAGGTATTTGTTGGCTATGAATCGGTTCCCGTCCGCCCATTCATACCAAGCCCTATGCGATGCTTTCAGTGCCAGCACTTCGGCCACATCGCTACCAGATGTGGGGGCAAGGCCACCTGCCCGCGCTGTGGCAAGGATAAGCACGAGGGTAATGAGTGCACCTCCGAGCCGCTTTGTGTCAATTGCGAGGGTGCACATCCAGTGTACTCTCGTGATTGCCCAAAGATGAAGGAGGAAAAGAAGATCATGGAGATTAAAACAATCGATAAGGTGTCATATTTCGAGGCCAGGAAAAAGTACCGGACATTAATTGCCCCAACCTTCTCTCTTTCTTTTGCTGTCGTTGCTACCACTCAGAGTAGCAAAATCTCAGACGAAATCGTGAAAGTAGATAAAGTTGAGAGTAAGAAAAGCCCCGATAAAGAAGAGCTAGCCAAGCCGGATAAGGCCACAAAGCCGGCAAAATCTATATCCACCAGCGCGGGTTCCTCTGTGAAGAACCCGCCAAAAACCACTGGTTCCACGCCCCCGAGGCGTGATAAAACGCCATCCCCCGGTCCGTCCGGGGTACGCGCACCATCTCCAGTGGAGGCTATGGAGGAGGATGAGAATCTCTCTGAGACGGATATCCTCCTCGCCAGACAAAAGGGGAAGAAGCACCGCATTCGGCGCTGATCCTCCCGAAGGACATACATACTTCAGGTTTTAAATTTAAAATCTGATATTGTTATGAATTTTATACTACAGTGGAACTGTAATGGTTTTTATCGTCATAAGGAGGAGCTGAATATTTTAATTCGGGATTTTAATCCGCCCTGCATTTGTCTTCAAGAGACGCATTTTAAAACGACGGACAAGGGTATTTTAAAACATTTTAACGTTTTTAGATTTGACGACACCAGTGGCCTCCGGGCCCAAGGTGGAGTGGCAATTGCCACCCGAGAGGCCCTATACACCTCTCGGGTGCAACTTAACACGCCGTTTCAAGACGTATCCCCGTTTATATGCTAAGCAAACACAAAGGCATCACTGGAAGTGGTTCAAAATCAGCCGCTAAGAAAATAAACTTGTGCTCCTCTCCTATGTTATCATCTTACTCCTATTCACCGCTCTTATGTAGCTCATTTTTACTTATGACAGCGATTTATACTATAAACGGGCATTTATTTTTATTGTCATTTAGACATTCTTTTGTATTACATTGAAATTTTCGGGGTGACAAGTGTCGAAACGGGGCTACAACAGTGTCGAATCATGTTTCAAAGAGTGCCAATAAGATGGTAAAGTCCCTCCAGGAATTCTCCTACCTTTTATGGTTGGGCAGGGGTCAAAAGTCACCAGGTGTAGCCAAGGAAATCAGGACAACAGACGCGTTGAATATTAGTTTCGAAATGATGATTAGACAATGAAATCCAGCTCGTCTTTTCCTTACCTTCAATGGCTTCACTGAGATCAGTGGTCACAGATGTTAGAAATGGCGAGGCGGGGAAACAAGCATGATGAATCTGAGATTTTTAGGCTGCCTAAGTCAAATGGTAAGGTCCTCAGATTCCACCTGTTATCCCTTGAATTCTTTGGGACATTTGGTGGTCGCTGATTTCGAGTTTACAAATTAATTAAATTCAATTGTAATTTCAAGTTAATTCCTTTTATTTAATTAAAAATACTTAATCATATGTTTAATTAAAAAAATATTTTATATATCCAAAATTTTCTCAATATCAAAATTTAAAATGAAAATGTCGAAGCAGTAACAATTAAAGATCAATGTTTATTCACTATTCATGCTCTCCATTCCGTGCCCGGCACAATTTAATTCGCTCGATAAAAGCGTGTGTGAATGTGTCTTCCAGTATATTTGGGGATATGAATTCTGAACTACTTGTTATATCTTTCTTCAGTTATTCGATGCACGGAAATGTTTTCTTGTATACCAACTGCTTCAATAATTCCAAAAGAAAGAAATCACAAGGCGTGAGGCCAAGGCTTCTTGGCGACTTGCGTCCCCATTGAAATAAGCCGCTCGCCAAACCTTTTTTGGAGTGCATGAATGACCGCCCGGGATTTATGGGCAGGTGCTCCATCCCACTGGAACCACACTTCCTCAGTGGTGCTTAATTCTCCCTCTCCATGTCCCGGAATAGGTTTTCCTCCAGCATAACTCGGTCGTTTCCTTCCTCCTGTTCTCCTCAAGGAAGTACGGGTCAAAAACGTGAGTAGCCGTCACATTCATGAAGACCAACACGCCACGCTTGTCGAGGGACCATCACGAAGCATCAAAGGACATAAAGTAACTACCTGAAACGTGAACATGGGATTTTTGTTCAGTTTGTCGACCATCCAGGTGCAGAGGTGGACGCGTTCTCCATTGTCTCCCTCACGAAGCTCCTGCACCATTCTGACTTTATACGGCTTCAATTTCATCCTCAATATTCGTTGCAAGGTCGACCTGGAGATGTTCAATAAAAGCGCGCGGCGGCGGATGGAACGCCATGGAGATGCCAACACCGAAGCCACTACTGCCTGATTCTGCTCCGGTGTGGTTGATACTTCCAAAGGGCGTCTGTTATGGTCCCTCTTCTTGAGTTCAATGTTAAAGCAATTTTTCTCTCTAAACTCCTCATGCAAGCGCTGAACTTGCGTTCTGTGAAGGCGGACTCGTGTTTCAAAGCAATTTTCCGTAAAGTCACAGAGGTTGACTTCCTATTTAAGATATAAATCTCAATGTCAACCCTCATATCACAAGGAAGCTTCTCCATGGTGGATCTAACCAGTGCGACTAATCCTGAACACGAGACTGGCAGAAATGGATTTGCATGGCCTTTTAAATGTGCAACTGAGTTGTTGTGGATGAAAAGATCTAACTACGTCTACCCATTCGGCAAAAAATAGGTATGTGTTTGAAGTGACTCGTTAAATGTCACTGGCCAAAATGATATAATAACATACTGATACTATGTTGCGAGAGGTTTTATAGTTGATCTCCGCGTAGTCCTTGGAGGTAGATAGATAAATTGTTGGTGGAGTTCCTCCAAGGAGGACCTGGGGCACCTAGACCTATTGTTCCTTTGCGCTAACTACCATTTCTTGGTTACCCGTAGACTCCAATGGCCTTGCTGACGGCCAGCATATCCTCTATAGGCGTAATCCTAATTTCAGCCGGACCGGGAAAAGGAGATCCTAGATGCCTTATTTATTAGAAGTCTACATTTAACACTGTTTTATTTCTTCTGTTCAGTGTACAATCATTACACCAATGAAGCCGTAGCTCTACACTTGACTGAGTACAACCGCTAGGCTCCGTAGACTTATCACACTCACCCCTGCGGGTAGGGGGATGGAGAATACTCCCGCAGTATCCCTGCTTGTCGTAAGAGGCGACTAAAAGGGCGGGGAAGGAAACCCCGGAAAAAAACCCAGAGCCAGCAAGGGTTGAGTCCGGACAGTCTAGTGGGTCAACTGTCTGTGTGCGGCCATACCACCTGGCCTGCGATCCACCCGCATGTTTGCCGTGTGCGGAGACCCGTAAGGGGGAGAAGGGGATCCTGGTGGGTGAGTTCTTCGGCACCCAGCCGGGTGTCGGATGCCCGGTATGGGCCGGAGTTCAATACCCCACTTCGGCCCTGGATCCCCTGTAAACGGGCGGTCAAGATCTAGCCAGTCTTGATCAATCGGCTTATCGACACGTTTCGATGGCGAGTGCTGGAGTGACGGGGTCCTGTGTAGGGCGGCCGAAGGTGTATGGGTTTGGAGGGCCCATGCATTGGAGGTCCAACCCGAAACAGGCCCCCTAAACGATAGTGCTATATCCCTTGGGTAGCCCTGGCGACCACACCGGTTCGCGGTGTGGCGTCCCGAATGTGTGGCTCCGTGGTGGGTGGGGAGCCCAGGGGATGAATTCCTAATTTTCATGGAGCCAGAAAATCTTCCTCCATCAAAAAGATCCCGTCCGGAAACGGGCGGGGGAGATATAACGTTGACCGCTTGTAGGCGAGATTAAAACAATCGATAAGGTGTCATATTTCGAGGCCAGGAAAAAGTACCGGACATTAATTGCCCCAACCTTCTCTCGTTCTTTTGCTGTCGTTGCTACCACTCAGAGTAGCAAAATCTCAGACGAAATCGTGAAAGTAGATAAAGTTGAGAGTAGGAAAAGCCCAGATAAAGAAGAGCTAGCCAAGCCGGATAAGGCCACAAAGCCGGCAAAATCTATATCCACCAGCGCGGGTTCCTCTGTGAAGAACCCGCCAAAAACCACTGGTTCCACGCCCCCGAGGCGTGATAAAACGCCATCCCCCGGTCCGTCCGGGGTACGCGCACCATCTCCAGTGGAGGCTATGGAGGAGGATGAGAATCTCTCTGAGACGGATATCCTCCTCGCAAGACAAAAGGGGAAGAAGCACCGTATTCGGCGCTGATCCCCTCGAAGGACATACAGATTTCAGGTTTTAAACTTGAAATTTGATATTTTTAATGAATTTTATACTACAGTGGAACTGTAATGGTTTTTATCGTCATAAGGAGGAGCTGAATATTTTAATTCGCGATTTTAATCCGCCCTGCATTTGTCTTCAAGAGACGCATTTTAAAACGACGGACAAGGGTATTTTAAAACATTTTAACGTTTTTAGATTTGACGACACCAGTGGCCTCCGGGCCCAAGGTGGAGTGGCAGTTGCCACCCGAGAGGCCCTATACACCTCTCGGGTGCAACTGAACACGCCGTTTCAAGCGGTAGCTGTGACCGTGCACGCCCCGGAACCCATAACGTTGTGCAACGTTTATCTTCCCGAGGGAACACCAGTCACTGAACGCAACCTAGAGAATCTTGTCCGTCAGCTACCAAAACCCTTTATTCTTTTAGGCGATTTCAATGCCCACGACCGTATGTGGGGAAGCTCCAGGGGACAGAGCAACAGGAGAGGCCGGATTTTATCAAATTTTATCGGAAATTTTAATCTGTTTTTGCTAAATACCGGGGAAAAAACTCGTTTTAACAGTTTTAATGGAGAATTCTCATCCATTGACCTTTGTTTGTGTACTAGCAGTTTAATGACGAAATGTCGAATGTCAGTACATAAAGACCTATTTGGAAGCGATCACTTTCCCATCCTCATTCGCAAGGAGGGCAGTTTTGATAACACTTTCACCACCCCAAAAAATTGGATCACCCGGAAAGCGGATTGGCCGAATTTTAGAACACATTTTCATTTTAAACATGATGCCACTATTGACGCATCACGGAACGTCGAAGTGTTGACATCATCTATAGTTAAAGCTGCAAGTTGCAGCGTACCGCGGTCTTCGGGACACGCTCGTCGGCCCGCTGTGCCGTGGTGGACCGAGGAGTGCGCCAATGCAATTAGATTGCGCAAGCGAGCATTGCGCATTTTTAGCAAATATCCAACGGCAACAAATCTGGCCTCTTTCCGACGTTTGAGGGCCAAAGTTCGGCAAGTCGTGAAGGAAGCAAAGAAGGCCTCCTGGATGGAATTTGTGTCCGGCGTAAATAACAGAACCCCACTTGCACAGGTCTGGAAGAAGGTGCGTAGCATCTGCGGCTCTCGGCAGGAACACGGCGCTTCGATATTGAAGGTCGATGACCGGATGGTGACCTCCCAGCCGGAAATATGTGAAGTGTTTGGTCGTTTACTCGCGAAGACCTGCAGTAACGCCAACTATGATGCAGCATTTAGAGCGATTAAAGATCGATCCGAGGCTGCCGCTTAAATTTTAATTTCAATGGTACGCGTCATATTGCTGCCTACAATGAATGCTTCACTATGTGGGAGCTGACCTCTGCAATTGCGGACTCCCGGGACTCCTCCCCAGGAATGGATGGCGTCCACAATGCGTTCATCCGGAATCTTCCCGGGGCCGCATTGTCGGAAGTCCTCCACACCCTCAACCAACTCTGGGTGGAGGGTACTGTCCCACAATCCTGGCGGGAGTCTGCAATAGTCCCCATTCCAAAGCCAGGAAAGGAAAGGACTAATGCAAACAATTATAGACCCATCTCTCTTACCAGCTGCCTGTGCAAGGTCATGGAAAGAATGGTCAATCGCCGGCTCGTTTGGTGGTTGGAGCGTCGGAACCTACTTGCTAACATCCAGTGTGGTTTTCGGCGGGGAAGATCGACAATAGACCATCTCGTCCGAGCGGATAATTTCATCCAGGAAGCCTTTCTTTTGCGCCAACATGTCGTCACTGTCTTCTTCGATCTGGAGAAGGCATACGATAGGGTCTGGCGGCACAAAATTTTAAAGACGCTGCACAGTTGGGGTTTTAGGGGTAACTTACCCATTTTTATTCAAAACTTTTTAACGGACCGGGTATTTAAAGTGAGAGTGGGGAACAGTCTGTCACAGTTTTACACCCAGGAAAACGGAGTACCCCAGGGCTCCGTTTTAAGTGTCACTCTCTTTGCAATCGCCATCAATGATGTCGTGGATTGTATTAAGGCTCCGGTAATGGGATCATTGTTTGTTGATGACCTGGCTATTTTCTGCCGGTCGTCCAAACTCGTCAGTGCAGCCAGAATAATACAACTGACGCTAAATAAACTGGATAAATGGTCTCGCAGCAATGGCTTCCGTTTCTCAGCTGAGAAGACGAAATGCGTTCACTTCCACCGAAAACGGGGATATGATGTTCCACCACCTCTGCGCTTGGGTGGAAGAATCCTTCCATATGTGGAGTCAATACGTTTCCTTGGTATGATATTTGATTACCGACTTAATTGGCGGGAACATATACGACTGTTAAGTGAAAGATGCCGTCAGGCCTTAAATATTTTAAAAGTTTTAACTAACTCGAACTGGGGTGCAGATCGCACCACGATGCTTTTACTGTACCGTGCCCTCATTAGATCTCGTCTGGACTACGGCTCTTTCGTCTACTCCTCCGGACGAGAGTCGTACCTGAGGCCTTTGACAACGGTTCACAATGCTGGACTGCGGCTGGCCACCGGTGCTTTCAGGACAAGTCCGGTTTTGAGCATTTATGCTGACGCCGGAGAGCCACCTCTGTATGTCCGCAGGAACATGCTGATGTGCTCCTACGTGGCAAAACTTTTATCAATGACAAAGCATCCATGTTACGATATTGTTTTTAACCCTAGATTTTTAGACAATTTTAATGGACGGAGAAGGGCCACTCGCCCTTTAAGCGTACGTTTTAGCAATTTTATCGAAGAGAATAATTTCTCTCTTCCGGAAGTATACCCGGTAGGTTTATCCAACGAAGCTCCATGGAATATACCACGGCCAGATATTTACCTTGAACTGAGCAAGCTACAAAAATCCTCCACCATCGATTCAGAATACCAGGTAATGTTCAAGGAAATGCTGAATTCCCACCCGGATACCATCCCTATATATACGGATGGATCCAAGTCCAATTCAGCCTGTGCGTGCGCAGTATACTCCCCTAATCACGGAGTCGTGAAAGCGAAGCTCAGTCCGCTGTGTAGTGTTTACACAGCGGAACTGTTCGCTATAAAGATGGCTATCCACGGCATACATGGCCGTAGTAAGTCTTTTATAATCTGCACCGACTCCCTAAGCGCATTGAGAGCAGTTTCCGACTTTTCCCCACTCAGTCCTATCGTTCAGGATATACATAATGCCCTTCTTTCTCTTAACAAAAAGGGAATAAGAGTAAGCTTTTCATGGGTTCCTGGGCATGTGGGAATAGACGGAAACGAGAAGGCTGACTCAGCGGCGAAGGAAGCACTGAACGACCTCGGAGCCTTTTCTTTCCTGGTACCGGCAGAGGACCTTAAGTATACCCTAAAAAATATATGTGCACAGAGGTGGAAGGACTCGTGGAGGAGCCAAATGAATAACAAATTGCGCTGCCTGAAAGCTGATGCGCAGGCGTGGGCCTCTTCCGTCAGGAGCTGTCGTAGGGAGGAAGTTGTCATCACGCGACTGAGAATAGGGCACTGTGCCCCGACCCACTCATACCTCTTCACCGAAGAGAAGATCCCACCTCGCTGTGATGAATGCGACTGCCCTCTCAGCGTTCGGCATATCCTGACGGAGTGTGACAATACCAATGCTTGCGTAGCAGGCTGCAGTTAGCGGGAGACATGAAGTCGATCCTAGGCGATGACTCAGTTGTTCTCAACCGCGTTTTATCATTTTTAAATGAAACTGGCCTTTTTAACAGTATTTTAAGGATGTAAAATTCATTTTAATTTTGGCTATGAGTACATATTAACAATTTTATTATAATAGCAATGTATGTAACATATATTTTTCTTTTATAAACATGACGTGTGGTGGTGCAAAATGACCATGCTGTCGACGCACCCTATAAACATAATACTACTACTACTACTTATCACACTGAACAAAAACATGCTGCCAACGTCTTCTATTGGCCGGCACTTCCAACCAACTTATTTTAACACTTCCCCTTGACGGACAATAGGTAAATTAAAGTCTTACACATATGAATGAATTAAAACAACGCAAATACTACTCCTGAGTAATCAATTACTACTCCTGAGTAATCAATTACCAATTAATGAAACACAACCCTATCCAGTTATCAATACATCACATTGATCAATTCATACCAAACAATTTTACAATTTCTTCTGTCTTAGGCCCTGGAAGAGGTTTGGTAAAAATATCAGCAAGGTTATTCTCAGATGCAACATATTGAAAATCTATCATACCAGATTGTACCCTTTCTCTGATTGCATGATACTTCACGTCTATATGTTTCGTGCGGTCAGACAGGATTTGCAACACACATTGCTCCTTAATTGTCCACTAGGATTCTTGTCGGTGAAGACACATACTTCTCCTGGCTTAATTCAACCAAAAATTGATGAGGAATGGATGTTAAAGGTTCTCCTATGAGGAAATGACCTGGGGAGAGGTAGGTTAAATCAGAGGGATCATTTGAAAGGGAAAGGAGAGGTCTTGAGTTGAGGCACGCTTCTATCTGTGTTAAGAGAGTATACAGTTCTTCGAACGTAAGGCAAGAATTTCCCATAATGCGTCGAAGATGATACTTCATAGATTTTACTCCTGCCTCCCACAATCCTCCAAAATGCGGGGCGCTTGGGGGAATAAAGTGCCATTTGATGCCTCTTTTTGAAGTTTCGCTGCTGACCACTTCTTGGTACTGCTTGGACTTAATGAGGTGCTGCATTTCGCGCGCAGCTCCGACAAAGTTTGTTCCGTTGTCTGACCAAATCTCACAACAGTGCCCTCTTCTGGCTATAAATCGTTTTAGTGCCGCCATGAATGCATCAGCCGTTAGATCACTCACTAGTTCTAAATGAATGGCTTTAGTTGCCCAGCAAATGAAAATACATATATATCCCTTCACCTTCGTTTTACTTCTTCGCGAGCCATGCTTTACATAGATTGGACCAGCATAATCTACCCCACAATTTAGAAATGGGCGAGCAGGTTTAACTCTGCTTGAGGTAACTGTCCCATCAATTGCAGCGTTGCTTCTGCCTTTAACTTGAAGCAAGTAATGCAACGGTGAATTATTTTCTTAACTGCACTCTTGGCGTTGAGTATCCAAAATCTTTCTCTAAGAGAAGCAAGAAGTAGCTGGCTATTAGCATGTAATAGTCTTTCATGTTCATGTTTGATTATTAGATGTGGTTCCCATTAGAAAGGATGATTGGATGGCGTTGTTCAAAAGTCAGTAGTGAATTCTTAAGTCTTCCTCCCATCCTAATTAACTTATGACCACAGATGAATGGGCTGAGAGTTTTTAATTTGCTTCCCTTGTCGACTTCTCCAGCGGTCTCTAATTGGTGATGCTCATTAGGAAATTCTGTTTGCTGAATCATTCTTATTAAATAGTGAAGTGCGTCCTTTCTTTCCGTAGGAGATAAATTTCCAATCTTACGGTTTGATTTGCAACATCTGGCATTGGCTATGAAGCGAAGACAAAATGCAACTGTTCCTAGCAGACGCAACAGTGTTGAGCAGTTTTCTATTCCCATAAATAGGTTTACCTTTGTGGTGATTAGTGTCACTCTTGGTTTGCGCTCTTCAGGAATGTCTTTATTGCTGCTAACTTCAGGCAGTAATGACGGCCATGAGGATGTTGGATCTAATAGCCAAACTGGACCATTCCACCACAACCGAGTGTCTTTCAGTTCATCTGCTCCACATCCTCTGGATATCAAATCTGCAGGATTGTCTGAAGACCTTATGTCTCCATTGATGCGTGTGCGTAATTTCCTGAATTTTCGAAACTCTATTTGCAACAAATGTCTTCCATTTAGTTGGAGTACTACGAAGCCAGTCCAATACAACTGTTGAATCACTCCATAGGTGAATGCTGTCCACCTTCATATTTAGAGTCTCTTGAGTTTTCTTTGTCAATTTGGCCAATAATAGAGCACCACATAACTCTAGACGAGGTATAGAAATTTGTTTCAATGGTGCTACCTTAGATTTGGAACACAAAAGGTTAACAGTAACGTGTCCTCTTTCATTAGCACATCTTAGGAAAAGACATGCCCCATAGGCTGCTTCTGATGCATCACAAAATCCATGTAGTTGTACACTAGTAATGACTCCTTCACAAATTGTCAACCTCTTGATTTCTATCGTGGAGATGCAGTGAAAATTATTTTGCAATTTTGACCATTGCTGCAGGACGTCAGTGGGTACAGTTTCATCCCACCCCAGTTTTAATAACCACAACCGCTGCATAAGTATCTTGTAACTAACAATGATGGGTCCAAGGAGATCTAGTGGATCAAATATGGTGGATATAACTGACAGTATGCCGCGTTTCGTCGATTGAGGAATCCTTGGAAACTCCCGGATGGGAAACTTAAATATGTCCGATGATGGATCCCATGACAATCCCAATGTTTTAATGAAATTGTCGTCTTCAATCGGAAACGGAAGATGAGCCTCCCTGTCAGCTGATGGTACGGATGTAAGCAATTCATGATGATTGGAGCACCATTTCCTCAGGTGAAAGCCTCCACGTTGAAGTAAGTTTATGAGATCCCTTTGAAGACGAAGAGCTTGGTCTACAGTTTTTGCTCCACTCATAACATCATCTACGTAAAAATCTCGCATTACTACTTCAGCTGCGGCTGGATACTTGTGTTCTTCATTTAAAGCGAGTTCCCTTAATGTGCGAGTGGCAAGAAATGGAGCCGATGCTGTGCCATACGTCACTGTTAGCTGGTAATGATTTAAGGTTTCTTTTGGGTTTGTTCTCCACAAAATTCGTTGAAGCTTTAGGTCATCTGGATGGATTTCAATTTGCCTATACATTTGCTGGATGTCCGCGGTGAATGCAATGTTATGAGTTCGAAACCTCATTACAATGGAATAGAGGTCTTGCTGCACAGTTGAACCTACCATCAGCATATCGTTGAGTGAGATATCATTAGAAGTTTTTGCAGAGGCGTCGAAGACAACTCTCAGTTTAGTGGTACTCGATTCCTTGAACACAGGATGATGAAGTAAGTAGTTTATCGGCTGAAGAGAAGTGAATTCTTCTTTCTTGAGTTTCTTCATGTGGCCTAAGGATTCGTACTTGGACATGAAAGCATTGTATTATTGTCGCAGAACATTTTGCTTCTGAAGTCGCCTTTATAGTTGCAGAAAGCGATGAAGTGTTTTTATAGGACTCTCCTAGTTGCTGAGGACGTTGCTTCAAAGGAAGCTTCACAATATATTTTCCTGATGTAGTTCTAATGGTATTCTCTGGGTAGTGTTTCTCACGTTGCCTTTCCTCCGGCGACATCAGTGGGGAAGGTAATTCCTCCAATTCCCAAAATATTTTCAGTTGTTCCACTAGTTCTTCGTCGGTTCTCACCAAACATGCTTGTCGCGTTGTTATTGTAGAATCGACCAATGGAGTTGGTCCTGAAAGAGTCCAACCTAACTCAGTTTCTTGAAGAACAGGATAATTCCCTACTCTGGTTCTTTTTCCTGGACGCATCAGATGGAAGAAAACTTCGGCACCTATCAACAAGTCTACCGGCCCTGGTGTGTGAAAATTGATGTCAGCAAACTGGATATCGTCTGGAATATTCCAATCATAATCTTTGACTTGTACAGTAGGAATATTTCCGGTGATACGTGGAAGAATTGAAAAAGTCAGATTGAACTTAAAATCATTTGTACAAGGCAAAACTTCTACACTGATGGCATATTTTGTTTCTGAACTTAATGAACTGATTCCTTGATTTGAAATGTGATTGCGAGACTTCCTTAATCCCAATCGCTGGACCAAGGATTCAGTCACAAAATGCGATTGTGACCCTAAATCTAACAATGCTCTACATTTCTGATACCTTCCGTATTTGTCACGTATCCTCACCATGGCAGTGGAAAGGACTTGTGTATCCGGTTGAATCTTCAGTGAGCAGTAGGTTTTAACACTCTCTGATGACATAGAATCAGATGATATATTGTTGCTACCCTCCTTTCGTTGCATGGCTGAATGATGATCTAGATTTGATTTATTAGCACCCCTTTCTTCTTGATTCCTGATGAATTCTCTGTGAAGAAGCGTATGATGCCTCATATTGCATTTGTGGCAGTGCTGGGAAGTGCACTGACTAAGATTGTGACCTGGATGCAAGCAGTTGAAGCACAATTTATTCTTTTTTACCATATCTGTTCTCCGTTGGACACTGAAAGTGCGAAACATGGAACATTGGTGCAATGAATGTTCATCACCGCACGCCACACATTTAGTATTCGTAGCAATGTACGTCTGCTTAGGAGAGCAATGCTTTACTTGATTGGGACACGATCTCGTTTGTTTCGTGTGAGTTGAATCCACAATTTCTAATTCTTGGCACCTTCTTTCGATGAAAGAAATTAATTCAGTTAATCTTGAGAATGTGTGAGTGTCCGCTTGAGTCTCCCATGCGTTTCTCGAAGTGTGGTCCAACCTTTCCAACACTATTTGTGAAATCAGTGTTTCGTGAATGGGTGTTTCTAAATTCAGCGCTTCTATGGCATTAGTGTTGCTCACTAGTTGATTGAGATGTCTCAATTCACGCACAGATTCCTTCCCAATGTGCGGGAAGTTAAGTGGTGAACTAACGTGGTTTATAGCAATTAGCCTAGGATTATTGTAACTTTTGCAAATAAGTTCCCAAGCTATGTTGAAATTGTTACTAGTCACTGGAAGATTTTCTATAAGCGCCTTTGCCTCTGCGGTGAGCGAACTTAGAAGATAGTGAAATCGTTGAATGTTATCCAGGGACTCGTTTCTTATTATTAAACTTTGAAATGTGTCGTGAAAATGCATGAACTCAGTCACCACACCCGAAAAGGTAGGGATTTTAATGGTTGGCAGCCGTGATATGTTGGCAACTGCAGGAGACGATGCTTCGCTTCTGTCTGATGCAACGTGCGACGATGGTGGTGTCGGTGGATTCAAAGTTTCCATTAATGACAAACACCTTGCTTGTATTTCGTAGTAAGATTCCTCAACAGCTTCTCTATCACCACTGTGATCTTCGTTGTCGTTCAATTCCAATTTACGTTGAATCTCATCGTATTATTCCCATATCCTTGGAAGACGTTCTAATCTTACACGCACTGAATTCAGGTTAGATGCCTGATCAAATGAATTGATAAATGTGCGAATTCTAGTTAAACTTGCCTTGACAATTCCTCTTTGTTTAATGAGGTTGCTACGTTCATTACTATCCATAATTAAAGAAATATGCGTGCAAAGAACTGGTTGAGAAAATAACGGTGCAGGAAAAAAATAAGGAATAAATGAGCCGGACTTACTTTACTGCCATATGATGTCCATCGCCAGGCCGTCTCGCCGCTTCCGAACTGCCGAGATGATGCAATCTTGTGCCAGGTGGAGTATGGCGTCGTCACAGTATACGTTGAAGAGAGCGAACTAAAGCTTCCACGCTGATTTCTATCCGGCCCGAAGGACTAATTTTATGTTGCACCTTCGGCTTGTCAACATAAATAAATTAACGATTTTGATTTAAGTGGACTGGATTTGTTGATTGATTACAGGCACCGTCGAGACTTAACAACGTAGAATAACTGACCGCCGATCTATCTTGAATGACGGTCTCTTTTTCACTGCGTCATTCTCTGTCTCTCTATTCCCCTTCCGAGGCACAACCCAGTCTCTGTCCTCTCAACAGGGTCGATTTATTCGATATGTTGCACCATCGATATGGGTCTTCTTATCGACACGATATCCGCCATTACTGTGCTTATTTTTCTGTGATCTCCGTAAGAGAAGCATTGCGGTCTATGTTTTTGGCGGAATAGCAGTGAGATTATCCATCAAGATGCCAACTTGTTCGGCTCCTAATTGTTCCAAAACAATGAAGAATGGAGTGAGATTCTTCATTTTCCCCAAGGAGCTAACTAGAAGGGCAAAATGGGTGCAGAATTGTAGACGCGATAAATGGCAGCCTTCCAATTATTCTCGTCTCTGTGAGGTGAGTAAACGATTTCAGTGTGTTTACTTCTTGAAATTTTGATGTATATATGTTTTATAATAA
This sequence comes from Ceriagrion tenellum, assembly GCA_963169105.1. NCBI lineage: Eukaryota > Metazoa > Arthropoda > Insecta > Odonata > Coenagrionidae > Ceriagrion > Ceriagrion tenellum. The sequence goes on along the minus strand of OY720642.1, from coordinate 122,654,213 downwards.
TTGGAATGTAATATCTTATTAGTAAACAAAGTGCCTTGGCTGAAATTGCCGGAATTGGAACTCTCTACTTGCTGGTCTGTGAAACTACATCCACCGAAGATCGTCTCCATTGATAAATTAATGGCTGTTGTAAGTTATCGTGAAAATTTGGGTTTTTAGGTTTACTTCCCCAACAAGTCATGCCATACATATGACTGTAAGGTATGAATTGACGGTGAATTAACCTAAAAGTGGTTAAATTCACGATCATGAATGTACCGTAGACTGTGTATTCATGTTCGCGAAATATTTAACAGCTGATCATTCATATTCCTTATTTTTTTGTTAAGGCATGCATCTGGTAAAGGAGTTTTGCTTATATATGCATGTATCTTAATATTGCGTATTATCTGCTTTATTTTTATCCTGCATTTCACCAGTACACTCATACGTGAATACTAGTAATTTCATTACATTACCTTGTTTATGTCAGGTATGCTCCTCGGGTTCTGATATTTCTAAATAAACCAGTAGTATGCAGTACCCACGTCAAAAGTTAGCATCGCAATGAGCCATCATTTGGCCGCATTGAACGTATTTCAAATTCCATTTATATTCGGCTTGTTTTTTGGTCTTGTATTGTTTGCTCTATTATTAGTCAGTCATTGTGTGATGTTTTGAAACTTGGCACTTGTTTTGAAACTTAAACGTAAACATATTTGTTCACTCTTGGCAATAATGTTGTTTCCTTTTCCGTGTGATATTAATCTTTAAGACTAGCATCATGATGTTATTCATTTTAGTTGGCAGACAAAAATTGTTCATTTCGACGAAGTGGGCATATACTATGCCTCGCATAGTTGAACCTTCATGAATGGTGGAGGTAAGCTTATGTTTAAACTCAATTTAGGTCGCCTAGTATTATCATTAGGAGAAATAGGTACTTAAGGAACTGTATTGATTCTGTGGGAACATTACAAGGATTAGTAATAACGCTGAAGAGGAGTAGATAGCTGATGATTATTCAATTGGAATTTTGAAATGTACCTATCACAGCCTGTAAACATTTATATTTATAGCATTAAATCAATAATTTCATGTAGTACATGATCTATCAAAGGGCATTACTTGAAAATGTCTTCATAAAACTCAATCACATGATAAACCATATCATATGAGTGCATTGAAATATTCAAAATGGTGTATAAATTAATGTACTTTGCTAAAGGTGGTATTTCCACATTATTTTGCCCATCACCTTATACAGTTATTGAGTGAACAAGCTTATTTTATATTACATTATTTATGTCTGCATAGCCCATGATACAGGAAATGCAGACTTAACTCTGGCTATGAATAGTTTATTTTGATCAAATATTAGAGATATTTACTGTTACTGGTGGCATGTATGCAATGAGTGATTGGAGTTGGAATGCATGCTTCAAGTAGGTCATCAGTGTAGGATTTATTTGCCCCTAAACCACTTCATTGAGTGATTGTTTGTAGCATTAATTTCCCTTTCCTTCATGTTAGTCCCTGGTGTTTGGGCATAACTCCCCTGTAAACCTGGTCACCCATCTGCTTGAAGTTTGTGTGATTGCATTGTTAAGTAATGTGAACCTCATTCCACAAAGCTGGCCCCTGGATTTTGCATGAACTCACACACAAACCTATTCACATACCATTTTGTAAATGCAACAACATAAATCAATTAACTAGCTATTCCAGTTTCTTCCTCCACTTTGGTGGAAGGTAATATTCATTTCAGTTATAGGAATCATCCTTCATCTTGAATCCCTGAATTCAACCTGTTGTGCCATCGCAATAGCTTCCATATTTATGCTGTTGCTTTTGAGGATACCTATCCCTTGTGAATGCAGTTCCAATGCCCACCGCTAACTGCTGCCTGGTATTAACCTATTGTGCCATCGCAATAGCTTTCCATATAAATGCTGTTGCTTATGTGAATACCTTTCACCAGTGAATGTAGTTTCATAGTCCACTGCTACTGTTGCATGATATTCACCTGGCAATTGCTTTTTACACTGTTTCTTCTACTCTAATGAATACCAGCCCTTTGTGAGTGCATATCAAAATTTTTGTAAGTTAATTGCTGTGATGTGGTTAATATTGTAATTGTGTTGATAATATATTGCTTTAATTTATGACGTTATGAATATTTTATTACCGAGATGAGACTTATATTGCTCATATGTGGATGTTGAACTATTGGTTGTCAGCTCTAGCTTTTGACTTTAGTACATGATTCATTTCTGGAAAATGATTGAAATCACCCTGAGTCTAGTTACACTGTCAACAAGGAGATTAAGGAAGTGAGTTTAATTTAAATTGCTTTCATTATCATGTAATTATTACACTGGTTTTATTTTATTTATGTCAATGGACATTTTCTTACAGACCTGAGACTTATATTGCTCATATGTGGATGTTGAACTATTGGTTGTCAACTCTAGCTTTTGACTTTAGTACATGATTCATTTCTGGAAAATGATTGAAATCACCCTGAGTCTAGTTACACTGTCAACGAGGAGATTAAGGAAGTGAGTTTAATTTAAATTGCTTTCATTATCATGTAATTATTACACTGGTTTTATTTTATTTATGTCAATGGACATTTTCTTACAGACCTGAGACTTGTATTGCTCATATGTGGATGTTGAACTATTGGTTGTCAGCTCTAGCTTTTGACTTTAGTACATGATTTATTTCTGTTTGGTTAGTTTACTGTCATTTTATGGTTTCAATATCAGTGGTTAATTGTAATTAGTGACAGGATATTTTATTACAGTTTGAACCTGTTGGTGTTTTAAAGTGATGGTTATCGCCTAGTGACTCTCTCATCCAGTGCTTGACATTTCAATAACATGAAAATTATATGGATGTTGTCCACCAATGTATGTATGTTAAAGGTATGTACTGCCTTTTAGTTGCAAGGAATGTAGGCAAGTTTTGGATTTATTTTGATGTTGTGTGTGTGATTTTTTTCAATTAGGTACTTATCCCACAGTTTTTCTCATTCTCAGATGATTTCCCACTTCTTTGTGATGAAGCTTGCACCATGATGGAATTGAAATTGTTACTACTGAAACCTGGACAGTGTTTTTTTTGTTGATTGAAGCTCTTTTTTCTGTTGAAATGTATTATTTTATGTTGTTTAATAAACATACATTGCAGTTTTTCCTTATGTTTGTGAAATTATTTGTTGATTAGGGCACATGTTATACCAATTTGATTGATGATTTCAAGATCTATATTGATGTAATTCTTGTCAAACTCACTATCTTAATGGGTTTGCATGGACACCGTTAGATGTGATGAATAATTTGTTTTCCGATGATTTATTTGCTATTTGGTGTTATATTTCTACCTATTCTGAAGTTAAATCATTGAGAAAAAATGACAATTTTGAGTAGGATTTGAAAAGTTTTTTAATGTCAGCAATTGATGGTTTCACTGTATGGAATGTTTGCCATATATAAAATTTGAGTTCATATTTTACACATGGGTATTTAGTGAATCAATTATTTTTATTGCATTTTACTTTTCCAGGTTCTTTGCTATCAAATACTAAAATTTGTCAATTGTAAACTATGGAAACTGTTAACTGGTATTCTCCTTGTTATATTACCACATAATCGATACAAGTGCAATGTTGCTAATATCCCAAAGTAACTGGTTGTTTTTCTTCAAATGTTGTGTGGAATAAATGTTATATAATGGAATTATAAATCAATGACTTAGTTTGTTTATCATAACTGTACTTTATACTGATTCTGTGATAGAAGGATTGACATCATCAGCAGCCATTGCTGCTCCTGATATGCTGTGCACTGGTGCAGAGTAGTGGCTAGTAAGATTCAACATAGCTAGAGTCCTCAATGGTAAATTTACACAAAGGAGAGCAGTGCGACATTCAAGCATTTCATCATCGAAAGATTAATGTTGACAAATTTTTGTGCTGTAATTGACAGTCATGCTCTTGATATATCTGGATTTATACAGTGGAAGTAGTTAAAAAGAAACCGTAACTCACCCCAAAAACAAAACTCCCTCGGAACAAGGACTTTTCTCTAGAAACTCAACTGTCCGCCGCCTTTTGTGGTCTTGTCAAGTGTAAAATGATGTGAGAGAATAAAGTGAGGTGATGTGATTGCTCAAGGTTTTTCGCAACTAATTTTTTTTCCGGAGTGCAGTCTTCATCCAGTTTTCAAAACTCATTTTCCTCAAAAACCTGAGTAATTGCTCTTTCCGTTATAGTGGAGAACGTTTCCTAAATATAGTTGTGATGGACTCTATGAAACTTTCACATATTCTTAGCAAATTAGATCTGTATACACACGTAATTTTCTTGGATCATTAAATTGCTCTGTCTCATTGCTTTCTTAAATTCTAAGCGATGAAGATACATTTCTCGACTATACTAATTTCAGGATAGAGAAAAATCGGGTGATAGAATTTAATTATCGCACATATGGTATCCCGAAAGTAAACAATGCCATGTAGGTGACTGTTACTTTTTACGGGATTCATTCCGCGATGTATGTTTTTTTAAACAACAATATTTCGCTGGTCCTCCTGCCAGCTTCATCAGGTTAACCTGAAATGAATCCCGTAAAAAGTAACAGTCAACACTGCATCCGCGGAAGCCTACGAGCTAATGCCATGTAGGTATTTGTTTACATTTAAAATAGCTGCCTTTACAACTCAATGTTACCTATCGCCTATAAAAGTAAACCTTTATTCATAATTATATAATGCCTTGATGATTTACAGATAGTTAAAATTATCTGAAAATAATGTGAAACTGGATAATTATGTAATATCATCTGTTACGTTCCCTAGAAATGACGTTGTTTACAAATCATTATGCATACATTTTAACGACATTACCTCGCGTATCGATTTCAATATGACATCAGGCTGATACGATTTTTTACGCTGAATTAACTGATGTGGTTTTAAGAGAGCGTCAATATTCAAAATAAGCTATAATAGCAAAGGTTTCTGCTCTTTATTTACCATATTTACGTCCAAATTCTCGGTATTTTGAATAGAGTGGTCGAAAATATCGTATACTAACTTCATCGAGGGTAAAATAATCTTCCTAACTACGAGGTTATTATAGCATGACATGCTCGATTTGCCTTAATGTCTGTGTTTTTCCTTGTTTGTGCTATACCCCGCAGTGTAAAATAAGCACAGTAATGGCGGCGCCGACTTTCCCCATAGTGGAAATCATTGAGAGGACCTGACTCGAAAGGCGAAGAATCGAGATATCGAACGACCTTGTCCTCTCAATGCATGGGTAGGCCATCTGTTGGCCCGGAGAGGAAGTGATTGAATGCCGTAACACTGGTTCCATCAGCATCAATCACATCAAGACCAGAGCTCCGTAGAAGATCTATTTCATCCACTAGTGGTAGCAGGAAAGTGTTGAAATTTGGTTTCCCGCCATTACTTCCGTACCACAAGCCACCAAACAATAAATTTTCAGGAAGGTACCGAGAAGTATTCGGCAACTCATTACAAAAATCAAATGCCACACATTGAATTTAGTGGATTTATAAAGGGAGATGCCATCAGTGTACCAGCTAAGAGAGATGTTGTTTTCATTGGCTAGGAAGCAATTTTCAGAATGGTTCCTATAAATTTGACCATCAAAAATATCCTCTACGTTATCACCATTTAACTTGGTACGATGAAATCGATATGACAAGTCCCTTCTAAATGATCTCCTCCTCGTCAAGCACCGTAACTGCTCACTCATAGAAAATGTGAGAAATGAGCCATGATCCCCTGACTTGCTGCAAACCTTTTCACAGTCCAAGAGCTTGAAACACATTTTACAGTAGAAATTATATTTAGAAATTAACGCATTCAAAGGCAGAAAATTCTTCAGATAGTAAAATGAAGGGATGAAATTATTCCTCTCGGGCAGAAATAACTTCACCATTGACATTAATACCTTAAGGGATATTACAGGTAACTGCAAAGTAAAACAGACACTCAGCAATATAATAGCACTTTGCAGTAATGTAACTTTCGACCCTTAAAAAAGGGGAATCCCAGCATCAAGTTTCTCCTCAGCAGCATCAGGAAACTCCTCTTTACTTTCACAGTCTTGGTCCACTTCCGACATCTGGTTATCGCAAGACTCATTGTCAGACCCATGTAGTTGAGCTGCAAATATATGTACATATATATGTATCAGACAAGTAATGTTGAGCAGGCTTTAAAGACATTCCATCTTATGAACACCAACACAGTATGGTAGATCAGATCAAGAGAATAAACTTTAAGGAAATAGACTGCTGGACTGGCAGATTAAAAATGTCGTTTTTCCCATGGTCAATATCACGTAGCTGATTCGATCCCTAATGGTTGTCTTGTAATCTGCCATGTGGTGCTAACATTATGTTTTAAATGGCCCTCTTATTATCAGTAATACTCTAGTATCTCGTTTTTGTAGTTGCATTTTACCTATATTCAATAGTTTCAGCAGCATACCCATAGTGATGTGAACTTGGGTAACACTATGGTGCATGTTTGTACTTGATCACCCCTGCCAAACACCCTTGAGATGGCTAGCAGGGACACAAATATATCAGAAACACGCTGAACAAGCCTGCAACTAACCTGATGGGGCATTAACACCCCTTGGTCCGGCACCCCTTAAATTAGACTAGCCATTGGGGCCGGCTGTTTTGCATTTTTTCTGGGAAGGTACACGCATACAATTAAACTCGCACAACTCCAGTGGTTATATAAATTTTTTAATAAAACTTTCAGTGCATGCTAATTATATAGCAGAGAAATCAAAAAGTGTATGATATTGTTCAAAACAAGATCCTCTATGGAGTGGAACACAACAGAAAGCACAAATATACGGGGTTTCACTTCTTTTTTTTTTTTAGCTGCACACACCCTACAAGGTCTTTGTGGATTTTACTTCCTGCCGACACCAACTATTTTGTCTACTTAGTGATTTTTCAATTCCGTTGAAAGCCTTCCTGGTGGGTCTATCTTTGGTGCACGTCCTGTAGGTGAGATAGAAGTGTTTTTCTCTTGTATGTCTGCAACAGAATCTTATGAACTTGTATCGGCTATCCAGCTGCTTGCAACTTTGTGTAGGAACTACTTGTATACAATTTTCTTCCCATTGAGCTTCTCGTGCACCCTAAATGAATTAACCTTCCGGCGGGCGCGCTGTTTACAAAGTAATCATTTCATAAATGATTTAATGTTAGTTTTATGATCGAAATAATTACAGAGTTTGGTATCAGTAAAGGAATAATATGTATTTTAAATCACAAAACCATAAAAATATCCTTACAATTAAATGATTCCATGCGATTATAAGCACTCATCACAAACTTTCTCCTTCGCATGAGCACTGTATACAAGTTGTCATAGTTTTGGCATGTTTTTTACAAATAAACATATTACACTTTGAGCACTTAACAGTTGTTACAGAATTCTTACATGTTCTACATCTTCCTCGTTTTCTTTCTTCGAATTTTCTCTCTTCCCCCTTTTCTACTTTATATTTTGAGAGAAATCCCCGAATATCGGGCGGTAGAGAAAAAATGGCAGCCCTTTCTGTGAGGTGCTCCCTCAAGAGATTTATAGCTACATTTTTTAGGAAGATACGTCTTCGGCACTGCTTTGAGTTGTTGCTTTTCAAAAAATGAAGACTTTGGGCATTAATTCCAGCTATATTCATGAGGGCAAAGAATAAAGCAAGGGGCCATCTTTTGGTTATTCTAGACACATTATATGCAGCACACATTTTATCTACAGTGTCAACAGCTCCTTTAGTGCTATTGTAATCTAAAATAATCTCAGGTTTTTGGGATATATTATCTAATTCAGGAAGGTCGTGCATTGTTGACAATAATATTACTGCCTTATTTGTGCGCGGAACGTATGAAACTATGGTTACGTCTCTTTGAAAACCAAAAAGTGTGGAACTGACTGGCCGATTTTTACGGGGAAGAAATTCTGGCGGAATTTCTTTCTTATTTTTTCTCATCGTTCCGATGAGAAAAAATAAGAATTAAGAAGAAAATAATGGATAATTAAACATAAATAAATCCTCATAAACCACCTAGTTGTACAAAAAAGAGCTTACATTGCTTCCTTCTCCATGTCCACGAGCGGGCGCGCTGTTGACTCAGTTCACAACGGGCGACCTTCTCCGTAAAAAACTCGATTCACAATGAGCTGGGACTGAATATTCCGCTGACACCGACATATATTGTAAGGAAAAAGACTGCTAGAGGAATACAATGAAGGTTCAAAAAGATTACATTGTTTTTTGCAGAGTTATCGACCGTAAACTAAAAACCGTTTACTTTGTAAACGGGCGCGCCCGCCGGAAGGTTAAACAGTGCACAGTTCAGATGGTACATTACAGTATTTTTGGACCACTTCTTGGTCTTTCTCACCATTGGGAAATGAGACAGGCACTGGTCTGCACGGTCTACCCCCTTCATGTACTTATTGTATTCCAAGATTGTCTCAGGTTTCTTTATTATCTGCCTAGTTTTTCTGTTCCTCTTATCAACTTCTATCGACCGTGAAGAATGAACTGTAGAGATAATGCGTACTTCCGTTTGTCCTTCCATATGTAGGAGAACATCTTTTTTCCTTCGGAATGTTGGCTCACCTTTCCGTAGTTTCAAATTTTTCAGATATTTTGGAAGACCTCTGTGTGCTCTGATGGTTCCACAAACCCTTGTTCCATTTTCGAGAAGTTTTTCTGCAATTTTTACACTATTATAGTAGTTGTCCATGTAAACATGATGCCACAAGCCTGAATTTGAGCCAATAACTGACAAAATGGTATCTTCCAGCTTATGTCCCTCGCCAGTGTGAATCTGCAAATTGCAGATATATCTTGTTACCGCTTCACATACCATACGCACTAATAGGCCATATTTTGTCAACTTATCTCGAAGACCTCGTCCGTCAACTACCTCGGCCATATATCCTACTAGGCGATTTCAACGCCCATGATCCTCTATGGGGTGGCTCTCGGGGTCATTGCAATCGTAGGGGCCGAATTTTATCAAATTTTATTTCTGATTTAAACCTGTTTTTAATGAATAACGGGGAAAAAACCCGTTTCAATAGTTTTACTGGGGAATTTTCTACCGTTGATTTATGTATGTCTTCGAGCAGTCTTATGACGAAGTTGAACCTTGTGGTTCACAGTGATCTGTGTGGAAGTGATCATTTTCCCCTCTGTTTTTAACGAAAACGGTTTTAATCGCTATTTTATTCCACGTGGGAACTGGATTGTACGCAAAGCCGATTGGTCAATGTTCAAAAGCTGTTTTTACTATGAATTTAATAGTCAATTGAATGGCATAAATAATGCGAAGGAACTGACTACCAGTATTCTTGAAGCCGTTAGTTGCAGTGTTCCTCGTCCTAAAGGATTCTCTCACCGTCCGCAGTACCCTGGTGGAATGAGGAATGTGCCAAATCCATAGCAAAAAGGAAAAGAGCGCTCCGTATTTTGAAGAAATACCCTACGGAAATAAATCTATCCTCCTTCAGACGTTTGCGGGCAAAAGCCCGTCAAGTCATCAAGGAGGCGAAGAAATCTTCCTGGAAGGAATATGTATCTGGAGTGAACCAGAGGACTCTCATCGCTCAAGTGTGGCGAAGAGTCCGCAGCATAGCTGGATCCCGACTCGAGTGTGGCATCGGCTTCTCAAGGTTGACGTCGGAGTCTTAACTGTGACACAGGATATTTGCCAGAAATTTGGATTAGTACTAGAGAAATGTTTTAATCATCCTACGATTAAATGTTTTAATTACCTACGATTCTGAATTTGTAGCCATGAAAACGCGAGCCGAATGTAAGGCATTAAATTTCCGCGAAGTAGGGGTTACTGAAAATTATAACGATCCTTTCTGCTTGTGGGAACTGGAAGCATCGATTTCCGATTCCCGCGATGCATCGCCAGGGAGCGACGGCGTCCACAATGCTTTCCTACGAAATATACCTGAGTCGTCTCTCCCAGAGATCTTAAAAGTTATCAACCAACTCTGGTTTGAGAGAAGCTTTCCGCAGTCATGGCGGGAGGCTGTAATTGTCCCAATCCTAAAACAAGGCTACGGGTGAGGTACAGTGGGGAATTGCAGACCTATTTCGTTGACCAGTTGCTTGTGTAAAATGATGGAACGTATGGTCAACCGCCGTCTAGTCTGGGGGCTCGAAAAGAACAACCTTCTGTCGAATATTCAGTGTGGGTTCAGACGAGGTAGGTCCACGATTGACCACCTCGTCAGAGTGGATAATTTTATTCAAGAAGCATTTCTCTTACGTCAGCACGTGGTCGCTGTCTTTTTTCACATCGAAAAAGCGTATGACACAGTCTGGCGTCATAAAATTTTTTTGACTTTACACAAGTGGGGATTTCGCGGCAATCTACCGATTTTTATTCAAAATTTTCAATGTAATCGCCTTTTTAAAGTCCGGATTGGCAGACACCTATCAGGCTTACATCGCAAGAGAACGGAGTACCCCAGGGCTGCGTGTTAAGTGTAACGCTCTTTGCCATAGTGATAAACCATATAACCGACTGTATCAGTGCTCTTGTGTTGGGATCCCTCTTTGTCGATGACTTGGCTATCATTTGTCGTTCATCGAAACTGGTGAATGCTGCCAGATTAATTCAACTTACTTTAAACAAGGTCTCCAAATGGTCCCGAGAAAACGGTCTCCAAAATGTCTCGAGAAAACGGTCTCCAGTTTTCTCCGGAAAAGACGAAGTGTGTGCACTTCTACTGGATTAGAGGAATACATACGCCACCGACATTACGATTGAACGGAACAGTTTTGCCATATGTTGACTCCATTCGGTTTTTAGGGATGATCTTAGACTACCGTCTTAACTGGAAGGACCACATTCATTCTTTAAGGGATAGGTGTTTTAAAGTTCTAAACATCCTACGGTTTTAAAGTAACACGAAGTGGGGCGTAGATCGCGCAATCATGATTTTAGTATACCGAGCAGTAGTACGGTCTAGACTCGATTACGGAAGTTTTATATATGGCTCTGGAAGGTAATCGTATTTAAGACCGCCCCCCTGCGGGTAGGGGGATGGAGAATACTCCCGCAGTATCCTTGCTTGTCGTAAGAGGCGACTAAAAGGGCGGGGAGGTAAACCCCGAAAACAAACCCACAGGCAGCAAAGGAATGCGTCCGGACAGTCTTGTGGGTCTACTGTCTGTGTGCGGCCATACCACCTGGCCTGCGATCCACCCGCATGTTTGCCGTGTGCGGAGACCCGTAAGGGGGAGAAGGGGATCCTGGTGGGTGAGTTCTCTGGAACCCAGCCGGGTGTCGGATACCCTGTATGGACCGGAGTTCAATATCCCACTTCGGCCCTGGATTCCCTGTAAACGGGAGGCCGGGGGCTAGCCACCCCCGGTCAATCGGCTTGCCGTTAAGTTCGGTGGCGAGTGCTAGGGAGGTGGGGGTCTGTGTAGGGCGGTCGGAGATTCACGGGTTGGTGGGCCCGTTATATCGAAGACCCAACCCGAAACAGACGACCACTTCCAGGGTGCTATATCCCCTCGGGTAGCCCTGGCGACCACACCGGCTCGCGGTGTGGCGTCCCAAATGTGTGGCTCCATGGTGGGTGGGGAGCTCGGGGGACGAATGTTATCTAGGGCATGGCGGACAACAAACCTCCACCCCAAAAAAGATCCCGTCCGGATTCGGACGGGGGAGATAATGTTTACGGCGCTAGTCAGCGCTATCTAGTGATGAGGTGCCAGAAGGAAGGGGAGAGCCTGAAAAAGGTTTCCCCCTTTCTAATTCGTAAAGTTCTGTCGGGTCTGGTTCCTGGAGATCTGAAATCTGCAAAAAAGCTTCGCGATGGCACACTGCTCATCGAAACGGCAAACAGGGCTCAGAGCGAGAACATTCTGAAGACCGTCAAGTTGCACGACATTCCCGTCAAGGTCGAGGTGCACCGTACCTTGAACACCTGTCGGGGAGTGATTAGCCACTATGACCTATTGTACGTCGAGATCGACGAGATAAAGCGGGAGATGGCCCCACAGGGGGTTTCCGATGCTCGTCGACTCACTACTAAGCGCAACGGAGAGAGGGTCAACACGACATCTGTCATTCTTACGTTCGCGCGTGACGTCCTCCCCGACAAAGTGTTCGTCGGTTATGAATCGGTCCCAGTGCGGCCATTCATACCGGCACCTATGAGATGCTACCAGTGCCAGCAATTCGGCCACATGGCCACACGATGCCAGGGCAAGGCCACCTGCCCCCGCTGCAGCCTGGATAAGCATGACGGTGTGGAATGCACAAGTGACCCACTTTGCGTCAATTGCGAGGGTGCCCATCCCGTGTACTCTCGTGATTGTCCAAAGATGATCGAAGAACGTAAAATCATGGAGATCAAGACGGTGGATAAAATACCATATCTCGAGGCTCGGAAAAAGTATAGAGCACAAGTTGCCCCCACTTTTTCCAGATCATGGGCTCATGTTGCTGCCACTCCGATCGCAAAGGTCACCATCTCGACCCAGACGGATGAAAATGCCAACCAGGACACTAAACCCACAGAAGAGAAATCGGCCACTCCGGTTAAGGCTTCCAATCCGGAATCTAAGACCAAACCCACCGGTCCGGGGTCCCCTAAGCGGAACCCGGCCAAAACATCTGCCGGGGCCACGCAATCCAAGCGTGGGAACTCGCAATCCCCCGGACCATCTGGCAAGGCTCGAAAGAGCACCCCAGAGCCAATGCAGGAGGATGAGTGTCTATCAGACACTGATATCCTCCAAGTTCGTAGTAAGGGGAAGAAAAATCGAATAAGACGCTGACCTCCCCAATTTTTAACCGCTCGATTTTAACCTAATTTATTTTCTTTCTATTTTTTATTTATTTCCAATGGCTTTTATACTGCAGTGGAACTGCATCGGTTTTTATCGGCATAAGGAGGAGCTGGATGTTTTAATACGTGATTTTAACCCGGTTTGCGTTTGTCTTCAAGAAAGGCATTTTAAAAACACGGACAAGGGCATTTTAAACCATTTTAAGGTTTTTAGATTAGACGACACCTGCGGCCAACGAGCCCAGGGTGGAGTAGCAATTGCTATCCGGGAGGCCCTTTACACCTCCCAGGTACACCTGAACACACCGTTTCAGGCGGTGGCGGTGACTGTTCACGCTCCGCAGATGGTTACGTTATGCAACGTATATCTGCCGGAGGGTGCACCTGTCACCCGTTTTAATTTGGAAGCCCTTGTCCACCAGCTGCCTCAGCCCTTTATTTTACTCGGTGACTTCAACGCACACGATCCTCTATGGGGAAGCAGTAGAGGGCAGTGTAATCGTAGAGGACGGATTTTATCTTCTTTTATTACGGATTCTAACCTAGTTTTATTAAACGACGGGGAGAAAACCCGGTTCAACAGCTTTACTGGTGACTTCTCCTCTATAGACTTATGCGCGACATCGAGCGTGTTGTTAAATAAACTCAGTATGTCCGTACACGACGATTTATGTGGGAGTGATCACTATCCCATTTTTATACTGAAAGAGGGACGTTCTAACCCCATTTTTATTCGTCAGGGCAACTGGATTATCCGGAGAGCCGATTGGGGTCGTTTTATGAGCAATTTTAACTTTAAACACGACATGACGCTAAACAGCGTGTCTAACATAAATCATTTAACAAGCTGCATCATCGAAGCCCCGAAAACAAGCTTACCACGGTCTCGTCGTCTCAAATCGAGACCATCTGTACCTTGGTGGAATGAAGAGTGCGCAGCTGCAATTCGCAAACGGAAGAAAGCGCTACAAATTTTTAAAAAGTTACCGACGGACACGAACCTTTCCGCCTTTCGACGCTTAAGAGCTAAGGCTCGACAGGTCGTGAATAAGGCGAAGAAGGCTTCCTGGGTGGAATTTGTCTCGGGTGTCAACTGTAGAACACCACTTACACAGGTCTGGCGCAAGATCAGGAGTCTATCGGGTAACCACCAACAGGTCGGCATCTCCTTTTTACATGGCAATGGCGATGTAATAACGTCTGGAATTACTATCAGCGACATTTTCGGCCAGCTACTTGCCAAAACCAGCAGTAACAGGAGCTACAACCCTACGTTTCTGAAAACCAAGGAGGGATTGGAGGTGTCCCCGATAAACTTTAAGGAAAGACATCCCTTGGCGGATTACAACCTTCCGTTTTCCCTCTGGGAACTCAAATCTGCCATTGCTGACTCCCATATCACTTCTCCGGGACCTGACGAGGTCCACAATGCCTTCCTCCGGAATATCCCGGAGTCGGCACTGTTGGAGGTTCTCCATACCTTCAACCAACTATGGCTAGAAGGTTCTTTTCCACCGTCCTGGCGGGAGTCTGCGGTAGTTCCTATACTCAAAAAAGGCAAAGACCGAGCCGACCCGAATAACTTTAGACCTGTATCCCTCACAAGCTGCCTGTGTAAGGCTATGGAAAGAATGGTGAATCGGCGGCTCGTCTGGTGGCTAGAGCGCCGAAACCTTCTCTCTGGTATTCAATGTGGTTTCCGCAGAGGCCGTTCCACTACCGATCATTTAGTCAGAATTGACAACTATATCCAGGAAGCCTTTCTTCTGCGCCAACACGTAGTCGGGGTATTTTTTGACATAGAGAAGGCATACGACCGAGTTTGGCGTCACAAAATCCTAAGAACGATGCACGAATGGGGATTGAGGGGTAACCTACCCATTTTTATTCAAAATTTTTTATCGGACCGAGTTTTTAAAGTGAGAATTGGCCAACACGAATCGAAATTTTATAGTCAAGAGAACGGTGTTCCCCAAGGTTCAGTACTTAGCGTAACGCTATTTGCTATAGCGATTAACGATATCGGTAACTGTGTAAAAACACCGGTAATTGGCTCACTGTTTGTGGACGACTTCGCAATTTTTTGTAGGTCATCCCAACCAGCTACCGCGGGCAGACTTATCCAGCTTACTCTAAACAAGTTGGATAGGTGGGCCAAAGATAACGGTTTTAAATTCTCCTTGGAGAAAACTAAATGCCTCCACTTACGCCGGTGAAGGGGTCATACCATTCCCCCATCACTAACCTTGGGCGGTACAAACCTTCCGTTTGTTAACTCTGTACGTTTTTTAGGAATGATTTTTGACTGTCGCCTCAACTGGCGGGAACATATTGATACTTTAAAACTTAAATGTCTTAAGACTCTAAACATTTTAAAATTCTTAAGTCACTCAACATGGGGAGCCGATCGCTTAATGCTGATCTTGTTGTACCGTTCGTTGGTCCGGTCGAAGCTTGACTACGGTTCCTTCGTATACGCCTCCGGTCGGGAGTCGTACCTACGTACTCTGAACGCGGTACACAATGCAGGCCTACGGATATCCACTGGGGCGTTCCGGACTAGTCCGGTGCAAAGCCTCCATTTGGATGCAGGAGAGCCGCCATTGTGCCACCGAAGGAACCTGCTCATGTGCAATTACTTTGCCAAAATTTTATCTATGAAGTCCCACCCATGTTTCAACCTGGTTTTTAAACCTCAATTAATAGAACTTTTTAATCGCCGGACAAGAGCCAATAGGCCTGCTAGCATAAGGTTTTATACTTTCATCCAAGCGCAAGGTATTACACTCCCAGACATATACCCTATCGGAAGCTGCAAAAGTCCGCCTTGGGTCACACCCGCGCCGAAAATCAATACTGATCTTAACAAGCGTCTAAAACACTTTACCACTGCAGAAGAGTACCAGCGTCTATTTTATATGTTCTTAGACACTTATCGAGATCTCGTGCCTATTTATACCGACGGCTCCAGATCAGGCACCGCCAGCGCGTGCGCAGTCTTCTCACCCCATCACGAAGCTGCGAAAGCAAGGCTTCATCCGATGTGTAGCGCTTTCACAGCGGAGCTGTACGCTATTAGGCTGGCCCTGGATGGGATACAGGACCGTGGCTCCTTCGTTGTATGCACGGACTCCCTAAGTGCACTGAATGCCATTTCCGGCCTTTTTCCCGCGCACCCTCTAGTCCAGGAGATTCAATCTTCACTCCTCTCTCTTGACAAAAAGGGAACTAACATCTTTTTCATGTGGGTCCCTGGACACGTGGGTATCGCCGGGAACGAGAGAGCCGACACTTTGGCGAAAGAGGCACTCGCAATGGACGCCATGGAACCGATGCCGGTACCCTTCCAAGATGTGAAGGCGGCTTTAAGAAATGCAGTCCTAGAGCAGTGGAAGGAGTCGTGGAGAACCGCAGAAGGTAATAAACTGCGCGGTTTAAAACCGGCAGTGACAGCGTGGCCTTCGTCCGTCAGGAAGAGTCGCCGAGAGGAAGTCGTCATAACACGACTAAGGATAGGGCACAGCCCTCTGACCCACTCCTTCCTCTTCACCGAAGAGAAAATTCCACGGCGATGTGATGACTGCGACTGTCCTCTTAGCATTCAACATATCCTGACGGAGTGTGAGAGATATCGGGCGGTGCGTAACAGGCTGCAGCTAGTGGGAGACCTGGGGTACATTCTAGGCGATGACCCAGATGTTCTGAACCGCACTTTGAAATTTTTAAATGAAACTGGCCTATTTAATAGTATTTTAAGGATGTAACATAATTTTTAATTTTGACTCAGCGTTTATCTCAAGTACTTTATTATAATATCATAATGTGCAGCGTATATTTATTTTTTATGATTATGACGTGTAGTGGTGCAAAATGACCATGTCGTCGACGCACCCTATCAACCCCACTACTACTACTACTACTAGTAGTATTTAAGACCGATGGCAACAGTCCATAACATAGGACTTAGACTCGCCACGGGGGCCTTCAGGACATCTCCGGTCGTCAGTATATATTCCGACGCCGGTGAATCTCCATTGGCTACCCACGGGGATATACTCATGTGCCATTATGTTGCCAAGATTTTATCCACAAAGACCCACCCATGTGTTAACTGTGTTTTTAAACCTCGGTTTTGTGACCTTTTTAATCTAAGGACAATGGCCAATAAGCCTGTCGGCGTACGATTTAGGAATTTTATAATTGACAATGGCTTTAACCTTCTTGACCTATATCCTACGGGATATCCTAAGCACCCACCATGGTCGATTCCACGACCAAATTTTATGTTTCGACTACTCCGTTGCCAGAAATCTTCTACCTCCCCTGCAGGGTGTCAGCAACTATTCAAGGAAATCCTGTGGAGCTACTCGGACTTCACCCCCGTGTATACGGACGGGTCGAAGTCAGACACGTCTTGCGCCTGCGCTGTGGTATCATCTTACCACGGAGTCATCAAGGCAAATCTAAACCCGATTACATCCATCTACACGGCCGAACTCTTTGCAATCAAGATGGCTCTGAGCAACATCGTGTGCTGCAAGGGATCGTTCCTAATATGCGCCGACTCCACCAGCGCACTAAAATCTATATCCAGTTATTGCCCATCCTCTCCTATCGCCCAAGAAATTCAATCAATAATTTTGTCCCTTATTAATAAGGGAATGAAGCTAGCTTTTTTATGAATCCCTGGGCTTATAGGAATAACTGGAAATGGAAAAGTAGATTCCACCGCGAAAGAGATTTGAGCAATGCCGATATTGCTTCGTCGCTGGTACCCGTAGAAGACCTCAGGACTGCATTGCAGAATGTAGCCCTGCGGAAATAAAAAGATACGTGGATGAATTTCACTGGAAACAAACTCCGTACCATAAAGCCGGTGGTTTCCGCATGGACCACTTCATTCAGAAGATGCCGCTGGGAAGAGGTCGCCGTGGCACGGCTGAGGATAGGGCACTGCCCCCTCACACACTCGTACTTATTTGCGGAGGACAAAATCCAACCGCGCTGCAACGAATGCGACTCTCCCATCACAGTACGGCATCTCCTGACCGAGTGCAACAAGTACCTGGCAGTACGCGAGAGGATGAATATTCAAGGAGACCTACAGTGACACATAGTCCATTGTCACATTAGTGATATCATCACTCACTACATAGTCATCTTCAGAATCACTGGAGTACTGCAACGGTATAGATCGTTTACTTTTTTTGCATCTATTGTTTCTTCCTCACTGCCACTGAAGATTTCGGAATCCCTTTCAGAAGAACTTAAATCACTCTCAATCCCACTTGGGACATCAGACAAATTATCTGATTTCATTTATAATTTCAATATTGCTGAATCCTCTTACTTGTCCAGCAGCCATTGATGCTCAATAGGCCACAATATATGTTCAAACTATTATAACACCGATAAAATAGACGTCAATGACAAAAACTTTCACACAAAGAAATTGTAAAGCTACCTGAAGGCACACAAACCAGAACTAGGTCCAAATAGTTCCAAATATATCCGTAGAGGGCAGGAGGAGAACAAACTGCACGAATGCGTAACACGTGATCGGCACGTAAGCGCTCGCGGCGGAAATACGTAAAAACGCGTGTGCGGTTCATAAAGTGTTAAATTAGAAGCTACATTCTCAACTACGTACCCCTGCGGGTAGGGGGATGGAGAATACTTCCGCAGTATCCCTGTTTGTCGTAAGAGGCGACTAAAACGGCGGGGAAAAACCCGGGAAACAAAACCCCAGATCAGCTAGGGTAGCGTCCGGACGGTATTGTGGGTCAACTGTCTGTGGGAGGCGATACCAGCTTGCCAAGATCCACCCATGTGTTTGCCGTGAATGGAGACCCGTAAGGGGGAGATGGGAATCCTGGTGGGTGAGTTCTCCGGCTCCCAGCCTGGTGTCGGATGCCCGGTATGGGCCGGAGTTCAACACCCCACTTTGGCCCCGGGTTCCCCGTAAACGGGCGGCCGGAGGCTAGCCACCTCCGGTCAACCGGGAGGTGGGGGTCTGCGCAGGGCGGTCGGAGGCACTCGGGTTGGTGGGCCCGTTGCGTCGAAGACCAAACCCGAAACAGACAACCACCTCTAGGGTGCTATATCCCGCGATGGGGGCGATGTGGCCAAAGTGCTGGCAATTAAAACAACACATGGGAGCAGGGATATATGGCCGTACCGGGACTGATTCGTATCCAATATACACCATGTCGGGGAGTGTGTCGAGAGCAAAGGTTATAACTACAGATGTCGTGTTCTTTATTTCTCCATTGCGGCGAGTAGTAAGTCGACGGACGTCCTTGACTCCCTGAGAGGCCATCTGTGTCTCTATCTCATCGACTTCTACGTATATCAGATCGAAATGACTTAGGACTCCCTGACTGGTGTTCAGGGTGCGGTGCACCTCAACCGAGACGGGAATGTCATGGAGCATCTTCGTTTCCAACAGCTTTTCACTCTGCATCAAGTTATTGGTTTCAATTAAAAGAGTACCATCGCGCAATTTCTTCGCTGATTTTAGTTCCCCAGGTATTTGGCAAGATAGAGTTTTCCGGCTGAGGAAGGGAGATACCTTCTTAAAGGACTCCCCTGCCTTTTCGCATTTCATAATAACGAAGCGATTGCTTCCAATAAAAATATTTTCTCCTCCGTCCGTATTTGGACGGGATCTTCTTGGTGGTGGAAACGTTTTGTTGACCTTGCCACAAAATGCTTCTTCCCACGGGCTCCCCACTCACCACGGAGCCACACATTCGGGACGCCACACCGCCAGCCGGTGTGGTCGCCAGGGCTACCCGCGGGATATAGCACGACGAAATACGACTCAACTTGTGACGCAACACAAAATGTCGAAGTCCTGACCTCCGCAATCATAGATGCGGCAAATATGAGCATTCCACGGTCCACGGGCATCGTCCGTCGACCTCCTGTGCCGTGGTGGACAGAGGATCGCGCCAAGGCAATTAAATTGCGGAAACGAGCGCTACGAATTTTTAACAAGTACCCGACGGAAACCAATCGTGCCTCTTTCCGACGTCTTCGTGCAAAAGCCCGAAAAATTGTGAAAGGCGAAGAAATCCTCAGGAATGGAATTCATTTCCGGTGTAAACCACAGGTCTTCCCTTGCACAGGTATGGCGGTAGGTCCGAAGCATCTCGGGCTCCAATCAGCAATGCGGCGTTTCCGGACTAAAAGTCGATGACCGAGTGATTACCTCTCCCTCGGCTATGTGCGAGATTTTCGGCCGCACATTCGCCGAAATCAGCAGCGACGCCAACTACAATGCCGACTTCAGAGATATGAAACAACACTCCGAAGCATTATCTCTGTCGTTCCGAGAAACGCACGGCATTGCTGAGTATAACAAAAGCTTTTCGCTGTGGGAACTAGCCTCGGCCATTGCGGACTCTCGGAATTCGTCTCCAGGAATGGACAATGTCCACAATGTATTTCTAAAGATTTTTGCCAAAGAATGCATTGGCGGAAATCCTTCACACCCTCAACCAAATTTGGTTTGAGGGTAGTTTCCCACAGTCCTGGCGGGAGTCTGTCGTGGTTCCGATACCGAAACAGGGGAAGGACAAGAATAACCCGAGGAATTGTAGGCCCATTTCACTCACAAGTTGCCTGTGTAAGGTTATTGAGAGAATGGATAATCGCCGGCTTGTTTGGTGGTTAGAGCGGCGAAACCTTCTCTCCAGCATTCTATGCGGTTTCCGCCGGGGTAGATGTACAATAGATCATCTCTTACGGACTGATAATTTTATTCAGGAGGCCTTTCTTCTGCGCCAACATTGTATTGGAGTCTTCTTTGATTTAGAGAAGGCGTACGACATGCTTTGGCGCAGGAAAATTCTACAAACAAGGCACAGTTGGGGCTTCAGGTGTAATCTACCGATTTTTATACAAAACTTTTTGTCAAACCGCGGTTTTATTTTTAGAGTGAGAGTAGGTAAGAGCCTCTCACAGTTTTACTACCAGGAAAACGGCGTTCCCCAAGGTTCTGTTCTAAGCGTAACGTTATTTGCCATTGCCATTAATGACAGCGGAGTGCATTAAAACTCCGGTAATGGGATCCCTATTCGTAGACGACCTTGCAATCTTCTGCAGGTCGTCCACATTAGCCAGCGTTTCAAGGAAGACTCAGCTAACTGTCACGAAACTCAATGACTGGGCAAAGAGAAATGGGCTTCGTTTCTCTATTGAGAAAACTGTGTGTGTGCACTTTCACAGATTGAGGGGTATCCATATAGCTCCGCCGTTACGCTTAGGCAGAAGTAGCCTTCCTTTCGTGGAATCCGTTCGATTTCTGGGGATGACTTTAGACCGCAGACTGACATGGCAGGAACATATTCGCAATATAACCCAGAAATGTCGCCGTGGTCTAAATATTTTACGTATTTTAAGCAACACAACATGGGGCGCAGACCGCACCACTTCGAATTTATTATACCGTTCTTTGATTTGGTCTAAAATAGATTACGGGTGTTTCGTCTACTCTTCTGGACGAGAGTCTTACCTGCGACCGTTAACAACGGTCCACAACGCAGGAATTCGGCTAGCCACTGGCGCTTTTAGAACCTCTCCTATCCACAGCCTATATGTGGACGCAGGGGAGCCGCCGTTGGCTAATTGCAGGCTAATGCTGACATGTAACTGTGTATCGAAATTTTTATCAGTGACGAAACACCCATGTTTTAACATTGTTTTTAAACCTAGGTTTTTAGATATTTTCAACAGAAGGACGGGGGCTACCAGGCCGCTAAGTATTCGATTTAAGGATTTGATGGACAGGTATGACATATCTCTGTCGGAGGTGTATCCCGTTGGGTATTCAAAATTCCCACCTTGATCCATACCACGACCAGAGTGCCACACTGTGCTGTACAAGCACCAGATATTTTTTTTTCAGTTCAACGCTCGGAATATTTTTTTTTTTTCATATTTGTGCCATTTATTTAACAATTTAGGCCCCGCTAAGTCCCAAGGACTTGTCAGCGGGTTCCACGACATCATAAAAATATGGCAACCACACTTTTGCTTGACATATACATTTTTCCCTATTTACATTTATAAATACATACATTTACACATCTTCATTTTCAATTTCATACACACACACATATCTATATATATATTAATATTGAAATATCAAGTATATTTATGAAGCTTTTCGTAAACAATATAATGCATGATTACAGGGTTTCTTTTACCCATCATTTTAATCTTCTAACAACCATTTCTTAATTTTAACCTTAACTTCATTTCTTGTAGTTAATGTACGTATACTATATGGCATTTGATTAAATTCTTTTGGTACAACCACTTTAAATGTATTATTACCATACCTTGTGTATTGCAGAGGTACAATAAAATTTCTTATAGAACGGAAAATTTCCATATTTTTGAAGGAACGTATATTTTTATAAGTATCACAGAAGTAGTTCTCCTGGATTATTATATACCTGTATAATTTGTCAAATCTCAGAATGCCTAAATATTTGTACATATCTTCAATATTTGTGTTTGCGTTATCTCTTTTACCACACAAGATTTTAATGAATTCATTTTTTTAAATTAATAATTTATGGTACACACTATTTACATTTCCCCATATAGTGAGTCTATATCTTATTAAGTTCTCAACTAATCCATGGTATATTAATTTCAGAGCAAAAAAGGGTATATATTCATTAATGTAATACATTTGATATAATATTCTTCTTAATCTTGTATTTAATACAATGACATGGTTCTTAAATTTGAAGGCATCATCAATTATTATACCCAAATATTTATACTTTGATACTTGTTCTAATATTGGGCATTTACAATTTATTGAGCCTACATGTAAGCAGTCATGTGAATGTTTAGCAATTTTTAATATTTTTTCTGTGAGCTTTTTGTTACAACATGCATAACTTTTGATTTATTTTCATTTACAACTAAGTTGTTATCATGAGTCCAACATAAAAAATTTTTAAATTCTCTTTCCAACGTCACTTTTGCATCTCCAAAATTAGTATGAGTTGAAATCAGTATAGCATCATCTGCATATAGCAGTAAAGTGCAATGGTTAATAATCTTGTATACATCATTTATGTAAATAAGAAACAACAATGGGCCCAGGATAGAACCTTGTGGGACACCCGTACTTGTGGAAGCAGGTTCACTTACATAATCATCTCTTATTTTTATCCTAATTCTCCTGTCCTTTAAGTAACTAGAGAACCAATCAAACATTGTTCCTCTTATACCCATATGATTTAGTTTTTGCAAGAGTATTTCATGATCAACTGTATCAAACGCTTTCTTAAGATCAATAAATAATAAGATTACATTCTTTCTCTTTTCTAATGCATTTCTTACAGTTTCTGAAAGTTCCTCCAGTGCAAATTTAGTACCTTTAGATTCTTGAAATCCATACTGGTGCTTTGCAATAACATTAGTTTTATCCATGAATTTAAGCAACAAGTTGGCAATATATCTTTCCATAACCTTATGTAAAGAAGGCAGTATGGATATAGGTCTATAATTATTTGCATCCCCGCGAGCACCACCTTTGTATATTGGCCTAATGATGGCGGTTTTCATTTTCTCAGGAACTTTTCCCTTCTCTATACTCAAATTTATTAATTTTGCCAAGATATTAAGGTATATTTAATAATTTTTTACATTAATCATTCTAATACCATCTATTCCAGGGCCTTTGTTTTTTAAAGAAGTTAATATTTTGCTCACTTCTAGTGCCGATATCTCTGGTACAAAAATACTGCTTTGGATGTTACTGTCTGGGATGCAAAGAATTTTATTATTACAGTTTACCTTAATTTTTTCTATTTCATCAGTAAACTGCTTCAGAAATATTTTTCCTAATTCATTATCAGTTATTCCTTTAAATCCTTGTAAATTCTTATCACCACCGACGTTACTTCTTCTACAAGTTAATTTATTTATCTCTAACCATATTTTTCTTGGGTCATTTGCCATAGCTGATAACCTGTTCATATAAAAATTCCTTTTGCTAAATCTTATTGCTGTTACTACCTTATTTCTCAAATTTTGGTAGTTACTTTTATGATGAACATTTGTGGGATCTTTCTTCCATTTTCTAAACATCAAATCCCTTAATTTAATTTTATGCAATAATTCATCTGATATCCATTCTTTTTTCTTTTTTAGTTTCCTATGGACATATTTAGTTAACGTGGCTTTCTCATATATATTTTTCATAATCACACAATTTATCATTAAGCACATCAGGCTCGCTGCATTCCACTACATTACACCAGTTATTGTTATTCATGAGATTATTCATTTAATTTTGGCAAATATATCTAATATTACAATTATTTACCTCTCTGTTCCCTAGAACTTTATGATTAGACCATAAAAAACCTGCAGCAGTTACATAATGATCAGATATTTTAGTTTTAAGATTATACCATCCGTTTGTAACAATTTCCCTTCATAATTGATGTGGTCAATACATGTCGTAGATACTCTGTTATTAATTACTTCTTCTCGAGTATAGTCAGTAATTAGATTAACAAAACCATTTGCTACAAGAAAATCTTTATATCTAATTGTATTTATACTACTGCTGTCCTTCATGTCAGTATTCATGTCTCCTAGTAGTACACCCTCTTCCATACAAAATTCATCTATAAATTTCTTCAGTCCCTTAATAAAATCAGTAACTTTGTAATGAGGTGGGCGATAAACACAGAGTATAGTCATTTCTACATCACCAACGGTCATAATGCCTAATATTGATTCAAAATAATTTGTAGAAATATTTTGCTCCTGGAAATGTATAGAGTTCTTTACATACATAACAATTCCTCCTCCTCTTCTTCCCTTCGTTAACTTAGAAAATACATATATTGTAGTTATCCATAGAGTATAACATAAGCTCAGACTCGTTCATGTTAACTTCAGTAAATACTATCAAAAGTTAGTTTTTGTGATAAATTATGTAAAAGAATGCTAATTTCATCCCAATTACTTTTCATTGATCTAATGTTTAAATGAAAAACATTGAGATTATAATTATCTTTGACAATATATTCAAAATTGTGATAACAATAACACTTTATCTCCTCGGTTTTGCTTATAATATCTATAACATCCATTATTTATCTATATGTACAGTATGATTTGCTACAATCAATGCAAGATGATCAATTAATCCTATTAAGATCTTTATCATCATTAATTCTAATTGTTAAAGCATTGGGATTTTTTTTACTAGAATTTTACCAAATTTTACCCAAGCATATTTGTATTGTTTCTCCTTACCTTTCATTTTTGCTTTCCAAAATAATTCATTGAAATAGCTCGTAAGGGATTCATTTACATATATACCTTTGTAATTGTTCTCATTTTTTAGGATTTTTCTTTTTACAATCCACTCTTCCCACATAATTCGTGACGTAAACTTAACAATCATCTTACTTTTGCTTTCTTCTTTCTTTTTAGGAACAAGGTAAATCTCATCAACGTCCTAATATTAAAGTTATCTATACCCTGGTTGTAGCCAAATCATTGATCACATCATAACAACTCTCGTTTTTTATTACATTTACTCCAACAATTTCTATTGATTTACTTATTTGCTTTTGTTCCATTTGTCTTACTGTGTATTGGAGATTTTCAATTGTATTATTCTTTTCTAGTATTTCTGATTTTAGCTCGGCAATGATTTGCTCGGCAAAAAAGTTCTTTAACAACACTTATCTCTTCACAAAGTCCATCGTATTTATCGCATAAAAAAGATAAACTATTTTTATATCACTTATGTCTTGCGATAGGGATGTGACTATTGTTTTACCGTTAACAGAAGCAGATGTTTCTCCAGGGGAAGAGACCGCTCCCTTTGTTGTTATTTCTCCAGTTTTTGCAGAAGTAGCCGTGGTAATTGTTCGGCAGGTAGCACATTTACAGGACTCTTTTGCTCTCCTGGACATTGACCGGTATGTGGACTCCTTAATGCCAGAGCATTCATAGTGAATGTTGCCATCACAGTAACGACATCTAAGTCTCCATCTCCTGGGAGTTCTTCGTCACATCTAGAGCACTTCATTATCACTTATAAAAGGATAATAGACATTAATGTTGCACTAAAATACACGAATCTTGCTCTAGAGAGGAATAACGACAGTCACTTTTCTTTTTCAAAATGTAAACAAAGAGTAAAAGAGAGAAAAATGTATCTCAAAGACAATATCCACATTCACCAACATTCACCAAGTTAGTTTAAAGTTACTTGCGTGGTAACAACCCAAAATTATGTTACGTAACACAAAATTATTTGAAAAAAAAAGGAAAAGATATCACCACTTCAGACCGATCGTCTGTTCACCAGTG